>OW964181.2:0-2400000 GCA_943136025.2 Agrotis puta
GCCAAAGAAGGTTGGGTCAAGGTGGAAAAGATAAGAAAGGGAAAAGACAGGAAAATAATTATGGCATTTCAAACAACAGAAGAGAGGGATAAAATCAAAAGTAGGTTGGGGAAAGAAGGACTGGACCTTAATGTCGAGGAGATGAAGAACAAGGACCCGATGATAATTCTCAGGAGCGTCCTAGCTGTCAACTCTGATGAGGATGTCCTAAAAGCCCTGAGAAATCAGAATAGGGACGTGTTTCGTGACCTCGACAAGGAGGAGGACAGGATGCTCGTAAGGTTCCGAAGGAGAACGAGGAACCCGCACACGAGCCACATTATCGTCAGCGTCTCACCCACCATTTGGAAGCGAGCTACGGAAGTGGGATGCCTGCACGTGGACCTCCAGCGCGTTAGAGTTGAAGACCAGAGCCCACTGGTTCAGTGCACGCGCTGTCTGGGCTTCGGGCATGGCAGACGATTCTGCAAAGAACCGGGCGACTTGTGCAGCCATTGCGGTGGCCCGCATTTGAAGTCGGAATGTGCCGACTTCCTGGCGGGCGAGCCACCCAAATGCCAGAATTGCGCAAGAGCCAAGCTCGGAGACGTTGGCCACAATGCCTTCAATCTCGACTGCCCGACACGCCGTAAATGGGACGAGATAGCTAGATCAACAGTGGCATACTGCTAAGGGCACCCAAGGCAACCCAAACCCCTATAAAGTCATCCAAGCCAACCTCCAGCGCAAAAGACTAGCAACAAGCGAACTCCTAACAGAAGCAATAAAGCGCGGAGTCGCGGTCGCTCTCCTCCAAGAACCATATGTAGGTGGGGCCAAAGTCATGAAAAACCACAAAGGCGTTCGGGTCTTCCAGAGCACCGATATCGGAGACGGGACTGTTAAGGCTGCAATAGCAGTCTTTGATCAAGACCTTATAGTCACGCAGTACCCAAAACTCACCACGAACAACATCACCGTGGTGGGAATCCATACGAGTGCCTGGAAGATCACGCTCGTCTCCTTCTACTTTGAGCCGGACCAACCAATAGGACCATACCTGGAACACCTCAAACTCATTGAAGCAAAAATAGGTTCCAGAATGTGGATCGTTGGAGGAGATGCGAATGCTAAAAGTACCTGGTGGGGAAGCTTGAATGTCGATAACAGGGGAGAAGATGTATCTGGAGTACTCGACGAGCTGGACCTGAACATACTCAACAGAGGGGAAATTCCGACCTTCGATACGACAAGAGGGGGGATACGCTACTGCAGCCATGTTGACATCACAGCATGTTCGACGGATATTCTGGACCTGGTGGACGACTGGAGGGTAGACGAGGGACTCACGAGCTCGGACCATAACGCCATCGTCTTCAACATAAAATTAAAAAGATCTAAAGGCATCCAGGTGAGTAGAACCACTAGAATTTACAATACAAAAAAGGCAAATTGGCCCGAGTTTCGTGAGAAACTCGGCCAATTAATGCACCAGAACAAAATTAACAAATTAGAAATAGACAAAATAAAATCAGCTGAAGAGATAAATATAACAACGAACACATACACAAAAGTAATAAAAGAAGCATGCACCTCATCAATGCCCATTAAGAAAAAAAGGGAAATACTTACCTTGCCGTGGTGGTCCGAGAAGCTCGAGAGGATGAAGAAGGCGGTCGCCACCAGGAAACGAAGAATTAGATGTGCTGCACCGGTCCGGAGAACGAAGGTCGTAGAAGATTACCTGAAACACAAAGTTGAGTATGAGACGGAAGCAGCCAAGGCTGAAATCGAGAGTTGGAAGAACTTCTGCTCAAGACAAGACAGAGAGGGGGTTTGGGAAGGTATTTACAGGGTGATAGGAAGGACTAAGGGAAGGGAAGAGGACCAACCACTTGTAAAGGACGGGGAGGTGTTGGACGCCAAGGGTTCGGTGGAACTTTTGGCGAACACATTTTACCCAGAGGACTCACCATACACCGATAGCAACAGCCATCGTCTGACAAGAGAGAAAGCCGAGGCAGTGAACACTGGAGGGCAAGGTGAATCATGCGACCCAATGTTCACGATCGCGGAGCTTATGGCAGCGTGCACGTCATTTAACGCCAAAAAAGCACCAGGAGCAGATGGCTTTACTGCCGACATCTGTTGCCAGGCCATAAAAAGCGCTCCCGAAATAGCTCTGGCTCTTCTCAATGGCTGCCTAAGGTGTCACGTCTTCCCTGACGTCTGGAAGGAAGCCACTGTTATAGTCCTGAAGAAACCAGGGAAAAGCGACTACAGCACACCCAAGGCGTACCGACCAATTGGCTTACTCCCAATATTAGGCAAGATTTACGAGAAGATGTTGGTGGCCCGCCTCAAGTACCATCTGATTCCAAGGATGAGTACTCGCCAGTACGGATTCATGCCCCAGAGGAGCACCGAGGACTCCCTCTATACGCTAATGCAGCATATACGCACTAAACTAAGGCAAAAGAAAATCGTAGTCCTAATATCATTGGACATAGAGGGAGCCTTCGATAGCGCCTGGTGGCCAGCTATAAGAGTCCGTCTGGCTGAGGAAAAGTGTCCGATCGGCTTGAGGAGGGTCATCGACAACTACCTCGAGAACCGGAAAGTAAACGTCAGGTACGCAGGCGAAGAGTACAGCAAAGCCACCAGCAAGGGCTGCGTCCAGGGCTCTATAGGGGGACCGATACTCTGGAACCTCCTATTGGACACTTTACTGAAGAACTTGGAGGCTGGGAGTGTCTATTGCCAGGCTTTTGCGGATGACGTTCTGCTGGTATTCGATGGTGACACTTCATTGGAGATCGAGCTGCGCGCTAATGTCGCTCTTGGGCATGTTCAGGCGTGGGGAGCGCAAAACAAGTTAAAATTTGCCCCGCATAAAACCAACGCTATGGTTATTACACGCAAACTAAAGTATGACACCCCACGCCTGAGCATGGGCGGGGTCGACATTGCCATGACTAATGAAATAAAGATCCTGGGCGTCACCATCGACAGGCAGTTAACATTCAACACCCACGTCGCGAATGTCTGCAGGAGGGCGATAGGCATCCACAAACAGCTAACTAGAGCCGCAAAGACCAGCTGGGGGCTTCGGCCCGAAGTCATCAAGATAATATATGTGGCCACCGTTGAACCAATCGTCCTGTACGCCGCCAGCGTATGGGCACCGGCCGTTGAGAAGCTGGGCATTAAGAAGCAGTTGGGAGCAGTCCAGCGCGGCATAGCTCAAAAGATGTGCAAGGCATACCGAACGGTCTCTCTGAACGCCGCTCTGGTGCTGGCTGGTGTACTACCTCTCGACCTACGTGTTCGCGAAGCGGCGTCATTATACGAGGCCAGGAGGGGAGTACCCCAGCCAGCACTTGGTGACAGGGAGGTCGAACGGCCTGTCTCTGCCATGAATGCTCCACACCCTGCTGAGCGCACTGAGCTAGAGCTCGTAAGCCTGGTAAACCAAGAGCAACTCGATGCTCAGAACGAACATGAAGTTCGCATCTTTACAGACGGGAGCAAGGTTGGGGGCAAGGTTGGGGCGGCACTTTCCATTTGGAAAGGTGAAGCCGAGACCAAAGCTCGCAAACTTGCTCTCCCACAGTACTGCACAGTTTACCAGGCTGAGCTTCTGGCGATCTGCGTTGCCACCAGGGAGATCCGGAAGCTTAGCGCGCAATCGTTTGGAATCTTCAGCGACTCTATGGCAGCCCTCCAGACCATCCAAAATTATGATCGGCACCACCCCCTTGCAGTAGAAACTAGGGCAAACATTAAGTTATTGTCCAACCAAAACAAGAAAGTGTCATTGTTTTGGATAAAAGCACACGCGGGGCTGGAAGGAAATGAGAGGGCCGACGAATTAGCCAAAGCAGCCGCTGAAGGCTCCAAACGAAAGCCAGACTACGACCTGTGTCCGGTTTCGCACGTCAAGAGATGCATCCGTGCGGCAACTCTTGACGAGTGGAACCGGAGATACACTTCTGGAGGAACTGCTTCGGTTACCAAAATGTTTTTCCCGGATGCGGTGGCGGCCTACAGGATAATAAGGAAATGTGAGATAAACAGCGTAGCAACACAGTTTATGACGGGGCACGGTGGGTTCTCAGAATACTTGAATCGTTTCAAGCGTAAAGAGAACCCATCGTGCATCTGCAACCCCGATATCTCCGAAACGGTGCCACATATATTATTCAACTGTCCGATATTTGACAAGGAGAGACTCGAGGCCGAGCACATACTCGACACAAAACTCGACGCCGAACAAATAGGAGCAATAATGGCGGGTAAGAAGAGAAACGAGTTCCTAAAATACTGCGCGAAAATATGTACTAAAGTAATAAAAAGAAATAAAAGTAGCTAAGGAAAAATGTTTACATAATATTATGATGAATATTAATGTCAAGCATTGGACACAAGGAAGGTAAAATATAAAAAAGAACATAAACAATTCGGCAAGCGATACCTAAGCCACCCGCAAAAATAAAGTAAGACCGAGTAGTCGCAAGAAAAAACAGAATTAAGAAATATAAATTTTAAGAGTCTCAAAAATGTCACAAATAACTAGAAGTAAGAAAATAGAAATAAGAAGTAGTTGAGATAATATGTTAGAATAAATAAGAACAGTAAAATAAGATAACTGTAAAGTTGAAATCCCCTAATGTAATAGAAATAAGATGTTGAAAATAAGAAATAGATATAAGAAATGTGTAAAATATATAAGAATAGAAACTATAATAGATAGCAAAGTAAGAAAAACCAACAATGTAATAGAAATAAGAAAACAAACTAGAATAAGAAACCTGTAAAAGAAGAATAAAGATACCGATGTGTTGGCCTTCTTCCCAAATAAAAATAAAGATAATAAAGATAAGAGACAGTAGAAAGAGTAGAACTACAGTAGAAGGGCGTCCTACCCTTACCCAGGAAGCAAGATGAATGAATAAAAGAAAGATAAAGTATGACGAATGCAAGTGCGAGAGGAATAAAAGCGAGAACTGGTATGAAAGAGAAGACTAGCTTAGCCTAGACTCCGATAATGTTGGAGATAGACTGAAAAAAAATAAAAAAAAAAAAAAAAAAAAAAAAAAAAAAAAAAAAACCTAACCTAACCTAACCTAACCTAACCTAAACCTAAACCTAAACCTAAACCTAAACCTAAACCTAAACCTAAACCTAAACCTAAACCTAAACCTAAACCTAAACCTAAACCTAAACCTAAACCTAAACCTAAACCTAAACCTAAACCTAAACCTAAACCTAAACCTAAACCTAAACCTAAACCTAAACCTAAACCTAAACCTAAACCTAAACCTAAACCTAAACCTAAACCTAAACCTAAACCTAAACCTAAACCTAAACCTAAACCTAAACCTAAACCTAAACCTAAACCTAAACCTAAACCTAAACCTAAACCTAAACCTAAACCTAAACCTAAACCTAAACCTAAACCTAAACCTAAACCTAAACCTAAACCTAAACCTAAACCGATGACGATGACGATGACGATGACGATGACGATGACGATGACGATGACGATGACGATGACGATGACGATGACGATGACGATGACGATGACGATGACTTTGACTTTGACTTTGACTTTGACTTTGACTTTGACTTTGACTTTGACTTTGACTTTGACTTTGACTTTGACTTTGACTTTGACTTTGACTTTGACTTTGACTTTGACTTTGACTTTGACTTTGACTTTGACTTTGACTTTGACTTATCAAGTGCTATATCAAGTTCTATGGCGTAGCTTATCAAGGGCTGCGGCATAGCTTATCAAGTGCTATATCAAGTTCTATGGCGTAGCTTATCAAGGGCTACGGCATAGCTTATCAAGTGCTATATCAATTTCTATGGCATAGCTTTTCAAGGGCTACGGCATAGCTGAAGTGCTACGGCGCAGCTCGGCGTGTGTTACAGCGACTACTACCAGCTCAGCTGTAGTCTGTTATTTGACTTTGAGGTTCCAAAAATGTCAAGTTTTTCAGACAAAAAAAAACATTATGTAACCCCAATGTTTAAAGACCCACATGACATCTACAAATAATACTCATTTCTATACTATTAAATCATCTTTACATGAAACTTGTTCAAACAGATTAATACACGAACACACCCGACTTACAAACTTTCCGTATTTTAAAACATAAAATTTTTGTCGATGTAAGCAGTTCACTTTATCATCAAAGCACTTTCTGTTAAACACACATTTTAATAAGCCAAGTTTTTCTTCAGTTTTGCTTAGTAAACTAGGTACCTCGTAATAAAATCTCAAGCGATAAAACCGTTCTTTGTGGAGTGACGGAATAAACGTCACGTTGTCCTTTCCTTTCGCTTGACGCAGGTCCTCACCGGACACGGAAGTTTCGTGAGATACCTATATCGGATAGGGAAGGAAGAAACGCCTGGGTATCACCACTGCGAGGATTGCCCAGAGCACACGGTGGAGCATACGGTGCAGGACTGCCCCGCGCGCGGCAGAGCACCGCCGTCTCCTCACGACGGCGATCTCTCGCACCCGCCATTGGTCAAGGCCATGCTGCGAGGCAGTTGGAAGAGTTGGAAGCGGTCGCCTCCTTCTGCGAAGCAATCATGCTATCGAAGGAGGAGCTGGGATGCGTGAGGGAGAGAACAACGTCCACTTCATGACCCAGCCACAATGGGAGAAGCCCACGGCGACGGACGTTGCAAGCAATGTCCATCCAACATCCATAATGGGCGACTCGCTGTCCGATCATGGACCATGCCTGGGTCGACGGAGCGTCGTGTTCCAAGCGCGCTTCAGAGTTATCTAATAAAAAATGATTGCCACTACAAAGTTATTGTGCAAAATACAACAGATTAGAACTAGGTACCTACCTGCGTGTTGCCCCCACATTCACACTAAACCAGCAATGTCGACAGGCGCAGGCGTTCTACCACATTGATATGAGCCCTTAACACATCCCACGAACGATGAATTTTCATGACTACGTCACATAAGCTTGATTGAACACACAGGCACTAACGTTCTTCATTAGAATACGGATGAGATATCTTAATTTATTGACACCGATATCACCCATTAATTCATCAAAACACCACTCATTGTCACAGTTCATCGCAACTAAAATTACCAACTTGTTACGAGAAAGTTAAATCGCGTACGCTGAGTTTGCGCAACGCATGTGCATACGCAATGACGCATTAACGGAGACTGGCGGGCCATGAGAGACCATGGAGGCATGCGTTCGCGCGGGTGGCTGCGGGGAGCGCGGGCGTTGGAGGAAAAAAAAGTTCTTGTATTTTATTGTTTTAGTTATTGGAGGAACAGAGTATTTTCCTTTAATTTAAAGTACTTCTTTTCGACTAAACCCCCATTTTAGAAGTAATTTGAGTAAAACTAATTGTTATGTATGGAAAAATATAGTAAAAAACAATCCTGCCACAGATTATTTTACTATTTTCATCATAAGTTTTTCAAAAACCATGTATGTTTGTCCAATTATTTATTACATTCCGGAGAATGTATCGAACACTTTTCTGAACCACTGAACATACGTACATACATACATACATACAGTTAGAACTGTCTTTTCTTTTTAAGACTTCAAAAACAAACACAAAAAAAAATAACTAAAACCCGACTACGAAAAAATCGCGCACTGAAAAGTATAAAACAAGAACAAGCCGTGGTCGTATGCCACCTAGCCAATAAAGATTGTGTGAAACAACCGCAGGTGGCATACGACCACGGCTTGTTCTTGTTTTATACTTTTCAGTGCGCGATTTTTTCGTAGTCGGGTTTTAGTTATTTTTAACTTATTTTTTATTTACACTATTTTGGGGTTATATTATTTGAAGTAAGTAATTTATGTTATATGTATAGTTTCTGAGTTGTGAATGATACCCATTTTGACACTGTTAGAAACAGAAAATTAGCTAGTAAAAGCTATATAATGTATATATATTTCAAATGTGCTTATCAAGCCCTTTAATTTGATACCCATGTCGATACTGTGCGAAAATATTTTTTTTTTCGATAACGATTTCTCATCCCCTAGAGGTCGCCATATTGGATTTGGTGACACGTTACCCTATAACCAGCGGACAACTGAGACGCTTCTAACGAGACCTCATTTGTCACGTACTGATAAGTAGTTTAGAAGTTATGAGGGAACAAACAAACATACATACATACAAACATACATACAAACATACATACCGGTCAAAATCATAACCCTCCTTTTGGCTTTGCCGTAGTCGGGTAAAAAAGTATCGGGAATGGATGATTTGTTTATGGTTCCAAATTCAAATTTTTGTTTTTTTTTGTAGTTGTTAGATTGGGCGAACTGTTTTCCATTTTGGCGCGGAGTTTGAGTTGCATCTGTTATCAATGATATTATAAGTAAAAAAGTGTAGATATGTTATAAGCGCTCAGCAAGTGACACGCTAAAATGTGGCTAATTGGCAAACCTTGACCTCAGTGCGACGGGTGCACGTAAAAGTAAACAGAGTGAATCAAAACTAAAACTGACTAAAACTACCGAAAATGCCGTCGTGTGTAATGAGATATTGTGCGAATTATACAAGCAAGACTTTTAAAAGTCAAGGAATCTCATATCATTCGTAAATATACTATTTATCCTAATATTTTCACAAATAAAACATTACGATTCTAAAATATGGCGTCGTAAAAGAAAGAGTAAGACAACAATTTCTCTATCAACAAGTGCAATAGAGATAGATGACAGAGTAAAATTATACCTACGAAACAGAAAGTCAGTTGACTAACAGTGCAAATGGTGCCATTATACCTACTTAAATGTAGATTTTTATTTATGTTATGACTAGCTTTTGCCCGCGACTTCGTTCGCGCACAAACTTTATGCTATTTATCTTTTCCCGTTCCTGTAAGAATTTTGATAAATCCTTTTAATTAAATATTATTTTACTACATTGAAATCTGTGATTGATTCACAAATAATAAACTTTTTCTTTAGGTGTAAGTTATAAATTAATTCGAGATTTCCAACAAATGAAGTAAGGTGTATCCAGTGGGTGGTAGTTTTTATTTACCTAATTTGAATGCATTTTTATTACATAATACTTTTACTATATGAACTCATGAGTGAATCGCATTTTTAGGCATTATGATTTATGCCCGGTGTAAGGTAATTTCATATCTGATTAATTTATTCTACATTGTTTCTGGTACATTAGACGACGCACTTTTGCGAATTATATTTGTCTCTACCTACCTTTTAATATTATTCGTTGCATAGGCACAAATTACGGCTACAATTTCTATACACGCGGTTTGTACCTTCTGCCTAGTTAATTTGTTAGTCTATGATGCCAACATGCAGTGATTGGTGGGCTCGAATAATGTTTGTTTACATTCACGCGCAATTGACAATAGCTCGAATAAAAGTGTGTATGTGTGCTGCCTCTCGGCGCGGAACACATTTTTCTGTTGAATTGTAAGTGTATAACATATGTATTACTTATAATATCATTGTCTGTTATATATATTAAATGCAGTGCTGGTTTTAGTAATATCATATATAGTGTGTATTGCGAATTTCATAATGGACAAAAATATCGAACAAAGACTTTGTCTTAAATTTTGCATCGACAATGGAATTTCGTGCTCGGAGTCACTGAAAATGTTACAGAAGGCTTACGGTGAATCGACTTTATCAAAAACTCGTGCTTATGAGTGGTTCAAAGCGTTCAAAAGCGGTCGAGATGTGATGGAAGATTTGCCTCGCTCTGGTTGGCCGTCAACGTCTGTAACTGAAGTTAACATCGCAAAAGTGAAGAAAATAGTGACTGAAAATCCCCATTCAACTCTGAGAGAGATAGCCGCCGAACTTTCTGTATCTCACGAGTCGATCCGTACCATTTTAACTAATCATTTGGGTATGAAACATGTTGCTGCTCGGCTAGTCCCAAAAGATCTGAATTTTCTCCGAAAACTTAATCGCATGAAAGTCGCTGAGGACAGGCTAGAACGAGTCAGTTCGGACCCAACATTCATGAAACGCATTTTTACTGGTGACGAGACGTGGGTTTACGAGTTTGACATGCAAACTAGTCAACAACCTTCGGAGTGGCGACTTCCAACTGAACCGAAACCGAAAAAACCACGCCAAAGTCGATCAAAAGTCAAAGTCATGTTGCCTGTTTTCTTTGACTATCGCGGTGTTGTGCACTCTGAATTCTTACCGGAAGGTCTAACGGTAAATAAAGAATATTATTTGAGCGTTATGCGGCGTTTAAAAGAGCAAATTCAACGAAAAACGCCAGATTTGTGGAAAGAAAATTCTTGGATTTTGCACCACGACAATGCGCCTTCGCACAAGGCTATCATTGTGAACGATTTTTTTCCCAAACACTCAACAAATACCATCCAGCAACCACCATATTCACCGGATATAGCCATATCTAAAGTCAGCAGGAGCTCCTGCTGACTTTTTTCTTTTTCCTAAACTCAAATTACCACTTCGTGGTACCCGTTTTCAATCGATAGAAGACATAAAGGAGAATTCGCGGCGAGAACTGAACTCAATTCCGGAAGCAGCGTTTAAAAAATGTTTTGATGAATGGATTATTCGTTGGCGCAAGTGTATCGTTTCTAAAAGAGCATACTTTGAAGGTGATAAAATAAATTTGGATGAATAACAGACATTTTGTGTATTATTGATCTTTTCCCGGTACTTTCTTGACAGAGTAGTATAATGAAATATCTATGAACCTCTTACGCTTTTTAGATTTGACTATGTTGAAGATACTTGTACATCTTAGGTACCTTTTTTTATATCTTGATTTGCTCCATAAGATTTACTACTTACTTTTTAAAAATCTGGGACATTATAAACCTGGAAGAACCGATCAGATTCTAACACAATCTATACTTATAATAAATCTGTAGAGAGGCCAATTCTGTACATGAAATATATTTAAAAAATAACTATCAAGGGGTGATTAGGGATCGCTACTGATGCCAAAAATGCAATCAGTAAATTTTTTGTCTGTCTGTATGTTCGTTATAGAAACAAAAACTTCTCGACGGATTATAACGAAATTTGGCACAATTATTCTTCACACTCCTGGGCAGGTTATAGTATACTTTCGCTACGATCAATAGGAGCAGAGCAGTGAAGGGAAATATTGGGAAAACGGGAGAAGTTACTCCATTTTTAAGCTTCCGTCGCGTGTGCAGCCTTAATGGTTAAAGCTACATAGAAATCATGTATGACGGAAATGTTCTCCTTAAAATTATATAAAAATATTCCTTGACAGCATATGTCTATCTCTTATGGTTGACTCACAATAACACGTGAAACAACAATTCGGAGCTTTCTGATTATATTTGTCAACTCTTACGTTTACAACACTCTCACTCATCCCTAATTTAAAAAAGTTAACATTATTACCTATTCAATAAAAAAAGAATCATGTAAATCGGTTTAGAAACACTAAAGTTATACATGAAATACGCTAATAAGTCATCGCGCAGAATACAGAATCATGCTATAAGGATTATTTTTGTGTATCTGTTGCCGCGCTCGACGCGCTTCGCGGCGGGAGGTATAAAAAGGCGGGGGGGTCCTACTAGTGGTTGACGTTTGAAGCAATAGTAGATACGAAAGTAGTTATTTAGGTAGTCTACATCTACACTAATGAATAGGCTCAAAAACTACTGGACCGATTTTAAAAATTCTTTCACCATTCGAAAGCTACATTATCCACGAGTAACATAGGCTATATGTTATATTGGAGAAAAATAGGGTTCCGTAAGATATTGGGTTTTTCGGCCACAAGGTGTAAAAAATCAACCGGAAAAGTTACTTATTTTGCGTACGCTGCCTAAACTATAAAAGATAGAACCATAAAATATTCTAATTAATTGTTGATCTTATAAATATCTACACAAACGCACGCATCCGCGATACACTATATCTATCTATGTCGAGTGTTTGTGATGACTGCGTCGTCGATGTTAGAGTCGGTGTCTGTGAATAGACCTGGGAATCATGTTGCTTGCATTTGCAAAGCATAAAGCGGTTGCCCCCAAAATTGGGTAGCAGCTTGAAGCAACCCCAGCCCGATCCAGCTTTGGGGTCGAGCGACGGAAATGCTTCTTTAAGTTCCACGGGCTGTCGAGGACGAATCCCAGTCGAGTCTTGTTGACTGTACTGGTTCACCGGACTAACTGAGTAGGATACTTTAGCCCTGGAGCGCTTGGTCGCGGGACTCCCGAATTACCGTGAACCCGGTACGTGAAGGGCTATTGAAGGACACCGTGGATTTTAGTCAATACGATTCTGACAGTCCCTCCCGCTCTGCCCTGGGTGGGAGGACTCATCGATGATTTTACCACGATCAAAAAACAAAAGCCCTGGAACGCAAAGGGCAACCGTATGACATGAACTGGGTGGACTTTTAGTCAGCAAAAGTCTGACAGTCTCTTCAAATCAACCCAAAACGAAAGGACTCATTTGATGTTTTTATTACCCAAAAAAGAGGCTGATTCAGTAAGCAGTAGTTCTGGTCACGATTCGTATTGTAAGGAGGTTCCTCTCTCAAGATCCCTGACTTGCTGGTGGTAGATTTTTATATTTTGAAATCTTTTTATTCCTTTTACTAAAAAAATAAAGAGATTATACCTACTTCATTTTAATTGGGTACACCTCTGTCCAATCCTTCGGGGATTACAGGATGTTACGTGATGTTATGTTATGTTTAATTGCTAGAGGTCGATAGTTCTAGCAATACTTACCATTATTTTGTGTTTCTTAGCACTTTCAGATTTTTTTTTTTTTTTTAAATTACGAATCTTCGAAATTGTATAACTTGGCCGAGAGCAAACCTACAACTTTTTGGCCGTAGTAACTACTGCTCAAAATGACTAGTACTACCCATAGGTACCATTTTTTTTCTTTGACCGGCATTTTCAGAAAAGGCCCAAAAATTGATGGAGCTTGAATGTCCTCTTTTGCAGTATCGTTACGTCATATCGCGTTGCGTCCCGTCTCGGTGTTAACTGACCGTAAAACTACCGGCCACCGACAATCATTTTGTTTGTAGAGAAAAGTGTCACAGGTCCGTTCAGTACCGCGTCTCGTCCCGCACTTAATTGGCGCCGGAGGGGTGGCTACGCGATTTGCCAGTATTGGCAAAAATAAGCCGAAGGTCCCCTCTGCATTACTTTATATAATACTAGCTTTTGCCCGCGACTTCGTTCGCGTGGAATAGTGAAAACTATCCCATGTCCTTTCTCAAGTTCCAAACTATGTCTGTACCAAATTTCAGACAAATCGGTTCAGTAGTTTAGGCGTGAAGAAAAGACAGACAGACAGAGTTACTTTCGCATTTATAATATTAGTTAGGATATTGGTGGCAATTAAATAAAATTATATCGTGGTTTGACAGCAATAATCTAATAATCAACTTAGAAAAAACTAAAATTATGCACTTTTATCAAAGAATACCAAATAAAACACTTGACATTAGCTATTTAGGGACAATATTGAATCAACTATTGCTACAAAATTTCTTGGTATCAATATAGACAATAAATTGACTTGGAGATCCCAAACAGACGTAATGTGCAAATTAAACTTAATACTTTTACCTATGCTCTATATTAGCTTTCAAAAATAGTCAGTCTCGAATCCGTACTTACAGCCTATCACGGTTATGTTGCATCAACACTCAGATATGGCATAATGTACTGGCGCAATTCAGTTGATAGAGAATTAGTCTTCAGAGCCCAAAAAAGATGTATTAGAGCTATGTGTGGCCTAAAAAGCACAGACAGTTGCCGAACGACTTTTGTAGCACTAAAGATTCTTACCTTACCATCGCTATACATATACGAATCAAATATATTCGTCAAGTCCAATATTTCATCATATAAAATAGCTACTAAAAGTTCCTACAGAAAATTACGCGATAAAAATAAGTCAGAACTCGAAGTAAGTTATGGCAAAACTGCACTAATGAATAAAAGCACATTCTGTATGGCTAAAAAAATATATAATAAACTACCCGAAAACATTAAAATGTTAAATCTGGACAAATTCAAAAAAGGACTATTTAGAATTTTGACTAATAAATGCTATTACACATTAAAGGACTACTTCGACGACAATTCTATAATTACTGCCTAACAATAACTTACCTGATCTGTTTTAATGACCTTGAATTATTCTGTTCGACATTATGGCTATTAATTATTATGACATGTAACTTAACCATTTGACATTTATTTAGAAATTGATTGTATATTTTTTTGTTTGTTTTGTTTTGATTATGCTATGCCATTTATTCTGAATTCGACATAAATTTATCAATCTTTTATTTTAAAATTAAAACAATTATATTTGTACGCCTCTGGGCAAAACATAGAGCAGGGGTGGCCAACCGGTCGATCGCGATCGACCGGTCGATCGCGACTATTAGTCCAGTCGATCGTGGACCTATATTATGTTGATAAAACATCATCAACTCAGACTTCCATTCCAAAGTTTTAAGTAAATTTAAGGAAACAATCTCACATGTGATATGAAAAGGAACTCCTAAAACTGTTCAATAAAAAATACTACATGATTGTGTACTAATCTATGCTGTCTCATTTAAGATTTCAACAAGTATGTAATTGGTAGATCGCACAGGGCTTCGTTACTTAACAGTAGATCTTATGTCTAATCAAGTTGGCCACCCCTGACATAGAGGACCTACCTATCTATAACACCTCACACTATGTGTAACTTTGACCTATGTTCAGAAATAAAGCTTTCTGATTTCTGATTTTCCTGATTTCTGATTAAAAGATCCTGTGATTGATAATTTAGGAGATAAAAAATTCGCAATTTTAAAAAGTACCGCTAAGTTTAAGTTTTCAGTTACCGCTACCGTTTTACGCAACTCTGTAAGTTCATTGTGCAAATCGGCAACTATAATTTGGGATGCATCCAGGATTCTAGACATCCACAAGGCCTGCCTTCAGGAAAACGATGTCTTTCGGATGGCTCGTTATGTGGCGTGGTCAAAAGTGACGGGAGGGAGCTTCTGCAGATCCTTTGCCACAAACGTTAATTAAATTAAGTTAAGCCATGGACTTACACCACTATCGGTACAATGATCGCTGAATCCAGATCCCACATTGAAATGTGGTATGTGGTTTTTTTTTATGGGACAAACGCACCACACTATTCCCTAACCACTGCAACTCCTGAAAGCCAGAATCAACAGTGGCAACCAACCAGAAAAGCGCCGAGACAATGAAGCTCGACATGTCCCGGAGAATGAATTTACCTGTCTTGGATCCTGCAACGAAATTAATCAGAAAATAATAGTGGAGGAGTAGGAAAAGGTAGAGGAGTGGTATGTGGATTGTGGATTACATCCTCTTGACCCAAATCAAGTCAATCAATATTTGTGTTGCTTCTCTTCCTCAGTTTTCATAAGGTTCTCCACCACCACTATATCAGGTCTATTGGCTACAATCGTCTTGCGAGTGATGATGGATTGATCCCAGTTATGTGATATTGCCAATTTCAAAAACTGGGTCGGGCACATAGTATAGCACTTCCGATTCCACAAGGTTGTATTTTAGAGCAAATTGCTAATGGATTATCCTGGCTACTAGGTTGTGTCTATGCAAATATTCCCCGTAAGCCAGACGAGAACACACAGAGATACTTAATGAGACGGTTTGATTCGCCCGGACGGTAGCATGCCCGATATATGTCAACAGTGCCATCCTTCACAATAAATCTCCGGTAGTTATACGACATCATAACTTCATCCATAATTGCACAGACATAACCCTCGGTTTCTCCAAAGAAGTCTCCGGATCGTAGCCAGGCTACGGACGCAAATATGTCTACATCAGGCCCATGTAGGGCCCGGAAAAGCGTCCGTGTAGCTCCTTGCTCTATCATATCTCCATGCGATCATTAGTGTCGAGCATCGCACCGGTTTGCGCCAGTTCTCTTTAGCCAAGGAGAGCGGGGTGAGGCCCTTGACCACCGCTACTTCATCTCGATGCATTCCCACGTCGGCTTTTAGGAAATAATCGCTGAGATTGTATATCTCGCGATGATGGAGAGTCTTAGCGTGTAGAAAACATCGATTTAGTTTATTACTATTCTAATTTAATGCAGATGCGTCTTTTTGCCTTATGGCGCCAGATTATTGAAGTATAGTGGCGTCGTAAAAAGTTCGATAGGTTATTATCACTGCTCGCCGCCCACAGTGGGAAGCTCAAAGTTGTGTCCCATAAATGAGGAGTCTGTAGACAAGGCGGCGACGACGGCGAGCGAAGAGAGACGCCACGAGCCGCACGGCACTAGGCGGCCGCCTGTCCGTCAGTCGGTCGCGCACCCTCGCCGCGGTGATACGTGTCGATTCTCCGCGCAGTCTGCACGCGTCTAGCGCGAGTCTACTTACGATCAGTCAGCGTCTCTGGCAGAAAAAAAATTGTATGTAGTGAGTATTCTAAATAGCTAGTAAAGTCAGGAGAAGTGAAGACAACAGAGTGAAAGTGACGTGGTGAGTGCAGTGCAGTGCAGGAGCATGGCGCGGGCTCGGGTGAGGTGAGGGCGCGCTCGCATGGGGCGCGCGCGCTGGCTATTGTGCGCGGTGGCGCTGTGCCTGGCGAGCGCGGCGGCGCGTGGCGCGTGCCCGGCGCAAGCGGCGGCGGGCTGCGCGTGCGGCGAGGGCGGCGCGCGGTTGGACTGTCGCTCCGCCGCGCTGCGCCGCCTGCCGCCGCTGCATGAGAACCTACTGTCACTGTGAGTGCACTCAACTATACATATTTACTTGTCTACTAAAGGCGATACTTCGTGGGTCGTGGTGGTGTGGTCGTAGCTTATCGTAAGTTATGAGGTAACACACATAAAAACCTCCTCGTTTTTTTTAAGTCGTTGTCGTCCATTGTTATCCAACGGGTGAAAGTTACTTATTTAGTCCCGAGACGGGGTTTGTCGACCGTAACGTAGTGAGGGCGCTAATAGTTCGAGGGACTAAATTAAGTAGTTTACCCGAGGTTAAACAGTGCTTTTCTTTACTAAAACGAGGAAATTTGAAATAAAAACATAAATTGACGACACGATTGACGACACGATTTGACGATACGATTGACGACACGATTTGACGATACGATTGGCGCAGCGGTTGAACGATCGACTGCTGCGCAGGCGTCGCGGGTTCGGTCCCCGCACGAAATAAATATTTGTATGATCTAGTAGTATAGTTGTTTCTGGTCTGGGTGTTTGAGTATGTAAGTTTTCTGTTTGTAAACGCACACACGATACAGGAAGAAACACCTAGTGTGGGTGTGTAAAAAAAATTTGCTCAAGAAAAAAATAGTTTTGATCGGATTGTCGCTTTCCCACTCATATTGTTTTTTTATTTATTTTGGTCCTGTGGTCGTCCAGCTATACAGCCAATACTAAGTATAATAGCTAGCTAATATTAATACTTAACTAAATGTTATTTTAATTTTAAATCCCTCTGTAATTTAGTGGCTGTTTAAAAAGTTACAACATGGTTCAATAGAAATGTCAAAATAGAACTAATTTTTTTTTTAATTTGCCAGTTGCCAATTGAATGCATAACTTACAACCCGCTCATCAGACCTGTAATGACCTACTTTCAGAGTGAGTTATGAAAATTATTAATAATGGTCATCATCATCATTTCTGCCCGGTATCACCCACCGCTAGGTATTAGGCCACCCCTTTTTGAAACACTTCAAAAAAAGGAGATGGTTTTATGTATAAGTTGGACTCGGTGTACCGATTTTGATAATTCTTTTTTGATCTATGTTCGTGTTCAGTATCTTCTTCCCGTTTGGTTCAGTAGTATTTTTTTATGAGCATTTTTCGCTTAGGTATTGTTTGTACTTCGACGATGTCATTACCTACTGGTAATCAAATCGTCCAAGTTACGATACCCTACTGATAACGTATTTGATTTGACAAGAATTTCGGTTGAATATCTGAACTAAATGGGTAAAATCAAAAATTAAAAAAAATAAACTAACCGCCTTCAAAAACCACCTCTTAATGTGTACTTAATATTACTTATCTTTCGGAAGTAAGTGGCAAAAATGGATTTAAAAAAGCCTTAAACTTATCCATAAAAAATTAAAAAAAAGAACTGTTTTGTTCGCGCCGAGTGTGGAGTCGGCTCGGGCTTGACATAAGATGGCAAGGCTGGCTCTAGATGTTTGCGCGGAGCTCATGAGGTGCCGCATGCCGTGCGTCTTGCGGCACAGTGTAAACAGGCCGCCGCCGCCGCCGCCGCCGCTGCTCTACTCGCCGCTCGTAAATAACACGAGCTCTATGTTGCGATTTAATTACGACGCCAATAAATTACATTATCTGAGCGCACGCCTCGTTCTCATAAATAAATTCTTATAATTTAGATTTCAGTCGGCTCATTATAAATATACATTTAGACGTTTTCGTAGTACGAATTTTAATTAAAACATCGTCGTCCATTGACCCCTCGAGACATGTTTGCCGTTGCGTTCCGACGCCGCGAGATGTTTATTTATTATACTCGTAATATGAAATAGTTTCGATCACTAATGGGTCATTCCATCGTTTCAGGTGTTACAATTGAACTCAGTAAACTATGTTTTATTAGTAGTAGTAGCATTCTTAACTACATAGTATTAGAAAAGTGTCAATTTTTGTGTGAGGGTTTTTGTAGGACGAAGGTGCTCACTAAGACGGGGTTTTGCGAAATTTGAAGGGGTTGGTTTTGGGGTTGATAGTTTGTATGAAACTTCGTGACTACAGTTCCTAGGAGTTTAAAACTTTTTATTAGGGTCTTTAATAATCACCATGGAATGGGAAGCGGTCGCCTCCTTTTGCGAAGCAGTCATGCTCGCGAAGGAGGAGGCAGCCGCGTGAGGGAGAGGACAGCGTCCTCCCTTCACCCCAGCCGCAAAGTTAAACGCCCACGGCGACAGACGTCGCTTGACGATCTCCGGCCACCGTAGGCGTGGTCATGCGAGCGACGAATAATGAGAGACTCGCTGAACTATGAACGACCATGAACCAAGCCCAGGTCGAAGGAGCGTTGTGTTCCACGCGCGCCTCAAAGAGTGTCAGCATTATGACGGGGAACCCTTTAGAGAGCCAAAACCTGCCGGGGTCGCGGGACTCACGACTTATCGTGACCCTGGAACTTAAAGGGCTATTGAAGGATATCGTGGATTTTAGTCGGTACGAGTCTGACAGGCCCTCCCGCTCTGCCCTAAGTGGGAGGACTCATTTGATGATTTAAACACAATAAAAAAAGGTTGGAACCGGTTGGTTGCGGCGCGAAGAGCTCCGGCGTGATCTCAGGCGCCGGAACTCTTCCCGCCGCACCTCAACTTGTTGAGCCAGCGAGGATTCACACTCCACGCGCCACTCATAGATGCGCTGGAGGGCAGTCGCCTCCAGATCCCAGGGCAGCAATCCGGCAAGGAGGTTGGCCGATTCGCCGGCGATCGTGCGGTATCCTCTGATCATCCGGATAGCCATGACCCTCTGGCACGTCCGAATGCTCAGGGCCCACACGGGGGCCCCGTAGAAGGCCATGGACCGTACGACACCGGCGTACAGTCTCCGACAGGAGGATTTATTCCCTTTATGTCGAGTCCCGTTATGTCGAGCCTGGAAGTCTATTGTTCTCCAAAGTATTGATATTTTACGCTTTCTATTACCTTTATGTCGAGTTTGGTGAACAGGTACAGTCAGGGATGTAAATTAAAAGCCAATGGCATAAAAACATTGTTTTATTATTTGTTCTATTACTTATTTTCATATATAGGTATATCTAATCTTAATCTAAATAAATCACAGTATAATCATCACTATTGTTGCAAATGTTAAACAGCATGTCGACGGAGCCCCGCTTCGCGGGGCTCCTACTTCTGGGTGGTTTAAAAAAAAATAACCACGAAGAGGATGGCGGGGTCTTTCAGACCCCGCCATCCTCTTCTAACCTAAATTGTCCGAGTCGGGGTGCCAGCAAGTCCCGAGCTGTCATATGCATTTCATTGGACGTGACTGTACTTCTAAAATATGATATTATTAAACTCGACATAAAGGTAATTAAAGCGTGGTAAAGTAATAGAAGCGAGACAAGGTTTTCGGCTCGACATAACGGGACTCGACATAAAGGGAATATAGCGACAGGAGGCGTTTGGCCCGCTGAGATTGGGGTGTGACTAAACATTTAACGAAAAGTTAATTAGGAAAGTAATTTAGGAAAGCCCGTTTTGAAAGACATATTTTGTTGGTATTACACGTCAACACACAACCTACCCTT
Organism: Agrotis puta; assembly: GCA_943136025.2. Lineage (NCBI taxonomy): Eukaryota > Metazoa > Arthropoda > Insecta > Lepidoptera > Noctuidae > Agrotis > Agrotis puta. Next base: position 20,326 of record OW964181.2, read on the forward strand.
GTGAATGCGTGTAGAATCAATACCATCCCTTCCCATTTCCTTTAATTTTAATAATCGAAGTTCATCGAATCAGAAACACCACCCTGCGCTCCATTACCAAAGTAGCTGATGTGGGAGTAAAAACAGCCAAACTGAAGTGGGAGTGGGCGGGACACGTTGAACATATGCGCCCGGAGAGGTGGGCAAAGATCGTCACTCACTGGACGCCTGAGGGAGGTCATCGCCGTCGAGGTCGACCGCGGCGGAGGTGGTGTGACGATCTGATCATGTTCGCAGGGCAGACATGGACAGAAATTGCCCAAAATAGAGTGGTTTGGAAGGAAAAAGGAGAGGCCTTTGCCCAGCAGTGGGACACAAACTAGGCTATTAAAAAAAAACGAAGTTCTAAAGCGCCTCTTTAATGGCCTAATTGAAATAAATGATTTGACTTTGACACAAAGTGTTTAAAAATTAATTAATGTAAGTAAATGTTACAACTATTGTGAAATAAAAAAAAGCGAATGATAAAAATAATAAAACTTATTGTATATGTGACACCACCGACCGACCTCTTGTCAGAGTATGAAACTGTCGACCAGTTTCAGTATCTTGGCTCTGTAGTTACTAATAAAGGCAGCTGTGAACTGAAAATACGGAGAAGGATCAGTATGACTAAAACAGCGATGACACAATTAAATAAAGCATGGAGAGATAAAATATCACCACTGGGACAAAGCAACACCTGGTCCATACTGGAAATGAGGTGCTGGCGCCGCCTTTTAAGGATACCATGAACAGCCCACTGCACAAACGTCTCGATCCTTAAACAACTAAAAATAGAGAAAGCGCAACCACTCTCTTCAACCTGCCTGCAACGGTAATACTTTGGTCACATTGCCCGCACAGGTACCAACAACATGGAGCGGCTAATGGTGACCGGAAAGATAGAGGGCAAAAGACCTAGAGGCCGAAGCCCAAAACGGTGGTCTGATCAAATCTCGGCAGAACTCGACATGCCTATCAGCACTGCACTCATTCAGGGGCCACTGACCGCACCAGAAAGAAGAAGAAACTAATTGATAAATTGAAACGGAGTCACGATTCTCAGCAGTGAGAGAACGATTGAGAAGAAATGTGACACCTATTCTGTCCCAATAAAAATAGAGAAGAGACAAAGTTGAAACGTATTATTTATATGAAGTTTCTGAAAACAATTAAAATAAAGCAGCCACATCGCCACTATACGTCAGATTTCAGTAATACCAAAGTGATTATGATTATTACAGAGTAATTATGTATATTACTACTGTATTTGAGTTGGCCGCCAGGTGGCGCACGGTTGACATCGGCTCTGTGATAATTTAATCATTAATAATATAAACAAGTATGTTTAGTGCGTGGAAAGACGATAATAAGAATAAGTGAACAACAAATTCGAACATATAGTGTTAAAACTCCCAGATAATAAGTGAAAAAGTTTTTATGTGCAAAAATCTGAACAGTGAGTAAATATCAAATAACAACTACATTTACATAGTGCAAAACTGTTAAGTTTATTACTATTACTGAAACAAGTGTTGAAATCATGGTCAGTATCTAAAAATATCTTTAACAGTGCCAAAATTGCTACACAAACATATTTCAAATAACGGATAGTGATGTAAACAAACTTTCAAATATACCTAGTGCAAATCATCTGATGAACAGTGCCATCTCTTGGTGTAATTAAGTAATCTTCATCGTCGATAAAACAGTACACCAAAATTTATAATAGGCAATCAGATAGCATAGGCAAATTTCGCCGCGATAGGTGTGTACCAGCTTGGCTAGTTGGCGAGCGTAACGACTGCTGAATCTTGTGGCTCGAGTTCGAACCCCACAGGATGATATTATTTTTGGAATGTTTTCTTCATTCAATTACTTAGAAAAATTGGATTGGATATCAAAGTAAATTGGATCGTTAACAAGTAATAGAAACGATTCTTGGAATAATATTACCCACATAAATAATAGTGAAACAGAGTTCTAACAAAAATAATGGATGAAGATAATGTGACACGAAGAAAACAAAGAATGTCAACTTCATTAGATGAATCAAACTTATCACTATTTGATGCAACAGCAATGAGCCTACCAGATACTTCTCTACCGTGCAAGGATACATTAAACCTTCTTAACGAACGAATTAATAAATTGACTGCCGACCTTCAAAGTGCAAATCAGGAAATTGATGCTTTACTCTGCGAAAACAATAGACTAAAAGCTGACTTAGAAAAGTCCAATAAGGTGATAGATTTATATAAAAAAGCAGGACCATATGACTCACAAAAATGTCATACGCCGTGTTCTTCTGGTAGAAAAAATAAAAGTACACCTAAACGATTATTAAGGAATATCTCAACTCCAGTTAGTACCCCTAAATCCAAAAAATTGAAGGAATCATCATTCCATGACTTGAAAGAAAACGATTGTCTCACGGCCACAACAAATATCCATGACGGTAATTCAATAGAGACTATCAGAGACGTAACAGTTACAAGCAAAGAGCAAAAAAACATATCTTATGACAGTACCAAACAGATATTGGTGAAAGAGGAAGTAAAAAGAAAAAGGAAAGTGATAATCATTGCTGACCAACAGGGAAAAGGACTTCAGGAAACACTTCAAAAGTTGATTGGTTCTGAATTTAGTGTTACTTGTATTTTCAAACCTCACGCCCGTATGTTAGAGGTATTGACCTCAATCGATAGTTCAACCTGCGCTAACCTTACTGATAATGATTATGTAATTATACTTGGAGGAATCAATGACACAAGCCCTTTTGAATTACAAAACTGTTTATATAATTTTCTGGCTTCAAATAGATGTACAAATGTGTTAGTGGGCGAAATTCCTTTTAACAAATCACTTAACGAACTAAAACTAAATTACGAAACTCGATTTATTTGTAGTAAATTTGATAATGTGACTTTTGTGGATATGAACTATAGCGCATTTCGACCTTACAAACAAAACCGTTCTTTATATAAATGTCGCCTTCTGCTAAAGGAAATTTTAAGAGTTGACTATGCATTGAAATTTAAGAAATACAATACAGAAATAAGCAATAAGAAGAATCATCTTACTATGCATAACAAAAGTACCCAAACTAACTGTGAAAATAATTTTATAGGATTAAATGAGGAAGTCGTCGAAAGTCAGCCCGAAATTTCTTCACCACCTTTGTTTTTTCGTGTATAATAGCATCTATATTTTACATCAAAACATTAATGGTCTTTTAAATAAACAGGACATTTTTATGGTTTCATTGTACGATTTAGCTTATGAGGGAAAAGATGCAGACGTGTTGTGCTTTTCTGAACATAATATGATAAATTCAGACGTTAATTTACTCTATATGTCCAACTATACTTTGGCTGCTTATTTTACCCGTAATACTAGACATGGTGGTACGTGCATTCTAATAAGAAATGGAATAAAATTTAGGACAATTCCTCACGTTGCCAGAAACAGCATATCAAATATAGTGGAATGCTGTGCTGTTGAACTCATTCAACATAAAATAGTCATCATATGCGTCTATAGAATCCCAAATAGTACCGAGGCTAAAAGCAAATTTGAAATATTTTTTGACTATTTGAATAATCTACTTCAACTTTATTCATTTAACTCAAATAGAAAATTGATTATATGCGGAGATTTTAACATAGACCTTACGAAAAAAACTAAATACTCCGAACAATTTATACAGCTACTAACGGGATTTAATCTTAGATGTCAATTCAAAGAACCCACTCGCGTGAGTAGTGGCACGTGCATAGACAATATTGTACATAACGTAAGAGGATGTCACGGTGAAATATTAGAATTCGCCGTATCAGACCATACAGCACAAATGTTAAAATGCCCCGTTAAAAAAACATGCACATTTGACTATTGGTTCTGTTTAAGACGAGATTATTCGAAAGAAAACATAAAAAAATTTGTTGACTGTCTTAAAAATCTTAGTTTCTCTGAAGTATACGAAGAAGACGATCCAAAGATTGCCTTCAGTACGTTTTATAAATTATTCAAATTATTTTATGACCTATGTTTCCCAGTAGTAAAAGTAAAAATTTCTATCCAGGGACGACCCAAGTGGATAAGTCACGGCTTAAGGTTGTGCAGCAAAAGAAAACGCGATCTTTTATGGAAATATAGGTTAGCACCATCTAGACAGAATAAAGAAAATTTCAAAAGGTTCTCTGATCGATTTAAAATGGTTACTCGACTTACTCAAAAATCACAAAACAACCATTTTATATCCCAGGCAAGAAATAAATCCAAAGCTAGCTGGAAAGTAATAAACAAGGGTCAAGTCAAGATACCAAATGAAAAACTGAAGCAACTTAAGGTAGGTAATAGGGTAATAACAGATCCTTCCCAAATTTCTAAAGCCTTTAACGATTTTTTCATAGATCAGGTTCAGAATGATGGTACAAAAAATCATGGTCTCAATTCAACCATACCTAGCGTACCTAGCAGATGTTCCTCTATGTTTATGGCCCCAGTAACACCCCAGCAAATCCATAATATCATGTTAAATTTAAAAAATACTACTAGTACTGGGTACGACGACATCTGCACAAAAGTATTAAAAAAGGTTTCTCCTCATATCGCACCTATCCTGAGCCATTTAATAAATATGTGTATTACAAGTGGTATATTTCCTGATGAACTAAAAACAACTGTCATCAAACCACTTTTTAAAAAAGGGGATACTGATAACATGTCTTGTTATAGACCTATAGCATTGGTGCCAGTAATCTCTAAAATCTTTGAGAAAGTGTTGTACAATGGTCTTAATGAATACTTTGAGAAGAATGAGATTTTCACTGAAAAACAAAAAGGGTTTAGAAAAAACAAGACCATTGACATGGCCATCTATGATTTACTCGAAATTATTACATCTAGGGTTGATAAAAGACTGCCAACACTAGCTTTATTCATGGACATGACAAAGGCTTTTGATCACGTGGATCATAAAATTTTACTACGAAAGCTATACTCTTACGGCATAAGGGGTAACATTTATGACTTAATTGAATCTTATCTTCAGAACAGACGACAGTATACAGTTATTAATAGAGTATGCCCTAAAACAAAAATTGACATGAAATATGAATCTGACATTAGAATTTTAACATGTGGAGTTCCCCAAGGGAGTGTACTTGGGCCTCTGCTGTTTCTTATATACATAAACGATTTGCCGACGGCTACGTCTTACCCCATGACAATGTTTGCGGATGATAGTACAATTATTTTCAACAGTGATAATGTAAATACGCTTGAATTTGACATTAATAAGAATATACAATCAGTAATCAATTGGCTAAAATGTAATAATTTGCAAATTAATTTAAATAAAACCTTAATAATGAAATTTAGACAAAGGACAAATGACAAATTCAATTTAAATATCAATTATAATAATGTGCCTATCAAGGAAACAAAATCAACTAAATTTCTTGGGCTACATATAGAAGATACATTGGCTTGGGGTATACAAATTGAAAATGTGTGTAATAAGCTGAACCAATATTCTTATGTTTTGAAAAAGTTACGAAATACTGTTAATAAATCGACACTACTTACTGCATATCACGGTCTAGTCGCATCATGCTTAAGATACGGAATCATGTTTTGGGGTAATGCGACTGGAAAAGAAACTGCATTCATTGCACAGAAACGGTGTGTTCGTGCTATATGCAATCTTCAAAAAACTGACAGCTGTGCTCCTCATTTTAAAGACTTAAAGATATTGACCCTACCATGTATGTACATTTATGAAAGTGTTCTTTTCGTTCGACGCAACCTGTCAAAATATTCCCGGGTCAGCAGCCTTCGTAGAGCTGATAAGTTAAACTTAATTCCAAGTAAAACTGCAATGTTTCAGAAAAGCATTTTCACTATGGGTCCTAAATTGTACAACAAACTTCCGAAATGTGTAAAGGCAGCAGAGACTTTATATTTATTTAAAAAAATGCTATTTAAATTATTAATAGATAAAGCATATTATTCGATTGAGGAATTTTTGAATGATAATATTATATTGTGATGTTGTGGGTTGACGAATTTTGTAATTGACATTGACATAAAGTTTTTCATTGTTTTCATTTTATGACATTACGAATAATGACGTGTTTTCAAGTTTTAAAATTGACATTTAACCACAGTATTTCATTTATATTTCATATTGTTCTTGACATTCCTATTGACTCTTTCCCTGTTATTGATTTATTATATTCTTTGATGTATTATTTGAATAGAATTAATTAATATTTGTACACCATTAAATGGTAGGCATAGTGATCGACTGCATGGAATGTAACATCTATTATATACCTATGTTCACAAATAAATATATTGAATTGAATTGAATTTTTTTCATTAATCAAAAAAAAAACCAGTTGTTCAATTGTAGAATATTGAAAAATAAATCTGAAAGGAGTTATAAATCCGAAAAAGTAAATAAGGTTAGCAAGTAACAGTAATATTTTTTACTGTTTCTATTCATACTACTTTCTGGCAATAGGAGGAAAGGGACAAGTGCATCCCATTTGATCCTCTCTTTCGTCACGCTAGTGATAGCAAACCAAAAAAAGCCTAAGCAGTGACAGTTAGTAATTGCAAACCGCCTCATCGGGCACCTGAATCGGGTGGGCCCGGACCATGCGGAGAGCCAGTTTGGCTTCCGCAAGGAGCGCTCGACGATTTACAAAGGATTAGTTCAAAATGCGCGATCATCTTTAGTCTTAAAGCGAGGATATAATAGGCAAACGTATATTATATCCTCGTAACACACATCATAGACATCTTTGTCAGATCTGAATGTGGTTGCTTCAACTAATTATAAAAATACGACTTGAACCTCGTCATCAGCCTATTTTAAAGGTTAATCTTGGAGAGATTTCTTTACTTTTCTGACATATATCATATTAACACACTCATGCATAAAATATTAATGCCGCGGCAAAAAAGTACTGAAAAGCAGTATAAGCACGCCTTACAAAGTACACCCGAAGCGTTTCGGGTGTTACACATTTTCAAACGTTGAAAATACAAATAAAACACATAATTTCGCAATCATTGTTAGATATTCGATTAGATTAACCACAGGTCTTAACTTTCGCAAAATATGGTAGTTTAAATTAATTAGGCGAAAAGAAACAATTACCTCTTTTTTGTTTCGGGTGTTAAAACCCTTCGCAAAACAGTAATTACAAACTTTAATATTTTTGGTGCAATTCAAATAACTATAATAAGTAAAGCTCACTTATTACTATCGTAAAATTTTTGAATGTATGATTGATAGTTTCTGTTTAATCTTAAGTATGACTGTCATTTTAATGTATTTAAATGTAATCTTAATGTTTTTATACTTTTAATTTTGAAAATTTATAATTTTAATTTTTAATGAATGTGTAAAACTATTATGTATCCATTAGACATCTGAAATAAATGTTTTTTTTCTTTATTACGGAAACCAAGTAATAGTTGACAGCTTCTTTATTTTCTTTTACCGTTGCCAATATTGACGTATGAATTACCTTTATGTCCTGGTCTTTCCAACGGTACTTTTACGTGGGTATAATATGAAAAATATTATGAAATATGTAAAATAAGTTCTAGACATGAAGGATAGGAATGTTTTCTATGAAATTAGATGTTAGTTGACTTGTTTCGCCGAGTATTTTTTTTTGAGGCCTTGGTGGCGTTTGTCATGGAATGACTAATAACAATGATGATTGTTTGATAGGTTCTTGAACAAGAATTGTGGAGGATGCTCCGGGGAGGGCGAAGTGGTGACTCGCTCGCTGCTGTGTCGGATCTATTTCATGCTATTTATAGCCTGTATGTGAGGATGAGGCAATTAATTGCATGGCCCGGGCGACCCTTCCCCTTCACCCCCAGCCCTGGTCGCTCCTCTCAGTGTGTTCGTAGTAGTAGGGAATCAAGAACCAGTTCTTGTTGGAAGAACCGGGATTTTCGGGACACACCTCCAAGGAACCGGGAAATCCCGGGATTTTCGAGACTTTAAGGATGAGTCCTATTTTGACTGCGCCTAAAAAAGGGAGGTTATATTTTTTAATTTGGATTTGACATGGGTGTGCTTTTGACTCTATTTATATCAGAGGTGGCATAGATAAAGTGTACTAGCTTACCCAGAAGAAGTCTATTCACTCTAACTTTGAACTCTTTCTTTTAAGTTAAGGGCATTGCCACGAATGCCGTATGCGTGAAGTTTGGTTAGAAGGGTATCGTGATCCACACAGTCGGAAGCCCTCGACACATCGGCATATATTGCACATACAGGAACTTTAGAATCTACTTTTAGCATTACTCTATTGAGAAAGTGTTCTTCACATAGGTAGTATGTGGTATTTCGTTAGAAAATTGTAAAGAGATTCATAAATATTTTTTCTATGATCTTTGAGAAGATGGAAATTAGAGAAATTGGTCTACAGTTAGCCATTTCGTCCTTGTCATTCTTTTTATAATGGTTTAACTTTAACAGTTTTTAGACTCTGGAAATACTCCAGAGTATATGCTTACGTTAATGACGTGAGCAAGGGGCGCACCCATACATTTAGAAACAAAGAAGAATGCTCATTTTTCACCTGGCAATGTATAGAAATGAAATAAATCTTAAAATAAAGCTTATTTAATTGTTTATTAATTACGCTTATCACAATGTAAAAAGAAACGCAGGAAAAAAAGATTTTTTATTTTATTTATTTAAGCTAGATTCAACGTATTGACATATTTTGAACGCATCCAAACTACAATTTTTATAACGTTCCATTTTACAAATTGTTGGTTGACCATATTTAGCTTTATTCCTTAGTTTTATACTTATTTAACATGTAATTCGATCAATTACTATTTCTTTATTAGTCATGGAATGAAGTAAAGTATTTAATAAAAACGCAATAATAAAATTAAATTAATCAATCTGTGTTTAATTGGGTGTGCGCAAGTGAAATGGATTTTTTTGACATTTGACAGTTCTGCGCTTGCGTCTCGTTATGTACTGTGCGATTTTGATTGTGTTTCTTTTTATTACGACCCTTTTTTCCTCCCCTGGACTCCGATATCTTCCTCATCTGACAACCTTTGCTTACCATACCTGATACCGTTAAAAATCCGTCTTACAAAATAAATAATGTGTCCTGGAGAAGGCAGTTTTCAACTCGACACTCATTTTATAATGATAATCATGGAGTCTTAGCATTGACTTAATGGCAGTTTGTTTCAAAGAATTAACAAAATAAAAAAGACGTTTTAAACCATAGTTAGCTAATATTCTTATTTTAGAGTAAACTTCGAGCGTTATTAATTACTTCATGCACGTTTGTTTCATTATTTCTGGTGACAACAAATCCTAACCTAAAAATAAACAATAACATTTTCTGGACTTCGTGGCGTTTAAATCGCTGAAATGACTATAAGATATTACTTTCTAAACTTACAGGTAGTATTTCTACTATATCTGATAACTATACATATACTTTCATCACCAGGTTTTTAAATGTATGGAAGGTGGGCATTGTTCTTTTAAGTTTTTTTTGGAATAAAAGCCATCATAGCCAAAGCTTTTTTATTTTTTTGGTTTTTTATTACTTACTCGTTTAACATCCTCAGGAATAACTGGGATCATAAATATAGAGTGAGGATTGATATTTACGTTTATCGTGTCAATTGATGTATGTTTTGGTACCCCGAGATCTGGTCAATGAAGAAATAATTGAAAGATTCGGCTATTATACTAGGTTTTGATATTGTTTCATCTCAATTTTAATATTATTAATAACACTAGTTTACATGATTTTTGTTCCTGAAATGAAAAATATATGGTTACGTTACTTTTGGTATCTACGTTCCGGAAAAAATATTTAAAAAATCCAGCACGTCAGGTTTTTGAAATATTGATTCCGAAATTTTTTGCAAAAAAACTGCATCTACATAATCAATAGACATAAAATGGGTGATTTATGCTCCTTTTTACACATATTTTCATATATTATCTCTCAAAACACACCAACAATAGTCACTTAGCATATTTTGGTCCCAAAAACCTTGATCATTTTGCTCAAATGATTATAAATCTTGGTGAAATCGCTCACCGTGTTCATCACCAACACAACCAAGATTTTCTGGAAAAAAATCTAAATGGGAATATAAAAAATGAACTTTTAGTGACATATTTACACGTATGGGTGTAAATATATATCATAATTTTGCAATAGATTTTCAACAATCTCTTTTCTTTCAAGTCTTTGGTTGGATGGGCCAGGGTTAGCAACGCTTGTCGAGGTTCATCTTTGGATGGGTGGGAAGAAAAAGCCACACTCGTCCAGGTCCTTTTTTGGATGGGTCCCCAACGTCAAGCAACTCTTGCCGAGATCTGTCTTTGGATGGAAGTGCAAGGATTAGCCACGCTTATAAAGACAAAGGCCTAGGATGTGACACATCATTTGCGACTACTGTAAGGTTCCATCGCGTACGTCTATAATTTTCCGTCTTGGGTCCCGATCACCATGTTATTTTAATGATCATGAACTTCTCTATTTTTCTGTAATCTGTAGTCAAAGTAGCATTTTCTGTATTTTTCTCTGAACTGTATAATTAGTATTGTCGGAGATATTAAGGGGGGAATGGTAGTTTTTTGCCTAATTTCTTGAATAATTCTGAAACTTAACATTTTAAAATTGCAGGTAAGTACCACTGCCTTTGGGCCATAGGAATTGATATGTTGACCAAACAACCAAATCGGTTGAGTAGGTTCGAAGAAAATTAACTGTGAAGGGCAAATAGACGGACACACAAATGATTAGACGAGAGACACAAATGATTAGACGAGAGACGAGAGACGGACACACAAATGATTAGACGAGACTTACGGAACCCTAAAAATGGGACTGTAGTGTTGACTGATGTACTGTGCGGGTCGTAGCGAATGGTGCCACCGAAGAGCTGGTTAGGTAGTTATCCCAGAAGTGAGTCGAGCTGTCGAGCCCAGCTAGCGGCTGTGCATGAGCGGGGCGCGGGCGCGGGCGCGCGGTGACGCAAGCGCGCGAGGCCGCCGCGCACCTGGCCGCCGCCGCGCGCCGCGATGCAAATGTGGTACAGTACAACGCAGACGAACACATCATAATGCACCCACAGCCTGTCCTGCTCCACATCAAATATCTGTCTCCTCCAATATGTACCATTGTACGTACCTATCTCAATCAAGCACATGTTCCCAATGACCTTCTGTTTCTGTGACTGTTCGCTGTATACTGGATTACTGGTTGTTGATTGAACTTGATTCATTACAGTTTATTATTGATTCAAACTTTGTTAAGATTTAATTGTTGTTTAATATATTGATTGCTATCGTCTCCGAGGACAAACCTGCTGAGTCGCAAAAGTGCAAAACTTGCAGAACCAGCAAGCCAAAGAGGGTAGGGAAGCAGAGCTGCTCAGTCTCCTATAAGGATTGAAGCAGCTTCAAACGGACGAGGATGGCTTCATCAAGGTGCAGAAGAAGAAGACTCAAAAGAAATCTAGAAAGAGAGACCTATTTGTCAGCTCATAAATAAAGCAATAACTTCAATTCATCCGTGATTATGGCGCGTGCAACAACGCCGACATATCGGAAACTCAAAACTCGATATAAAACACAGTGCGCGAGACCGACTCATGCTCCACTGGTTTTTGTATGTGATTCCTCGACTCGACTCCTCAGATTTTTTTGACAATAATGGAGCCATTTTCACTTACTTTTTAAACCCCATACTCAACCTATACTCCTATTCCATTGACACCAAGTCAGAATCTGATGATGCGATCCCAGACAAAAAATGTGTAAAACAGTTTCAACAGCTTTTTGAGAGTTGCAAACTTGGATATACATAGTCCTAATGTGTCCAAGCAACATACTATAAAATCAGAGATAGGTAACTACATCATGCTTTGCGAATTGATTGTCGATTCTGACCGATCTTTATTTAACAAGTGCCGGAAATCGGTAACCAATCAATTGACCTGCAGAGCTCCAGTCGGGCTTATTTGTCACAAATATTTCTAAAAACGTGTGAGATTAGCTTCCGACGGACAATGTATGGATAAGGAGATATAAAGCAGAATCTGAAACAAGTCCAAAAACTTCGCAGATTTTGGTGTATACATTATATACATATAATATTTTCCACAACTTTTTTAAAGATGCGAACTAGGGTTTACAGTTATACACAGCCGTACTGGCTCCAAACAACATACTAAACATCAGAGACACATCATAGGTACTATGCGAATTTATTGTTAATTTTGACCGGACTATAGGTTGCATATTAAGGAACAAAAATCGAGCTACCCAATGATAAAATATATAATGAGTGCTAGGTACTGATCAACAAGTCGACTGTAGGATTCTTGGTGCACAGTGCACTGGTCTCATCGCCGAGACATCACATGCACATCAAACCGAACCGTAGTCTGACTTACTCCATCGCACTTGCTTGTTCGCTTATAGATAAGCCTTACTTTCATCTTTTTCAATGACATTTAAAGTAAGGAGTATGAAGAGCAATAGCCCCGTTGTTGAAACAGCCGGAGCACGTGACGAGCTTTGAGAATCGAGGTGAAGGTTCCAGCTGGAGAAAACCGGTACTTGACGCGGTTGTGAATTGGATGAGGGGCCATTTTTAAGATGCATGAGTGACGGCATGCGCAATAGTGCGCGTGCGCATTGCGCCGGTGCGGGCGGGGCGGCCTCCTCCCGTACAAGTTGTACCTACGAGTAGTTCATCACACCGTAGTCGCTCGTCCACGCGCGCTCCGCCCGCCGACTTGTCATCGTCATGTTCTGGTCAAAGGTGGCGGGGAGAGTGCGCGGCGCTTTGTAACATATCAAGGATAACGAGCTGTTATTTATCTTGGGACGCCGGCGGCGATATTACTTCACGAGGTGGCGGCGGCGGCCGAGGGCGCGGGCGATGCCCCGGCGCGCGGCTATCGACTGGTGCGGCGCGCGGCGCTCTGTCTGTGCTCTGTGACCGCAGACATCCAGCTCTGTGTCAGCACTTTCCTATCATTCACTGTGGGCCGCTTTCTAAACCATTTCTTATATTTCAAAATCAAAACCGGTAGGAAATGGACAAGTTTAATAATTAAAACGTTAACCGCGTCGTCCTCGGTCGGTGCGCTATTTATCACGATCCGGGTGCGACAGCCACCCCTCCGCCACGTGCTCAAATGGATGCGATCATGTTCAATCTATGTATTTTTCATTGATGCAAACGTTTAAAACATTACTTGTCTCGTGTTGTTATTTCACGAATCCAATCTGCACTTTCACGCAAAGGTTAGGTACCACATCAGAGTAAGTGACAGTTCTCGTCGGTCGCTGGTCGGCGTTAGTTGTGGACGCGCTTTGTGAATGAGCAGGCGGGACGGGTGGCGTACGGGGTTGAGGCGGGCGGCAGCGGGGGTGGCGGGGGGTTGCACGTCACTCGGGGGTGTCGGCTACTAAGGGAGCGATGATGGATGGCGCCAATAACGACCGCCGCGAAGGTCGTTACCGGCTCCCCGCGACACCGCGCTGCGTGTCTACACTCACTGCCGTCATCAGTACTATCCGTCACACACGACAGCAAGTTCGTCGTCAGCGGCATGAAAGGCGGTAGCGTAAAATTTCGCTGGCGGCTGACAGCCACGAGCAGCGCAAGGTCCACATTCTCCAGAGATTGCTTTGGGCTCTGAATGTTAAAAAAAATAACAAAATTATTCGAACGAGACCTTAATACTAAGCCTTTGCCATTCGCTTGTTGGTCCCTCTGTTCAGACTTTGACCACATACGTTGAATTGATGCGAACAGGGAGACAACGGGAGCGGGTTTAAAGTTCTAAACTCCAAAAAGGCCACTTTAGCAATTTTAGCAATATCTATGAGTGATATTTTAAGCGGCTTACTACTTTGTACTCGCTACTACATTGGCCACCCTAAATCAGACGAATCAAATTGATTCCTCCAGGGCCAGGGCTCCTATTTCTGTCAGCAGGGTTTAAGGAACCTAACCCAACTAAACCTCGGGGTGCCCTCAAAACTAAAAATGTTGCTGAGTTGTAAAATTCGTGGCTGAATTCTAGTAATTTAGAAGCTCGATTAATTATTTTCCATATATCATAATAGTACAACTACATGAATCTTGATAACATTATCAGAAAATGCGAAAGTTTGTGAGGATGGATGTTTGTTTTACGCAAAATTACTGAACGGACTTGGAGTCAGGGTTCCACGGTTGGAGCTCGCATTCATTCATGAAAATACCCTCAAAAGATAGGTCTCGGAGAAATTATGATACTTATAAAATATTCGCGTACGCCAGAAAACGCTGTTGAAAGAGCACATTTGTCTAGTTTAAAAAAACCCCGTGACAGACCAAAGGGCAGGGCTGGGCAAAATACATGCTTTGCTTTAATTGAAATACAAATTACAAAATACAGTATCGCAAGTAATTAAAATGCAAAATACAAAATATCTTTAGGTAAGGTATTTGAAATATAAAATACAAAATACAGTATTTTAGCCATTTTTAATTGAAATACAAAATACAAATTACATAATTACTAAAACTATTTAAAAAAATCCCGCCTTCAAAAACCATCAGACAATGAATGATGAATGACTTAAAAACAAAATAACTAACATTTTAACCCTTTGTTAGTTCAAAAATTTAACCCAAATTCTTGTCAATACCTAATTTTCTTACATGTGCACTAGAATTAGAATATTAATAGAAATCTTTGTCTACTTGGACTATGTTATTACCGGTCGCAGTAACATCGTTCACGTAAACAATAAGCGAAAAATGCTCATTCATAACATAAAAAATACTGAACCAAGTGAATGAAATTTTAATTTTGTTGATTTTTCAAAAACCGCTTTTCCGATTTCGATAAAGTTTTATAAGACCCCATTTGGAAAGTAAACCCTTTTCAACAAAAAAAGATTTTTTCAAATCGGTTTGCAAGCGACGGAGTTATGCCAATGTTAATGTTATAACAAAAAAATACAAACATCCGAATTGAGAACCTCCTCCTTTTTTTTCAGTCGGTTAAAAATAAGTAATCTAGACCAGCATGGGCTGAATGCATGGGATCTATAATATACAGAATGTAATCAACAGAAATTAATTAATCAATAAAACCAGTTTCCTTTCATGAACACTAGATTTTTAAATGTACTGTCAGATATACAGCCTCTTGTTGGAGAATGAATAAAACCTGCCAAAGAAAACAATCTTTCTACAGGTCCTGATGAGCACAAACTTGTGTTAAATTGTATGAACACATTTTTTATATTTGGATTGCGCTCAAGAATTGAAAGCTCTTTGCTTCTATCATTTAGGAAGCTGACCAATTCTAACTCCATTTTAGATGTCTGTGGTTGATCACTGTCTCTGTTCTCAAAAACAATAAATTCATCATCTTCTTTACTAGTGGTGCTACTCCTGCTGCTTCCATCTATTATTTCATGCTTTTTGTTACTTGTCTCTAAGGCATGAATCTCAAGATTTTGAATTCTTTGCCTCTCCTCTACTGTGATGCTTTCTGGTAACCAACACATTTTATAATGAGGGTGGTAGCATGACGCCAATATGGCTCCATTTACTTCAGAGGACAGTTTAAAAAACTTATCTATTCTTTTTTCCAAGATCCCTTTTAGTTCGGGCACGCCGCAATCGCGGCGGGAAGACCCCTCTTTGAGGAGTGGCTGGATAGGCGTCACGGCGTCCTGACCTACCGCATGACGCAGGTCCTCACCGGACACGGAAGTTTCGGGAGGTTCCTGTGTCTGATAGGGAGGGAAGAAACGCCTGGGTGTCTCCACTGCGAGGATCGTCCGGAGGACACGGTAGAGCATACGGTGCAGGACTGCCCCGCTTGGGCAGAGCACCGCCGTGTCCTCACGACGGCGATAGGCGGAGACCTCGCGCGCCCGGCATTGGTCGAGGCCATGCTGCGGGGCGAGACGGAGTGGGAAGCGGTCGCCTCCTTCTGCGAAGCAGTCATGCTCGTGAAGGAGGAGGCGGGCCGCCTGAGGGAGAGGACAGCGTCCTCCCTCCACCCCAGCCGCAGTGGTAGACGCCCACGGCGTCTACCACGTAAATGTAATGTCTACCACGGCGTCTACCACGTAAACGCCCGTAATGGGCGACTCGCTGTCCGACCATGGACCATGCCCGGGTCGACGGCGCGTTGTGTTCCACGCGCGCCTCAAAGAGTGTCAGCATAGTGACGGGGCCTGTAGTGGGCCAAAGCCTGTCGGGGTCGCGGGACCAAGGGATTACCGTGACCCCGGTACGTAAAGGCCTATTGAAGGACACCGTGGATTTTAGTCAGTACAAGTCTGACAGTCCCTCCCGCTCTGCCCTGGGTGGGAGGACTCATTTGATGATTTTACCACGATAAAAAAAAAGCTTCATTTTAGTTGTGGGACAATGAGACCTCAAATTGCTATCCTGCAGTCGATCTAATCTGGTTCTAAGAGACATTAAAGTAGGCAGAAGTTTTGCCATAGTAATAATTGTTGCCCTGAATGTAATCTAGAGCTGTAGCAATTGGTTTCAATACTTCAATGAATTCCTCCAAGTATTCCAGTTCTATGGCAGAGAAAGTGTTATTCTTATCCAACTTATCAAATAGGTCATTTAATTTTGATTTGCATCTCATTAGCTGCGCTACAGAATCATAAAGAGAGTTCCATCTTGTGGGACAGGGATATATTAACTGATGTCCAAGACATTCTTTTATGACTTCAGCCGATTTGGGTCTTCTGGGCATATTCCATAACAAAGTACATTTAGCAATTGCTGAATAGTGAACTCTGCTAACACGAGAAGCTTTGATAAAATGATTCAAATCTGTAGAGTGCCCACGAAGTTTTAAAAGACATCGCCAAGCGTTTAGTCGACGCCTCGCGTGACCAGAGGGCTGGCCTATTTCTTGGTCAAAGGATCAGCATTGCCATCCAACGTGGCAATGCTGCCAGCGTTCTGGGCACTTTCCCCATTGACAGCGATGTGGACGAATTTTATGACGCTCTATAATTTTTTTTTATTTTTTTTTTAATTTAGTCATTTTTGTAAATGTTTTACTTTTAATTTTAGTTTTTAAATGTAGTATGCAAACAAATAAAATGTATATAATAAGTAAAGAAAATGAATAAAGAAGTCATTAAACCCTATCTGTAGTGGCTAAAAGACTACACATTTTTTTGCGTTTTGTTGGCCAATTTCGTTCAAAACCGTTCAGCTTAAATAACAAGTGCAGTGTTGCCAACACTAATAGCTGCTTTACCATCATTGCCCTCCCGCCTCGCACTCACACTCTGACACTCACGATCGCTAAATGAAGTTTAAATGTATTTTAATGTTAAAATGTATTTTGAAGCCTCAAGTATTTGAAATACTAATTACAAAATACTTCGTCGTCAGGTATTTGAAATACGAATTACAAATTACATTTGAAGGAAGTAATTGAAATACAAATACCAAATACGTATTTGTATTTCAATTACGTATTTTAAATACAAGTAATTCAAATACTGCCCAACCCTGCCAAAGGGTATGATATGCAGTAAACAGTAGAAAAGATTTGAAGATGGCGGAAACGATTAGTTTAAAAAATGATCATTATTCTGGGAAATGGTAGTCGAATCAGTTTTGGAAACGATTAGTTTCAAAAATGATCACTATTCTGGGAAATGGTAGTCGAATCAGTTTTGGAAACGATTAGTTTAAAAAGTGATCACTATTCTGGGAAATGGTAGTCGAATCAGTTTTGGAAACGATTAGTTTAAAAAGTGATCACTATTCTGGGAAATGGTAGTCGAATCAGTTTTGGAAACGATTAGTTTCAAAAATGATCACTATTCTGGGAAATGGTAGTCGAATCAGTTTGTTAAGCTCCCAGCACATTAACCTTCGGCTTCAAAAACGCCATTCTATGCTCGAATGTGCTTGACAATCTTAATTATCTTTTGATAAGACGTACATATGACTCTATTGATTTGTGTTCCGTAACTTTACTTCGAAACTCATATAGGTTTTAAGTTCGATTGATGGAACATTGATTGAACGATTCTTCGACTAGGTATTTATTTATTTATAGATGGACTGCTCTTGCATAAATAGTTGTGCCTAGTCGACAACTCTTCGGCAACTGCATAAAAAGTTAAGAAACAAAAGAAGGTCGACAGCGCACCGCTCGATGACTGCTAAAGACAAAATGGGTTGTTAGCAGGGTTGGGCAGTATTTGAATTACTTGTAATTAAAATACGTAATTGAAATACAAATACGTATTTGGTATTTGTATTTCAATTACTTCCTTAAAATGTAATTTGTAATTCGTATTTCAAATACCTGACGACGAAGTATTTTGTAATTAGTATTTCAAATACTTGAGGCTTCAAAATACATTTTAACATTAACATACATTTAAACTTCATTTAGCGATCGTGAATGTCAGAGTGTGAGTGCGAGGCGAGAGTGCAATGATGGTAAAGCAGCTGTTAGAGTTGGTTGCTAAATGTACTTTGTTATGGAATATGTCCAGAAGACCCAAATCGGCTGAAGTCATAAAAGAATGTCTTGGACATCAGTTAATATATCCCTGTCCCACAAGATGGAACTCTATGATTCTCTAGCGCAGCTAATGAGATGCAAATCAAAATTAAATGACTTATTTGATAAGTTGGATAAGAATAACACTTTCTCTGCCATAGAACTAGAATACTTGGAGGAATTCATTGAAGTATTGAAACCAATTGCTACAGCTCTAGATTACATTCAGGGCAACAATTGTTACTATGGCAAACTTCTGCCTACTTTAATGTCTCTTAGAACCAGATTAGATCGACTGCTGGATAGCAATTTGAGGCATTTTACTTTACGGAAAAAAGATTTGATAAGTTTTTTAAACTGTCCCCTGAAGTAAATGGAGCCATATTGGCGTCATGCTACCACCCTCGTTATAAAATGCGTTGGTTACCAGAAAGCATCACAGTAGAGGAGAGGCAGATAATTCAAAATCTTGCCATTCATGCCTTAGAGACAATTAACAAAAAGCATGAAATAATAGATGGAAGCAGCAGTAGTAGCACCACTAGTAAAGAAGATGATGAATTTATTGTTTTTGAGAACAGAGACAGTAATCAACCACAGACATCTAAAATGGAGTTAGAATTGGTCAGCTTCCTAAATGATAGAAGCAAAGGGCTTTCAATTCTTGAGGGCTATCCGAATATAAAAAATGTGTTCATACAATTTAACACGAGTTTGTGCTCATCAGGACCTGTAGAAAGATTGTTTTCTTTGGCAGGTTTTATTCATTCTCCAACAAGAGGCTGTTTATCTGACAGTACATTTAAATATCTAGTGTTCATGAAAGGAAACTGGTTTTATTGATTAATTAATTTCTGTTGATTATATTCTGTACATTATAGATTCTTGTTTTCCTCACCTTTTCAGCCCATGCTGGTCTAGATTACTTATTTTTAACCGACTGAAATAAAAGGAGGAGGTTCTCAATTCGGATGTTTGTATTTTTTTGTTTGTTTGCGCGTAACTCCGTCGCTTGCAAACCGATTTGAATTTTTTTTTTTTTGTTGAAAAGGGTTTACTTTCCAAACGGTGTCTTATAAAACTTTATCGAAATCGGAAAAGCGGTTTTTGAAAAATCAACAAAATTAAAATTTCATTCACTTGGTTCAGTATTTTTTATGTTATGAATGAGCATTTTTCGCTTATTGTTTACGTGAACGATGTTACTACGACCGATAATAACATAGTCCAAGTAGACAAAGAATTGTATTAATATTCTAATTCTAGTGCACATGTAAGAAAATTAGGTATTGACAAGAATTTGGGTTAAATTTTTGAACTAACAAAGGGTTAAAATGTTGTTTATTTTTTTTTAAGTCATTTATCATTCATTGTCTGATGGTTATTGAAGGCGGTTTTTTTTAATAGTTTTAGTAAGTATGTAATTTGGGATCTGGAGGCGACTGCCCTCCAGCGCGTCTATGAATGGCGCGTGGAGGCGCAACGCCGCCGCCGGGGCGAATCCCCGCTGCCTCGACAAGTCGAGGCGCGGAGGGAAGAGCTCCGGCGTCTCAGGGCAGTATGGAGGGAGCAACTGTCGCAACCGAGGTCCGGGCACGCCGCAATCGCGGCGGTAAGACCCCTCTTTGAGGAGTGGCTGGATAGGCGTCACGGCGTCCTTACCTACCGCATGACGCAGGTCCTCACCGGACACGGGAGTTTCGGGAGGTTCCTGTGTCTGATAAGGAGGGAAGAAACGCCTGGATGTAACCACTGCGAGGATCGTCCGGAGGACACGGTGGAGCATACGGTGCAGGACTGCCCCGCTTGGGCAGAGCACCACCGTGTCCTCACGACGGCGATAGGCGGAGACCTCTCGCGCCCGGCATTGGTCGAGGCCATGTTGCGGGGCGAGACGGAGTGGGAAGCGGTCGCCTCCTTCTGCGAAGCAGTCATGCTCGCGAAGGAGGAGGCGGGCCGCGTGAGGGAGAGGACAGCGTCCTCCCTCCACCCCAGCCGCAGTGGTAGACGCCCACGGCGTCGGACGTCGCAAGACGATCTCCGGCCACCGTAGGCGCGGGCATGCGGGCGGCGAGTAATGGGCGACTCGCTGTCCGACCATGGACCATGCCCGGGTCGACGGCGCGTTGTGCTCCACGCGCGCCTCAAAGAGTGTCAGCATAGTGACGGGGCCTGTAGAGGGCCATAGCCTGCCGGGGTCGCGGGACTTTCCCATTACCGTGACCCCGGTACGTAAAGGGCTAGTGTAGGACACCGTGGATTTTTAATAGTCTGACAGTCCCTCCCGCCCTGCCCTGGGTGGGAGGACTCATTTGATGATTTTACCACGATAAAAAAAAAAAAAAAAGTATGTAATTTGTAATTTGTATTTTGTATTTCAATTAAAAATGGCTAAAATACTGTATTTTGTATTTTATATTTCAAATACCTTACCTAAAGATATTTTGTATTTTGCATTTTAATTACTTGCGATACTGTATTTTGTAATTTGTATTTCAATTAAAGCAAAGCATGTATTTTGCCCAGCCCTGGTTGTTAGTAACCTATTAACAACAGTTTTCAATACCGGTATTGGTGTCATCAAAACCGTGATTACGGTATTGAAGATTTGTTTAATTAGGACATTAATAGCACCATTCAAATACACGTTTTTATTTCACGAATAATTTTTTGTTATTGAACTCTTTAAGAATTACCATTGCGCTCCTGAGCCATGACTTCAAGGTGTTTTCGCGAGGTATCTTGAAAACTCCCGACCAAAAGATTCGACAATGTAATATGACATAATAGCAGAGTCTCTGTGGGAGCTGGAGGTGATTCTTCCAGCACTCGCTTTGGAGAATCGCTGGTCTCGGGAGGACAAAACACAAATCATGTGAATTAAACCTTGGGGGCGTATTACCAGCTCTTCATTCCAGTCAGTTTACACCTTAAAATGAACTGCCTTGTTTAGTCATATTACGAACTCACATTGCCTGCTAGCCAGCGGTCACGTGACATTTTACTGCCTGGAACTTGGCTGGAAATTTCGTATTACAAGCTACATAATGACATTTCAAGGCCTGATTATCTGTCAAAATTTGCATCTGCCAAACCACTCACAGTTTACGCCACTTTTCAGTAACTTTTACAGACTTGTTTCTTTTAATAATTTGTCTTTACACAGTTGACACTTGGTACCTAGATTAAACTTTGGTATTAATGATGAAGTCTCCGTTTCGTTGACGACATCATTCTTTTTGCACCAACTGCTGTCGAATTACAACTGATGCTCCAAGACCTAAACACAGCACGCCTTGAGGTTGGACTAATAATGAATCGGTCAAAGACAAAAGCTATGACCAATAGCACAAAAAGTAGGGTTGAATTAGATAGGCAAGAAATCCACTATGTCGATGAGTACATTTATTTAGGCCTGATTTTTTCGTTTTAGGCAAGACAAAGAAGTTGACCGCCGGGTTAGCAACGCCTGGAAGAGCTACTGGTCCATGAAGCCGCTAATGAAGGGTGACCTACCTCTTTCCCTAAAGCACAAACTCATCGAAATGCGCATTTTTCCTATTCTTACCTACGGTGCTCAAACGTGGTCCCTGACCGAGTCGCAAAAGTCCAAACTCAAGGTTTGGCAAAGAGCGTATTAAGCTCAGCGATCGAATTCGAAATATCACAATACGCTCGAAAACTGGAATTGCTGCTGTGGGCACTAAGACTGCCAGGTTGAAGTGGGATTGGGCGGGCCATGTGTATAGAATGCATAGGGACCGGTGGGCCAGCGTCGTTGCCGAGGGAGGCCTAGAAACGCTGGTATGACGATCTAGACGCATTCATGAGAGATTGTCCGGAGACAGATGCACAAAGGGATGATTGGCGGGTTATGGGGGAGACCTTTGCCCAGCAGTGGGACAATATACGTTAATAAAAAAAAATGATGAAGGCATTGCGTTACCGTTATTGGCGAATATCTGAAGAGTGAATACACGATATAATGCCGGCTGACAAACTTTACAAAGACGTTAATGCCAGCAAAAAGTTATTTCTTTTTACGAGACATATAAAATCATTTGCTGAACGGTAAGCAATAAAACGATTCATACTCGTAAACAGTTACTGATTTAAATATACTGTTCTAAATAAAAAACATGTTACTCCTGAAAAATTGTTTTATTCTGTCGTAGTGCCAGCAGTGTAAAATAAAATATCTAGAGTTTAGACATGGTGACTGAAATAGGTAAGCTTTGGCATCAATGGACTTAGGGTTGAATAAACCGAATAAAATGTATTATCATACATTTTATTCGGTTCAAACAGGGACAGTTAAAAACAGGGTTTGAGTCCTATCGGACTCAAACCCTGTTTTTAACTGTCCCTGTTTAACTTAATAGGCTCATCATCATTCCCGAAATGGAACAGTCCAATGGAGCCAAAAATTATATTCATTATTTATTTGGTTACTTTGGGAGTCTTTGATGTATCAAAAGACATTTTTAAGTTCACTTCCTCGATTGCTTCTGGTGCCACAATTTCACAGGCTATTCAGGAGCACTAACATAGTTAGCACTAGGTACATTGTTTTTGTTTCGGTGAAGAGTGTTCTCCTTTATTATTGCACTAAAAAGCACTACATAGTGGCATGATAACTAAATAGAATACGATATTCTTGTTTGTTTTGTTCAATCAGAATGGTATTGAAATCGCCACATACTACAAAATCGCAATGCGATCGTTCACAAACGAACCTCTTTGCGAGAGTTGTAGAATATATTTTAGTATTATGTTTTTGCATAAAACGTCAGTAAAAGTTGCTCAATTAGATTTTAAATATTTAAATTGTTATTAAAATGCAGTTAGACTCAAATATTTCCTGAATTTACACTGAAAAAAGAAATTTTTCACACACAAATATAAAACCCGTAATCATCGGTAACTTGTCGATTCGATTTTTGAACGAAATCTGTACCCCGTCGTAACCATCCAGAGAGAGACATCATAATACGAAATAGAACTTGAAGCCAGTTTGAGACCGAAAACTGAACTTTCTGGAAACAGCCTGGAATTAAAAATGGTCGTAATACGCCCCCTGTAATTGTAAATGGCGCTACCTTCGAGGTTGTACAAGAATAGATATATCTACAATAATTAGGCCAAATTACACAATTGGGGCAGCACAACTTTGACAAGGGGGACAGCCGAAGAATACGCTCGGGCTGCATTCGGGAAGTTGCGGGATATCTTTGAATAATCGAACGCAAAATACATACCATAGGCACTCTCCATAGGCGTGCTCCAAGTCTCAGCTTGCAATGGAGAGAACAATGTTCGGGGTTTCTCTGTTGGACAAAGTTGTTCGCTAGCGAACTAAAGATGGCGCGTAGAGTCGCATGCTTAAGTGGGAGTGAGCCAGCCTTGTCTGTAGACAGTCAGATAGTCGATAGAGTAGAAATATGCTACATTGGAAACCACGTGTAGGCGACCTTATGGCGGCTGTACACATTCGTCGAGAGCCTCTCGTCGAGAGGCTCTCGACCAGTGACCGAGAACAACCGAGGCGAGACACGAAAGAGCGAGACAAGTCGAATGCACCGTGTACATACTTGTTCTCGGCCTGTCTTGGTGTGTCTCGGCGAGTGTGTACAGCCGGCATTAGAGTGAGACGCCCCTGCAGCACGATAGATGAATGATTTGAAGAATGTGGCTGGCAGAGGAAGGATGCGGAATTCCCAAGATCGGATGAGTGACACTTATTGGGGGTGCTTACTTTCAACGTCGGACGGCAATGGGCTGATATGATGCAATTACGATAATGAAGTCTTCTATCGTTCTACATACTTCTAGTCAGAAACAGCATGATATGAAATCTCTACATAAAAGATAAAATTTATTACAATGCAATAAGCATAGAAATATGCACTCATCACAAATCTTTCTGAGTGTCTATTCATGAAAACCGCATAAAAATCCGTTGTAAAGTTTGAACGATCTAATAGTACACAGACATCGGAAAGCGACTTTATTTAATGAATCCTACGACTATTATAAACGTGAGAGTTTGTTTGGATAGATCAGTACGGTCGTTGGGATAGATGTTTGTTACTCTTTCAAAAACCTCTGAACGGATTTGGATAAAATTTGGTACACAAATAGTTTATAACCTGGATTAACACATAGGATAATTTTTATCCGAAAAGTAAGAAAACAATTTAACTCAACTGAATCAACATTGGATTGTTGATCTTGGATTATTATTGTTCAGATAATCCGGATGTGGAAGTCAAACAAAAGTGTGCGGTAATCGGGATTTATCAGATTACGGATAGTCGGGATTGCATTCCCTAAATTTGACCTACTTCTGTTGTCCAGATTTTTATCATATAATGAAATGTTCTTTAAGAATGGCCCCTGTACAACGTAATGTAAATCATAACATTTTGCTACCTTCTTAATAAATTTAAGTTAATATATCAAACGAACTACGTTCAACTACGTTGCTTAAATCGACGACGTAACCTGAGTTGACCGAGTTGCTTTGGCCCGAGCTGACAGCTGGGGGCCTATCCTTACTATATATATAAGTCAATGCCAGTATACATTCATAAATAAAGAACAAAATAGTTCAGTTAGGGAGCTTACCCGTGACGCGATTCGTGCGATTTGCAATTTCTACGAACTAAAAATGAAAATCGACCTTGCTACTTCGATATAATGCTGCAATTCGATTGACTTACGTCGTCACGGCGATCGTGTTGTGTTTTTCATCTAGCCGTCGATAAAATAGATAACATACAATGATTTTATTTTGTAGTTGGAATCGGTCGAAGTGCGACGCATCGCGTCATGGGGAAGCTCCCTTAGGGTTTTTTTTTTTTTTTTTTTTTTTTTAACTTTTGCTCCCCGCTTTGTGGCAGGACCTTTTTTATCTTTTGCCTTTTTTTTGCCAGTTTTCTTTTTGGCCATTTTTCATTTGGTCTTCTTTTTCTTTTCTTATTTATTTATTTATTTTTTTTTTTTTCTTTCTTTTAGTCTTACAATTTTTTCTTATCTCTAATATAGTTTATTCTTATACTTTTATCTTATATTTGTTGTGGTTGCTTATTTACATGTATTTCAATATTCTTATTTCTATTTCTTGCTTTACAAGGAAGGTTTTTTGCAATTTACATTCCTTACTTTTATTTTTATCTTATATTTATCATGATATTTTATTTACATTTTTTCAATATTGCAAAGTATCTATTTCTTTACATATTAAGTTTTACCTTTTTATGTTCTTTGCTTTATACTTGTTTTCTAATTTTTATTTCTTATCTTTACATTATTGTATAAACTATATTTAAATAGTTACATTTTGTTTTATCTATTTCTAGTATTCGGTTCCTGCTGGATCTCATACAATGTCCGTTTTGTTCCTTTTTATTACAATTGACGCTACTTTTTTAGCGAACTCTATAAATCTATTTCTCTCTGTTTTGTTTTTCATTATTGCGCCCAGGTTATCTTTGTTTAATTTTGTGTCGAGTGTTTGCTGCAGAGTGTACCTATCGACGCCGTGCAACGGGCAGTCCAGCACGATGTGGAAAATGTCCTCGCTCTCTGCCGGATCGCAAACGCATGACGGGCTATCCTTGCATTTAAATCTGTGCAAGTATGCGGAGAACCCGCCATGTCCGGTCAGGATCTGCGAGGTTAGTCGGTTGACTTCCATTTTCCGCACCGTGCTGTACGCCTCCACTCCGCTGGGGAAGAAGGTCTTGGTGACCCCCGCTGTGGGTTCGGATCTATACCTGCAGTCCCATGCCTCGATCGTTAAAGCCCGTATATGACGTTTAATGAACGAGATAGGACTGCAGTCATAGTCCGACTTAGTTTTCAACCCGAGGGCCGCTTCCTTCGCCAGCTGATCCGCCCTCTCGTTCCCCATCACTCCGACGTGGGCCCTGATCCAGTAAAGTGAGACTAGTTGGTGATGGTCTCTGAGAAATTGTAAGTTACCCTGGATCGCCTTCGTGATAGGGTTCGATGAGTCTGGATCAACTATCGACTGTAAAGCGGACCTCGAGTCACTAAGTATTGCGGCTTCCCCATACCGATTGCCAATAATAATTTCCGTCGCTTGGAGGATAGCATACAACTCGGCTTGGAAGACTGTACAGAATGGTTCGAGCTTGAACTTCCGGGTACTCGTCTCTGTCGACCCTTCCCAACAGGTTAGGGCGGCTCCGACTTTCCCCTCCAGTTTACTCCCATCTGTATAAATTCTTACCAAGCCTTCTGCCAGATTGCTATCCTCTTCCGCGTTTTCCAAACAAGAGAATTTTGCGTCGAGGATTTTGCTGGGGTGGGTACCGGTTATGGCGGATGCGCGCTGCTCGACCTTTCTGCCGCCCAGTATTGCCTGGGGTTTCCCTCGCTTGGCTTCATAAAGCTGGGATGCTTCTTGGATCCGAAGATCCAGCGGAAGCAGCCCCGACAATACTAAAGCGGCATTGAGGGAGACCGTTCTGTTGCCTTTTATGATTTTTTGCGCAAATCCGCGTTGCACGGCGTCGAGAGCTTTCCTGGAGACTATTTTTGAGGCCTGGCTGGCCCAAACGCTAGCCGCGTACAAAATTATGGGCTCTATAACGGCTATGTAAATAGTCCTGATGATTTCCGGATTTAGTCCCCAGGAAGCTCTTGCTGCTCTGCTTATGCCTTTATAAATGTTGATGGTTTTCTTAGCTATATGAGATATGTGCTGGTTAAATGTCAGTTTGTTATCTAAGATAACCCCTAAAATTTTAACTTCTCCTACCATCTTAATGTCGACTCCCCCCATGCACAGCCTGGGCGTGTCGAACTTTAGCTTCCTCGTCACTGTCATGGCCAAAGATTTGTGCGGTGCGAAGTTTAGCTTATTCGACACGCCCCAGCCGTGCACGAGGGCGAGGGCGGCATTTGCCTTACGCTCGACCTCTAGGCCCGTGTTACCATCAACCAAGAGTACTATGTCATCTGCGAAGGCTTGACAATGAATGTCAGCAGCAGTGAGTTCGTCGAGCAGGGGGTCCAGAATAAGGTTCCAGAACAAGGGTCCGCCAATGGAACCTTGGACGCAGCCCTTGTTCGTCCCCTTACTGTATTCTTCCCCCGCATACCTCACTGTCACTGTCCTGTCGCTTAAATAGCTACTGACAAGCCTCCGCAGATTCACAGGGCACTTCTTGGCTTTAAGTTGGCAGATGATTTTGGGCCACCATGCGTTATCGAAGGCCCCCTCTATGTCCAATGATATCAGGGTAGTAATCCGCTTAGCAGCGAGGTTACCCCTGATATGCTGGACCATGTCGTAGAGGGAGTCCTCCGTGCTACGCTGCGGCACAAAACCATACTGCCGTGGATTCAATTTTGGCAACACGTGCCACCTGATGCGCCTAATTAACATCTTTTCTAAGATTTTGCCTAAGATTGCAAGGAGCCCGATTGGTCTATATGACTTGGGGAGGGTATAGTCGTCCTTTCCTGGTTTCCGGAGCATGATGACTGTAGCGACTTTCCAGGGTTTGGGAAAATGGGAGAGCTCTAGACATTTATTGTAGATCGCCAGGGCCAATTCCTTGTCAGCGGATATGACGGCTGCGCATATATCGGCAGTAAGACCGTCACCACCCGGAGCCTTCTTGGGGTTGAACGAGCCCACAGCGTGAAGGAGTTCAGCTTCCGTAAAAGGAGGGTCGCTGAAATCATTTTCGCGCCCCCTATTTGCTTCAGCTGCTTCTCTCCTCACCCTTGCGTGTGACTCGTTCTCCCCCAAGGCGGTATCTTCCGGGTAGAAGGTCTCCGCCATGATGCGCACCGAGTCCCTCGGGCTGGTGGTGATGCCGCCCCTGGCGATTGGGAGGTCTTCGTAGCTACTCTGAGACCTACCTATGACCCTATAGATGCCCTCCCACATAGTTTCCCTCTCCTGTTTGCCGCAGAACTCCTTCCAACTTTTGGTTCTGGCCTCATCCATAGCTCTCTCATACTCCTTTCTTGCTTTGTCATATTGCTCGGCAACCCATGCTCGCCGGTTCGGCGCTGCCCATTTTATTCTGTTTTTTAGCCTGTTTTTCTCCTTTTTCAGCTTCTCAAGATCCTCGGACCACCACGGCAATTTAATTTTGTTGCTGTTTTTCTTTAATTTTATGTGATTGTCGCAAATGTTACCTATTGTTTTGACCAATTTTCCAATTAATATTTCTAGTTCTTCCGTATTTTCAATTATTTTTACATTATTTATATTTACGTTTTCCTTATTAAATTCTACTATTAAGTTTTCTCTAAATTCGCTCCATTTTACGTTTTTTGTATTGTATTTCCTGGTGGTCCTACTGTTAGTTTTAGTTGACTCTATTTTACCTATTTTAATTGTGAAAGTGATTGCGTTGTGGTCCGAGGATGTCACATTTCGATCCACCTTCCAGTTTTCTACCGCGGCGAGCATGTCTACCGAGCAAAATGTCACATCCACTCTACTCGTATACTCTCTTCCAGAGCGCCAGACTTCAAAAGTTGGAACGTCTCCGGTGTTCAATATGTGGAGCTCCAGTTCGTTCATAACTCCGACTATCTCCTCCCCCCTGTCGTTCGTTCTCTTGCTGCCCCACCACTCACTCCAGGCATTTACATCCCCTCCAATTATAAGTTTTGAGCATTTTAGGCTCCCTATGATCTCCCTCAGGCGACGCATGAAGGGCCTCAGGTCACAGTCGGGCTCGAAGTAAAGGGAGATCAGTCCGATCGTCCATTCGGCAGTTTCCATCTTTGCGACTGCAAAGTTGGTGTTGGTGAGGTTGGGAAGTTGGTGTAATTTGACGTTGTTGTTGAAGACCGCAATAGCGGCCTTGTTAACCTTCCCAACCTCCTGTGCCGCCTGGACGATCCTGACCCCCGCTGGCCCCGTCATTATGCCCTGATTTCCCACATACGGCTCCTGAAGGAGAGCAAAGAGTGCCCTCCTTTTCACGGCCTCCACGATCAGCTCAGCGGTTGCATTCTTTTTCCTTTGTAGGTTGGCCTGGAGCGCAAGGTGTTTTTGGGTGCAGTTTTGAGCCTGTGAGGTGCCCTTAGCAGTACGCCACTTTTTCTCTTGCTAGTCTGTCCCATTTCCTGCGGATGGGGCACACCTCACTGAAGGTATTGTGCCCCAGATCTAATAGGTTTGCCCTTTTGCAGTTTAAGCAGCAGGGAGTGCTGGGCTTTTCGGGGCAATAGATTCCCTTGTGGTTGCTTCCCCCGCAATGGCTGCAGCTGTCCAGTTGTTCCTTACAGGCCTGCTTGCTATGGCCGTAGCCCAAGCAGCGGGAGCACTGGATTAGTGGGGACTGATCTTCTACACTGGATTGACCCCAGTGCAGTTGAAGGGTCCCCCTTTCTGTCAGCTGCTGCCATATCGGCGGGGGGCATCTGGCAACCACGTGGGCGACGTGGGGATTTCTCGTCTTTTTCTCGAAGAGAATTTCTATTTGCCCTTTTATTGCCTCGTCGTCTTTAGCCATCCTCTTTATGGCTTCCTCGACCTGCTGCTTCTTTTCCTCCCCTCTGACATATTTAACTAGGACTAGGGGATTTTTGTTAATTGCCCTTTCAACTTTCAGCGATTGGTCCCTCTGAAGTCGCCTTTGCAGTTTTTCGACTTCGCTTTTATTGCCGCACCCAATGATCACTTTTTGATCCCTTGCTTTCCTGATCTTCTGGACAGGGATCCACTCATCCTCCTCGACTGACGTTTTCCTGACGACCTCCAATACTTGGTCACTCGTCAGTTTCTCGTCAGTCGAGGAGATGATGAGGGAGTGTAGTGTCCTTGGCTGCGGCAATTTCTTTTCGCTCCCGGTTATTTCCGCGTACGTTCTTTTTTCGCACGCGGTCCTTTCCTTTGCCATTTCTGTTATCTCCTTCTTTGTTTCCTGTTGTAGCTCCTCACATCTCTTGCTTACCTGGTTCGTTTCTACCAGAAGCCTTTCAATCTCTGCGAGCCTTTTCGCTGTCTCCTTCTCAAAATTAACGTTTGCTACGACAGGTTTTTGAATTACTATTTTGTTTCGTTCCTCTTTCTCTTCCTCTGTCCTCTCTGCTACTACTAATCTTTTTACTAACTCCTTAACCATTATAACTATATCGTCTGTTTCTCTTTGTATGTTGAGTTTATTGTCTTTTGTTACAGATCTCACTGGTCCTTTTGCCTCCATTTGTTTATATATCCTTTCCCTTGCTTTGATCGCTTTTTCTTCAATGTCTTTGGCCATTAAGGAAGGTATTATATTCTCCATTTTTAATTCGGGCTTTGGAACAGTAGCGGTGGCGTTTGCATTTGTTGCTTTTGGTTGAGGGGGGGATTGGTACACCATCGTAAGCTCTTTAACGTTTGACCTGTTGTTCGGGCTCCTTGACGTCATCTTGTGCTTTATGTAAAACGGACAAGACAACGGTTTGGTATATACGGACGGACAATAATAAATTAACACGAATAAGATTGTAAAAGTTGTATAAAGGACACCACGATTAATTTAACATGAAGTAAAATGTTTGTAAAAGTTTTATATAAGAGAGGACTACACGTAATAAATTAACGCGAAAATTAAAATTATTAAAAGTTTGTATAAGTTGTATAAGGGAGGACTACACAATATGATTAAACACAAAATTTGAAGAAAACCTACACTAGTGACTAGAAAATCTAATTGAGTTTAAATAATATTAATAACTAATTTAAAATGAGAAATAAAATGAAGAATATCTAATTTTGTCGAAAAACCTATGTCAGACGAGTTAAGTTAATTAAATAATTAACCACCCGGGCTGAAACGGTTTAAAGACGCAGTTAGAGAGTTGAAGGAAAAAATTGAATTAAAGTTAAGTAAATTTGGAAAAGTAGGTTATATAAGCAGTTCGTGTTTTGTGTTTTATTCTGTGTAGTTTAAGTGTTAATGAGAATGTGTTAACTGTGTTGTGTTTGTGGTGTGGATTATGCGTTGTCTGTATATAAAGACCCTGGGGAGCAGTTTTACGGTTATTTGACCTAGCCACTTTAAATCAAATAAAACAATAAATTTTTATAAATTAATTAATAAAATAAAATAAAATAGTCTTCAATTTAGATAAAAATTTAAATTGGGTACTTAAAACTAGGCCTGTCCTCAAAAGAGGTACAGGGTCAAAATTTATACCAGTCTTCTAATTTCCTGACTTCAATAGAAGCTCAGGATGTCCTATACATATAATAAAAGTAAATAAAATAATCTTTAATCTAAATAAAATTTAAATTGGGTTCTTAAACTAGGCCTGTCCTCAACAGAGGTACAGGGTGTCAATATTCATGCGAGTCTTAATCTAATTTCCTGGCTTCTCTTGCTGCCCCACCACTCACTCCAGGCATTTACATCCCCTCCAATTATAAGTTTTGAGCATTTTAGGCTCCCTATGATCTCCCTCAGGCGACGCATGAAGGGCCTCAGGTCACAGTCGGGCTCGAAGTAAAGGGAGATCAGTCCGATCGTCCATTCGGCAGTTTCCATCTTTGCGACTGCAAAGTTGGTGTTGGTGAGGTTGGGAAGTTGGTGTAATTTGACGTTGTTGTTGAAGACCGCAATAGCGGCCTTGTTAACCTTCCCAACCTCCTGTGCCGCCTGGACGATCCTGACCCCCGCTGGCCCCGTCATTATGCCCTGATTTCCCACATACGGCTCCTGAAGGAGAGCAAAGAGTGCCCTCCTTTTCACGGCCTCCACGATCAGCTCAGCGGTTGCATTCTTTTTCCTTTGTAGGTTGGCCTGGAGCGCAAGGTGTTTTTGGGTGCAGTTTTGAGCCTGTGAGGTGCCCTTAGCAGTACGCCACTTTTTCTCTTGCTAGTCTGTCCCATTTCCTGCGGATGGGGCACACCTCACTGAAGGTATTGTGCCCCAGATCTAATAGGTTTGCCCTTTTGCAGTTTAAGCAGCAGGGAGTGCTGGGCTTTTCGGGGCAATAGATTCCCTTGTGGTTGCTTCCCCCGCAATGGCTGCAGCTGTCCAGTTGTTCCTTACAGGCCTGCTTGCTATGGCCGTAGCCCAAGCAGCGGGAGCACTGGATTAGTGGGGACTGATCTTCTACACTGGATTGACCCCAGTGCAGTTGAAGGGTCCCCCTTTCTGTCAGCTGCTGCCATATCGGCGGGGGGCATCTGGCAACCACGTGGGCGACGTGGGGATTTCTCGTCTTTTTCTCGAAGAGAATTTCTATTTGCCCTTTTATTGCCTCGTCGTCTTTAGCCATCCTCTCCTCTCTAAATTTTTATAAATTAATTAATAAAATAAAATAAAATAGTCTTCAATTTAGATAAAAATTTAAATTGGGTACTTAAAACTAGGCCTGTCCTCAAAAGAGGTACAGGGTCAAAATTTATACCAGTCTTCTAATTTCCTGACTTCAATAGAAGCTCAGGATGTCCTATACATATAATAAAAGTAAATAAAATAATCTTTAATCTAAATAAAATTTAAATTGGGTTCTTAAACTAGGCCTGTCCTCAACAGAGGTACAGGGTGTCAATATTCATGCGAGTCTTAATCTAATTTCCTGGCTTCAATAGAAGCTCAGGATGTCCTATACCAAATAATAAATAAATTAAAAACAAAATATTACTCGTAATTGTCAATAATAATAACGGTAAAGTAGAATTATAAAATAATGTAAAGGAAAAATTTTGTAGAGTCGTGCTCTACGTGGTACCGGGTCGTCTCCTGGACTTTGTCTTTGTATAGGGCTGCTCTCTGCCCCGAAGGAAAAGGTTTGTGAGCAAAATTTTTATTGACTCTATGTAGAGTCAAATAAAGTGCCTCACCGGAGAGGTCCCGCCGAGCCCCTCAAAATGACACCAAACACGACCCCCGTAGCCTAGAGGGTTTTGGAGATACAGGAGATTGAAAATTTGGGATAGTCGACAGGATAGTCACCGCAAATTGGATACTCGACTATATCTCCCCAACCCCCGGGCCGAATAGTGTCGAGTCTGGGTTCAAAGTAAAGTGCTCGACGAGTTCTAGCCGCTGAAATAATTTTCAGCACTCTGAAAAATTTTCAGCTGAAAACGCCTGAAAGCGATTCTGTCAGAAAGCCGGTGTCAGACCCGGGTCAACAAAAGAAGCCCCAGCTCTCCACGACAAACCGTTCCGGAGTTATAGGCGTTTATGTTTTTCCAAAATGGCCGCCGCAGCTGTCAGTGTCAATGTTTGACTATGTACAACTCCGGTCGTGTCCACCGCAGAGAGCCCGAGTTTGGACTCGCCTGTTTCAGCCTAATCCGAGTCGTCCGCTGAAACCGTATTCAGGAGCCTGAAAATTTTTGGCTCTGAAACTCCTGAAACCGAAGTAGAGGGGAAGATGCTAATCCCCTGAACGCAGTTCCGAAGTCAGATTTAAAAAATCTCAACGGGTTCAGGAGCTAGAGCAGGTTTAGTTTTAACAAGATGGCCGCCGAGCTGTCAAAACACGAATTAAACCCACGATATCTCCGCGGTTTGCGGTCGTATCGGGACCGGGTTTTCGGTGTACTGGTCGGCTCCACCCCGTCTATTGTTCAAACTATGTTTCAGGCCTGAAAAAAGTTTCAGCCTGAAAGCTCCTGAAAAGTAAATAATCGCGGACTCAAGGCAATGCCTCCTGTTTTACTGAAAACCGTGGCTCCGTGGGCCCAACGGTTCCGGAGTTATAGCTGAAACAAGCGAATATCCTGTTCTAACAAAATGGCCGACTTTTATCAAAATCGGCAATTGTGGGGTCACCTAGGCCGAGTTTCGGCTTATACAAGTCACAATATGTATCCTAAAGACATATCTCCCCGAAAAAGTGTATTTTTCTATTTATTTTTAATTTATAAGCAAAAAACGTTAAAAATTCAATAACTTTAAAACCCTTTAACCGAAAATTTTGAAAAAAATATGAATATTGCTTAAAAATACGCTTCTTTCGAGAATATACAGATTCAAAAATTTCAGGCACTGTCTTGATATTAAAAAGTCTGAAATAAGGTGATTTACAGTTTTTCAGTTATGGTTTCAAAATGACTGTTCTTAAAAATCTAAAATTTGAAACTTAAGGTCCTCTACTAAGCGCGCAGCGCGCTGCAGTTGCAGATTTTGAAATTTCTTCTTGGTTCCGGAGAAAATCAGGGTCAATTTTGCAGTTTTTAATACGCAATATAAATTACGTGGGTAGAGATAAAATTCTAAATAAAGTTGCACTCGCCTTGTCTTCCAAACGTCCTTGATGGTGCCGATTTTCGTGACTGTAGCTCCCCTCCTTCCGCTTTTTCAGCGCACGTGGTTTTTAGTTTTTCGCTTATATCTTCAGGAAGCGAGGCGATCGGACTCCCTGAAGTGGTCCAGATGATGGGGGCCCAAAAAGCCCAGCGGGATGCCAAATAAAATTTGGGGGTCGTCGATCTAGTTTCGACGGCGTAAGCGATTTAAACTTTGTCACTTCACACTTAACCTCAACGAAAGCTGTTTTTCAGCAATAACGGCTTGGGCACTGATCACTGGCGCGAATTTGGCGCGGCACTTTGT
Source organism: Agrotis puta (assembly GCA_943136025.2). Classification (NCBI taxonomy): domain Eukaryota; kingdom Metazoa; phylum Arthropoda; class Insecta; order Lepidoptera; family Noctuidae; genus Agrotis; species Agrotis puta. The sequence goes on from OW964181.2 coordinate 55,518, forward strand.
GCGGGTCGGTTTTCCGCATCCGATGACACTTTTCACGTGACAATAACTTAACAAAAACCAATTTTTCTTAATTTTTAAGTGCGGAGCGCGTGGTTTTTCGTGCCGTATTGCTCGGCAGACCGAGTGCCTCCCTTAGGGTTAGAGTTAGGGTAAATCATTTAATGAAGTCGGTGAGTGTTGTTTGAGTGATGGTGGTATGGTTGTTGCAGGGACGTGTCCAACAACAACATCAGCACGCTGGCGCGCGACGCGCTGCTGCCCGCCGCCGGCCTGCGCGAGCTGTGAGTACACTGCCTCTACTGACTACACTTAACAGATACTCACCGTCGACTATCAGTAGGTTCTGCTCCCAACCTACATACATAAATGTTGACAGCTCCTCCTTGATTCAATACGCGTGTCTTCCCTGCTTCCAGTGAGCGTCTGCGTAAGTAGATACCTAGTCATTTCTTTCATGATGTTCATTTCGTTTGGAGTAATAATTACTTTGTGTTCTACCGAGTGCGGCCGTATGGAACAAGTCGTTCGCTCTACAGTCGTTTCCAATATTCCATCCATCTATCTCTAGTTTGCTGTTGACTAGAGATAGAAATAATTTTTTCCATGTCTAGTAAGACCCCGGACACGCCTCAATCGCGGCGGTAAGACCCCTCTTTTAGACACTTCTGGAAAGGCGTCACGGCGTCCTGACCTTCGGCCTGACGCAGGGCCTCACCGGACACGGATGTTTCGGGGGGTACCTGTGATGGATGAGGAATGAAGAAAAGCCTGGAAGTCACCACTGCGAGGATCGTCCGGAGGACACGGTGGAGCATACGGTGCAGGACTGCCCCGCTTGGCCAGAGCACCGCCGTGTCCTGACGACGACGATAGGCGGAGACCATGTCGAGGTCATGCTGCGTGGCGAGACGGAGTGGGAAGCGGTCGCCTCCTTCTGCGAAGCAGACATGCTAGCAAAGGAGGAGGCGTGCCGCGTGAGGGATAGGATAGCGTCCTCCCTCCACCCTAGCCGCAGTGATAGACGCCTACAGCGACCGAGGAAATGCGGCGAGTAATGGGCGACTCTCTGCCCGACCATGGACCATGCTCGGGTCAACGGCGCGTTTTGTTCCACGCGTCCTCAAGGTTTTGTAGATATGAAGTGAGAACTTGCTTGAATGTGGCTTTTGTAAGGGGTATATTTAATTATTTATTTAATTAAATTTTATATATTTAATTATATAATAATTATTTGCCTAAGAAACAAAAATGACGGTGCGAGAGACTGCTTTTGCATAGTTGAGTAGAACAAATATTTGCTTTATTGCGTTTATTAGCATACAAGGTTGGGTCGTAGTATGGTGAAGAATGTTTTCGCAGGATTGTTTGAACGATACTTAAACAGTTGTCGAACAGTAAGAACCTGACACCTATCGTAGAGATCAGAGGTTGGGTGAAAGAAAAGTAAAGCATGAGAGCTTGAGAACTGCTCTTTGTGCTCGCTCTATTTTAATCATAAATGATTTAGGGGCACCACCCCAAACAGAGATGCAGAGATGATTTTACCACGGTAAAATAAAAAAATAAAAGCTGTCTAGTGAGACAAAACCAAACATAGTTTAAATAATGGGACCGCACGCTAGACTCCTGCTCCGTGTTCGGTCGAGCGCCCACCGCATGAGTCCTGCTACAGCTGTAGTCAGACGCGCGCCACCATGTCGACCTATCCCAAACTTTAAAGAACTCGTATCGAACGCGAGAAGTCATTCAAAAATTAAACTTCTCCAATAGACTTGAGTTAATCACGAGGAAGGTTTAGGGGCATAACAAATTGTAATAAAGATTTTTTAAGGATAGGGATCCTTAAAAAAAAAAATTGTATTTATTACCTGTACTACTAACAGAGTTTTTTTTTTTTTAAACTGCCCCACTAGGAATATCTCCTGTGTTGTTGGTGCATTTACAAACGTAGAAACTAGACTCACATGACAGAAACACCCAGACCCGGAACAACTACAAACAAATGTTTGTTCCGTGCGGTAATTGAACCCTCGACGCAGTCCAATCGCCGTGCCGTCTACCGTCTTTATAGGATCACAATCCCTATGTACAGAGAAAAATTCAGACGTCGTCAACGCAATCAAAAAACACAGCCTTTATGTTAAGTTTTATTGCACATGTGTGAGTACTACTAAGTACTGCTTGTTCATTATTATTGACTCGATTTTGCCCTGTCGGTTGAGAGAATGTCATGCTCATTCTAATGTCTCGCTGATGTGGCGCGTGTGTCATGTTCTGATCAGGCGCTGTCAGTTGAGACTGGTCATCTCTTAGCTGCCACGGTTTATTTTAATTATCGGTAATTTTGTTTCTGAATTGTCTTTTTGTTTAAATATTACTATGGACACTTTTAACTTGCTATGTCGATCTCACATAAAGTACTATCTCAAAATGAATGATGTAACAAAGGTTCTGTTATAATTTTGGAAATCTAATTGATCTAAAAAGAGTGTCCATGGAGTTTCTATCCCGTTCTTTTTCATAGAGATCTACTCTTTGGAGTGAGCATCTACGGTACTTTCACAGTTATTATGTATTGTGACTGGGACTGTAGCACCATAATTTGGTAGTAATTAATTATATATTTTGTTGTTTTTGCCAATTCAAAAGTGCCTGTAACTGGTCTACTTGAAATAAATGCTTAGATTTTGATTTTGAGTAGGAACTGTAGATTGAACTACGTATTATTTTCACTTAACTTCTATGCGTGGAAAAGCTTTATTTTAATTTTAGTGTCGATGTAAGTCGATAGGATCATAGTGATTACCGCCTAAAGACAAGAACCCACGCCGCGCTGCAAATATTGGTATGGTGTCGTGTGTAGTGCATGGATACAGGTGTACCGTGTTGCGCAGGAACCTGTCCATGAACCGGCTGGAGTCGGTGTCGGGCGGCGCGCTGAGCGGCGCGGCTCTGGCGCGCCTGTGGCTGGACCGCTGCGCGCTGCGCCGCCTGCCCGCGCACGCGCTGCAGGACCTGCACCACCTGCACTTCCTGTGAGTTCTGCTCGTCACTCCAAACAACAACACACACACACTGCTAACGGGATTCATAAAATCTTCACGTGACTTTTAGACACAACAATATGTGCAATGTGTAAAATAGAGTTGTGACGAAACGTAATGTGAACTGAAGTACTTAATATTAAGTTTTTTGTTTCATCGTAATCAGTTCATATCTTACTAGCGGGCGCCCGCGGCTCCACCCGCGTGAATGTCGGTTACCGCTGCAAAAAGCCTACTCAGGAAAGACACGGTCAGCAACATGATTCCCAGGTCTATTCACAGACACCGACACTAACATCGACGACGCAGTCATCACAAACACTCGACATAGAGAGTAGATAAGATCAACAATTAATTAGAACATTTTATGGTTCTATCTTTTATACTTAGTTTAGGCAGCGTACGCAAAATAAGTAACTTTTCTGGTTGATTTTTTACACCTTGTGGCCGAAAAACCCAAATATCTTACGGAACCCTATTTTTCCCCAAAATAAAATATAGGTGGCCTATGTTACTCGTGGATAATGTAGCTTTCGAATGGTGAAAGAATTTTTAAAATCAGTCCAGTAGTTTTTGAGCCTATTCATTACAATCAAACAAACAAACAAAGTTTTCCTCTTTATAATATTAGTGTAGATAAAAAAATGTAAATTAATAAAAGTTATAGTGTTTCCGAACTAAAATATTAAAACAGCGCCATCTATCGAACTAAGACTGGACTATATTAAGAGATCAACTTCGTACAATATTGATTATAGGTATTCCATAGATTTTGTTGTGCGCGTGACAATCTTTTTTTCTGAATCGCGTTGTTAAGATATTCCTTTGCCTTAGAGAATTATCTAAGTCCTTTGCCCATGTCTGACGACTTCTTTGAGTTTTGTAGGTTTTAATGGTCAGTTCACACCGAGACGCGACTCAACGCGACGTGACGCAACGATACTGCAAATGTGAATCTTTTCGTGTAGTAAATAAAGTTAGATTTTGAGTCGCTATTAAAATTCAGCATAATTTTTTTTAAGACCTATCCATAGATACCCCACACGTATGGGTTTGGTGTTTTGTAGGAGGTACGGTACGTTTCACGTAATACATCCATTTAGCAAGTTTCAACAGGATAGCTCTTATACTTTCGAAGAAAAGTGGCTGTGACATACTGACTGACGGACAGGCAGACAGACATGACGAATCTATAAGGGTTCCGTTTTTTGCCATTTGGCTACGGAACCGTAAAAATTCAGTCGACAACGGCACGGTTAGTTTTTTACATTCCAGGGTCACGATGATTACCTGATGAGAGAGTCCCTGAAGAGCAACTGTCTTATCAGAAAATGAAGCGCTGTTGAGAAACACCGGCGATGTTAGTACTTACGAGACTGACAGTCAGCCGTCCCGCCCTGAGCTCCCGCTCAGATTCATTTCATAATTTTAAGTCTTTGTAAATAGCGTGTTTGAAAATGTGCCATCCAAGTAAACAATAACGGCTCAATGCCAACGGCATTACGGGGCATCCATTCATATTGTTACGTAAACCAAAACCAGAATATAACGAACATTTCTGAAAACCGCTCCAAAATCGGTTCAGCCAAACGCAAGATAATCATGGACTGAATCTTTCTGGTTAAAATAAAATCGAATCACAATCCCAATCTACCGGAAAGAAAAAAGTCCTGAACTGAACCCTTTTATCACAACCAGCACATGAGCTATGTACATCACATCAACAAACTTGATCGACCGTCGTCGGATACAATAATAAGATTCAATTAAAACGAACCTTGGACTTTATAAGGCTGATTTTTATTACGATTACATATTTTTATAATATTAGGAAGCCATTATTCCTCAATGATATGCTCAGTGACGCAACCTTCGTGCGGTCGGCACGCACAGAGGGGGAACGTGGAAATGGCTTCTGTTTAATATTACCTACTATGATATGGTCAAAAACGACATGTGAAGTAATTTACCTGAAAAACTTAGGACATATGAAAAAAATACTGTATAGAACAGATTTGAAAATCAGTAACACCTGTAAGTGCAAATTTCCGTTAAATAAATAAATAAATAAATATTCTACAACTATCACACAACGCCATCTAGTCCCAAGCTAAGCAGAGCTTGTGTTATGGGTACTAGACAACCGATAAACATACTTATATATTTCTAAATACATACATATTATAGATAAATAACACCCAGACACAGAACAAATGATCGTGCTCATCACACAAACATTTGTCCTGGGTGGGAATCGAACCCACGACCTCCGGCATAGCAGTCAGGGTCACTAACCACTAGACCAACAAGCCAGTCAATATCCTTTTTATCCGTTATATCCTTACAAGGGAATATTGTTATTAATTTTAAATTCGAATCTCTTTAGTGTGAGCAGGGCGCTTCTTCTGGGTGAGCTCCTCCATCGTAGGTTTTGTCTCTGTTGATCTAGACTAGAGTCAAAGCAAAGGAGAAGGCGGGAGGGAGAGGACAGTGTCCACCTCCCGACCCAGGCGCCGCGGGAGACGCACACGGGAACGGATGTCGCGGGACGATTGCCGGCCAACATAGGCGCGGGCATGCAGTCGGCAAGTAATGGGCGACTCGCTGTACGATGGACCATGCCCTGGACGACGTCGTATTCCACGCGCGCCTCATAGAGCTGTCAGCAATATAACGGGACCCCCCTTAGAGGGCCAAAGCCAACCGGTGTCGCGACACTATCAGGTAACCGTGTCCCTGGAACGTAAAAGACACCGTGGATTTTAGTCAGTAGAAGTCTGACAGTCCCTGACGTCCTACCTACTCTGGGTGGGACTCATATGATGATGTATCCACATAAAAAAAAAGACTAGAGACAAGAGCAAACTCATATTAAAAAAATATACCAAGAAGTCTAAGACAAACTGTTAGAATTATGTATAGGCTTGCAGCGGTTGCACGGTTGATCTTTGAGGTTGGATGCAGCACAATAGTCCGGTCAGCACCAGCCAACAGCAGGAGAGCACCTTCACATTTTTAAGATTGGCTGTAGATCCTATAGTTACAGTACTTTTAGCTTGCACGTGTTAGAAATAAGATGTGTGTGTAATAAATCGGATGTGTATTTCAAGTTTTGGATGTCAGGATGGTTACTGCTATTAATTTACTACATGTATGTCTCCAAAGGACTTCTGTATAGGAATGGGTTTATAAAGAAAAACTTGTGCTTTTCTTTAAGTGATTAAGACTAGGTATTTATTAGCAAGCTACCTCCATTCGCAAGCCCTAGGTCTTCGTGTAGAAGAATGGAGAAAGAAACTTAACGGCAACATGTTTTAGCAGTACACACATTTATATAAAAGAACAGGGTATGTTTTTAAGACTCAACTACAGCCGAAACCGCTAAACGCAGGAACTTGAATTTTGGACAGCAGTTGCATTCTACCATGTAGGGGGGCAATAAGACGGGATTTTGCGAAAATCCTCTTCTAAGGGGGTGTAAAAGGGGTGAAAACGTTTGTATGAAAAATCTTATTCCTACGGTTTATAAATTTGAAACTTGCCACGAATAAGAACACAAGTAAATAAAAAAGATTGGCACTATATATATTTTTTTAAACTACCCTCCATTGGTAATCTAGACGATGTTAAAGTATGTATGGGAAAATCATAACGCGTGAGCTGCTGAATTTGAAAGTCAGTATTTACGAGGGTGCGTTTTTAAATTCCCGGAATGAGAGGGTTGAGGGGGCTCATTAGGCTCATTAGAATCGGAACATGTTCTGTGACTCATAATTAGTATAAATACGAAGTCGGCATCAGCTTGCGGTGGCGAGTAATGGGTAGCTCGCCGTCGGACCAAGGATAAGGCCCAAATCGCCGGCGCGTCTTCCACGCGTTTCCCAAGGAAACCAACGGTGCCTCCATAGGGCCAGGCGCCTAAAATAATAATAACACCCGTGAACATAGTCGACTTTTTTATTCAACTTTTGGACTTTTATCACTCACGCCAAGGATAACAGGATCAGGCACTGCACGCGGTAAATCTTGTTTACCATGAAAATGTTTACGCGCATCGTTATGAGATTTGTAGACACCAAATGTGTCCGTAAATACATAAATAAAATCCGGGAAGCCCGTGCCGCCGCGGCCTCCGCCGGGGAAGGGGTGTCCTCATTCAACGCGGCAGGCGACAGCGCACTATTCAGCGTCGCCGCTAAAGGCTGGCAAGTTGTTTGTCCCGAAGTTGCTCTACATAGCTCAGTAGGTACTTATTCTGTCGCGCGTAGAGGAAGGGGGTCGTCTGCTGAGCCACTGACTTAAACATTTCAATGGGCAATCATTGACAAATCAGTGACTGAACCTGAGATTTCAAACTAGGCCTAATGATAGATAGCAAACTCACATGGAAGCTACGTGTTGAAGAAATTCGTAACAAAATAAATAGTTTCGCTTTTGGTTTCATAAATTTTAACTAAATATTATAACATAGCTACGCAGAGTCAGCTCTAAGATATTGTTACGAATCAATCAAATCAATTAACACCAATTAAAACCAAATAATTTTTATTGACACACAAATCATTAATTTCGACAATCACTAAACGCGATTCAACACTTTTCACCTCTGAAACACTTCACCACTACAACACTAAAACACACACTAAAACTCACTTCAACTCACTAAAAAGTCATTTCGAGATTCTCACTTCGAGTTCACTATCGAATCGCCTTGATCGTAGTCAAAACCAGACTGACTGCCGGCCCTATCGGCGCCCTATTTATCGGTATATAACGGCCGGACCCACTAGATGTTAAAAGAAGATGGTCGAAAGTTCCAGAGAACATCCATGGACTTCTACTCGGTCCCATAATTTCTAGAAGCTTCCGGTCTATCAATCTTCCAAACAATCTTCAGTAGAATTGTTGAGAACCTCTCTCAACAATTCGATTCCATCAGATTGTGGATGGTAGGACACATTCTACCATCAACAATCCAGTTCTGGTCTTGTGAGTACCCATCAGTCGACAAGTCTCCTGGAATACTTATGATTCAAAATTCTTCCTTGGTCGCTGTGTATTTCCAAGGGTACACCAAAACGACAGAAAACCTCCTGAACCAATTTATCTGCGACTGTTGTAGCTTCCTGATTAGGAATGGCGAAGACTTCTGGCCACTTTGTGAAGTAATCCGTGACAACCATGAGGTACTTGTTCCCGTTGTCACTTTCTGGAAATGGATCTGCAACGTCTAGTGCTATCCGTTCCCACGGGGCTCCAACCTTGTATATCTGTAAAGCACCTCTGCTGCGTGTCTGAGGTCCTTTCACAGCCGCGCGCGCAACTGGTACATTTCCGACACCAGTAATCCACATCCTCCCGACAATGTATCCAGTAAAATCGCTCACGTATTTTCAGTAGTGTTCTTTTCACAGCCATATGTCCACCTGAGCATCCGTCGTGGTAGAGCCGTAACACATCCGGGACTTGGCTCTAGGAACAATCATTTGTAGATGACAGTTGTCTCTCTCTCGACAATTCGATCGACGTAAAAATATTATGGAGTCATTTTTGGGGGAAGCCAACAGACAAAAGTTTATTTGACTATAAACACTCTCCTTCTTAGTTGAACCGCATACTACAATTCTTGTAAATTTATGTAGAGCCATTAGAAAAAAATGCTGTATTGAGATAAAGAAAAAAATCTTGTCCGCCGATCTGATTTAAGTGGGCCCGTCTATGGGCGCTTGGGTCTCTTTTATATGTAGTTCCGAAATTTCTGAAACATAGAAGGCCCATGGCTCTGGATGCATAGGATTGTTGAAGAGACGTCGGACTATGACAATGAGAGGAGAGCGGGTGCACACAACACCACTCACTCCAAACTATTTGGTGTACACATTTACATAATGGCTGCAGTGTGAGAGCGAAGGAAGAGGAGTGCACCTGTGTACGCCAGCTCACAACCCGCTGTCCGTCCACGTAATGTTGGGAGTTGCCTAACTTGAAGTTGTTATAGCAATGACGATTAGTGGGCGCAGTGGCTGCGCAATTGGACTGCTGCGGTGCGTGTCGCGGGTTCGATTCCCGCACAGAGCAAATATTTGTATGATGAAATGTACAAGTAGTTGTTCCGGGTCTGGGTGTTGGTCTATGTGAGTTTATAGTACGTTTGTAAACGCACCCACGAGACAGGATAATTCCTGGAGTGGGACAGCGATTAAAAAAGAAACAATTTAATGTTAAGTGTCTTGCAGTACGGACCGCAGCTAGTGAGAAGCGGTGAACTCACTCAGCGACATAAGTCGTGGATGTCTCTCGTCGATACATCACTCGGTTGAAATTAATCCGCCAGCCGGCCCCGCCATGACAATAAATAACCTCCGAACACTCGCAAAAGAAATAGTAAACAGTAAATATATAGCGGCAATATTTAACATGCGGGGGCTGCGGCGGGTAAGTGATGGCAAACAACAGCTGGCTTGTTTGCGAGGACTCAGACACTGTGTCAGCAAGTGGCGTGACGTGAGTCGTGCTCTCCGTGCGGCTGTCCTCGCCCGAGACTTCGTGCAGACAGACGACATTAATTTCGTCCATAGTCGCACAGATATAACCTTCAGTTTCCCCAAACAGGTCACTGAAGCGCAGCCAGCACACGGACGCTAAAAAGTCTACATCGCTTTCATGTAGTGTCTGGTAAAAACGTCCGTGAAGCTCCTTACTCTGCCATTGCTCCATGTGCTCATTAGCGCAAGCACTGCAGGTTTGCGCCAGTTCACTTTAGCCAAGGAGGCCCTTGTCCACCGCTACTACAACTCGGTGAATTCCCACGTCGGCTTCTAAGAAATATAAATAAATAAATAATAAATAAATAAATATTCCACAACTATCACACAACGCCATCTAGTCCCAAGCTAAGCAGAGCTTGTGTTATGGGTACTAGACAACTGATAAACATACTTATATATTTCTAAATACATACATATTATAGATAAATTACACCCAGTTAATACCTACCCAATATTCCCTGAGACTGTATACCTCATGGTTGTGCAGGGTCTTAGCATTTAAGAAGCCACGACCCCCGCATTTCCGTGGGATATCCAGTCTCATCACCGACGACCGTGGGTGATGCATCCGATTTGCAGTCAGCAGTGAACGGACTCTCCTACCCAGGGCGTCAAGTTCAATTTTTATTCATTTATCTAAACATATTAATACATTTTTAAATATTTTTAAAAGAAACAAAACCATAAAAAAAAACATTAAAAAATATAAAAATAGTGATCCAGGGGGAGCAGGGTCCAAGCTACCTGTTAGGTTAGGTTAAGGCTCCAGAGACAGGAACCTCCTCACAATGCGAGCTGTATCGAGAAAAACTGCCTTCTGAATCAGGCCCTTGATCCAACCCCCTAATGAGAGCCTCGAAAGATGTTCGTCGAGGCTCTTTGCCACCAGGCCATTGGCAGTAACGACAATCGACACAATGATAGCCGAGCTCACATTCCACATATCGACAACCTCGCACGCTAGGTCGAGATATTTGATTTGTTTATCTTTCTCAGCTTTCACGAGGTTCTCGTCATGTGGGATGGTAACATCGATTATCACTGCCCGGCGCGCTGATCTGTCTATCACTACTATGTCAGGCTTATTGGCGACAACAGTCCTATCAGTAATAATAGGCAGATCCCAGTACAATGTGACATGGTCTTGTTCGAGAACTGGGTCGGGTAAATACCTGTAATACGGCACCTCAGAAACCACAAGATTGTATTTCAAAGCAAGTTGCTGGTGGATAATTCTGGCTACTAGGTTATGTCCATGTAAATATTCTCCTTTAGCCAGATGAGAACAACCAGAGATAATATGTCTAATGGATTCACCTGAACGATGGCATGCCCAACACACGTCAATCGTCCCATCCTTTATAATATATCTCCGGTAGTTGTTCGTCAAGATAACTTCGTCCATAATCGCACAGACAAAACCCTCAGTTTCCCCAAAGAGGTCACCGAAACGTAGCCAAGACATGGAAGCTTTTTTTTTTTAGGGTTGCAAAATCATCAAATGAGTCATCCCGCCCTGTGTGGGGCGCAAGGGACTGTCAGACTCCTACTGACTAAAATCCGCCGTGTTTCTTCGAAAGCCCTTTACGTTCCGGGGCCGCGATATCCTGGATTAAGAAAAATCCGCGACCCCAGCAGGCATTTGGCCTCGCAAGGGGCCCCGTCGGTGACGCGTGAAACACGACGCGCCACCGACCCGGGCTTGGTCCTTGGTCGGACGGCGAGCTTACCCATTACTCACCGTCCGCAAGCCCGCTCCGCCGCTGTGCCCCGTGCTATTCAGAGGGACACGCGTTGGAGCATCCACCCAACAGGCTATTCGCATACGGGCAAAGAGACCCCTTAGGCACGCAGTGCCTAAGGGGTATATCGGGGGGGGGGTAATCTACATCGGGCCCGTGAAGAGCCCGGTAGAAGCGTCCGTTTAGCTCCTTGCTTTGCCATACCTCCTTGCGGTCTTCGGTACTGAGTACCACAGGTTTGTGCCAGTTCTCTTTAGTTATGGACAGCGGGGAGAGTCCCTTGTCCACTGTGACCATATCTCGGTACATACCCACTTCCATTTTCAAAAAATATTCTCTGAGACTGCACACCTCGCGATTGTGGAGGGTCTTAGCATTTAAAAAGCCTCGAACCCCGCACTTCCGAGGGATGTACAGCCTCATCACCGATGATCGTGGGTGATGCATCCGGTTTGCGGTCAACAGCGTACGGACTCGTCTATCCAAGGCGTCGAGTTCAGATTGAGTCCATTTGAGTATGCCGAAAGAGTACATTAAAACCGGCATGATCCAACCGTTGAAGGCGCGCTGCTTGTTTCCGCCCGAAAGAAGGCTATTTAAAACCTTTTTCAGACGTCCAAAGAAGCGCTCCCTCAAAGATTGTTTCATGTCTGGTACATCAATGCCTAAAGCTTCCGACATACCCAAATACTTGTAGGTCTCGGATGAGGAAAGCGATCTAAGGTGTATGGAATCTGAAAGTTGAATCCCTTCAGATTCCATAATCTCCACTCGCTTCTGTCAGGTCATATCTCACCTTCTATACATGGATGATCTGAAACTGTTTGCCCCCAGCAAATTGCAACTAAAGGAGCTTTTTTTTTATCGTGGTACATGAACTGTCAGACTCGTATTGACTAAAATCCACGGTGTCCTTCAAGAGCCCTTTACGTTCCGGGGTCACGGTAATTCGTTCAGTCCCGCGACCATCGATCCTGATGGCACTACTGAAAGTTTCAGTTACCTTCAGTAGCTCCATTAGTTGGTCGCGTTACTCAGGAATGACCGTGACCCCGGTACGTAAAGGGGTATTGAAGGACACCGTGGATTTTAGTCAGTCAACTTTGACAGTTCATGTATCACGATAAAAAAAAAGCTCCTATAGTTGCAATTTGCTGGGGGCAAAGAGTTTCAGATCATCCATGTATAGAAGGTGAGATATGACCTGACTACCTCTCCTCAACCGATAGCTTAAGTCTTGAGAGGAATCTGTAGGGGAGTGGGAGTCGGGGTTATGGCTTCAAGCACTCCCATCATCCACTATTGGTACCATGATGGATGATGCTTCATTTCGGCTCACTACAAGCCTTCGTTTAGGCGCACCTTGTGTTGCTCCGCATCGTTGCCACTGTGGTGAAGCTGTCGACAACCTCGGACATCATGGCCTGTCCTGCAGCAGGAGCGCAGGTCGCATAGCTCGTCACGCTAGCATCAACGATATTATTCGTCGAGCTTTTGCTTCCGCCGGCGTACCAGCGGTCTTAGAACCAAATGGCTTGGTACGTGACGATGGCAAAAGACCCGACGGAATGACGTTGGTGCCTTGGAAGGTGGGTAGACCTTTGGTGTGGGACGCTACCTGTGTCGATACCCTTGCGCCATCCCACGTTGCAAGCACGGCGGGCTGTGCTGGCGCCGCAGCTGCGGCTGCTGAGAACCTCAAGCGGCGCAAATACTGTAACCTTAATGGTTGCTACAGTTTTGAGCCGTTTGTATATTAAGATAATATAAATATTAAGATAATGTTGTTGGTAATAAAGAATTGGGTTTATCCTTTTGTAATATCAAATAAAGTATGAAAGGAGAACAATTATGAAAGAAAGATGTTTAGTGCGTTGGCGGTTTTCTACCATGTGATAAAAAGCCGCGTGTGACGAGCAGGCGTGCGACCGGCGCGCGCGCAGCTTTCACACGCTACTCACACGGCTGGCTACACTCGCTAATCCTGCGCGGTTACATACCAGACACGTTTTGCAATGTACTGGAGGACGCGCCACGCGCCGCGGGCAGTGCGCGAATCTATTCGTGCGCGCCACAAGTGCGCGTGCTGCCAATACCAACGAATGGCCGTGACATCAACTATCCTAGAAGCACAAATCAAACAAGTACTGGCGCACATCTAATGAAATATAAATTATGTCAGTGTGATGTGCACTCGAAACATCTTCATTTGTTTGCGTGATTGCTGAAATAGAACCCGCGCCATCACTCAAGACGTGACCTTTCGACGCGACGCGACGCTAAGTGTCTATGTCATTACATCAAATTTTAGGTTATGCATTTTAGGTTCCAAGAATATCCAGGTGGCGCGGACTCTACTCGTGGAGAACCCGGGGTAAAGCTGGCCTTATACGCTAGGTTGTATCTGACAGATTTGCCTCTACAATTCAAGTGGCTCCGGCAGCGGCGCTTGATCTCGACACACAGTAGCGTTAAGGTTAGGTTTTTTGTTGGTTTTGTGGAAGACAAAGTAATTTTAACTTAGGCAGTCGTACTGAGTGTGAATGCACACGAGTACGACGTGCGCGCGCTCGTCTCAATGCCACCCGCTTGCGCTGACCTACGCGTGCTGTGCTGCCCGGTGTGTGCTCGAGCACGTAGTACGTGCGCTGAGTATGACAAGCTAATGAACATACTCAGTTCGTCGGTCCTTACCGAGAGCCTGCGGTTAGCGCTGATACAATGCGCGGCGGCTGCAGCACGGCGAGACTGATGCGTGTGACTTAATTGAACTATTTAAAATTTGTAAGTTCAAGTATATGACGTCGACAACCAGCGTCACACTTCTTGATTGTGCTTTAACTTCACTATGAGAAAAAGTGTAACAAATTTTACCTAAACCCCTACACACATTAACCCCAGTGTGTGCAAGGGTTAACAAAATTATAACTAGTATTACCCATATACAGAAATATGTTTAAGATAGACTTTATTTAATATTAAAATCGCGTTATATTTGACGAGAATAGGAGATTGCCACCCAGTGCTGTCTCTCACGGTGGCGGTGGTCGGTGGACGTAGCGCGCAGGAGGCTGGTGGCCTTCGCGACAGGATGAGGTCGCTTCCGCAGACCTCGTGCCATTTACATAAACGCCGACCGGCGGCGACGCCTGCAGCCACCTGCCGCTACGTAACGCTTCACTTCACCACGTGAACCATTGATATTCAACGCTAAAACAATCCGTGCCAAAACTTGGGTTGGTCACAGCGGATATTCATTAGACATTTAGTCAAGGGCCTAAACTCACGTACTATTAAAATGAAGTCATTTCAGAGTCATGAATAAAAATAAGAAAAGGCAATGATGGTCCTACATGTGAACAAAAATTACACAAGCGATAGCAAACTTCTTACACTGGTAACAATGGCGTACAGGATACTTAATTCAATGATCAACAATATCATAGGTATGCATTCATAAAATCTGAAATGAAATTATGGACATAGTATAAAGAGGAGAAGTAAGTTATCCGTGTGATTCAATAGATATGTTTGTATTAATTAAAAAAAAAAAAATATGGTACTTTATGTGTATAATACTAAAAACTGACTAGTATACACCGTGTAACATAATTAACGCCAACCTCTTTTGGGGTCATTGTATGATCATTATGACTTTTACTATGGGACCAAATCTGAAATCGAGATAAAATATCAGCTGTTCCCTACATTTATGTTCGCTTATTTCGTCAAAGAAAGGTCACACCAAAAATAGGTTACTGATAAGTAACCTACCGTTTCCTCGTGCTCATCACCGCCCCGCGCCGCCCGTTGCTGACCCGTCACTGTTTTTTTTATCATGAAAGGTTTCAGCATCGTGTAGGTAAAATCGACCTCACAAACCCTGTACCCAGACAATACAAGTAAAAACCAGCCAAGTGGGAGTCGGACTCGCCCATAAAGGGTTCCGTAGCAGCAAGTAACATAATATAAAAGTTCTTCTAGTTGGTTGTAACTTTGAATGTTAAATTGCAGTTTACGATTTATGACGTATTAAAAAAAAACTAATTACTTGATCTCCCTCAAACCATTTTGCTGGTAGTTTGCATGGTAATTTACATCATATATTTTTTTAGTTTTATCATTCTCTTATTTCAGAAGTTACAGGGGCAGGGACGCACATTTTACTACTTTGGAAGTGTCTCTCGCGCAAACTGTTCAGTTTAGAAAAAAATGATTGTAGTAACCTCAATACCATTTTTAAAGACCTATTCAAAGATACCCCACACGCATACATACACGGGTTTGGTGAAAAAAAAAATTGAACTCAGTTCTACGTATGGGGAACCCTTCGGGGGAACCCCTAAAATGTTTTTTATTTTTGTGTGAGAATGTGTGAGTGTGAGAATGCGGTTCACATAATACATCTACTTACCAAGTTTCAACTGGTTAGCTCTTATACTTTCGAAGAAAAGTGCCTGTGACATACGGACGGACAGACAGACATGACGAATCTATAAGGGCTACGGAACCGTAAAAATACAACTTCCCGACCCTTGCCAATTTATAGGCACTGAATTATAATTTAGCTTAAAGTGACAACCCTGAGACAGTAGGCAATTATATCGCGGACTGGGCAGGATATAGCCTACTTCCCCTCGTTATACTATGGCCAGGAGCTCGGGAGCTCGTGAGTGATGCTCTTGTTTGTGCAGGTCGGTGGAAGATAACTTCATCTCGGAGCTGGAGGGCGGCGCGCTGCGGGGCTGCCGCGCACTGCGCACGCTGCGCCTGGCGCGCAATCTGCTGCGCGACGTGCCCACGCACGCGCTCGCGCCGTTGCACCATCTGCAGACTCTGTACGTAAAAACGCCATATATCTACAGCGGAACTTCACCGACCCCCCTAAAATTATGTTCTTTGTTTATTGGGAGGAATGAATAGACTTTCAAAACATTCCTTGCCTAGTTTGGGAGTCAAAGAACTCTTCTAAATACTCCGCGGCGACTCAGGCTTATTCGCTATGGTTTTATTATTTAATATCGGTACACTGCCAATGTGCGACCATTTATTAGCGCGTTGTTGTGAACAAACAAAGTTTGCCAACATTATGAAGCTGACCCACTTGCAGTCGCCGCTAAACTTCCAGCTAAGTGTTGCAGTTAGCTCCGAGCTCTGTGATCATTCGCGAGTCCTCCCATCCCATCCCTTTCCTTCTGTCTCCGCTTTTATTTCCACTAATTTACTATGTAGGTGAGTTTCGCTATTTGTATAAGCTAGCAATTTTATTCCTTTTTGACCGGCTGGCTACGGGACACTCGCCGCGGTGAAAACACGCGCAGTGCGTCTGGCGAGTTGACGGGTCACTTAAAAAAAAACCTAGAAATGTACTAGGTAATCATGCCACGTGTAAAAGCTAATATCACAGTGGTTTTGAGAAAATTCGCAAGAAGGAAGTCTTGAAGAAGGAAGTCTCTTGGTGAAATACGAGTACTACTACTACCTTGTCATTTAAAAACCCTAATTTTCTGTTCAGACTAACTAAATGTGTGTAACCTAACCGAACCGAAGCTCGGGGTGCCCCTGACGACTTTCAAAAGCACCAACAACTTTTGGGCACCCCGAGTCTCGGTTTGGTAAGGTTCCTTTAAACCTTGCACGAGGAAATAGGAGCCCTACGCAGTGGGGTTCCGACTAACTGAACACATAAAACGCTTTTTTATATATTACCTAAATAGCTTCGGAATTGTATGCATTTCCTGCAATTCCTAGATGTCATACATTTCATTTAAATTTAAAAATTCTCTGATTATAAAATGTTGAATTGGTTTGCCACATAGCTGAGCTGAGTGTAGGTCCGACTTCCCCGCGCGTGCTGTACGTACGACTCACTCATTTGCAGACAGCGGGCGAAGTGCAATCAGAGGCGCGTTGTGCGACCTATTTAATAATATGAACCGCACCACGTCGCGTCGGCGCCGCGCCATTCATAACTTAAAGAAGCAATCGCACGCGAGCTTTCAACTCTCCCCACTGTATTGTGTGTGTGCAGTAGATGCGCGGTGCTTGAACCTCGCTACTGTGTACTCGCTATCTATCCGGCCATGTTGACCTACATACCTCAATCCTCAGGACGCTGACACTACTCCGAGAATCTACATCTGGAAAAACATAAAACGTATTTTTAGTCGAAACCAAATATAATCTTGTTTATTTGTGTTGTGTAAGTTCAAAGAGCAGTTTTTTATTAATAGAGTTGGTAGCTACCAGCCCTGAACGAGAGCAACTTGATCATTTGATCACCAAACATTTCTGTTATGTTACAACTCATATAGGTATTGTACTCATAAGCTTCCGTGAAAAAAAAACAGATATCTGTACATGACAACAGAGGTATAACATCTATACATCAAATATAATAAAATAGTCAATTAATGCTGCGGAGCGCGCCCGTCTGCTGGCTGTGGGGGAGTGGGAGTCGGGATTATGGCTTCAAGCACTCCCATCATCCACTATTGGCACCATGATGGATGATGCATATAGCAAGTTTAGCGGGAAGACTAAGCTCGGCAGCCTACGCTGTCAGAAAAGTAAGACAGTACACGGACGTTGATACAGCTCGACTAGTTTATTTTAGTTATTTTCACAGCCTTATGTCCTACGGCATTTTATTGTGGGGGAAAGCGGCTGATATTCATAACATATTTGTTTTACAAAAACGAGCTGTTCGGGCAATTTACCAGCTGGGTACTAGAGTTTCTCTGAGGGATTTGTTTAAGGAGATTGGCATTCTGACGGTGGCATCTCAATTCATCTTTGCGAACATTATATATATTAGGCAGAATTTACATCTGTATACCAGAAACAGTGATTTTCACACTATTAACACGAGAAGTAAGCACCACCTACGTGTTCCTTTTCATCGGCTTCATAAGGTTCATAGCTCATTTGTAGGCCTTGGTATTAAATTCTATAATAAATTGCCTTTGTCATTGCTAGACTTGCCGTTTAACGTGTTTAAATCTAAGATTAAATCCAATCTTTGTTATAAGGCATATTATTCCATAAACGATTACTTAGACGATAAAAACAGCTGGTCACTTTGTTGTAGTTAAGACGGCGTTCATGCTCTTTCCCCAGATTTCTTTCTTTCTTTTTTTTTTCCCGACTAGTTATATGAGTTCATATAATTGTTTATTTGTTTTTTTTTATGACTTAATTAAGTCATCTTGTTTTGTTTTATTTTATGTGTTTGTATTTGTTTCATTATTTTATTTTGATCAACGGAAATTTTTGTCCTACTTTACATTTTATTGTTTGTCTTTTTGTGTGTATTGTTTATTATTTTAGTACGACAGTCGTAGGTTTCCTTCATCTTTTATTAATATTGTCGCAGCGGATGAAGAATGTACAACTATCTCTTGCATTGTATAGAGTGTATCCATCTAGTATTATATAGCGTCATACCCAACATTGTGTGAGTACCATGTACTTCAGAGCTATCTTTGACTAGAAACCTACGTCTTTCATTGACTTGAATGACTCTGGCGGTTGAGAGTATGTCATGCTCACTCAAATGTCTCACTGATGGTGGCGTGTGTGTCGGATCATTTAGTTCCCTTCAAAATGGTTGAGCTGAATGGTGCTGATATATGCGTCATGTTCGTGAACGGGCGCTGTCAGTTGGGACTGGTCATCTCTTAGCTGCCCCGGTCTATTTTAATTTAAAGTAACTTTATTTTTGAATTGTCTTTTTTATATTTACTATGGACACTGTTAACTTGCCACATCGTTCTCACATAATGTACCATCTGATGATGAATGATGTAACAAAAGTTTTGTAATAATTTTGGCGATTGAAAAAGAGTGTCCATGGAGTTTCTTGCTCATTCTTCTCCATAGAGATCTACGCTTTGGAATGAGCACCTACGGTACTTTCACAGTTTTTATGTCTTGTGACTGGGACAGTAGCACCATAACTATTTTTGTACTAGTATTATTTTATGTCTTTTGACAATTCAAACGTGCCTGTAATTGGCCTAGTTGAAATAAATGATTTGATTTGATTTGATGCTTCATTTCGGCTCGCTACAAGCCTTCGTTTAGGCGCACCTTGTGTTGCTCCGCATCGTTGCCACTGTGGTGAAGCTGTCGACAACCTCGGACATCATGGGCTGTCCTGCAGCAGGAGCGCAGGTCGCATAGCTCGTCACGCTAGCATCAACGATATTATTCGTCGAGCTTTTGCCTCCGCCGGCGTACCAGCGGTTTTAGAACCAAATGGCTTGGTACGTGACGATGGCAAAAGACTAGACGGAATGACGTTGGTACCTTGTAAGGTGGGTAGACCTTTGGTGTGGGACGCTACCTGTGTCGATACCCTTGCGCCATCCCACGTTGCAAGCACGGCGGGCTGTGCTGGCGCCGCAGCTGCGGCTGCTGAGAACCTCAAGCGGCGCAAATACTGTAACCTTAATGGTTGCTACAGTTTTGAGCCGTTTGGGGTTGAAACGCTCGGGTCATGGGGTCCAAGTGCGCGTCTCCTTTTTAAGGAAATTTCTCGGCGACTGGTCGACACTTCGCGTGACCAGAGAGCTGATTCTTTCTTTGGTCAAAGAATAAGCATTGCCATTCAACGAGGCAATGCCGCCAGTCTTCTGCGCACGTTTCCAGATGACAGCGATGCGGTGAACCCATGGTATCTGTTTGTGCGTCGATGTCTCTTACACCCTGTATAGTATTCAGCATAATTGTGTAACTTGGTCCTTAAACTGGACCATTTATTTGTATTTATTAAAGAAACCATATCATGGAGTTATTCAAGTGCAAATGCAAGTCATTTGCACTTATGTAGATTCTCTTGGGGTCATGAGTTATACCGTGCAACTGATTGCAGGAACCTGGCCGGCAACCTGATCAGCGAGCTGAGCGACACGGCGCTGCCTCCCCTGCCGGCGTTGCACACACTGTAAGTATATACACCACTCGCTACAGTAAACAAACAGCAAGCTCTACCTCACAGTACAGTACACAAACAACAAGCTCATGTACAGTGCTCACCGAGATTACCAAATGGGAAAAGAAGACGGACTTAGAGAGTAGGTAAAAAGTATTGTTCAGCGGCATTTCTTGATGTTAAACAGAAAAGAACAAAATACGAGTAGTTACGATGTTTTTAGGATCATTTTCGATTTTACTATAAGATAACGCCGAAGAAGATACAGACGTTAATAAAATGACGGGACTCCATACATCCATGAGCATTGTCCTCTTTGACATATAATTATGTCAAATTGCACTTCAACAGTCGTACCACAAAAAGTTAAACATCTCTTGAACACTTAGACAGGGGGCTGTACTAAAGGAAGTGCTGTTAATTTTCGCGACAATTTCAGGGCCGTAGTGTCATGAAATACTTGGGGGCCTGTATTTCAGGACCCAGTCTGCCATTATACATACTTAATTACTTACTGTGTCCACTTGTTTCCCAGACACTATATATTAAATGTGAATTGTGGCGGAAAAATAAATCCTATTCTAATTATATTGCTGAGAATTCCTTCATCTATACTATATACTCGTATATTATATATATTTATAATATTATAAAGCTGCAGTGTTTATTTGTTTGTTTGTTTCAACGCGCTAATCTCTGGAACTAATGGTCCGATTTGAATGATTCTTTGAGTATTGGGTAGTCCATTTATCGAGGAAGGCTATAGGCTTTGGGTTCTTTTTTGAAAATTAGGGATCCGTAATAAAATTGCTATTTTGTAACACAAGGTGTAAAATCGAAAACCTATTTTTGCGTGCGCTGCAAAAACTATTGACAATAGAACAAAATGATGTACTACGGGTTTGTAGGTCCCGTTAAGACCTACAAAAAAGTCCGCGAGAACATATATCTAGCTATCATGGTTTAATCACAATAGCCGATTTTGTGTTCAAAATAATTATGAAATCGTCTGAAGAAAAATAACTACTTTAAATATGTATCGTAATATTAATCTTTATCGAAATTAAGCATTATGTTATCAACAGTATTTATGTAGAAGTAAAATACTTTTTGTTTCATCTCAATCGGATATTTCGTTTAAAAGTTATCTCGGGTGTAAGATGTTAAGAGTTGGTACCTATTAGTGAGTTATGGGCCATAGAGTTTTTTATCAACATAAAATCCTTTAATAATCTTTTTCGAAATATATTTGTTGATGATTGTAACCATAAGATCTTAAAGTTTACCCAGATATCGTCGAAATAGAAAATTAAGATTATCAATGGATGTGTCAACGAGCAATATTGGCGGCGAGAAACAGTAGGTAGTGTTGACGAAATTAACGATTTAATTTTAACTAAACTTCCAGGGGATATAGTCACCTACACTTCTTATTGATAATGTTATGGATCAAGAAGATGCAGTCCATTATCCACAGGAATTTCTTAATTCTTTAAACTCGAGTGGCCTCCCCCCGCTTTCTCTCAAGTTAAAAATTGGTGCCCCAATTATTTTACTTAGAAATCTTAAGCCGCCAATTTTATGTAACGGGACTCGACTTCAGGTTAAATTTCTTCGCAATAACGCGATCGTTGCAACAGTTTTGACTGGTCCAGCGGTTGGTCAAACAGTACTTATACCTTGGATCCCAATGATTCCAAATGATTTGCCTTTTCATTTTAAAAGAGTCCAATTCCCAATTAAATTATCTTTTGCCGTAACGATAAATAAATAATAATAATAAATAAATATTCCACAACTATCACACAACGCCATCTAGTCCCAAGCTAAGCAGAGCTTGTGTTATGGGTACTAGACAACTGATAATAGTTATTTATGCAACTGTTGTATAATCAGGGGTATTAAAACACGAATGTGGGTTTATGATGATGATAATAGTATCACATGAGTGTTTTAATACCTAATTATAACAGTTGCATACAAGACTTTATCTACAATCATGATGAGAATCCTCTATAAAAGATTCTCATAGCACAGGGTGTTGTACAGTGTTGTGAGAACTGTGTAAATTCAAGATGGCGGAAAATAACACGATAAGACGAGAATACGAATTAGTCTACAATTTATTGTTCTTTTTTCAAAATTTTAGCGATCTGGTGGTGAAAATGTCATTGCATGAGAATGTTCTTTTTTTGAAATTCATTATATCACGCGTTTGGATGATATAATGATCATTATATCAAGGAGTGTTTTAATGTTGGCAATAAGCTAATTGTTATAGGTTCTTTTATAGAGGACTAGCACTTTTCCCGCGACTTCGTCCGCGTGGGTTACGTACTTTCCTAATTCCCCTATTTCACCCCCTTAAAGGTTAAATTTCCAAAAACCCCTTCTTAGTGCTCCCCTACATTACAATAGGAAGCCGTGTGCAAAATTTCACATTCCTAGCCCCAGTAGTTTCGGCTGTACGTTGATATGTCAGTCAGTCAGTTCTCCTTTTATATATATAGATTAATAGCATGATAGTAGATAAACAAACTTATATATTTCTAAATACAAACATATTATAGATTAATTACACCCAGACACAGAACAAATGATCGTGCTCATCACACAAACATTTGTCCTGGGTGGGAATCGAACCCACGACCTCCGGCATAGCAGTAAGGGTCACTAACCACTAGACCAACAGGCCTGTTGGATCACAGGGGCAAACATTTAAATATATTATGTAGGATTAGATTTACGGCAAGACTGTTTTTCGCACGGCCAACTATATATCGCGTTGTGAAGATCAGGTTGCGGAAACAATCAATATATTCTTCTGCCACAAGAAAATAAAACGAAAAATATAATTTACTCAGAAGTACTTTAAAATAATATTTTAACCCGGTTTAAAGTGGACGGACACTCCCGCCTGTAGTCGTAATTCTTATGTGTCTGGCTGAATGTCGAACAGATAGACAGCTATTGCCTGCGACTTATACAATTTAACCTAATTTATATTTTTCTTAATATTATAAAGCTGAAAAGTTTGGTTGTTTGTTATGAACGCGGTAATCTCGGGAAATACTGATCTGATATGAAAACTGTTTAAATATTCAATAGTCCATTTATTGAGGGAGGCTATAATATAGGCAATATTTTATCTCGGTATTTCCACGGAAACGAGAAAAACGCGGGTGAAACCGCGGGGCACAGCTAGTTACTTATATCTTGTTAATCATCATAAACATAAGTCGGCTGGCCGGAAAGAAAATTCACGAAATTCATAGTTTACCGTCCGTAGGATCAATTTGTTAGCTCCGGTTTAAACTACCGAAGGATCTGAGAAATTAATTCAAACGATTAAAGGGATCTCCGCAATCGCGGCCCCGATTTATATAAGCGATGCCGGTCATTGAACCGTGCCAATAACAACTGCCTGCGCTGAGCGATCCGCAGTTCGAGATTGTTAATATTCTGATCGTAAAAAGTGTGCTCCGGCTGTGGCAAAGTTTGTTGTTTGTTAGTCGACACCCGGCAGGCGTGGGCGGGGGGCGGGGAGGCCACGTACACTCGAACACTACTTTCAGCTCGGACTGGGATCACCAATATATGTATAAATGACCCTATTACCTATACCTACATACTATAATGTAGGTACTTATGCCTGGTAACGTAACTCACGAAGGTAATATCCCTCTTTGAGGAGTGGTAGGTCCTTACTGGACACGAGTGTTTCGAGAGATTCCTGTGTCGGATTGGGCTGAAGAAACGCCTGGGTGTCACCACTTTGACGCGGTGCAGCATACGGTGGATATTTGCCACGCTTGAGCAGAGGTGATAGGGGGCGGCGACCTCGCGACTGGCATTGATCGTGGCCATGCTGCTGCGGGCGAAACGGATTTGGTAGCAGTCAACGCCTTCTGCCTCTAGCGTTGGAAAAAGAGGAAAGCGTGAGGGAGAGGACAGCCTCCGCCTCATGACCCAGCCACTGTGGGTGACGCCTACAGCAACGGACGTCGAGAGGCGATTTCATAGCATGCCCATCATGGCATGGACCATGGCCTCAAACATTTATCAGCAATCTAACTGGGCCCCCATAGAGGGCAGCTGTCGGACTGTCTAAAGAGGTAACCGTAACGCTGGAACGTAGAGGGCTATTGAAAGAATAAAGTGGATTTTAGTCAGTACGAGTCTGATAGTCCCGCTGCACCCAGGGCGGCAGGACCTATATTTTATGTAGTATACACGCTCGGGCACGCCGCAATCGCGGCGGTAAGACCCCTCTTTGAGGAGTGGCTGGATAGGCGTCACGGCGTCCTGACCTACCGCATGACGCAGGTCCTCACCGGACACGGAAGTTTCGGGAGGTTCCTGTGTCTGATAGGGAGGGAAGAAACGCCTGGGTGTCACCACTGCGAGGATCGTCCGGAGGACACGGTGGAGCATACGGTGCAGGACTGCCCCGCTTGGGCAGAGCACCGCCGTGTCCTCACGACGGCGATAGGCGGAGACCTCTCGCGCCCGGCATTGGTCGAGGCCATGCTGCGGGGCGAGACGGAGTGGGAAGCGGTCGCCTCCTTCTGCGAAGCAGTCATGCTCGTGAAGGAGGAGGCGGGCCGCCTGAGGGAGAGGACAGCGTCCTCCCTCAACCCCAGCCGCAGTGGTAGACGCCCACGGCGTCGGACGTCGCAAGACGATCTCCGGCCACCGTAGGCGCGGGCATGCGGGCGGCGAGTAATGGGCGACTCGCTGTCCGACCATGGACCATGCCCGGGTCGACGGCGCGTTGTGTTCCACGCGCGCCTCAAAGAGTGTCAGCATAGTGACGGGGCCTGTAGAGGGCCAAAGCCTGCCGGGGTCGCGGGACCAAGGGATTACCGTGACCCCGGTACGTAAAGGGCTATTGAAGGACACCGTGGATTTTAGTCAGTACAAGTCTGACAGTCCCTCCCACCCTGCCCTGGGTGGGAGGACTCATTTGATGATTTTACCACGATACAAAAAAAAGTATACACGCTAAAAAAAGTTACGAAATCTTGTGCATTCCGATTGGAAGTAGAGTTTATCTTTAGCCGCTGTCACTCCCTCCTCCCCGAAGTGCATGTACTGATGTTCGACTCGGCTGTGAAAGGCCTACTACATGCTATACACTACGCGTTCTCTCTCGCGTCCTGGCCCGGCGGCGGCGGCGCGGCGCTGCAGGGTGCCGGTGATAACACTACGCTACAAATGACGTCCTGTGTGAGATTAGAGATGGGTTATAGCCGATTAAACACGATATCTGTTATCGCTGTTACTGTTACACAGAAATAATAGATCGTTAGGTATGTTTTTTGTCTTTATTAAATAATAGCATATATTTATCTGCTTACGGGAAATATTTATTACTCCATTGGGTACTTTTATACAGTATGGGCAAAAAACGTGGATTAAAAGAAATAGTGGTGGCTATTTGCAGGAAGTAAAAAAAATTTCTGCCGCAGAACCCTAACTTGATCTTAAAAGTTATGACTGTTCGAGTGTTTTTTCAAGTTTTTTTTTTATTGAATTGCTAGTTTGAGTAAAAATTATACCTATTATAAAACAATAAACGGTGTTTAATTACTTCTAGATAATGTATCATTACTACAAAATAGCTTTTGCGGCAGTAGGTACCATAATGTAAGAGTATTGGCAGCTTTTCCAGTAACTTTTAAGTTTCACGATGACTTGACTTTAAAACCTTACTGTACAAAAATAACGTACTACCAAAAAGTGCCTAATTGTTCAAAAAAACCTGCTTTTTAACACGCTTTTATTAGCTTGACCTGTATGTATGTATGTAACGGAATCTTTTAACTTAATTTTCACCTACTTCCAGCAGTCTAATTAACTTGAAAATTTGCACAGGGATCAAGGGCCGAAGACAATACAATAATCTCATAACTTTATATTAAAATCCTCCTCTAAGGGGGGTGAAAACTTTTGTATGAAAAATCTTATTCTTTGGGTTTATAAACTTGAAACTTAGTACGAATATGAGTATAAGTAAATAAAAAAGATGGACATTAATAGTTTTTTAAAACTACCCTCCATTGGTAACCTAAACGATGTTAAAGTTTGTATGGGAAAATCATAACGCGCTAACCGATAAATTTGAAACTCAGTATATAACATTTTGATCAAAAATAATAAAACAAGTGTTTTTGGGTTTTTCGAAAATCACCCCCCATGTTGATGAAAAGGGGTATTCAAGTTTTAAGGTAAGGAAATCAAACGCTAAACGTAGAAAGCTGACTTTTGGATGATAGTTGCCGATAATTATGTAGGTGAGAATTAAGAAGGGATTTTGCAAAAATCCACCTCTAAGGGGGTGAAAAGGGGTGAAAACCTTTGTTTGTAAAATCTTATGCCTTGGGTTTATAAATTTGGAACTTGGCAAGAATACGAACGTAAGTAAGTAAAAAAAAGATTGGCATTATTAGTTCTATAAAACTACCCTCCTCTGGTGATTTAGATGATGTTAAAGTTTGTATGGGAAAATCATAAAGCGCTAACGGATGAATTTGAAACTCGGTATATAGAAATTAGATCAAAAATAAACAAACACGTGTTTTTGGGGTTTTCGAAAATAACCCCAAAAGTTGGTGAAAAGGGGTGATTAAGTTTTAAGGGAAGGCTGCTTGCTTCGATAAATCCAAAACTTGGCATAAATAGTTTCCCAATCGAATAAAGGATGTGTAATTATCTATATTTCAAAAGTCAACCCGTAGCGGGCGAACATTGGAAAATCAGTTTGTCTACAGTAATATTTCGAGTTCGAAGTTAGAAACACGCGCTGACGAAGTCGCGGCCGGAGTGCCTGTAAAAAATATATTTAGATTGGTGAGCATGTTACCGCCGATGAAAATGTCATTCTCTGTCTTTTGCTTCCGATTGGCCCTCTGCTGCATACGGCCTGTTCCTCTCTCTGGCTTCTCCCACTTTCAAAAGACAAATTTCCTTATTGGTCGCTGCTGACGATTGCTGCGCAATCATCCGTTCTCAATCCTCGAATTTTATAATAGGTCACTGGTACCGTAATAGGGCGCGCGCATCCGCGCTTGCGTCTTTTAATTTCTTTATTTCTTTTATTGTCGCCATGAGACTAAAAATTCAGAAAATAAATTATAGTTTAAAAAAACTAAAAAACACGCTTTAATAGCAATCGAACTAAAAAGTAGAAAATAATTTTTAAGTATAAAATAGTTTCTGTTACTGCAATATAAAATCCAACAATCAATTATCATAATTAATTTAGAATAAGATTAATATAAATATTAAGATATTAACAAAAATTCAAATAAAGTGAAAAAGCCTGGGGTGCTCAATGATATTTTTATAATAATTCTGATATTGCAAACAGTAACTAATAAAATGATCATTACATTCGATATCAAGCACCCCACGCTTTTTCACTTTATTTGAATTTTTGTTAATATCTTAATATTTATATTAATCTTATTCTAAATTAATTATGATAATTGATTGTTGGATTTTATATTGCAGTAACAGAAACTATTTTATACTTAAAAATTATTTTCTACTTTTTAGTTCGATTGCTATTAAAGCGTGTTTTTTAGTTTTTTTAAACTATAATTTATTTAAAACGAGGTATAACACAGCTGGTTTTATGAAAATTTTGTCATGGTATATTCTTATCACACTAGGCGGTCAACAGACGGCCACGACGGCGACGCAGGGAGGTCGGAGCCGTTTCTTACAACATTAGGTAAGCCTGTCCCTGCAGGCACGGCCCGAGACATCGTTGTAATAGGCCTTTGAGGTCCTTGCGGTGATGGAGGGTGGCGGGCTCGATCAAGTGTCCACAGTAATATCTGCGTGTCCGTTATTGAGCCGAGCTCCCGCACAACGCGCCCCGCATCCCGCCGGCGCCAGTTCCCACTACTACACATAAAAAACACATTAGTCACGATGCATGAATGCTGTGGACAGGAGAACATAACGAGCGATTTATTTATTTATGGAAGGGAAAAGGAAGTCGCTGGCGCTGTAGGTACGAAAATGTACAGAAGGTACTAGTACCAGTACCTAAAGTACCAGTACCTATCTATCTGCCTACTTGTGAGGTAACGAATGTTTGATTTTTACATTCGGGAATGCGGATGCGAATATTTCTCTTCAATACCTATATGTATATGCACAAATACCAATGCGAATGCGAATATTGACGTCCAAATAGAACGCGTGCAAAATGATGAAATTTCTTGTCATACAGTTAATTCGATACAGGTAGAGCGAAAGAAGTTAGTCACCTAAGTTAGTCACATTTTATTTAAAGAATTTATAGTCGATCTGAATTACTTTAAACACTTCATGGCATGGAAAAAGATTTTGTTTTTGCAGTTTTTAAAAATCATTTTTAAAATTGATTTGTTTTCTGTAAAGAGAAATGTATGTATAAAACACCACGTCTATAATTCACAAAGCGTAAGGCAGAGGTGTCAAGTGTACGTCATTGTAGAGACAAATTTCGCTAGTTATGTTTGTACTTCGAGGACTCGAGGAAGCCTATTAAAATGAAATGAAATTGTTTATTTTTTTCAGTTTCGCAATAATAATTATTAAGATTATAATCGTAGGTATCTTATTATTAAAACACGAAAATCAAAAAATATGTGATTATTCGTGAATGGGAATACTATTCTTTAAGTACTTCGACACTGTCTACCCGTGGACTGTGAAGCTAAAACGGTTCAATAAAAACCCGTTTTTCTCGACACAATATATTTTACAGTTACCGTGAGTGACGTTATTTAGGTACAACTTTAGGTCCCTCCATTCTATCAACATACACATTCATTCGCTCTAATAGGTACCACAATATGTAGTTCCTTATGAAGATAGGTACTTCTTAAAAATACAGTGCGATTCTACTAAGTGAGAATGTAACGAACCCAGGTCGCCATAATGGGACGAAAGTCCTTTCAAAAACCGTAAGCAATATGTACCTACCTACTAGCACTACAATCTGCAATACAATATAAGTTAAATATTCACATGAGCTGACTGAACTGTATCTGTCGGTGACCGGCGACCAGATGATGGTAAGTTGTCGGCGACATCAACATTGCGAGAACTCTTTGGTTCTTCGAGTTCCCACTGATCAGAAACCACAAGCATATAATTGTAGGTCATGTTCATTTCTTAGTAGAAGTGTTGGACTGCTTTACTGACTGGTGATGTTTGTGACCGTTCTCAAGATTTTTTTCTAATTTTTCTCTGAGTTCGAGGCCCCTCAGGTTCGAGGCCGGGGGCTAAGGTCTGCTTCGCCCCCGCCTACCTACGCCACTGCATTTATGTTTTTTTGTTTCTACAATCTGACTTTATGATTTTTTTTTGATGATTATTCAATTTCTGTTATTCATTGTAAATGCGAGGACCTGTGGGTCACGCATTTTTTTCTAGTTTATTTATGTTGATTGTCTGACAAGAGTAACGTATGCGGCCTACACAAATGTTCATTCTTTGGTGTTGTCCATCGTGTCGTTGAGCTCCTTGAGTTATGATTATGATGACAAATGCTTGCACAGACTGGACAGGTTCACTCTAATCTTTTTCTTTTTTCAGAAGACCATCGACACTAAACTGCATGTTCCTCATATGACTCGAACAATATAAAAAAAAAGGAACTGGACTTTAAAAGAGTCAATGACCTATGAGTTTGTCCAGTGGACACAAATGAGTGTCGGAAGACGTTTTTACTGACTGTGTTTCTGTCTTTTCGTAGGCCCGGTGGGCATTCAAAATAATATACTCCTACTATTTCAAGGACCCCGAGGAGAATGCGGAATAATATAAATTGTGGGCTCTTGGGTACGACCTGATTTTTAGTTATAATAAATTAGAAGAAACTGTTCATTAAACTTTGATATAAAATAGTTAGATGTTGTAGGTAAGTAAAGTTTGATGTGCAGAACACTTGGTTGGTGGCTTCGAGGTGCTTGTGCGTCCTGTATGTGTGCGCGAGTGATGTGGCGAAGCACCCGAGCGGGGTCATCAACCTCACCCTCCGCCCCGCCTCTGCATCCCTCCTCGGTCCTCACCCCACAGCCCACAACTATTCAAGATCTCTTTTCAAGAATTAGTGACTGGAAGAGCATTTGAAACTTTTATTATGACTCCCGGACGGGAAACCGTTCACAGTTGAGACCGTCTGCTGGGTGCACTTTATTGAATCCGATGTCAGTAGATTTTTTAAAGGACGTATTGAAATGATGTAAATACTCTAAATGTCTGTTATCACTATAAACACACGACTACAGAATCATCAAGCCAAGTAATACCAGTATAAGCTGACCGTTCATTGTGCGGAAAGGTCATACAAAGCGAGGCCAAGATTTACTGTTTTATATGTATAGCTTAGTGTAGCCGTGTGCACACATTTAATAACATTATTATGTTTTATGGACATCAAATGATCATTAAAATAAAAAAAATAGGTCGAGCACTCTCCAGACGAACCAAATTACCTATATTCTTAATGGCGGGGCTTCTGACGCGTTACGTTGAACTCTTCTGATCGGCTGGCATCCTGTCCTATCAGTCACAGAGACCGCTCGGCGCCCGTCAGCCTCTCACTCAGACGATCACAACGTCATCGCAGAATGGACCAGACTGGATGACCAGATGAAGACATGATTAGATGCTCCCATTGAATTCTCTAGCAAAAGAAAACGTATGGAAACAATTAATGTTCAATGAAGTGGGTGAACAACTATGTCTGACAGGCGTGCGGTGCGTGTCGCTGGTGTGGCGGTGGCCTGTGCGCCGGTCGCACGTTGCACTCGCCACAAGGATAGCCGCGTCGTCCTCACTTTTATAGGAGTAAAATGTGTGCCCCCATCATCTAACTATAGACACCCCGTATAGGTTGGATGGGTTTCTTTTTATTCAATTCCATGTTCAGGGAGCCCTTTGGAGATCGATAAATTGTGACTTAGGTATGAGAGGTATGACAAAAATAGTTCGTCCTAAAAAGATTACTATTCTAGATACGGTAACTGTAAGTTTTTTTAAAAGATTGCCTAAACAGATACACATCGTCCCAGGGCCGGTCTGTACAGTGTCACTGGAACAGTACCACGGTGTCGGTCTACTGACCTATCCAGGGTTCATCCTCATACTGTTAGCTACTGTGGTTGCCTTGTAATGACGTGTGGTGTGTCTGTGCGCAGGGTGCTGAAGCGGAACCGCATCACGTTCATCGAGGAGCGCGCCTTCACCAACACGCCCGGGCTGCGCGTGCTGTAAGTACCACCCGCCCGCCCTCTGCTCTCAGGCGATGCCGGTAGCTTTATACATAATATACAATATCACCCTTTCTTCTTCTGCGGTTTCTTTTTTTGCGTGTATTTAGTTTCCTGTCGGAGCATTAGGCACAGGCGAGGGTTCATAAAACTTAGTTATAAGACTTAGTTAAGACAATATCCTGTTAAAGGGCTCGTTCCCGCGCTGTGGCTGCTGAGTGTGTAAACTACTCGAAGTAACGTTAACACGTAGTTAACGTTACTTCGAGTAGTTTAGCGCAAGTTGAAGCGTCGCAGTTAATTAGCAGCCGCGCTGCTAATTAACTGCGACGCCGCCGCGGCTCGTTACCGCAACACTTACAAGAGCGCGGCGCGGCGGCCCGGCTGCGTGGATACAAAAGCGGATGCAAAACACAGTAGCTGTTCTGTAGCGCAGTCGGGTTTGAATGTATAAATCTTAGTTTGTCCTACACCCAGCGAGTTTTTTTTTATAGTGGTAAAATCATCAAATGAGTCCTCCCATCCAGGGCAGGGTGGGAGGGACTGTCAGACTTGTACTGACTAAAATCCACGGTGTCCTTCACCAGCCCTTTACGTACCGGGGTCACGGTAACGGGGAAGTCCCGCGACCCCGGCAGGCTATGGCTACAGCTACAGGCCCCATCACTATGCTGACACTCCTTGAGGCGCGCGTGGAACACAACGCGCCGTTGACCCGGGCATGGTCCATGGTCAGACAGCGAGTCACCCATTACTCGCCGCCCGCATGCCCGCGCCTACGGTGGCCGGAGATCGTCTTGCGACGTCCGACGCCGTGGGCGTCTACCACTGCGGCTGGGGTGGAGGGAGGACGCTGTCCTCTCCCTCACGCGGCCCGCCTCCTCCTTCGCGAGCATGACTGCTTCGCAGAAGGAGGCGAGCCACTCTAGGGTTTGGATTGAATTAAGTATTTAAAGAAACGCCGCTCCGCTACGCAACACAAACTATGAATGTCTGTGTTGCATCCGCGTTTGTATTTACGCGGCCTGACTTTATCTAGTGATAAGTGTCGCCATCAAATGTTCACCAGTAGTTGGCAGTGAACAAACCCACTGAACTCTCCGACTAGCTCGTAGGCGTGTTAACAGGCTCGCGCTCCTGCTCCCGCCGCCCTTCTCTAACTCAAAATTCATTCAGAACTTAAACGTAGGTATAAAATTGCGAAAATTATAAACTTTTAATGGTTTTCGGAAACTATTGGCTTTACAGAGACAATCCTAATGTCATATTTTTTTTTTATTAAATTACTAGCTTCTGCCCGCGGTTTCACCCGCGTCATGTTAGGCGTTTGGCCCTATCGTTCCGTCCCCGTCAGTTCCCATGAGGAGCGCGTGGAACACGACGCGCCGCCGCCCGCCGTGACTCGTGCCTTGTCCTTGGTCGGACTGCGAGCTACCCATTACTCCCCGTCCGCAAGCGGCTGTAATATGCCCCGCGGTTTCCTACGCTCTGGGTGTCTTCGGCGGTGGCTGGGGAGAGAAGTAGAGGATATCTTTTCCCTCATGCGTTCCGACTGCTCCCCAGGGGTTGCCTGCCACCGAATTCCTGAGGTACCTCCCGAAACAACCGTGCCCGGGAGGACTTGCGTCAGGTTGAAGGTGAGGACGCCGTAGCGCCTCTCCAACCACTCCTCAAAGAGGCACTTATCGCCGCAATTGTGACATACCCAACCCGTCATTATTTTGTTGCGGTATTATTTTGAAACTGTGATATCTCCTAAGATATTCATTGAAATCAAATGATGTTAAGGGCATTTTTGACCAAAATTAAATGCTTGTGATGATTAAAATATTTATTTGGATAAGGATTAATATCATGTTAATGAAAATACCTTTGCAAATAATGCATTACTTTAAAACGATTTCCATAAAAAAGGTTATAGTGACTTATCCTTAAAAGATAGATATATGCTCTCGCGGACTTTATTTATCAAGCAGAAATAATTATAAAAAGTGATAAGTATTGGTAAATATAAAACACTAAGAAGTGCACGACACAAAAATGTACTGTCCGGAATCAGATGTAGAACAGTTAAATTTAAATCTAGTATATTTGGAATAGGAGTGAAAATTTATAATAAAGTACCAAATTGTATAAAAAATATTTCAGCACTCAATATTTTTAAACATGATCTTAAGGAATTTTTAATAGGTAAAGCATACTTCTTGTACGGTCTTCAACTGTACATACTTTTTGATGACACTGCGGTCGGCACGAGTGCGCGTCACTTTTACCTAATTATAAGTACATTTTTGCTGTCTAGCAACAATGTACTTATAATTATGTGTGTCTACACAGTGCAGTGTGCATTTATCATTCATAACATAAACAGCTTAAGAGAAAGGAATCGCCAATGTAGATAAACTTGTGAATTACTATCGAATTAAACCTTAATTTCTGTGACAAAACAACTTCGTGTTCTCGTCTCTTCACACAAAAACAACTAATACTAATTCTGCAAGTGTACGAACGGTACATTTTATGGTCCTTCGAGCCGGATACAATTAATGACTTTTTGAAGGACAAGTATTTATAACAATGTACCAGGTTAATTGACAATTTAGGACTATTGAATGTATTAAATCTATAGTTAATTCATTTAATATTTAGTGTATAACTTAATGTAAAATATGACTAATCTAAGAGTCACTGAATGAAGTAATAACCGACTGATTGTAATATTAACAAAAATTAATAAAATGTAACCCACATGTCCAAAAATATTGTACACGTTAATAGTATGTTACACTGATATCTCTTTCGACATGTAACAAACAATACATTATTTTGAATTTGGTTGCTGCAGGCGGCTGGAGGAGAACCTGCTGTCCGCGCTGCCGGCCGCCGTGCGCCTCCTGCCGCTGCTCGAAGACCTGTGAGTACTGACCCCGCCCCTCCTCGTCACAGTTTACACTTGCTAAACATAACCAACGTACATACTGTTATGTTTGTTTGTAAGTACTTAGGTACCTACTCCGTACCGACCATCTGTGCCTACCACCGACCGGGTACTCAATATTTTTTGCTCGACAATGTGAAGTGTGTGTATGCCGAACGACATTTCATATAAACTTTCATGTCCTTAGTTTTCGAAATGACTGAATCCATTTATGAAATTTCCTCAAAAGGTACTATCCGATGTCGTACATTGAGCACTACCGTAAAACACAGTAAAAAGTAGCTTCACTGGTTTTTTTTTATAACCTTTTTCAATTTTTTTTTTTGATTCTCTCAATTACAAGTAAAAATGATGAATCATGAAAATCAATTCATAGTTTGTGGAATGATAACGTAACAAACAAACAATAACATGATGAATAGAGAACCTCCTGTTTTGAAGATGGATAATGAAATGAGCTATTATAACTGAGCAGTCGCTTCCAGATCGCTGGCGAGCAACCGCGTGGAGGTGGTGGAGGCGGGCGTGCTGCAGGCCTGCCGCCGCCTGGCGCGCCTGGAGCTGCGCGCCAACCCGCTGGCACAGCTGCACGAGCGCGCGCTGGCGCAGCTGCCACACCTCACCACCCTGTGAGTACTGATACACAATATCACTTTAATTCTGTGTACCTAAATAAGCACTCACACAGAGGCAACGACATCAAGGTTTGTTGTTCGGCCGTGAGGTCCGGCTCCGATCGAAAACAACAAGTAAACGTGTGCTGCCCTCGAGATCGAAGTTCAAGAATGAAGATTCGTGAGAATTACTATTGCGCCATTAAAAAAAACTTGTTGAGATCAATGATATTTTAATAAACTGATTAAATAAATAAACAAAAACAAAAAATGTAGAGGGAAATTGGGGATGCCAATGATATTTCAGTAGTTTTTGAGTTTTCTCAGGCAATATTAAAAAAAATAGCCATAGCTTTACTTGCCGACAACCTCTCATAACTTACTTTTTTTTTTAAATACGACCGTCTGTCCTTTAATAGTGTGGGTTTTACGTTTGTTAAATGTACCTAATTAGCTCCGATATAAATAAATTGTAACTGTGTTTTGTCCCCAATTCCCCAGAAGAATAGAATTCATAAATTGTATGATCTGTTCTGTTGCATGGCAATATTGTTATCATTAATTGCAAACAATTCATCTTCTTTGAAAACAATCCTAAGGTATTTTTTGCTTTTAATAAATAGTCGGCAGGGGTCAGGGTCGACATTTCATGAATAACTTTGATTTTCCGGAATTTAAACGAGTTTTGTGTTTATAATAAAATTCGTTTAATTTGCTGGAAATCTTATGAATGTATATTAATGAAGCAGTCGCTGCTGTGTGGCATGACTACTTCACTAGCGTCCCGGAAATGTTTGTGACAACATTCAGTACTATAGTACTGACTGACTATGCGTATGCTATGCTGGCTTGTAGTTGTAAAAACTATATGCTGGCGCTTGTCTAGTTTGCGTATAATAATAACCACTTTATTTCAGGCTACTTGGGCCCATAGATACATACCTTAACATAATTTTATAAAATAATAGTACACTGTACTATAATGTACTGTGTTAGTAAACATTTCACTTAGCACTATTTCATAGTGCACTCGACGGAACACCACGTGCTGCGGCCAAAAGTTCCCTTCCATGACAAGGTGCAAC
Source organism: Agrotis puta (assembly GCA_943136025.2). Lineage (NCBI taxonomy): Eukaryota > Metazoa > Arthropoda > Insecta > Lepidoptera > Noctuidae > Agrotis > Agrotis puta. Next base: position 91,700 of record OW964181.2, read on the forward strand.
AAACATATTGGCACACGCACCACGAACGCGTTGAAATTCTCGTTGCGGCGCGATTCTAGCAACTAACTCTCGGCGTGTACTTGATCTTTTGACGCACGAACTCCATGATGTGTTCAGCCTTAGTGTCTAAACACACTATGCCGAAGTTACGCGACCGAAGTTCAGCACAATTACGCCTGCAATGCTATTTGAATTACTGACGACACACTATGCCAAAATTACGTCGCATCATAGCGTACAGCCTAACTTCGGTCGGGCGTAAGTTCAGCGGCAACTTATTCTGTGACCACACATTATACGCGACCGAATTTCGGTTCGATTACCGACGAAGATCCGGGGGCGGGGAGCAGCACGGAGCCGTCAGCGCCGAATTTCTGCCGCGTTAGTTCGGCACTTATGGTGTGTCATATCAGCCAAATACGTCGGAACGTAAAATCAGCCGCCGAACTTCGATCGCGTAACTTCGGCATAGTGTTTTTAGACACTTAGAGGTGTATATTGTGCGTCGGCGAACGTTGACGGCGTTTCCTCCTTGGCATCGTCACGGTACCAACATCTTCAGCCCGCTTCTTTGCAGGCAAACACACTATTTGCCGAGTGCCGGGACCCGGCCCCGAGCCCGGGGCCGAAGGCAGGGGCCGGAGACGGGCTCGGTCCCCTACGCTCGCAGCTCCGATATATTATGTATTCTAAAGACGAGACAGTTTTGTTTATTTGATATGGATTCATCTTAAACAACTAATCCGATTATATGGAACGGAACCTCTATTGAATGGAAAGGATAGAATACATGTATTCCTGAAGATTTCACTTTGTTGCAACCTTCATGGAATATTAAATAGAGATCAGAACACCGGAGCAGATTGTACTGTGAGGAGTCCTTGTTGTACAGAATATCAACACATTGAACGAGACGGAGCCGGGGCGCCGGGCTCGGGTCGCAGCCCGTACATTCAGTCGGGAGTAATCCGGTAACTAATGTCCTGGCCAGAGACATTATCAGTACTGTCCAGAACAGTGGGCAGCGCGCACATTAGCAAGCGTACTGTACTGAACACTGTCAACAGATAATGTGGAGATAAAGATTTAATTTATCTATCTGTATATAAGTACTAGGGCGGTGCAAAAAACATTTTTTTTTGCTTTTCAGTAATAACGTTGCAAAACAAGAGACTAGTCTATCGAAAGAGTGTGATCAAGCGAGAGTTTTATTTTGAAATAAGTGTTATTTGTTTTCTTGGTAGTAGGATAGCTAGTAATAATAAATTGTAGTTTCCTTTAGCAATGAAACAGACATCAATCTAAATGACTGTATCGGGAGCCTTTTAGAATCTTCTGTTGACTGTCAACAAGGTGACCCCCTCGGGACTATGATATTTAGCTTAGTAAGTACTTATGACTAAATATTTCGTCAGCTATATTCTAAATTTACCTTGACTCTTGACGGAATCTATGAAGGCGATGTAGACTGATGTAGACACTGTTTTAATCGATCTTAATTTTATTGACCTTGATTTAAATCTTTCAAAATGTGATTTTTTCTTAGCGAACAGCACCGACAGACAACTGACACTTTATTTAACTCAATGATTCCTGATATCAATATTATTGGAAAAAGCTCTATTCGTCTCCTTGCGTTTCCAATCTTGAAAAATTATTCCTTGGCTTCATCGAAGAAATAAATCCATGATATTCTGGAAAGATTGCTATAACATAAAATGTAGTCTGCCATCATTTTAATTCATTTAAGCAAGCTTCTGAAAATGAAATCAACTTCTTTTATCTTTTCACAGTTTTAAAGTGCCTGTTACTGTAATTGTCATAATTGAAAGAAATGCTTTGATTTTGTAAGTAGTGTGTCTCAGTCCCTGATGGTCACAATGTGGTTGGTGCGCAGGGTGCTGTCAGAGGCGCGGTCGCTGCGCGCGCTGCCGTCGCTGAACGGCACGGCGCGCCTGCGCACGCTGCGCTTGGACCGCGCGCGCCTCTCCCGCCTACCCGCCGACCTGTGCACGCACGCGCCCCAGCTTCGCTCCTTGTCAGTATCTACTGCCATTCTCTGCCATCCTATTTATTTCGAAAATGCAACCTGTGTCAGTAAACCATCTTACAGTATCGCTAACAAATGTCAATCGTGTGCGGTCTATAATAATTATCATTCAATGCTTAAAAAGTAATCCTTTCCCCCGCACTAGAAAATTACTCTCATAACGTAGATGTCTTCACTAAATTTTAAACACAAACAGAACAGCCCGACCGAGAACAACTGTCCGTAGGCCATACAAATATTTGTACCATGCGGGAACCGAACCCGCAACAAGCAGCGCAGCAGAAGACGCTGGTACTGCGCCAACCTTGTCGAAAATACACGTACCTACGCTACGTACGATGACTGTCTGCAATTCAGTATAGACGCGATACCTTTACTTACATCTCGATAATTATGAGAACATCAACGGAATCCAGAAGATAGTGTCTGTTACTATTGGACGACTGCTCCTGGACCAGTTCTGTTGTCTTATGTAGTCTATCAAAACAACACTGTATTACTCCAAGCAAGCGTTGTATCAGAAAATACTTAATATGCGAGCCGACCGACACAGACCGGGCTTTACAAATCGAATATCGATTCGGATGTAGCTTGTCGAAGTAGAAACTAGAACGTCAGCACACGCGGCAAAAGGCGCACAACCGGGCAGTGACAGTGAGGCAGCCGACACTGTGCCGCTTGCTCTAAACGCGACAGCTCTACCCACTGGCAATGGAGGAGTCTAGGAATCAGGTGGCACGCCGGGCGAAGTTCGAAGGGATGACCTCCCACGCAGACCACGTCGAGCGCAGGTAGGAGTGCGCTCACCGGGTGCCTGCTGCCTACTGCCCCGAACAGATCGTCTGACGACGGCGACGTCCACACCTAGTCTGACAATCAATTATTAATATTTTTTCTTCTTTATTCAGAACATTAATCCAAAAGCGTTGCATTATAAAGCACTTGATTTGATAGGGTTGTTGTTGGGTAATCCTTCGTATCAAACAAGGTAAACGAAAAATAAAACGAACAAAAATGTAATGGTTACATATTGTGAATGGAAAGCTCTTTACAGCTACGAAATGTGTTGTTGTGCGGCTCAAGGGCGAGTGGGGACGTTATATTCGCCATCTGTTTTCCTGTCGTTGCTCGGTACTCGTCAGCGCGATACGGTGATACTGACCCGATGACCCACTTCCGAAACATTGAGAGTTATGAACATTGAGAGGTATCATCTGCTAATTGCCCATTTGAATTTTGATTGGTGAAGTTTGTGTTTACGTATTCATGAGCAGGCCCCATCGCTCTCGCGGGACTAACCTTCGTCAGCGGCAGAGGATCTCATGTAATGCTCTGTGTGCGCAGGGACGTGAAGCTGAACATGCTGCAGCGTGTGCCCGAGCTGCACGACTGTGCCGAGCTGCGCGTGCTGTGAGTGTCCCCAGTTAAGTAACTTGAGTCGGAACAGAGCGTGTTGCTAATGCAAGTGTTCCGCAGGGACCTGTCAGGCAACGAGATCTCGGAGGTGGACGGCGGCTCACTGCGCGGGCTGCGGCGCCTGCACGACCTGCTGCTCGAGCGCAACCGTGTGCGACGCCTGCCCGCCGACGTGTTCGTGCACACGCCCGACCTGCAAGTGCTGTGAGTACCCCCGCATTCCAGCACGCTGTGACGTCACGCCACCCGCGCTGCCAACTTCGCGGTTTACTCGTAACGGATTAGTCAGCACATTGTTTAGATCCCTCCAAATTTTAATGTGTTTATTTAGAAGATTTCATTCAACGAATGCAATGCATTGAATGCAAGCAAAACTACTAATGACATTGCTTATATAGAGGGTCTTTCTTTTTAATTGGTCAACAGGGGGAAATCCACATCTGCAAGAGATACGGAAAAACTTTCTTAGGAACCTTTAGCTCTTGATGACAATTTTGGCATATTTACTTTAATTGGCATATTTAAGAAAACAATTGGAACGGTGGAAAGTTGGTCATATTTAGCAATAGTTCATTTCGATACAAGTAAAGGCAAAGTTTGTAATTGCGAGGGCATCCTCAAATACAAACTATTAGCAGTCGAAACCTTGGCGAGGCTGATAAGGAGCCGAGTACAGTGCCAGGAGCCCAACTGCTGCGGATCTTATCTTTGTTTTAACCGACTTCGAAAAAAGTAGTCCGATCTTTTTTTTTGGTATTCCGAGAGTTCCCGTAGAATGGGAAAACGGTACGAGAATTATTCATGTTGTCTGTGTTTCAGTTCGTAAATCACAGTCACTTTGTTATTGTTGTTGTTCAAACTTAGGTTATTTTATCTTTTCCCGGATGCACTCCTTTTCTAAACTCGTATACAGGGTACATTTTTCAACTGGGCGTGGATGGCTATGGCTATTATTACTTATATCGTATATTTCAACCAACTAGGATCATATTCACAATGAACATAATTAAACAATAACTTAGTGTACACAATATTAACAACATCATATCAATTAATTAAATGAAAGAATATTTATTAAAAATTTATAAATTAAAAATGAATTAATTTATCAAATAGGAATGCAGAATGTACTTAACATCAAAAATGTCACTAAAATAATATTCTGACTGAGAAAAAACAAAAAATAGGTACAGATTTTCCAAATCTGCGTTTGATTCCTGCCCAGGATTATTGATTTTTCTAAAACCCAATGATGCAGTTTTCGTCAAATTCGGCTTTAAGACTCCATTCAGAAATTTTCGACATGATTCATAGTTTCGGATATAGCCATCAACGTCCTGTTGAAAACTTCACCCTGTGTATTTTACACGGTGGTGGAAGCTGTCACGTGTGCTACAATATGTTTTTATGAGGAAATAAAAAGTAGCGCGAGGACGAACGTCTATCTGCATTACGATCAGGTAAGTCGGTTACTTTAGCGTTACGGTACGAGATCGTAAAAGGAAGACGAGCGGGCTTGCCCGGGGTATCGCGCCGGCATCGCGCGCGGCGCGTCATCCCGGCACCGGCGTCTCGCACGCTGCCTCTACTTATGCAGGATCTCCGAGGGGCTTACTTACATGTGTTTTTTTTTAAACGTCTCACTTAAGACCACTGAAGGGGGTTGTTCTCATGATAATGCACTAACAGTGAGGCGCATTGTGTTGCAGGAACCTGGAGGACAACCTCATCGAGCACATCGACATGGAGACCTTCGTGCCCGTCTCCAAACTGGAAGACTTGTACGTACCTATAGTGACTGTTTCATGTAGCGCACGGCGCACCTGACCGCGCCTCACCACATTTCTATTCGAAATCACTACCGAGAACAGATGAAAGTTTCCATCCATGTAATACATAGTAGTGTGGCGGACCCTCCTGGCTAAAGGTGAAAAATGATGTTGTGTTCAGAAACGTGGGTAACAACATGTTCCCGTGGCTGCCCGGCGCGGGGCTGCAGCGCCTGCTGCACCTCAAGGCGCACAACAACCCCAACCTGCGGCACTTCCACCCGCCCGACATGTTGCCCCGCATACAGGTACCGCACTCGCTTGCTCCGTCCGGCTCGTCCCGCGCCGCTTCCTAGTAGTTCAGTAGTCAGTGCATGTTGTACGTAAACTGTATCGGAAGCTTATCATCGACCTCAATCGTTGGTGAGTCAACTTGTGTCGTGTGTCAGACGCGCTACTACAGTGTCCACTTGTTTTTTTTATCTGGATGGCCAGGAAATCCGGGATTGTCCCGGATTTATGTGTCTTGTGATCTTGTCACATGTCCCAGATATACACTTTATAATCACGGATTTCCAATAGTTAACACTGTTTTCCTTCATATTATTATCCGATTCGATGCGGCGTGCGTACCGTCCAACGCAAGAGCATAAAAAAATGTCCATGGATTTGATTAAACCTGAATGGCAGACTCGCATCAATTTTGATTTTTCTTACCATTAATAATGTCTGCGGGTCTAACGTGTCCCTTTAGCAATATCTTTAGAGATATCACGAAAATAGAAACTCACATACACAAACACCCAGATCCGGAACAACTACTTGTAGATCATGTAAATAGTTTTTCCGTGCGAACACGCAGAGGAGCAGTCCAATTGCTCAGCCAATGCGCTAACCGTGCCGTGCCGTGTTTATTACATCTTCTTATTAAAAGTATCTAGTGATATGACAAAATACTAATATCAGATATATGTCATTTCACTAAACTAAATCTAGTAAAATGTCAGAAAACGTCGACAGTTTTGAATGATGTCGTTTGTTTATGTATGTTTTGAGTTGGCACCTAAACTACTGAATAATAGTTATTACACAAATATTCGACATTGACAGGCCTGTTGGTCTAGTGGTTAGTGACCCTGACTGCTATGCCGGAGGTCGTGGGTTCGATTCCCACCCAGGACAAATGTTTGTGTGATGAGCACGATCATTTGTTCTGTGTCTGGGTGTAATTTATCTATAATATGTATGTATTTAGAAATATATAAGTATGTTTATCAGTTGTCTAGTACCCATAACACAAGCTCTGCTTAGCTTGGGACTAGATGGCGTTGTGTGATAGTTGTGGAATATTTATTTATTTATTTATTTATTTATTCCTAAAACTGCTCTTCAATTAATAGGGTATGTATGTAATGAAATTATATTTCATTAATTTGAATTTGCCGCGCTTCGCGCTCTTAATAAGTTGTCTGTGGATTTTAATGGCGGATGATGGTCAGAATATTCTGTGCAATTTATTGAAGAAAACGTAGAAAGACAAAATAAAAGGATATAATTGTGGAGGCGATATTAGTGAACTTTAAATGTCGTTTCTTTGTACTTTCAGGTGAGATTAATTATAATAGTTAAATGATTACTGTTGTAATATTGTAAGAGCATGGAAAATAAAACAAATCTTTGTACTTTCAGAGAAACCATTTGAAGTTTATTTTGAAATCCTTATTAATACACTTATAAAACGACATTTTCGTTTACTAAAAGAAGATGAACCGGCTGTTATTTGAGTTTACGATAATAGCCGCAAAGGATGGCAAATCTAATGTATTAGCCATAACCTCAATATCTACAGAAGAAGGAAAATGTTATGTTTTACCAGATGAATTGAAGCCGGTGAATCATCATAGATATATTGTTGAATTGGACACCTTCTCAAAAATAAAAAATAGCTTAAAGAAAAGGTACCAAAGTAGAAAAATATGGACAAAACTGGATGAAGATCTAAAGAAAACATATATTGATGAGGAAGGTAATATGCAATTCTTAGATCAATATTTAGAAGAAATTAACATGGAACAACCAGGAGGCAAAGATGGCAGTTTACATAATATCCTGGAGAAATTAATAGAATCTACAACAAAGAAGGAAAATCAACAAAACTTAAAACATATTTCAGAGAAATTTATTATTGAAAAATTCACAACCAGGAATCCTAATGCAATGCAATGGATAGAGAATTTTGAAAAAGAGTGTTAGCGCTTTAATATAACAAAAGATGAAACAAAAATAGACATACTGAGGTTGTTTTTAGAAAAATCTTGCTTGGATTGGTATAGCTCAATGATGATAAAACTAACAGTAAATTCTGAATGGAATGAATGGAAAGACAAATTCCTAGAAACTTTTAAAAACCGAGGATGGGACATAGTCACAACTGCTTTCTCATTCAAATATAAAGAAGGATTGTTTATTGATTATGCTATAAAAAAAAAACGGCTTATACTAGATATAAACAAATCAATAGATCCCAAAACAATGATAGATCTCATCGCAATAGGTTTACCTGGATTTATCTTAAATAAGTTAAACAGAGACGAACTCAACAATACTACTGATTTGTTCAATGAGATAAGAAAATATGAAGGTATGATGCACAAGAAAAACTCAACTATAATAAAAAACAGTTCATTTTCTAATAAAAATAAAACAAATGAGAAGAAGCCATGTAAGACCTGTGAATCATTGGACAAAGGAATAAGATACCATCCGGAGGAATCGTGTTGGTTCAAGAAAAATAAAAATGAATCTGAAAAGGTGTTTAAAGCCAGAAACGTAAATAATAACTCCATTATTGAAGTAGATATGAACACTGAAAAAAAAAACGAGTAAGTACACCATTAATCAAAATCAAGCTTTTATTAGAAAATAAACTAGAAGTGAGTGGCATTTATGACTCAGGCTCACAGATCTCTTTAATAAATTCAAGACTGATTAAAATAAAAGAAAAAAAAGATAATGCGAATATAACATATATAAAAACGGTTAATGGTGTGAAAAAGACAGATGGCTTGATAACAATAAAAATAAAAATCTTTGATTTAGAAGAAGAGGTGGATGTATACATAGTAGAAAATGAAAATGTTGATGATTTTATAATCGGATTAGATATGATAAAGAAATTCAAATTAACCCAAAATGAGGACTTGCAGATAGAACAAAAGAAAATAACAAATAAAATAGACAGGATGTGTAAAGATAACATTAATGAAGACAGGAACATAAAAACATATGCAATAAATTACAATGAACACATAGAAACAGATGAGTTTGTAAGTAAGACAGACCATTTAGATAATGAAAAGAAAATTGAAATAGAAGAAATCATAAAAGAATATAAAACAATGTTTGCTAAGGACAAGTATGATATAGGATCAGTTAAAGATTATGAAGCTCACATAGATTTAATAGTAAATAAATACTGTAGTAAAAGACCATACAGGTGTAAGATAGAGGATAAATTAGAAATTGAAGAGCAAATATCTATGCTACTAAAAAATAATTTAATCTTACAGTCTTACAGTCCTTTCGCTGCGCCAGTGACATTGGCATTTAAAAAAGGTGAAAATAGAAAATCCCGCTTATGTATAGATTTCAGAGAACTAAACAAAATTGTTGTACCTCAAGCACAACCATTTCCATTAATAGATGATTTGATTATTAAAACTAGAAATTGTAAGTATTTTACTACACTGGATATTAATTCTGCATTTTGGGCTATACCACTACGGGTGGAAGATAGACATAAAACAGGATTTGTCACACAAGATGGCCATTTTCAGTGGACCTGCCTACCTTTTGGCTTGAAAACATCTCCAGCGATTTTTCAGAGAATTTTAAGCAATATTCTAAGAAAGCACGATCTTACAGGATACTCCGTGAACTATATTGATGATATTTTGATATTTTCATCCACCTTTGAAGAACACATAGTACACATAAAAAATGTATTAGAGGCAATACAAAAAGAAGGCTTTAGATTGAAATTTAAGAAATGCACCTTTGCTTCAGACTCAGTAAAGTACCTTGGCCATGTAATTCAGAACAATTCGGTAAGACCACTAAAGGACAATTTGATTTCAATAAGACATTTTCCAGCCCGAAGACGCAAAAGAATATCAGACAATTTTTGGGAAAAATCAACTTCTACCACGAATATATACCAAGAAGCGCAATTATTTTGGACCCATTACATAATTTATTAAGAAAAAACGAAAAGTTTGTGTGGTCAGAGAAGTGTGAAGAATCATTTAATAAAATAAAAAGATGTTTATGTTCTCAACCGGTGTTGGAAATATATGACAAAGACTTACCAATAGAAATTTTTACAGATGCATCCTTAGAGGGCATTGGAGCAATATTAAAACAAACACAATTGGACGGTAAAGACAAACCAGTGGCATATTTCTCAAAAAAACTGAATGAGTCTCAAAAACGAAAAAAAGCTATATACTTGGAATGTCTTGCTATGAAAGAAGCCGTTAAATACTGGCAGCACTGGCTCATTGGAAAACAATTCACTATTTACTCAGACCACAAACCTCTTGAGACCATGAACATTAAATGCAGGACAGATGAAGAATTGGGTGAACTCACATACTACCTGTCTCAATATGACTTTACAGTAAAATATATACCTGGTAAGGAAAATGTAGAAGCAGATTGTTTGAGCCGAAATCCTGTGTTAAAACCAGAAGACAACGAAGAGGAACTATTGAAAATAGTCAATTTGATACAAATAAAAGATATAGTTGAAGATCAAGAAAAAAATGAAACAATAAAAGAAAAGAAACAAGGTCTAATACACAAAAATAGAATCTATTATAAAAAAATAAAAAAACATGAAAAGATAATCCTCTCAGAAGAATTTAGTAACAAACTTATAAAAAAGGTGCATGAAGATTTATGCCACATTGGGATCAGACAATTGCAGAAAAAAATAAGTCCAATATATACAGCTAAAAACTTAACAAAAAATATCATAAACACTTGTAAAACATGTGAAATGTGTATAAAAAATAAAGCAAGAACCCAAGGAAAATTTGGATTGATGTCACAACTGGGACCAGCGACAAAACCATTCGAGATAATGTCAATGGATACTATTGGTGGGTTTGGTGGATCTAGGTCAACAAAAAAGTACCTACACCTTTTAGTAGACCACTACACTAGATATGCATATATCGCGACTTCAAAAACACAGAATGCAACTGACTTTATAAATCTAACAAAGAATGTACTAGAAACAGATGAAATTGGAATAATTCTGACAGATCAATATCCAGGCATCAATTCAAGAGAATTTAAGCAACATCTGGAAGAAAATAACATTAAATTAATTTTTACAGCTGTGAATACACCATTCTCGAACGGGTTGAATGAAAGATTAAATCAAACAATAGTTAATAAAATAAGTGAGAGTGAGTGAGTGTAAAATAAATGAGAAAAATAATAAGAGAGCATGGACGACAGTGGCAAGAGAATGCATACAGAAATATAATGAAACGGAACACTCCGTTACAGGTTTTGCACCAAAATATTTACTAGATGGCACAAATGTCAGCATACTACCAAATGAATTAAAAACAATAGAAAAGGAAGACAAGTGGATTGCAGATAAAAGATTGGCATTACAGAATACAATAAAATCGCACAAGTACAACAAGAGAATATTTGATAGAAATAGAAAAATGCATGAGTTTAATATAGGAGATAGTGTATTTGTTGAAAATGGAAATAGACTGAATAGAAAGAAGTTAGACGAATTAAAAATAGGCCCTTTCACGATAGTAGAGAAAATATCAAACTCCATTTATAGGATCGACACCGGAAACAGAAAGACAGAATCAACTTTATTCCACATAACAAAATTGCAACCTGTCACTACAGATGCTGAAGAAGATGAAGTAGAAGAAAACGAATATGAAGATAACTAATAGGTACAGCGTATAGATATATTATTTAGAATTTTCCTTCTTAGGGGGGGAGATGTAATGAAATTATATTTCATTAATTTGAATTTGCCGCGCTTCGCGCTCTTAATAAGTTGTCTGTGGATTTTAATGGCGGATGATGGTCAGAATATTCTGTGCAATTTATTGAAGAAAACGTAGAAAGACAAAATAAAAGGATATAATTGTGGAGGCGATATTAGTGAACTTTAAATGTCGTTTCTTTGTACTTTCAGGTGAGATTAATTATAATAGTTAAATGATTACTGTTGTAATATTGTAAGAGCATGGAAAATAAAACAAATCTTTGTACTTTCAGAGAAACCATTTGAAGTTTATTTTGAAATCCTCATTAATACACTTATATGTATTATTACGCTATTTCTCTTAGGGGATGATCAATTATAATATGTAGATTTTTTAGACACGGTACTTTGAAATTAATATCGCTCAAACAAGGAGCATTACTCGTACTATGCAAAGTATAATTATCAATGCAAGTATGTTTGTTTTTTACCTTTTCACGCTCAAACTCCCTACTGAACAGTCATTGTATCTTGCAGTATCTTTCATACCTAAAAACAGAAGAGAGCTGTTGCCGAGATAACAGTAATAACGTTCATATTTCAGATGGCGCCACTGATACGATGCGAATTGTTTCTGAAAAAACTTGATTAACGCAAGCCAAGCTTTAAGATCTCGTAGAAGTAGGCACCTTACACTTGCAATAGTAGTTAGAAGTTTTAAGTTTGAGTTACGGTCGAGATGAGTTGACGTAAACACGCACAGATTTAGTAGCACTAAAGTTTATTAAATGTACCGATCACAACTAAGTTTGAGTTGGATGCTAATCCGCGGTGTTCGTAGTAAGTAATTAATTGTCAACTAAAATTGTATTGAGCATCATTATAAATACGATATAAAAAGTAGGTTGCTGCGTGTGCAGTCTGGCAGTATGTACGTAAAACGTACAGAAGCCGCGGGCAAAAGCTAGTGTAACATAATTATGATTGCCTGAGTCTGATCTGGTGGTGTGAGTCAGTTCCCACGCATCCCATTCATATCTCATTGTTATCCGGATCGTTATCGGCTTCGATGACCTTGACTGCTTGTGTGTCTGACCAATAAATATAATATATCTTGTGCTATTCGTTATCTATATATATAAAAGAAGAACTGACTGACTGACATATCAACGCACAGCCGAAACTACTGGGGCTAGGAATGTGAAATTTTGCACACGGCTTCCTATTATAATGTAGGGGAGCACTAAGAAGGGGTTTTTGGAAATTAAACCTTTAAGGGGGTGAAAAGGGGGATTTAGGAAAGTACGTAACCCACGCGGACGAAGTCGCGGGAAAAGTGCTAGTCTCTGATATAGGTACTGAATTTCTATATTTATAAGTTGTTAAGTGCAAATCTCGAAAACAGCTGCACCCAATGTCCGGTTTTGGTTTGTACAAACTTAAAGAGGAGGTTGCTTGCTCAATTCTGTCTTAAAAATTTTAGTATCGTCGGAAACCAACCCCTCCTGAATGGTAGCCATTTTTGTTTTTTGATATTTTTGTATGAAACGTACAAACTAAAAGCACTGGAATTTTGGGATTCATATCTCTACGGATCTTAATAAATGTAAATGGAGAGTGTTCTGATGTATTGATGAGCGAGTGCGCAGACGCTGGTGCTGTCGTACGCGTACCACTGCTGCGAATTCATGCCGCTGATGGAAGAGGCGGACGAGGAGCCGGCGGCCGAGTCGCCGTCCGACCTAGTGATCCTGCCGCCGCAGCACATCGACGCAGCCGCCTGGGCCAACACCACCGACATCTGGGCGCACTACTGTACGTACACGCCCCCCCCCTCCCCGCCTCGCCGGGCACGGGTTTGGCAGCCATGTTACCGGGTCGTTCATGTATGTGCAGTCAACGTGTCGGAGACCGGCGCGGGCGCGGCCGGGCTGCAGGCGCTACTGCAGGGCTGGGCGGGCGCCGGCGCCGTGCAACTGGCCGAGCGGGAGCTGCGCGCAGACGCGCCGCGCAGGGTGCAGTGCCTGCCTCTGCCAGGTGACTTACCAATATTATCCATTTGCATATAACGTTTCATATTAGCGTGACGAGTAAGAGTGCTGATAAGTGAGTGTGCGCGTGTGCTCGCCAGGTCCGTTCCTGCCGTGCGTGGACCTGTTCGACTGGTGGACGCTGCGCTGCGGCGTGTGGGCCGTATTCCTGCTGGCGCTGCTCGGCAACGGCACCGTGGTGTTCGTGCTTATCTTCAGCCGCAGTCGCATCGACGTGCCACGCTTCCTCGTCACGAACCTCGCCGCTGCCGACTTCTTCATGGGCATCTACTTGGGTGAATATCCGTTTGCTCTGCTGTCTGCTGCACTCGATGCTAAGTTTGATGTCGGTTCGTGTGTTGGTGCAGGTTTCCTGGCGGTGGTGGACGCGGGCACGCTGGGCGAATTCCGCGCTCACGCCATCGCGTGGCAGATGTCGGGCGGCTGCAAGCTGGCCGGGTTCCTGGGCGTGCTGTCGTCCGAGCTGTCGGTGTTCACGCTGGCCGTCATCACGCTGGAGCGTAACTACGCCATCACGCACGCCATGCACCTCAACAAGCGGCTGTCGCTGCGGCACGCGGCCGGCGTCATGGCGGTGGGCTGGGCCTTCTCGCTGACGGCGGCCGCGCTGCCGCTGTTGGGCGTGTCCGATTACCGCAAGTTTGCCGTGTGCCTGCCCTTCGAGACCTCCACGCCGACGGCGCTCGGCTACGTAGTGGCTCTGCTCGTCATCAACGGCGTGGCCTTCTTGGTCCTGCTAGGCTGCTACCTCAAGATGTACTGCGCCATCCGCGGCTCGCAAGCCTGGAACTCCAACGACTCGCGCATCGCCAAGCGCATGGCGCTGCTGGTGTTCACGGACTTCCTGTGCTGGTCGCCCATCGCCTTCTTCGCGCTCACAGCGGCGTTCGGCGTGCAGCTCGTGTCGCTGGAGGAGGCCAAGGTGTTTACGGTGTTCGTGCTGCCGCTCAACTCGTGCTGTAACCCTTTCCTCTACGCTATCCTCACCAAGCAGTTTAAGAAGGACTGCGCGCTGGTGTGCAAGGCCATTGAGGAGTCGCGAGTGACGCGCGGCATCGGCCGCTGCCGCCACTCGTCCAACTTCAGTAACCGGCAGACGCCCGCCAACACCAACAGCCTGGCGGAGCGCTCGTCGCGCGGCCAGCACGGCGCCACGTGCGCCTGCCGCCGCCTGCTGCCGGGCAGCGCGGGCGCGGCCGAGCTGGGCGTGCGGCCGCCCGCGCGGCGCCAGCTACTGGCCTGGCTGCGCGCCTGCGGCCGACGAGCAGCGCCCGCGCCCGCGCCCGCCCCGCGCACGGCCGCCGCGCAGCCCGCGCGCGCCGGCTCCGTGTCCTCTTCCGTGGAGTTCTCGTCGTCACGCTCGGACTCGTGGCGCACGTACGGCCGGCCGCCGCCACCGCCACGCCGCGCTGCCTCGTGGCTGGTGGCGCGCAAGACGTCGCAGGACTCCAACCTGTCGTCGTCGCGCAACGACTCGTCGGGCTCGAATGCGACGGCGTCCACGGGCACGTGGCGCACGTCGCGCTCGGGCGGCAGCGCGGCGGGGGCGGGTGCGGGCGCGGGCGCGGCGCGGCCCCGGCTGACCCGCCAGCCGGCCGTGGACGAGCCGGGCTCCCCGGCGCCGGCGCTGGTCCCGCGGCTGCTGCACACGATCCCGTCGGCGGCTGAGGCGGAGCTGCAGACGGATGACGAGCGCGCCGCCGCACAAGACTGACTCCACACCGTCCACTAGCAACACACCCCACTCCCCTCTGTCCCGCACACACGCGTAAACAAAAGAGACAAATAAATGAATGATGTGCTATAATGTCGTAACCCAACAAGTAAAAATGTCATGTAATTGGGCCTTCATGTTATGTAACATACTGTTATAATGGTTTTTAATGTCATGTTATATACTGCTATGCGACATAATTGTCTTCTAACGATATATAATGTGACAACTATATAACTTCTAAATGACATCATTATTGTCTTGTAGTCTGTGTCTACTCCGCGTTTTTTAAACGTTTACTTGACTATAAAAGTATGATTTGTTAGTTGGGTAATAGACGTAATAAATGTTATCCACAGTATTAAGCCTTTGTCAAACAGACAGGCGTGGCGAATGCGAAGCGTGACGTTTTTATTTGTAATGTATGGAATTGTTTGAATCCAGTCACATAGAAAAGCGAAAGCGATCCGATAGCGTGACAGAACTATCGGACTGACGTATCGTATCGGTTCGGTATCACTTCGGACTCGCCTGTCTGTTTGACAAAAGCATTAGGGAGTCCGAATTGGTGTCGAGGCTGACAAATAAAGTATTATGATAAAATAATTATTTATTTAAGAGAATATTGACATTAGATTATTTACGAGTCGATTATATTGCTATAATTATATTTACAGTTGATGAAGGTATACCACCGTACTGTGTACGGCCAGCTAGGTAAGCAGTAAGATGAGTTGTACATAGAGACGATGTTGCCGCCCGCACTATACTAAGTATAGCTATACCATGATAATAATATTATATGAATACTCAGTATCGAGTAAGTGAACAAACTACAGTTAAGGACGAGTCGTTAAATAATAATTAGGTTTTGTATGTTGTTACGCTTTACAGTAGAGAAGTAGTGGGAGACGAGAGTGGACAGTCCACTCCGACCACCCGCGTCCTCGACCAGTGCCAATCAGTACAGTACCTCATGATACCCTCCTTGATCTATTCGTAGTGACGTACAAAATACAACTCGTCATATAAAATCTGTACAACAATACATAGTAATAGATCTCTGTGGAACATGAACATTATTTAAGTATTATTACTTAATCGAGTTTAAGATTTTGAGAATAATGACTTACATGTTTGAATGATTGTTAATTAAAATATGCCTACTTACTCCACATCGTACTATACACTGGTGTGTAGCGAGTAAAACCTTGTTAAATTTTGTAATAATTTAATATATATTGGTTAATATGGAGTACATAGTGTTAGCTCGTGTACATATAAAGTGACATGTTGTGTCTATTTATTGATGTCTGACAGACGCGTGGTTGAGAGTGCTATTTATTTTATTGTACAATAAATAATTATACGAGAACTGCCAGATGACGTGTTTCATTTTATCTCCGCTTGTAGAAGCACTCGTTTGACAATGTTAAACTGATTGATTCATCGTCCCGGGTCGGCTGTGTCACAATATCACCGTGAGGAGCACTCCGCGTCACTGTCGTCACTTTCACTGAACTGCTGCCGCGTCCGCTTGAAGCCACTACTGACATTTGTTACAATATTCTTGCACACCAAAGAAAGCCGCCTCGAACAAGAAATATTATTACGTACATTTAATTGAGTGTAATGTACAGCACCCACTGAGAAGATTAACTTTACAGTGGGTACCTACATTAGAAATAATACACTGTCTGATGTATTCACAAAGAAGTTGCTAACACCATCAGGCCGACGGTAGCACCGAACACTTTTGGTAACAAACGAGTGCCAAATTACAAAATGTTAGCGTGCTAATAAATATCTACCAGCTGTTAATCAAATTTTAAAAGTGTAGGAAACAAAACGTATTATTTAAGAAATTATACGATCGAAGAAAAAACAATAACAAAGTAGGTAGTTCGGTGACGCGTGTAGGTACCGGCTGGCGGCTGAGTCGTCGCGGCGGCTTCGGCATCAGTGGCGGGTAGCGTCACGCGCGGCAGTGCATCGGGTCCCAGCAGCGCGCGAGTCGCGTCACGTGTCGGCAGCGTCGCGGTGCAGCGCGGCCGGCTCGCTGCCGGCGCGCGCCAGCGGGGCGGGCGGCGGAGCGGGCGCGGGCGGCGGCGACTCAGGCTCGCGCTCGCGCAGCAGATCGCGGTGCGCACGCCGTCTCCGGAACTCTGCGAACTGCCTCCCGAGCCGCTCCTCCAGCACGTCTGGGCGCCGCTTGCGCTCCTCGCACTGCACCTCTGTCTCCGAGTTTTCTTCATCCACCTCCTGAAAACATATTGATCCTCATTAGAGATTGAATACAAACGCACAATGAATGAGGTTAAAAGTCGAAGAAACATACAGTAATATACCTCGGGGTAATACCGGATGGATTTTCAAATAAAAAGTTGCAAGGATTTTTCTCAATTTTAGTATGCTATAGCGGATGGTCATATATCTATACATACTCCCTGGTCGCAGAGGTAAAGGTGTTCCGCCTCGACTTTGACCAAGGTCACTTCAAGAATAACGCTTACTGATTCACCAGTTTGAATAATGTTAGAAACAATAAAATTAAAGAAGTCCTCGGTTGGTGGGGCGCAGGACGGCTTACCTTGATTTCTGCGAAGGTGACGGGCGTGGTGCGGTGGCGGCTGCGCGGCTCTGCGCGGCGCAGGCGGCGCCCGCGGGCCAGGGCTGACGCCGACGCTGGGTACACCGCGTCCATCGCGTCTGCAACACGGGTTCCTATATTTACCATACCATTCAATACATCAGACGATCGGCGCTGTGGACACATCTTGCGTACAATATACATTGTATTCGATAAATGTATAGAATGGGAACAGGAATTCAAGCCGTAAGACATGAAAGTATTATAGCCCCATGCCTTCCACTTCGTCGAGCCTGCGCTTCCTCATGCTTCCTCGAGGAAACCATCGCGTTACGCCATCTTCTCCTCGGCCTGCTGCGACCCCTTTCATTCGCGATCTATCCATTTATCACAAAAAAACCCATTTCCATGTTGTTCGACCGATGAACGCATCGCGTCGCGTTCACAATTTTGGTCCAAACGGTGAGCGGTGCGACGGGCGATGCGAATAAGACATAACTTACTTTGTAGTAGGTACGCGATTTTAGCCACTGGCGTCGCCTACCGCTAGCCGCCTCGCACTAATTCACCGCTCACAGCGTCAAGTTCGTGATGGGCCGATGCGATATGGTAACCCACACATATTGTCTATGCTTGACAACGAAACGCATATTCGGGGATTCCCGAAATACAAATTGTATTAATTTTAAATAAATGTCATGTGCGTTGAAATCCTCTAATGGAACCCTACTGCTCATGAATCAGTCAAAAACGGAATAGGTACTTACATTAAAAGAAAAATGCAAATACCCAGGACTGGAAATTCACAGAGGAAACTCGAAATTCGAGCGGACGAAGTCACGGGCGGGTTGCTAATATTTGATGCAGACCATCAAGCGTTTTTTATAGGTAATGCAACGTGGCAGTTGATGCATAGGCTGTCCTATAAAGTCGCAACTTCTGCATGTCACCGCTTCATATTTCAATCGATTCCACAGTATAGGTAAACCATAAAACGTTTACATGTTCATGTAGGTGTGATCGCAAGCGCATTTCATCGGCGCTCAAATATATGGATCCGATACACAACATGTAGGTAATCATTAAAAATACTCCGCGCTCAATAGAACCGCTCGCGTTTTGCTTGGAACAGTTACACATTAACGTGAGTTCAACATTGTTTCGTGAAAGTTCACGTGACGCCTCTACAACAACTTCATCACTTGTAAACGATCCTTTCACCGGAGATACACGCTCACTTCTGTAGATTGTTCATCGCACAAGACTTACGTACCTGCTAATAAACAACTTGTGGTCGACACATGGAGGTTGTCAACAACGTGCCGAGTGTCGCGGCGTGGCCAGCGGGTTCACAGCGGCTGCGCGCGCGCCGCCTCCTCCGGAACACGCAGACCAGTACAGCCGCACGCCAGCACTCGCGAGGCACGACCTACTTAGTGAGCGCGGCGTTGTCCCGCGGCGCGCCTCCGCCGCCGCACCCGACTTGCTGCCTGCTGCTACTAGCCAGTAGTCACTGCAAAAATTATCGTGAAATCAGCGGACTGGTGTCCGGTACGCGTATAAAGTTACCGACAGACGCTGCGGGGAGAGCGAGAGTGCGGCGCTCCCGACGATGTATTGCCGAGTTCTGCGAGCGGCCGCTTGTTATTTTTTCCCGAGAAATCTGTATGTTTTGGTGAGTGACCGCGTTCCGGTGGCGAGGTGCCAGACGCCCCCCGCGCGGCCGCGCTCCGCTGCGCCTCGCGACGCGCCGCCTCTGCCGCCGCCACACGCCGCGCACTAGTAAACAAACAACTAATCGTTGGTCACATGCTCACAGCTCACACTGACAACACGGTATTTCTTCAAGTTTAATAAATAACTCTTCTCGCAGAAGTTCTATTATAATATCTTTAATCTCTATAAGTAAATTAAAATATTATGATATAAATGACTCCTCCCACCTTGGATGAGACGGAAAGTCAGACTCGTACTGACAAAAATTCACTCTTCCATGAGTTGTCCTTTGCGTTCCAGAGCCGCGATGCCCTTCTAGGACAGTCCTACTACCACGGAGGAGGGTAATGAAAGCATTGACACTGACATTTGACAAGTTCCGCCTTATTACAAAAAGGGGTTTAACTAAAAACCCAGGTTTAATCTTGTAAAACTACGGTTTACACAGACATTATTACAAATCGTGGTTTTGCGATAAACTATGGTCTAACAGTAGTAGCTGTCAAAGGTGTGTCAAAGTTTCTCATAGCAAATTTTTCATTGTGGTGTAGTTTTTTGTGTTATTTTCACCCAAAATGGATTGAAACAAGGTAGATTTAATTGTTATTACTCATTGTGGATTTAATTGTTTAGACAATCGTTCAAATGGTGGTACTAAAGTCAACGTTTTATCTTAGTTTTGTAATACGGACAAATTTAAACCATGGCTCTGCAGATAAGCCTGGACTTGATAGACCAGGTTTAAACCAAGGTTTATTTAGTTTTTGTAATAAGGCCGGTTGTGTTTGTTTAAATGATACATGTAAAAGAACGGTGCAAGGAAACCATGAACATTTAATTGTTGGTTCTCCTTTGTTTTTAGGTTAGATAGTATTTTATTAGTTCAGATTTTGTTTGTAAAACTAAATATTTAGTAAATAAAACTCTTTTCTTTTTAGACGAATCACATTGTTGTTTATTGCTTGAAGAGGAAACCCTAAACTTATACCTTTATTAGACCAACGACCTGCCACACTCTTGAATACCTCAGAAATATTACTTGCAAATGTTTAAAACACTCATTTGATATGGAAAAATAACGGTGTTTCACTCAAATGAAAGAAACAATATTTATCTAAAACCAAAAATGGCTCTACTCAAAGTTTTATTTTTGTCGGTTACTATGTTCTTGCAGTAAACCGCCCACAGGAACCGACGACTGCGGTCAGGGAGGAGGAGCTTTGTTCAATAAAAGGGAAGTTAACTCTTTCTAAAAAAATACACTTCGTAAATCGATTTTTTATACATACAATTAAACAAGTAGTTACTCAAAATTAGAACATAATTATATTATAACCAGAGGTCGGAATTAGGTAGAGTTATTTTAGTACTTGTATCGAGATGTAGAAATTAATATGGATCTTTCCGGGATTTCTAATAGACAATCTCGTGTGGAAAACAGTATTACAAATAAATAATAATAATATAAACATGCAGAGGAACCATGTCATTGCCCCACCGTCACAGACTGTGGCTCCACCACAGTCCAACCAAATACCCAGTAACGATGACGTAGTGAGCGATGACGTGGTTACTAATGTAAGTATCCAGTGCAGTGACGAAATGAGGAGTGCTTTGGAGGGTGCGATTCAAGAGTATCGTTTCATGTCGCCTGAACTTAGACCACGATTACCTCGTTTGCCCATGCATAACAGAAATAGGATGCTGGTGGCTGTTCTGAATTCGCAGTTGTCAAGTTATTTTGATAACTGCGAAGACCTAATAACTGATGCTCATTCAATCCTGTATTGTGCGGCTGTAGCGGCATGTCGTGTAGCTCACGTAAAATTCTCGGATGAAAGAACTACACGACCCAAACCAGCCATACCGGCATGGCAGTACAGGATTGAACGACGTATTGGTGGGGCCAGAACACTCATCGGAAAACTTATCTGTTTCAGGGAGGGCAACACTCGCCCTAGAGTGATGCGCTTTGTGAGACGGGCGTTCTCGGGGACTGATATAAATCCTCGGGATTACCTTTCCCGTGTCACGGAGCGCATCGACTTCCTGAAACAGAAAGTGTATGCGTGGGCAAGCCGTATCCGTAGGTATAAGCGGCGTGTGGAGCGATATAATCAGAATCGCACGTTCCAAAGAGATGAAAGGTGGGTTTACAGGTCTTGGGAGCGACCAGGCCAAGGTGTGGCTGACGGGATCCGCCAGATGATGACGCCATGTGTTCATTTTGGCGTAGTATCTGGTCGGTACCTGTCAACCATACTGAAGGTGAATGGACCGAAGTCGTCGAGCGAACGTGTGATCCCATAACAGAAATGGAGGCAATTTTAATTAGCCCCGAAGACGTAGCACGTGCAGTCCGTCCATTACCGAACTGGAAATCTCCAGGGTCGGACGGACTGCACAACTTTTGGATCAAGTGGTTTAAAAGGTCGCACGTTCGCCTGGCGGCTTTGTTCCAGTCAGCCGTAGAGTCTGGATCACTACCCGAATTCCTGACGACAGGAATAACCCACCTGCTCCACAAATCAGGTAGTACTGCGGAACCCAAAAATTATAGACCTATAACGTGTCTACCAACTTTATATAAAGTTCTTACATCCATTTTGAGAGGTAAAATTAGTAAACACATTGATGAAAATTCTATCATGTCTGCTTCTCAAAATGGATGTAGGAACGGGTCCCGCGGTACTAAGGAGCTGCTCCTCATTGATATGGCCATTAGCCAACAGGTTCGCCGTTCTCGAAAGGATCTGTCGACATGTTGGATAGACTATAAGAAGGCCTATGACTCGGTGCCACATACATGGCTCATGAGAGTGCTGGAGTTGTATAAAGTTGATACAACTCTATGCACTTTCCTGATGTCGTGTATGAGGCAATGGAGGACAGTCCTTCGCTATCCAGGATGTCTGCATATCCAGAGAACTAGCGAACCGATAAGGATAGAGCGAGGTATTTTCCAGGGTGATAGTTTGAGTCCACTTTGGTTCTGCTTGGCCCTGAATCCTCTTAGCACACTGCTGGAGGATTCAGGCCTTGGTTATCGGTTGAGGAGAGGCGGTCAGGTTATATCTCATCTACTTTACATGGATGACCTTAAACTCTTTGCCCCCAACAATTCGCAACTGATGAAGCTACTGAAGATAACTGAAACCTTCAGTAGCGCCATCAGGATGGAGTTTGGTGTGGACAAATGTGCGGTCATGCATGTAAAGCGTGGGGGGATTGTGGAATCCGTGAGCACCCAACTCTCGGATTCCATAAGCCTTAGATCCCTCTCAGCAACCGAAACCTATAAGTATTTGGGTATGTCGGAAGCGTTGGGCATCAATGTTATTGACATGAAACAATCGTTGAAGGAGCGTTTCTTTGGCCGCTTGAAAAAAGTATTTAATAGCCTTTTATCAGGTGGTAATAAGGTGCGCGCCTTCAACGGCTGGGTCATGCCAGTCTTGATGTACACTTTTGGCATACTCAAATGGACTCAAACAGAACTTGATGCCCTGGATAGGAGGATCCGTACATTGCTGACTGCATATCGAATGCATCACCCACGGTCTTCGGTTATGAGATTGTATATCCCGCGAAAATGTGGAGGTCGAGGTTTTCTAAACGCTAAGACTCTCCACAATCGCGAGATATGCAATCTCAGGGAATATTTCCTAAAAGCCGACG
This sequence comes from Agrotis puta, assembly GCA_943136025.2. Lineage (NCBI taxonomy): Eukaryota > Metazoa > Arthropoda > Insecta > Lepidoptera > Noctuidae > Agrotis > Agrotis puta. The sequence goes on from OW964181.2 coordinate 114,715, forward strand.
TGGGAATGCATCGAGATGTAGTAGCGGTGGACAAGGGCCTCACTCCGCTCTCCTTGGCTAAAGAGAACTGGCGCAAACCTGCAGTGCTTGACACTAATGATCGCATGGAGGTATGGCAAAGCAAGGAGCTTCACGTGCGCTTTTTCCGGGCCCTACATGGGCCTGATGTAGATTTGTCAGCGTCCGTGGCCTGGCTACGATCTGGGGACCTCTTTGGAGAAACCGAGGGTTTTGTCTGTGCAATTATGGATGAAGTTATGATGACTAATAACTACCGGAGATTTATTGTGAAGGATGGCACGGTTGACATATGTCTGGCATGCCACCGTCCTGGTGAATCAATCCGTGTTGTAAAACCTATTAGTTTGATACTTTTTGTTAGGTTTTGTTGTCACATTGTAATGTCGATAAAAAAGTTAAGTTTAAAATTCTGTTCTTACGTTTTGAAGTTTAATATAGTAACCATCGTACACGTTTACTAAGTTTTTCATTTTCGTACATTTCCACAGTATTTAGATTCTTCAGACCACAATTACAACACGTTATCAGCACGAAGCTCTGTATATTTTATCTACGATCGAATTTAAAAGGAGATTGGTGGTAAAATTGTAGACATCTAGTCAACATGTCGTCTGCAGCATCTGGTATGTTATTTAATGGTATTCCTATACTTTGTAATAGAGAAGGATACACTGTATGGAAATTTAAAATGCGAATGCTATTAATCCATGAAGGATTATGGGAAACTGTAAGCGGAGTAGTAGTCGAAGGGAAAAAGACGCCCGACGATGTACGGAAGGCTGAAAAGGCTCTTTCTAAAATATGCCTTACTGTGGATGGTGCTGCTATTTCGATTGTTCGACCAGCTAAGACCGCAAAGGAAGCGTGGGATGCTCTTATGAAATCCTACGAGGATCGAAGTTTGGGTCGTAAACTGTCGTTGGAACGTAAGTTGTACAGGTACTCCTTATCTGATTTTTCTGATTTAGAAGCTTACATTACGGCAATAACTACAACAGCACTAGACCTGGCCGATATTGGCAAAACTGTAGAAGATAGTTCTATAGCAGCTATTATATTGGGAGGCCTAACGTCTCGTTACGAGCCCATGATAATGGCGCTTGAGAATGGGAGCGTTGAAGTCACAACAGATTTAGTGAGGACTAAGTTGTTGAGCGAAATGACGAAGGAGACTAAAGATGATGTGGCTGCGTTGCGTGCAAACAAGCAGGTTATTTGCTTTCGATGTAAGAAGCCAGGGCACAAGAGTCCTAATTGTCCTCTCAAAAAGAAGGAGAAAAAGGCAAAGGCGAGTTGCACTACAGAAAGTTGTTCTAAAGATAAGGGACTGACTGCTTCTAGTTTAGGGAATATGGATGCATGTATCACGGAATTGGCTTTGTCTGCGCCAAGTGTTCAGATGTCTGAGAAGTGGATTATCGACTCTGGTGCGTCTACTCACATGACTCCACATGCTGAATGGTTTAATAGTTACCGACTCTGTGATGGGAAGATAACTGTAGCAAATGGTAAAATTTTGCCGGCTGTCGGTTTAGGAGATGTTGCTATTGACACAAAAACTAATTTCAAGAAGATTTCTAATGTTGTACATGTTCCTGGCCTAGATTGTAATTTACTCTCAGTCAAAAAGGCAGTAGAGAAAGGTTTCTCGATTGTTTTTGATACGACTGGCTGTAATTTTTATAATTCTAATGATATTTCTTTTATAAATGATCCTGTTTTACATGGTTCTGTTTGTGGTGGACTGTACACTTTAGATTGTACAGTAAAAACGCAAGGTGTTTCAGCTTATAATGTTCACACTAGTTTGTCCCAGTTTCAGCTTTGGCATAAGCGTCTAGGACATCTCTGCCGTATTGGTATGGATCTACTCAAAAAAGGTCTAGCTATTGGTGTGGAGTATACTGACGTTGACAAAGAACCATGCGTACCTTGTGTAGAAGGTAAGCAGGCCCGGAAGCCTTTCAAAGGGATAAAGTATAAGAAGGCTTCGTCACCATTAGAATTGGTCCATACGGACGTTTGTGGTCCCCTGACCACTGAATCTTTTAAAGGTAATAAATATTTTATAATTTTCGTAGATGATTATACACGTTTTATATCTCTTTATTGTATGTCATCTAAGACAGAAGTTCAGAAGTATTTTTGTGCTTTCCAAGCACTTGTTGAGAGACAGACTGGCACTAAGATTCGAACCCTTCGGTCAGACAATGGTACTGAGTATGTCAACAAGAAATTGACAGACTATTTGCAGGATCAAGGGATTCGACATGAAACATCTGTACCATACAGCCCTCAACAAAATGGGGTAAGTGAACGTTGCAATCGTAGCATTGTAGAGAAGGCCGGTTCCTTACTGGCACACAGCTCTCTGTCGAAAGCTTTTTGGCAGGATGCTGTTGAGACTAGTGTTTATTTAAAGAATAGGTCACCTCATCGTGCACTTGATGGTAAGACGCCATATGAAATGTGGTGTGGTAGTAAACCCGACCTGTCTCATTTAAGGGTGTTTGGTTGCCGAGCTTTAGTTCACGTGCCTTCATGCCAGAGAACTAAGCTAGACATGAAAGCTTCTGAACATATCTTCGTTGGATATTCAGACGATCCAAGGAGTTATTATTTTCGTAGCGCGGAAAACCCTCGGAGGTTGATTAAGTCACGGGATATTACGTTCTTTGAAAATAACTTTTCAGGATTGAAAGAAAAATCTGTTCAACCTGAAGTTGTTTTAAGACCGAATGTCATTAATCTTTTTTCACAAACTTCTTCAGATACCACATCGCCACAGGAGATTTCTATCTTCTCTGCTTCTACTTCTTCACCTACTTCAGAAAGTGTTAACATGGAGCTAGAGCAAGTTGACGATTTTGTGGACGCGACTGATGAAGCTGGTGGGGTTGGTGACACGGAGTCTCTATATTTGGGTGAACAAGTTGATCTGTCCCTGATTCCTTCAGATGAACCTAACGATGTTTGTCCTGAGAGAAGATATCCTGAAAGAGTACGTAAACCTCCAGATTATTATTCATACGGTGCTCACGATGTCGATTTATTATATGATGATCCAAAAAGTTATCGTGAAGCTATTAATAGCGATGATAAAGATAACTGGATCTCCGCAATGAAGGATGAGTACAATGCCTTATTGAATAAGCAGACTTGGACATTAGTGAATAAACCAAATAAAAAGGTTATTCCATGTAAATGGGTGTTCAAGATAAAGAGGGACGCGAACGGTGCAATAGTCAAGTATAAGGCGCGACTAGTTGCGAAAGGTTTTAGTCAAGTTTGGGGGACTGACTATAACGAGACTTTTGCCCCTGTGGTTCGAAATTCATCTCTGCGTACCCTTATAGCGTTGGCGGCAGAAATGGATTTAAAGATCCAACACATGGATGTCGATACCGCATTCCTCAACGGGGATTTAGAAGAGGAGGTGTACATGCAACAGCCTGAGGGTTTTGCTGAGCACGGGGCAGAAGGTAAAGTCTGTTTGCTCAGAAAATCCATTTATGGTTTGAAGCAGGCAGCTCGAGCTTGGAATATCAAATTGCATCAAATTTTATCCAAAATTGGCTTTGCACGAACATCTGCGGAATCATGTGTTTACTTAAAAAGGTTTGGTAATGAAACCTTAATACTTGCAGTCTATGTTGACGATTTAATTGTCTTTTACAAAGAAAAAAATTTGTTTGACGCTGTCAAAAGGGAACTGAAAAAAATTTTCTCACTAAAAGATTTAGGTGAATTATCGTATTGTTTAGGGTTAAATATTAACCAAGATAAGAACAAAATCGTGGTCAGTCAGAAGACGTATATCCAGGCTGTGTTGGAGAGGTTTAATATGCGAGATTGCAAGGAGATTTCTACACCTTTGGAGAATAACAAGTTGGAGAAAGGTAATCCAACATCTCTTGGTGAATATCCTTACCAAAACTTGATAGGATGTCTCATGTACTTAGCTGTGAATACGAGACCCGATATAGCTTATGCCACAAGCTATTTAAGCCAGTTTAATAACTGTTATGATAAGAGACATTGGTTGGCAGCTAAAAGGGTGTTACAGTATTTGAAAGGTACTATGGATTACTGTATTACTTACAGGAAAGTCGGTGTACGTCTGTGTGGATACACGGATGCTGACTGGGCGAACTGTGTACATGACCGTCGGTCGTACACTGGTTACTACTTCACGCTAGCAGGTGGACCTATTAGCTGGGAGTGTAAGAAGCAGCCGACGGTAGCCTTATCATCTACAGAAGCTGAGTATATGTCCTTGACCAGTGCTGCAAAGGAGGCTATTTTCCTCAGACGGTTAGTGTGTGACATTACTGGTTATGCAGATAGGGTGTTGCTATACAACGATAGTCAAAGTGCACAGAAACTTGTGCTCAATCCAGTCCACCACAATAGAACCAAACACATTGATACGAGATATCATTTTATTCGTGAAAAGGTTACTGAGGGTCTTATAGATATAAAGTTTATACCTACGGATAAAATGATGGCCGATGTTTTAACAAAGCCCTTAAGGCGCATCGCTCATCTTAGGTGCATTGTTAATATGGGTTTAGTGATAAATAGGTAGAATAATTTTCTATTTATTTATTTTTCGTCGGTTTATGTTTTGTTTTTCTGTTTAGTCTGGTAGTAATGTTGTTCTTTTCTATTGTGTTTAACATTACTACTTTATCTTTTTATTTCCATTAAGGGCGGATGTTGTAAAACCTATTAGTTTGATACTTTTTGTTAGGTTTTGTTGTCACATTGTAATGTCGATAAAAAAGTTAAGTTTAAAATTCTGTTCTTACGTTTTGAAGTTTAATATAGTAACCATCGTACACGTTTACTAAGTTTTTCATTTTCGTACATTTCCACAGTATTTAGATTCTTCAGACCACAATTACAACAATCCGTCACATTATTTCCGGGTGTTCTCATCTCGCTAACGGAGAATACTTGCATAGACATAACCTTGTAGCCAGGATTATCCATCAGCAACTTGCTCTGAAATACAACCTTGTGGAATCGGAAGTGCCGTACTACAGGTATGTGCCCGACCCAGTTCTTGAAAGTGGCAATATCACACTGTACTGGGATCAATCCATCATCACTGACAGAACTATTGTAGCAAATAGACCTGATATAGTGGTGGTGGATCGATCTGAGAGGCGCGCAATGATTGTTGACATAACCGTCCCACATGACGGGAACCTCGTGAAAGCTGAGAAAGATAAGCAACTCAAGTATCTTGATTTGGCTCACGAGGTTGTCGATATGTGGGATGTGGATTCAGCGATCATTGTGCCGATAGTCGTGTCGGCCCATGGCTTAATTGCCAAGAGCCTCGACCAACATCTAAGGAGGCTCTCGTTAGGCAGCTGGATCAAGGGCCTGATTCAGAAAGCAGTTCTTCTGGACACGGCGCGCATTGTTAGGAGGTTCCTTTCTCTAGAGCCCTGACCGCCGGTAGCTTGGACCCCGTTCCCGATACCGGTGGGCCACTATTATTTATATTTTTAAATGTTTTTTTTATTTTGTTTTTGTAAAAATATTTAAAAATGTAAAGAGATAGGAAAAAAAAATGAATAAAGGATAATAATATAAACATCAGAGATAGATTTGACAAATAAATTGTGTAAAAGTAAATAACTTTTTTATTTAATAAACCACGGGATTTTTCTGTTCTTTAAAAGTAATTCCGGGATTTGGGCATATCCACTTTATTCTTTCGCAATAAGAAACCTAAGTACATGAATAACGCTACTTAATTCCAAGCTATGATGACAGCAGCGACTTAAGGGGCCTCTTACAGTCCACTAGCGCCGCCAATCGAAAAAATGTCATAACTCGTAAATAGAATCAAAAATACAAAATGTTGTAAAATCGTACATTCTAAACATAAACGGCCGTTTTTGTTACAAATAAAAAATTTTGCTACACAGCTATATTTCAAGTGTTGACAATGTGTTATAAAATTACGTCATTGCCTTTACTACAGTAATTACAGACCACATTTTGTATTTTTGATTCTATTTACGAGTTATGACATTTTTTCGATTGGCGGCGCTAGTGGACTGTAAGAGGCCTCTTAAGAGCTCCCGAGGAAGTGATTCACAAATACCCTATACCTAGATGTGGAATTACTTTCTCGAACAATTTCTAAGTAATTCTCAATGTTATGAAGGTTTTTTTCCATATATGTGTTATTCTTTATTTAAAGACAGCTTCGTAGTTTTCAAGGAATAATAATTTCTTAATAAAAAAGAAAAATTAAATCTTGATCTTCTAATTTGAAATATTCATATACATATAATATGCTAAATGAAATGTCATCCGCACAACCAACATAATGTCACTAATGATAGTTTGGGAAGAAAACTTCCCATTGGCGTTGGAATGGGTAGTTTGATTCAAAGCGCTTCTTTTGACGTCACACCTGTCAAGTAATCTAAAGACAGAAAAAAGTTTCGATGGTAATAAAACACCATTATCCAGTTTGTATTATTGTGTTAGTTTTATTATTTAATTCATTCATTATATTTTTGGTGTAAAGATAGTGTACGGATCGGCTCGCGTAGTTTGTGATTGAGATGCCGAGTTTATGAATATAGTTTTCATTTGGGCATTATACAATAATATTATGTGTGTTTGTAACACTACTGAGCTATCGCTCTTTAACTTCTTAAGACTGCTACTGGGTGCAAATCTTAACTCTACTGCGCCTCTTGGTTTGATATGAGTTTCCACTACATGTGGTTGAACTGGCAAGTTGTCGGTGGGCAACTCATCTGCCGGGGCGACAGCATCTAATTTTCGTTTTTGAGCGCGAGTCATTACTGCACACAGACACTCATTCATTTCTTTAAGTTCTTTTGACGTAATTTTTATTCTAGATAATGCGTCTGCAACGCAGTTCTCACTCCCTTTTACGTATTCTATTTCGTAATTGTATTCTTCTAGAGCTAGTCTAAATTTAAAGAGCCTGCTAGATGGGTCTTTTAAATTAAATAAGTATACAAGGGGTTTGTGGTCGGTTAGTATTTTAAATGTACGACCGTATAAATAGGGTCTGAAATATTTGACAGCCCAAACTACAGCTAAGAGTTCTTTCTCTATAGTGGGATAGTTCTTTTCCGCTTTGTTAAGGCTCCTACTAGCGTAAGCTATTGGTCTGCCATTTGAATTTGATAGTACTGCCCCAATTGCGTACCCAGATGCATCGGTTTGTACTATGAATTGATTTAGTTCTGAGAAATCTGGGTACTGTAGGATTGGCGGTGACATCATACTCTGTTTTAGAGTTTCAAATGACGTTTGACAGTTGCTATCCCAGTTGAATTTAGTGTTTTTCTTACTTAAAAGGTTTAAATGATAGGCTTTGTCGGCAAAGTGGTCTATAAATTTTCTATAGTAGTTTGCAAAAGCAACGAAGCGTTTCACTTCGTCCGTACTTTTAGGAACTGGATACTCTTTAATTATTTTAATCTTATCTGGGTCCGGCAATATACCATTGCCTGTCACCACGTGGCCTAAATAAAGCATCTCTTTCTTAAGGAAATCGCATTTAGTGGGATTTAATTTTAAGTTGGCACTGCGCAACTTTTCGAATACTTCTATTAAATTTTTGTTATGGTCAGTTAAGTTCCGTCCCATACAAATAAGATCGTCTAGGTACACTAAGCACTTGTCGTAGGATAGCCCGGTCATTGCCATGGTCATCATACGCGAAAATGAGCTGGGACTAGTTTTGAGTCCCATAGGCATTCTTGTCATTTGATACTGACCACCGTCTGCACTAAATGAAGTATATTTCCTACTGTGTTTGTTTAACGCTACGTTAAAAAATCCTTGGTTTAAATCTAAATGTGTGAAATAAATACATCCACACAAGGAATCTAGTATATCCGTGATGTTTGGCAGTGGAAACTTATCATCCTGAATACAAGTGTTGAGCTTACGGTAATCTATAACTAACCGCCATTTTTTTTCCCCGTTTGCGTCTGATTTTTTAGGCACTAGGAGTACTGGGCTGGACCACTCACTGGAACAAGGTTCAATAATTTCTTGTTCCAATAAGTTGTCCACTTGTTTTTTTAATTCGGCTTTCTGTGAATGCGGCATTCTGTAGGGCTTAACGTACACTGGTGCCACGTTTGGTTTCAATGTTATTGAGTGTTCATATAATTTAGTTGTTCCTAATTTATCACCCGGTAGGAAGAAAATATCTGCATATTTTGCGCAAATGGACTCTATGGACAATTGCTCCTCTTTATTTAAATGTTTCAGCGATAGCGAAGCGAATACCTTTCTGACACGATCAGCATTATTATTGGTTTCTTGAAATGAACATACATCATACTCGCTTGCTTTGTAAAGTGTTGGACTAATTGTTGTCAAGACTAAATCTGTCTCCGTGGTGTTTAAAATCCTAATTGGTATTTTCCCATTCGTGGGCTTAACTAAAGTATTTGCGACAAAGATCCCCTTTTGCAGTTCTGTTCCATTAACTACACATTCTTCTATCTCACATGTTCGAATAAAGTGAATAGACTCTGATCTTGCCGGTATATTAAAATGATTGTTTGTCATTATTAATGGTAATGATACCTTTGAGTTGTTATTCCATAGTAACAAAGTTTGGTTACCGTAATTTAATACTGATTTATACTTGCTTAAAAAGTCTTGTCCCAGTATGCCACTACCTTTACAAGGCAATGTTTTAAAAACATAGAACTTATGTTGTAGGGTCTGATTTCCAATAACTAGGCGCAAATAAGCATATCCTATAGCCTGTACTTTGCCCCCGATGCCGTTTACAAGTGTCTTCTCGATATGGATTGGAATGTTTTGGTCGAGAATTTGTTTATACTTTATGACAGATATGGATGCACCGGTGTCTACTAATAATTGGTATGAATATTGGTTATGCGATTTTATATTTACGTAGCCTACGTTATTGCATGATAAAATTATATTTTTAGTCCCGAAAAAACTGGTCCTCATTCCGCTGTTCTGTTTCTGTATTTTCCTGCGTTTCTGAGTCATCCAATGTATGTATGTGTTGATCCCTGGAGGTGCTATAATTGGACCTACCTCTGTTTCCATGAAATGGTCGGGTGGACCGGCGCCAGCTTGCCTGCGATCCTCTCCGAACCTGATCCTGCTGTTCGTCTTGGTTTTGGATAACCTGTTGATTGCCACGTGCGCGTCCTCTACCTGCGTATGAGAAGCGGCCTCTCCGCTGTGACCAGTTATAAGACGATCTCCCTCTATAATTCATCGTTAAAATATCGGAAGATGTTGATGGACTTGTTATATCTTCATCGATGGCCGCCTGTACTGCATCTTTCAATGATGTAAAATTTCTGGCTGAAATTATTGTACTAAGTCGTCGATTTCTCAATCCATCTGAGAAACATTTGATAGCTTGCTTCTCATTAATTGGCTTTAAAACTTTCAAACTGGCCTCGTTGGCCCCCGATTGAGAGATCGTCAAATCAACAAACAATTCCGTAATTTTTTTGCCGAAATCATCGATTGATAAATCGTTTTGCCTAAGACTTTGCAGCTTTCGTTGAATTGCTGTAGCCGATTTTTTAGGCAATAACTGAATCTTCAAGTCAGCTATAAAGTCGTCAATATTGACATATGAAGTCGCTAATTTCAATTTTGCGGTCTGTGACAGTCTATTTTTTAATACGAAATTTAACAGTTTTCCTTGTGAATTTTCGTCTAACTCTGTTTTGTAATACTCTATGCCATCTATAAGTTGCTTTACGCTAGCCTCATCGTCTGTACAAACTGGTAATAAACTTAAAGCAACTTTTAAATCAAATTTACAAGTAGTTGTCATTTTATCTGCCGTACTAGGTTTCTGTGAGCACAATTCTAATATTTGTTCATATAAATGATCAAAATTTGCGCAAAGCTCTTGAATATGCGAACATTCACTCTCACATACGGTGCTTTTCGATTTTGAATAATATTCTAAAAATAAGTTGTACTCTTTTACTAAGTTGTCTGCCTCTGCTAATTTTACGACTATAATGTTACCTTTTCTTCTATCTGGACCTATCTTTATCAAATATTTTCTGATTTCAATTAACTTGTCGTACAATGTTTTTAAGTTTTCTGCCATTTAACATAAATACTTATTTCTATTTTCTTAGTAGGTACTGAATTACATACCATTATTTTATACTGCATACACTCCAGCGTTCATTTTTTTTTTTCATTTGTCACTTATTTTAGTCCTCTAAAATAATGTCATGTATATTTTATGCTATTACACGTTTACTACTAATAGAGAATAGACAACACCTTATATATAACCACGCACTGACACATAACGAATACAACTTTCGCGCACTTTTCTTCGTAAACCCTGGGTTTTTAACTCTTCAGATGACGTCCTCAGTGTCCTTCTTGTAGCCTCTGGCATTCGTCCGCATTTCCTCTGCGTCAGCTCTACGTCTCCATATAGAACATCGTAATCTGTCCTTCCTGATCTCATTACCCATCCATTTCTGATGGCAATTCTTGTAGATTCTGAAGATACCATACAAAAACGCCAACGATGCTATAAGAAGTAACACGATTAAAATGATGTTTGTTGTGCTGGCATGTATCGTCAGCTGCGTGATGTCAGCGCTGTTACTTCCACCTGCTGCGTTTTGTGGAACTATAACTTCTTCCTTCGTATTAGTTGTACCCATTTTGTGATTGTCGTGGTAAATATTCACAAAATAGAATAGTGACCACGCTAAGTCCCAGTACGAGATTGGTCTCGTTACAATACATTGCGACACCCGTTTTGGTCAAAGAAATGTAAACATACGCTGCTAGCGTTTACGCTGTCACGGTCGCCATGTACGGATGAGTGATATTAGGAGTAAGTGATACAACGAATGCTGTTGCTATACTGCCCTTTATTATAAAAGAACACAAGTTTATATGGTTACATTGACATCTCCCTCTCAATAGTTTAAGCTGTAATAAACAAAAATTGCTTAAGAATAAATAGATTTTAAAATTCAATTGTTAAGCATTTTTTACTACTGTTTCAGCATTATTATGACTATTTTTGCCATGCAATTTAGCGAAATGAAAAATAAAAAGGGCACATAATCAGAGTTGGTAAACGCACCGAACTTAAAATTGGTAAAAAAAAAACAAATTAATTTAAATTATTTTATTGTGACCACGCTTAAACCCTAATCTAGAGGCGTAGATAGAGTATCCTCTAGATTAGGGTTAGGCGTAGCCACATGAGATAGAGAATGTTTACGTCACAAGTGAGGAGTGTTGTCATACTGCAAATTATTACCACACTAGCGGGTACATTATTTTCACGCGTGATCGTTAATGGTTGATATGGGTAATTTGACAAAAGTATAACCTGTTTATGTTTATCATACCAATGGCCTTACGGTGAAGGAAAATATCATTGCATGTGATTTTTTCCCGAAACCTGCATAATTAAGTTCAGAGAAGAAGTTAATGGTGATGGTCTGTGAAACCTGCTAAGCCTTAATTTAGTCAGCATTAAGCATGATGGTGGAGTATGATGTGACCCCACCACTTGAATGTTAGGTCTAAATCCCATCGATGTATGCTAAAAAATTGTAGCCAGAACAAAGTTTATTTTTACTATTTTATTAACCGTTGACTAGGACCAGTTTATTATTAACACAAACTACTATTATAATGCTAGTGATAAATCCAAGTGATAAGTGAAAAACAGATTCCGTAATACTAAATTAATAAATTTTATGAGCTGAGCTAACAAAAAAGAGTATTAATTAATTATAATCCTGGAAAACTTTAGAAATTTTTGCCTACCTCACATTAATTTTTACGGGCAACCCACACTTGACCAAAAAATAAATACACAAAAAAATACAACAGGAAAGATCTAAAGTCTCCTACCAAGTTTTTTTTTTATATTTTGACCAAGTTTCTCTTACGGATTCAAATTCCTGTATACATATAAGTATAACAATTAAGTAGAATGTTTGCTAAAAACTAATTATCAATTTTCATAATTATATTATCGTACGGACCGAATGGTCTGGGAAATATAATGCCATAATCTGGCATCCCTAAATATGCCCTTAACGTCCAACTTGTTTAGCTACAAACCGGCACGCGCTGTGAGATGGAGATAGCTATGTTCTGTTCTTTTTCGTCTTATACGTTTTTTCGATCTGTTTTTCTTTCATGGGGGAAAGAGAAGGAAGTTAAAAACTCGTCTATACTTTTCTCTGTCTACGTCTAGAGGATATTCTATCTACGACCCGCAAGCATAGATGACCACAGATTATATATACACGAAGTGACACAGGTGACACTTGACGTTTGACGTTGACAGCAATAATCGCAAAAAGTGAAAAGCAAAAGCGGACAAATCAGATTCAGAATCAGGTTTGATCAGATCGAAACAGTATTCACAATAAGTCTGTGTTATAATTATTTAAAGTGATATTTTTTAACAAGATAAACAAAAAAGCTTTACTAAAATGAGTTACATGCTGGGACATCTTCACAATGGCTGGCAGGTAGACCAGGCTATACTGTCGGAAGAAGACCGAGTTGTGGTGAGTTCAATCTTTATAAATTAAGAATTTTCCAGAGCAATACCTACAGACAGGCAATCTCAACTGATTTTATTATTTGTACCATTGACAGTGTTGAGGAGTTTTTCGATGCTTTGTAATAGTTAAATTTTATTATTTTTATACATTTACATTTCTATTACTTTTTTATTAGTAGTATCCATTCCCTAGACACAATATCAATAATAATCAGCGACGTCAAAGCCCTAGTCAGTGTTGCTTACAATCTCACTCTAATGTAATAATAGAAATGTTATGTACTGATAAATAATAATTTACTTGTTCATACTATGCTGCAAAGTTTTTATGCCATCATGTTAGCTTTTTTAGCATTTAAACTCTCAAAATTAAACAATTATCACATGAAAATAACTTTAACCAGAGAATTCATATCATAAAAATTAATTTTCAAGAACTACTTTATTGAACTAATTATTTTCATGTAAAATTTCCTCCATTGATGGTACTATTTCATAGTATCTTACATCCTTAAAATAAAATACTGGTCCTGAAGAAAACAAAAATAATGTTATGTTAATTGATGATGCCACAGATCTTTTGAATATTCATTGAATTATAATTATACAGAGTGCATGCACACAGAATTGGATGTCAAATTCTTAATTAAAGCGAGGACAGCCGCAGACAAAAGCCAGTTATGTATATCTGTATTTAGCTATAGTTCCTGCCACAAGAAGCTATAAAATTTGTAAACAAAGAATTTCCACTTAGTTACACCAAACAATTCAATCAAAAGCAAATATATCAAAACGGTGCAAAGAATCGGTGTTGAACGGTATAAAGGGCTAGCATCTAATATTTTGGGCTGCCATTCTGCAGTAAGTTGTTGTAGAAGTTTTCTGCCAATAACTTACTGTCATTCGAGTTTTGAATTCTTCATTTTTCTATTGAGAGATCTGAAAGGTGTTTTTTTTTTATAACCATTGCCCCACACTAGCCATTTCTCCTGTCGTGGGTGCGTTTACAAACATATAAATTCACATACACAAACACCCAGACCTGAAGCAACTACTTGTAGATCATACAAATATTTGCTCCTTGCGGGAATAGAACCAGCGACACGCAGCACAGCAGTCCAATCGCTCAGCCACTGCGCTAACTGTATCATCAATACAATAAGTAGCTTATTGTGATGGGAATTATTAAATTTTAAAAGCAGAGTACACAGTGGGCTTAATATTGTTATCTACTACTTCTTGAAACCAATAAAATAGTTCATAATTGTATTTGGACAGGTGATCAGATTTGGCCATGACTGGGACCCCACCTGCATGAAGATGGACGAGGTTTTATACAGCATTGCAGAGAAAGTCAAGAATTTTGCTGTCATATACCTGGTGGACATCACTGAGGTCCCAGATTTTAACAAAATGTAAGTTATTTGCACTTGTTTATTGACTACTACCATAACTGAAGGTATAAAATAAATGATGATGTGTTCTAGACTGCCATAGGCCCAAATTTTTCAAAGAGTAAATATTTCTATTTCAGTTTTTCGATAGTGAAAAAATACACGACCTATCGAGCTTACCTTATCGCCTGCGTAACATTCAATAAATCCCATGGTGCAAGCGTTATCGAAATCTACGTGCTATAGTTTTTTCTGTGCATCCGATAATTGTTTGGAAAAGTATCTGATCGGTTTCCATGTTCCACTTACCTTTTGTTGTAGCACAGCTCGTATACACGAGTCAGACGCGTCCGTCATAATAGATAGTATAAGAGCTATCCTGTTGAAAATTGGTAATTAGATCATTCTTGCTCGTCGCGAGCCGGTGCGAACGGACGCGCTCACTATTTCTCGCACAAAATATTAAAATCATTCCTATCTATCATTGAAGTTTAAACCTTTTAACTCAGAACTTAAATCTCAAAGTCAAAGTAACGTAATATATTTGTCTCGACCACAGACCTCTGAACGGATAGAGAGTAAAATGTCAGAATCACCTAACGCTCGCGCAAGTTCAGCACCAGATCTCTCCGATCTGTCAATGGACGATACAGTTGAAGACTTCAGGTTGAATGTCAATCGTCGCAATCGCAAGCGTGGACATAATGACGAGTTCACACAGGCATTTGAAGATTTCACCAGAAGAATGATGACGACACTAAATGAATGGAAGATGGATTTTGGGCAAGATATGTCACAAATAAATACCACGTTAAAAAAATTGAATGATTGTACACAAGAAATGAAATCGGAAGTTATAAGTATCAGAAACGAACTTACGGAGCTAAAGAAGACTGTTCGCCGGTTGGAAAGCAGACAAACTGAGGCAGAGGGGGATATCACGTCACTTAAAAAGTCAATGCAACATCACAGTGACGAATACGACGATGTAGCAAAGAAACTTGAATTGCAAACAAAGGAGATTAAAGAGCTATATCAACTAAAAAAGGAGCTGGATGATATCAAAGTGCAGAACAGGAAACTGAGAACCGATGTCAATGCAAGTGAACAAAGGGACCGCCTACTCAATGTTGAAATCGTTGGTGTACCTGAGTTCAACAATGAAAACTTGAAAGAAATCATATTAAAGATTGGTAAACTCACAGAAATTGACATAAGAAATGACGATATTATTCAGGTGAACAGGGTGACTGCAAAGTTTAAGGTCCAGGGTAGGCCAAGAAATATCGTTGCAAAACTACGAACACGCCAGCTGCGGGATAATATTATCTCTCTAGCTCGTAAGCGTCGTTTGTCAACTAAAGATCTGGATATTCAAGGCAGTGTAATCCCGGTGTATATAAATGAGCATTTAACGGCATACAACAAGAATCTTTTGAAAAAGACCAAAGAAATAGCCAATATTAAGGAATATCAGTATATATGGACAAAAAACTGCAGGATTCATGTAAGGAAAGCGGAAACCATTCCAGCTATCTTCATTTTGGACGAGGACGACCTAAGGAAAATTGTCTAGGACATAACTTTTTAACACTCGCGTGGTTCACTCCTATTTACTTTTCGTCTCCCTCTTGTTTTCTAAGTTATAATGTATTTTCTGGGGTTTGTTTGATTAGCTTGTTGCGGAACGGAGTTGTTTATTTAATGTTTGTGTTTGTCAAGTCTAACTATACTGAGTTCTATGTTAAGTGTTCTGTGTTCGAGCAATGTTCGGCTTATGGTGAGTGTGTGAAGGATATACGCTATGCGAGGGTGCGATACATTACATACATATCATATTTGCAATATCGCGTCTGGCATTGTCCAGTGGGTTGCAAAGGCGTAACTTTAATTCTATATATAATATATTTAAATACCATTTGTCCCATATGTGTAATAATGTGTCTTTTAAAAGTACAACACACCGGAAAATCAACTCAAACCTATCATATTCATTTTCTGATAAATATTTGCAGACAAATATTAATTATTAGATTAATTATATTTATTCTAAAGATATGTAACATTAGTTTTGAAACTCAAAGTGATGTTTTAGTCAAACCTTTTGGGAGTGCACCTACATGTAGCGTACCTACTATACATCTTGTTTGTCCAGTGTACTTTTATGAGTTTTACGAATCAGTGCCAACTTACCTACATTGCATTATAATTATTACCGATCTGTTAACACACATCAATATTCACGGTTTTATATTAGAAATGAATCGGTTTACTCACAATAGCATAATAATAGTGTATTATTGTATTATCCTTTTATTTAAAGTTATATCTTTCCAATTAAGTATCATTATTCGCCGCAATTATACCCGCGAGTTACTAAATGTGCTACCTAATTCAAGTAGTTGGTCATGGTCAACTATGTACAAGATTTTCAAGCATGTTTTTAGTAGGATTTACTCACAACAATGCAGCCCCGTAAGTTAAATATATATTACCAGAACTGCCGTGGCCTCCGAACTAAAATGTCGCAATTTCGTCAAAATATTCTAGGTAACACTTACGATTTAATAATCTTGACAGAGACCTGGCTGCACAACGGCATTTTTGATAACGAACTTTGCGATGATAGGTACGACATTTTCCGTAAGGACCGCGACCTGGCCGCTACTGGCAAATCATCAGGTGGCGGTGTAATGATACTTTCACGACATGATTTGGGTGCGTGGTGCAACGACTGTGAGCCTAATACCATTGGCACGGAACTTTTGACTATAATAATACCGGCCCGCGCCTTGTCGACATCGGCTAATCTTTACGTGAGTGTTGTTTACGTACCACCGGATGCTTATAGAATACCGTCAGATATAGATTTCGTTTTGCAAAGTGTTACGAATTCATTATCTCACAACACAAAAAATATTAACTACCTATTTACTAATCGGAGACTTCAATCTACCGTGTATTAATTGGAATGTGATGGGTGGGCCTACTTTTCTAAAACAAGGTGCCGTTGAAGTACAAAATGCAGCTATGAGGTTGGTGAATGATTTATGTTTTTTAGGAATATCGCAATACAATACAATTTCTAATCACAAAGGCCATACACTTGATTTAGCGTTTTCTAACTTGCTGTTACACATGAACGAATGTATCCATCCGTTAACGAAAGTTGACATTCATCATCCAGTGTTAGCTATACAAATCTCTGATCTTGAAATTTCCCCATTTCGTGAGTTATCCACACCGAAACGTAATTATCGTAAAACCGATTATAACGCATTAAATAATTACTTTGCTAAAATTGACTGGCACTCAACGTTGGATAAAGAATCAACAGACTGCGCTGTCCGTAGGTTTTACGACGTGATTCAAATGGGAATTGATGATCACGTACCTCTTAGCCGAACTGTAGGTTCTCGTAGGTATCCCATTTGGTATAGCAATTCACTTATAGGCATCATTAAAGAAAAAAGTAAAGCACACTCTCGCTGGAAACGATTTGGTAACCAGCTCGATTACGATGAGTTTGCATTGTTGCGGGATAGACAGCGATATGTCCAGAAGCTTTGCTACAGTAAATACTTACATGAGACCGAAAATAATTTGAAACAAAATCCTAGAAAGTTTTGGAGTCACATAAAAAATTTGCGTGGAGGATCCAGTTATCCGAAAATGTTGTCCCGCAACAACGTAAACTATACAGAGGGGAAAGACATTTGCGAAGCATTCGGTGTCTTCTTCCATGATGTTTTTGGTGAACCCTCTGACTATAACCAAGGTAATTTAGGGGACACAGAAGTTGATGATGGTAGTGTCGATTTCATAACTGACTTACAATTTTCCCTATCAACCGTGGAGGGGTCACTAAGTTCTTTAGGCACGGATAAGGGTCCAGGGTGTGACGGAATACCACCACTGTTCTGGAAAAGTTGCGCAAAGTCTCTAGCACATCCAATTACTTTCATTTTTAACCTCTCTCTAAGAGAAGGTACATTCCCAAATGAATGGAAGAAAGCTTTTATAATTCCCATACATAAGAAGGGTTCACGAGTAAAAATAGAAAATTACAGGGGTATTTCTATACTTAATACTTTAGGTAAAGTGTTTGAAAAGCTCGTGTACAATGCTATATATCCTTGCATTCTCAAGGGTATTTCTTATAAGCAACACGGTTTCTTGAAAAATCGTTCGACTATATCTAATCTAGCTTGCTTCTCAAACTTTGTCCTTGAAAACACAGATGGTGGCGGGCAGGTTGATGTGATCTACACAGATTTCGAAAAAGCTTTTGATCGTGTGGATCATAGCACCCTGCTCGGCAAATTATATAGATTGGGTATACGCGGCGATCTACTACGTTGGGTTAAATCATATTTATTCAAAAGGTCACAGGCTGTAGTACTGGGTGGTTACCGTTCTAACTTCATTGAAATACCTAGCGGTGTTCCTCAAGGATCCCATTTGGGTCCTCTTTTCTATAATGCATATTTATTCGATATTACTGACTCTTTTAAAAACTCTGAACATTTAATGTACGCTGACGACAAAAAAATATTTTATAAAATAACTTCATTTGATGACTGTGCAGCTCTCCAAAATGACCTTAACAACTTACATAATTACTACAAAAGAAATAAGATTACAGTAAACGTCACCAAATGTCAGTGCATCAGTTACACGCGTAAGAAGAACCCTATAACGTACCCGTACCAATTTAATGGAATTAATATTAATAAAGTCGAGATAGCGCGTGACTTAGGAGTCATGTTTGATAACAAATTGGCATTTTCAAATCACATAGACCTGATTACTAACAAGGCTTATACTAACTTAGGATTCGTTCTGAGATCTTGCAAGGAATTTAAAAACATCGAAGCCCTTAAATCTGTGTATTTCGCTTATGTTCGCAGCGTGCTAGAATACGCATGTCCAATATGGTCCCCTCAATATATTATATAT
This sequence comes from Agrotis puta, assembly GCA_943136025.2. Lineage (NCBI taxonomy): Eukaryota > Metazoa > Arthropoda > Insecta > Lepidoptera > Noctuidae > Agrotis > Agrotis puta. The sequence goes on from OW964181.2 coordinate 133,684, forward strand.
AAAACTCAAATAGAACGGGTTCAAAAAAAATTCATAAACCACCTTAACTATCGCCTCCGCAAACCACCGATGTCCTACGAGAATAGCTGTCGGACACATGGATTGTTGACGCTCGATGAACGACGTGTACTGTTGGACATGTGTTTACTTTACGACATACTGAATGGTAGGCTGGACTGCCCGGACTTGTTATCACAGGTAAAATTTAATGCTCCCCTACGACGCACTCGCCATACGCCAATGTTGCATGTACCTCGGCATGCAACTAACTATGCTAGTAATTGTGTACTCTCTCGTATTGCTCGAACCTACAACAATAATTTCTCTCAAGTTGATTTATTTAACTGCACCAAAGCTAGTTTTAAAGCCCAGGTAAAAAAAACAATTATTAATGACAACAAATAGCAAACAACTACGTTCTGTTAACCATTATAATTAAGTTTTTTTTTTTTTTATTTAAAATAATACTATCATACTCTCTTATAACAGATAGTTTACTTAACCTTCGTTCCTATTTAGAACCATTGTTTCATTTTTATATTTTGTATAAAGTTCGTTCGCATGGTATTATACTATTAAGTTAAAAAGGGAAACCTATTATTAGCCTTACTAAACTGTTTTATGTTAATCTGTAATGCATTATATGTATCGCCGTTGGTTTTCTAAATAAATAAATAAATAAATAAATAGATGTATTATGTGAACCGCATTAGGATTCTCACATAAAAATTTAAAAAAAATTTGGGGTTCCCCATACTTAGAATTGAAATTCTTCATATCTATGGATAGGCCTTTAAAAATGATATTGAGGTTACTAATTTTTTTCTTTTCTAAACTGAACAGTTTGCGCTTCCAAAGTGGTAAAATGTGCCCACCCCCCTCCCTGTAACTTGTAAAATGGGAGAATAATAAAACTAAAAAAAATATATGATGTACCTACATTACCATGCAAACTACCAGGGAAAATTGGTTAGAACGAGATCAAGTAGGTACCTAATTAGTTTTTATTTTAATACCTACGTCATAAATCGTAAACCGCAATTTACGTTTCAAAGTTACAACCAACTACAAGAACTTTTATATTATGTTACTAAATTAATACACACATAGATTTTTTTTATCGTGGTAAAATCATCAAATGAGTCCTCCCATCAGATTTTGTATTTGCTTTGGTGGCTTCACTCAGGTAGTCTAAGCGCTCTATTTCTTTAATCTGAGGTTTATTAAAATTGCGACACCAACACAAGATACTCGTACAATGATTAGTCGTATTGACACGAGTTATTGCTACGGCTCACGTAAGATGACTGGGTAGTCTCGGTATAATAGCAAACGTTGCATTATGTAGTTCCTACAGCACGCTAGCAAGTAAGTTTTTTTCGTAGTGTAATAAAGTGCAAGATAATTTTGTTTCGGAATTCGGCGATAACAGAAGCGAATGAAACAAATACATAATAATGATCACTAACATGCGAAGCTAAAGTTATTTAGTAAATACTTACTGATTTTTCTGGACCTCAGTTGTTATTTTATTGCAATAAGGTTTATAAGTACACATAGATAGGTACTACAAATTGACAAAAACTAACAGTCATATTTAATTTTATAATCTATATATATAAACATGCTATGTTGGTTTGTGTACGCTTCAAAAACTCAAAAAGTTCTGCACCGATTGAGCTGAAATTTTAGCATGATATATAATCCGCATCAAGGATTGTTTTTATCTATTTTTTTGCATCAGTCACATATCCACGACCGCGAAAAAACAGTTTTTTGGGGTACAGCTAGTATTGTCTATATTTCATAATATGTGATAAACAAACTTGCCCGCGGCTTGCACTGGCCGCAGTGTCCGCTGCTGTGCAATCACACAGTCCGCAACACAAACGCAGCACCTTATAATAAAGTAAGATAATTTCTCGGCGCAGGTACGAGCTGTACGACCCGTGCACCGTGATGTTCTTCTTCCGCAACAAGCACATCATGATCGACCTGGGCACCGGCAACAACAACAAGATCAACTGGCCGCTGGAGGACAAGCAGGAGATGATCGACATCATCGAGACGGTGTACCGCGGCGCGCGCAAGGGCCGCGGTCTCGTCGTATCGCCCAAAGACTACTCCACCAAGTACAGATACTAAGTGGCAGCCACGCCGGCCGCGACCCGCGCTAATACGAGAGTGCGACTCGCTCTCACAACCTGCAGCCGCGATAAACGGCAGCACGAGGCAACGACGAAATGGGGGAATTTATGTACATTACTGAGTAAGTGTCAGTCCAGTCACTCTCCCCTTGGTAAACCCACGAAATGACCTATATAGTGTAAATAATAAAAGTCGTTGGTTGACGATTTCGAATAGACTGTCTTTTATTCATCCAGTTCATACATAGAACATTTTAGGCAATAGTTTCACCTCATAGTATTAAATCAACATTATATTTTGATAACATTTTAACAGTAAATGTATTGCATACTGCAGGTGTTGTGCTGCCAGCACTAAAAGCCTACTGTGTAACCCTTCACTGATTGTACTCTCCATGTGTTAGTATTAGGATAATAAAGTGTACATAGTGTTAGAGTATTGTTTTAAATGTTCAACAAGACATGTTCGTCAATTTTTTTTCTTTGCTTGAATCATTATGGTAATCTATTTCTAGATCAAAGTTGAGAACATTGTCAGCTGAAGAACTTTTATTTATTTTTATACCCATTAGTGCGACTGACCCTATTCCTGTACAAAGGTATAATGTTCTAAATTTTTCAAATAATCTATGAAGGACGCACGTTTACTTGATGTATGCATTTCATTCAATTTCAATGTATGATAATCACACAGGACACCTTGAGAACTTAAAAATAAATGATATTTTTTCTGAAGATTTATGTTTTAATTATTTCGTTTTGTTTTCACCGGGTCTGTGAACACATAAGAAAAACGCTCGAACAAAAGGAATATTGCTCTTCTGCTGTCCTGGACATCCAACAGTCCTTTGACAAGATGTGCCATAAAAGCCTCTTATGCCACGACAGAATTTAACAAAATCATTAACTTGCAATTTGGTCTTGATAAATGCCAAACAATGCCAAAATGTATAACGAGGCAAAAAACTTACACAAAAAGTGTGAAATAACTTATTTGTCGGAAGTCAGCTGCTTTGTTTTTTAACTGACGAAAAAAAGAAGGAGGTTCTCAATTCGACATGTATATTATTTTATTCATTATTTTTTGCCTCCGACTTCCGAAAGATAAATTGTTTAATGATATCGATAATTAAAGGGACAGGGTGATCAAATATGCAACATGTTTTTTTTTTAATCGTGGTAAAATCATCAAATGAGCACCCAGGCAGGGCGGGAGGGACTGTCAAACTTGTACTGACTAAAATCCACGGTGTCCTTCAATAGCCCTTTACGTACCGGGGTCACGGTAATTCGTTAGTCCCGCGACCCCGGCAGGCTTTGGCCCTCTACAGGCCCCGTCACTATGCTGACACTCTTTGAGGCGCGCGTGGAACACAACGCGCCGTCGACCCGGGCATGGTCCATGGTCGGACAGCGAGTCGCCCATTACTCGCTACCCGCATGCCCGCGCTTACGGTGGCCGGAGATTGTCTGGCGACGTCCGACGCCGTGGGCGACTACCACTGCGGCTGGGGTGGAGGGAGGACGTTGTCCTCTGCCTCACGCGGCCCGCCTCCTCCTTCACGAGCATTACTGCTTCGCAGAAGGAGGCGACCGCTTCCCACTCCGTCTCGCCCCGCAGCATGGCCTCGACCAATGCCGGGCGCGAGAGGTCTCCGCCTATCGCCGTCGTGAGGACACGGCGGTGCTCTGCCCAAGCGGGGCAGTCCTGCACCGTATGCTCCACCGTGTCTTCCGGACGATACTCGCAGTGGTGACACCCAGGCGTTTCTTCCCTCCCTATCAGACACAGGAACCTCCCGAAACTTCCGTGTCCGGTGAGGACCTGCGTCATGCGGTAGGTCAGGACGCCGTGACGCCTATCCAGCCACTCCTCAAAGAGGGTTCTTACCGCCGCGATTGCGGCGTGCCCGGACCTCGGTTGCGACAGTCGCTCCCTCCATACTGCCCTGAGATCACGCCGGAGCTCTTCCCGCCGCGCCTCGACTTGTCGAGGCAGCGGGGATTCGCCCCGACGCTGCGCCTCCACGCGCCACTCATAGACGCGCTGGAGGGCAGTCGCCTCCAGATCCCAGGGCAGCAATCCGGCAAGGAGGTCGGAGGAGGCCGGCGATCGTGCGGTATCCTCGGATCATCCGGATAGCCATGACCCTCTGGCATGCGACCAGCTATAGTGGTCGCGTCCGAATGCTTAGGGCCCACACAGAGGCCCCGTAGAGGGCCATGGACCGCACGACACTGGCGTACAGCTTCCGGCAGGAGGCATTTGGCCCGCCGAGATTGGGCAGGAGTCGCTTGAGAGCGGCTGCTGCCCGGTTCAGCCGTGGGGCCAAATGCAGGAAGTGCTCCCTGAAGTTCCACCGACTGTCGAGGACGAGTGCCAGGTACTTATCATCGTCCTCCCGACGCCGATGCGAACCCCCTCCACCGTTATGTGGGACTCTGATCGTGGCGCGTTCAGGCGGCCATGAAAACACATGGCCTTTGTCTTGTGCAGCGCCACGTCGAGTCCCAAATGCCGGATCCTGCAAGCGACTGTCGCTACCGCCTGCGTCGCCAGGTCGGCCGCCGCCTGGTGCGACTCTCCCTTCGCCAGGACGAGCGTGTCGTCGGCGTAACAAATTACGCCGACGCCGTCAGGGAGGTCGCCGCGCAGCACCCAGTCGTAACCGATATTCCACAGGAGCGGCCCCAAGACCGATCCCTGTGGAACACCGCACGACATCTCTCGCCGGTTTCACTCTCCCCGGTGACCGGGGTAGATGACGGCTCTGTCCGTCCGTAGTCCTCGACTGTGCGACGGAGGTAGGTCGGCACCCGGTGATACCGGAATGCCTCCCTGATGCAACTCCAGGTCAGGGTGTTGAAGGCATATGCAACATGTTTAGTGAAGTTTTAAAGTTTAACTTTCTCCAGAGTACTGTCCCCGGAGTAACTCACTTGGATGACGACGTTCAAACGTCTGTCTCTGATATAAGCTCAATTAAAGTCTGCGAAACTAATGTGCTGAAGCCACTCAAGGCCATTGACGTGAAAAAGGCAGCTGGGCCTGATGGTATTCCTGCTATACTTTTAATTAGATGCGCATAAAGTTAACCCTACCACTTACCCTAATATTTCGTCGTTCTCGTAGCGAGGGAGTGAGGCCGCTTATTTGGAAAACAGCTTTTATTACACCCATTCATAAAAAATGCCCTAAGGACAATGTAGAAAACTAAAGGCCAATATTTAACTTTGTTTGCTTGCCAAAGTCTTGGAAAAAATAGTTTACGGCTCGGTTCATGGTGCTGTTAAACAATCACTAACTTAAAATGAAATGTTTTTATTTCACATAGGCCCATGAGGGCACTTATAAAACGTGCAGCAGGTGCTTGGTTGTTGGTCGATTCCATGGAGAAGAATCGGCAAGAAACTCCATGGTTACTCTTTTAAAATATGGTATGGTTTTACAAACAGATTGTTTTAAAAATTTTTGAATACTTAGATAATTATGTAAGAAAAACGTAGGCCTGGTAACAAGGGGGAAGTCCTTTTTTTGTTTTTTTTTTCAGCGTGGTAAAATCATCAAATGAGTCCTCCCACTCAGGGCAGGGCGGGAGGGACTGTCAGACTTGTACTGACTAAAATCCACGGTGTCCTTCACGAGCCCTTTACGTACCGGGGTCACGGTAATGGGTAAGTCCCGCGACCCCGGCAGGCTTTGGCCCTCTACAGGCCCCATCATTATGCAGACACTCCTTGAGGCGCGCGTGGAACACAACGCGCCGTCGACCCGGGCATGGTCCATGGTCGGGCTGCGAGTCGCCCATTACTCGCCACCCGCATGCCCGCGCCTACGGTGGCCGGTGATCGTCTTGCGACGTCCGACGCCGTGGGCGTCTACCACTGCGACTGGGGTGGAGGGAGGTCGATGTTCTCTCCCTCACGCGGCCCGCCTCCTCCTTCGCGAGCATGAATGCTTCGCAGAAGGAGGCGACCGCTTCCCACTCCGTCTCGCCCCGCAGCATGGCCTCGACCAATGCCGGGCGCGAGAGGTCAAGGGGGAAGTCCTTACTAAAATTAGTGCTACAAAAGAAGAAATATATATATACACGACTTACAATGTTCTCACAGTCACAAAGAGTAAGGAAGAATACTTCTATAATGTCTTACAAACTGTAACAATGACTATCAACATGGCTTCCTAAAAATAGTTCTATTGTGCCCAATTTACTTATTTGTTCCGACTACTTGTCATCCAGCATGTCTGAACCATCACAAGTGGATGTTTTCTATACTGATTATAGCAAGGCATTTGACCGTATAGACCACGGTGCGTCCTTCTTCGCAAGCTGCTTGCAGTGGGTATCAGAGGTGATTTATTCGGATGGTTTAAGTCTTATATTGAGAATCGCTGTCAGACTGTTGTACTAAATGGATATAGTTCTGTAACTGTTAAAATATCGTTGGGAATACCTCAAGGATCCCTTTTGGGTCCTTTACTTTTAATTATTTTTATAAATGATATTGGTTCCTGCTTCACCCGTTCCAAAATAATTCTTTAATCTTTACGCGGTTGATATGAACATTTTAGGCCCTATATCAGAACTTGCCGACTGTTTCAATTTACAGCGGGATTTAGATGCACTTCATATTATTATTAAACTGGAACTTAATGTTTCAAAATGTTTTGTTAGTAGCTAAACTCGTAAGCCACAAGCAATCATATTTCAGTATAGGTTACATGATACTTATATAAATAGAATAAGCACTATTAGAGACTTTGGTGTCACATTTGACTTAAAATTGCTTTTTGATGCACACGTTGAAAACATTGTCAATAAAGCTTCTAAAGCACACGAATTTATACTAAGGTTATCAGCTGACTTTAAACAAATTAAAACGTATAAAATCCTGTATTGTGATTTTGTCCGCAGCCATTTGCTGTACGCCTCATAGGTGTGGAACCCTAATTATATTTATATAGACAGAATTGAGAAAATTCAAAAGCGGTTCCTACGGTTCTAGCAGTATAAAACAAAAAAATATACTCACAATTATGTAGCGCGATGTAAACAATTTCATATTTTACCACTGTACGAGCGCAGACGCATTGCTGATTTGGCATATTTGTTTAAGATCGCAAATGGAACAATTGACTGTCCTGAGCTGCTAAGTAATTTGGGATTACTTTCACACTGCAAAATGTTAGGAATCCTTGCTTGTTGCATGTCAGTGGCGGATTTAAAAATTTGCCGTTAGTAGGCTAATCAATTTTTGCCGCCCTTTTTTTAATTTAGTATCTTTTACTAAAAGTTACTAAATTTAAATTAATATTGAAACGCTATTGGAATATTTTGAAAATTCGTGATCGCATAAGTACCTATATTTTACAGTGCGTTTAGTAATATACGGCTTACGAACGTCGTTTTTATTATTTGGCTAAATTTGCCGCCCCTTTAAATCTGCCGCCCTAGGCTCCAGCCTACTTAGCCTATTGGTAAATCCGCCACTGTTGCATGTACTTCACTCCAGATCAGCGTACAGGCAGAATTCATTTCTGATTCGTGTAAGTTTTAATAAAATTGTCAGCGGATATGATTTGGACTTTTTCAATACCAGTGTTTCTCGGCTTTAGAGTATTTTAGTGAAGGGTGATTGATTTGTATTTTGTTAAATGCAAGTCAGTTGCTAGTTGCTGGAAGGGCTTTGTTTTTGAATTTAATTGTTTTTTTTTTGTTTTTGTTGTTGTCTATTCTGTTTTTAATATTTCATGTATTTATCTGTGGAAACTTGTAAATGGCCTACAAATATTTATTAGTTAAAAAAAATTGTAAACTAGGTGTAAGTTTCCCGAACAGCAAAAATAAAATAAAATTCCGAAAAATAAATCTACATGTACAATCGTGTATGAAAAAATCTGTACAATTTCTCTGATTTTTCTCATATACACATGTAGATTTATCGTTGGAATTTGAACTGCACCGTCCAATCGAATGATTTTTCGTAACGTGTGTAACAGCCATAACACTCTTACGGCTCTTGAAGAAGGTTAGTTTTTTACCCCTTTTAGTTCCAAATATTCACAAACCAAATTCTTGTGAAATTATAATCCGTAGTTCCGGTAATATCGTCCAAGTACACAATAAGAAATGCTCATAAAATAAATACTACTGAACCAAATAACTACGTGCTTATTACCTTTTTTGATTCAGTATTATTTCTTATATATTTTTGTTTACATCCAATTGTTGAATGTAAGAAAAAATATAACTGAGGAGAGAAAGGTTTCGAAGTAAATCTTCGAAATAAAACAAGTTCGTCATCTTCATTTGAGATAAGTTTAATCTTCCATGTGGAACAGACGATCGAGTAGGGAACACTGTAACGCGTAAGTAGAAGCGGCCGGCGCGGGGCGTGACTAGTGCGACGGCCTCGTGGTCGGCTGGCGGCAGCTGCTAGTGGTCGGGCTGCTAGTGGTCGGGCTGCTAGTGGTCGGGCTGCTAGTGGTCGGGCTGCTAGTGGTCGGGCTCGGCCGGCTCGGGCGCCTCGCTGCGCCAGTCCAGCGCGCCCGGCGCCCAGATGGACGCCAGCGAGCGGAAGGGGTCGTAGGGCCGCACGGGCCGCGGCGCGCCGAAGCCGGGCGGCGGCCGCACGCTGCCGGGCGCGGCCGCGGGCTCGGCGTACCCGCCCCACAGCCACGCCGCCGCCGCCGGCCGCGGCTCCAGCGTGGAGCTCCACACGGAGTTCAGCGAGCGGAACGAGCCGCTGCCCACGGCGCCTACCGCACCCACCGGGCCCACCGCGCCCACGCCTCCCACGCTGCCCACGCCGCTCACGCTGCCCACGCCGCCCACTGCGCTCGGCTCGTCTGCAACCAAGCGAACAATGTTTTAAAGACTGTCATGTTGTCCATTTTGCATCGTTTGACATAAACTGATTGACATAAAGATGGGGACATCTTCTCTTCGGAGGTAGAACTGGCTGACGTGCATAAAAGTTAGGCCACCCTACTGGTAGGACAGTTAAAAATACTCCAGACACAGATCATGCCTGACGTGATCGACCAGAATGACCACATTGAGTTAAAAAGCTAATCACATTGCGATCCTACGAAAATTCGCAACAACCAACAGCACCATTGTAGAAAGGTATTGAGACAAGAAAGTTTTTTCTATCATTTGCCAATCAAGTGTCATACATTTTATATGCTGTGGATAACGGTGTGAGTTTCACATTTGTATACCTTTAATTATATCATTTACTCAGATGTAATGTGAAACTGTTTGTTTGTCCCAAATAAATAAATAAATAAAATACATTTATTTTTGAGAAATATATTTTGAAACACAAGGGAAGTTTTAAGAAAATTTCAATACAGGAACTTTATGTCACTTCATTTCCTAAGATATAATATTGTTTTAACAAACTTGTTTTCGGTAGATTCAGTCATTCATATTCTATCAGAAAAGTATGAATTCAAAGGGGTGACCATAGGTAATTTCTAATAATTAACACTTAATGAGGAAGAAGTGGTAATTTTTTAAAAGGGGTATGCAACTTATTGGCATCAAATTTTTTTTTTCTTTCGCCAGTAATGAAATGTTGGTCATTAGTAGACCGCAACCTAAGAACTTCGTAAAAAATATATAAAAAAATCTAAACCGTAACCAATCAGGGATATAATGGATTTTATTTTGTTCTTATCGGGAGTAAATCACTCCTGATTAGAACAAAATTAAAACCGCCATATATCTGGTTGGTTACGGTTTAGAAACTTTTTTTTTTTTTCTATGCACTTCTTAGGTAGTAGTCTAATTGTGGCTAAAATTTAATCATTGGCGAAAAGAAAAAAAAAAATTGATGCCAAGGTCCATACTAAAAGTTGCATGGGCCTTTCAGTCAGTTTGGCCCCCGTATTGTCGGGGTTAAGATAGTTGTAAGTAAAGTAACAGCCATTTCATGGAATTCACTCAATTAACATGAGTAACTTAACGAATAGGTCGGTTTTTAGTATCATCATCATCATCCACAGCCCATCTTTACCCACTGCTGGGTATAGGCCACTCTTTGCTTTGGTTTTTAGTATACTACTAATAAAATAGCTAAACTTACCCAAGAAGTCGCGTGCGGGAGTGAAGGCGGGGCGCTCGAGGGGAGGTGGCGGGCGCCACGAGAAGTCGGCGTCGCGGCACGAGTGCGAGTGAGACGCGTCGCCGTTGAAGTAGAACAGAGAGTGGTCGCCCGCGGCCGCGCTGCGCTCGGGCTCCGCGCGGCGCCGCACGTCCGAGCCGATCGGCGCCAGCGGCCCGCGCGCCACCACCGAGCTCCAGGACGCGCCCCAGCGCAGGCCCCCGGGCCGCGGCGGCGGGGAGCGCGGCGGGGACGCGGGCCGCTCGCGCAGCCGCTTGGACGGCTTGTCCTTGCGCAGGTGCTTGCCGGGCGCCGGCCGCGGGCAGGGCTCGGCCGGCCGCGCGCGCTCCCCGCGCCGGCCCGGCTCGTCGCGGCGCGCGCGCACCGGCCGGGGCGCCGCGTCCGGCGCGGGCGGCGCCGCGGGGTCCGGCGGCCGCAGGGAGCCGGCCGGCGCGGCGTGTACGCGGGCGGGCTGCGTCTCCGGCTCGTCGCCCTCGTCGTTATCGTCGTGGTCGTCTGCGGTGGGTGAGGAGGACGAGGCGGACGCAGAACCGGAGCCGGTGGACACTGCGTCGTCGTCGCCGCTGCCTTGCGGCCTGTCTTCCGTCTCAGGGTCGGCTTCGTACCCGTCGGTGACGGCGGGCGGGTCGTCTCGCGGTGTGGGCTTTTCGTTGTCGGGCGGCGGTGTGTGGTCACCGGGCGCGACGTCGGGCTGGTGGTGCTCGTCGTCGCGGTCGGCGTCCTCGCTGGAGCGCGAGTCGTCGTCATCATTACGGCCCAGCACCTCGGCGCGCCAGCGTTCGAAGGCGCGGCGCTCGGCTTGCGGGTCCAGCGGCGGCGCGTCCCGGCGCGGCGTGCGGCGGCGGCGCGCGGGCACGCGGCGCGGCACGGGTGCGGGCGGCGCAGGCGGCGCGTGCTGCGCGAGCGCACGCAGGTCCAGCGGCTGGCGCGGCGCGGGCGCGGGCGGCGGGCGCGCGGCGCGGGCGCGGCGCAGCTCCCGCTCGGCGTCCAGCGCGGCGGCCGCCAGCACCAGCGCCAGCGCCGCCAGCGCCAGCAGCGTGGCGGCGGCGCGCGCGGCGGGCTCCCAGGGCGGGCGCGGCGCGGCGGCCCGGCAGCGCGGCAGCAGGCGCGCGGGCGCGGCGGCGTGCAGCTGGAAGGCAGCGCGCGCGGTGTCGGTGCGCGCGCTGAGCTCGGCCGCCACGCGCGCCAGCGTGTAGTCGCTGGTGAAGGCCAGCGTGAGCGCGCGCGACTCGTTGGGCGCCAGCGCGAGCGGCGCGCAGGGCGCCAGCCGGAAGCCGCGCGCCTGGCAGGGCTGGCCGGCCACGCGCCAGTCCCGCAGCAGCAGCGCCACCTGCCCCGTGTTGCGCGCCACCACGGTGCGCCGCACGGTGCCGCCGCACTCCTGCACCTGCACGACGGTGCCGTACTGTACTTCACGGCTATCGTTAACTAGATACCTACCTGTTTTCATTGCCTTGAGTGACTCCGGCGGTTGAGAGTATGTCATGCTCACTTAATATATCGCTGATGGTGGCGCGTGTATTGGGCCATTGTCATCTATAAGCTGCCACGGACTATTTTAATTAGAGCGATCTACGCTTTATAATGGGTACCTACAGTAATTCCACAGTTATTATGTGTGGTGACTGGCACTATAACACCATAACTATTACTATACTAGTTTTATAACAATTCAAAAGTGCCTGTAATTGGCCTAGTTGAAATGAATGATTTCATTTGGCGTGTCGCTACAGTCTGCGGTGCTGCGGTGGGACGTCGCTCACCTCGAACAGTAGCGGCGAGGTGGTGCCAGGTCGTCGGCCGCCCAGCTCGAAGCTCGGATAAGCGCCACGTCCGGACAGCAGCACGCCCTCGATTATAGTCAAGTTATTTCTATAAAATAAAAAACAGTGTCAAGTGTAAATTGTCCATCGAAATAAATGAAAGTGACACATCAACCTAGGAGACGTAAATCGCCACGACGGCCTCAGCGTCGAGCACATAAGTACGTTGACCACACATGTGTAGGTTCTTGCTCTTTAATTATGTCTCAACCACCGTTATTTGCTACAGGGTCTCATGCGTACAGTGGCAATAGTGGTCATTAAGGACAGGACAGGGGACGATTACAGGCCTATATTGTCGGCCACGATTGTCACCGAGTTTGTGGACAGTTTGCTTAATCAAACGTTGACTCAGCTAGTTGAACTGCATGACGCGTAATTTGGCTTTCAATTCGGTCTATCTACCGAAAGTGCCATTCTGTGCCTCAAGCAAACTGTTCAATATTATACATTACAAGAGACACCTGGTTTTGCTTGTTTTTTTTGTCCCTGTCAAGTGAGGTAATATGAGGTATTATGGAATAAGCAGCGGAGTGATACTAACATTCCGAATGAAATGACTGCTTAAACTCCTTGTTTAATTACTGGTGCTACTACCAACGGAACGTGTTGGACGGGCGGAGGCTCAGTCGGATGAGTACGAGCTGGAGGGCACTGCGAGGTAGGGAGTTGAGCTCACCATGTCTCTTCAATTTGTACATAACCGGGTAGGCGGTGAGTAGTAGTAGTAGCATCAAAGGTGGATGTCATATTGACGACGTTTGATTGAATAATATTAGTTATGCGAATGACATGCTAAGCCCATCGATCGGCGCAAATTAGTGCGAATATACCTGAGGTAGAGGTAGGCGGCGAGGTGCGCGGCCGTGTGCGGCGTGAAGCTGAGCGTGAGCTCCAGCTCGGCGTCGGGCGCCAGCAGCAGCAGCGGCAGCGCGTGGCGCGACGAGTTGCCCTCCCGCCACGCCTGCACCACGCCGCGCGTGGCGCGCCACTCCACCAGCGAGAAGGCGGCGCGCGCCCACACGCAGCCCTGGCACGCGGCCGCCGGCTCCTCGCCCGCCAGGTCCACGGGCGGCGCGGCCAGCACGGCCTGCAGCAGCAGCGCGTGCGAGGAGGACGGGTTGCGCGCGCGCAGCCCCAGCGCGGCGGCGCCGGCCACGGGCGCCAGGCCGGCCTGCGCGCGCGCCGGCGCCAGGCGCGGCCACCACGCGGCCACGCTGCCGCGCGCGGCCAGCTGCACGGCGTGCGTGGTGTGCACGTGCAGCGACACGTTGCGCGCGCCGGCCTGCAGGTAGGCGGCGTGGCGCGCGGCCTGCAGCGCCGCGTCCGCGCGCACGGCCGCCTCGCCCGGCGCCGCCGCACGCCGCACCCACGCCGCGCCCTCTGGGGGGGGACAGGGCCGCATCCTCATCATAATTATCGACTTAACTGAAGCTAAGCAGACTATTTGCATGTTGTATTTTTATTTTCCTAACCACTAGCTGTTCCTCATGGTTATAATCATGCTGCACGGCTGCTATTAGTCGTAGCGTGATGTTATATTCCTCGATAAATGAGTTATTTAACATCGCATACATTCAATCAAATAAACTCTTCAGTTTTATAATATTAGTATTGAAAGGACGATACTTTCAATGTCGCTCTGAAATTGCGGTCGTCGAATGCCGTGCTCGAACTTTAAGTTTCGTTTTTCGACTTCAGTGGAAGCACAGTCTTGCTGAAAGCGGCACGGCCGTATCATTTTCTCAAAGTGGTTCAGGTCATTTTCAACTCCTCTATAGTTTCATTGTGGTTAAAACTAGAAGCTTGAATCCAGTAACCGAGCAGGCATTGTGTACACATGTATATTTAAAATTTCATTCTGTTTGAACCAGTAGCTTGTCTTTTATGTTTTAAATAAATAGATTGAGTTGGCAGTTGAGACTAAAGAATGTTATTTAATATGGTCAGTACGCACCGGCGCTGTCGACGTCGAGGCCGGTGTAGCAGTCGGGCTCGCACAGCCGCTCGGGCGCGTACGTGAGCGTGCCCACGGCGTGCCGGCCGGCCGCCAGCTCGGGCGGCGCGCCGGGCGGTGAGTAGCGCAGCGCGCGCTCGGCGGGCGGCACGGCCACGCGCAGCACGCGCATGCGCAGCGCCATGCTGCTCTCCAGCACCAGCGGCGCGCGCGCCCAGGCGTAGGGCGCGGCGCGCGCCAGCTGCAGCGGCAGCGCGGCCACGCGGCCGGCGCGCGCCTCCAGCGCCACGGGCAGGCGCGTGAGCGCGGGCGGCGCGTCCGCGGCCGCGGCCCACAGCGCCACGGCCCCGCGCAGCGCGCCCTCCCGCGCCGGCGCCACCACCGTCAGCAGCAGCCCCGCCGCGCCGCCGCCCGGGATGCAGCGCTGCGGACACAGGCCGGGCTCACCACTACGGACCTTCTCTGGCGGTGTACGATTACATCGCACACTAAAAACCAACAACTCTAGTACAAGGTTTTTTTATATATCTAGATATATGAAAGAACAGGGTATGTTTTTAAGACTCGAAAACCGCTAAATACAAAAATTTTAATTATGGATAACAGTTGCCAGGGACGGTCTCTCATAGTACTGATTTAGGCCAAGTCTACCCTACCACAAAATCGCATCAATAAAACAAACGCATTTATTGTAACCTTGTAATAAAATAAAACAAAAATATAAAACATAACGTCTCACATAATGCATTAGCAAATTTCCGCGCGGCCGCCGTGTGACGTCATCACGTCCAGTTTACTATAACCGAAGGCAAGCGGTCCTGTGGTCTCAAAAATTCTAAAATTCATTCAATAATACATGCATATGTATGCATCCGTGTTCATATTTTCGTGTATATGAAACCGCACACATGTATAAATTACTACGCAGCTACTTACGCTGTAGCTGACGAGTACGCGTTTTATGAATGAAAACGCACGGGTAAAATAAACAGAGTTGCCAATTCGGGAAACAGATTAAACACAGAAACGACAGTTTCGTAAAAGACTAATAAAGACAATAAAAAAAACAGAGTAGTATTGTCAAATCTATACATTTCAAATTAAATGTTATATTTTAAGGAATAGCAAAGACCTATTATAATAATTAAAAACTGTAGGAATTTTATTTCGAATTTGGTTTTTGGGTAATTGTGTAAATTAATACTGGCAACTCCGTGTGCAAGTGTCAGTTTATGCCGGCTAAAATTTGTTATTGTTTTGCACTTTTGTTTTTATTAAATCATATTTAGCTATAAGTAATACATTTTGAAACAATAAGTAGTGTAAATATTAAAGAAGATTCGTTTGTTTACTTAAAATGGTCCTAGTTTGTGTGACTTGTGCTGACAATGTGTGTTTAAACTGATTACGATAGTTGTGAAAACTTATTTTTCACAACTCTTATGAAGAACTAATAATATTTTCGTTTAAATTTCAAGTTTTGTCTAAATGTTACGAGAATTAATCCAAAAATTTCAATCTTCGAGAGTTATTCTTGCAAGTGACGTGTTTTGTAACTATCACCCACTTGGAAAGATATTTGAGGTGACAGATCTTCTATTTGAATCGTCAGAATATCGTGATTATTAATCTTACGTGAAGAATGTGGTGAGTGTTTTAAATTATAAGTTTTGAAGTGGGCCGAAGCTTTCTTCCATTCGCATCGTCAGTATTGAGTAATGTAGTTAGTTTTTTTTCCCTGGCCTACCCTTAGTCTGGAACCACTGCACGCTACTGACAGTTGCAGTCTATGGTAGACTGCAACTGTTGTCCAAAATGAAAGTTTTCACAGTTTTTATAGCTTGTGACTGGGACTGTAGCACCGTAACCATTTTTTTAATAATTTTATCTACTATCATGCTATTAATCCTCTATAAAAGAACCTATAACAATTAGCTTATTGCCAACATTAAAACACTCAATGCTATAATGATCATTATATCATCCAAATGCGTGATATAATGAATTTCAAAAAGAGAACATTCTCATGCAATGACATTTTCACCACCAGATCGCTCAAATTTTGAAAAAAGAACAATAAATTGTGTCTGTCTTATCGTGTTATATCCCGCCATTTTTTCACTCGAATATGGTATGCGAATATGGTATGGTATGAGAATCTTTTATAGAGGATTCACATCATGATTGTAGATAAAGTCTTGTATGCAACTGTTATAATTAGGTATTAAAACACTCATGTGATACTATTATCACACTCGGCTACGCCTCGTGTGATAAACCCACATTCGTGTTTTAATACCCCTGATTATACAACAGTTGCATAAATAACTATTATCTACTATCATGCTATTAATCCTCTATAAAAGAACCTATAACAATTAGCTTATTGCCAACATTAAAACACTCAATGATATAATGATCATTATATCATCCAAACGCGTGTTATAATGAATTTCAAAAAAAGAACATTCTCATGGAATGACATTTTCACCACCAGATCGCTAAAATTTTGAAAAAAGAACAACTCGTCTTATCGTGTTATATCCCGCCATTCTTTCACTCGAATATGGTATGAGAACATGGTATGTTATGAGAATCTTTTATAGAGGATTCACAGCATGATTGTAGATAAAGTCTTGTATGCAACCGTTATAATTAGGTATTAAAACACTCATGTGATACTATTATCACACTCGGCTACGCCTCGTGTGATAAACCCACATTCGTGTTTTAATACCCCTGATTATACAACAGTTGCATAAATAACTATTACATTTGTCTTTTAACAATTCAAAAGTGCCTGTAACTGGCCTACTTGAAATAAATGATTTTAACTTGAGTTCTTATTCATCGCTAGTTTTAAGTGTATAAACCTAAGGAATAAGATTTTTCATACAACAGTTTTCACCCTTTTTTGCCGCCCTAGAAGAGGATTTTCGCAAAATCCATTCTTATTGCCCCCCCCCCCTACATGGTAGACTGTAAGTGCTGTCCAAAATTCAAGTTTCTGCGTTTACCGGTTTCGGCTGCAATCGAGTTTTACGACCATACCCTGTTGTATGATAGATGAAAAATAAGTAAGATCTGAATGGTGTGTGCGGTGTGGTATGTCGTATGTAATGAGGCGCTCACGCAGCTGTGCTTGGGCGGCGGCGCGCTGTGGTGCGCGCAGGGCTCCAGCGCCAGCGTGCTGCCGGGCAGCTCCAGCTGCAGCTCGGGCACGCACAGCGCGGCCGGCGCGGGGTTGTGCAGGCGCGCGCGCACGCGCCGCGTGCTGGACGTGCCCACCACGCCCAGCCGCAGCGACCCGTCCGAAGAGTTCGGCCACTCCCACTCCTGCCGGGAACGACATATGTGACTGTCCGAGGCTTCTGAGAGCATTTTTCGCTATTCTATTAGATTCGGGAGGTACTCACGACGTTTAGGCGGCCGGAGTACAGCAGCAGCGGCAGGGTGTAGTCCGTGAGGTTGGTGCGCAGCGTCAGCGACGAGCTGAGTGTGTCGTCCGTGTGCGCGCGCAGGCGCACGCGTAGCACCGCGGCGCCGCCGTCCGAGCCCAGCAGCAGCGGCGCCAGTGACTGCACCTGTACCAGAGCCAGTCATGTCATACTTCTATATAGAGATCTACCTTCTGGAATGGGCAACTACAGTACTTTTCTAAGTTACACTCCGCGCGCGACTTCGTCTGTTGATTTTTGAAATATAGATGAACACGCATCCTTTATTCGATTGAGAGATTATTTAAGCCAAGTTTTGAGTTTATTGAAGCAAGCAATAAAATCGAGTTTAAGTGAGCGCGGTCGGGTTGGGCGGGGCCGGGGCGGCGCCGGCGCGGTTCTCACCTCGAAGTACTTGTCGACGTCGGGCCCGAGGTCCACGCTCGCGATGTGCACGGCCACGGGGAACTCGTTGCGAACGCGCACCTCTCGCATACGCAGCGAGTCTTCACGGTTCGCCGTCACGAAGCTACGGGCACATCCACATACTCATTATGGACTACAGAACACATCACACAAACATTATAATTATGGCTTCCAGAATACGTTAGGGTGTACGCACTGCAGCGTGTGCGGCGCCAGTCGCAGCGTGCCGGGCAGCAGCCGCAGCGAGTAGGGCACGGCGGCGCGGCCCAGGCGCAGCCAGCCGGCGCACCAGGCGCCGCCGCCGCGCCCGCCGCCCACGTAGCTCGCCCACATCGCCGCGTCTGCATTCATCGCACATATTGAACCGCTTCACGAACAACATACATTTTATTAATCATTATCCCATTTATTTCCATGATGAACTAAATGTATGAGATGGTTTATATATAAACTAGCACTTCTTCCGCAACTTTTTTTGCGCGTGTTTCAACTTCGAAGTCATTGAATTTAAATGCCCAATTACCCTCCCTAGAGGATACTTTTGGAAAATCTAAAAATGTTCCTATCCAATTTAACTAGACAGATTTTTAAAAGTTATAATTTTTTTATACCTTTAAAAAAATCTCTCACATTAAAGAATAGAGTTTTTTCGAAGTCGCGGGCGAAGGCTCAACGGTTCACGGAAGGTCTAACGGTAAATAAAGAATATTATTTGAGCGTTATGCGGCGTTTAAGAGAGCAAATCCGACGAAAAAGGCCAGATTTGTGGAAAGAAAATTCTTGGATTTTGCACCACGACAATGCGCCTTCGCACAAGGTTATCATTGTGAACGAATTTTTGACCAAACATTCAACAAATACCATCTAGCAACCACCATATTCGCCAGATATGGCTCCTGCTGACTTTTTTCTTTTTCCTAAACTCAAATTACCACTTCGTGGCACCCGTTTTCAATCGATAGAAGACATAAAGGAGAATTCGCGGCGAGAACTGAACTCAAAGCAGCAGTCCGGAAGCAGCGTTTAAAAATGTTTTGATGAATGGATTATTCGTTGGCGCAAGTGTATCGTTTCTAAAGGAGCATACTTTGAAGGTGATAAAAATAAATTTGGATGAATAACAGACATTTTGTGTATTATTGATCATTTCCCGGTACTTTCTTGACAGAGTAGTATTATTTATGCCAAGTTTTGAATTTATCGAAGCAAGCTGTAAAATCTTTCCCATAAAACTGAATCATCCCATTTCACCAATATATTTTTTGATTTTCGAAAACCCCAAAAACACTTGTTGGATCATTTCTTTTCATGTAGGGTAGTTTTAAAAAACTAACACTGGAAATCTTTTTAATTTACTTACGTTCATATTCAGGGCAAGTTTCAAATTTCTAAACCCAAGGAATAAGATTTTTCATATAAAAGTTTTTACCCCTTCACCCCCTTACAGGAGGATTTTGGCAAAATCCCGTATTATTGCCCCCTACATAGTAGAGTGCAACTATTGTCCAAAATTCAAGTTTCTGCCTTTTATATAAATGTCATTTCATGTACTTGTGTGTTATGTTTGTTCGGTTCAACACCATTATTTGATAGTCCATTTATCGAGGAAGGCTATAAATCATCACGCTACGACCGAATACGTGCCGAGCAGCGGAAGTGAAACCGCAGGGAACAGATAGTAATTACTAAGTTGACAGTTTACATGAGAACATTGTTGGCATGTACAATTTTATTCAAATCATGTAGTTAATTGGTGGCGTTATGGACACTTTTGAGAGCAGCGTGAATAAAATTTAACATTTAACTCAATTTGAATGTTTCTCTTTGCACCCCAATTTTAATGTTTTTACTTTATATTGATTATGCTGCCTACACAAATGTCCTTTGTTGACCGACTTCAAAAAAGGAGGTATCTCTTTTCGACCGTTTATATATATTTTTAACATTTGTTCGCGAAATACATCGTCGTATATGAACCGATTTTGATTATTCTTTTTTTGATGAAAAGAAGATGTTTCAAAGGTGGTTCCATGATAAGAATATCAGGGTTTGATGACGGAAAACCAGAGATATCGAGGGGAACTTTCAAAAGTCTTAACTTACAAACGTGCTAGTCGCTCACTAGTGCGGTTGTAAGTTTTTCTATTACAGATTTTATAGCGGTTCAATTTATTAAAGGTCTGGTCGATCTGATGATGAAGACGAAGGACAGTTCAGGGAACTCCTCAACAGTTTACAGTAGCTCCCTTGTGTTTGGACTTAATTCATTTATATTGATGAGAACTTTACACCCATTTGCATCTCGACATGGTAAACTTGTATTGATTGGATTTCATGTGTTAATAATATTTATTGAGCCAGTCTTTTTTACTATAGCTTGAAAACTGTTTGCGGGATGCAAACAGTTTTTAGATAAGGTAGTTAATATTTGGATAATTTTAAACTTAACATCTGATACCTTTACCTACTTTCTGTGCTAATAAAGAACTATTCTATTCATATGGGTTATTGTTCGATGCAGTATCCCTGCCAATTGGTCCCGTAAAATTTCATTTAATTTGGTTCAGTAATGTTTATTTAATGAGCATTTTTAGCTTATTGTTTATATGGGCGATATTATTACTGGTGCTACGGATTAAAAAATTCTAGTGCACATGTAATAAAATTATGTATTTGACAAGAATTTGGGTTGAATATTTAAACCAAAAAGGGTAAAATAAAAAAGTTAAAAAAAAAAATGTTACCGCATTCAAAAACAACCACAAAAAAGATTTTTTTGGTATCTTCATCGTGTCGTTGAACTCCTTTAGTTATGAGTCGAGCTACACGGTAACAGATAAATGCTTGCACTGCCTGGACAGGTTCACTCTAATCTATCTAGTGCTTTTTTCTTCGTAACACTAACTCAGACACTAACCTGCATAACATGACCATTATGATGTCTAGACTTTAAATGAGACAGTGACCTCTGAGTTTGTTTAGGCTGTTTCTTCTCAGAGTAGTCAGGTAAAAAACACCGGCTCAACCATTTTTTAATAAAAAGAACTTATTTTAAAAAGAAACCCACTTCCAAAACACAAAAAAGTGTAAATTAATTCTTCGTCTGGCGGTTACTAGTAATTTTTCTTCTACTTGCAAGGACTATCGATGTAATTTGTTGTCCACTTGGGAACTAAGTGTTGGCTACTCACAGTCGAGCGTGAGCTGCGCGGCGCGCGCGGGCGGCTGGTGCGGCGCCAGCTGCGGCTGCAGCAGGTGGGCGTGCACGCCGTCCGCCTTCACGCCTGCGTACCACGCGCAGCTCAGTACGTCTTTTTCTTACAGTGAACACATTTCTACGTTGTGCTAACTTTATTTATTCAAATTTATCTTTATAGATAGCATACGACTAAATAGATTTCGTTGTCTGTCTGAGTGACTGTTTCGTAACAAATTACACACATCAGAAAAAGTTTGCGATCACTTTGAAAAATCTAAATATTTTTTGTTACAGTACATTATATTATGACTTCTTCTTTTTTAAGATTCTTTGTTTAAAAAAAATAGATTTAGAATATAAAACAGTTCAATGGGGTGAAAAAGCACCAACTTTTCACAGTAGGTGTCGTCTTATTGTTGGTACCTGACGAACTGACAAAACTAAACACAGAAATTAATTACACACATTGTGACTTCTGCACAATAAAAATAATGGTGTCAATTTTTGTGTAAATGTTCAAAACGTACCTAGCTACGAGAACAGGCTTCTTTCCTGTTGTTTTAGCTTTCCTTATAATTGAGCGCAACTCTTCTTTTAATTGAGCCGTAATCAAAAAGGAATACATTTTTAGGAAGGAAGGAAGGAAGGAATACAAGAATTATTTTACTTTGAAAACAAAGTATGATTGATGCATAACCTCAAAGAGTTGAGGACGGCTGAATGAGGTACCAACGATTGTCGCGAAATCTGGTATTGACATTGCGGTCGCCACCCCATTGTTTTATCATACATTTTTCTTTTTATCAGCTTATGCCAGTTATCATAAACTTTTTTTATGTGTGTATGGAGTAGTTTTACGGACGATAGAATTCTAAAAATTGTTATAAATACATTAAACAAGAATGAATTTCGACGTATAGTAAAATCATAGCAAGCATGAAGTCCGCTCGCGACTCACCGTTCCCGTTGGCCTGGTCGGGCTCGTCCCTGGCGGGCGGCGGCGGCGGCGCGGGCGCGGGCGCGGCGGCGCAGCGCGCGGCCCACACGCCGGCCGCCAGCGCCACGCCCGCGCCCGCGCTGTTGCCGGCCAGCACGTCGAACACGTCGGGCGGGTCGCGCGAGCCGCGCGTGCGCAGGCGCAGCTGCAGCGGGCTCACGTACTCGCCGGCCGGCACGCTGCGCGCCTCCACGCACACCACCAGCCCGCCGCCCGTGATGTTCGCTTTGATTCTGTGGGACAGTCGCTCGTGTCAGGGCCGGCCGGGGCCGCGGGCGAGGCGCTGCCGGCCGACACGCACCTGACGTAGGCGGTGAGCGGCGCGGCGGGCGCGGGCTGCGGCGGCGGCTGGATGCGCAGGCGCACGAGCGGGATGGTGGCGCGCGGCGGCACGCTCCACACGGCGCGCGGCGCGGACTCGCCGCCGCCCGGCAGCAGCAGGCCCAGCCACGCGCCCGACGAGTACACCTCGCTCACCTGTCACATCACACCGTTATTGCTTGTTTTAGGCAATTTGGTAGCCGATCCCAACACAGCAACTACAGCTCTTCTCATACTATCGAACATGAAACTTCTAGTACTTTTTTTTTATGCGTGGTAAAATCATCAAATGAGTCCTCCCATCCAGGGCAAAGCGGGAGGGACTGTCAGACTCGTACTAACTAAAATCCACGGTGTCCTTCAATAGCCCTTTACGATACTTTACTACTAAAATAAATATTTTCACACATCCAAACATAACCATTTAGCGTGAAATGGGGGGAGACACTGTCTAAGAGCTTTGCTTAATATTTTGCAGACGGATCTCAAAAATTGTCTTAGTAAATGGGTCCAGTTACATGTTTAGGTACCCTAAAAACACCCCCACTTTATAGGTAGAAGAGGTATACTAATTTCTTTTCGAGGTTTTATTTTACCGCTACATGGAAAGTTACAGTTTTAAGAACTAAGAATCTCTGAGCCAAGCTAGCAAGCGGACTGACGACGGACGGACATGTTGAAACTATATATGTTACGACTAATAGCCGAAGTGCAGCTACACTTAGTTTTAGCCGGCTACAACTAGGTGCAGCCGACTACATGCGGTTAAACTTAGATGTATCCTTCCTTCACAGGAGCCAGTCGACGGAGCTCCGCTACGCGGGGCTCCTACTTCTGGTTGGTTTTAAAAAAAAAATTCGACTTAATTTGTCCGAGTCGGGGTGCCAGCAAGACCCGAGGCTGATATTCTAGCCTCTATGATGAAGGCTTAACCTAGTTCTAACCGAAGCTAAGTTCGGCTATTAGCCGTAACTAGGGTTGCCAACCATACTATAATAGTACTGTATTTAAGGTCTCCGTACTATATTCTGCTGAAGAAATATATAGTACGCGAAATACTATATTTCAGTACTATAGCTCAATGTTTATATTTTGCAATACTAGTAAAATAAAAAAAAAACTTCTTGCAATTTATGAACGCGTCTTCGTCGTCTAAAATAATAAAAATGCAAGAAGTTCAAAGAAATATAGTTTGTATAAAAAATAAATTAGAAAAAATATAACTTGATTCTATTTTTTATTCTTCCCTACTAAAATACTATATTTTTTGAAGCGTACTATATTTTACATTATTATTTACAAAAAAATGTTGGCAACCCTAGCCGTTACATATACATTTGAATGAAGACGTTACTTGTATAGTTTGGTCGGTGGGGTTGTGCATGGTGAGCAGCGGCTCCACCGTGGCGTTGAGCGGCACGCGCACGCCCACCAGCGGCCACACGCCCCACTCGCTGGCCACGCCCACCGCCGACACCTGCGACACACACCGTAACACTCGTCACACAGAGCAGCTCGAACTTGTGTCCGTAAAACATTCACTTGTCATTTAAAACTGAGGGTAGCATCAATTAATTGAAAATCTAATTAGTCATCATATGGAATTTCAAAAAATAATAGAGAAGTATTTCTTCTTTTGTTAAATAAATAAATATTTACAAAGATATAAGGCATCCAAACTAGAGGGCTCGTAACGTCAGAACTAAACAGAAAAAATTGTCGGTTTAGGCGCAAAAAGCCTAATTCGCAAAATGGTAAATGGTCAAAATTGATTTTGAGAATTCCCATTTGGGAGTTCTTATAAATAAAAAATTAGCCATTTTGAGAACTTGTCTTTTTGCGAGTAGGTTGCCATTTTGAGAATTAGGCTTTTTGCGCCTAAACCGTTGTGTCAATTTTAAAATCGCCGTTATTAGCCAATTTTGGTATACGTTACAAAAGAAAATATACTGGTCTGGTAAATATAAATCATTGTTTAATTATAAAAAAAAATGTTCAGTCAAATAGCAAATTGATTATGTAGAGCATGCAGCAATCCACAACGATATTCAATCCACTCGGGTGCGGGTGTATACTCACGGGGTACTTGTGCACGCCGAGCGAGGTGTGTATGTAGAGGTGCGCGGACACGGGCCCCTCGCGCCGCCCCAGGTACACCACGCTGAACGACGTGTTGGCTTGCGGCGGCAGCGTCTGCGCACACACAGAACCTCACTCTCAATTAATATGCATCAGCATCTCAAATATTCTTAAATAAGTTTTCTAATCACTTTGTATAGTTCATTTAGAAGTTGAATTGAATTAGAAGTTTTATACATGGCCCAAAATCGGGCACACCGCATTAGCGGCGGTAAGACCCCTCTTTGTGGTGGCTGGGGATGCGCCACGGCGACCTCAACGGACACGGTTGTCGAGAGAGGAGAGGAGGTTCCTGTTGGATTTGACGGGAGGAAACGTCCGGACGACACGGTGGAGCATACGATGGGCTGCCCCAATCGGGCGGGGCACCGCTGTTTCCTCAAGGATTGAGAAGAATAATTTGTCATAATGTTCTTAAAATAATGCAATGATTGATGACTTTAGCCCAGGACCCAATGGGATTCCCATTGGACTTGCGTACTAATTTTTTTTGTTATGTGTACAGTCGCAAATACATCAAACAACTAGCAATTCAGTTGAACGACTGCAAAAAAATGTGAACACTTCTTCGAATAAAATGTTATTACGATGAGTGTTCAACGAAAGAGGCATCAGCAGCGCAGCGAGTGAGTGCAGCAGATCATACGTAGTTAGTGCGTGGATACGACGCGCTAAATATATCACACGCCGCCGTGCATCTGTGAGCGGCGGAGAAAGTGCAGCGCACCCGCCGCACTACCCACTGCCAACATCGCGGACTAGGTACCGTCTGTTTGTGAGCAGCAGCCACTGCTGCATCGTGTGCTCCATCATACCCCCAGGACTCACACTGGCAGTCCACATTGCGTAACAATAAGGGCGGATTTGGATGTTCAAGTGTTGTTTCTGCTTATCCTTCACTTGTTTACTAGCCGGCCAGCGTGGACGCTGTTTTGTTTGTAGATACACTACTGATAATAATCGCTGGAGGCGAGGAGGTGATTACGATAAGATGTTATGTAAAATGTGTAACCTTATTATGTGTGAACGCGATAAGTGACGACCACGAACCAACTTTATTATTTTAATTTTGTTAATGGTTTTTTTTTTAATTATGTTGACCCACACTAGAATTTTCTCCTGTATCGTGGGTGCGTTTACAAACATAGAAACTCACATACACAAACACCCAGACCCGGAACAACTACTTGTAGGTCATACAAATATTTGTTCCGTGCGGAAATTGAACCCACGACACCCTGCGCAAAAGTTCAATCGCTCAGCCAGTGCGCTAACCGTGTCGTCACTCTGTAGTTTATGTATGTCGTGATTCTGTAGTATGTGACAGGGTGGTCGAGTAGTGCGGCTGGAAGGACCAGCGGCGATAGCTTCCGGTGCGGGCCGACTCAGGCGCACGTGACCTACTTTCACAAATACCCGCAGCGTGGTACTTCCATATCGACAAACTTATTTATACAACTTCCTTCATCCACATCTCTTACTTATCTTCGCGGACACCTGCACAACATGTCTCATGCTCAGCAGCTTGCCACGTATCCAGAGGAAATTCTAAGTAAGCTGGGATTCTAAAGTCGTTAAGAACTGACGACATCGTTAGAATAATATCGTGGGATGAGCATACAATTCCATGACGTGTTCTGTTCTCGTCACCAGTCGTCAACCTGTCACTCCTCACTGCTCTCGCCAAAAGATTCAGTTTACTTTCTCTATCTAAATCATGTTCGGGCACGCCGCAATCGCGGCGGTAAGACCCCTCTTTGAGGAGTGGCTGGATAGGCGTCACGGCGTCCTTACCTACCGCATGACGCAGGTCCTCACCGGACACGGAAGTTTCGGGAGGTTCCTGTGTCTGATAGGGAGGGAAGAAACGCCTGGGTGTCACCACTGCGAGGATCGTCCGGAGGACACGGTGGAGCATACGGTGCAGGACTGCCCCGCTTGGGCAGAGCACCGCCGTGTCCTCACGACGGCGATAGGCGGAGACCTCTCGCGCCCGGCATTGGTCGAGGCCATGCTGCGGGGCGAGACGGAGTGGGAAGCGGTCGCCTCCTTCTGCGAAGCAGTCATGCTCGTGAAGGAGGAGGCGGGCCGCCTTAGGGAGAGGACAGCGTCCTCCCTCCACCCCAGCCGCAGTGGTAGACGCCCACGGCGTCGGACGTCGCAGGACGATCTCCGGCCACCGTAGGCGCGGGCATGCGGGCAGCGAGTAATGGGCGACTTGCTGTCCGACCATGGACCATGCCCGGGTCGACGGCGCGTTGTGTTCCACGCGCGCCTCAAAGAGTGTCAGCATATTGACGGGGCCTGTATAGGGCCAAAGCCTGCCGGGGTCGCGGGACCAAGGGATTACCGTGACCCCGGTACGTAAAGGGCTAGTGAAGGACACCGTGGATTTTAGTCAGTACAAGTCTGACAGTCCCTCCCGCCCTGCCCTGGGTGGGAGGACTCATTTGATGATTTTACCACGCAAAAAAAAAAAAAAAAAAATCTAAATCATGTTGCGATCAAACAACGCCAAATAGAACGGTTGACTTTTATATTTAGAAGTTTCACATTGCGAGTAAAGTTTGCATAAAAAAAAAACATCGTAAATCATGTTACGATCGTTTCATATGTCCATGCAGAAGTGCAACAAGAGCAAAACACGGCAAAGCCGAGTTTTCCAGCAGAAATTGTTTTTACGGCGGTGGCGTACCATGTAGCACGTAGTAACAATTAGCGAGGCTCAACCCGGAACGTGTTGAGCGATACAGAGTGCGCCGCCACGATACACAGTAGTGTAAGAGTTGCGTCATTGAGACCGCTCCTGATGTGTCGAGGCTGCGCGCCCACTACATCTCGCGCTAACGATGCTGCACATGAACTACTGGTCACAGACACGCATGCGATAAGAGATTGCATCGCACATTAGACTTGTTTGTAGTAGCTATTGCTAGCTACTGCAGAGTCGTACAGCCAAGCGCAAAGCTAATTGAGGTAGCTTTTCTTAAGTTTAAGTAACGAATAATTAGCGAGCATGTTGCCCAAGTTTGAAACTGATGATGTATAGGCTATAGGATCCTTTGTTTGGACATGAACTGGCTAGAGTAGATAGTCTCCCACCTCCAGTTTTCCCTGCCTTGTTTGCGGGTACGTAAAGTTTTAGTGGTTTTAAAGCATTTGCAAATTCCTAGTTTGTGTAAACAGCGTTTTATTTTTAAAGTTGGAAGACATTGTCGGCGTTGGTAAAGTCAACAAGCGCCACTGAAATGTTTGGCTAGCTTAAGTTTATTAGTGTGAGCCACGCGCAATAAATGTTCTATTATAAACATTACTTTGGAATCACACAACGTTTTATTACAATGTAAACAGTTATAACAGCATGAAACGATCAATGACTACGATGCCTCATAAAAGTTGTAGTATGTTAAATAACACTCGCCGGCTCTCACAGGCACATCTTAAAGACTAGGATAGTCAAATTCGGCCGTTGATTGGTTACAGACAAAGATCCAACCGAATAATTTCCACGTTTAATATCACGTTCCCTACATATCTAGTGTCCACATTATGAACTAATACGTATTAGGGACTGCATAGCAGATATGCTTGACGAATTCGCACTTTCGCATACATTTTTATTAGTGTTTATTTCGTATCCAATATTACATAATTATACCTACTGAAATTATGAATACGAAAGTGTGTATGTAAGCCGGGACGAGTAAGATCCAGCCATTACCCAGACGGGACCCAAAAGGTTATAGGCTGCAATAGGGGGCGATCGAAACAGCGGACAACAATACTATTAAAATACAAATAGTCCCAATTCTAACAAGGTACAATGCTACATGTTTCCTTACAATTAATGGAAATTAATATTGCTATATTCATGTCAAATAATAATTCATAATAACATCAATAGTAAGGCCTACGTAAAGTAATTGACTAGTCACAATATTAAAGTTTTACATATTATTCAAGTTGGTGACGAGCTCGTCAAACTTTTTGTTGGGAAGTCATCTCCATGACAACAGTGTCAGCAATAAGCACAGCGAGTCAATAGCAACCCTGACGAGGCACTCGTTCACGG
The DNA here is from genome assembly GCA_943136025.2 of Agrotis puta. Taxonomy (NCBI): domain Eukaryota; kingdom Metazoa; phylum Arthropoda; class Insecta; order Lepidoptera; family Noctuidae; genus Agrotis; species Agrotis puta. Next base: position 162,335 of record OW964181.2, read on the forward strand.
GATGTAGGTACAATGAGGAGCACACAGCTCGGGGCTCGAACTAATGATATTGGCTAAATTATCTAATGGTACACACACAATAGCTGAGTTTAATCTTACGATCTTACGATCGTTTTTAATGATAATGGTACGAAACCCAACGTGTACGAGTCCGACTCTCACTTGGTCGGCTTTTTTTAAGTAGTTAACTAAAGGTAGGCAGAAAGTTGGTAGTAATCGATCGTCATACAGGAATAAAGCCATCCAAATACAATGATCACAACAAACCGGTGACCTACCACCCCTGCTCGGTAACAGCGAGTGGTCAGCGACGGCCGCAGCGTGCGACCACAACGAGGGCCGCCGCGGCAGGACAGCGCCATCAGAGACACACCACTACTTATGTTACCGACCCATTTGTACACACGTGTGTACCGATGTGTTCACTTACAACATCAAGTATCGATTTTCAGTTATTTTTATCACTGCTACTAGTTTTTGTCTGACATTCCTTTGTAATATATGGTCTGACTTTGAAATATTTTGATGCAGTTTTCCTTAATTGTTTGGAAGCACAATTAATTTGACCGACCGTTGGTCATACGCCTGTAATACACATGCCAGTAACATGTACTAAATAAAGAATGCAAGTAGCTTGCATGCTTATAACAGCGACTGATTAGTATATGATACTAGCAATGGCATGCCACAATAAGTGTGCCACTTGCATGATTTTTCACAAATTACTTTAAATTATACGTGTAATCAGATGTCTGGCTCCAAAATTGTAGCAAACATTCATTATCGAATATTTTACAAGCATCGTTGAAAGCTGTCAACAGCGGAGCTAAATTAGGTTCTGAAAGTCATCAACAACCGGCATTACGTGTTTCAGTAAAATGTCACACATTTCATAACAGCGGCGGAGTGGCTAATATTGCACCATATTTTATGTAAAGATGTGCACTATTATGTACGTGCGGCGAGCAGCGCTAAGATAAACAAACGAGTAGTGAGTCCACAGGCGACCGCACCAGCAGCGTCAGCGCTGCCGCCGGCTGACGAGCTCTGTTCACTACAACGACGCTATAACCGACAGCCAGCCCTGTGAATGCGCGTATTCTCTTTACATAACAATCATGATAACAAGAGAGCGCATCACCTGTCACTCCATTACTTTTTTGCGGAATGCAGAAAGCTTTAACTCTTCAACATTTTTTAACGTCATTTTAGCGAGTGAAGCCGCGTTGAAATGGTGACACAAACTGAATTTCGCATTTATAATAGGTATTTTAGTCAGGATTTAAAAGTTATGATTTGAAGGCGCGAAAATAATCACTTTCTATGTTTAAATGTCATATTGTGTCAATAATAAAGCTAAACATATCATCAATCTTTATCTACGTACTATTTTATAAAATGCCGCTTACTCTCGTCTTCTCATGTAATTAACTTCTAACAATGATTTCATATATTTAGACCCGGATAATAATAAACGACGCACAAAAACTGGTATGACTACTCAGTTATCTACGTCACACTCACATAATGGGCGTGTCTGTGGAACAATACGAGGAGCTCCTTGTCTCACGACACAATCATGCAGTGTTATCGCGAGGGCGGGGGGGGGCAGATGGCGCGCTATCAGCGAGCATGCGGTAGCGGTCAATGTGCACCCTCACACGGACTCCCGGACCATACCATACGAACATTATGTTTTATTTTTGTTGCCCCTCACTAGAAGAATTTCTCCGGTGTCTTGGATGCCTTTACAAACATAGTATTTTACATTCACCCAGACCCGGAACTACTATTTGTAGGACATAGAAATATTTAATCCGTGCGAGAATCGAACCCGCGACAGGCATTTCCTCACATTATACCTGTTACAAACGCATTAAAACATTATTACAAATATTATGTAAATACAACTTGTTAGTAATGTATTTTATTACCGTGTCTGTCTGACGAGAACCGGACTGCGGGGTCGCACTTTGATACTTAAAAATATTTGCAACATGACATAAATACAATGATAGCATGAATATTATACAGGGTTACTTGTAATTCCACGTATATCCGTCAGGAGCTGATAGGGGGCCAAAATGCAACAAATTGTACCACCCATATGTATGGCCGAATTAAATAGTTTTTAAGATATTTTAATTTTAAGGTAATTTTGATATTCACCTCTCAACGAATAAGAACCATTCGAACATCATATTGTAACTGGCACTTCAATTAGGCTATGTGCATAATTATGAGCGACAGAAAAGTATTTTTATACCTTACTTACCATTTTTTCAATGAAACTTCTAAAATTACTATGACACTTTTACAGCCGGATCCTTCCCCAGAGGGGCAAAATTGAAGGCACCAGATGGTGGCCTCAAGATGTGGTAGATGAGGTACCTTAGACTCGAAGAAGGATGCGTGAAAGTCAGGCGTGGTGCCGGCCACGGAGGCCAGGTGCATGGTGGTGTTGGCGGTGTTGGTGAGCGTGACGGTGAGCGCGTGCGCCGCCGCCAGCGCCGCGCGCCCGAACTCCAGGGCCGGCGGTGACAGCACCAGCGCGCCCGCCGCCACCGCACGCCCGCCGCGGCCCGCGCCCTCCGCGCCCGACTCCTTGCCCCATTCCTGTGCACAAACACATCATCGCTCAACATAAACCACTACAGTTACACAATAAAGAATTACTAACATGTTCAAAATATTTGGTGTTTGCATTGGCTGGGAATATTACTGAAACAATTTTGAGCAAGTGTGTACCCTATGAAAGAGGTTCTACAAATTACAATATTTATTTATTTATAATGTATACTAAAAAAGGTTTAACAACAGCTTAATCTTAAATAAAGGAGGATAAGACACAACTTTGGCAAGTTGTTCTACTGAGCCCCAATGACGGGAACCATATGTGTACTTAATGATGTAGCAGAAAACATTGATATTTTTACTTGTTCTCTGAGTGAGTTCACAAAAACTATTACATACATTTTATGTAGGTAGTAATTAAAACTGTAATATTGCGGCCACACTATTGAATTAGGAAAATCCTGTAATGATAGTGATGATGTGTTAATAAATAAATAATCAGTTTAAAAAATTTAAGACAATTTTCCATGAAACACTGAAAGAAACAATGTCTAAAAGTGTTACACATTATAATATTTAGATAGGTGATCAACAAGTGATGACTGCTGCATGCATACATTGTGCAGCCGAAGCCTCACTCATACAGAGGCCATACAGTGGGACTTAAGTAGACTAGCCTAGAACCAGAACAATGCAGGCACAAAACTAATTATTTTACTAATATTATAAAGTAGACAGATTTGATTTTCAAAAATTGTTTCACCAGTTGATAGCTGCTTTGTCCTGAGTGACATAGGCATAAGGGGCCAGGGGTGGGGGGTTGAGCGTGCGAAGCCGCTAAAGCTAGTTTGAAATGTTTACTGTATAAGTGTATAATGATGATGCCTACAAACATGACTTGGACATGTATTTCAGTACTTATATTGTTTTTTTTTTATCCTGTTCTTGAAGTCAACTACGGTCATTTTCCTCAGTGGGGAATTCAATAAACAGCAATTGTGTCATCTGCCTATTGTCCTGATTAGGTAAGGTGGTTGGTAAGGAAAACAAATAGTTCAATGTGAGGCAGGATTTTTGGCACTGCAGTTTTTGCGAGAACTCTAGTTTCATTTATTTACATTAATGTAACAGACACTTGTGCTAAGTGTACTACATCTTACAATAAAGCCACTGCAATAATTAGTGCCAGATGACAATGATTTTATGTATTTTTATGTATTGCCAATTCAGTGTGGAGTTTGGAACAGCAGCCTGATATATTAGAGGAGCCCATGTAACACTTGTTTGTCTCAGCTTACAGTATATATAGTTTTAAGTTATTTGCTGTGCCCTAACAGGGTAAAGAATCCATTAGTTTTAAGCATAGCTTATAACTATGTTTACATTGTGCAATAAATAAATAAAATCAATCTTGATTGGAATTCTAAGTAGTAGTATTATTAATAGGTTTAATAGATAGAAGCAGCACAGAGTAGTGTGTGGGTCGAGGTGAGTGACCGTGCAGGGCTAGGCTAGATGCCCACAGGAAGTGGCTGTGTATAGCTGCCATTAGGAAACAACACTTATAACTGATAGCAGCATGACACATCACATTTATTACTTCGCCACAGGTTCAGATTTTCTCTCTCCTCTTTAGCAATTTGAGAGAGACATTTGGTTGTATTCATAAATGTATAGATTTGGTTCCTATATATAGTACTGAAGAGATGCAAAGCTGCTTCCATACAATAAAGTTGTATCAAAGTTTAGGTATCAGCAGGCTTGTCTGTTTTCAGAGATATCTGGATAATTATTGTATTGTATAAAGGGCTGGTGTCCTCAACACCACATTGAAAGTGTGTATTTTTAAACTTTTAATCCAAAATTGTATTTAGTATCACATTCTTATTAAAAAATTGCATTTATGATTGTTGAATAAATAATTTTATAATAAATTATAGTGGTTATATTGTACATTAATATTTAATCTTGCTTACCTGAAATGTTATTCCCTCTATAAGGGAATCATGTACTGTAACACCTGCAAAGATTTAATAAACTATTAGCATCATCAAAAGAGGCATTGATAATTTACAATTATATTTATTTAAAAGTATTACTACCATCATCAGAGTATTTGATTTTAATTAAATATACCTAATTATATCAAGTTCCACAATAATTATTTACATAAATTATTGTAGGTATTATGTGGGGGGTGAGAGCGTGCGCGCACATCTGCTCGGCGAAGCATGCGTTGCATGGAAATATGGGCACCCACCGCGTGCTCGCTGGCTCCCAGCGTCCCTCAACTTACCAAAATACCATACACATAGCTGTGGAAAAACGACAAACAAGCGCGTCTCGTCCCCGATCTAAAATAACATCGCCGCACACTACCGCCTTACGACGAACCTGCCAACTTATTGTTGCTAATCCGAATCACTTTTTATTTGACCTACCCCACTAGTTTTCCCTAAAGCTCAATAGCATAAGCATATATTGAACTAAGACGATAGCAAAGAAAAACAAATACATTTATTTATTATTTTAAAATCGATCCTACCATGGCTCTTTCCCTGGGCTGACAGCTTCGTGTTCAGCGAAATATCCAACAACGTCAACACAAATACATAACACCACACTAGTTTACGATACATTTTAATGTAACTGTTGATTGCAATAAGCTTTGTTAATTCACATTTCTCTTAAACAATTCGATATTTTCATCATATCAGTCAACTCACGAGACGTGCGTTCGCGAAATTGTGAATGACAAGGACAACAGATAAAATATAAGTACATGTTGACATTTACGTTTGGATATCAGTCTCTCGGATAATATGAATTCATATCACCATGCCTTCTGAAACTCTTCTAAAGGATTTGAGAGAGCAGGCAGATTAAAAAAACCTGTTTTGCCTGATATTAAAGAGAACCAAAACAGAGTACTTATTTTACGATTTTGGCGGTCTCTTCAGTGCAGTGGTGCGCCCATTACTCTTGCCGGAACGCCCATTCCAATCTGTTCCGACTTCCGGTAACTCAGGTCTCTCTTGGCCATATTCATAAAACAATTCTCTGTGAACGCAACTAAAGAAAAACGGGAGCCTGGCTGATCCTGTCAGTGTCAAAATCAGAACTGTCAGACAGTCTATGTTTGTAACAAAATCACAAAACATTACTCTGATTTCTTTGCCTCTGCGTTTAAAATTTCGTCTTTACAGGAATTATTTTTGAGGCTGATGGATGGAAACGGTGAGTAAAATTAGTTTACTGTACTCCTGAATATATACGGCCTGCGCGTTTTGCTTCATCTTTTGACTTACTAACTTGTTGTTGTGCTTCAGCTGCTTGGAGCTGAATCAGGCACAAATACGAAAATAATATACTAACATGGTGTATTATTTTTTGGTAATACAAATACAGAGAGTGACGACACAGTTAACGAATATGAGGAGCGTCAAAATACGAACCATGATGAAGCGCGAGAGAGAGCTGAATTCCTCGGGGGCCTCGCTGACAGCGGACCCGACAGTGGCGAACCTGATGATAACATCACAAACGACGGCACCGGCGAAGACTCCGAGGAGGAGCGTGCCTATGATATATCCATAGCTGCTTCACATTCGGTTAGTATGTACTATATTGTTAGTTCGAAGTCACTAAGAATTTATAGGACTCTTCTCCAACACAGCCCTAAACTAAGGCGACTGCTCACAGTCCACTGAGACACTGAGCAGCACCATGTCATCAGCATAGCTAAGATTGTTTAAAACTATATCACCAATACAACCTGCTTGGCTATCACTCAATTCCTCGATCAACTTGTTAGTATTAATGTTAAATAAATTAAGCAGAGGGAGTCTACCTTGCCTCACATACAGAATTCCATAAAAAGCTAATATTTTTGGTGGCTCTATATTCCTGTTTTTAAAACTTTTCCCCTTGCACTAGGAATTAACTCTGTGTTGTGGGTGCGTTTACAAACATTGCTTATGTGACATGTGTGTGCAGTACCTGGGCCCTGGTCTGGTGGACATGGGCGGGCGTGCCGTCCTGGAGGCGGGGTGGCGCGGGCGCGTGCCGGCCGCCGCGCACCACGGCGTAGTGTTCCCGGGCGAGACTGTGCCCATGCTGCTGCCACACGCGCCCGACGCCGCGCTACTGGCGCAGGCCATCAAACGCGACAAGCTCTTCGGCCTGCTCTGTCCAGAGTCTGTAACAAACTAATCTATTACTCCACCTGTACGAAGCCCCCATCTGAGTGTCCTAGTGTTTTCAATTAGCCCATTATAGGGCGCAATTAAACTTCAAACTTTAAAAATAAATAAAATGCCAATGTTAGTTTCTTTATGGAGAATAATAAGAAAAAAAACTCCATACTTACTCTTGATGCAGCCAGCAGCTACGTCCAGGGCGTTTAGGTTCATGAGGTATGAGTAGATTTTCAACGTGTGTGTGTGTGTCTGCAGCGAGTCGGGCCGTATGGTGTCGGGGTACGGCGTGCTGTGTGAGGTTATGATGGCGGACATCGTGGAGGCCACAGACGCGGCGGACACGCACTACCAGACCACAGTGGTGACGTTCAAGGCGCTCGCCATCCACCGCTTCCGTCTGCTCAACGTGCCGCGCTCCAGCGTGCCGCTGCACGCCTACGCCAGGCAAGGACTGCTCTATCACACACTATACTGCTCTCGTAGGAGCTAAGCTAATTTCCTGAAATTTTTTAATAACTCTGAGGATCATAAACCCATCCTCGGCAAACACTGCTTGACCATAAAAATCGCCCCATAGTCCAGGAGGCTGTTCAATCATGAGCTCCTGCATGCACTTTTATTAGTTTATCTTAGTTAAATAAATATAAATAAATAAATATTCCACAACCTTCACACAACGCCATCTAGTCCCAAGCTAAGCAGAGCTTGTGTTATGGGTACTAGACAACTGATAAACATACTTATATATTTCTAAATACATACATATTATAGATAAATTACACCCAGACACAGAACAAATGATCGTGCTCATCACACAAACATTTGTCCTGGGTGGGAATCGAACCCACAACCTCCGGCATAGCAGTCAGGGTCACTAACCACTAGACCAACAGGCCTGTCAAAAAAGTTTCGCTTCTTATGATCCTTTCGTACGATGATCGGTATTTTTTGCCAGTACTAGTTTTGCATATTATATCGTGATACAATAAGTAAAGAAAGTGTCCCCACAGAATGCGTTTCGTGGAGGTGATGGTGCTGCCAGAGATGTCGGCGCGGGACACGCTGCGCGGCGCGCGCCTTGCTTCGCTGGACCCGCTACGATCCGCTGACCTCACGTGCGTACCGCCCGTGTAGTAGCGCGCGCTGGCCGACCCTCGCGTGCGTACCGCCCGTGCAGTAGCGCGCGTTGGCCGACCCTCGCGTGCGTACCGCCCGTGCAGTAGCGCGCGTTGGCCAACCCTCGCGTGCGTACCGCCCGTGCAGTAGCGCGCGTTGGCCGACCCTCGCGTGCGTACCGCCTTTGCAGTAGCGCGCGCTGGCCGTCGCTAACGTGTCTGTGTGTGCAGCGCGCCGGTGCAGCGGTGGCTGCGCGCGCTGGACGCGGCGGCGACGCCGTGGCCACGCTTCGTGCACGACGTGTTCGACCTGGAGCGCATGCGCCGCACCATTCGCACGTACTTCTCTTCGCTGTCGCTGGAACAACGCCTGCCGGACGAGCCGGTGTCGTTGTCCTTCTGGGTGGCCTCCAACCTGGCCGTGTCGTGCGCCGACCGGCTCGCGCTCTTCGTGGTCGACAGCGCGCTGCTGCGCCTACATATGGAGTGCCACTTCATAAACAGAGTAACTCTATATCCATACTACTAAAATATTATAAAGCAGAAGAGTTTGTTTGTTTGGTTGAACGCGCTTATCTCAGGAATTACTGGTTGGAATTGATAATTCTATTTGTGTTGGATATAGGAGCGGAGCAGCTATGAGAAATGTTTCAAAATCAGGAAAATGTATTCCTTTTCGAGAGCTTCCGTTGCGTGCGCTGCGTAAACAGTTAAAGATACGCAAAAAATATGTACTACGGAATTATTCCTCATGAAAAGTTCTAAAATAAAGTCACCGAGAACTTTTACCTATCTTTGAAGGTTAAGTCACTATAACCTTTTTGATGGAAATCAAATTTTTATGGAAATCATACCTTTTTGATGGAAATTAAAATTATTTTCATTAACATAATATTAATCCTTATCCAAATCAATCATCACAAGCATTTAATTTTGAACAAAAATGCTCTTGACATCATTTGATTTCAATGAATATCTAAGGCGATGTCATAGTTTCAAAATAATACTACAACAAAATAATGACAGCCTGGGCATGTTAATGCTTGTAATAAGAGTGTTCGTAAGTTATTTAAGAAGAAGATGTTTCTTGTCCCCCATGTATCTATATTATCAGTTTACAGATTGTATGGAAGAGATCTCTTTAAAGAGTTAAGCTCATAATAGGGTATTTTACTGCATAAAAAATTGAAAATCTGTTTAATCCGGCAGTGAAAATATTGAAAAATAATGGACACGTTATTATTGTTTTTTTTTTATCAATGAATACTGACAAAAATAAAACGCTTCCAAAGCTTCGGGAGGGGGGCTTGTGACGTCATAACGCTTGTAAAATTGTGCCGACCGAGTGACGTTTTGTGATTTTTAAAAGCGTTGTATCTTCGTCAATTTTGGTTTACGTAGCAAAAGAATAAACGTCTAATATTTATTTATAATCCATATTTCGAGCTAATAATTGTTCTTGAGAAAAATAGCCTGTTGCAACGGTAAGATCCCTCTTTGAGAAGTGTTTGGAGATGCGCTACGGCGTCCTCACCTTCAACCTGACGCAAGTCCTCCCGGGCACGGTTGTTGCGGGAGGTACCTCAGGGATTCGGCGGCAGGCGAGGGGAATGGGAAGTAGTCGGAACGCGTGAGGGAAAGGACATCCTCTACCTATTAAATCGTGGGGATAATCCAGCCGCTTGCGGACGGGTAGTAATGGGTAGCTCGCCGTCCAACCAAGGACAACGCCCGAGTAACGGTGCGTCGTGTTCCACGCGCTCCTCAAGGGAACTGATGGGGACGGTACCATAGGGCCAAACGCCTAACATGACAAGGTTGAAACCGCGGGCAGAAACTAGTTTTAATAATATAATAGTCGCTATCCCTCTAACGTGACTAGATATTTTTGCGTAAAATATTTCAGTTTTTTTTTTACGAGAAATTTTGTCAATTTTCCATTTATTTCAGAAAAGCGTGCTGTGCTGCACAGCGTGTAATACTCACATCGCGCGGAGAGAACACATATTCGCTATGTCTAGTGAGGGCGTGCACTCCAACTATACCAATTTAGGTAAACCTGCTAAACATAGACATTCATAAATAGCAGCGAGCAGTGTCACAACACATCTGCTGCGCAAAGAGTAGATCCGACCGCGTGAGGCGACTGCCGACTGCAATCTTACAGCGCGCGGTCACGCTCCCATGCAAGTGTTGCCACATCTGTTAATAAAATGCCATATTGAGCTGTTTTGCCTGACCAGCGCAGGCAACCAGTGTTATCAGATTGTTGAATTTTTTTCTGATTAGATTCTAAGACCTTGTATGATGTCCATTGTTTCAATTCATATCCAGTTTTTGCAACAATTAGTATTTGAATTCACGGAATTGGAGCAGTGGCTCAAGTATTGGATTGCTGCGCTGCATATCGCGGGTTCGATTCCTGCACGGAGCAAATCTACAAGTAGTTGTTCTGGGTCTGGGCGTTGGTGTATGTGAGTTTCTATGTTTGTAAACGCACCCACGTTACAGGAGAAATTCCTAGTGTGGGGCAACTTTAGCTTTATTTTTTTTGTGTTGAAGGAATATGTCTACCTTCTGACTGACTACAGTCATACATACTACAGACATACTCCTTCACAACTTCGAGGCGTGAGTATATTTAATGGTATTTTTGCGATTTAAAAATAAGTAATTGATTTTTAATCAATTACTTATTTTTAAATCGCAAAAATACCATTAAAATGATTAGGTACACTATTTTATTGTATATATTATATTTTAGCCTATACCTATATAATTATATTTATAATTTTAATTTAATACTTAAATTTAATAATGCAATAACATAAAACCAACGATACACACCAACCATATTAATAGCACAAAAAAACTATTGTAGGTACTATTTCATTTATTTATTTTTTTTTCTAAACAAGAAGCGCCTTCATCCTCTCTCCTAATGAAATGTTTGTAAATAATAGTTGTAAAAATCCACTTTGCTGTGCCCGACAGGGTCCATAATTGATTCTATGTTTAACATACCAACTGTTTTTATGTACACATTATGGCATGCAATAAAGTATTGAGTATTGAGTATTCAATATTTGAATGCTTCTAGCATTTAAAAGGGCGGCACATGCGGTCGGTGTTGACAAATGTGCGATCAGCTTGTGTGGTCGTGTCAGAATTAATGGTCGACAGCATGAGAATAATTAGCCCATTAATGAGTGACGATTCGATTGGATGACAAATATTATCACTCGCTGCGTGTTGCAGGCGGGTACATGCACGACATCCTGACGGTGAGCCACACCACCAACGTGGAGCTGCACGGCGCGCCGTCGGCCGAGTACTCCTGGTTCCCCGGCTACACCTGGACCGTGGCGCTGTGCGCGCACTGCATGGTGCACATCGGCTGGAGGTACGTACATGCACCACATCCTGACGGTGAGCCACACCACCAACGTGGAGCTGCACGGCGCGCCGTCGGCCGAGTACTCCTGGTTCCCCGGCTACACCTGGACCGTGGCGCTGTGCGCGCACTGCATGGTGCACATCGGCTGGAGGTACGTACATGCACCACATCCTGACGGTGAGCCACACCACCAACGTGGAGCTGCACGGCGCGCCGTCGGCCGAGTACTCCTGGTTCCCCGGCTACACCTGGACCGTGGCGCTGTGCGCGCACTGCATGGTGCACATCGGCTGGAGGTACGTACATGCACCACATCCTGACGGTGAGCCACACCACCAACGTGGAGCTGCACGGCGCGCCGTCGGCCGAGTACTCCTGGTTCCCCGGCTACACCTGGACCGTGGCGCTGTGCGCGCACTGCATGGTGCACATCGGCTGGAGGTACGTACATGCACCACATCCTGACGGTGAGCCACACCACCAACGTGGAGCTGCACGGCGCGCCGTCGGCCGAGTACTCCTGGTTCCCCGGCTACACCTGGACCGTGGCGCTGTGCGCGCACTGCATGGTGCACATCGGCTGGAGGTACGTACATGCACCACATCCTGACGGTGAGCCACACCACCAACGTGGAGCTGCACGGCGCGCCGTCGGCCGAGTACTCCTGGTTCCCCGGCTACACCTGGACCGTGGCGCTGTGCGCGCACTGCATGGTGCACATCGGCTGGAGGTACGTACATGCACCACATCCTGACGGTGAGCCACACCACCAACGTGGAGCTGCACGGCGCGCCGTCGGCCGAGTACTCCTGGTTCCCCGGCTACACCTGGACCGTGGCGCTGTGCGCGCACTGCATGGTGCACATCGGCTGGAGGTACGTACATGCACCACATCCTGACGGTGAGCCACACCACCAACGTGGAGCTGCACGGCGCGCCGTCGGCCGAGTACTCCTGGTTCCCCGGCTACACCTGGACCGTGGCGCTGTGCGCGCACTGCATGGTGCACATCGGCTGGAGGTACGTACATGCACCACATCCTGACGGTGAGCCACACCACCAACGTGGAGCTGCACGGCGCGCCGTCGGCCGAGTACTCCTGGTTCCCCGGCTACACCTGGACCGTGGCGCTGTGCGCGCACTGCATGGTGCACATCGGCTGGAGGTACGTACATGCACCACATCCTGACGGTGAGCCACACCACCAACGTGGAGCTGCACGGCGCGCCGTCGGCCGAGTACTCCTGGTTCCCCGGCTACACCTGGACCGTGGCGCTGTGCGCGCACTGCATGGTGCACATCGGCTGGAGGTACGTACATGCACCACATCCTGACGGTGAGCCACACCACCAACGTGGAGCTGCACGGCGCGCCGTCGGCCGAGTACTCCTGGTTCCCCGGCTACACCTGGACCGTGGCGCTGTGCGCGCACTGCATGGTGCACATCGGCTGGAGGTACGTACATGCACGACATCCTGACGGTGAGCCACACCACCAACGTGGAGCTGCACGGCGCGCCGTCGGCCGAGTACTCCTGGTTCCCCGGCTACACCTGGACCGTGGCGCTGTGCGCGCACTGCATGGTGCACATCGGCTGGAGGTACGTACATGCACCACATCCTGACGGTGAGCCACACCACCAACGTGGAGCTGCACGGCGCGCCGTCGGCCGAGTACTCCTGGTTCCCCGGCTACACCTGGACCGTGGCGCTGTGCGCGCACTGCATGGTGCACATCGGCTGGAGGTACGTACATGCACCACATCCTGACGGTGAGCCACACCACCAACGTGGAGCTGCACGGCGCGCCGTCGGCCGAGTACTCCTGGTTCCCCGGCTACACCTGGACCGTGGCGCTGTGCGCGCACTGCATGGTGCACATCGGCTGGAGGTACGTACATGCACCACATCCTGACGGTGAGCCACACCACCAACGTGGAGCTGCACGGCGCGCCGTCGGCCGAGTACTCCTGGTTCCCCGGCTACACCTGGACCGTGGCGCTGTGCGCGCACTGCATGGTGCACATCGGCTGGAGGTACGTACATGCACCACATCCTGACGGTGAGCCACACCACCAACGTGGAGCTGCACGGCGCGCCGTCGGCCGAGTACTCCTGGTTCCCCGGCTACACCTGGACCGTGGCGCTGTGCGCGCACTGCATGGTGCACATCGGCTGGAGGTACGTACATGCACCACATCCTGACGGTGAGCCACACCACCAACGTGGAGCTGCACGGCGCGCCGTCGGCCGAGTACTCCTGGTTCCCCGGCTACACCTGGACCGTGGCGCTGTGCGCGCACTGCATGGTGCACATCGGCTGGAGGTACGTACATGCACCACATCCTGACGGTGAGCCACACCACCAACGTGGAGCTGCACGGCGCGCCGTCGGCCGAGTACTCCTGGTTCCCCGGCTACACCTGGACCGTGGCGCTGTGCGCGCACTGCATGGTGCACATCGGCTGGAGGTACGTACATGCACCACATCCTGACGGTGAGCCACACCACCAACGTGGAGCTGCACGGCGCGCCGTCGGCCGAGTACTCCTGGTTCCCCGGCTACACCTGGACCGTGGCGCTGTGCGCGCACTGCATGGTGCACATCGGCTGGAGGTACGTACATGCACCACATCCTGACGGTGAGCCACACCACCAACGTGGAGCTGCACGGCGCGCCGTCGGCCGAGTACTCCTGGTTCCCCGGCTACACCTGGACCGTGGCGCTGTGCGCGCACTGCATGGTGCACATCGGCTGGAGGTACGTACATGCACCACATCCTGACGGTGAGCCACACCACCAACGTGAGCTCCCGTGTAATAGTGACCCTACTGCTATAATTCCGGATGGAAAATAACCTGAAAACTAAACCCAGTATCTCTTTTTTTTTTTACGTGGTAAAATCATCAAATGAGTCCTCCCACCCAGGGCAGGGCGGGAGGGACTGTCAGACTTGTACTGACTAAAATCCACGGTGTCCTTCACTAGCCCTTTACGTACCGGGGTCACGGTAATCCCTTGGTCCCGCGACCCCGGCAGGCTTTGGCCCTCTACAGGCCCCGTCAATATGCTGACACTCTTTGAGGCGCGCGTGAAACACAACGCGCCGTCGACCCGGGCATGGTCCATGGTCGGACAGCAAGTCGCCCATTACTCGCTGCCCGCATGCCCGCGCCTACGGTGGCCGTGGGCGTCTACCACTGCGGCTGGGGTGGAGGGAGGACGCTGTCCTCTCCCTCAGGCGGCCCGCCTCCTCCTTCACGAGCATGACTGCTTCGCAGAAAACCCAGTATCTCTTGCAGTCATAATGACAGTTTATTAATAATAGTGAATGTGACAGGTTCGAGGCGCAGAAGCGCAACTTGCTTCCACAAAGCTTCTTCGGTCTGTGCCGCAACTACGTGCAGCCGCAGGCCACTGAGCAGCTGGACCGCTCGCAGCAGCTGGAGCAGACGTTCTTCTCCCGGGAGCCGCTGCAGTAGGCGTCGTCCGCACACGCGTGTGCTACACTTGATTGTTAGCAATAATCTCCTTCGCCCTGCTAACTTTAGGTTCACAGGTTGTGGCCTGTAGTGGTGATTTTGACGTCATTTGGTGTAACCTTGTTTAAATGTCAGTAGTTGCCGCACATTATAATACAATGCGTGCGGCTTGACGTTTACTGCCGTTTGCTTACTCCGTCATCGTGGAATAGAAGTACTATATAATGGCCAGCAATGCAGTGGCGAATGAACAGCCGCGCGATACAGTATACAGTTTTAGTTGCAGTGTACTTCTGGTCTGGGTCCATCTACTATTGTATGAAGCATTTGTAGGCATTTGTTTTCGTAGTATTTGTAAACGTTCAATGTACATAATCTATGATTCCATAAAATACACTTTTAGACATAACAAAAACAAAATAAATAAACCTCAATCACGAATCAAAATGCACTCTACTAGTCCTCTAATTATGTCCATTAAAATCTACAATAAATTGCCAAATGAAATTCGAGAAGTAAGCAAAACACTCATATTTATAAAAAAACTGAAGCGATTACTAGAATCCAAAGCATATTACACAGTTTTAAGGAGTTTCTAGATGATAAAACGATTGGAAAATGAAATTATCTAAAACAAACCACTATAAAAAGAATTTAAAACAGAATACAGTAATTCAAATATAAACATGAAGACACAAATAATTTTACCTATTTTATTAAAATAAAACATATAATTAATCTAATATAGTATAATTTATCTAATTAATAGAATTAAACTTCTACATAATTTAATTATTATTTAAATATTGTAGCAAATACTTATAAGATTTTTTTTTTCATGATAATTATGCATTCTTATGCAATACAAATTAATTAAACTACTATTCAGCCCTCTTCCTCTCTCCTAATTTTTGCGTGCCCGACAGGGTCCATATTGTATCTTTAACTTGTTTTTACCATCTCTGTGACATATGGAATGCAATAAAAAATTGAGTATTGAGTAAAAAAAAAATATATATATAATTACATACTATATGGAATACCAGACAAGTTAGCTGGGAAATGGTGAGGTAGTCGAAAATCATGTGGAACAGGAGTTTGTAGCAGGAGGATGAGTGTACATGATAACTTAGTCTTAGTTATGTGTCAGCAACAGCTGTTACGAGTTATATTGTTATTAAAGGATAGTAGTCTATTCAATACATTTTTATAGCTTAATAATTAAGGTCGTGAATTATAATGTGTAAATAAGTGTAATTAATTTCATAAAACTCTTCTGTGTTACATAACAATATTAAATTAAGGTTAATAAAGTATTTCGTTAATTAAAGTGTTTTAAAGTATGAAGTACCTTAAATAACACTCCCAGAAACAATATCAAAGATGTTAAATGTAGCTCATCAAAAATAAAAACTTACGTGTTGAAGAGTATAAATATATTTTCACTATACATATAAATGAGAGTTATATAAATGAGAGTTTTAATTTTACCAAACTATCTACTCCTGAGAAGCAAAATTGGAAAATTTTCAGTCACTAAATAATCATCGTCGAATATAACTGCGATGTTGAGCTCGAATTCTGAAACAAATGTTGAAATATCGGACATTCATATGAAGAAAATATGATTGTTAAATATCGAGCAACAAGTTTTAATGATGTAGGTACCTATCTTGAAGTTGACCGTGGTGGTGGTGGGGCAGGTGAAGAGGCGCGGCAGCACCATGTACAGAGGGATGTCGCGCGAGCGGCACACGTCGCCCTCGCCGATCTGGATGTTCTGGATCTCCGTCGCTGCAACACGGGTTTGGTCAGCATCTTTGATAGAACGAAACAGGTGTTCGTTCATATCACAGAGCATGGAGACGCTTCACTTGAACACTGTTCACACTGTTTATACCATAGACTAAAAAGGATGGACTGTCCATCAATTTAAGTCTGAACACATAAAGTGTTTCTTAACAAAGAAACACTTTATGTGTTCACGAGTAGTAAGTAATAATATTCATTAAGCTAGCTTCACTGACCATCTTTGGAGTAGCCTTCCGCGCAGCCGCACGTCTCGACGCGCACCAGCTGCAGCTCGATCGACCTGATCGGCACGGAGCACTCATCCACACGGATCTGAACCAACAATCAATTTAATTGTAAGTTAAATAATATAATGCTGGCTGTGTAATGTAATTTATGTTGTATTTTAATAAGATGTGAATAAGTGCACTAGGACAGAACCTTTCCAGTGAGCGGTTTATCAAGAGGACACACGGTGGAGTCGATCTCGGCGTAAATCTGGAACTGCGGCATAGCTGCGCGCGCGCCGCCCGCGCCCGACGCGCGGATCGTCGCCGGGTTGATCTCGCAGCGCACCGGCTTCACTGGCGCTGGCTCTTGCTGACAATAACAATACCATATCAAGTACAACACCGGTAATGGCGCACTTTAGGCGCGGGATAGCGCCCAGTTTGTTCAATAAAAGACCGGTCCAGATAGTTTATATTATGTATTGTAGATTCAACGTAGTGTTGCTAATAAGGAGAGGTCTTACCGCCGCCATTGCGAAATAAGATGCAGTTTTAGTTTTCATCAAAATCAGAATCGAGACTCCTTTTAGGAGTTAAGATATTTTTCATAGATTCGAATTTCGTAAACGAAAAAAGTTTATATTACTTGTCGTATTCTCACGTAATAGTAGATTATTAACCAAGGGCTGTATGACATCAATTGCATACGAGGTTTTTGGCGCCTGAGCGAAGCGAAGGAGAAAAACATTTCCTCGAAAACCCGAGTATGCAATTGATGCTTACGCCCGAGATAAATACTCTGCTTTACATATCGATTGTGAGGTAAGTAAACAACAAGACAGCAGGTTTCAATGAACATTTATTAAGAAGAAAAAAATGTGTATTTAATTAAAATTAATATTTAATTAATAGACTGCCTTTTTTTTCACGCACGCAAGCGTGTCAAATCTTGCTGGCCAGTTTGATTTTTAAATCGATTCCATCTAACATACGATGTGGAAACAAATAGTTCCATATTTAAAATAAAATCTTTATAAAATAAATTGTCTAGATTCCGATTCGAGTAATTAATCGATACCGAGAAAAAAAAATAACTTTTTAAAAATATTCTTCGTGCAGTATGAGTATGACAGTTCTTTTTTCAAATTCCAAAACCTATGCTGTAATGATAGTCATACACCCCGGATTCAGGGGTGTAAGGGTGTACTTACAGAGCAAGAGATATGTAAAAATATTTTCTCGCTACAGCTGCCCCGTCTGCGTGGTCGATTTATTTAAGCGGAATAACTATTCCGCTTACCAATTGGTTCAGTCGGAGAATGTACAAACGCCAGCAGCTCAACCTACCCGAATCTGTAAAATTTTACCAAATAAACGTGATTTTATCACGACAAAAAAAAAGTAGCCCGTAAAATTAATTTTTTCATGTTTTTTTTTTTAATTTTGCTTTTCAGTAACAAGTTGTAACTTGATCAAATATGATTCCCGACAATAACAAATATAACTTTAAATATAAAAAAAAAACATTCGCTACATTAGCTGATGTTATAAAAATATTGTAAAACATTTTTTAAAAGAGTAAGTATGGAGTTTCTTGCCCATTCTTCTTCATACAAACCTACCCTGTGGCAACATCATCAAATGAGTCCTCCCGCCCTGGGTGGGCGGAAGGGACTGTCAGACTCTCACTGACTAAAATCCACCCGTGTTTCTTCGGACGCCCTTTACGTTCCGGGGCCGCGGTATCCTGGATTAAGAAAAATCCGCGACCCCAGCAGGCATTTGGCCCCGTAAGGGGCCCCGTGAAACACGAAGCGCCACCGACCCTGGCTTGGTCCTTGGTCGGACGGCGAGCTTACCCGTTACTCACTGTGCCCTCTGCTATTCAGAGGGACACGCGTTGGAGCGTCCACCCGACAGGCTATTCGCATACTGGCAAAGAGACCCCTTAGTCACACAGTGCCTAAGGAAGAGTTTTTTCCCGCATCCCAGGGTGCACCGGCCCGAAAAACTGGTCTTTCCCCCGGACGTATCCGAGAGGGAACTCCAGTCCACGGGCGCACGTGGAGGTTTCCTGTCTTAGCACCCCTCCTGTCTTAGCACCCCATACAAACCTACCCTTCCAAATGGATGTAGTATCAATCCCATTTCCTTTAATGATAATATTCCAGGTTTGAAAGTGCCTCTTTGATGGACTAATTGAAGTAAATGATTTGACTTTGACTTTGAGCTCTCACAATGATTTGGTCAAAGTTGGTAAAATTTCCGAAATTTCAATTTCGGAAAATTCTTATTTTGACCAAATCTTTGTGGGAGCAAATGTTTTCATTTATTTAAAGTTGTTCTAATTATTGTCGCGAATCATATTTTAATCAAGTTACGAACTTGTTAGTGACAAGCAAATTGCAAGAAAAATATGAAAATTTGAATATCGCGGGTGACTACAGAGGAATCACCTTAACCTTCCACTATTGTGATAAGGTTGAAAATCTTTTAAAGTTTAACAGATTGAGGTAAGTTGATGTGCTGGCGTCTGTACCTGTAAAATGCAACCCATACGCAAAACGTACAGGATTACATACATGGACCTTCACAAAATGTCCATGTTACATGGACATTTTGTGAAGGTATACTCGAATGATGTGAAGTCCCGTTTTAAAGAAAAAAGATGTCTCAGGGTGCTCCATTCTTGCATACTTACAAGTGAACATACTATCATTGATACAATCTTGTTACACTTGTTATTTCCGAAAACATTAAGAGATTGGCTGGTATCATAAATGGCTTCATTCAATTATTGTACTCTCCTTACCTGCCTGTATTGAACAAAAAACTGACAGCTAGCATTGACTGGTTTGTTCAGGAATGATCTCTTCATACTGCACTTGAGGGTGTACATGATGTTAACAAACACGCCATGGTAGGTCTCCAGCAGGCCGGGGTACCCTGGAGACACCGCCTGCCGGGCTCGCAGCGGCAGCTCAAACGGTATCTCTGTCACTCCCACCGGGATCTTCCCAGGAGGAGCCAGCTCAATGCATGTGGTAATTAGATTAATGGGCTGAAAATGAAATGATTTGGATATTCGACATTCTTATTTACAATCTACTACCAACTGACATGAGAGTTGTCAAGTTCAACCCATTCCATCCATCCATTAGCTTTTAAGAATTCATGTAGGACTGGTTTGTCTACTAATGTTCTCTACAGTCCTGCCATATTATTTATTTTTTTAAGTGTTGCCCCACACTATTATGATAGTTCATGGATAGAATGGATTCAATGGAAACAAATCATTTTTATGAACTGATTACATAAAGATGTAATCTATATATATAAAAGGAGAACTGACTGACTGACATATCAACGTACAGCCGAAACTACTGGGGCTAGGAATGTGAAACTTTGCACACGGCTTCCTATTATAATGTAGGGGAGCACTAAGAAGGGGTTTTTGGAAATTTAACCTTTAAGGGGGTGAAAAGGGGGAATCAGGAAAGTACGTAACCCACGCGGACGAAGTCGCGGGCAAAGTGCTAGTCTATATATATAAAAGGAGAACTGACTGACTGACATATCAACGTACAGCCGAAACTACTAGGGCTAGGAATGTGAAATTTTGCACACGGCTTCCTATTATAATGTAGGGGAGCACTAAGAAGGGGTTTTTGGAAATTTAACCTTTAAGGGGGTGAAAAGGGGGATTTAGGAAAGTACGTAAACCAAACGGACGAAGTCGCGGGAAAAGTGCTATTCAGTTCATAAAAATGATTTGTTTATAGTAATGCAGTCTTTTACTTATTACATTTCATTGTTCAAATTTGCTAAAACATATTATTATTTCTATAAATAATTAACAGAAAAGTAAACCTTAATGCTATTGGAGAAGGCCTCAAAGATGCCGACATTCTTGGTGCTGAGCTGCAGGTTCACAGAGCCCTCCATAGTAAGGGACAGGCCCTCGTGCCTGACATCACTGTTGCTCTCCACCACTGCCACACCAGCTATGGTCTCCTAAAACAATTAATAATTCAGCAATATATAATATATTAGTGTCTGACCAAAACAGGATTTTCAGCCCAAAACATAACTGAATTTTCAGCCCTGGTCCTATTTTCGGTAATGGAAACTTTTTTAGACATATTAATGATATTTTTTTTTTTACTAGAGTGTCTTCAGTAGTTGATCATACATAGTTGTTGTCCTAATTACTCTAATTAAAAAAGGCTTACGGTCAGTGGGTCATCTTAGGGGAGATTATTGTTAAAGCTTGACCTGCCTATCTTTCATTTTTTTATTATAGTATGCATACCTATGTCTAATCTAGGGTTGCAATCTCTAAAATTTGGAAACCAGGACCAAACACGTGAAAACCCCAGATTTTTTACTTTCCAGACTACAAATGAGCCCCCCACCCCCCCAGATTCTCCCCAGATGCCCTCTAAACTAGGACTAATCTGGGGAAACCCAGACAGATGGAAACCCTGGTCTCATCAATTGATACCTTCCATATTCCATATTGTAAGAGAATTTATAGCAGAGCATTCTTTAGTGTGACTCCACCTGCACTCTAAGGTAACTGTCCGCCGCAGTGGTAGACGTCGGCAGACGATCTCCGGCCACTGTAGGCGAGGCAGGCAGCGAGTAATGGGCAACTTGCTTGTCGACCATGGATCATGCCCGGGTCGACGGCGCGTTGTGCTCCACGCGCGCCTCAAAGAGTGTCAGCAAAAATGACGGGGCCCCCCTTTAGAGGGTCAAAGCCTTATGAATTACCGTGACCCCGGGACGTAAAGGACACCGTGGATTTTAGTCAGTACGAGTCTGACAGTCCCTCCCGCTCTGCCCTGGGTGGGAGGACTCATTTGATGATTTTACCACGCTAAATAAAAAAAAATGGTAACTGTCCGAGGCCACCACCAACGCCGTAAATGTGGCAGAGTTTTGGTCGAAACATATAATTTAAAGGAATCATCGACACGACGAAGAAGAAGACTGATTCTACTACTACCAAAAAATAATCTTTAAACTGTGTTTTTAACTCCAAATTTTTTTTTTTATTGAATTATACATGATACACAAACTGAACGAACGAATACACTATCCTTGGATAATAAAATGTTTGCTAAGTTAAACTTACGCCCTCATGATAAACTTTGCTGGCTCTTTTTAAAATTATTACTGTGGAAATAGAAGACATTTTAACCACTGGAAATACTTGGCTTTATAAAAAAACAGGTATTCTGTTTATCAACAGGATTCTATGATTTTGCCTGAATGCTATTTAATTTACGTGCTCTACCTAAACAAACCAACCAAGACAAGACAATATTGACATCTGTTGACATCATATTGACATTGACAAGTGCAATTTCACTGGAGATGCGAGGCAATCGTTGTTTTTTTTTTTTTTTTTTTTTTTTAATTCGCCCAGTGTTGGGCAGGCTATGGTCTTTCAACCTTACCGCCTTGTCTTTCGTCATTCCTTGTATATTTGTTTTAAAAGTTAATAATGTCTTACGTGTATATTTCATTTATTATTTCTTTCGTTAGATATTTATATTCATTACTGTGTAATTTTTTTTTTTTTGTCATTTGTCATATCCTTGTTTAGAGAAAGTATAATCATCTATGTTGTCAAAGCAATCGTTGTACTCGAATCAGACCGTAAACGTCAACATGACGTCAGTTTTAACAGCTCGAATCAATTCAGTGGTTCAAACGGACACAACTCGGCCTGCGCGAGACTTCATAAGTTAACGAGTCACACCAAAGCACGTCCCGCCTGCTCCCTGTTTTATTTCATCTCGTTCATCAAGATGAGAGTTGAGTGAAATGAAAATCTGGACTCGAAGTTGCGAATCGATTCGAGTAACACACATCAACAATTCTAAGCTAAACTAATAAATAGGGAAACGTAAAATTCACTACCTAGTTAGTACTTCATTATTTTACTCAAAAACAATATATTTTCGATATTTGATTATTGCATTTTCGCCACGGTTCAGTGGCCATATCAACTCAAATAACTGAAGCTGAAGTCAGAAAAAATCCAACTCGCCCATCGCTAACTTTGACTTTTATTTTATTTAAATTTTGCTCTTTTGCTCACTCGTTGTTTTTTAGCAATGGCAACTTGAATTTAAACACCTTGTTTTTTGCATGGAAATTAGAAATGAAAGAAATATTTACAAGCAAAATTTAGTATGTTAATTGAATGTTCTTTTTGTGTGCAAATAAATGAAAGAGTACAATAAAACATTTTTGTAATGGCAACAGTTTCTGTTGCTTTGTCAAAAAAACTTTTTCAGCCTGTGCTTATTTGACAAAACTGTCATGCTGTACAATCCTGAATATTGTACAAAACAATATAACTCTGCAAACGATAAAAAACGTTATGACAATGTCATAGAGTTTAAAATACATTTATCGTAGATTTTCATAAAGTTCAATTTGACTGGCAATCATAGGAACTTGTTTTCTCTGACATGCGCAGCGGGAAAATAAAGTCAAATCAAATACAATCAGTTGAAAAGTAATGTCCGCTTCTGGCGGTCGGCTGTGAAACGTCTTGTAATAATACATTTACGATTTTTATTTATTTTGTTACGTTTCTAAATATTTAATCGTGTTGTTCTGGTTTTAATATAGTGCGTTTGTACATCGACTGTATAGTTTTTGTTTTATACGGAATCTACTCGAACAGGTGATGCCGATAAGGGCTCCCCGAATGGATCGATATCGGTGACTGAGCTTGGACGAAAATTACGCAAAGAAAGGGGTTGTTCTAAGATGGAGAAGTCGGCTCGGCCACGGACGGCTCTCAACGAGTGCGTGAAGGTGGTGGTGCGATGTCGACCGCTCTCCGCCCGGGAGAAGAACGAGGGCTTCGAAGAGGTGAGTAGCAGTGATATTGTTTATGTCGGGCGACAGGCTGCGCAGTCGGACTGCGTCTGCACTCGGCTGCCGAGCCTACGGGAATAGTTCTGTTTGTATTTTCCATTTCCACAATACAAGCAGCTCGCGATTTTAGCGACGTTGTTGAACATGGAGTGTAATTGAAGTGTTGAGGCAATCGTTACAGTCGTGTCAGGTCAGTTGTTTAACCCGTAGTTGAAGAAAGAGGACAGGTGTGAATCAGGAGCGTGGGCCTCTGGTCCTTGCAAAATTAACGCAAACATGAAGTAACTCATTAATAAATTACATTTTAATTACTTCACAAACTGTAATGATTGCAAGAAACAATGTGTCTTGTGGAGCAGTTCTCAATTTTAATAATCTTCTACCTTCAGTTTGTATGTAAACATTTAATTGATTACATAGTTGGTACTATTAAATTTCAAACCAAAACTTGAGTCTCAGCCATAAATGAAACTGTACTCAGATAGAATCATTATAATATTTTTTCTTATAAAGGAAATTTAAGAAAAAGCTTAGAGTATTGTATCTTTTTTGTACTGTTGGATAGTAATATTTATTACCCCATAAATTATCAATAGAAGCACAATACAAAATAACTCAAGCCATCAAAGATAAACAATAAAACATTGTTTTGTTGAAAACTAGATACTATATTGTTATCTATGAGTGTGCAATAACAATGCTCACTGAGCAAATTGTGAGGCTTCATGCTTCACTTTTGTTAGAAGCAGTTGCTTCAGTGCATTATATCCAGCAGGTTGTGTAGCATAGACTGTAGTTTATTTGCATCCACTTAGCACCGCAGGTGGTGCAGCGCAGGCACCCACCACACTCACCTGGATTGAGTAGGTTCAGGCTGAATCATCTTACATGTATTGTGAATCACACTGTTAAGATAACAGTGTTGATTGTAATCATTCACCAAATCATAATAAGTAACAATATTTTTTAGTTTGTAAGATTTACTTTATTTCTGCATTTACAAAATTAAATACTTCCTATAAAATATATTTGTAGTAGAATTATTATTTGAGGAAATAATTGAGTTAATTATTATGAGCCATCAGTGGCGTAAACAAAGAAACACATGCATGTTCTCAGAATGAATCCTGGTATATCTAAAGAAACATGAAAAGTTTTAGGAATTATTGCTAGTAGTAGATACATTAATTTTATTGTTTTTGTTACTTGTAATCCGAAGGAAATATTTTTATTGATATACTTACTACCCAATTTACAATTTCTGTTTAAAGTTTTCAAATGGAAACATTGATGAGTGCCCAAAAATAGGATTTTGGAAATATGTAGTACTAAATAAACTAAAAAAATTGAAATAAGTTTTCAGACCTTGAAAAATATGGGTAGGCCTCCTCCTAATCTATTATTATCATAAAGTATGTCTTAGTTACATCTTATGTCTATTGGGGTGGGTGGGATCTACCTCTTAAAGTTCCACTCCAGGCGATGAAACCACCTGCAATGACTTAAGCCCAAGAGCAGTACGACATTTTATAACATAAAAAAATAACTATCAAAATGCGTTGTACTTTGTTGCCACCACCTGTCAGTAACAAATCGTTTGCTTGTGAGAGTTCCTGTGCGTGTGTACTCTCGTCGCACTTGCGGAGATAAGTGAGCACATAAATGTCATAATTATGCTAGGGTGATCTCGAATAGGTTCTACTAAGTAGGCTTAATTACGTAAACGTGATCCTGTCGCACGTCGCTAACTCTCCTCGTCCCGCAACGCGCGACTGGGCTGTCTGCGCACCGCGTGTCGTGCGTGAAGTCCGTCATTATGTGCATGGTAGACTTGGTTTCCTTGTTTAACCGAGATTTGCGATGGTAATTAACTAGGTAGGTGTTAACGACAGCTTCCGCGACGAATAAGATGTTTGCATAGACCATAGAATCCGGATGTAGCGACTAGGGTATAAAACGAACAGATGTAATTATAATGCTTTATTTTTCATTATAATTACTCATACATAAGAATATATGTTTTTTTTTTATCGTGGTAAAATCATCAAATGAGTCCTCCCATCCAGGGCAGGGCGGGAGGGACTGTCAGACTTGTACTGACTAAAATCCACGGTGTCCTTCAATAGCCCTTTACGTACCGGGTTCACGGGAATCCGTTAGTCCCGCGACCAGGAATATATGATAGGCATAATTTGTGCAGCAGAAAGACCACTCTTTGAAGAACGGCTGGGAAGCTACGTCGTCTTCGCCTTCTGCCTGACGCAGAATCTTACCGGACACGGTTGTTTCGGGACGTACCTGTTTCGGATGGGCGCGTATGTTTCCCTTAATCGACTAGATTGTTTAGGACAGGCCTGTTGGTCTAGTGGTTAGTGACCCTGACTGCTATGCCGGAGGTCGTGGGTTCGATTCCCACCCAGGACAAATGTTTGTGTGATGAGCACGATCATTTGTTCTGTGTCTGGGTGTAATTTATCTATAATATGTATGTATTTAGAAATATATAAGTATGTTTATCAGTTGTCTAGTACCCATAACACAAGCTCTGCTTAGCTTGGGACTAGATGGCGTTGTGTGATAGCTGTGGAATATTTATATAAAAAAAAAAAAAAAACTCCCGGGTGGACCTCCCGGGAAGACACGGTGTAGCAAACGGTGGAGGTTTGCCACACTTGGGCGGGAAATGGGAAGCAGTTACCTTCTTCTGCAAAGCAGTAATACCAGCGAAGGAGAGATGTAACATGTGAGGGTGAGGACATTCTCCATCACACAAACCAGGCGCCGCGTGAAATCAATTTCAGTGAAGTATTGAGAAACTTTACATTCTGTTCCTCCTGAAAATCATAATATAGGTCACCATAATCAGAATGCACATTCTTCCAAAATCTGTATACTTTGTATACCTATAAAAGAGGTCTAGCTGATTGACTGATCGATCAATGCACAGCTGATACTGCTGCGTGGATCTAGCTAGAAGCATGAAAATTTGCAGAACTTAAATGATGATTTAAAATAGGATGAAAGTCGTATGAAAATGAATTTTGATTTCATCCCATTTACTTGAAACTTTGAATGTAGAATTAACATCTAAATTGATAAGACACGTATTTCAAGATTTTTGGAAAAGGCAAACGAAATTTCCTAGGACGTAGTCACGGGCGGAGTGCATTTTATAAAGGTCCAAAGCTTGAATGTCGCTAAAACCGGCTCTTCTTTACAAATAAAGTCTAGTAAAGAAGAATACCTACGAACTACGGTGTGTCATTAAAATGCGTAGTTTTCTATGACCAGTGTAATAAATAAACGTCGCGGCGCCTACCTGACGAGCTATGTCAATATATGTAATACTCTACGACTAGTGCGTGTATAACATAATTTACTGCGTTTCCTCTCTGGTCCAGGACTAAAAGTAAGCTTAGTCTTATTACTGGAGCTATAAGCAATGTAACTCAGCTGTGGTCGTTCGTTCTGTTATACGGGAACTCTCAATAGGCTTTTTAAAAAAAAAATCTCTTTTAATTACACTGTATGAAATAGAAGTTTAATTAGGGCTTAGACCTTGAAATAGGAACTGGCAGACAAGAGGTGGTAATGGTTCGGCGATCGAGACGAGACTGGCGCTCCTCTGGAGCGCTAGGCAGTGACACCTTTAAATGCTGACACCACAAATCGGATAATACATGCAATCACTTTAAAGTGATTGTTAGGCGTTTTCCCTAACATTGGCAATCTATAACAGTTCGCTGCCACAATTTGTAGCCGTCTTGTAACGTTCTTCGTTACGTTAACTGAGTCATGTTAGGTATCCACAGTAACCATAACACACGGCCACGGTCTTACGAACGTGAAGGTGACTCCTCGGTATTGGCTCGAACGCTTTGGCGACCCTCACCATCCTAATTCAACAGTCTGGTCTGCCGGCTGACAAATTCATGTTGCTTTTCTCAAATTTTCAATGAACCCTGGTTCCCCGCCGGACACGATCTCGTTGCTCAAGTGCTGATACCTATCCTCTGGAAGAAACTGTGAGCTCCATAGCATAGATTCACATTACAGTCAAGACTGTCAAGACATGAACATAATGAATTCATGACTTTATTTTATATCGTGAAACAATCTCCATTTTTTTTATATAGATCTTTTGTTCATTAAGTATCAGTTCACACATGTTAATTGTTATAAGTGTATGATAGTTACAACCCGACATTGTTTAAATAAATCACGGGCTGACCCTTGCGTATGTAGATGAGCGGTAATTTCTATACGCAGCAGTGCCTTTTAGGAGCAGATCATCTGGTGCGCACCTTCTGTCCGCCAGGTGAAACGCACTGCGTTGTACTTACGTTCGGATGTTAATTCTAAATGAATT
This sequence comes from Agrotis puta, assembly GCA_943136025.2. NCBI lineage: Eukaryota > Metazoa > Arthropoda > Insecta > Lepidoptera > Noctuidae > Agrotis > Agrotis puta. Next base: position 190,396 of record OW964181.2, read on the forward strand.
GAAATATGTAATAATAATCGGTGCAACCGTGCAAGGTCCCAGTTTGTGAGTTACCCCTTCTTTTCGGGGTTTCGTGATGTCATTTGCTCGCCACAAACGAGCAATTGGTATTTTACAACAAACCTCAGTAAAAAAATGTCGCATTACATTGAATTCAAGTTTAATTGCACGTGACGTGTCTCGCGAGCACGTCGTCGAACATACAAGCACGGTAATGATATCTACAACGGTCCACGTCCAGCACATCTCAGATGCCAGAAATAAAGTCTCTGTGCTTTGTAAATATTTTTTCTATAGACTGTAACGACAGCGCTGACGAATCACCAAACTATTTACCTCTCGAGACTTGGGAAATTAAATAGCGAATAAAAACGCGACAAAAAGTTATCACGTATCTACTACAGATTGAAGTTTGGGACGTAAATTATCTTTTTTGGAGCGATCCTCTTTTCAACGTTGAGTATTATACGGCGAAGTGGAAAACACTAGTTTTTGTTGCGGTGAAACCTAAGCATTGGTTAGCGGTTTCTGTATTGCTGCACTAATAATACATTTTGGTCGCAATTCGAAAATTCAACAGTTTTGTAATCGACCTTGGATGCAACGAGATTAATGATCAATTTGGTTGGGAGTTGCGCAATAATTGCCTGTTCAATTAGGTGCATTATGTTACGAAAATGTTATTTTCCAGTGTGGCTGGCGCGTGCTGTTGAAGATGCAATTTAAGTTATGAGATAACCCTGTTTTTATAGACCCATATTAATTCGAGGCACAACCAGGCATAACACTAAACGAATGTTACGAAATAGCATAGATATAGGTATTTTCCAGCTTTCTGAAAGTGTGATGCGCGGGCGCAGCGCACTGCCCGTGAAAAACGGCATTCTGTATGATTTCCTGCTGCGCCTGAGACGCGACTCGACGCACTTGTCGTACGATTAGTTTCAAGGTTCCGTGAATTTTCTACTAAATGAATATTTACGATCTCGGATCTTAGATGCCTCACTTTTACCTTTCAGTCATTTGTGGCTACTTTTATCGCCCAGTGAGGAACATTTTGTACACAATAATTATTTAGTAGACATTGGCATGCTTCATTACAGTAGGTCTGCACTGAAATAAGGAAACTGTTTTGTTCTTGAAATGGTGAACGTTTAACCTTCAGTCAGTTCAGGGTCTTCACTCACTTCTAAATAAAGCATTTTCCTTCGCCATTCCCTTGATTGATCGATTTCCTAAACTGAAGTAAGATGGATGCTAAACCCAGCGCTTGAACTCAACACTGCAATTTGCATTACAAGATCAATGTTGTATGTCTATAATGGATGTTGACAATATTGTTAAATAAAATTACGTGTTTACTTTGCTTAGATGCAGAGAAATTAGTATAAAACAATACTTCTGTACGGAAAGTACAAAATATAGGGAAAAAAATGTGTACGAGCAATCAGGAATCTGATTGAAGTGCTTGGCACATTGTCAAGTGGAATCTCTCATGAAAGTATTGTTTGCACAAATAACAGACTAGCTGGATACCGGTACACGTACACCGCTTACGTATAGTAATAAATGAATATACTCTGAACACCGAACCAACAATAACACACCTTACAAAACCTAATAAATATTATTTATTCACTCTTCACAATGTATCTACAGGATTGACTTAGAATTAAACAATAGTACATACATGACCCCATTATAATTGTCTGCCCTATAATTCGACAATATTGAGATGTAGCATAGTTCTTGAAACAATAAATGTTACCTGCGAATACCAAGTATCAACTATCGTCAGTACTTGGTCCAAATAATAACACACAAACCTAACATGTTCAACAACCTTCGTTTGTTGTAAGCTATTTTCAAGCAGGTGTTTGAAATTGTGTAGGTGAAGAAGAACCGCACGGAACAGCCATGGTACGAGCGGCTGTCCACGAAGACGCCGGCGGACAATAAAAAGTTTGATGCCCGTTTACAGGTACTCGCCTGGTGTGAGGTGGTCAAGTGGTGACAGGCGATCACTAACCCTTCGACCGACAAGCAGCGCACTAACACGGTGTGGTCGCAGCACTCGCAACTAGCTGCTCATTGCCCCAATATTGTTGTAGCGAACAAAAGTTCCAGTAGTGTTTGTTGAAGAGTTTTGTGATTGTGCAACTTAATGCTGTTGTGGTACACTGAATTCAGTTACAGATGATATTTTTTGTACAGTTGGTCAACATGCCAACATTCAGCACATTTAAGACAATCGATCCTCATGGGGCCAAGACATTACGTGTCGAACTACAGTATTTTGAGGTTTAATCTGGAATAGTTAATTAACATTTAGGCAAGCTAAGTACTTAATGCTACTAGAAGTAGACAAGTTGGTAACGAGGCGGTGGTGGTGCTGGTTGATATCGATGCTTATTCATTAATATAAGGAAACGTGCGCTGCCACAAATCAATACGTCGGCGCTTTCATATAACACGCGGTAGGAAATACACCCACTAATGTTTGGTATTCGGCAGTTATTCTTTAAAACTCACTCATACAACAGCTCAGGATTTTTATTCCTCCAGGTTGACTTTCAGTAATAAAGACTTCAACCTTTTATAGGATCTCTTAAGTCGCGGCTAAAGAATAAATCTGGAAACTGCAACAATTTGCAAAAAATAACAGTTGTTAAAGATACAAGAATTAAGTTTGTCTCGTGATTGGACGAATGAGACGATTTATTACATGTCTTGGAAACTATGGAGCGATAAACCGCCTGTCGTCTAGACACGCATCATATACTTTAATAACTTCATTGTAAAGTAAATCGCCCTCTACACAAGTTCCACGACGACGTCCTCTGGTCGATAACATTCGTCCGGGACTGTTGTAACTGTATTTTTCTTTGGATTTATTTGAGCGTCACCTTTGTTCAAGTGCTCCTTTGTGTTAGATCTTTGAATCGGAAATCGTTCAACATTTTCTTGTATGCTAACAAAAAGAGCAGCTAATGCCGATGAAACTGTTGTTATTCAAGTCGGCTTTTTTGTAACAACTTTAAGAGATACGCATAAAATTAAGCTTCCTAACCTTATCCTGTAGTTAATGTTTACCGCGTTTAGGACCTGGTTATGGCACTGAGTATGAAACAACTGAAGTGACAATAGCTTGCCCTTCATTTGTTGCGTGCTTTGTGAATCCCTCATACAAAGAGTTTGTGTAACACAAGTTATCATGCAGGTGGTGAAAGTATGGCCGGAGCGCGGCACCGTGCAGGTGCTGAACCCCAAGGGCCAGGACAAGATGTTCACTTACGACGCCGCATACGACGAGAACGCCGACACGCAGACTATGTACGACGAAATGGTGAGTAGTAGTGAGTACTTTAAACACATTTACTATTTTAAGAGATCCTTGTAGGATTTCTTTACTCCGTGTTCTACGAGCCTATAAAAGGCGACCATCGAATTATTTTGATATAATGAATAGTAGTGTTTACTCACTTTGGTTTGATGGTGTTTAGCGTCAGAAGCTTATAAAACTGTTGACACCGTAGCAGGAAAGTATTGTTCCAACATAGAAAATACGAAATAATGGACAGGAACTTGGTAAAAAGCTTTCATTATACATAATTATCTACTGTACAGCTAAAATCGATAGCCATATCTATAATCAAGGGATGAACTATACAATATTACGATGTCCGCGTAGATAGATCGCATACAAAGAGGCGTTTACCGTGCGCTGTTGATTCGCCTACAATGCTGTTGATATGAAGGATGCGGTCACACTGCTATTGATAATTATCAAAGTTTCACATTTAAGAGGAAGCCTGACATGTAACAATTATGATGTTATGGTCACGATGGCTCTCGGCGGCCGTTACTAAGTGACCGCTCCATACCTGCGCCACACCGCCATCGACCGTCAAGGTGAGGGTCACGGCTTCGAAACTTACCATGTTTTATGACCGACACGCGATTTTACTAAACCTTTGTGGTTGGACAATAACTATGACCAATATTATTGTTCAAATTATTACTCGCGGTGTTGTATATTCTTCAGGTATTCCTTAGAACAATTTAGGTACTATGTCTTCTGATATTGCAACATCTCCTGTTTTACATTTTATATCGATTGGGAAGAAGATAGTAAACGCCCATTAATAATTTATTGTGCTTCTAATACGATTACTCAGTGATTTAGTTCATTTATTTTCGTCTCACATGTTTATGAGGTTGCATGAAGTTTCATCACTTGCACATACTAATTTAAATTTATGATAACTTCATCAGATGCTTCAGAAAAGATGGATCGTTCGTTCATTCCTTGCATTTGAATATGAGTACTTCTCTAATGATTAGGATCTCCAACAATACTCGTAGGTACACAAATCATTAACACAGGACTAGATAAAGTATTGGTTGTACTCCTTCATTTATTATACGAGTATTAATTGTGCACGCGTCATATATTTTCATACCTAGAACGGCACTAGTTTTAGTACGTAATGATTTGTATAGTGTTCACGTAGGAAGTGTGTCAGTTTCAGCGGAGCGTTGTATAATATATCGTAAAGTTATGAATATCAGGAGAAATCTGTGTAAGTCCGCGCGCGCCGCATTCCCCCGCGCTTTACGCACGCAGCGCTGCCCGCCGAGCATTGTTGCCAAAAATATTACTCCGCCTCACTTACTCCGCGCCGAGCAGACAAGGACAGAAGCTTCATCCCATATAACACCTGTGTTGTGGGCAAAAATAAAAAACCTATTCACAGAAAAATCGCTAAGAAACAGCTGGTGATACGAAACTGTCCCAAGCTGCTACATCTTTGTGAAATGTTGGTTGTATGCATCGTCTACTTGTGTCTGCCAATTATTGGCATGCAAACAGTAAAGCTACGATGTTAGATTTTTGTACTTTTATATTTGGTGTGTTCTGTGCTCGATGTCACACGGAGTTTTAGAAACGCACGTATTAGAACATTCCCGGAAATGCTCTATTCAATTCATCGCTCAACATTTTTTTTTGCATCTCATCAAGTGATTAGGATGTCGTGCATCGCATTTATAGGGTATTATTAAAACAGAATAGAATCTTACTTTATTGAAAAAAAATCTATAGCGCAAATGCTTACAATTACTACTTGATATTGGAAAAAACAAAGCTTTAGTAAACTCACAACTGGAGAAAGGTTCTAGGCTAAGAGTAATTTGAGGCAGTCCAATGATGCTAATCATATTATAATATGACGCGGGTGTGTCGGTGGGGACTCGAGCCCAAATTGAGTAGCTCTGACAATGGTGGCACGCGACAACTAGCCGAGCGTGGGAGCCATCAGTGAGGAGCTTCACCTCTCCGGACATTAGTACTTGTCATACTGGCACTCGCATGAAACAGACATTTACACCTGAAATTGTATGAATCATGATTTTTAACAAAGACAAATTTATTACAATTGAAACGGTTTAACAGAACGTCAACGGAATACAACAGCAACAAGCGTCTACATCTGAAGTTATGGCACGTTGTAATGGAAAGATTAGCGTTAGCACTGCACAATGCTCTAATGTACAAAACACCCTACTGTATTGTAGCTAGCTAGTCTATCCCTCGGGTACATTAATCCAAAAAGGGCAGTTAAATACTTCGCCCTTCTCCCATTCATCAATGAATACATCCCGGTGACTGCAGGGCTCGCTCCGCAGTGATTGGTCGTCGCGAGGTTATTAATGTTGTCCAGCTGATCGCTTGGCAGCGCCGACGATCTTGAGCTTGACTTTGAAATTTTACGATCCTGTTCACGATGCGGTAGCTGTGTGTAGAGCGCCGACTAGCGCTAACAGCTCTTAATACTCTTCCGGCTACAGTTAGTGATTTCTTGCTAATTGACTCGGCGCGCGGGTATTGTTCGACTGCGCATATTCTGATATTCTGATTCAGCGATGCAATACCAATATCTACAAATTTTAATGTGTCTGTACATAATCTCCTCAATGCCAATTATCGTGTATTAGCCAGGGTATAGTTCGAATGCACAAACACGGAAGGTAGCATCTTACGCTATGCATCCTACGCGAGCTTGTCGTCCGTTCTACTTTCAATACGTCGCCTTGGCGTGATCGAAGGTCTCCTATGTTAGATGTTTTCTTCATATTGGTGTGATTCAACCGTGGTGTAGGTGTCTGTGTACCATGATGTGCGTCATGATCGCGTAATGTGCGAGTTATACGTGATGGTGGACCCCCAATTTTAGGCAGAGATTTTATTTGTATGTTTAAATTACAAATGCTACAAATGAATTATTGTCAGTTAAACAATAATGATATTGCCGATCAGTTGAAAAAACAATATACATCTGTTTTCTCAGACGAACTGGGGGTATTTACAAAATATAAGGTAAAACTACAATTAAAGGATGACGCGAAACCGGTTTTTTTCAAAGCCCGACCTATAGCTTTTGCACTTAAAGATAAAATAAACGACGAGATCGATCGTTTGGTACGTATAGGAGTACTTAAACCTGTTCAGCACTCTGATTACGCATCGCCTATTGTTCCTATATTAAAGCGTGATGGTTCAATAAGGTTGTGCGTAGATTACTCGGTAAGCGTAAACAAGCAGTTAGTTGTCGAGCAGTATCCGTTACCGACGGCACAAGAACTTTTTACAAAATTACACGGGGGACAGCAGTTTAGTAAGTTAGACTTGACCCAAGCGTATTCACAATTTGTTTTAGACGAGGCGTCTCAGAAATTAACTTGCATCAATACTCACCGCGGGTTGTTTGTTTATACGCGTTTGGTTTTTGGTCTCGCTAGTGCCCCGGCTATTTTTCAACGGGCAATGGAGTGTTTATTATCGGGGTTAGACGGTGTTATGTGCATGCTTGACGACATTTGTATAACAGGAGATACAAAACAGCAACACTTAGAGAGATTAAGTGCTGTTTTGCAAAGACTTCAAGAGGCGGGTCTTACGCTTCGTAAAGATAAGTGTGTGTTTTTTGAGGATCAAATAGAATATTTAGGTTACACTATAGATAAGAATGGCTTAAGTAAATCACAAAAAAAGGTCCAAGCAATCATTGAGGCACCTACACCGACTAACGTGAATAAATTACAGTCTTTTCTAGGATTAGTTAATTACTATAGGAACTTTGTCCCTAACGCGTCATCAATATTGACCCCGCTTTATTCATTGTTGCAAAAAGGTAATAAATGGAAATGGGAAGCTGCACATGACCAAGCATTCAAGGCTATCAAGAAATGTTTAGCTTCAAATCAGGTTCTAGCACATTTTAATCAGAATGCAAAAATAATTTTGACGGTAGACGCATCGCCCAGTGGGTTAGGTGCTATTTTGACGCAGTCGGTAACCTCGGCTCGTTTATATGGGCGGTTGTATTGTGTTAGCAGTTTGTAATCCATTGTAGTAGTACTATAATAGGAAATATCAGATGGAGCGCGTGCATTCGCGATGTCTCTTCGAGCTTCTGCAAAAACAAGAACAATCACATTTATTATAACCTGTTATGTCAATAGAACAAGAATTCTTCGCGAGACATTATGTTCCGTGTTTGTCCTTTGTGCTTGCCATAGTTCAGCACTGTTTACTAACATGACTTCATATTTTACATTGTGAATGCATTCACGTCGCAATTTAAACATTTTTATGGCAAACTGCTTGCTTCTAGCTTTTTATTTGTAGTTTGTATTACAATGTGTGTCCCTGACATCATGCACAACAGAGCTCGTTAAGATACAGCCTCCGATAGAGCACGCGCGCTGTTATATGGTTAATGTTGCATTAATTGTTAATTATTTGCGCTCCATGATCAATTGTTCCGTGAAAAAAGATATTGTTGAGCGATCGCCTTTTGTTAGGCAAATAAATAATTGATTGTCCGCGCGTGCGCCGCCGTTTGTACGGTTAGTGCTCACTGCAGCTGTGATAATAAAAGTACAGAAGGCTCAGTTAAAACATAGCCCCTAAGTATCCTGATAGTCGTATGCTCCACGACTAAATAGAAAAATAAAACTACTTAGCAAAAACCAAGATTTAAGTATTCCCTTTGCACTAGAGCTCAGTATGTACGATAAAATCGTATTGATTATTCTGTGTACATGTATGCGGTGGCACGCGCAAGTCGTGACCATGGCTAGTAGTGTGTGCTCAAAGCTCACAGTGAGCCAGTGACGTAACGTTTCATAACATCGAAACGACCATTTTCAGTACGATGATGTGTTTGCAGTCATCGACGTCCATAAACTTATTTATCGCAATGAAATCATGCGCCTGATATGGACGTCTGCGCTGTATCGAATGCACTTGATTACTGATATTACTGTACATTTCATAATGTTGTTTATTTATTTATAATTCAGTATTATTTTTGTGTTTCAACACTAAATTCTTTCTTACTGTTTAAATTTTTCCGTTTGAGACACATTAAGTGCTAAATTAAAGTGCTTATTTGCAGAGAAGTAATAAATTAAGCATATTTTTGTGCTGGCTGATATATCTGTTTTTGGTAAAAATGACAACTGAGCATACATTTCACTTAATAGTAAAGTAAAGGTTAATTACCTAATAATTAATTTCTGTTTTTGTGTCACATGCTTGGAGACTCATAGTATTATAATTATTTTTTGGTTGACTATGTCACAATGTCACTGTGCGTGTATTTCTTTCTCGTCTCAAGGAAAACCTTCGACGAAACTTTTTCTATACTTTTTGAACTATTTCTCGTGAAATGACATGTCTATTTAGGAAATCCATTTATTTAAATCAGGACTTTCAGATTTTAACATTAAAATAATTATCGCAAATGAGCAATATTGATATATAATCTTCATTTAGAACAATGTTCTCAACATTAGAATTTGCAGTAAGGGTTTTTTTTTTCTATTTTCAATCGAGCAAAACTCGGTCGCCAAGCTGGATAAGAATTGATGAAAATAGCATAAATGGGTACTATAACTTCAGCGCCATTGTGACTGGGCCGAATTCAGCCCATGGGTGTTGCTCACGTGGGCAGGTACCTAACTGAAGGTAAAGTTACCTACGTCATGGCCGCGACAACACGTTTGCTATGGCAATGTACTACAGTAGTCTCTTTGAAAACTTTCTACAAGCATTAGTCTAACAGGAAAGCCTGCCCTACCTGGTCTGGGGTCTCTCCCTAGGACTCCTCATGACCCAGTGTTTTTCGATCCAGATCCAATTTGGATTACAAGTCTATGGATACGTCCAGATAGTCCCAGCGTTTACACCCAAAGGCTCAGGGCTCCAAAGATACTACTTATTAGGCATACGAGAAACGTGGCTAACCCAGCGCAACCTGCACTTACAGTCTGAGTGAGGTGTAAACTTGTGATGTTTGTTGTAGGTGCGGCCGCTGGTGGCGTCGGTGCTGGACGGGTTCAACGGCTGTGTGTTCGCGTACGGACAGACAGGCACGGGCAAGACGCACACCATGGAGGGCACCGCCGACCACGAGGGCATCATCCCTCGCGCCTTCCGCCACATCTGGGCGCACATCGAGAACAGCGCTTCGCCAGACGTCACGCACCTCGTGTCCTGCTCCTACATCGAGCTGTACCTCGAGGACGTCCGCGATCTGCTCTCTAAGGAATGCAAGAAACTCACCATTAGGGGACAGGTACTGTGGAATATTTTACTGCTTGTATTTACGTATGTATTACACAAAACGTAGCTTTAGTCCGTCATCCTACATCTACGTGGTAAAATATTCTCTCTGATACGTTTGTATCACGCAGACAACTTTTAACTTTGACTACGTAGTTACTAACCGATTATTGAACACTTGACACGTTTTTGTGTTGATCAACAGCTATTTTTCGACCCACTGTTGTTTGAAGTAAAGCAAATATTAGTTTAAGCAAAACGACGGGTGCGTGGTTGACCGCACTGTGCTGCTACCACGATGTGTCCACCATCATCTGTGCCACGGTCATGTTTAATTACATGTTTTACAAACATGTGCTTTGTAGTGTTTGTCATCGCATCATTATTCGGATTACTATAATGGATGTTCAACAATAGACATTTGTAGTAAATAGGTTCCATGAGCATGCATTAGCTGCTCACTGCGCTCGGATGACACTCGCGCCTGGCTGTCAAACTGTGCAGCAGAGCGATAGCGCGAAATAAATGTTGACCACTGACACAACGTGACGCCACACAGCCTTCACGCATTACAATAGAAACCACAAGGGTAGTGGCTCCCAAAGTTAACTGGACATTTACTTTCAAATTCGGGATTCACCTATTCGTTTACATCAAAGACTTAAAACTATTATACAGAAATTATAAGATCGCAGTTTTTCATTGTCTGGCCAAGAACTTTTCACCTTACCCTCGTACAGGAGGGTCACAATAGAACAAGCTCAAACAAATATTATATGACTTAAAACAGAGATGAAAATATTGCTGAAGAGAATAAACTGCTACAGACAATTACTATTACAATCTGGCAGTGCAGTAACTACCTTTTTATGCGCCCAGTGCGAGCTTCTTTAACTGCGCCCTGGTCTGACAATGTTTGCACCCCTCAACGGTCTGCGCTGTGTGCCTGAGAACCGTTTGCACACCCCTATTTTCAGCACTGCAATTTGGTTTTGTTCACTGTAAACATCAGTGGGGCAGGAATTAGCTTGATGAACTGCTAATGTTGTTACTAGCTTCCTTTGCACAAAGTGGTCCTTCTGTTCTTTTTGGAATGTGCCAAGAGTTTGTTCGACAAATACAACTTTAGAACCGTTACGGTATGATATAACAGGTACTTAGCGTGGTGATGCCCCAACGACCAATATTTAACGCCACGTTAACACAGAATGTTACCTCCCCCAGTACCCTCTTGCCTCTATACATACATGAATGTGTACAATAGGGGATTTTCCAATGTCTTCAGTCTTTCCAAACTGTTTTGAGCACTAACGTGTATTTAAAAGAAATATTGACATTTAGCGCATCTATTAGGTGTCATTCATGCGTTAGTCAGCTGTTGAAGCAACAGTTATCGAAAAGTTATCGAAAGATATGAAAATGACTTAATAGGTAAACGTAATCAAATCAAAATAGCCATAAACTTATGCAATTAGTCGCATGAATATTTCTTGAATCTGATAGCCTGGTGATCCACAGTACCCGTACCGTCAGGGTCGTACTATCAGTAGCTAATAAATTAATGACTTAGATACTCGTACTTATCGATCAGTGTGTGATAACTGACGCGCACCGCTCGTCACTGCGTCACTATAGCCGTATGGTAGCTTCCTCCCATTCTTTAATTAATGAGCTTGCATTGCACTTGGCGGAGAGCCAAACCTATTCCATTTTATTATGGAACTCAATACCGAATTACGTAACTGAAAGCTTTTTCTCTAAAACTTTCAATTTGCCAAATGTTTTTACAAACTGTGGCTTTCAGCTCATTGCGCACGATACTCACTTTTTTTTCAGATAATGTTTTTTTTAATGATGTCAGGCTGCGCATGCGCTGACGGCGACACTTTAAGCGCAAGCTGTCAATTTTTTTAAGACTTGCCAATTTTTTTACCGCCCTGTAAAAAAGATCTATTATGTTGATGCTGTTCACTTCTGAAGAATGATCTCGAACTGGACTAAAGGTGTCTTCCCCGATTTTATTTCACCAATAAAAATTGACATAGGACAATTTAGTTTAGTTTAATAATATGACTCAGTACATAGGATCTAAGATTAATGAGCACCTGTTAGTGGTTTATGTGAAACACGCAACTAATCAGATGATCAAAGCGGGTCATGTCCATTTTCTAATTCATGAGTGCGTGCGGGTCCTCCTTGACCATCGCCGCCAATCCGCCAGGCTACCAGACTGCTAGTATTCTGTAGAGTACAGCTCGCGGCCCGCGGCGGGTCAAGGGGACCATGCGTCGTACTTGCACGCACACAACAAATGATGGCTTCTTTCCATAATAGGTAATAGTACATACAATTGATATAGTTTTAGGACAAGGACGAACCTGATACAATTTATGAGCACTCAGGTATTCCGCAGCGAAACAAAACATTGCAGAAATACGACTCAACACTCCTCTCTATGGAACATGCGAATATTACTTCGCGGTAAATTACTAATATGTATTGTGTTATTTCCGTTTTCTGAAGGAAATAGATTTCCTTTCAAGATAAAGATATTTATTTACTGAGTTTAACTTGACTTTCTAAGGTCACTGATTATTTTAGTGAAACGATGTTTTATGAAGCATACTTATCCTTAAATCAATACAATATAGTCCAGTTAATTGAACGTAATTGTACCATAGCGAAAAGGGTGGTCGTGGTATGGTGGTGTAGTCAATATCGCTAGTAACATGTCGCACGTCGCCGGTTGCCGCCGGTCGCCTGGCGACGTTCACTCAAACAATAGCACACGTGTACGTCACACGTCTCTACGTACTCATGATAGCCTGGTACTCCACGCGTGTGGCGAAAATGAAAGTACTACAAACCGCAAAAAATACACATTTTATAATAATACCTACACTGAATTCAGTTTATTACATAAATTATGCATGTATTATATTTTGAAAATAGCATGACTCATACATTATTATAATATGGATTCTCTGCGGAGTATTTCATTGAAGTAATATGTTCTATTTAAGTATGAAGTAGTCGAGGCATTCACAATAACTCACAACCTTGGCATGCGTCACTCGGATGCGTCCGAAAATGTCTGATTTCTGCGGCGCATTGTGCAAAACATCGTACGTAACACCCCTCATTAAATAATGTGTACATTTATGCAACACTTATTGTTCAGGTTAACCATAAGCAGATACATTTTTGCTCAGTTCGCCATGTCCTAGCAGCCATGTCCATTTCAGATCAGGGTCCTAATTAAATATATGTAACAAATTACATTACAACACGATGGCTCAAAATGTTTACTGCAAAATTATTTTTTGCAGTAAACTGTTTTGATTTCATTTAATTATTTTGTGTTTTGCTACAAGTTCAAGGTGAGTTTATGATTCTAGGAAGACAACAACGTGGTCAAAGGAAACTATGAGCTATTTTTGAGAAAACAGTTGCGAATATCTTACAAAAATAACTGCTTAATAAATTAGATTATAGATGCCTAGTATACTATAGCTGAGTCATGAATTTACAAACAGAAATACTCTTCCAAAACTATCATGTGAGCAGACTTGTAATGTAACAAGCGAGCACTTAGCTAATTAAGATAGGGTAGCTCTTAATGATACAACCGTTATTAAATACAATAGTGCTAATTAGCGTTTCGCTTTCTTTGCGCAGTGACCACTAGGCTGTTTCTAGGTAGTGTTTACCTAGACTGGGCATTCACTCTTCATCTGTTATGCTTTACTGGTACTCCACTCAGGATTCCTAAACCATATTACTTCGTACATGTCATTAAACTGTCTTTATTCTTATTGTCACAACACTCGTCACAATCGCAAAGAACCAATGCCACTTTCCACTGTATCCTCATATGTCTTGTTGGCTCTAAAACCGGCTTTTGCAACATCCTGCGAGTTATCCCAAGGACTCGCATAAGGTCGTTTCATTGTATGGCCTTATTCCTTTTTGTATGCGAAGATTTATTTATTTGCTGGATTTATATTTTATATCATACATACTTGTGGAAGTTCTTGGGTTCCTGTTGGTTCTTGAATTGTGCTTCGATTCTTTTGTTGTACTTCGTATTCGTTTAAAGCAGGCTGTGGTTACAGGAACTAAACGGGTTCTACATCCCTGAGATGACGTCTGTGGTGTGCAAGAGCGCGGCGGAGATGGTACGGGTGATGCGCGCCGGCAACCGCAACCGCGCGGCCGCCCGCACCGACATGAACGAGCACTCGTCGCGCTCGCACGCCGTCTTCCTCGTCACCATCGAGACCGCACATCGGAAGACCAACAGGATACGGTGAGATATATGTAGTAGATAAGCCACAGCTATCAAAAGATGCTGAGGAACGACAATATCCATGTCAGTAAATGTTGCTGTGATGCTATGTGCCAAGTTGGTGGTGTGGACTATGAAATCGACCGTAGCACGTAATGTGACAGAGATTAGAATCAAACGCACCCGCGGAATGAAGGACGTGTCAAGTTTAATTGTACCACAACCTTTTGAAGTACTTACCTAGTTTTAAGGTTTTATTTAAAAACAAACAGAAAATATTTATCAAAATATCTAGTTGACAATAACTGGCAGATTTGATGGCCCCCAATAATGTGGTTCCCAAGCAGCGCTGTTAACGCACACACAGCGCATAGCTGATGTCCTCATGACATAGCAATGAGGAAGCTCGATCAATATCAGTTAATTGCAATTTCAAATAAACATGAAGCTAGGAAGTTCACGAGCTCCTCACGACTCTGACCTGATGTTTTAGAACCCGCCGCAATTGCAGTTATTTATCCATGTAAATTGAAATGTCTAAAAAAAGCCTCAACACAAAAAGCTTCCAGTGATTCGTAAATTGAACCAACAACGTCCTATTTTAGTGAACTGCTATTTTAAGAAAGAGCCACGTTTTTGTCTACCTAGGTAAAATTGCTATCAAAACGGTAAACTGATATCATTGAAATAATCAATATAAAGGGTAATAAAATTCAAACAAGGCATGTGAGTCAACCGGAGTCCCGCGCGCGGCCGGGAGCTCGGCAGCACGACGTCTGAGCGCCCTTATTACAGAACGAAATGGGTCACAGTGTGACGTCACAACAAACACCAATAACTATCTGACCTAGACCCAACAGGGAATGCAAGTAACTAATTAAGTCGAATGGCTCCCGGCTGAGGCGTGGGTGGCGAGACATGAGACAATACACGTCAACAATATGCACAGTAACATTGATCAACATCGTATGATTGAGATTGTATGCTGTAGTGTCCCATATCGATTGTAATTTAGATAATGCATTTACTCAGTATTTCGTATTGAACTGCGGGACAAATTTAATTCCCAAGTTGCAACTCAACTGTCGATTTCATTAGGTCGTTGGTCCCTCCTTGTAGTCAATTCTAGTCTAACTAATTTCCGTAGAGCTGGAGAACACACTCAAAGCGAAGAACCCACCTCGGACTGTCGAAAAAAAATACAATAAACCCGTCTAGACTGTAATATTGATTACCGCCGCACTCATTATATGAAGTGCGAAGGATGAGCTGAACAGTTTATGCCTAAATTGGTTTACTCATCCAGTGCGTGGAACATTGACCCTCCTTTGTGCCGAGATGAGAACAATTTAGACGAAAAACAAAACGTTCACTGAAATGAAAACGTTCACTTTGAAAGTTTCTGGGCGCTCCGCCAATCCTTAGGTAAAAAAATTATAGTGTATCGATTTATTTTATATGTTAATAGATATAGCCAGACTGGAATAAGCATACAAATAATATTTTATTATTTTCGTCTGGAATCGTGGAACGTGGGCGCGGAGTTTCTAAAAAAAGAGATTTCTGGATATCGGAATAATACTTTTTCGTTCAAAATTCTGGGACAAAGCATCGGTTTATCTAATTACCGCTTCTTCTTACGTCCTCATAAGTGCTTCCACACTCCTGAGGACGTTGCCTTTTTCTTAGCGCTCAGTAATGCCGCCGGCTTTGCGGGATTTATTTGTGAAGGAGTTGCTCCAGTTGACGACCACAAGCATGGACCATTCATCAAATTAGTCTCAATGTTGAATATACAAATTAAAGTGATCATGTAGATTGCATTCGTCACCAAATTAACTGATCTGAGCGAGTGGGCAGCGCGCCGTGCGAGGACCACTTTAGTGATGATGCGACGGCTCCCAACTATTACGTGTTCAACCTTCACTTGCTGAACAGTGTAAACTCCTCACTCCTGAGGGAATACAAGTTTGATAAAGTGAAGTTTTGACGCTATTGTGTTCTGAACATGGATGATTGTTCGTGGATGGATGAATGGATTGACGATGAAGATCTTTACTTGAGGTAGGATCGTAATAACTTGTCACTTTATTTTACCTACTCATTGTACATTTTCGAATTACGTTGCAAAACCACACAAAGTTAAGTTAAGTTGCAAAGTCACAGATGGCGCTGCCGTCGCGTAAACACTAAGTTCCTTACCGAAAGTTTTTAATAAATTAATTTAATTATAAATACCAACCTAATAATTACGTATTGTGAGTTAAAGTGAACATTAATCGATAAATATATCGTACTAGTGTTATCTTGAAGAACAATCTCAGTTTAGATGTAAACAAATGTTATAAACAATGTGACAGTGCATAAACAGTTGAAAGAACCAAAATTAAATACTATAATTCTACCAAATAATGTTAACACGAAAAATTCTATGTCGCATCAGTGAAGTTCTGTTCAGCGTTAAGCAGTGACATTACATACGTTTATGGTGTTAGCAGTGATAAAACTATGGTGAACAATAACGGATGACGGTTTTTTTTCCTTTCTACAATTTAAACTTCTTGTCAGCGCTTCTAGCGGACAGTAGCTGAACTAAAGCTTAGAACTGTTTTATCGACTTCAGTTAAGAGGCATCTAGCGACAAATAGCAAAACTATGAGTGGAAGCAAAAATGTCACCACGAGACGCGTACGCGCGCGTTCAACCTCCGATATGAACTTGGATGACAGTGTTACAAATTCCACTCTAGATGGCACTGCATGCAGTATGCCAGATTTATCGGATGATGATATTAATATAATTAATCAATTAAAGAAACAAATTGATGAGCTCACAATGAAACTATGTTGTGCAAATGGAGAAATAGACGCTTTAAACCTTGAAAACGCAAACCTAAAGATGGAAATTGAAAATCATAGTCGGAAGATGTCCATAGATAAACAAATAGCTAGTACAAGTACATTTAAATCTCCATCAACTAAAAAAACGGTGAAAAAACAATACAAACAAACGGAATATAAAAATAAGGAAACGCAAACTGAATCGGTTATAACAAAGACAGAAGAAGTGACTAACAGCGACGATGGACAGCAAAATATTTGTACACATTCCAGTCCACAGATGGCGACAAAGACCGTGGATATGCAAAGGACAAAGCAGATTACACAAACTGACAACAATAAATTGAAAAGTAACCTATGTATTTTTAGTACAAATAAAACAAATAAGAATTTATTATCTTTAGCACAAGATTATTTTCAGAACAGATATCAAATATGTCATTATCTTACACCAGGCGCAAGTATTATGCATCTTTTACGTGATATTCAGTCGAAACTCAGATATTTCACTAAAAATGATTTCTGTATAATTATGATCGGCGAGGAAGACTTTAAAACTACAAAATGTTACTTTGATATAATAACATTCATGAAAAACACATTGCTGGATATAAAGAACACAAATATAATTATTACGTTGCCAACTTTTAAGTTTAACAATAACTTCAATATTTTATATAATTCACGACTGGAAATTTTCAACAACATGCTATGTTTAGACAATTCTGCGCATCAATACGCATATATCCTGGACTCCAATTTGAATCTAAGCTATCATCATTCTACGTATACAAGATCGGGAGCTTTAAAAGACTACGCAATGAAAACTATCTTTGAGGACTTGTACAACCTTCAACTGGATATTTTAGAAGAAAATACGCTTAATTCAATGAATGAGCCTGAAGAATTGTTTTTTCTCCAACAAATTTATTAGCATCCTACACCAAAATATTGCAGGTTTGTTAAATAAATCAAATGCACTTACGGTATGCTTAAATGAACTTTGTGATAAAAATATAAATGTGGATGTAGTTTGTATCACCGAGCATTTCATCATGAAGGGTCTTGAAAAACAACTATGCATACCAAACTACAGTTTGGCTGCATGTTATAGTAGACAGGATAAAAAGAGAGGGGGAGCTTGTATTATTATTAATAACTGCCACCAATGGAAAGAAATACCTCAAATAGCTAGATTGTCATCACCAGGGGTCTTTGAATGTTGTGGCGTTGAGCTAATTAATTATAAATTGATAGTCATATGTGTCTATAGAGTACCAAATACTAAGAATGTAACTGAATGTTTTAATAAACTTGAATTGTTGCTCAAGGATGTATCCAACCGGCTTAATAAAAATATTGTTATTGCAGGCGATTTTAATATCGATATTTTAAAATCGAATGGAAATTCAGTTGCACTGGAGTGTATGTTACTTAATTACAATTTAAAACTTGCTCTTAAACAACCAACTCGAATGGCTAGTAGGACATGTATAGATAATTTTGCGCATAATTTTAAAAATAAAGTGAAAACAGACGTCTTGGAGTTTGCATTGTCAGACCATACAGCTCAGCTGCTTCAATGTCCAGTACCCACTGTATGTAGAATAAAATACTGGCATATAACTAGAAGGGATTACAGCAACGAAAATATAGCTAAATTTAAAAACAGTATAAAAAGTCTAACATTTTCGGAGATATATCTTACTGAAGATCCTAATTTGGCTTATAATGAATTTATCAACACATTTAAATTGTTCTACGATTTATGCTTTCCGTTCAAAGAAATCAAAATTAACACATTTTATAAACCCAAATGGCTATCAAATGGTATTAAACTATGCAGTAAGAAAAAAACAAAACTCTTATGGCAATTTAGATTGAATCCTAATCACGAACATAAAAAGAAATTTGCTACTTATTCTAAATTGTATACTAAAATTATTAATTTGACACAGAAAGCACAGAATAATTACAAAATACAACAATCAAAAAACAAATCAAAGACGACATGGCAAATAATTAATCGGACAAATAATAATATTCCTAAACAGCAAATTGAAAAACTAAGAATTGGTAATCGAACTATTTACAAACCTTTGGATATCGCTAATGCTTTTAATGACTTCTTTGTTGACAAAATTCATCCAAAATTAGATGCTGAATATAAACCAAAAGCATCCATTAAATCGAGAAGTGCTAAATCAATGTTTATGGCTCCCAGCACACCACATGACATACATAAAACAATAATGTCATTAAAAAACACCTGTAGTGTAGGTTTTGATGGGATCGCCACTATAATATTGAAGTCAGTATCAGTCGAGATATGCAGTCATCTCAGTCACTTAATCAACCTCAGTATATGTACGGGTGTATATCCAGAGGCATTAAAAATCTCCATAATAAAACCGCTATTTAAGAAAATAGATAAGGAATTGATGGAAAATTATAGACCCATCTCACTCATACCAGTCATCTCAAAGGTATTCGAAAAGTACATTCACAAACAGTTAGCCAATTTCATTGAAAAGAATAACATTTTATGTGAAGAACAAAAAGGATTTAGGCAGCATAGAACCATCGATATGGCAATTTATGACTTTTTGTTTCCGATTATTAGAAATATGGATAAACGATTCCCTATATGTGCCATATTTTGTGATATGACGCAGGCTTTCGACTATGTACATTATAATACATTGTTAAATAAGTTAGAAGCTTACGGTATAAGAGGCAACGTGCTTGAACTAATGAAATCGTATTTAGAAAACAGAACACAGATAACTGAAATTAGTCGCATCAATGTAAGTAAAAAACATGAGGAGATATCTCGGTCACGACAACGCAAAACTACATTCGGTGTTCCACAGGGAAGCGTTTTGGGCCCATTTGAATTTATATTATATGTTAATGATATGCCCACGTCCATTGAACATCCCTTAACCATGTTTGCTGATGATAGTACCATTACGATTCCTTATAAAAACGCGAATACATATGAAACGGATATAAATAATTCTCTTAACAATTTAATTAAATGGCTAGATAAAAATAATTTGAATATAAATTTAAGTAAGACTAAGATAATGCATTTTCGACAACGTATGCCTCGTGTACCTAACCTTCACATACATTACAAAAATGACGACATTGACGAAGTAGCTGCTACCAAATTTTTAGGATTACAAATAGACTGCAATTTAAACTGGAAAGCGCATATTGACATGTTGTGTAAAAAATTAAGTTCATCTGCATTTGCTTTACATAGATTATCCTCCATAGTAGATACAAAAACACTTCTTGCGGCTTATTATGGTATAGCTGAATCTTACTTACGCTACGGGGTCATTTTCTGGGCGAACTCAACCGACAAAGAGACAGCCTTTAAGGCTCAAAAAAGATGTCTCCGATCAATGTTTAAATTAAAAACCACCGACAGTTGCAAGCCATATTTTAAGCAGTACAACTTATTGACACTTCCCTGTATATATATTCTTAATGTAGCTATATTTGTGAAGAACAATCCAAATCGTTTTGAACGTTTGGCTGATGTTTACCCTAGAAACAGACGTGACAATTCAAAATTAAATAATATACCGTGTCAAACCACTATGATGCGCAAAAGTATTTATTGCATGGCCCCAATTGTTTATAATAAATTGCCAAGTGCTTGGAAAGACTTGAACACGGTGCTACTTAAAAGAAGACTTCGTAAACTATTATTAGATAAGACATACTACAGTGTTGCTGAGTTTTTAACGGACAATTTTAATCAAACTACCTCGAATTTTTAATTAATTATGGTTTTACTTTTTTATGAATGGTGTATTGTCTATGACCTGGAATTTTAATGTTGTTTGTTTATTTATAGTTTTATTTATTGTATACACTGACAATTTAAATTATTGACATTTTATTTCACATAGGTATAATGTAATAATTTAGTTGATATTTTTGGTGAATTTGATTAATTATATTTAACGAGAATTGCTTTTATTTGATTAATTTATTAATTTAATGTATAAGAATTTAATTTTGTTTTCCTTTTTAAAATTGTATAAAATGATAATGTTTGCATGCCGAATGGTGAAATATGGCAGAACTCTGTTTAAAACCTACTACTACCTACTTATGTATAACCCATATTTGCAAATAAATGCTATTCTATTCTATAACCAATCAACTGTGCTCCATGATCCATCCGTACATAATAATGCTAATTTTCATACTTAAATTGATTTGATTGCAAAACTTTCCCTATTCCCTGCATGCTCCTTCGTAAATATGTAAGTTATGCGTTCGGTTGTGTTGTGAAGTAATATATTCACGACGGGGAAGCCACGTGCGCCGATGAAAAACATAAAAATACCGTCAATCACATTGTGGCAGTGCGTCCTGCTGCAAGTGTTCCTGCAGAAGGGTCAGTGTGGAATGCACAAGTGCTTGAAAATTATTGTGTTTGTAATCCTGAACTGCGCGTGGTATACGCACGCGTGCCTTACAAAACGCAACATCATTGTCCCACCGCACAATGTATCAATACAAGACAGTTCACTGAACAATTCATTCAGCTTCAGTATACAGCAATTAATGGTATTCTGTCCATTTTCAGCTGTAGCTGATCTGAACGTTTTCTTCCAGTATTTGTCATATTGGCGATCATCCAATTGATTCTACTACCCTAGTTCTTAGAAATGTATCAATTTGGTAGCATAACAAATCAACCTTGGGATTGTCGTTTATCGATTTAACTTATAAGCTTCTTACATGATGATATTTCATCGTTCGTGTTTGTGATTAAGTTTTAGGAATCAATTTGAAAGTAATAACAATTAATTGTTGGAAAACTATTTTTAACAGGCATAAACTAGCTGTGTACTAGTAATATTGAACTCAGTTGAACTGAAAACGTCATTTGTGAAAACAAGTAGATAGTTGCAGTTAGACTGTAATGTGATGTATTGAGTAACGTGTGCCTGTGTGCGGACGGCACGCGTCGGAATAAACACGATTGTTGCTGAAACGCGGTGAAGCCTCGTCCGTACTGGCGCGGATTAACCCCGTTAGCGCTGCAACGTGCGCACTGTACCAGGACAACAGGAGCGACCGGCACCGCGCGCATAACTAGTTCATATCAATAAATCAATCTAGCTCGGTTAATTGAGGGGTGAAGCCCACTCGCACTTCAATAGGTTTGAACGACTTGCTAGTGCAACGCAATGTAACTAGTTCGTCCACGATTTTTACAACTACTGCTGACACGCGCAACAATCAGCAAGGGGTTGATGTAATTATTGATTTATTATTTATGTACCTAAATACTAGACGAAATTTTAAATTACTATACGTCCTTCCATTTAAGGTATATATAGCACAGTTTTAATGATAAGAAGGAATTAATGAACTAATTCTCAGTAAACGGTGTTCTATCAATGTTATTGTTAATCCCAGTTATAATTCCAGTTAGTTATCGAACTGTTTGCGATAAATATTGATTCGGTTGATTATGTAAATCATATGAATATTAGCGGTAATAGAGAAATAACTTTAAAAAAATAATGTCTTATGCAATAGCAATTAAACATTGTTTTAGTAAGAAAAAAAAAATATATATGGATTCTCTTATTCCTCGAAAGTATCTCGTAACTTCTGACAAAATTACTTTCACCCCCGTATAAAGGAGCCTACAACAAAGACAGGAAGACGGAGCTTTTCTTTCAGAATCTCCAGACGATTTACTTAATTATTATCCTTTCCGAATCCTCGAGTCGTGTTCTGCGTGATATCGTGACACTCGTGACAGTCGACCGAGCATCTATTAAAGTTACCCTCCGTAATGGCTCTATAATAGTAGAACATTCACAAGCAAACAATATTCGATCAATGGCTGCGTTTAGTTGCTAATATTTCTGGGTGGTAGGTCGGCGGGCGCGTCGGCGGCCGTGCGTCATGTGCTCTTTACTTATGATGCCCTGGTACCCACACTCCACAGCGCCTCCATGAATGGAGTTTGTGCTGCTAATGACTAACTCTGTCACAAAGTACACTGAGTCACTGAACCCGCTCCTAAACAGTGCAGATGATCTAATTTATTGTTAACAATAAAACCTTTGTTGGATCAGATATTGTTTCGATCCGAATGCATCATAATTTACTGCTGGCAATAACTGAACATTGTCTGAATAGGAACAAAAAGTTTCCTTGATTGTTTTAGATTACGAATCTAATCTAGCAACAGTATCGATATTGTGTTGAGTACCAATGGTTATGTATAAAGCCGATTGTTCAGTGTTTTCCTTACAATATATTCACACTCCATTTCGCCAAATGTTATCGCGTTGATAAGGAGCTGATTGCATTTTAATAGTTTGTATCCATTCGAGTGGTTCCATGCGAGATTTTATTGTTCTTTCATAACTTAAACATGTTAGTACGTTTGCTTTGATTTGTATATTGCATTTTTAACAAAATTGAAAGTTTGTATATCATTAGATGTGTACCGCAACGACTCAATTTCGTAATAATTTCAAAATTAGAGTATTTTCGAGAATAAATTAACGTTGCGTAGTGGGGAGAGATGATGGCCAAAATGTATGTTTGTTGTTCAGAAAGTGTATGAGACTAGAATGGAACAGAAAATATTTCGATAATTTGACCAACCATCAAGAATCATCATCAGCCTGTTACAGTCCACTGCTGGACATAGTCGTCTCCAATCGCAATTGATCACTGGCTACTGCAACCGTCTATGATGATAATGCTTATTAGGGTGGGTAGTTGGTTCGCCAATTAGTATCAGACGCATTTGTGATTAGTTAGTTTACCTTCAGTTGTGGTTTCGATTAGTTATTATGCCAGTGCGTGACAGCGTGAAGGCTGGTAGTTTTCAGGGCGCTTCAGGCGGCGCCGGCGCAGGCTGGCGGGTGCACTGCGGGCGCGTGTCGCCACGTTACAATGTATAACCTTGCTCTGTTCGACACGCTGCACATTTGGGGCGCGCATTGTCGTTCAAGCAAATGTTTTCGCTAATTATTACCAAGAGCTATTGACATTGATTCGTTAGGGTCCTGAGCGCCTGGTATATTGAATGTGCAGCTATTATTTCATGATTATTGTTGGTCAGTAAAAACAGTCATAATTTAATAAATATCCTTATTGTTTTGATCACCTTCAATCTCAGATCATAAAGATAATGTAATCAGTGGTCAATAGCACACGAGTGTCCGTCATCATCGGTGAACACAAAGTATAGCCTGTGTATCAGATAGCGCGCGCTAATCGACTCACGATTATGTTCTACAATTACCTAGTGTAATTAGTAATTAAAACAGTGCTAACGAGACAAGGACGGATTTCGTATGTTTGTACTCATTGCGGAGTTGATGCGATGTTATGTTCGTTATAGTATTATTTACTATTCATTATGATACCCCCCGCGTTGATAGTGTCCGCTGAAATGGGTCGCTATGACTGAAAAAAGAACTATTATTATAACAGACTTTATTATGATTATTGAAAAGAAGTACTTCGGGTTTAAAATCGCCACTTTATCAACATAGTTATTTTACTCAAACGCCATTGGGGACTTTTTTCCGAAATGAAATAATTAGTTAAGTTTGGAAAATAAAAAACAATATTTAGATCCGGTGTTTATTCGGTTTTTCATCAGTATTTTTAATTTTGGAATTGCATGTGTAGTTTGAGCAGGTGTTTTTGTTATTAAAATTTTACTTCTGCCATATGTTACTTAAAATTAACATTGCGGCGTTGCAGTGAAAGAAAAAGCTTTAACAAAGTGGCCTTTTTGGACCCACTGATATTTAATCTAAGAGCTGTTCCCCCCGCCCCCCGCTGCGCGGCACCTATTGGTAATAGCGTGATGTTATATGGAGTATCCAACACACAGATATTTCTTCAATTGGAAACAGTGGTTCCTGAGATTATCGCAATACAAACTGTTCAGCTTTATAATATTAGTATCTAAGACTAGTATGACGTAGGAGTACATTGTACTCATATTATTTGTGATTGACAGTGGTCTATGGCCAGCTGTCAGAGTGACAGTGACGCTAATGGCCTTCTGTTGCGGACAACAATCAGCCTTGTTGATGTACGATGAATCATTACATGGAAGGCTGATGTTTGTAGTTCTATAATATGATTACCATTTAAGCTTTACATACATTATACTTTGTACTAGCTGTTGACAGCAGCTTCGCTCGCTACAACTCGAAAATTATCCCTCGGGAACATAGAATAAAATCTATCCCGTGTTAATCCATGTTATAAACTATATCTGTGTACCAAATCCGTTCAGTAGTTTTTGTGTAAAAGAAAAATCTATCAATCTTCAAAAACTTTTGGATTTATAATATTAGTACGATATTTTACAGAATGCCTTTTAACTCGGATCAATTAGCTATTAGTGGTGGTCATCAAGTTATTCATCATTGTAACACTTCCATTTTTACCCGACTGCGCCAGAAGGAGGGTTATGTTTTTCGAGTGTATGTATGTATGTATGTATGTGGGTATATTTCTTTGGCACGCTCTGCAGCCTAAACGGCTTGATGAATTTTAACTTGAGAGGTGTCGTTAGATTCGTCTTAAACGTGAGAGTGTCACTGGGTACATAAAACTGGCCAATTGCGAGTCGAACTCGCGTGCAAAGGGTTCCGAACTAAAAATATTTTTATAAATCTCTCGCGTTCTATCAGGTGGGGTATCAAAATAAAGGATTATAAAAATGGTTTACCAAAATATATATAACTTATATGTTTCAATTTAATTTGGAGTGATAAATGCAAAAAAAACAACAACATATTTTAAAACAAAAACCTAAGATAAATAAATAAATAAATATTGTGTCAGTTGCCCAGGGTATACAACATTTTTATACCCTGGGCAACTGACAACAAGCGTGCGGCGTGTGTGCAGCAATATTAATAACATAAGCTGGGAGTAGCTCCACGCAGTGAAGGCGGTAACAGTTTATCTGGCCAAAACTCCCATTAAACTCATTAATGCCTTCGGGCTTATGTTTAGTTGTTGTGTATTTTGGATCTTCCTATTTGGCTCTGCCAACCCGCTATGACAGGGGAGGCAGCCATCTAGCGAACGTTTGGGTTTTCAACGATTACGAGATTTTCACAATTGTACTAACTAACAATGAAATTCCCGTAAGCGATAAATTCATTCTATGCATAAACTAAAAATAGTAAAATAAAAAAATTATTCAAAAAACAAAAAACCCGACTGCCTGAAAAAATGTGAAATAACTGGAAAGATAAAAACAAGCTAAGAAATATTTTTTTGGTTTTTAAGCGATCGTAGTGGACAATTGTCACAAACGCAGTCGGAGGCATCAGACACGGTGTACACGATGACTCAGCAGTAGTTAAGTCAACATCATTGTCGTCATGTGAACATTTGATGCCTCCGACTGCGTTTGTGACAATTGTCCACTACGATCGCTTAAAAACCAAAAAAATATATTTCTTAGCTTGTTTTTATCTTTCCAGTTATTTCACATTTTTTCAGGCAGTCGGGTTTTTTGTTTTTAACTTACCATGTTTTATCTGAATGTTGGGCAAAAGTTCTTCCTCCATTTTTTCCTACGTTCAGTACTATGCGTCACCTCCTTCCAATCCTCAAGGAAATCATCCAGGTTGTCCCACCATATCCGAGAAATCTCGAGGTCTGCCCCTGTTTTTCATGTCACACTTTCACATAATATTAAATGTTTATTTTAATACCTACTAAGAGTGTGCTTAAAGTGATACCAAACACATACGTATATGTATGTATACAAATGAATGAGCTAATGTTTTTGTGCGCGACGATGAACATGAGACGAGCGCGTCATTTACATAGTTCTGTAATAGTGTACATAGAAGAGCAAACAGTGCGATGTTTTCTCAACAGCCGAGTTATGTAACGTGGACATTACACATTACTACCTAGACAAGTTGTCGCTCATGACTGCTCAATAGGTCAATTACTGTCAGATTTGTAGGAGGCTTGTGTATGTTAATGTTATAAAGGTGACCGCATGTTTCCAAACTGACCTAGAAATCGTCTTTGCCGGCGGAGCGGTGACTGAAAAACATTCGCTCACGAAATGACAGACTGACTCTTATCATCATCAGCCTATAAAATCCCCACTGCTGGGAAACAGGCCTCTCTGTGAGTGGGAGTAGGCCGTAATCGCACCGTGCGGGTCCACTGTTGGTTGCTATAATATGTCACATGTCTTCGCGTGTTCCTCACGATGTTTTCCTTCACTGTTTTGAGAGCAGTGGTGGTGAAACAATTGCTATACAAAGTAAAGCGTCTGGCTGGGTTCGAACCCACGACTCGTAAGTCGAAACCGATACCACTGGGCCACTACTAGTGCTTGACTCTATGGCGCTACATAGAGCCTTCGTTTCTACTGTAGATGATACATTTTTAACTGACTTCAAAAAAAAAGTAGGATCTCAGTTCGACCTGTATGATGTATGTTTTTAGCGATTATCTCGCGTTTGGCTGAACCGATTTTGATGCGGTTTTCAGGAGTGTTCGTTATGTAATAATTAGATCAAACAAGAACTCAAATAGGCCGAGTTTTTTATAATTATTCGTCGCTATCCAATAGTTTTCTCACCGTAGTGTTTCCGTCGTCATATTAATACTGAATCTTTGAACCGCGCTCAGAACGCTTATCAGTTAATGACCTCGATTCACTATTTATTATGATTCAGGTAGCGATTACACTGTGTTTACTTTCTTAAACACATTTTCCTATGTTGGTTATTCTAATTTAATTTTAGTCTGCGGGTTTAGGAATGTAGGCAGCTTGAAGGTATCATTACTTTTCCCGCTTTATGACGTATGGTAAACTGGAACTTTGACGTTAATTTGAAGGAAAAAAATAGTTCCCGTTTCGTACACTAGAGGCGCTTTTTCATTTTTCCATACAATAAACGCAGGACCTAAATACGTCAAGTACGCTATAAATACAGAAATCTAAAATACAGAAATCTTTTGATAAGGCCTCTGTTCCGAAACACTTGCTATGAAGGAATGAACATCATCGTCAACACAGACACAAGATTTTAATGAATCAGTCCGTGAGCCTGAAAAGAAATAAATTTATTTACTTACTGAATTTATATACTTTTCTATAGGAACCCATCGTAATACATACGCGGGTGCGCTGTCCCTATTCGTTATTATTTAATGAGTTAACACCAGATTTTCACCCACTTAATTAGCCGCCTCCTACGATATCGGAAAGGTAGTATGGACAATCAATCTTAACCGGAAGGAAACGATACGTTTATTTTGTCGTGTTTTTATTTGTCAATCATTTGTCCTTGGTCCGAGTACAGTAAATATTGAGACAATCTTGTTACAAAATGACTCGTGTGGTTTAATGTTTACAACACTTGTGAACTAATGAGTTTACAAAATACTTCATGTATGATCTAATATAATAGACTGCGCACGATTCGCGATGCTCTTTGCTCGGGAGATTATAATCTCATTAATTCTGTTTTTTGCGCGATCAGGACATGTTCAGCTTATGTAGAGTATGTTGGTGTCAGTTCATTGAATTCTATTGAATGTGCGCGGATGTCTCGTGTGGGTACGCGCAAATACCTCCATTTTGTTGCTACCGTGTGCACCTGCCTCAGTTGATAGTGGGCGCTTTGACTATCCGTTACTGACACCTCATTGTAAGGTGTAAAAATAGACAAAATTTTAAGGGTTAATCAATTAGACAGCACTGGATTAACACAACATCAGGTGTAGCAATTGCTACGGACCCCGCTCATGATGGGCCCCGCAAACCGATAACCAATACGGTTTGAAGCCCCTGCGCGTGCTTAATCCGGGTCTGCAATTTGACTCAAACAATAAAAGTATTTTGCAGTGGTTTAACCTAGGTTAGCTTAATACGAGTAGCTATATTAATCAAACAGGAAAATAGTTTCTGAAAAGAGAGGAAAGCGTTTACCAAACTGTGGTATAGCACAGACTTGTACGGTCTTTAAGGCACGTATCATTATGGATGGATAGAGCCTTTCTTACTTAGTATCGCAGCAAGACAGCTGCGTAGGCGCAGCCCGCGTACTCGTGCAGTGGGTGCCGCACGTGCTAATCAATCATTTACCTTTTATACTTCAACCTCCAATCAAACGTTTCTGATAACCAACAATTTTTACACTTTACGTCGCAATTAAAATAATGCGACAATTTTCATAACACCACTTCTAAAAGATAACTCTTTATCTATAAGAACAAAACTGCCTTATTGATTTGTATTCTGCCACTCTTTGCAAATAATATCTAAATGTTGCTATGGCGCGATGCCAGCGTCCTTCACAAAGGTCAATAAAAAAGAACAGCTATTTATAAAAACTATGGTTAGGTCATGTTTAAGAACAGCCGTGATCGTTTCCAATGACTTGTTTCCCGCTTGGTTTTATCTCGTAAAAAAGAAGTCTTTTTAATAGGTGTGAAGATTTAGGTCATTAAAAGCCGTCAAAAAGTTATACGATATAAATATAACTATAAAACCTTTCTCGAAAACCACTCTATTCGTAAAAAACAGGATGGAAATCGGTATAGTAGTTTTTGAGTTTATTGCAAATAGACAGACAGACGCTATATGTGCTGATTCTCTATACCGTTGATTAAAATAGAAAATCTCTACAAAGCACTACAATTTAACAAACATCATTAATCTGTATCCTCAATAAGTCTGTACTTACCGATATCTGGAACATAACTGCATTGAAGTAGATTCGGTGTAATTCAGTGCTCAAATATTTACGTTAATATTACGTGTAGCGAACAAACGTATTGGCCAGCGCGTGCGCATCACACGCCACTTTATTGACGTTGCGATTGTAAATAAATAAGCTTTTATTAATTACTAGCTTTTGCCCGCGGCTTCGCTCGCGTAGAATTTGGTCTGCCTCATTAAGTTACGTGACATTTTTTTTAATACTTATATTTTTTTTATGTAACTTCACATCGTACATCGCAGATTTCTAACTTCAAAATTAGTTTCCATACAATCTTTGAACACCTATACCTAATATTTAGAGGGAATCTCTTGAGGTTGGAATTATTTGAATTCCTTTCTAAGAGCTCATTATTTTAGAGGGCCAAAGCCTGCCGGGGTCGCGGGACTTACGAATTACCGTGACCTCGGTACGTAAACCGTAGCACTGGTAATTACATCCCTCATGTACACAATAAGCTAATAAAATTCCCTATCTCAAAAACTACTGAACCGATTTTGATGAAACTTGCAGTATTCCCTAAGTTGAACGATACCTAGCACAAAAAAAAATCGGACGTGAAGTTCCTGAGATATGCGAACAATGAATCAGTCGATGCCTACTCCTTACTGTTAAGTAGGTGTACCTTCCAACATCAGCTCAGCTACATAAGGTGATGATTACCATACGCAAGTACTTCAATTACTTCATAAGATTTACGAAAAACGATGCGTGGGCCTATACAATTTGAGGGTTGCCCTCGATTTCTCCAAGATCCAATCATCAGATCCTGATTTGGTGACAATGGTGGTCCTACGGAAAGCACCAGCTTTCAAACAAAAAAAGAATCATGAAAATCGGTTCACCCAGTCGGTCGTAATGCGGTAACAAACATAAAATTGATAACCTCCTCCTTTTTTTGAAGTCGGTTAAAAACTATCCTATGTCCTTTCTCAAGTTCCAAACTATGTCTGTACCAAATTTCATACAAATCGGTTCAGTAGTTTAGGCGTGAAGAAAAGACAGACAGACAGACAGACAGACAGACAGACAGAGTTACTTTCGCATTTATAATATTAGTTTGGATGTTCTATGGCTTCATCATCAGACCTTAGATTAGTCATGTCATGATGGCAGTTAAAACTGGCTATCAAAATAAATGCTAAACAAAATGTTCTGTCTGTGCTCTTGAGTTTGAAAGAGTTCTTGTATCTAGATACCCTCCTAGCCTCCTAGATATCGAACTGAACCGTCGTGCCTCGTTTGCATTTTTTACTATGTACTATTTTGAGGAAGTGGTTCTGTGTGTTATTCAGCTCGCAAGATTATTATTAATTGAACGTGTGAATGAATTACTTGTACTATCAAATCATACAAAAACAAACAAAAAAATACTCGAGGTTCAACTTCATGAACTTTGGCAGATGTAAAAAAAATATCTTCAAGAGTAACAAAAAGTTTAATTTAGGATATATAAAGTTTTTTGCTGATGTATTTTACATATTGAAAATAGGAATGACAGAATTTATACAAATGGATTTTGCATTAATTCTGATCATTATCATTTATCAGTGGTTATTTGACGTTCATTGATTATTATATTTAAAACTAATTTATTCAGAAGTTACGAAACAATCAAAACGGTGTAAACTTGTTCATATACTACCAAATAAAGCCTTTGTAATGCATTTGGATATTGATAGCCTGTCTCTAAACTGTCTTACACTTTTGGGTGCGAGTGGAATCTACCTTCTAGCGGTCCACGTCGGGCAATAGTTCTACAGGCTTCCTGTAACCGGGGTTGAGTGACCCTACTTGGCGGTGATAGGCCTCACCAGGTACGAGTAATCTGTGTCACCAGGGCCGCCTCGCTCGCGACCATCCTGCAGCAGTCGGGCGCCAAACTGTTTTTATTTGTGCTCCTTCGGTGCGTAGGAGTTCCAGATCATCTTTGCTTGCAAGGCTAGATTGAGGCCTAGAGCATATTGCAAATAGAAAATATATCTAAAAGTATATCCTAGGCTTAAAACTTCACAAGATTTATTGTTGAGCTTCTAGTCTTGTGATTTTATTGATAGTTAAATTAAATGCAACACATCGCTTGCATTGGCTCATATAAAACTGTATTCTGTGCAACTGATTCATGCATGAGTCAAAGAAAGAAATATTGGCTTGTTCACACAAAAGAGTAAAGCAGGCGCCACTGCGCTTGGACAGCCGTGGCCTGTGATTATGACAACATGTTGAATATGTGTATAGAGCGAATGAGCACCGTCATTTGTTGGATAGGAAGGTTACCTAAACTGGAAACACTGCACTCTGCCTCCTAAAACCACCACTAAAGATAGGGCAATTTAGCTCAATGCGAAGTTCACACATGCAGGACAATCACTATCATATGAATGGCTCTACCTTTCATTCCAATATACATACATATTTCGGTACATACTTACACACAGCCTTACCATATACAAAGGCCCATGCAACTTTTAGTATGGACCTTGGCATCAATTTTTCTTTTCGCCAGTGATTACATTTTGGCCACAATTAGACTACTACCTAAGAAGTCCATAGAAAAAAAAATTAATCAGGATTGATTTACTCCCGATTAGAACAAAATAAAATCCTTTATATCTCTGGTTGGTTACGGTTTAGATTTTTTTTTTAAATTTTACGAAGTTCTTAGGTTGCGGTCTACTAATGACCAACATTTCATTACTGGCGAAAGAAAAAAAAAATTGATGCCAATAAGTTGCATAGCCCTCCCTTTCTAGGAAAATATTGTAATAGGAAAATGATATGTGATTTGTTTAGAGAAGCGTGCTTTATCTATTCTTCTTTCTCAGACAGATTATATTTGTTTGTTCGGCTGTATTTAAGTTTAGTACTTTTCTCAGTATGTGTTCAACACCAATGTGTCACCCTTGGCTTAGCACTACACTCATACAAGTCAATAACAGAATACGTTTATTTAAGTAAAGTTAGTTTTAAGTCACGGATGAGTTGGTTTCAAGAATCAGTTGTTGGTTTTACTTCAACTCTTTTTGTTTTGGGTAGACAAGTATAAGTTAACCAGTGCCTGTAATATTTTGATGTGGAAAAAATAAAGATTTATGATTATGATCTGTACTTTAGGATACCCAGGATAAATTATATTTTAATTATTTGTAATACCAACACACAAGTTCCCTATGAATATGTTCTACTAAGGGCAAGTTCTTTGATCAGTAGTTAAGCTAAGTAATTGTTTTTTTTTAATAGCCTAGTTTGTGTCCCATTGCTGGGCAAAGGCCTCCCCTTTTTCCTTCCAAACCCTCTATTTTGGCCAATTTCTGGCCATGTCTGCCCCGCGAACATGATCAGATCGTCACACCACTTCCGCCGCGGTCGACCTCGACGGCGATGTCCTCCCTCAGACGTCCAGTAAGTGACGATCTTTGCCCACCTCTCCGGGCGCATACGTTCAACGT
Source organism: Agrotis puta (assembly GCA_943136025.2). Classification (NCBI taxonomy): domain Eukaryota; kingdom Metazoa; phylum Arthropoda; class Insecta; order Lepidoptera; family Noctuidae; genus Agrotis; species Agrotis puta. Next base: position 223,401 of record OW964181.2, read on the forward strand.
GACCCGCCCACTCCCACTTCAGCTTGGCTGTTTTTACTAATAAAAGTAAAGTAATTGTTTAAACTTAAATCTTTTTCTAAATTGTTTGTCTCTGTGTGCCATTACAATTTGTTTATAAACAACGTGAGTCACAACAGCAATATAATTTATCTATATATCTATCTCTTGTGGCATATCTTATAACAGAACTAAGTAAATAGGCTAACGTGGTAGACTACTACACGACTCTCACTGAAACCATACTTGTGAGAGGGAGTGCCCAGCAGAGTGAATAAAAAATACTGATCATGCTTATGCTATGCTCTTGTAAATGAGCTCTAGCAATTGTTATATTCGCTACAATGGGCGACAGCTGCTGTGCACAGCTGGTGATCCATGTATATCTTGTCAGCGCCATTATCACACCATGATGCCGAATTAGTAATAGGCATGACAGACCAGGCCAACCCGTGCCCTAAGTGCTGACTCACCCATTCACATGCACTCACCAGCCCACTACTGACGATAATCTAAAACTATAGTGCTGCTATTATTAGCAAGTGTTGCACATTTACTTATAATAGATTTAATGCTATTTTGGTACCGTTTGGTCTACTTCAGAGATATATTGATCAGTACAATGCTCTATCTATGGAATTTAGAGTGCAAATAACCAATTTCAGATTATATGCTCATTGATATATGATAGAAGCTAAATTAAGTAACTGGAAGCAGTTAATTTAGTTCCTATCATATTGTAAATAGGGGAAAAATCTAGGATGATGAGTTGGAAGGAAAACGAATATGTTTGCAGGGTGATGCTTAGTTCCTAATAATGTTTTATGAATAAGCGGCGCTTGACGTAGGTGCGTCGTTGGCTAGCTCACTGTTCACGGAATCATACTGTGAATCAAACGCGAATATAAACAGAGATCCGCGACGTCTGCCGCGAATTGTATCGTTACAGTACATTATCAGCTGAACCGTAATGAACCGTTCACAATTTATAAAACAAATCGATCGATTTTCATTCGAGGTCAATTTTCACAACACACTAACAACCAAAGAAACGAAGCAACAAGTGTTGCTAAATAATAAATGTAACACAAAACAGATACAGACAGAAGAACCGCTTCGTGAAATGATTTAGCCAAACTTATGAATGAATGGCTAAGTATATGAGAATAGTTAATACTATAAGTTTCTGGCTGTTATATTTCTGGAGACCTGGGGAGTTATTATAGTGCACCAGCCTAAAACCATTAGATTAATCTCTACTAGGTAATATTGCCATGAAACCTACCTACTACAGTAGTTTTGCACAGTACTAAGAATGCCATCATAATGATACGCGCCTTAAAATATACCGTATCTTCTGTAAATTGTTGGTGGTGACAGTGCGTGCGACAAATAGGCGTGCGAATACAATGTAGTCCGGAAGCTCACAATAGAGCCGCGGAGTCCGGCGCGTCCGACACCCCGGCCCTACCATCTGCGCTGCTCACTATGACTTCCTCTCCGTATCATATGCCGCTAGGACTCATAAGTTCATTGAATGTCCTCTCACACATTACTCCATTATTGGGGTCAATGTACCTTTGTCCTTATTTATTTGATCAGAAGTTTATGGGCAGACTGCATTTAAGTGTATGTGCGCAGCGTATTTAGATTGACTATGATGCCAAAGGCAACTTTGGAATTTTGTTTTTATACTTGATAGTTTGGATATACTTTACATACCAGTGCATGGATTTTTCTCTGGTTTGAAGACTAATCGAATTTAGTTATAAACTTTAAATAATAACATTCACGAGTATACCGATCTATTTACGAAAACATTGCTCCCTCGGGACGCTCGGCAATTCAGCAGGTCCCGGGCGAATGTCGGCAGAACATAAAGCACAACTTCATGCATAGCTTATAAGCCGACCAAGGGCTGATTCGTTACACTTTAGGAACTAGGCCTCCGTGACCTCTGTTTTGTTACTAATAAAAACAAAAACATTGGTTGTGACCGTGTCGTCGACTGTGATTCGATTCAACTAAACAGTCATATCGAGCGCGACTAACTCAATATCCGTCGCACACAACTCAACTGTTTTACGCTCATTTACGAACAAAAGACGAACGTAAATAACTGCACGACGGTTCATACCATCGACCATCCATTAGAATCATACACACAAGTGTCTGATCGTACTCGGTTCGATTGCTTAGAGAAAGTGAATTTGGATTTAACTATTCAGAGATTCCAAACATGAATCGTGACTTAGCTTATCCTAGCAATGTGCTAGACATAAGAATGATAGACCACTGCAAATTTGCCACAATACTCGAGATTTCTAAACAATGGGGCGCCGGGTTTTAGGGTAATTTTCGACTTACCTTCGACGATGTTTCTTGACTTTATCTCTATAATATGCTAATATTTGGAAGAAGTCTTAAGTAAATGTTGATTTTTTTTCAGCGTCGGCAAGTTGAACCTGGTGGACCTAGCGGGCAGCGAGCGCCAGCGTAAGACGGGCGCGTCGGCGGAGCGGCTGCGGGAGGCCTCGCGCATCAACCAGGCGCTGTCCTCGCTCGGGAACGTCATCTCGGCGCTGGCGGAGAACAGCCCGCACGTGCCATACAGGTACCAGGCTACCTTCGGCTTCAAAAATGGCGTAAAACCGTCTAACTTTGAGACTTGAATATTTTAAATCTCTGACGCAAGCAGCCCGTATCCTATAATTTAATAGATGCGATGTATATGACGTTGCAGAGACTCGAAGCTGACGCGCATCCTGCAGGACTCGCTGGGCGGCAACAGCAAGACCATCATGATCGCCAACATCGGCCCCGCCTCCTACAACTACGACGAGACTATCACCACGCTGCGCTACGCACACAGAGCTAAAGGTACACTATCTGCTGGATAAATACATCTAACAGCGTCATAGATCGGTTTCAAATCTAAAAGTTAATTATTACGATTATGTTGGTTGTTGACATGTGTGTATTATGTTACAGCAATCAAGAACAAGCCGGTGCGCAACGAGGACCCGAAGGACGCCAAACTGCGCGAGTACCAGGCGGAGATCGAGCGACTGCGCGCGCTCATCGAACAGCGACGTGCGCACGAGCGGCGCCCGCGCAAGCCCAGCAGGCAGAAGACGCAGCCCGCTGTCTCCGACAACTGTCAGTACCGGCTTTATTTCCAGCACGAGTCTATTCACTGTTCTGTATGGGAGTGTTCGTGGCGATCCTTTAATTTGTAACCATCAGTATTACTAACGGAAATAAAATGGAGGAAGAAAATATTTCAATAAATATTTCTGTTATCATTGCAGCCGAAGAAGAGACAGTGAGTATAGAGAATGAGCACATCTTGGCGGAATCGACAATAGAGCAGGAGAAAAAGCAGATGGAGGAGCTGGAGCAGCAGATCCTGGCGCTGGAGGAGCGGCTGGTGCAGGGCGGCGGCGGGAAGGAGCTCATCAACAACCTCAACGAGACGCAGCTCATCCTGGAGCAGCGCCACTCCGAGATCACGGCGCGCAAGAAGCGCGAGGTGGAGATGCAGCAGAAGATCGAGCTGGAGGAGGAGACCACGGCGCACGTCACGCACACCTTCACCACGCTGCAGCAGGAGGTGGACCACAAGACGCAGAGGTATGACATTCACAACTACAGATTTAAGAAGAAATTATGTTGTGACCGAATTCAGGGTAGGCTCTGTTCTAAAAGTATCTCGGTTGCTTGAAAGATTTTGGTAGATGTTTGAGGCGCTAAAGATTTTCTCAGTAATACTCGAAAACAAAATTGTGAATTTGGGTTAGAAGCTGGAAGAATTCAATCTCCCATAAATTGAATTCTTCCAGCTTCTAACCTAAATTCACAATTTTGTATTCGAGTCTTTCTTCTTCTTCTTTCTCGTCTTTCAAATTTTTTTCATACATTTTGTATGAACGAAAACATTTCAATTTTTTTTTAGGATTTTGTTTGAATTAGTATTGTGTAAGTATGATTTTATTGTATAGGAAGATAATAAATATGGAACGTAGAAGTCGGTCAAATAGTATAGTAATGTTTTTCAAATAGGTTAGAGTTGTATTGGTAGTAGTCAATGTCTCATGATTTAACGTACTTCTGCTGCCCAGATATTTTACTTCGTTCATGAAAAAAATCTGTAATATTTTTGTTTATAATAAATGTATGAAAATATATGTTGCTGATCAACTCCGGCCATCCCGATGTTTTTCATCCGATACAATGAAATAGTCGTCACATGGAAAAATGTCGATAACGTGGGGTCGGCGTGTCGGCTGTCACCTCACATCTGTTACCTCATAGAACACTGTAGCAGAAGATAGAGATGCACTTTACGTACTGACCGCGTAATACTAAGTCAGAACACGACACAGCTGGCACAGTGACCGAGCGTTTAACTTCTGCGCTGCATGATGATAATTCCATTCCCACACAGAACAAATACATATTTGTATGTAAAACATTTAAGTTTAAAAGTAAAAAGAAGAAAAATCAAAAAAATCAGGACAACAATTTTAGGAAATAAAAACATAAAATCTCCATAAACACACCACAATAATATTAGAAAAAAAAACATCAGACCAATTTAAAAAAAATAACCTGATCATAAAACACTATTAAGTATAATTTTTATTAATAAAAAAAAACCTGTATTAAAATATAAATAAACTATCAACCCAAAAACAAAACTACGTCGATCACAAAAATATCTCAATCTCAACACTTTATTCAGTAGCTGCTGAAAAATAATGGGAACATGCTAATAACTAACAATACAATGTATACATAAAATATACCCAAAACCAAAAAAAAAAACGTAGTAAACTAGCCTACCCGACAAACGTCGCCATCGTTCTGTCAGAAGTTATTGGTCTGTGCTCTTACAATTACATCTTTATATTTTATGGTCAAGTCTGGTGATCCAACAGTGCTTTTCGCTCCAACCAAGGCTAGAGGACTCATTTGATAATATTAACATCCTAAAGAAAAAACAAATGGAATAAAAAATAATTTGATTTTTACGATGTTTCCATGTTTTTTTTTTAAATTTCGATCAGTATCTTCTACGAAAAAAAACATTCACAATAAAAAATACCAACCCGAGATTCGAACTTGTACCCTAAATATATTACAGTACATTCGTATAATCTCTAGACCATCGTCGTTGCTGTCAATGATCTTTAAATAGACGTTCTTATGATACTTCGATTGGAAAGAAAAACAAATGAAGAATAACATACAATAGGAGCTTCTTATCAGAAAGTTAAAGTCCATAAGAACCTGGTCCTGATGGTTAAAAACACAACAAAAAAAGAATTATCCGAATCGGTCAAGTCGATTTCAAGTTATGAGCTTAGCAACACTCCATTTTTATTATGTACATATATCTTGCAAAACTACCGTCTTAACTAGACACCAAAGCATACTAACGCTGGAAATTAATAACCTATATTAGTTATTATCTTCTCGATGCCTATTCATGCTCTCCAGACATACCACCTTTAAGAGGATATGAGGTCCATCAAGCTTTATCTAGCATGAAATACGGTCAAAGTGCCTTTCAAGACGGTATCACCACCGAAGCCCTCAAGATTGGAGAACCAACTATATTACCGGACATTACAAACCTTTTCAAGTTAATTTTCCAAACCGGTAAATTTATCGGTCATGCCAATATAATCTTGCTTCACAAAAAGGCGATAAAGCTGATATTCAGAAGTACCGACCCATCAGCCAGGTGTCCCATATGTATAAAGCTTTAATTAAAATTATAGACAACAGAATAACAGAACAACTCGATCAACACCAACAAGTGAAAACACCATTCTCTGAACCAAATTATTGAGAAACACTACGAATTCAACATGCCACTATATTTAGCCTTCGTAGACTACTCTAAAGCATTTGATAGCAACAAACATACATCGATATTCGAAAGTTTAAATTCACAGCACATTCACAAAACCTACATCAGCCTTTTGAAGCATATTTACACAAACAGTACAGCCGCCATAAAAATAGATACCACTGGTCCTTCTTACCGAATCAATAAAGGCGTCAAACAAGGAGATCCACTTTCCCCTAAACTCTTCACATCCGTCCTAAAAGAGGTCTTCAAAACGCTTGGGGCTAACTGGAGCGAGAAGGGTGTTGTTGTCAGAGAGAGAAGACTAACGAATCTCCGCTTCGCCGATGACATAGTCTTGTTCTGCTCTTCTGCTTCGACCCTCGCTTTGCCCAGCAGTGGGACGCTATGGGCTTATATAATAATAAAAATAGTTAATATCTTCAGTTTTTAATTTTGCAATTTTAACGAATAATTTTTCAAGTACTAAACTAAAATAAAAAGTAAAATATTTACACAATGACTAAGTGCCCAGAACGCTGGCAGCATTGCCACGTTGCATGGCAATGCTGATCCTTTGATGTCTCCGATGTCTTTATCTTCAGTTGGATCTTTATCTATAACCTTTAAACATGTCCAATCTGAAGCAGCCGTCAAAAAACGTCGAAACGATATTTGGAGCTAGAATATTAATATCGGGCGCTTTAGAGACGTCGTAGTGAGGTTGTACTCGCGGTACCACGCCACTGTAATCATCTGTTTGACATTACCAGGTAGAAATACTTTTCATTTCCAGGCTAAAGAAGTGCCTGTCGAAGTACGCGTGTCTGCGCGAGGAGATGGTGGAGCAGCGCGAGGCGCACGACGGAGAGCGGCGCGAGCACGAGGCGCTGCAGGCGGCACTCATAGCGGAGCTGAGGAGGAGGCTGCTGGTGGCCGACAGCTTCGTGCCCGACGCCGGCCGCCCCGCCGTGCTGCGCGCGCGGTACAACGAGGACACCGACACCTGGGAGCTGCGCGAGCACAGGTACACTACTGAGGAGGAGGCTGCTGGTGGCCGACAGCTTCGTGCCCGACGCCGGCCGCCCCGCCGTGCTGCGCGCGCGGTACAACGAGGACACCGACACCTGGGAGCTGCGCGAGCACAGGTACACTACTGAGGAGGAGGCTGCTGGTGGCCGACAGCTTCGTGCCCGACGCCGGCCGCCCCGCCGTGCTGCGCGCGCGGTACAACGAGGACACCGACACCTGGGAGCTGCGCGAGCACAGGTACACTACTGAGGAGGAGGCTGCTGGTGGCCGACAGCTTCGTGCCCGACGCCGGCCGCCCCGCCGTGCTGCGCGCGCGGTACAACGAGGACACCGACACCTGGGAGCTGCGCGAGCACAGGTACACTACTGAGGAGGAGGCTGCTGGTGGCCGACAGCTTCGTGCCCGACGCCGGCCGCCCCGCCGTGCTGCGCGCGCGGTACAACGAGGACACCGACACCTGGGAGCTGCGCGAGCACAGGTACACTACTGAGGAGGAGGCTGCTGGTGGCCGACAGCTTCGTGCCCGACGCCGGCCGCCCCGCCGTGCTGCGCGCGCGGTACAACGAGGACACCGACACCTGGGAGCTGCGCGAGCACAGGTACACTACTGAGGAGGAGGCTGCTGGTGGCCGACAGCTTCGTGCCCGACGCCGGCCGCCCCGCCGTGCTGCGCGCGCGGTACAACGAGGACACCGACACCTGGGAGCTGCGCGAGCACAGGTACACTACTGAGGAGGAGGCTGCTGGTGGCCGACAGCTTCGTGCCCGACGCCGGCCGCCCCGCCGTGCTGCGCGCGCGGTACAACGAGGACACCGACACCTGGGAGCTGCGCGAGCACAGGTACACTACTGAGGAGGAGGCTGCTGGTGGCCGACAGCTTCGTGCCCGACGCCGGCCGCCCCGCCGTGCTGCGCGCGCGGTACAACGAGGACACCGACACCTGGGAGCTGCGCGAGCACAGGTACACTACTGAGGAGGAGGCTGCTGGTGGCCGACAGCTTCGTGCCCGACGCCGGCCGCCCCGCCGTGCTGCGCGCGCGGTACAACGAGGACACCGACACCTGGGAGCTGCGCGAGCACAGGTACACTACTGAGGAGGAGGCTGCTGGTGGCCGACAGCTTCGTGCCCGACGCCGGCCGCCCCGCCGTGCTGCGCGCGCGGTACAACGAGGACACCGACACCTGGGAGCTGCGCGAGCACAGGTACACTACTGAGGAGGAGGCTGCTGGTGGCCGACAGCTTCGTGCCCGACGCCGGCCGCCCCGCCGTGCTGCGCGCGCGGTACAACGAGGACACCGACACCTGGGAGCTGCGCGAGCACAGGTACACTACTGAGGAGGAGGCTGCTGGTGGCCGACAGCTTCGTGCCCGACGACAACCAGGACACCGACACAGACTGGCCTTTATTTATGTACATGTACAAACATAATACATAGGCGGACTTAATGCTTTGGACATTCTCTTCCAGTCTGCCTACTGAACTGTGAACGAATAGAGTATTTGTTCCCAGCGGTGTGGAGCCCCTAACGGACCGTCCGGTGGCAGGCCCCGGGCGCCGCCGCCCCACGTCGGCCGCCGCCCTCAGCCAGCGCCTGCCCCGCCAGCGTGCGGAGAACGTGCTGGACCTGGCGCCGCTGCCGCTGCCCTGCACCACGCGCACCTACACCCCGCCCAGGCACGCCCACCACACACAGGTACGGACTGCCTCACCTACTGGTGGAAAGATTACAAACAATTACTGGAACACCATCTATACCACATCACAGTAGCCGGACTGAGCTGGCTCTCTTTAAATTACCTATTTACTTTGAAGAATTAATTCATTCTCATAATATACAATAATTCAAACTCTTCTTACTTATCTCCTATGTTGTTTTCCAGAGCGTCCCGACACCCACCAAGAAAGAGCCGGAGTTGGAGACCGCTCACGTGGCGCGCAAGTCAGGTCGCGCGCGACCCACCACCGCGCACCAGCGCCTCGGCACCGCCGGCGTACGGTAGGCCCCCGGCCCGGCCAGGCCCCGCCCGGGCCCCGCCAGGCCCCGCCAGGCCCCCGCCCGGGCCCCGCCCCGCTCCACGGACATGCGGCCTGCATCTCCAGTGCGAGCTCGGCCCCGCGATGCCCCCGCCCTTGTTGTAGTTTTTATACAGTTCGATCGAACGAGAGCAGCTTGCGACGCTTGCCGCTCAGCGGTCAGTAGTTGTGCGGCGACTGTGACGCCGCAGTCGCGTGCGACAACGTTAACTAGACGTAGTCACAAATTCCAGTCGCGCGACGCCGGACGTGCCGCGCGTCGCCGTTAGCGTCATCATGATCTCACTTATCTTAATTCCCAGTATTCAGAAAGGCAAAGATCCTTTTATATATTAATTTAATACGTATTATAAGTCGTAGCTACAGACTGCACGCCCGAGCCGACGAGCCCGCGCGCGAGGCACTGCTCGTCGCTCGTCACTTCACTGTGCGCGTATTGTTTAGGTTATTGTTTGTTTTATAAGATTTTATTTTACCATTGTTGTCTCTTTTGTTTTTGTAAAATTTTATTTTGTGCCTCGATACCAACACACGTGTTTGAGCTAGTGATATTAGATAGTTTACAACGATTATGTATTAAATTGTACCGTGAAATGATTTACAATGTCATACAATATGGGATATTGCTGTAAATAGAGTGCAGCGCGCACTCGTGATGTGATCCAGTAATTTATGTTCAAATGTGTTACCAAAGATCGAACTGTCCATTCCGTGCGTCAGTCGGACGTGTGCGTTAGTCAGGCGTGACCGTCAGTCAGGCGTGTGCGTCAGTCAGGCGTGAGCGTCAGTCGGGCGTGTGCGTCAGTCAGGCGTGAGCGTCAGTCGGACGTGTGCGTCAGTCAGGCGTGAGCGTCAGTCGGGCGTGTGCGTCAGTCAGGCGTGAGCGTCAGTCGGACGTGTGCGTCAGTCAGGCGTGAGCGTCAGTCGGACGTGTTTGTCAGTCGGATGCGACACGCTGCCGCAGGAGTCTGAGGGACTTCGTAAGTCCACGCCGTGATCTTGTTCCTTTATGTATAAAATTTCATTTGTGGATAAATCTATACTAATATTATAAAGAGGAAACCTTTGTATTTTTGTATGTTTGTATTGAATAGGCTCAAAAACTACTGGACCGATTTTAAAATTTCTTTTACCATTACTTAGAGGGATTCTTCCGAATCCGTATAGGCTATACTTTATCCCGGATTTTTTTTTTCAGAGAGCTTAAAAAATAAATGTCCACCCGTGCGAAGCCGGGGCCGGTCGCTAGTATGTTAATATAATTCTAAACAGTTTCTAGTCAATGATGATGAATTATATTCTTGTATACAAATATTGTAAATAATAATAACGGTATTTTAGGTATTTAAAAAGTATCCATAATACGGAGTATGAACTAGTGTAAGTAGGTTGCTAAATAGCGCACAATACTTTTTGAATACCGTCTGGAACTGTCATTACCATTATTGTGTGCGGCCGAGGTGTGGCCAGCGTGGCCCACCATCGGCCACTGTGACCCAGCGTGGCCCAGTGTGACCCAGCACGAGCGAGTGACGCGGCTCTCACGATATGCTCACACATCTACTTGCTTTAAATTTTATAAAACCAATTTTTCAAATCTGAAATTTTTGTATATTTTGGGATCATAAGTATTGTTTATAATGCATTCATTATATTGGCTTTATATTTAATTTAAATAAATTATGAATGCAGAGGATTATGATTGTATTGTGATATAGTTTGAACTGCTAGTCAGTCGTGCCGCATACACGCTTATACTCACTAATTAATTAAAAATATTACATTTTATTTTGTTTTCTTCTTACAACCTAGTCCCTATCTACGACAACGTATGTCTTAGTAAGTTATTGTAAAGCATGTATTACCCTGGTATTTCATGCTTTCTGACATGCCATTCTGACAAAATATCTCAATCGAATAACTTTATGCTTTTGTGATAATGTCAAAATTAAACTGTCAAATTCCTTTTGAATATTTCAAAAGGAATTTTACAGATTATGGTAGATTATGCTGTCGTCTTCACCTAAAGTCCGGACGCGAAGACGACAGAGCGGGTGTTCGAGCGAGACTACATTATATTTACGCTGGAGTGACAGAGACGGGTAATGACAGGTTAAAGTACGAAAATCCCTCTTGCTTCGCGACCGGACTTTAGTGTCACAACATTACCTGTATCGGGGATGCAAGTGATTCTCAGAATTAAATTGACAAAGTGGTGACAATTACAATCTCTTTAAGTCTGTTGTATCAATCAGACTTAAAGAGATTGTAATGGGCCTACCTCACGTACAAGCTTCACCACAGTTCTGCCTGCGCAAGAGGGTTTGTACACGGAATACCGTGCGTGCGGTTGGTAAAACTGTATCACGCGCCAACCACACAGCACGGCCTGCGCATTGTTTTTCGCTTTGCCCCGCTCTAGGAATTTCTTCATGTACACAAACACCCAGCCCCGGAACAACTACTTGCAGATCATACAAATATTTGTTGCGTGCGGAGATCGAACCTGCGACCCGCTGCGCAGCAGTCGATAGCTAAGCCACTGCGCCAACCGTGTTGTCAAATTTTACTCAGTCAAAACTATGGTGAACCTTGTGCGTGTGGAAGGCCCTTAAAGGCTGGCAGAAGCGCTGCGGCACAATTTGACATTTCGGGACAGACACGTGGCGCCATCTATTAGCATACGGATATTATAATCTTCGGCAAAACTGAACAGTACTTTTGTGGATGAAAGGGAAAGGACTATAGTAGTATCGCAGTCTCCACAGACGTAGTACAGTGAGTGAGGCTTCCCAACAGAGTAAGTATTTCGCTGTTCATCAAATATATAAACTAACCATTATTTATAACTAATATTATTGCTATACTGAAAAGTGAAGGCGCATTGCAAAAATAATTGAACGCCTAGCAAAGACTCGCCACTGTAATTGCAAGCATAGCTTGCCAGGCAGCCATCCATAGCTCTTACCACGCTGTCACATCCCATCCTACCCACCTACCCACGAGGTATAAATGTGACCTCGTGGGAGGGTGGGACCAAAGAGTACGAATAATGGTGATACGTGCGTATGCAAGTCGAAGAATTGCAAGTTGCGATATTGAAAAGGCCTTTGGGGCGGGACGTTTGACAAAACAAAACAAGCACATAGATTACTTTAGCGTTTATTCGTTTTAAGGCGTTTTTTTTTTATTGTGCCGCTGCAACAGCGGCACCGGCGGTGCAGTGCTAGTCCGGAGTCCCCCGTGGATTTGTATGGAGCCTAATACGACGACGCCGTAGCGGCCGGTGGCAAGTCTAGGTACCGCGGCGGTAGCGACGAGCAGTGCCTTATCTATCTATATATATCTATATATATAAAAGGAGAACTGACTGACTGACATATCAACGTACAGCCGAAACTACTGGGGCTAGGAATGTGAAATTTTGCACACGGCTTCCTATTATAATGTAGGGGAGCACTAAGAAGGGGTTTTTGGAAATTTAACCTTTAAGGGGGTGAAAAGGGGGAATTAGGAAAGCACGTAACCCACGCGGACGAAGTCGCGGGAAAAGTGCTAGTATATATATATATATAAAAGGAGAACTGACTGACTGACATATCAACGTACAGCCGAAACTACTGGGGCTAGGAATGTGAAATTTTGCACACGGCTTCCTATTATAATGTAGGGGAGCACTAAGAAGGGGTTTTTGGAAATTTTACCTTTAAGGGGATGAAAAGGGGGAATTAGGAAAGTACGTAACCCACGCGGACGAAGTCGCGGGCAAAGTGCTAGTGTAAGCATACGTAGCATAATGTGTAAACCGCCTAAGTAATTAAACTTTGGTTAAACTAAAATGTTGACTTCAATGGCTTAAATAATATCGATATAATGATTTCTTATACTTTTATTCGTATTTTCAATAAAAGTTTACAAAATACAAAATATTAAAAAAAGAGAATTAATTTAATTTCTGAACGAAAACTCACAAAATAGATATATTTCCGAACAAACTGTTAGTGATGTGCGCATACGATATTTTATTTTTATTTTGAAAAATATTGAGAAATTAAAGTCAGATATTAGTTTTTATGCTACTTTTGAAAAATCTTATCGTGCAGTTACATCAACAAAACTGTGTAATTTTAATATATATGTCTGTATGTATTAATATATTCACAGAATTATGGTCACGTTTCACGTTATAAAACTACACGTTTCTAATGCTATGCTAATTACAAAAACAGGAACATGCATCTTTTGTTTTAAAATGTTTGAACTAATTTACTAATGTTTGTATTAATATGTGTATTTAAGAAACAGAAGACTATAAATATCACTTGTGAAATATAAGTGAAAACCAGTTACTATTTAACACTACATTATTTTTTTTTAAAATGAATCTCTGTAACGAATCATTAACGGTCATTCTGATTGTCGACTTTTTTCAAACCTGGCCCTGGCCATCACTAAATTCGTAACCGTCGCTTAAATTCAAATGTTTAGTGGCTTTGTTTCGTTATCAAAATGTGAAATAAAATAAAATCTTATTAAATATCTACTAAAATGGCGGAAAAATTAAAGGACTACCAAGTTATAGACGTTTTCTGCGGTGGTACGTTCTACAAAGTGAGACACAAGGTCACCAACAACATATTTGCGTGGAAGGCGTACGATTGCTCCGCGTTCAGTAACGAACAAATACAAAACGTCGCTAACGAAGTGAAAACAATAAGCAAAGTGACATCGAAGAGCTTGTTGCGATACTACGACACCATTTTTCACACTCCGTCAAAAACATTGTACTTTGTCCTTGAATACAATTCGTGGCGAAGCGTGCAGGAATTACTGGAAGTGTGCAAGGCTACCGATAAGTTCATCGCGGAGAGCTTCATTTGGCACCTGCTGCACGAGCTAGCACGGGCATACAAAGCTGTCGAAGATTTACATGTTGTCGTTGTACAAAAATGCATAACTCCAGGGTCGGTCTTTGTGGGCGACAGTGGCGAGTTGCGCATCAATTACTTCGAGCTGACAACGGCGCGGGGCTCCGAGGACGTGATGCGCCAGATCGGAGAGCTGATCTACACGCTGTGCTACCGCCCCGGCGCCTCCGACGACAAGATCAAAGAGTTTCACTACAGTGACGACCTCCGAGACATTGTCAGCCTCCTGATGGATGAGAGGAACATCAACATGCGCCCAGATGTCGTCCTGTACCACCCCACAGTCCTCATGAACTTGGAGACTAAAACGGGACCAAAATGTTTGAGTGACATACTCATCTCGGTTGAACACTCATACTCAACATCAGAAGTGAACAAGTGTGACTCAGAGAAAGCTGTGGAACTGTGCAGAGCTGTTGAGCCTCTTCCCAGGACACTGTTCAACATTGGAGACAGTCCTATTTACTGCAACATCTCTCCGAAAAGAAAAGCAAGCAAGAAGATTGAACAGTCAACCTCGCCACAGAGTCCCCTGTCCCCTACACTGGCTGCACTTGCTCTGGAGTTGCCTGGCTTTGTGCCACGATGCAGGAAGCCCTACACTGAGACACTGGACAAGTTTAACTGTCCCCAACGAGTGTCAGAGGAGACTCTGAGTCAGCAGTGGATGTCGCGCCTCGTGGCGTTACGCCACCGCGAGGAGTCACTCAACAAGAGGGAGAGGGAACTCATAGCCAAGGAAATAGTGAACAGTCCATGTACCAAGATTATACCACTCAACGCCTCCCTGGAGTTAGCTTGTGAAGCTGAATGTAATGGCATTACCCTGCCTCCAATGATGAACCAGGCTAAAGATGAGAGGCGCGAGTGGCTGTCCAGGCGGCGGCGCCCGCGCAGCGGCTCAGTGCGCGCGCGCGGCCGCAGGAAGAGCTACGCGTACGAGGACCTTGACAGCTCGCTGTCAGCGGACACTGGCGACGGCAGCATCATCATCACAGGCGCCAAGATCACCGCCGACAACATGCCGCGCCGGAACATCTTCCCCAATGTGTCCACCAAGAAGGTACACTTCACAGCAACCAACCCATTCACAGAGAGTGATGACAGTGTTACTTTGACATTCTATGAGCTGGACAATGTGGATGCAGAAGGATATCAAGTGCCGAAGCAGGAGGCTTTGGCTAAAGACATCCATAAGTTTAAATACTTAGATTTGAAGAAGTCTCCCTCTGAGAAGAGAGCCTCATTGCAGTGGTGCCACTCATCTCCCTCCAAGCAGGCTAAAACTAGCAAGAATATATTCAGTGACATCACAAACACAAACTACAGCAGCATGAGGAAGACTCCTTCCAAGACTAGCCTCACATCTAGAGGATCCAACACATCCCACCAGTCCATGTTCTCCTGCAGGAGTCACTGGAGCATGGAGTCCAGTAGCACCAAGGTGAGTGAGGGTAGCATCTCTGAGAGGACTCGCTCCTCCATGAGACAGGGGCTGCCACAGACTCCTGTGGCTCCTCCTGATGTAAAGAAGTCTAAGAGTCGGAAGTCTCTGCTGAACTTCAAAACTCCATTCAAATTTATGACAGCCACTAAGATCTAGTATACATGTAGTATAAGTTTATTTGTATAAAGTTGTGATTGTAAATTTGATCTCTGATGAAATTTATTTTTGGAAAATTATATTCTATTAGTTACTTGTGTTGTGGTATTAAACCTATGGATTATATTATTGGTTGTGGTTTTTATCTATAAGATAATATTAGTGTAGGAGTGTTACTTCCATATAACTGTAGTATCTCATAGTTAACACTTTATGTTGTAAGGACCAGATATTTTTATTTGACATTTTAATTGCATAATTGAAATGAAATACGGACATCAACCCACCCTAACCTTAGAGTAGTGAAATTATATGAAAGAATATTTTTATATGAACTTTTAATAATTCAAATTATATCAAATGTGTAGATTATATTGTTTTATGTATTATTAATGCACTGTCTTATTCTGTGTGCTTGTAAATATTATACGATTGAATATTATATAGCTCTGCCATAATTTACTAAAGACAAAAATGATATAGACTTTATAATTAATTTTATATCATAAAATAATTTGATTTATTATACATTTATATCACAAAAAACCTAACAAATGAAGAGTTAATGATCAACTCAGTGATGTACTGAACTTTAGTCTTTTGTCTTCCAGTTTGTAACAGAATAGTCTTTAAGTGTACTAAGTATTATGTTAGAATTGCTATAATTTGTTTGTAGAAGTGTAAAGCACTATAATTTTGTGTAAAAGTAAATTGGTTGCCATAATTCAGTAGATAAGTTATATAAAATGAATACATCTCCTTATGGAGGTGTGTATAATTAATATTTTAGGGTAGATATAAGAATGAATAGTATAAATAAACATAAGAAGCTCATATAGTGTTTTATTTCACAATCACATTGGTAATCACTGCACTCTCTGTCATCAGTGTCACTTGCAGCCACCATGTGGCCTGACGAGGGGTTCCATCATTTCTTTTTGTTCAGTGCCTTGTCAGCTCCTTCCACGAACTTCTTGGGCAAGCCATACTTCTCTATGAGAAGTTTGGCAATGAAGTATGTCTGTGGAAAATACAATATGTAATGAAAAATAAATAAAATCACACTTTATAGTTAATTAAATAAACCTATGTAACTTATACTTAACACTTAAATGATTAATTTATTTATTAGTAAATAAATACATATGTCCTTCAAGGAGGGCACAGCTCTTGGGGTCTCTGACCTCTCACATGTCTTTCAAGTGTATTACAAACCAAAAGGGTGTGTGTTCGCGCAGCGGAATGTTGTTAAATTTTAAGATTTTAATTATGCAGATATTTAGTGTATGACGTCGTATAATTGTGTATGGTAAAAAAAAATTTGTGCACGCAGCCATTGTGGAGAAATTCACCAAAAACTGATTCCGCTGGGCGAACGTTGTCCTGGCGGAACTTTTTTTAATCCATAGCCTTTAGAAGAAAAGAGATGTGTCCAAAAATTAGTGTGTATTTGTGTGTAATTGTGTATGTATGAATAAAATTAGTGCATGCATAAACTTCGGAGATATTCAAGTTTCCGCTACGCGAACGTTTGGCCATTAGCTAGTTTTCATATAAAGCGCTTACATAGAGAGTTGTAGATTTTTACATACGTTGTTTTGAATTTGTTTATATTTGTTTAAAAAACAGATTTAGAAAAAATCGTAGGGCTTAAAAGATAAAAATATAAACGTAAAATACGCTTATTAGGTCTTAGTTCTTAAAGTATGTACTTTGAGGTCTAGATTTTCACGTTTATACAAACCTTGTAAGTGTCTGCAACATGTTGCCAAGTATCAATGCTGTTCCGTTAGTAATTAAAGAGTTATAGGACAATTTACCATGAATAGATCACTGTTTATAAAGCAGTCAAATATCACGACGTTCTAAAGGAATTGCATGGTAAAATTTATGCCAATAATTAGTGTATTCATTCAACTATTCACAGGCAAAATTTCAGGTCATTAAATTCAGTAATTAAAGAAAAACAATTATAATACTGACGAAGCATCGAAAACCTACATAACCCGACCAAGTTCGGATGGCTACAAAAAAGCGGCCGTGCAATATATTTAGGTAACATCCCAAAATTTACAGTATAATACCGGTATTGAATTGGTATAAGTGATAACATAATTGTTGTTTCGATATAATTTATAGGTCATTTATTTTTGTACACCTACTTTTTTAAATGTATTTGACTATGACAGAAAGTAGGTACTATTTACGTAGGTACAGACCCCTTAGGGAAATTAAATAATTACCACATGTAAGTACTGTCTAGGTAAATATTTATCATATTGTAGCTTATTACACTATTTAACCAATGGACTAGGCATGCACGAGCGTTCCCCTTTGCAACTTCAGTGGATCAAGAATCTAATAACTTAAAAAAACTACTTCTTGAATCGATATTTATCGTAGATAGTGGCGTTATTATTAAAAAAATATTTTTCATTCAAGAAATGCAATTGTTTTATTTTTCCTAACCCTTGTGTACGCAATTGTACCATATTAATAAATACTATATTGGAAAGTTAAGAACGTTTCTTAGATATATGGCACGGCCGCTTTTTTGTAGCCATCCGAACTTGGTCGGGTTATGTAGGTTTTCGATGCTTCGTCAGTATTATAATTGTTTTTCTTTAATTACTGAATTTAATGACATGAAATTTTGCATGTGAATAGTTGAATGAATACACTAATTATTGGCATAAATTTTACCATGCAATTCCTTTAGAACGTCGTGATATTTGACTGCTTTATAAACAGTGATCTATTCATGGTAAATTGTCCTATAACTCTTTAATTCCTAACGGAACAGGATTGGTACTTGGCAACATGTTGCAGACACTTACATGGTTTGTATAAACGCGAAAATCTAGGCCCCAAAGTGCATACTTTAAGAACTAAGACCTAATAAGCGTATTTTACGTTTATATTTTTATCTTTTAAGCCCTACGATTTTTTCTAAATCTGTTTGTTAAACAAATATAAACAAATTCAAAACAACTTATGTAAAAATCTACAACTCTGTATGTAAGCGCTTTATATGAAAACTAGCTAATGGCCAAACGTTCGCGTAGCGGAAACTTGAATATCTCCGAAGTTTATGCATGCACTAATTTTATTCATACATACACAATTACACACAAATACACACTAATTTTTGGACACATCTCTTTTCTTCTAAAGGCTATGGATTAAAAAAAGTTCCGCCAGGACAACGTTCGCCCAGCGGAATCAGTTTTTGGTGAATTTCTCCACAATGGCTGCGTGCACAAATTTTTTTTTACCATACACAATTATACGGCGTCATACACTAAATATCTGCATAATTAAAATCTTAAAATTTAACAACATTCCGCTGCGCGAACGCACACACCAAAAGGTTCACAAAAAAGAAAAAAAAAATTGTTTCTACAGAATAACTTGAATTGTCCTCCTAAGTTGTAATGTGATGCTATTTTTAAATCAAATAATTCGCAAAACATAACGCCTGCATGTTCCTAAAAGGTTAGGTAAAGGTGTGACCTGAGGCTGCAGTACTTCCACATTTTGCCTATATTTCTGTGCCATGTAATAGGCAAGATGGCTGAAAAAATGTAATTAGTCCATAACTTAAATAATAATAAAATATTTGGCCCCTTATTTTTGCCAAAAATTTACAAAGATACGGCTCTTTTATAATTCGCAATACGTCACACTTAGGTATAATTCTTACTAGATGTGACGTCATGAACACTTTCAAGTTTTGATGTGTTTTATTAATTTTACTTGTTTAAAAAAAATGCCTATTATGAGCGACACAGGCTAACCAGCAGCTCCAGCATTGTTAATGGACTTTTTTATTAGGAATTTCTACATAGCAGCCCAGAGAGTGGTTTATAACGATGTGTGACGTACGATATACGACGATTAATTGTGTGATGTGTATTTACCTGGTCTCCCTGCACCATGAGCTGGTCGGCCTTGGCCCCTGGCGAGCGTGTGACCCCGCAGGACGCCGCCACGCCCGTCTGACACACGTGGCTCAGTGCCGGAAGGCTGAAGCCAAACTGCTCCAGGTTCGATACTAGCGTCACCTGGTGAAGTCAAATGCAGTGCTTATTATGTTTATACTTTGTAGTGATAGTGATTAAACTTGCGAGTGCCTGCTGTCTGGAAACCGCATATCGCCATAGAATAGATGGACAGACGACCTCAAAAGCTGACTAAGTCAGATTGTATGCAGAGTACGAAAGATAGTTGTTTGACACAGCTTGGGTAACACTTGACTGTGCAGCAGTGGGCTGAGGTAGGCTGAGAGACATAGAGGCTAGTTTCCCGTACCTTCTTGTTCCCGCTGCGCTGCGCGACCTGCATGCGCACGGGCTCCAGCTTGCTCTTGCTGAGGCGCACGCTGCCGTCCGAGAACCTCATCTCCGTGCTCGGCGTCATCTTGCTTTGGACGGCCGTCATCAGTACGTCCCACTTTACTGTGTCCTATAAGTTGTTATGCTTGTTATTAGTTGTATAGAGACTACTGTACTGTACTGAAAATAGAAACTTTAAAATTGTTAGGTGTAAGTCTAAAATGCATTACTTGACTTGACTTTGCTATTAGAAGATATTTCATATTCTAATGGTTTCGACTTGTCGTTATAATTATGTCTTTAGGGAGCGAGATTCTGCAATATTGGAGTGATTTTCGTCGCATTGACAATCGTGTAGCGGAATATCCCCCATCGCAGCATAAATCAACATGTAGGGTATGGTGACATTTTTATTTTTTTACTTGCACCTGAGTCTCATTTATATACCCAACATATCTAAAGGATTCCACTAAAACAGTGTGCGACATATTTGTTCGCGAACTTCAGCATGGCGTGTACTAAGCTGGTTTCGCGTTTAGTTTCCGTGTTCACCGCCAACAGCGCACATTTTGTTCGTGTTTGCTTGAGTGAGTAGAGTAGTAGAGCCGCATTTGCCGCATAGGAGTATTTATGCCGCACAGTTGAACACACTGGTGGAATCGCATCTTAACAATCGGTTTGCAGTATCTGAACAGTTTTTTAAATTGGTTTTCTCTGCAGTCAGAAAACGTGGGTCGCAGTTGTTTATAGTCTGATATTATTTACCTGCACCGGTCTCCCGGTAATTTTGGCTAGTGCAGCGTCCACGGTGACGGCGCCTTTCACTTGTGTCGAGGTGAGGCCGCGCGTCTTCACGTACTCGGTTAACGTCGTGCGCACCTCGCCTGATGTTAGCGCTGTGCCTTTCCTGGTTGTATAGAATGAATGATTTTTAGATTAATGTAATGCTATTGAATTTGTTAATGAACTATATAAAATGTTTTAGTTGGTTTCCCTAATAAATAAATACTCACTTGAGCGGAGCGAACACCTCTGCCACATTAGCGGTGATGCAGTACATCTCCCGGACGGCGGGCGGCACGTAGTCCCCGTGCGGCGCCTGGTCCGGCCGCAGCCCGGGCCGGCCGCCTCCCGGCCTCCCGCCGCCCGGCCTCCCGCCCGGCCGGCCGCGGTGCGCGCGCACCAGCGGGTGCAGCAGGTTCACCGCGGTCACTGCGTCTACGCCCTTCTCGATCTCGCGCACTTCTAGTAAGCCTTCCTTGAACAGATACACTAGGTGAGATTACGAATCAACATCGAGTTGAGCTACGCTCTCCTGTCCAGTTCTTTATGGCTATTCAAAGTGAATAAACAAGTCATACTGCACTTTGTGGTTATACTTCGCATAAAATAATAGGAGCTCGGCTCAGCGCAGCAGATAAGTGTTTAGTGACAGATAGTTTTGTATAGTGGGTTTGTTTACCTTTTGCATAGCTTCAAGGAATTTCCCAAGCTTCTTGTAGGAGGACTTCTTTACTTCTAAAGTTCTGTCTGGTGGACACAGGGCTATCAAATGGTTCCTGAAATATTAATCATAATTATAAATCCAAGTGACTAGGAAGCTGTTAGTGCTGTTGTTTTATATTGCTGCTAAACTTCAAATTCCGAGAATCAAATTTAATATTTAAATAAAATAAATACAAAGTAAATATAGACCTGTACAGTAGATTAGTTTTAAGTGGCAGTTCAGTGTTCTTGGCGTCTAGTTTGAGGAATGAGAGCAGGCACCAGCGCAGGAGACCATCCATGTCGGTTGGGATGTCATTGTCTTCTATTTGAGAGTCCTCTGAAATGTAAACAAGAAAAAAATAAACCGATACAATGAAGTTCAAAACAACCAGTAAGAGCTAAACTGGGTTTTAGTAAAAGTGTTACCTGTGAGGACACTATCATCTACTCCCGACTCTTCCTCATCTCTCTCTTCCTCGGGCACCTCTTCAGCGATCACTTTAGGTTCGTTCTGTGGTGGTGCTGGCGGCTGCGCGTGCGCCGACCGCGGGCCCAGGCTCGGCCACTCTTCTCTTGGTGGTGGTTGGATGCTCATCTGTGGTGGAAGTATATAGGAATGAATTGCCTAGTACTAAATAGGTTGCAAGGTCAAACAAGCAGTAGATCCAGTTTAACTACAAAATTAATAAGGCAGATATATGATGGAGGATATACCTGTCAATAATGGTTAGTCCTAGTCCTAGAGCTATAATTTACAGATTACAAAAGTTGTTTACCTGACTGACATGTGAAGAGAGGTCAATGGTGATGTCTCCCTGGCTGTAGGCGGCCGGGCCCAGCTTGGGCCGCTCTATCTTGCTGAACTTGTTGTCCTTGCACAGCTGGTCTCCAAACACCTGGATTGTCTCTAAACATACTCCTCTGGAAAAATAATATGAACATACTTTAATATAGAGTAAAATTTGATTTAAAAAATTGTGCAACTTGTATACTCAGATAAAAATACAATACAAAAACTTTTTTGACAAAAAACAATTGTGCCTTTGCTTTTTGTTAAAGAGATAACTCACGCAGCTCTGAGCAGCATGTCAGCACTGGACATAGTGGTTCGTCCAATGATGCAGACGGCTGCATTCTCCTGTGTGCACAATCCAATGAGTGCGCCGCGTTGGAACATCGGGAACCCGATGCCGCCGCTCGGTATTGACACACCCGGCAGGTACACAGGAGCACCTCCTTGCACCTGAAAATAATACAAGGTAATAACAAAATGTATTTTTAGCATTGAGTCAAGACAAAATCATGTAAGTGTTGAAATTAAATAATCCTGGCATAATGTATGAATGTGAACAAGACATGCTGAGTTGCTGAATAATATTATCGGGTATTTATTATGATAGAGTTTGTGAAACAGATCACAGATCTTTAGAATATCTACCTTGGGCAGCACTGGTGTGTGTATAGCTAGTACAGGCACCAGGTCTGGGACCTTCCACAGCGCGCAGACGGTTGGGATGAGGCCCTCGTCCGTTTCTATCACCATTGGCACGCCGTCCACCGAGTATGCATTGACCATGTTGCCGGAGTGCAGCACCAACTTCATGCAGATACAACTCGACTTTACAGACACTATATCCTTTACCTTCTCTTCTGTTGTTGACGGGAACTCGTCGTGTATACGCTGAGCTAAGTGTTTTCTGCAATCACCACATCATTTTTAAGTTAAACACTCTGAAACATGGGCAATAACACTGGTCTACATCAAAATTGCCTTTTACATGAAAATATACTATAATGATTGTATTCCACTCGCTGAACATAAATATACAAGTTAAAATTCATAGTTAGCTCTTATTGTGCATTTATGCCATATAAATATAATAGCGAGTAGCGCGACAGATATATCACATTAATGATGATAACTCAAAATATTTAGTGATTATCCGCGGAAATTCTATTATTTCACATTTGTTTGTTCCGTTTAACGCTGACTGTGTTTTGTTCAACAGTTAAAATGTGAAATTGTTACCGTTTTTATTACATTTTTAGTGAAAAAACTACAGTTTTCGTTATGTCGCGTAAATGTGTTAATAGAATGGGCTATACCAAGTACTGTTGTTTTTTGTGCGAATGGGATAGTTGGGCTAGATCTTTACATTACATAAAAAAAGATTGGAATCCTAGACTAAGCCTGAATCCTGGAGAAAAGAACGTCAAGCACCTTCCTCTAGTTAATTCCCAATAAATTCTTCTATCACCTTTACATATCAAATTGGGACTAATGAAAAACTTTGTGAAGGCTCTCAACAAGGATGGACCAGCAATCAAAAACCTGCGAAGTAATTTTCTACGTATAAGCGACGCCAAAATTAAAGAAGGAATCTTTATCGGACCTCAAATAAGAGAGATTCTAAAGGACCAAAACTTTGATTCAGTTTTACAGGGCTTTGAAAAAGAAGCATGGGAATCTTTTAGAGCAGTCGTTCATGGTTTTTTGGGCAATAAGAGAAATGAAAATTATGTTGAACTTGTGAACAATCTCCTTCAAAAGTATCAACAGTTGGGTTGCAATATGTCCCTAAAAAATCATTTTCTTCACTCTCATCTTGATTTTTTCCCTTCTAACTGCGGTGATGTAAGTGACGAACATGGTGAACGATTCCACCAAGATATCTCAACAGTGGGAAAGAGATACCAGGGCCGATGGGATGCGTCAATGTTAGCGGACTACTGCTGGAATTTGAAAAGAGATACCTCTAACAGTGATTACAAAAGACAAACGAAAAAGAAGAGAAAATCTTAAATAAATACGTAATTTTTTTTAAATTGTAATATGTATTTAAGTAAAAAGCGAAAAATAATAGTAAATAATTATTATAGTTTTTTTTTTAATGTTTTGTACTTTAACGTGTTACTAGAAGCCACATTTTGTATATTAGGTATATTTTCAAAATAAGAGCTAATTAAAAAAAACATATTCTTGTTTTTCTATTCAGTAACCTTAAAGCAATATAAAAATAAAGTATTCAATTGAAAGGCACACAAAAAGTTACATTTTGTAGACCAGTGTAATTTTAAGCACTAGAATTTGGTCTTACTTCTCGGAATTCTTCAATGTGTTGTTAGATTTTAATTTATATGGTTTGGCGAACATGGTGAAAAATTTCTATGAGTGGTTAAAGGAAAATCTTATAGGGAATTTCATGGAAAAATACTCTAAAACGGTTTTACTTGGCACAGTGATCAATGTGACAGTTACGTCAAAAGCTTGTCATTTGATGAATCTGACATCACATTTTGGGCAAATGTCAACTTCAAGGACGTTGCGTTCGGGAACTCTTAAATTTCATTTGAACATTATTATCTAAATGAACAAAAGGGTTTTTAATGCATAGTTAACTAGTTGGAAAATATAGTTTTACTTTGTCACTACAGACAAATTCATGATGAAAACTCAACAACATTCTTTCAGACTTGGGATCGAACACAGCACTCCAGCACCTCATACTCAGCAGTAACGTTTACAACTACCAAACCGATTATTTCAACATATTAATCAAGTTGTAGCCTATCTAGTCTATAGATATATTTCTTATTCCCTAAGCTGAGCACCTATACTCTAACAACTACATGTACTTGTAAGGTTCGGTTACGATTATAAAACTCAGGCGGCAAAGGATAAGGTTGAAAATTATAATTCAACAATGTTGCAGAATTATCAGAACAGACAAAAACTTGAATATATTAAGAATACGTCCAGGTAAATCGTCATTGACACGCCCCATAGGGAACCTTTTTTTTTCTAGCGTGGTAAAATCATCAAATAAGTCCTCCCACCTAGGGCAGAGCGGGAGGGACTGTCAGACTCGTACTGAATAAAATCCACGGTGTCCTTCAATAGCACTTGTAAAGAAGAACAAGTGATAAAAAAGAGAGGTAATTCGTGAGTCCCGCGACCTCCCATAGGGAACCTGGTGGAATAGTGACTAAACCTTTTCGTAAACTATAAAGTACAATTAGTAACACCGTACGGTTAACTAAAAAAGTGCTGTGGTGAATGTATTTTACCTACGGTAGGTATACGCAGTAGTATTTGTATACATACACATACCTATATCATAATACACACCCCTTTATGGCGTTGTCTGAATTCTTTTCAGGAATGCGGAAGGGGAGCCGAGGCAGACGAGATCGTCTGAGGGGGGAACAAAAGCAATAAAAGCACAGTGTTACGTGCACGGAGCCAGCTAATACTGTGCGTTTGGCGCGCTTGTTCGTTGTCATACATCAATCTTTATTTACGTATGGCAGACGAGCAGCGAGCAGTCACGTGAGGCGGAGGCAGGCGGTGCAAGGCGTGGAGGTCGCCAGCCGCCGCGCACCACACACACCCAATACCACCGATTGCCGATATTTCAGTAGTAAAGAAGTAGGCTTACGTTAACAACAGACAATTTCTTTCTAAGTTAATATTATACTGAAATAACTAGCAGTTACACTCCAGAACAGATTGAGATCCCTCCTTTACGACGCAAAGTGGGGTAAATAAGACCGCTTTAATCTGTTTTGTGGTGGTTTTAAATAAGTGATTGAGTTCAAGCGATTCTAATGGTTAACCGGTGATCAATTTCAACACGTATGTCTTGACTCTTGAAGTCAATGAGTCGCGGGTTCGATTCTGGTTCAATCAAAGTAACACGGACTAATTTGGCATTTTATTAATAATATTCCAAATAAATATGCATGACATTAGTAACACATCTGCATGAAATAATACCTACACATGAGAATTCTTACACACTCATGATTTTTACCACAAATGCATCTCTGGCATTTGAGCATTCACAATATACTCACATAATTATGTGCATAGCTTATAGCTAAGCTTGGACTTTATTCCTTAGTACTTGTTTAGGTAAAACATTTAATGTATCGTGTTTGCTTGTATGCAGGCATCAAGCTAAAAAAGAAAATAGGTACTAAAATGTTTTACATCGATTTCATCGTATTTAGTTTAATGTCTTTGTTTCATTGTTTTAAAATTTGAAGTCAACGATTTGACTTTATACACTGTTATTACTTTCGCGTGACTAACCGCACGGAATTTGGTCAATAACTTCATAACACTTCATTGTAAAAGTGATATTGATAATTGCCAAGCTTGCACAAGCCGTTTCGCAGTCCATACAATAATACACTTGAAAACTATTTTCGCAGAAAACTTTTAAAGATAAGACAGCCCAAATTGTCGTTGCGTTCTTTTGTAAAGTTTGTAATCCTCCTATAAAAGAGTTAGGAAAAAATAACTCCCAAGTCGAAGATATAAAACTGTAGTTGGCTTAATCCGGCCGAGAGCGGAAGGATTTCATCTTAATTTAGTCACATTTTATTATAAACATTATGTAACTACCACATCCGAGTGCTGCATCATCTGCTAATTGGTTGGCGGGAATCCAAAGCCATTAAAAACTTGTAGTGCTGTACTAATCCCGGAGTCTCGTGTCCCGGATCCCGCACTGCGGACTCGTCATTGTCACTCTGATTTGGGTGCAATGCAGTCAAGATTACCTACCTATGCATCGCATGATTGTTTTTGCATTCCATTTTATTTTACTTTGGGAACTCTCAGTGGTTTTAATCGTGTTGTAGTTAGTTCATTGGAGTTTTTCTTTGTTTCGTGATACTCCTGATAGCTATAACCATGAATCTTTATATCAAGTTAGAATAGGTTACTTTTAGGCAAGCGAGCTTCGTCGTCTTGCATACCATCAGGCGCTAACTACGAGTATCTAGAGACCGCTAGAGACCTTACCGGAATTTAGAGCTTCGTTCAGTTTAAATTTTATTATTCTTTATGTATCGCTCTTACGGATATATAAATCTGTCTCACTCCAGAATATGTAATGTTTTCTATCGAACAACTTGAAGGGTTTTCCAAAAAAGAAGTTGAAACTTCAAAAATATTTCAGTTGTATTCTAATGCTGGCTACCTAGTTGGCTAGGCAAACAGCCGTGTTTGCGTTTGCCCTCGTTTAGCTGGGCGTGCTCCAGTTTCTCAATAATAAGCAGTTCGTGCCTGCGGGCTCCAGCATCACTCACTTGACCGCCTTCCTTCGCGTCGGTTTAGCTGAAACACCACATTTTCTCCTAAGACTTTTTTCAAAAGAAGCGTTTATGGGCAAACATTTTTTTCTACTTGTATATTTTGGGGACATGTAAATGTTACCTACGGTTTATAAACAGGATCCAAGGATTAATTAACAGTTACCGGTTGCTCGATAACTGAAATCGTCGCATGCTTGCATAACGATGATTTGAAAACACAAGACGTTGAGAGGTGCATACTTTCATAACACTGAAGATGTCAACAATTTCATTTATCAGTCGCGGTGTTGAACATTCCAATTTCTTTAAACAATCTCATCTTCATCTTTGGGCGTCGAATGTGATACCTAATTTCTAGTCTGGAAAAACTGCGCACCATTCTAATGCTGCGCATTATCGCAGGTAGATTCGGTGTAGGTGTGAATACGTACGTGTTATGGTCATTGTTGTGATGGTGTCATTAGGTGCAGTTCCCGCTGCGAGTACCAGGAGGCCAACGTCGCGCGGGGGTGGCGTGGGCGCCTGTTTACTACAGAACCTCGCTAATTGCCTCGCTGATACACATGAATATGAATAGTGGAAATATTGCTATACATGCTATGAAACTCTAGTATCAAGGAGCAATTCATCATATTTGTCGATCATTATTATGTGCTTATTAAAAGTTGTGATACCCACACGCGATTTGTACATATTTATTACCTGTTCAAGCTGTAGATATTTGTTTACATTAAATAATTATGAAATAATTCTACCAATGTACTAACAATTTATTATTTACTATCGGTCGCTAAAAACGCTTCGGATTACCTCCTGTTAGAAAATTTAAAAGACTCAGAATACCTAATTCAGAAACTTCGTAACATCATTTAACAATTAATAAAGTGTCCCAGTGTATAATGAAAAGCATGCAATAAATATGTAGTCCGCACCCAGATGCATCAGCTAGCAAGCGTGCAGCGAGCCGCCTTGTAATGGACAGTAATACTATTAGGAAACACTGTGAACACCTAACCCTCAACAGCTAACGGGGTGTGTTGTGCCATTGAAAAGTGTAGCGCAGAAGACCCGGGATCGCAAGTTGTCTTTCATCAATAATTAATGGAGTTGTTCTCCATAGAGATCTTTGCATTCGAATGGGTGGCAGGTACAGTACTTTCGCAGTTATAATGTCTTGTGACTCGGACTGATTTGATTTAGATTTTTAATCGTTTACACTTTAAACTATTGAAAGTATATACATGCGCATCGCCATCTCCTTAGTGTCTTTTAAAAGATTTTAAATTTTTAACACAAATTGAAAAATAATAGTGAATGACGTAGGCAGAACGTTGCCGATTGCCTATTTTCTGGATACAGATTTACAAATACCTACATAGGTACATCATACAGGAAAGTTCGATTTTTTTAGTCAACCTTCTGTATCTGAACTCATTTGTTATAAGGTTGATTTGCACCGCGGCGCACCCTGTCGACCAGCGCACCTGTTGCCGGCTGGGGGTTAATTTCCTTAATTATAACACGTGCCATAACGATTGAACACTTTGTTACATGGACATAGTAGCGTGTGCCCTTATGTGCATGTGTCCAGAATGTAGCGATTTCCATACATTTAGTTAAAAGGGTGGTTCATTGTGAACGTGAATTTAAAAGGGTAGTTCAATCTGCGCAGCGCTATTCAGTGTGACTTTTTGTGCTTTTAATATACACTACATATGGCTATGAATATGAAAGATTTGATACATGAACATGAATCACTTTGATCAATATGCAAGGGTGCGGAGCTGCGGACTGCGGGCGTGCGGGTAGAGAGATACGGACATACGGTAGAGATTTGTCTATTCTGAAAAAATCAACATGTAGATTTTTTTTATATTTAGTTGAGAGTTGTCGCCGTGAGTGATTAAGTGCGATTTATTACCAAATTAAAAGGAGGCTTGACACAAGTGCAACAGAATAATCCGGAATGTCTGTTTCAAAACTTTACTACACATCTGTATCATGAAATACGACAAACATACAATTCAGAAGAATACAAAAAACATTGGTATGCACACGAGGGCACTTTATCATGTCGCGACATCCAACAAAACTGTAGTGAGGCTGTGCGCCACACAGAGCAAGTCAAACGTGGGCATGGTAGGTGATTTGCCCCGACGACGACGTGCCGGCGGCCCCTTTGTGCGGCGCTTCGCCCTGCAATCCAGGACTCCTCCCCGCCGACAGCTCTTATGCAGATCCGTTGATAAAAGCATGAAATATTTATTCATTAACGTTTGCTGGGGCAGTATAATGCGAGTAAAGAAGGTTGCCGCGCCTGCGCCACAAGAATGGTGAAAAAACTAATTGATGAATTTCAACGATGCATTTGTTTCTTAGTTACCTAATTTATTTTGCAGTGTAGCTAGTGGAGAACTTTACGTGGTTTCGATGCAAATGGCGTTACTGACCTTTTCTCATGCGGTACACAAAGTACATTTTAATGTCTTTATGTGGAGTCAACTTTAGTATTAGGATGAACAGGAACACCGCTGCCGCGGCAATTGCTACATTTTTTTCCAAAAGTGCTGAAAGAACTTCTCGCCTATGGTTGTTTCACAAGCGTAGGCGATAGGTAGGTAAGTAACTAGGTAAAAGTGCCGTTATACAACGGCACTCTTTAAATTACCTAATACAATTACCTAGTTACTTACCTACCTATCTATTCAGTAACAACGTGAGTCCGCTTAGCTGAAATGAAAAAAAAATTGACCGCGAGTGGGACACGAACCTACGTCTTTCTGGATCAGTACTCCAGACTCTTAATCAACGATGCTTTCGAAGCCAACTAGGTCGAATCTTTCATTCAATTGTTAAAAGTCTTTTGGTGACGTAGAACCCTTACATCTCAGATTAAATGAGCCTAATAAACATAATTATAATTTGAATTATAATGCAAGCCTTGCATTTCTATCGAAGAACTAATCAATATCTACAGGAAAGTCGCAATGACAACGATATCTCATAAGTTCTCCACTTCCGCTCTCACGGGCGGCGTGTGCGCAGCTCGCCAACAATGCAGTGTCAGGATCAAGATCCCCACGTAACACCATTGTGTGAGCTCTTCAAGTGTAATACCGAGAGAAAGAAGCTGAACAATATATGCTTTCATAGACTGCTCTGTGGACGTTGGAAGCTGGCTGTATTCTCAAGTATTTTTGCTCTTATTCTTGAGTTTGTTTGGTTGAACACGCTAATCTCAGGAACTAGGTACTGCGGCTCTAAAATGGCCACTTTAGCAAAGTTGCTTATTTCAGTGTTGCTATTATCAATGTTGCTAAACACGTAGTGGCTGAGCTATTGGATTGCTGGTTCGATACCCGCACAGAGCAAATATTTTTAGTTAGAAGTTGTTGTTCCGGGTCTGAGCGTTTGTATATGCATATGAGTTTATATATGCTTCTAAACGTACCCACGATACAGGAGAAATTCCTAGTGTGGGGCAACGTTTTTCCAAAAAAAAATTAGTTTAGTATCAGTTTTCTACTCTATTGCTTGAATAGAATATTCAATATTACGAATTTTATCGCAATAAATATGCCAAATTCGCAACATGCAATATTCCATTCCATTTGTATTGACATGTAAGCACATTTTTCTCTACCTATATAAATGAAAAGGACCAACCTGGTTACTAACAAACAAATGCCAAATCTACCATTTCTGGACGCGTATCCAGCGCTGCGCTGCGTAACATCAAAATCTCAATCTCGAACATCCACGAAACGCGATCGCCGAGTCGCCGACCAATCCGCGGGTGGCATATCGCACGCGGCGGCCGTGGAGTGTGCACGTTCGTTTGTCCGGCGCATGCGCGACATCGCGACCAAATATCGGAGTATTTCACGCGGACTTTAATGAAGTATTTTTATTAGAAATAATTAATTAGTGAGTGACAGCTATCGTGTTTGTTGTGGAACTGCAGTTATGTACTGAGTGAGTGACGCCGGGTGATACTAGCAACTCGGTAAGTTTGTTTATTATACTTTTTGGGGGTACTTTTCGAAGTTATTTTGTAAATATAGGTATGACTTTTTCTCTTTATTAAGTTGCATGATATCTTCCATTTATCTATTTATAGTAGATGTCTTATAAACCATTGATTTTCGTCAGTTCCTCCGTTTTACCAATAGATAATGATAACCTACTTAAATGCTCATTATTTTTAATTAAAACTTAAACATTTTAATGTTAAATTGTTTGTTATTAACGCGAATTAACCGAATATTTGTTCAAAGCCGATTATTTTGTTAATTTCTTACATAACACTCCGGTATTCCACTTCCTCATTTCCATTATTAATTTGAAATTAGTTTCAACTACATACTTATTTAACTTTAACATAATTAGATACTTATAATATTCAAATTAAGGTGATAGTCCGTCGCATTTAAAATTGATGTAATTAATAAACATTATGGTAATCTATCATTATGAGACATTCGCCGGCGCATCTGAACGTTATCAGTCTGGAAAATACCTTGTTAATGACAGATAAAGCGATAACATTCACAACATTGGTTTATTTTCATTAATAAAACATTTTTACATTACATAACCCGAACTTTATTTTACGATTCATGCGAATATTAAGGTCCATTTCGACTTGCCGACTTGCCTCTTTTGGGTCAACTAGAACGACGTTAATTAAATAGATAGAAATAATAAATTAAATGATAGTTTACGCTTCTTATTCATACTGCGTAACTATTCGGAAAAATTGTTGGAACTGCTAAAGTATTTACCTACTTACGAAGGAAAACGTTTCGCAACGTCTGCGTAAATACCACGCGATACTAATTGAAATTAAAGCCACTTGCAATTACTATTCTGACAAGTGAAATTAACAAACAGAATGTAATACTGACACTGATTGAGATTAACG
Source organism: Agrotis puta (assembly GCA_943136025.2). NCBI lineage: Eukaryota > Metazoa > Arthropoda > Insecta > Lepidoptera > Noctuidae > Agrotis > Agrotis puta. The sequence continues at coordinate 255,707 of OW964181.2, forward strand.
GTATATAATATTCATTAAAATATTATTTACGGTGCCTATTTCCCAAAAAAAAAATCAAGACACCATCGTTAATTAAATGACAGTAACTAGGTAGGTACCACCGTATTTTCTTTTGTCACTTACACAACTTAAATTAAGGTTTCAGTTGCTTTATTAATCAGCTCTTTGATCTAATGAACATTCGACGGCGATACTTTGATGTTCCATATTGTTAGGTACCTACCGCTGTGGACGCACCGGTAACCGGCACACCGCAGTGCAATGTTTGGCTAACCTGAGTAACTGTCCTTTTGTCCGCCAACGTCAGGTAAACTACCAGCCACAGGTACCGCAGGTACTTGCACTTCCACTAAGTCGTTACTGAGTTTCTGGAATACTAACATTATGTTTGTAGTCGTAATACTCGTAATACGCAGAGACAATACGGAATTGCTGCACTGACCGTGCGAAATTATGTCAAACGATCAGTTTTACAACCTACGTTCAGTATTGTTTCAGGAATGCTACGTTAACACTAAGAAGCACGTAGCACATAGCCATAGTATAATATAATAAATGCAAAAATAATATTTGCAAGTTTGAAACAAATTAGATCTTGACCGGAGTTTAGCGATATTGTGCTTTAATGATTTAATTACGGCCTTGTAGCGACGACGCTCCGTGCAGATCGCATCATAGATTCCTCCTTAAATCTCATCCTCATATTTAAAAGCTATTTCTATTTTTTAAATCAGAGATAAAGCTTTTTCCTCTCAATTTTTGATTATTTATTATTTCTTGATTATCTTATTCCCGCTTCCCAGAAATCTAACTGTCCGTAAGAATATAATCAAGTAATTGCACAAGGTAATAAAGATATGGTGTGAGCAGTGGGTTCGTTTTCAATTTAACACTTGTAAGCGAAGACAAGCTTCTTTTCTTTAACTAGCAATTTTCATATAATTTGCGGTTTTGTTGGAATCTGCTCATCACGAAAATGTTGATGAACTTTTGAAATATCGGGGAAAACCATTACAGAATTCTTGGTTTACATCCTTAAATCTTAGTTAAACCTTGTTGAACTTTAGAATCTTCAAGAGAAGTATGATCTAGGAAATTTTAGGACTCCTTAAAACTTCAAAAGCCGTCAAATTCACAACGGCAGTAAACAGGTCTGGTCCATCAAGTGCTAAGTTGTCAGGTCATTAGGCAGCAACGCTGCAGGCGGCAGGAGCACGACGAATGAGGACATTAATGTTGGTATGCTGCTATGCAGTCTACATCTACAGTCCTCGTGCTAGCCGCGCTCTGCCGCCGCTAGCTATAATGTATTGATCTTGTACTACGGTAAAGTTAGCATTCTTAAGCGTATGACATGAACTGCGATTAGTTTAGTACGTCCCCAATACCAGGAATACGGATAAATGGGATTACTATAGAACCACTGCCTTGCACCCAAGGATTGTAAGACCGATTTTTATTAACATGCACGTAAAAAAATCGATCACCCAACGATCACGTCATTTGTAAAGCCAGTAATGTGTAGTCGTCAACACTTTCTTAATTTGACAATTTGACTGATATTGATTGATTGATTATTGCAACGATTAGCAAATACGTAGATGTTACAATTACTATTAATTACAGACAGTAATAAGTGATGTGTAAAATGTAATTCAGATATAATGGCTGCTTTATACAAGACAGCACTTTTAAGCGAGTCATCGCTTCTAGCAAGGTTTTTATTCTGACTATAATTACGCGGTAATAGGTGTATTATTATGTCACTATGTGCTATTGTTTACATAACGATAGTGTAGTCAGCGTAAATAACTGACGTACACATTTGCGCACCTTATCATGAGGTTTCAGAGCCTACATCTACTCAGACTCATTCGAAAAACACACTATACTTGCGTAATTGCGTATTTCATCTCATTTTTAATTTTCTTATTTCATCATTTTAAGAGCAGTCTGAGAGTTGTTAACTATTTTTGTCAAGCACTATGTGTACTGTAGTTAAGATATCACTCTGTAAGCCCTCACTTCGGACTGTAAAATCGAAACTAGCTGGTAGATCAGGATCAGGGTGCATTCCATTTTGTCATTTACGTGTGTTGGGTCCTTTAGCATTAATGTGGGATGCGGTCATAAAAGTGAGTAATTAAAAACGATAATATAATGCTTTGTTTTATTGCTTAGTTTAACAACTATTAGGATTTAACATTTAACGAGAAAAATCTATTAAAGTTAAAGTAGAATAAATAAATAGTGTTTATATGAATGTTTTCGTAGTCCTGCAAAGTTTCAACACTTCTCGGTTGTTAATTCACTTTTGTTTTGAAAGTCAAGCCTTTGAATTAGATAAATCTTGTTGAATAGCGTTAAATGTGCCGGCGCTTCCAACGCGGCAATGTATCACGCGGAACATTCCTCGTCCCCGCAGTTGACGGGTTTGATACTTGGCTCACGTTGTACAATGTGCACCGCTCACAAATGCTCACAACTGTCAATGCACTTTTTGAGCATGCAATTCTTCAAATAAATAAAATTTTTCAATTAATTAAATCTACATTCTCAATGCAATCAATAAAAAACTAAATAATTCATGTAATACAGTCATTCGTTTTACCAATTACGCAAGGTTTTAATTTCCTAAAATAAGTAGGTACTAAGGCAACAGGTAGTGTAAGGAATAATTTTAATAAAAATTTCAACAACCGGTGGCAGTCGACCTCGGCGTTTTTATGCCATTTATTTTGTTGGCTCCCTATATCGCTGGACAAGCGGATACCACCTCTTCATTCAAGGACGTACCCAGGGGGGGTCCAAGGGGTCCGGACCCCTCCCGAAAATAGATGAAAAATGCTGATCAAACTTCAATCAAGAGAGAAGCAATAGAAGTGTTGGCTAAGTGTATGCTGTATTTTATCCACATATACACACACTATTAAAACTGTTAGTGTCTCTCCCTGTATCTACTGCAAGCGTCGAAAGATCGTTTTCAACTTTAAAAAGGGTTAAAACCTATTTACGCAATAAAATGGGCAATGATCGTCTAACTGGTTTGGTATTGGTGTCAGCCCATTCAACTCAGATTCTTTCAGTAGACGACGTTTTACACCAAATGTCCTTAAGACCAAGACGTTTAAATTTAACGTTATAATACTGTCTTATATTACCGAGATATGCATTAAATAATTTGTGAAAACAATTTTCTTTTAATTTTAAGTATCCATTTACGCGATACCTTAATCATTTGCCTGGACCTGGACCCCCCCCGACAAAAAATTCTGGGTACGTGCTTGTCTTCATTAACTCTGAGCGCCTGGTACCACATGACAAAAACTGGTATTGTATTTAAACGTTTGTCATTGTATTCTGTGAGTGCCTTCAGCGGTTCGCACTAGTGGTAATAACTTAAATTGAATTTCAGATTTACGTTTGTTCTCAGTACAAGATACATTGATAATGGAAATCCGTTTCTTGGAAAACTGATCAAATCCTGTCTGTTTATTACATGGGTTTATCTGTATTTAAATGCTTCGATATTCCGAAAGGCTTGAAGGTATAAAAACGTACCTTTTATCGGCCATAAGCAATTCCTCAGAAGCAGTCCGGAGTGCCGGAGTCTGTTTGGTCTGGACTAGTCCCGTTTAATAGTCTCGTCTCGGCCCTGTAGGGGCTTATGTCAAATTATACGTAATGTCTTAATCATATAAATTCTTTGATCCATGAAATAAAAATGCTCTATTTTTTGTCCATTAGCACTTATATCGAACTTGACAAAAACTACTGCTAGGATAATGATACGTTGATTTATATCGATAGTTATGAGTTCTTACGACGCACAACAGACGGGCTGAGGTCACACATTGTTAAATGTAGTGTTGTTTTTATGTACACGCGTTTATGGACGTGTTTATAAAATAATAATATCAAAACAGCTTAATTAAAATTTGAGAAAAAATCAATACAAAAAACAGACATTTAAATGTGCTGAATTAGGTTATGTATCCTGTAACTGACGGACATGACGGTAATGAAAAATAACGAACGTCACAATCGGTTTCGGCTGGGGTATCTTTTTAGCTTATAGAACAATCTATATACAACATTATTTTTTGTTTATGCGAAACCCGATACACCTGTCTAGTATTTTTGTGTAAAGAATCTATGTAAAAATTTTTAAAACCGTATCCTTAAAAATCACAAGGTTATACGTTTGTATATTACCTGGTTGTCCGTTCAAAAACATGCTCATTTCGCGGTACACCCGCGTAAACCGCGTCTCCTGTGTTATATACTCGTGATAATAGCTTGGCAATAGGTACCTAACCGTACGGTGATTGCATGTAATTAACTGGTAATAAAATTTGATTAAAATATTTTTGAAAAAAAAATATAATAAGTAAATTTAAAAATTATTGGAATCGAATCAGTTACTGATTCTGAACAAGCTATATTCAGGTTTCGCATATACCTACTAAAAATAATGTTGTAGAGTCGGTCCAGAGCTGGTCTACGAGTTTGTCACCCTCATAAGCGTCCATCAGTTTCAGTAATAAGCGAACTATTGACTGCTTCATCGTTTGTGGAGTTTGTGGAGCACCACCAAAAACCTACAAACATAAAACTATTTTACATATATAGACACATTTCCTTACATACTCGTAAGTTAGTTTTTTTTTAGTAAGCACACAACGTCCTTTCTTTATGTAAATAAGAACATTATTTGCAACAAAAATGCAACTCGATACAATGGGCATCCTCGCTCTGGTATTTGTAATTTTCGACGAATGACCAGCATTTGTCAGTATTATTGGTATTATTGAGTTAAAATTTCTTCCAAATTGACGAATTGACGTGCAGCGTCCATCGACCATGGGCCATCGACAACCAGCACGTGGCTCGCACGTCGTTGATGAATATGCAACACCTCACCCACACACTCCCACGCCGATACATGTCGCAGTAACAAAGCGAATCTGGGAATATACGAATAAATTTATTATCTATGAAATATGTACTTTTGGTGCTGGCTTTTTAATTGGAATTAGTTAATTCCTCATCACGTTCCACGGCATAGCGGAAACGTGGCTAGATTATTTTACAAGTTTCTTCGGGATAAACTTGCGTTAGGAATAAAATACTCGAAGTTCCATTTGATGCGGCTATGATAAAATCTCCAATCTTAGATAATATAGAGCCACAAAGGGTAAAAAATAAAACCATAAAAGATTCTAAATCTTCTGGTTCGTGGTAGCGGGAATTTTGCCAGAAGTCTACTTTGTCAGTCATACGGCAACAACACATAATAAACAAGCTATTCTGAACTCATCAATGGACTAGTTTTTATCACACAACATTAGTAACACAACATATTGTGATGTCATTCGAGCACACTGTCGATACCACCTGTTGTATGCCGCGGCACCGTCCCACCCTGCCCGATGTCCGCTTGTCCCTCACTATGCCAAAACGATTAGTGATTTCAAATATGGCACACTCCATGTTTCCTGTGTCGTTATTTCTCTAGAATTGTACGGAATCCTTCATGTGCAGGCTCGTCACGTATTTCACCAATTACTACAGCATCGAATTTGTAAAACATTGCTTGTTAGAATTTTAGACATTTTAGGAAACTGATCGTTCCAATGCGTCCGTGGTTATATGAAGATGACTGGTGATCGTGGATTCGTGACTTAAATGATAAATCATACCTAGCCCTTGGGGCCCTATATAGTCGTACCTATGGTGAATCCAATTACTAATAAACACCATGTGATGAGAATATTTAAATAGCTAGTACCTAATAATAGAAAAAATACATTCGGACAAAATTAAACGGATATAAGCTATATAAATATCCGTTTGTAAAGTAACTTCGCAAATGTACGGGTTTTATTTGCCATGAAACTCAACAAAACATCCATTTTGCCTATCAAAATGATTATAATAGTGCCCGGGCGCAGACCGGCCGCGTATCTAATGATTGGCGTATTATCCAATGCGATCATCGTCCGCACTTCCGGACAATAATAGTTTTCGGAAGCAGCAGGTTCTCTCATGACGAGCTGATTGTCATGTGGCATTGAACATCTCGACCTTCAGCCGTGGGACACAATCGCTTCCAGAACTCACAACAGTATTGTACAAAATAAACGATTATAAAAATACATTCATTATCTGTCCATTGGTAACAGTCATGGTGGATAAGCTGTGCAAAATTCTTATTGCTTGCTTCTTTGTTACAACTCGAATTAGTGATTAAATTGAGTGGCATCATCACGTTTCTTATGATGAAACTTAAAAAGACACTTTTTTTTTTGTAAATTTTAATGACGCCATGCTGAGTAAATAAATATAATTCCGTTTTTGTGTGAGGACAAAAGACAATCTTCTGACAATGCATTTTATTTGTACGTCGCCGTCGATGCAGTTTCCGCCTAAAGAATTAAAGGTTTTGCATATCTTTTTATCATTAAGTTCAACAAAAAAAAACCATAGAACAGTACCCCAGGGGCATAATGAGGAAACAAAGTAGATATTCAAGATGAAGTCCCTTCACACAATGTTGGAATGTGCAAGTTCTTCTGTTTTAGATTACACTCAGTCGCTCAACCAAATTAAAGTAAGCATAAACTAAATATAAACGGTTAAAAAGGCGCATTATAATAAATTTGAGACACGTCCCCAGTCCCCACAGACGAGGAGCGGAAGTCGTTACGCAGCGGACCAAACCATCGCCAGCGAACGACGACAGTTCCACATTTACATACTGAGCCATAACACTCACGAAAAGAACTGTTTTGATGAATTAAAGTAAGTATACAATTCTAAAGATCATGCGCCAGTCAAGTAACGTTAGGATAGGCAAATCGGGCTGTACGAACAGTACAGCGATTAGAAATTTACCAAAACTCGCAAATATTCCTAATAGGTACAAATATTTGCATAGAGATGCCCAGTTGATAGAGATTGGACTATCCATAATAATGTCAACTAAACAAATAAAACCGTACGTCTAAATATGTAAGCCGTACGACTTGAACTTTCCTTTACATCCGTTTGCATAGTTCGCACCTTCGTTTGTTTGGTTGTTTTTCCGCAAGATAACAGCAAAACTGTAACAGTGTACTCTGTTTAAATATTTAGAAGAAAAAAGGACGGTAATAGAGCTGCGTGTGCAGTGTGAGGGGGAGCGATGATATTATCTAAGAACAAGTGGGGTTCATCGTCCGAGAAATGTCCCACAACCACAAGTATATTAGCAGATTTGGGTCAGTGTGGTGACGGTGTGTAGGTGACACATGACACATCCGTCAAGCTCACTGTTTGTGAAACTTGCGAGGAACTAGAATGAATGGATTAGCAACTCAAATCCTTTATTTGAGTTGCGAATGAGAATCCTTTAAGAGCTTTATGTTGAGAAAGTGTGACTTCCATCATCATTTAAGTTTTAAGTTGCCCTTCCAATAAATACGGCTTATTTAAAACAAGGCGGGGTAGTTTTAACACCGAAAGTGATTTGCATTAAAATTATTTCTTCTAAACCTCACCGACCGGCGACCGTAGAAAAAATGTTACGATTGAGGGGTTCAAGACTAGAAATCACATACAATAACTTAAAATCAGCTAATGATGTTGTAACTGCTACAAATAACACACCACAACGGGTCTTGAACTCGTATGATCGTATCCTCGGTGTGGTCGCGACCAGGAGAACAGCGGCGCGTGGGTGGAACAATAAAGGGACAGGTCCAACCGGGCGGTTATCTCAACTGCCTCGCAGATTAGACAACGACCACACTCTTTTAAAGTGGATAACTGTAGCAAGAAGTAGATCGTGAGTCGTGACACTTGTCCACTCGGTAATCAAGATCATCATGAGCTCACTATTACAGTACATGTTAGAGAGGTCAGAAATAACATTATGGTCCCTTTGAATGTCTCACCATTCAAAGGGACCATGATGTTATTTCTGACTTTTGGATTTACAGAAGCAATATTAAAAAAACAATACAAATAAGGATTAAATAATCTCTTACTTGTTTTATGCTAATGTTATGGACTACATGCGTATAGCTCCAAAAATGAAACGATATACGACGCAAGAGTGTCGGCAGCTTATAAAAGACTTGTAGTAATAAATAACTGCAAACTACTTACCATTTGTGGTCTAGATATAATTGGTAAGCAAATATCACATTTAAAAGTAGTTTTGGCAAGGCTGTGTCGGTCTGACCCGCGATCCAATTCGGCACATATTTTATTGCCAAATACAGCCGCCTAGCTTAAAGTTTCTTCCAAACATGGGGTACAAAGCTATGAATATGTTATTATTGGGTTCTCTTCAACGCACCGTTGAATTTATAACTTTTTTATAGTTTATTTATAGTGTGTAGTTCATATTTCAACTTGGCTATTTGTGTTCCGATTCCAGTGTTCTGCTGTAAGCGTTGAAGAGATTACCTAGATAAATTTTGTTGTAGTCTGTACCAAAGTGGCTGACATTGACATCATAAATCTGGCCAGACTGTCGCGTTGCAGCTCTCTACGACAAGAAAAAGGAATTTAATGAATGCCAACTCCGTGAGCGGACCTATTTACAAGAGTGGAATGCATAACCGTACCGGCACTCGTGCGGGCTGGTTGTGTTTTTGTCGCGGACCTTTTCGTTACCAAAGCTGCGCGCCGAGTTGTTTACGCGCTGCATAACACGTGCCTCGGGTGTGCTCCGAACCCACAGGCTGCGTGTGCCTAACACGATCGCACCATGACGGATGACGTAACAGTCTCATCGCGCGGTGAGACACTCGTATTTAAGAATGATATTCAGAGCTTATTGAATGATTCGTCGGATATGGATGCCATAGATGATGATGTTAAGAATAAGGAGGAACAATCAAAACGGGAAAAGAGAGAAAGAGAGGACAGTACTGAAGACGAGGAAGGGTGGAAAGAAATTAAGTCTACCAAAAAAAAGATCTGTCACGGAAGTAGAAACTCAGTTAAAGAAGAAAAATTTGAGGTTTATGTTTCGCATAAAGAACGTCTTCCGAAACAGTTTGCATTGGCACGTATTTTGAGAGAAAATAGCATTACTAAAATTAGCGAAGTTAAATACTTAAGTCCATTTAAAATACGTGTCCGATTCGATTGTGAAGTGGCTGCTCAAAACCTTCTCATGTGCGAGAAACTATTGGAAAGAGGATGGAGGTTTCAAAAGGCAATGGAGCTGTCCGTTTGCTATGGCATTATAAAGGATATAGATCTCGACTTTAGTGATGACGAGATCCTTAAAAACATATCATGTCCGGCCCCCGCAAAGCTTTTATCTCTGAAGAGATTAGATCGTCGCAACAGGGACGAATTAGGTTGGTGCCCCAGTGAAACCCCCCGACTTTGTTTTGAGGGCAGTCATCCTCCAGGATCAGTTCGTGTCTGTGACATTAACATTAAGGTTTTGCCTTACATTCACCAAGTGTCACAATGTTCCCAGTGTTGGAGGTTAGGTCATAGACGGAAAATGTGCCCCTCGAAAAATGTGATTTGCCCGAAGTGTGGTGGACACCATGAAAATTGCGATGCCTCAAGGTTTTCATGTGTTAACTGTAAAGGCAACCACATATCGCTTAGCAGGTCTTGCCCGGCATATAAGAAAGAGAGAAGACTTAGAGAGATCATGTCGGAGTTCGGATGCACATATCGGAAAGCGCTAGAATGTTATGTGCCCCCTGAAAATCCCACTCCCCCCAGCACTACCGATCGTCCCCTAGCTCCAGTAACCTTAGTCAGTCATACCTCTTCCACACCTGATGACTTCTCTCATTCTCGAAAACCTTCATATGCCGACATTATTCAAACAAAGGCCACTGTTCACAAGGTACAGAGCCCTGAGCCGTTTTATAATGCTCGAAAGCCTAAAGTCCAATCTCCAAAGAACAAAGCGACCTCACCTAAAGCAGAATGGCTGTCTTGGTCCACGGATAAAGATGACGAGTACATTCAACAATTGCCTGTGGAAGAGGAGGGAAAAGATGAATGTCCTTCTTTCAAAGAGTTGTTGTCTAGATTAAAGGAAGTTATCTACATAAAAAAGACAGGTTTAAATGATAAAATAAAGCGTATTTTACAGTTGTGCCTAGAATGGTTAACATTAGTGTCAGTGAGTTTTGTTTCAGAGTGGCCGTGGATAAAAGCAATGTTCAGTTTCTTTATTTCTTGTAATGGCTAATAAATTAGTTAAACTCAATTTTCTGCAGTGGAATGCTCAAAGTATAAGGCCAAAATTAGCATCACTTCAAGAACTTTTGTGTCAAGAAAAAGTACATATTGCTGCCCTTAGTGAGACGTGGCTTGAAATGGAAAGTAATTTTAAAGTTAAATATTACGATGTTTATCGCTTGGATCGGGATGACTCATACGGAGGTGTAGCTATCTTAGTTCATAAATCTATTATGTCACAGCTGCGGCGCATTCACGTGAATAACAACGGGATTGAGGTAGTGTGCGTGCAATTATTTAACTGTGAACCATTCGAAAACATAGTCTCACTTTATTGTCCGTCTAGAATAGTTACGTGTCAGCAAGATTGGGATAGTCTATTCTCATTATGGTCAACCAAGACCTTGATCCTTGGAGACTTTAATGCTCATCATACCAGTTGGTCATACAAAATAGATCACAGAGGCAATCTTATTTACGACTCGCTAATAGACAGTAACTTTATTATTCTAAACGATGGTACACACACACGAGTTCGTTTAGTTGACAACAGTTTGCAGCAGTCTTCTCCAGACATATCATTGGTCTCTATAGATGTTGCACTTAACCTTAATTGGACCGTTTTAAATGAAAATCTGGGCAGCGATCATCTTATAATTAAAATATCAACATTTTACACGTCACACCTCCCGATAGTTAGGAAAAGGAATTTTAACAAAGCTGACTGGTCAGCATATAAAAAATATTTGGTCCAACAGTTTCGTAATTTATGCTTACCGAATGACCTTCAAAATTCATATAATTCATTTTTAGACATTTTGAACGATGCTGCAAATAAATTCATTCCGATTTTTAAATATAATCAAAACCCTTCTTCTCATTTCACCCCGAAACCATATTGGACTCCAGAATTATCACATGCTGTGGCGCAACGTAGGTTAGCTTTATCTAAATTTAGACGTAATCCCACACCCCAAAACCTCAATAATCTTAATATTAAGATCAATGCAGCTCAAAAATTAATCCGTCAAGCTAAAGGAAGGAACTTTCAAAATTTCTGCTCCTCAATTGATCACACTATATCTGCCAGTGACATGTGGCGCAAAATGAGATGGTTGAAAGGTTACCGTTCGCCTAGACATTATGTGGACGACCAAAGCGCCACAAATCTTTTAAACTCTCTAACTCCCGAGTATGTTACCCCATCTTCCCCGACGGTTCATCACAGTAACCCTACAATAGAGAGTGAGATCTCCCTTCAGGAGCTAGACAAATGTATCAAATCTAAGGATACATCTCCTGGATGTGATGATATATCTTATTCCATGATTAAAAATTTACCTGAGGAAGGTAAAACTTTACTTCTAACCCTCTTCAACAACTTTTTTAAGCACAGTTTTGTCCCCTCTCAGTGGCGCGACATCTGTATCATACCTATTCCAAAACCCGGTCGTGACCCTAGTAACGTTTCTTCACTTCGTCCAATATCATTATTGTCGTGTTTATGCAAAATTTTTCATTATATATTATATAAAAGATTGGAATGGTTTCTAGAAAAAAGTAACACATTTTCTGTGAACACAGTTGGCTTCCGCAGAGGTAGATCGTGTTTGGATGGTTTGAGCTACTTAATCTCTACGATTCAAGCTGGTTTTTCCGAGGGTTGTTCTACTATGGGATGTTTTTTAGATATAAATAGTGCGTACAACAATGTAAATGTCTCTGTACTAATAAATGTTTTGGATAACTTTAAAGTCGGGTCACTCATCTGTAGATATTTATGGAATTTTCTACATAGAAGAATACTTAAGATCAGATCTGGTAATAGTTTTATTAGTAGATATTCTGGTAGTGGTTTGGCTCAGGGCGACCCGTTATCCCCACTATTGTTTAATATAGTAACGTCAGCTATCTGTAAACGTGTAGAAAATGACATTTGTATTTCCCAATACGCGGATGATTTCGCTTTGTACGTACAGTGTTCATCTGTTAGCGAGGGACAACACAAGATCCAGTGTGCGCTTGATATCATCAACAGCATGTTGACACACGTAGGATTAGACATTTCTCCCGCCAAAAGTAAAATATGTCTTTTCAGTAGAGGTTTTCGTTGCCCAGATATAGAAATAAGTTTAGACGGTACCTCGTTACAATTAGTAGACCATGTCAAATATTTAGGACTGTGGCTAGATAGGGGTCTTCGATGGAAGAAGCATATTGGTGAAATCCGAGAGCGCGTTCTAAAATTGATTAATATTTTTAAGATTTTAGTGGGACCTGGTTGGGGTGTTCATCCCAACAACTTAAGAAGATTGTACATTTCTCTTATTCGTAGTCGTATCGACTTTGGTAGCTTTTTACTGGACAATAGCGCCAACACACATTTAAGTAAACTAGATCGACTACAAAACATTTGCCTCCGGTTAATAGGCGGTTTTATTAAAAGCACCCCGATCCATGTGATGGAATCCGAATTAATATTGCCTCCTCTTTTTATTCGTCGTCAATTTTTAGCTGGTAAATTTTACTTAAAATCTAAGAGTTACGATTCTCCGTTAATTAATTTACTAGATAAGTTACAGGGTTTCTGCGACAATAAACCTTTTTGGAGAAATAAAAAAAAACCTCTCTTAATTTTAACACATAATGCTCTAAAGCATGAACATATGTACCGCAGCAGTAAAATCGGCATGTTCTCCATGGACACTTGGGTCAGCAATATGGACTTATAAGATATTGTAAAACCTAATTTAGATTCAGTGGATAAACCTAAGCATTGTTACAATTTAGACATCTTAAGAACAATTTGTTGTGAATCTCTAAATACACAGTATTCTGGGTTTCACTGTGTGTATACGGATGGTTCTAGACATGAGAATTACTGTGGTGCGGCCTTTTTCGATACTCAGTTAAACACTTCTTTTAAATTTAAAATTAAATCGAAACTCTCAATTATGCATTTAGAGCTAATTGCTATAGCTGAAGCATTATCTTATATCGAATCTCTGGATGGTGATCGTTTTGTCTTATTCACCGACTCAAAAAGTGCTCTTCAACACCTGATAAGATGCACGAGCCCGTCACCATTTAGGGGCCTTCCAATAGCATTCACTATATTAAAAACCATTGCTTTTTTTGTTGCCAATCATAAGACAATTGTACTTCAATGGATTCCTTCTCATGTTGGACTGGAGGGTAATGAGACGGTTGACCGTTTGGCTAATGAGGCGGGATCTGATGGGGAAAGCTATCCTTGTCCCCCTTGGCATACAGAGCTCCTACCCTTGGTTAGAGACATATGTTTTCAATCATGGTCGACATATTTTGATGAAAGGTCACTAACTAAGGGTATCTGGTACAGAACCATTCAGCCATCCCTCCCACGTGTGCCTTGGTTCAGCGAGGGCAGAATGTGTAGGGAGGAAGTTGTGACGGCTTTAAGACTTCGATCCGGTCATATACCACTCAATAGCTTTGGATTTATGATGCGCAAAGTCGATTCACCAAATTGTGATATCTGTGGTATCATAGAAGATGTGCACCATGTTATGGCGGAGTGTAGCCGTGTGGAGGTTCAAAGGCGTCAAGCCTTTTCCATTTCTTTTAATGTCGGCTTCTTTAATAGTGTCCTCGCCTCACCATTATCGGATGAGGCCAGAACACTTTATCGTATTATTTTTATGTGTTTAAGGTGGCGGGTAGATTAGTTTAGTATAAGTTAACTGTAACCAATAATCGGGGTGACATATTCTGTATAGAAAAAACCCTGTAAATAAATAAAGATTAAAAAAAAAAAAAAAAAAAGAGTGGAATGAATGTAAATATATTTTCATGAATGAATGAACACCATAAGCAAGTCTTTCATAGTCATAGTTTTAATTTTAATTAAAACAAATAATGATAAAGGATGAATAACAACACAGCCTTCCTAATTGGAATGTAGTGAATGAGTGGCGCTCCGTGGGCTCCGTCTGCCTGTGTAGAGAACAAAGTACCGGCGATAGCATCGACGCCCTTTATATGTTAACTAGAGGCGACAAGTACTGGGAGTCAAACAATGTCAGGAATTTAACTACGCACTATTTTATTTCTGTGTAGACCTTGCAATAAATGAAGAATTGGTTTCCGTAGAAATCAGAAAAGTCAATTGGTTTAGTACTCGTCTTTGAATAAAAGATTTTCTCAGTATTTTAGACATATTAGCCCGAAAGATTTATTCGGACTTGGAACGATTCGAACCAATACGCGATGAGCTATGCGCTACAAACCTCTCAAATTCTATGATTCAATAAATACAGTAATCATACAGTTAACCACGTTAAGTTATTACTTCAATTAGCAGCGGTAAGATGATGATATCTCAGCGGCAGGTTATTTCATTGTCAGCAGTATCAACAGGCGTTGTTGCTTGTTGCAATCGATATAGGCACAGCAATCTTTGTAAATACCTATCATCCGTTTTGACAGTAGTAGCAAAAACATCGACAAATTAGCAAAGACAATGCTTGTTTGGAGTCGTTATTGCACTAACGTTACGTGCCCACTATAAGCAATCAGTCATTGCATCGTGTGCATGATGAAATGCAGTTAGAATTATTGGATTCTTACTGTAACATTGTGTTGCATCGATTAGCACAGCGTAATCGATTCTTACCGCTAATTCTATGATCCATGAATATGATACAAGAGTTTCTAGTTCTACGCGACTTGCTATCTGGTGTAATAAGCCTGTTTTCTAAAATCTTCACTTTCCTCTTCATGTTCATCTGCTACGTTGTTAAATTGCTGCTTACTCTGCTGCATTGGACCTCACTGTTTCTTTGATAGTGCACGAGTTACTAAACGACCAATTAAATATTACAATTTGTAATTGCTTGCTAACTATGCGAAGTCTTGAATCAGAGTGTACGTGCAACTTTTATACTAAATACAAACCTTTTACAGCGATTAGCTTCGCGTTGTCTTGTAACGATCCCTGTTGATTGCAAAGTTTAACAATAGATAATAACTGACGGCTATTCAACGACCAAAATATTTGCTAATTTGAATATTTGTTTAATTTGAACGTTTTTATTTGCATGCTCGGACGTTGACCGTTACGCGTATTTTAAAACAATTCATATTAAAACCCGTTGCCTTAGTTTCTATTGTGTATAACTAAAAGCACTTTATAGCTTTTAGTTATACACAATAGAGTGAAATTGAAATTAGGGTATCTGGCTCTTTGGTATACCTTTCGTCATATATCATCTCAATTATTTGAGTACAGATGAATCTAAACGACCAGCTACAGTACTGTGACCATTAATCATCAGAGCGATTGCCCGTGCTCTCGTAACACAACGTAATGTCTTCTTCTCCACCCACACGGCACCCACCGCGCTGCCGTTGTGTCCCTCACAATGTAACCGAAACAGAATCGTTGTACCAACATTGCCAACTATACTGGCACTTTTTTAAGCACCACCACTTCACTTTCAATTCAAGTTGACTTACCGTAAATAAACAACTTGGCCAACGTTAACTGATCAGAATTTTGAAGTGCGATATTAATAACTAGATTAGTTTATGTTTTCGTTACCACTTCTATATAAGGTGTTGTGATATTTGCAATAGTTTCTATGTGATGATAGTGTTGCACCAGTGAGTTGTGTAATTGTGTGTTTAGTGTATCATTTATTTACTTTCCTTACCGGTCTAGTCTCAGAACAAACTGTGCAATCAAATGCAAACGATCCAATAAGAACAGTTGCTGCAGTAATGATATTCATAAATTCAAACATGAAATGGTTCACACCTCATGTGGCAAGTGGATTAGAAAAGTTAGTGGCTACTATAAAACTTCGACGCTCACTTTTACCTTTATTGCAGTTTTTCGTTTCGAATGTTTTATGGGAAAAGTTTCATTGAACTGTTAACGATCAGCCTTTTGCAGTTTCTTTTTCGTTCTGACAGTCACCACTGACTCCAGCTATTGATTTAATTAAATAATCTGTATCCTCGGTATTTGAGTACGACATGACAGTATCTCAGCTCACTTTATCATTTCTTATGAAAGAAGGAAAGTTTTCCAAAACATTAAACTGGTATAATAACGGCTGTAACTTCATATATTTTTGCTGATTACGTGCCATCACTAATGTGTTCGTATTTGTTCACTTTCGCTGTTCTGCGATACGCCACGGACACTGCTTTAACGTTTTTAAGCGAACATATGACTAATTAATTAGGCTTTCTCGTTGCGCAATGAATGCTGGTGTTATGCAGTAGTGTACATGGCTTGACATTAATTGTGGAGTACACTCCGCAATGTGTAGCACTGGACAGTGGTCAGTGATCGCAACGCGGAAGAATATTATATTCAATCCACTATTCACGAACATTAATTGCTGACATGTTAGTATTCTAGCGCAGATCATAACTTGCACAAGTGGTCAGTGGAACAATTGCAGATAATCAAATTAAATACTAGTTCACTGAATATATGGGTTTCTAATTAGCATAATTTGATAATACTCTGCGAATTATTTCTTCAATTCTTACCGAGAACCTCTTAAACGTGACATTCTGAAATCTTCAAAAGTCATATTAGACTGTCCTTTCAAATATTTCCCGTATCCACGTGAGTACTTGTTAATTTCTTTGTATTGTACCGCGTACCAGGGCCGCAGGGCATGCAGTGCACGACCACTGCGACTTGCGACAAAAAGGAGTCGCAGTGGACCGGTCGGGGCGGATACGAGTACACCGCTATGCGGTCACCTCAGTAACTGGAATAGCCTTTTTATGATATTTTTGACAATTTAGGCTTTGACTGTGACATATGACTACTACAGTTGTTGCCGGTGTTTTGAAGTGTTTTTACAAAGCCGACTTTAATTCAACGGGATCTTGCAGTTCCGCGAGTGTCGCCCCGGGACCTTTGATCTCGCTACATTTTGACGCAAAATGTATATTACCTCAGAGTTACGAGTGTTATTGTGACACTTCATCACTGTTATCGCCTTTTTAAGAACGGGAAATACATCAGTAGGGAAGTGAAAATTAAAAAAACACACCTTATATTTTTTTCAAGTTGATGAAGTTTTATGGTTTGTTAGTTATGTTCCACTTGAGATCCTCCCCTTTGTTTAACACAGTAAAGTACTCCCTTTTAAAAATATCTGTAGGTAGGCAAAGAGAATGAGGCTATTCAACCATAAGAAACGTTACAAGAAATTCAGACATAAAGGTTCGGAATATCAACGATGCCTCACGTACTCACACTCCTTCCAGCATTGTATAGCCGGGGTACCCGGAGCGCAGCGGCCAGAGGAGCTCAAATATTGATATATTTTTGTCAGGGCAACTACCTATGCGCCGGTATGGACTTCCTCCCCGGTGCAGGCGGACCGTGAATTAGTCGCACGACAACACAAATAGAATCTCAACATGCTTTATTTTCTTTTATGTCACCAGAACTGGAATTTACTACTCTGATTTCCATATAACTCAAGTTTTGTGTTTTATCTCCAAATAAAAACTTAGTACATCATACTTCTTAGATACAAGCTCAAAACTTAAAAGTTTTTTGAATACTCACTTATTAGATTAAAATCTCATTATAATCTGTGCAGCTTATTCACTCGTCTGTAAATTGAAATCGTATTAGGAGCTCATGAAGCACAACCAGTTTTTCTGCAACATCTTATCAATTATGGCGATCTCTGTTTGGTCCTCATTATGTCACCGCTAATTTATTCGCATATTATCACCTCATATCTACAGAATGTAGTATATACGGAATGAGCAGAAATACCTTCGTAAGTTCAGCTAAAGTTATTATTAATGTAAAATAATGGCGAGTGATATGGTATCTTAAGATAAAATATTAATGTGTGTCAGCCGTGTGTGGCGCCTTTAATCGTCACTTCTGTAACATAGGTGTAGTCAAGTATCAGCAGAGTTCTGAAACGACTGAATCTTGTATAGTATGTTAAGGTTTGTGTTTACAGCAGGTTTTTGTTAGTTTACAAATAACTAAACTGTAATTGAACTGCAACATTATTTAAATACATTATGGAAGTTTTATTTTCAACAGTTAAAATACTAAACAAACGTGTGATAAATAAATTACTTTCTAAACTATTAGGAGACGGTAACCACACCCTCTGACACTCAAGTTACATTGTCTGTTTCAAAATATCCACAATATAAACAAAAGTTTCAAGTGTTGAGCGATGAAGTGGCCGGCCGAGCTCCAGGGCGGCAGACGGGACGCAGAGCACCCTCGGGCCTCGGCCCGCATCCTGCTGCAATTACCTCGTCATCCAATACACCACTCAACGATTTTATTGCATTGTTACTGCCACGTCTATGCGCTCCTGGTAATTGAGACTGCACTTAATGGAGAGGTCCTTTGTAATAGGAATAGGGGAAGCACTAACAAGCTTCTTCTTTTTATTTTTTTCTTTAATCAGTTGCTTTAATCAGTTGCTTTTCTCAGTTCCTGTCTGCAGTTTTCTTCAGGACTGCCTAGTTGGTCGCAAGCGCGGCTGTTGGGCAAAGTGTTACTACTGGTTTTTTCTATTAAAAATGTTACAGTAAGCCACAGAGTCTGGATTCGTGATCGGGTGATGGCAATACGCTCGTCTCCAATTAATGCGATTTTCGCAACTGGCGAATTGATATGTACCATTAGGTACACCTCGTAGTCTGTAATACCCGAAGGTACGTGACCCCTCACGTACCTTCGGGTATTACAGACGTGAAATATTTCTAAGTTCACTACAAAGATCGGATGGCCAACAATGATGTCTCTAAGCGTGAGCCTTTAGGCTGTAGGAAAGAGACAGAGGTATACAAGTCGTCTAGCGCCATCTCGTTCCCTGAGCGGAACCACTCACGCATTAAGACCTCATGGTAGGTCACCTGAATAATCTGCGCATACGCGTAAACAGTCAAAGATATGTAGCAAGATGGCTTACCGTCCGCGTCGCAAATTATTTAAGTACCTTCGTCCTGCTCTCCTGTCTCCCAGACTGACTTTAACGACTTTCGCGGGATCATCTAACTCGGTATTCCTGTGGTTTTATGCTATGAGCAATGAAGAATGGTATGCTGTACCCACAGGTCGTATTCGAACTCTTACGTGTATTTATAGCCGGGCTATAAAACCTCGCGTGTGGCCCGCCTAGTCGAGAGCTGTGCAGAAAGTGCGAATAAATCAGAGCGATCCCAATGCTTATGCTGTATGATTCATATTAGTTTCCTACGATATAATACAGAATGAATCATAAAATAACCACGAAACAGAAAAATTCATCCCTGAAATGCAGAAAACAGCCACTTGATGAAAGTTGAAAGAAAATTTTTAATGGAAATTAGAAGGCAATTTGCCTTCTAATTTTGATGACGACGAAGTTAATAAATAATATTCTTAATTCCGTAGCTCAGAGGGCTCTCCGTTAATCTATAAAGCAACGTGCGGTGAGCAAGGAGGGGACGATTCTTAAGCTACAACATGAAAGAGTGTTCCGGAGCCCCCCGGACGCATCGTAAAACATCTGTCCATCTTACAACGTATCTTTACAAAATTGGGATTTATTACAGTGTTTTCTAAATTAGCGAGAACTTAATACACTTAACACTTCTGTACTTACTAAACAGGCTGTTTGATTTATTCAGATTGTATACGGTGACCTACGTCACTGCTTACCATACTCCGATTCAAATGTAGATCTCAATGCGAGCTCCAGCTGCGTGTTACACTTAACGTGATGGATTGCTCCGTATCGTGCTCATTCTCACAACACTTTAACTTTTTTAATTTTAAATTCCCTATTAGGAATGATTGGTACAACGACATTTTCAAACAGAATTTTCTTTTTAGCTCAAAAAACAACTCATCAAATGTAGTGTCGTTGTAATGGATGGTGATTGATAAAGACTAGGATAACAGCTTTATTAAGAGATTAATTTACTCAAAATGCCCAACATCCTAAGCACACAATTGACGGAAGTGTCCACTAAACCCGATGCTCTGGTGAGACGTGTGCACTGCATGTGTGTATGTGGCCAGTCGGTCTGCGACGGGCGCGGCGTGAGGACGAGCACGCACCCGCCGCCCACTCCGCATAGCAATCACGAAGCTATTGCTCAGCCCAGCCCTTTGTATGCGACGCGTAATCCCCAGGGTTACGTAGGACGATGTTTGTTAATCTTTGTTGTGGTGCGCTGGCTTTTGTCGAGACGTCTGGAGAATATATGATGCCTAAGAACCACCACCACTTTGGATGAACCAAACACATTGGAATCAATGGTCCACTTTAGATGCGTAATGAAATTCGGTCCCCTATAATACCACCGACCAGTATGTTCAATGACCTTCGTTGATTGACCAATGAAACGCTCGCCTCTCACCCTATACCAGTTATCATGTCGTTTAAAATATATCAACAGTAAATACTGTACCTTCAGACAGTGGATACTCGCTATGTTATTAAGTTATTACTATATACTCGCTAATCGGTCACATATCTCAAACAATTCCATTGTTTCTCTGAACATCTTCCAGCTTGTCATCGCCATCCTTTACAACACATAACATACATATGTTTGATCAAGTGCTACGTTCGTTCTTGACACAAAAAAAAAAGAACTAAGTCTATCCACAATGGCGTACTGCGAATAAATTACAAAAATGCCTAGCGTATACCTGAATTCACGCAGGCTGAACAACAAAGTCCCCACAGCTGTACAAGCGTGAGTCAACTTGCTTAGTTATTCTATTGCAAACTACTGTTGTCTAAGCAGACTTACTGTGCACATACATTGAACGTTTTCCACGAAAAACACTCAAACGCTTTTCAGTTTCTTTTTAAGCTTCAGTTGTCAGATTATGATCTTGTCGGGATTTTCGACCGACGGCAAATAAAACCCAATAAGCTGTACCCATTTCTACAAAATTTTCTTGAACGTTTGCGTACGGAGGCGTATCGTACTCGATAATACTCCATCTAATCCCTTGTTCAAAATAAAACTGCTCAACGTTTGCTTAATACCAGTGGTAATCTCGGCAGCTCCTCCACAAAGAGTGATATTAAAGCTGGCTTCTGTTTATCGTCCTCACGATCCACTTTGTCTGTGAGAGGGTTCTATTCTCCATGCGTACACAAAACTTGAAAGACAGTACTCACTTTCAAGTGCGTAACATGAAAGCAACTGCATCGCATATGGCGTTAGAAAAATTGATAAACATAACAACAAAAATAGAACTACGTGCCAGCAAACGGATTTATAAGGCGTGCGTTTTGAACCGAAGCTTATAGAAGCAAACATCAGTCAACACGTCAAATGCATCACTGAGATCAAAGATGGACGCACGTTTCCGAGTAGTTTCACAGTTTCACTACTTGTAATACATTTTAACTTTTATAGCTAATGCGGTTTGAAGAAATGAAAACGCTAAAATAGCGCACATTTTTCCACTGAAAAGCAAACAAACTTACAGGTTGTTTATTGATGCATTTTGGAAATTTCTTATGAAACTAATAATAACAGAAACTACAAATTTGCTAATAAAATTATGAGAAGTGTAGCGTAAAGTGTGTTTCAGTAAAATTGCACTTGCTGAATTCTGCGAAAGTGCGGCGGACGCCCGGTCCGGCGCAGTTGTTGGCGCATTGGCAATGCCGCATTTACGCCACTATTCACGCATGTCTAGACAGACTGCACTCTATGCAACTGTGTACAGTACTGTGTGTACCGGGTTTTACTGCCTCCTGCATTTTATTAGCTTTTCACTGCACCTCCACCGCAGTCTAGAAGCCTGGTATAAAATTTCACGGAAATTGTCCCCGTCCCATTTAGTTTTTCGTAGAAATGGAAATTGTAGATTTTAAACACAGGAAAACTAACATTGTGGTAGTGGTTCCATTGAACTATCGAAGTATGGTTCTGAGATTTGATAACTTGCTCCGTATTTGTCAACTTCGTTTTACCAATACTGTTTGGATAGCAAACCTGTTTGTTTTCTATCATTATTTAAAAGTTTACACATACTCGGATGACTAATATTTGTATATACCCACTAAATCACTTGTTGTGAAGGAAAGTGTGTGCTCACATTAGACTGTATTTACAAATATTTGTGTGAGGAGACGGATTCGTCGATAGCTTTCACCAAATTAATCACATTCGTTTGTTTTGTCACCGATATGTCGGAAGTTCAACACGGCGCGTTTGACGTCGCCCACGTTGAAACTAAAATACTCGTATATGCTTAGACTATTAATAACTGAGTTTAGATTATAGTAAACAGGTAGAGAAGTTTAATGCTTAGATATTGATCCTGTGAAGAATTCATACACATTTTGGAATAAGATGAGCTAATGACGAAATAGGACCTTATATTGCACCCTGGGGTAAACTTTTCATAGCACAAACTTTATAACGTAGTTAAATGAATAATGATTCAGTTGCATTAAATGAATTCAAAGTTATTATGAATTCATAAAGCACTTTGTAGAAGCTCGAATGACTTATCGAATGCTGAGCTGTGTGGTGTACGTCTAGGTATTCTCTGAAGCATGTCTTCCTGTAGCCGTGGTGTCTGGCGGAGTGCCAAGGTGTCGCACCTGTGTCGAGGATCTCTCCGGCTACTCGCACACCCTCCTGTCTGCCTCGCTAAGCCGCTGCTCTAAGCTTTTACTTTACACTGACGTATTGCGATTTTTTGAGATCTTGGGGGGTTACTCGAGATATACTCGTAAATATTTTGGGGTAATAAACTGTGTGTGTGAATAAAAACAATATAATAAATTCCATCGCAATTTGTGTTGTGAGTAAATGAATTGACTTCTTACAAATGTGCAAATTAGAAAACCGCAAAATTTCTATATTGTCATCATTTGGTGACTACAATGAAAACTATTGTCATGTTTTTCAAAGAATCAGTTGTTATGCTAATTACCAAGTATCTTACTTAATCATGTGTTTGATCAACAAATTTTACAATTTGAAGTTGTTGCTACCGTATCGTTCCTATTGTCATATGATTGAGTACGACAGTGGGTATCAAGGAGCATGTGTGTTGTGTTGTTGTCTTGGTAAATATGGGGGTTATGGAAATATCAGTGATATCATGTGCTGACACTTGTGGCCACTCGTTAAATGGTCGCACATGATCAGCTATTGTTATTACCATTTGACGCCTTAATTGTGCACAAGTCCTTGATGAGTGTAGTTTGTGGTTAGCAGTCTGTGTGTCCTTTGATATATTGTTTTTTTAACTGTTAATGTATCTGTGTTTCCATAAATGATCACAGTGAGTGTTCTTACAAGCTGGTCCTTTACAATTTGGTTTCCATCTATTCCAAAAGCCGTGGCAGGATAATCAATTGAAGGAGCGATTGCTTTCAATTCAGACGCTAGGTCTCCTGGGAAATCAAGCTCATGTTTGCTGACAGTGTTTCTTGATTGTATCATACACTAACTATACTAGTGTACATTGTACTTACGAGTACGAGCCTTGATTGGTTACCACGTGTAATTTGCGCGATTAGGTCATTACACTCTCACTATAGCAGACTAAATAATTTAAGCCTAATAATTCCGATCTCTGGCCACCGTAGTATTACCGTGACTCCATAACGTAAACGGGGACGTGAGGGACACCGTGGATTTTAGTCAGTATAAGTCTGACAGTCCCTCCTGCCCTGCCCTGGGTGGGAGGACTGATTTGATGATTATACCACGCTATAAAAAAGCCTAATGATTAGCATTGCTTTCATTGTAAACCAGAAAGGTAATTTTCTATGTTCAGACACTTGTGGTTTTCTTCATAATCAAGTATTTACATAGCGCGTGCGTCAAGAGAGGCCATTGTGCTAAACAACACATGTGCAACCACTCGATTCAATTTATTTCTATAATAACCTATGTACGTAGTTTTATGATTGTCTTTAGTATGTTCAATTGTTTCCACAATGTCATCGATACCTTTGGTTTATTGTATTTCATCTGCTGTAATGTTTTGGTTACCAACGGATTACTCTTAAAGTATATCACTCTTAAGAAATATATCAACTGTTGATGGAAAATCTATTAGTGTTGTGGGTTCGGGATCGATGTTGTTAAAATATAGCATTCTTATAAAGTTATTATCTTTTAAAAATATTCCTGTTAGAAGACAATTTCATATTTCTTTAAAAACAACAATTGTGTCGCGTATGATATCACGGTTGCGTCGTTTGGGTTCACAGTGTTAATTCTCGTCGTTCGTTATTAAGATAATCTGAGACAATTAGAATTTACTAAGTACATTGTTCTGTCATTCTCTCATAACAGTATCTGGGCAGTGACACCAACTTTATTAAAATACGTTTATTTCATACTAGCTTTTGCCCGCGGCTTCGCTCGCGTAGAATTTGGTCTGCCTCATTAAATTACGTGACATTTTTTTAAATACTTATATTTTTTTATGTAACTTCACATCGTACATCCCAGATTTTTAACTTCAAAATTAGTTTCCATACAATCTTTGAACACCTATACCTAATATTTAGAGGGAATCTCTTGAGGGTGGAATTATCTGAATTCCTTTCTAAGTGCTCATTATTTTAGAGGGCCAAAGCCTGTAGGGGTCGCGGGACTTACGAATTACCGTGACCCCGGTAAAGGGCTATTGAAGGACACCGTAAATTTTAGTCAGTCAAGTCTGACAGTCCCTCCCGCCCTGCCCTGGGTGGGAGGACTCATTTGATGATTTTACCACGATAAAAAAATAATAATAATAGAACTCTGCAAATTTCAAAAATGTTATGAAAAATGATGGCTTTGTAATTTTCTATTTCATTGTTTTTTTTTGCCACCGACTTCCGAAACAAAAGTTATTTTGTTGATTATTTTACCCTTTTTTGTGGTTCTTTTTGAAGGCGGCTACATTTTTTTTTGAAAAAGTTTTTTATTTTTCTCTTTTTAGTTAAAATATTCAACCCAAGTTCTTGCCAAATACATATAATATAATCCGTAGCACTGGTAATAACATCCCTCATGTACACAATAAGAAAATAAAATTCCCTATCTCAAAAACTACTGAACCGATTTTGATTAAATTTGCAGTATTCCCTAAGTTGAACGATACCTAGCACAAAAAAAAAAGAATTATTTGAATCGGACCTGAAGTTCCGGAGATATGCGAGCAATGAATGAGTCGATGCCTACTCCTTACTGTTAAGGAGTTGTACCTTCCATCATCAGCTCAGCTACATAAGATGATGATTACCATACGCAAGTACTTAAATTACTTCATAAGATTTACGAAAAACGATGCGTGGGCCTATAAAATTTGAGGGTTGCCCTCGATTTCTCCAAGATCCAATCATCAGATCTTGATTTGGTGACAATGGGACCACACGGGAAGCACCAGCTTTCAAACAAAAAAAGAATCATGAAAATCGGTTCACCCAGTCGGTCGTAATGCGGAAACAAACATAAAAAATACAGTCCTCCTTTTTTTGAAGTCGGTTAAAAACTATCCTATGTCCTTTCTCAAGTTCCAAACTATGTCTGTACCAAATTTCACACAAATCGGTTCAGTAGTTTAGGCGTGAAGAAAAGGCAGACAGACAGACAGACAGAGTTACTTTCGCATTTATAATATTAGTTAGGATGAGCCAGGTTTAAGTGAGAAAGAATTAAACTGTGTTGGAAGTTCAATTTCCTTTTCGCTAATTCCTTTTCTGTTAGAAATTGAGAATTTTGCAAAATATTCTTTTTTTCCTTTGGATCATTTGTATAACATAAGCAGATTTCATTTATTCGTTCGGAAATCATGATGGACTTAGCAATATGTAATTGAATACATTCAATAGATAGATAGCATGATACTGCTACACTTTGTTGTAGTGTAATGTTAGTTTGTATCAGATAATGTAATTAACAGCTTTGATTTATCGCCTCTCGAACAAATACCAAACACTTGAAGTTTGAACGATAACTTTGTCTAGCGTTGTTAGTTTCGTGGGAAAACCACTCGAATGTGCCGCGGGACATTCGTTATCAACTAACAGCTATTTATACTTCCTAAGGGATGGCTCTAGGGGTGCTAAGACAGGAAACCTCCACGTGCGCCCGTGGACTGGAGTTCCCCTTCGGATACGTCCGGGGGGAAGACCAGTTTTTCGGGCCGGTGCACCCTGGGATGCGGGCAAAAACTCTTTTAGGCACTGTGTGCCTAAGGGGTCTCTTTGCCCGTATGCGAATAGCCTGTCGGGTGGATGCTCCAACGCGTGTCCCTCTGAACAGCAGAGGGCACAGCGGCGGAGCGGGCTTGCGGACGGTGAGTAATGGGTAAGCTCGCCGTCCGACCAAGGACCAAGCCCGGGTCGGTGGCGCGTCGTGTTTCACGCGTCACCAACGGCTCCCCTTACGGGGCCAAATGCCTGCTGGGGTCGCGGCTTTTTTCTTAATCCAGGATACCGCGGCCCCGGAACGTAAAGGGCATCCGAAGAAACACGGGTGGATTTTAGTCAGTAAGAGTCTGACAGTCCCTTCCGCCCCGCCCAGGGCGGGAGGACTCATTTGATGATTTTGCCACCCTAAAAAAAAAAAAAAAAAAAAAAAAAAAAAAAAAAAAAAAAAAAAAAAAAAAAAAAAAAAAAAAAAAAGGGATGGCTCTAACAAGATTATAGTTTGGTGTATAACCCACGCCTGTCTCATTTAATTGGTATTTTGTATTGTGAGAGCGTCGATAGTTTGATGATGTCGAGGTACTAGGGCGACAAGAGTCAGGGGGTGTGTGTTGAAAGATTTGTACTTATTTTTACTGAAAGGGGTAAAGAGAAAATAAAAATAAAATTAACCTTGATGAAATTTCAATACAGCATTGCCTTGTAAAGAGAAAGAGATTATGCAATAGCAAGGCAATCAATTAAGAGTTATAGACGTCAGGAATACGAATTATAGCGCATAGACACGAGAACAAAACAATAGCATGAAACTACACACAATATCCTACAATAAACACCATAAAATATTCTGTCACTGCGGAATACCGCCACATGAAATGAAATGCACATAATTTTAAATATTTATGGCGCGGTAAGTCCGCCATGATTCCATTCATCCCGCCATTACTCCATATTGATTGTCCAAACCTGGCAATAATTCCTCTAGGGGTGAGGACTTGCGCTCTGCGGATGTCTTTTGTCCCCTTCCTTTTTATTCAAAAAGGGAAAGGTGCGAGTGAGAGGAAAAATAGTGAGACTAATTCACGTGGTGCAGATGCTGTGAATGACGAATGTTGAACAGAACCAAGTTTTGGTGCAGTTTACCGTTTTAATTTTACTTAACGTGTGTTTTCACAGGCACACACACAGCTGGTTGAAACTTTATTGGGTCTTATTAGATTTGTTTTACAAATTGTGGTAAATAGTCATCGGACTGATTGCTGTTCTTGTTCCAATCAGATTGTAAACACGAGTGTCGCGAGTAGTAGATGTTTCGTACTTGGATATGACAAGAGACATAGGTTGGTTTAAAAACATTGGTAGAAAATAGAAACTTCATCTTTAATACAGATTTATTAGAATGACCAGTACAGTAGTTACTAGTTAGTAATGTGCGTGCACCTATAACAACATCATCACGATATCGTGACGACTTTGTAAAGCGTAAAGCAGGCCAATGTAGTTAACGATGGCAATTTAAATGCTTCACAACCAAAGTTGTAAGTAAATGACCAGAGTGGCATAAAGGGCGCGGCGATTGATATGCGACCAGAGTCGTAACCTGAATGTCTGGCCTTAAAACTGTATCTGACTGAACTTGACCTTCCACTGGTTCGCTCCTGCATGGCGGCGGCCACTTTCCCAGATGTGCGGGTAGTGTCGGTACGGCACCGCGGCGGCACGG
This sequence comes from Agrotis puta, assembly GCA_943136025.2. Lineage (NCBI taxonomy): Eukaryota > Metazoa > Arthropoda > Insecta > Lepidoptera > Noctuidae > Agrotis > Agrotis puta. The sequence continues at coordinate 283,811 of OW964181.2, forward strand.
CGGCACAGTGCGCGCCGCGCCTCCGCCGGCTCCGTACCGCGCCTCCTCTCCTCAATATTTATATCCTTTCGGGGGATGATCACAAATAGAATGTTCGTGTGAACTCGCCTTATTAACGCGGCTGTAATGTGGTTAGTGATGTATTCTAAGATTTATTAGTACAACGAGAGAGTATTCGTAGAGTAGCAAGTAGCACCTGTAACTCCTGTAAGTTCACATCGCTATTTATCAACGGTGAGTAAAAGTATTTTGAATACAATGTCGACTTTTTATTGTTTAGACTAAAACTAGAAATTATTTCTATTGTTTTAATGATCGTGCACAAAGTTCAAGGAACTCTGAATACACGGAGGAGTCGAAGAAAATCCACCTTCCGTCATAAGTAGGTAGAAAATTAATGTAACCGTGTTCAGAGGGTTGTTAGCCACTCGAATTTGTTCAGTAGGTACCACCTATATAAATAACAAAATAGATATCGGACATAAATCCACTAAGAACAATATAATCGTCGGAAAATTCTGAGCATGTTGTATGATAACAATCGCACATGTGTCATGTCCTACTTTGCAAAATGCTAATTTGGTTCTTATCAAATCATATGTATTGTTGTTTATGGCTGATCTAGTATCTACTAAAAAGTAAACAATAGTACAGTAAACCAAATAAATAGATACCCTACATACGATAGCTTTCTATTGCTGATTAAATATTAAGGGCTCGGTAGAATCGAGACCAAGTTTATCGATAAGTTCCCGGAAGTAGTGAAACAAGAAGACATTGTACCAGTTACTGTTTCCATGTAATTTATCAGGAGACCAGATTCTAATAAGAGATTTTTAAGAAAAGGAAGAAAGAATAATAAGCAGAAATTTCTGAACGAATTGCAATGCAATAGGGATCTGTAACAACAGGCTGTTATTGGAATTGCTGACTCGTTCTGTGATATCATAATACTTCTAATAGCAACATTAATAACCCAAAAGATAATAATATAATAACGCCACGCAAATCATACGCGTATCGTATGATGAAGAAAACTTCCAAAATCGTTTCACTTATTCAATTTAACATTTTGGGAGACCAAACTTGCTTCCCATTTCAAGTTAAGCTTGTGTAGTTGTTTTTTAATGATAAGGATAAAAATAAACTGAGGTTAACTGAATGATCTTTCCTTTTATCACTGTCTTTATCAGTTTTTATCATTACGTTATACTGTAAAATTATCTAACACTTGACCTTTAAGCGCGCCACCCACGGCTATGATATTTTACTATGCTTTGCACTATAATATTTTATCTTAAGATACCATATCGCTCGCCATACAATTCATGGGAGACCATCACACACGACGAAGATAATATATGTATACTAGCACTTTGCCCGCGACTTCGTCCGCGTGGGTTACGTACTTTCCTAATTCCCCCTTTTCACCCCCTTAACGGTTAAACTTCCAAAAACCCCTTCTTAGTGCTCCCCTACATTATAATAGCAAGCCGTGTGCAAAATTTCACATTCCTAGCCCCAGTAGTTTCGGCTGTACGTTGATATGTCAGTCAGACAGTTCTCCTTTTATATATATAGATTTCATATTTTGGTATCTTAAGATATGTTGATGGATGGAGAGGAAGAGGAAGGCCAAAGAAGAGATGGATGGATTGTATAAGGAATGATATAGAAGAATGAGGAGTGAATGATACTGTGTCTGTGACGTTTGATAGAGGAGAATGGAAGTGGAGATGGAAGGAAATGAAAAAACGTGTTGCGCCGACCCCAAGTAAAATGGGATAAGGGCAGGAAGATGATGATGATGATGGTATCTTAGGATAAAATATTATAGTATCTTAGCCGTGTGTGGCGCGCTTAACCGGGTTTCCTAAAATACAATGCTTTTACCATGCATTGTATGTCCTTCTTCAAAAGTATATATTACAACGTCCCTGAGTCTGCTTCTAACTCGCCTACATCTTATGTTACCCTGGTACATTCACCAATATTTCCGTTGGGGAAGACAGGTTCTCCAACCGCGAACCGGATAATAAACCGTGAGACGAGACGTCAACGACACAGTTTTTTTATTTTGATACCAGTATAACAAAAACCACGTGCCCGCATGTAAGTAAAAACAATTACGTCACACTTTAATCAAATACTGACGGCAAACTGGGAGTCAAAGAAGTTCTAGTAAACAATATAAGAAAGCAGATTATGAGTGCAGCTGATAAGAGCTGTTATCAGAGTTAATATTCAGTCAGTTGTGGCGGACAGTGACGCACGCGCAGATAACGTTAGCTCGCGAGCTGTCCCGATATACAACACAAGTAAATATATTAGAACCACATGATTTACTCCCTATTCTCTTTTTTTCGGTGTGGTTTGACAGGGTTCATCTTACTTCCACGCTCTCTATTCCTATTTGATTGTAATTTTCTAAATCAGAATCTACATATAAGACCTACCTATTTTGCTCACTAAATATTTGTTGTCTGCTATAAATTTTGCGTCAACGTTAGCGTCTTTTGCGTTAAAATAGTAAATGTTGCGTAGTTTTGCGCTAATTTGCTGACTTTATTAGTTTTAGTCTGGTCTTTTATGGCTAGTGTGTAAACTCTGCGGAAGTTCCTGTGTTGATTCCCACATGTAGTGCAGACGCCAGCTGTGCATCAGCTGCGTCACATGCTGCTGCGTTAGCAGACGGAGTGTCGCCGACGTCATACCATTGCTTTTATTCTTTTAACTTTATAACACCGCTGGCTTTCTCCGCTGCATGATACACAAATTAACTTCATCGCACATCGATTCCGAACTGGGTAGTCTGTTGCCTATTTAATAGATGAATCACAGCCATATCTCATCGAGACGAAATCGTTTGCAAATCTCGAAACATTACATAAATCAGGCAGTCAACAGTAGATATGCGGGTTAATAACAATAAACCTCCTGTCACGCTTAACGCTAGTTAACATAATGTGCCGAGATCTCACTGATAAGATAAACAGCGTATTTAAACTGAACGACACAGAGTTAACATAGCACGACGATTTCGTCATCACTCTGTCCCACTAGCGATATCTGTCTTTCAAGAGAATTCTGGATAAAGTACCAGTAGAGCACAGACTTGAAAGAGTTTTCCAGTCCATCTTACCAGGACGCTAGTAACGGAAGAAGTAAGCGCTGATTGTGATGTTATTATTGCTTGCCTTGTAAAAGGATTTACCTTGACTGTATAAGCAACTGTTTATAAAATAAGGGAGCTTATGCTAAACGAAGGCGCTCTGGGAGAAATGTTGATTGTATTGTATGGTAAGTTTTGAAGGTCGACGCTGAGCGTGCTCGTGGCTCAAGTCGCGGCAGTAAATAATATATGGAAACAATGGCTGCCGATAAAACTGATAGATTTACTGTCGAAATGTATTAAACAAGCAGCACTCGTATTACAGCCATTGAGTAACAACACACGGTTTTGTATTAACGACGCAGTTTCAAATGTCTTGCACGAGAAGAGTAATATCGTCGTTCTTGATTTACTTACATAACTTGAAGCGTTAACTTTAACATTAACCATTTCTTAACATACATACGCTACTCGTATTCACAAGATAAAGGCGTCCATCAAAGCTATGTTAGCTATTATTTCTCAATAATGGACTTCGCTGAACATTAAAAAAGCATTCACGTTGAAATCTCTGTGAATAATTTATATAACAACTTATTAATTGACACGCAATATTGTTGTAATTGAGGTCTGAAGAATCTAAATACTGTGGAAATATACGAAAATGAAAAACTTAGTAAACGTGTACGATGGTTGCTATATTAAACTTCAAACGTAAGAACAGAATTTTAAACTTAACTTTTTATCGACATTACAATGTGACAACAAAACCTAACAAAAAGTATCAAACTAATAGGTTTTACAACATCCGCCCTTAATGGAAATAAAAAGATAAAGTAGTAATGTTAAACACAATAGAAAAGAACAACATTACTACCAGACTAAACAGAAAAACAAAACATAAACCGACGAAAAATAAATAAATAGAAAATTATTCTACCTATTTATCACTAAACCCATATTAACAATGCACCTAAGATGAGCGATGCGCCTTAAGGGCTTTGTTAAAACATCGGCCATCATTTTATCCGTAGGTATAAACTTTATATCTATAAGACCCTCAGTAACCTTTTCACGAATAAAATGATATCTCGTATCAATGTGTTTGGTTCTATTGTGGTGGACTGGATTGAGCACAAGTTTCTGTGCACTTTGACTATCGTTGTATAGCAACACCCTATCTGTATAACCAGTAATGTCACACACTAACCGTCTGAGGAAAATAGCCTCCTTTGCAGCACTGGTCAAGGACATATACTCAGCTTCTGTAGATGATAAGGCTACCGTCGGCTGCTTCTTACACTCCCAGCTAATAGGTCCACCTGCTAGCGTGAAGTAGTAACCAGTGTACAACCGACGGTCATGTACACAGTTCGCCCAGTCAGCATCCGTGTATCCACACAGACGTACACCGACTTTCCTGTAAGTAATACAGTAATCCATAGTACCTTTCAAATACTGTAACACCCTTTTAGCTGCCAACCAATGTCTCTTATCATAACAGTTATTAAACTGGCTTAAATAGCTTGTGGCATAAGCTATATCGGGTCTCGTATTCACAGCTAAGTACATGAGACATCCTATCAAGTTTTGGTAAGGATATTCACCAAGAGATGTTGGATTACCTTTCTCCAACTTGTTATTCTCCAAAGGTGTAGAAATCTCCTTGCAATCTCGCATATTAAACCTCTCCAACACAGCCTGGATATACGTCTTCTGACTGACCACGATTTTGTTCTTATCTTGGTTAATATTTAACCCTAAACAATACGATAATTCACCTAAATCTTTTAGTGAGAAAAATTTTTTCAGTTCCCTTTTGACAGCGTCAAACAATTTTTTTTCTTTGTAAAAGACAATTAAATCGTCAACATAGACTGCAAGTATTAAGGTTTCATTACCAAACCTTTTTAAGTAAACACATGATTCCGCAGATGTTCGTGCAAAGCCAATTTTGGATAAAATTTGATGCAATTTGATATTCCAAGCTCGAGCTGCCTGCTTCAAACCATAAATGGATTTTCTGAGCAAACAGACTTTACCTTCTGCCCCGTGCTCAGCAAAACCCTCAGGCTGTTGCATGTACACCTCCTCTTCTAAATCCCCGTTGAGGAATGCGGTATCGACATCCATGTGTTGGATCTTTAAATCCATTTCTGCCGCCAACGCTATAAGGGTACGCAGAGATGAATTTCGAACCACAGGGGCAAAAGTCTCGTTATAGTCAGTCCCCCAAACTTGACTAAAACCTTTCGCAACTAGTCGCGCCTTATACTTGACTATTGCACCGTTCGCGTCCCTCTTTATCTTGAACACCCATTTACATGGAATAACCTTTTTATTTGGTTTATTCACTAATGTCCAAGTCTGCTTATTCAATAAGGCATTGTACTCATCCTTCATTGCGGAGATCCAGTTATCTTTATCATCGCTATTAATAGCTTCACGATAACTTTTTGGATCATCATATAATAAATCGACATCGTGAGCACCGTATGAATAATAATCTGGAGGTTTACGAACTCTTTCAGGATATCTTCTCTCAGGACAAACATCGTTAGGTTCATCTGAAGGAATCAGGGACAGATCAACTTGTTCACCCAAATATAGAGACTCCGTGTCACCAACCCCACCAGCTTCATCAGTCGCGTCCACAAAATCGTCAACTTGCTCTAGCTCCATGTTAACACTTTCTGAAGTAGGTGAAGAAGTAGAAGCAGAGAAGATAGAAATCTCCTGTGGCGATGTGGTATCTGAAGAAGTTTGTGAAAAAAGATTAATGACATTAGGTCTTAAAACAACTTCAGGTTGAACAGATTTTTCTTTCAATCCTGAAAAGTTATTTTCAAAGAACGTAATATCCCGTGACTTAATCAACCTCCGAGGGTTTTCCGCGCTACGAAAATAATAACTCCTTGGATCGTCTGAATATCCAACGAAGATATGTTCAGAAGCTTTCATGTCTAGCTTAGTTCTCTGGCATGAAGGCACGTGAACTAAAGCTCGGCAACCAAACACCCTTAAATGAGACAGGTCGGGTTTACTACCACACCACATTTCATATGGCGTCTTACCATCAAGTGCACGATGAGGTGACCTATTCTTTAAATAAACACTAGTCTCAACAGCATCCTGCCAAAAAGCTTTCGACAGAGAGCTGTGTGCCAGTAAGGAACCGGCCTTCTCTACAATGCTACGATTGCAACGTTCACTTACCCCATTTTGTTGAGGGCTGTATGGTACAGATGTTTCATGTCGAATCCCTTGATCCTGCAAATAGTCTGTCAATTTCTTGTTGACATACTCAGTACCATTGTCTGACCGAAGGGTTCGAATCTTAGTGCCAGTCTGTCTCTCAACAAGTGCTTGGAAAGCACAAAAATACTTCTGAACTTCTGTCTTAGATGACATACAATAAAGAGATATAAAACGTGTATAATCATCTACGAAAATTATAAAATATTTATTACCTTTAAAAGATTCAGTGGTCAGGGGACCACAAACGTCCGTATGGACCAATTCTAATGGTGACGAAGCCTTCTTATACTTTATCCCTTTGAAAGGCTTCCGGGCCTGCTTACCTTCTACACAAGGTACGCATGGTTCTTTGTCAACGTCAGTATACTCCACACCAATAGCTAGACCTTTTTTGAGTAGATCCATACCAATACGGCAGAGATGTCCTAGACGCTTATGCCAAAGCTGAAACTGGGACAAACTAGTGTGAACATTATAAGCTGAAACACCTTGCGTTTTTACTGTACAATCTAAAGTGTACAGTCCACCACAAACAGAACCATGTAAAACAGGATCATTTATAAAAGAAATATCATTAGAATTATAAAAATTACAGCCAGTCGTATCAAAAACAATCGAGAAACCTTTCTCTACTGCCTTTTTGACTGAGAGTAAATTACAATCTAGGCCAGGAACATGTACAACATTAGAAATCTTCTTGAAATTAGTTTTTGTGTCAATAGCAACATCTCCTAAACCGACAGCCGGCAAAATTTTACCATTTGCTACAGTTATCTTCCCATCACAGAGTCGGTAACTATTAAACCATTCAGCATGTGGAGTCATGTGAGTAGACGCACCAGAGTCGATAATCCACTTCTCAGACATCTGAACACTTGGCGCAGACAAAGCCAATTCCGTGATACATGCATCCATATTCCCTAAACTAGAAGCAGTCAGTCCCTTATCTTTAGAACAACTTTCTGTAGTGCAACTCGCCTTTGCCTTTTTCTCATTCTTTTTGAGAGGACAATTAGGACTCTTGTGCCCTGGCTTCTTACATCGAAAGCAAATAACCTGCTTGTTTGCACGCAACGCAGCCACATCATCTTTAGTCTCCTTCGTCATTTCGCTCAACAACTTAGTCCTCACTAAATCTGTTGTGACTTCAACGCTCCCATTCTCAAGCGCCATTATCATGGGCTCGTAACGAGACGTTAGGCCTCCCAATATAATAGCTGCTATAGAACTATCTTCTATAGTTTTGCCAATATCGGCCAGGTCTAGTGCTGTTGTAGTTATTGCCGTTATGTAAGCTTCTAAATCAGAAAAATCAGATAAGGAGTACCTGTACAACTTACGTTCCAACGACAGTTTACGACCCAAACTTCGATCCTCGTAGGATTTCATAAGAGCATCCCACGCTTCCTTTGCGGTCTTAGCTGGTCGAACAATCGAAATAGCAGCACCATCCACAGTAAGGCATATTTTAGAAAGAGCCTTTTCAGCCTTCCGTACATCGTCGGGCGTCTTTTTCCCTTCGACTACTACTCCGCTTACAGTTTCCCATAATCCTTCATGGATTAATAGCATTCGCATTTTAAATTTCCATACAGTGTATCCTTCTCTATTACAAAGTATAGGAATACCATTAAATAACATACCAGATGCTGCAGACGACATGTTGACTAGATGTCTACAATTTTACCACCAATCTCCTTTTAAATTCGATCGTAGATAAAATATACAGAGCTTCGTGCTGATAACGTGTTGTAATTGAGGTCTGAAGAATCTAAATACTGTGGAAATATACGAAAATGAAAAACTTAGTAAACGTGTACGATGGTTGCTATATTAAACTTCAAACGTAAGAACAGAATTTTAAACTTAACTTTTTATCGACATTACAATGTGACAACAAAACCTAACAAAAAGTATCAAACTAATAGGTTTTACAACAAATATATTATTAAATAATAAAAGAACAACATAATTTATTAGCATGTATTATTGACTGCCTTCCGAATTTGTATTTAATGCTGTATTAGGAGAGTATAATATTGTTGTAGATAATAAGGTAGGTACAAAATCACGAGAGTATTAAGTAACGTTAATCCGTTCGTATAATATAATCAAGAAAGTTGCATCGCTGCAGTTTGTGAAGACAACTTCTACTGTTTCTGATCGCCTGGTACTTGGTGCATTTGAATAATTTCGTGCAGTTTGCATATTTTAGTTTTATGTTATCGGTGTGTATATATTATTAACGTTGAAGGCGGATGCATGTTATAAATCCAGCTAATATTTAATTATAACTCAAGCTAAATACAATTCGTAGGTTCTAAAAAATCAATGCAAGCAAAAGTACACACGGCCAATAATAAGGTTGCTTGTAACTTGTGCGAGCAGTCGAACCGGATTGGAAGCGAGTGTTGTTCTTCAAGAAATAATTAAACTATTGTGACCACTGCAATGTATTTATCACAAACGGTTTCAAATCACAGTTATGTATTGAAAAAGAACAATGCTGTCATTATATTAGGTAGGTACTAATTTTATCACAGTTGGTAAATATTGTAACACGAATATTTTTCAGAATATGTTCCTTTTATCAGGAAACATATGATTAACCGCGTTTGGTAAACGTGTTTTGTCGCGTACATATCGCACCTTTAGAATTAAAGTGGCCTAACTAAAAATTTTAAGAAAATGACTTTTATGCATCGAACGACTTATAAACATGTATTCTATTAGTTTATTAAAAAGAAACCAGCTCTTCTAGCTCAGAAAAGGAAAAACGCACTGTTTCCGTCTCTTTCAAATCACGCTCTTTCCCCACGTCACTCGGTATTGAATTAATAAATAACATTTCCCAAAAAATTGGAATTTTGGATTACGCCACTTCTATTCTAAAGGTGCGATATTTTTAAATATGCCTCTTACTAATACAAATACAAAAAGATAACAGTTGTCATAAATAAATACGATGATACTAAAGTAAATAAATAGTGATGACGTAAATGATATGCTTAATATGTTTTATCTTTTTGTTCTACATTATTTGTGATGGCAATTTAATCAAAGATAATTAATCAATTTTTGTGAATAGACCTCGATTAATTACTGAATGAATGAGAATTAGCCTACCACGACGAACGATTTATATCAATATAATTTCAAAACATCGTAATGCCGTTCGCAAAGCAGTCATATCTATCACTAATATTTTTATAACCGTGCAACACCCACACAACACGCGCACATTAAAGTTAATCAACATTTCTCAACACGGACGCGATCTGACGGAGAATCGACGGGAATGACCGACAGCCGTGATGAATGGAATCGTATCGATCGTGTGATACCGAGACAATCGAGTAAGGCAACGAGCCTGCAACTAAACGGACCTGGTAGGGCTGCCACGGCACAGATGTTGATGAACATAATCATTTACTAGGCAGGCTGAGATATCAGCACTTTTTGAATATCAAAGAAAGAATACATACCTATTTTAGTTGCCAAACTCTCCATTGCATGATGCATGCATGGTTCATCAAAAGTTTTAGGTTTACACAACAAAAATCTTGGTGTTGCGATATAACTAATTACATTGTTACACACATCACATTGTAACAATGCTGAGATAATTGATTTTTGTTATAAACTGCATCGAAAGAACCTGGATGATACGAGTGCAAATCAACTTTGTTTATTATTGAGGGTTCTTCATTTCCATAAACATTATCATCTATCTTTCTACGTTCTTGTTCCAATTATTTTGGGGCGGCACATCATGTTTTCTTCCATACTCTCCTACACTTCTCTGATACTCATTATATTTTATAATTACTTTATTCATTGTTCTTATACGTTCCTATCATTAGTTTATCCTTAAACTATAATCATAATCATAAATCTTTATTTTTCTCCACATCAAGATACTACAGGCACTGGTTAACTTGTATAATGTTAAATAGAGAAAGGTGTCTGAAATAGGAAGATCCTGTGGTACAGATCACCTCACCAAATTGGATATGAGATTTCAATAGTAGTTAAGCTTAAGTTAAGATCTCGCGTGGCAGCCCTGCCCTGACCTCAACGACATATCATTTCCATATAGTTTCACCGTTTTGTTTCTCAGGTAGTATACGGTCACGCGTATTGATACTAACTCGATTTATATCGATATGAGAGCATAATTCGATTATTAAGTATCGTTGTAGCTGACTGTTCTTGCTAAACCGTAGGTGTGACTAATTTTTATGATATTTTTTTAATTGCTGTGGATATTCTCACGATGGTTCTTGTCCTCTGTCGTCTTTTGTTCGCATATAAGATTTTTTTCACTGTTTTTAAAATATGTTTCTACTTCCAGTTCTTTGAACATTTTGATGCATAAAAAATGGTGAAAGAATATTATTACATTCGTGCCTCTATATTTTTATTATCTTTGGTCTAAACTATTACAGAAAAAAACTTACGTACCGCTGATTCAAAAGGGAAAATTTATCATTATTCAATTCAAATGAGACATCGTAATGGTTTTAAATCTAAATTATTTCCATGCTCTATTTGCGTTGCGTCGCCGCATCGTCCCGGTACATAATGAGACAATCTCAGCTAAATTTCACCGTCGACCACCTTTGTTTATAAACATCGGACAAAAACTTATGCAGCGGGTGAAGACGTAGAAATTGTGAGCATGGAGCATGAAATTCGGGCAGAGTAACGAGAAGAAAGCAGCCAATCATGACGTCCGAGTGGTTTCTTATTGCGTTGAGTAACCACCACATAATTGTTACCCCGATATTTTAATTAGGAAATATTAAGAGATTGAAGACTTCAAAATAATCTCGTCAACGTATTTTGTATCTTAGAGGTTAATACGAGTCTTAGATTATAAAATGTCGAGAGTCCGTGCTCAAAACAAAACGTAACGTTTTGAGTGAAAACCGCTTTTTTTATAAATGAGTGAATGAGTGCCACACTTTTAAATATTTTCCTGGGAGATGTTCACTTGTTTTTCTAGGAATCTGGTCATTCTATAAGGTTAATATGATATTTAATTTGACTAAACAAGGCATAAAATGTGCGTAACACAAAAAGCTTACTTAAAATTAATTTCAATGTTACGTCAAACTTAGAATTGTCATTAACTAATTTTAAAACCAATTGACCAAAATGGTTAAAATTGAGAAGTAATCAATTAAAATGTTAAGCAGTAAATGAGTTATTGATTACTAACCCATTTATTATGTGAAATAAGTAATCAAGTAATGGTTGACTCATTAATTTAACAGCGGTAATCCAGTTAAGCGACGCGTGTCAACCGTACCATTCTTTGCATAACTAATTACGAAAAATTGTAGCAGTAATTAGCAGGCGTTTTATTAATAAAATTATGGCACACCATTGGTTAGTAAAACGTAAGAAACGCACGTCATAATTATGTTACCGTAAGCTGCCTGTGAAATTAACAAGGGAATTATAAAGCAAATAACGTTTTAATTATGTCAAAGATATTATAATGAGTGACGGCTGCCAAATTTTCACACAAACGTCTAGTATTGAGGCCCCAGCATAATAAGCCAGGCAACTTCACATTCTCAGATTTCAGGTTCATTTTTGCGGTACATAAGTTACGCCTCTTTTGTTAAATTTTTGTGCTTAAATAAATATTCTAATTCTGTAACAAAAGCTTCTTATGAGCTGAAAGTGATCTATTACCAGCAGTTATTATAATAACAGAGTAATCTTTTTTTTCCTTTTTTTGTGTATGGCGTCTCGCATGTCAACCTCTAGTAGGTTGTGTACTACTCAACCGGACTTTTCTGTGGATGCCTTAAGAATTTAAGTCCTCCGAACATCATCGGGCTTTTTTATCGTGGTAAAATCATCAAATGAGTCCTCCCACCCAGGGCAGGGCGGGAGGAACATCATCGGGCTTAACATAAACTCATAATTTATGTCACGGTGATTCAATCCGATGAATCCGCTTATTAATTACGGTGATCAATTAGCAATTACTACCAGGCTATCATAAACTTACGGCAATGCAACGTTAGTGTAACCATATCGTTTGTAAACCAATAAAAATAAGAAAAAGGGTTTTTTAGTTTCAGTTAAAAAAGAGATGTCAACCAGATTATACTTACAACTGAGATAGATCAACCGCAATTTTTTGCTCCGACCATGGACCAACCATGCCTGGGTCGACGGCGCGTTGTGTTCCACGCGCGTCTCAAGGAGTGTCAGCATAGTGACGAAGCCTGTTGAGGACCAAAGCCTGCCGGGGTCGCGAGACTCAGAAATTACCGTGACCCCGGTACGTAAAGGCTATTGAAGGACACCGTGGATTTTAGTCATTCATGTCTGACAGTGTGGGTGGGAGGACTCATTTGATGATTTTACCACGTAAAAAAAAAAATGAAACCGAGAGTAAATGTTGGTAATTTCTTTCTACTACTTGGATCTCTTGAAAAAATCCTTAAGGGAAATGATATCTCCATTTGAACGTTTCAACTATCGAAAGCTTTGACTAAGTCCGGATTTCCATTTTCATCATTATCATATTTCTCCATATAGATTTCATTCCCATTGGAGATCAATAACAAAGATTGCTCTGGAATACGCATTTGTCGGTAAAGGAGATCCCCTGAGTTGTCATGAGGTCCTGGTATCGATGCATGAACTCAGACCTCATAGTACCTACTCATGTATGCTGGATATGTATGAAAATCTATACATATTCAGTTATGTAACCGTTTCAGCGGTTTTCACAGCGTTACATATTAGACGCGCTATTTCGGTGCTTCCTGACTTTTTTAGGTTAGCTTTAATTGCAGTTGTAGTGAAACGTGAAATGTTAGGATTTCCTCATCGCTAGCGGGTTGGACCGGTAATGCACGCACTTTCGTTTTTGACGGAACCTATGTTGTCTTTGATGTATGGTATACGAGTACTATGATGAACAATGGTGTGGTGGAAGTTTGAGTATAACCACGTATAACTACTATACAGGTAATATTATAAACGTGAAGAATTTGTTTTTCTGTATTTGAATGCCTTAAACTCAGGAACTACTGGTTCAAATTGAAAAAATATTTTTCTGGTGGATAGTCCATTTATCGATGAAGGTTATAGTCTATATAACATCACTCTATGCTATACATATAGGATCCGTGCAGCGGGTGTCATTCACAAAACCTATTTCAGGTATTTCGAAAAAGAACAAACGAGTAACAATATAACTTTAAAAAAGCGTGTAATTAATACAGATTCCCCAAAAAACTATAAATATTGATAAAATCTTGTATTCTTACACTGAACGTTATGTTATCAATGTCTGAATGTCATCGAACTGTGTGACAAGCGGTATCATTCACTTTCGCTGCGATTTCCACTTTCTTACGATTACGTAAATTATATAAATAAACATAATGAATTTAACTATTATAATATCGAGGGGTGAAAGGCTACTTTGTTTGAAGCGACATTTAGATCGATATTGAATTTTTAGAGTTATATTATAGAGATTGTAATAGATCTGCAATTGTGCATATAAGATAGTATTTATGTATAGGATTGTCGATAACTTTGCTTCGAACAAATAGCCTTTTACCCCTGGAAATGTAGTACGTGTGAAAACCCTAGAGAAGTTATTTGCAGGCAGGCTCGCACTTGACCTCTATTTCGCCAATATTCTGTTTTTTTTTAATGTTTCTTGTTCCCACTTTTTTGTGATAAATTAATTCAATGCTACGTTAAATCCGTTAAAACTGTCCGTTAAATTTTTTGCGAAAAATTATTCTCAATGATGTTAACACGATTTACAAAACTCGTAATTTGAACTTTTTAACGTGGCACTGTCAGCGTCAAAAGTGGATTGTAATTTTGTTTTTATTATTCATTTTATTGAACTTAATAACTACTGTTTGAAATAACCAACATGTATAAGATAACACTACCTTTGTCCTTATTACAAGTTTTTTATCATTTTGCGTAACAACAACAGTCCAATATACGTAGTCTTGTTTCCAATACTTTCGCAACGGATCCAATATGGCACTACACTCCACTGCAAGCGTTTAAGATATTAATTAATCTTATAAGTGAGAGGGGCGTGGCCTTGATGCCGTGACATTATCAAGCGCAAGCGCAGTTTAACTAGATCATGGAGCAAGAAAGTGCAGAAGGATCACGTGTGGTTTAAGTACTAACAGTGCAGAAGAAATCTATCAGAATTGAAATTGCTGAAAATTTTGGGCTATTTCATACACTTGATTTGCGCTGATCTATAGTCTTTTCAACATTGATTTTACCCACAGCAGCTTCCCAACTTTGAGGATAAGATTAATTTGATATGCCAGCGTAATAATTAACAATCATGGTGAAATGATTTATAATCATTTTATTTTATTAGAAAGATAACTATCATTTTCACATTCATGAAATCAGAGGCAAGATAACTGAAAGGACGGTAGTCTGTCGGTAGTTTTGTTAAATCCAGTTTTTGTGTTGTTACAAGTTGTTTGTTAGTTAGGTGCTTATCTGTGCTTATTAATATTATGAAGCTGAAGAGAGTGTTGGTTGAACCCGCTAATCTCAGGAACTATTGCATTGAATTGAAAAAGTCGTTTTGTGTTTAACAGTTCATTTAACGGGGAAGCCTATATAACACGCTTCGTACAATAGAAGCCAAGCAGCGGGTGAAACGGCAGGAAACAGCTAGTGCACAGAATGCGTAACAAACAAAATACAACAGACAGCGGCGATGAACGATGCGGTTTCTTTATTTACTCTCGCCACGTGAGAGTATGACAAATTGAACATGTTTTATTTACTAGCAAGGATATAATGAAATCGTGGTTAGTGGTTTTAGAGAAAGTCACTTTCCTTATGGTTATCCTTACATTATACTTTTGCGCTATGCTGAAAGAAATACATATTATAACTATACCCATTTTTTTTTAGCGCGGGGCAGAGCGGGAGGGACTGTCAGACTTGTGCTGACTAAAATCCACGGTGTCCTTCAATAGCCCTTTACGTTCCGAGGTCACGGTAATTCGTACAGTCCAGCTATACTCACTACGTAAAATTAATTATTGTTGATTTTTTACGTGTAATCAATGTTATTCTGGGCACCAAAAGACAGGGCCATTACATGACACAGGCCTCTCTATGAGGCTATATTGTCCAGAGCGGGTTGCTCGATGTCACATATCTTTGTTTCTAGGACATATACGTACCTGTATTCTCACGATGAATTTCTTTACCTAATCATTCAAATTGGAACTAAAGTTAGCTATTCACTAAGATATTGACAGCGACACTAGCGCTCACCGCTCGCGCTGCACGATCGGATGATCTCAAAGCCGCCTCGTCGAAGAACATATCGTAGAGTACAGCGATAAGATTTGTTATAGAGAATAGCATAGCAGGGCTCTACACGCTATTACATAGTCAGTTTTATTTGAATTGTTGTTCATCAGTCATTTATTCATTTGTTTAACATTGGGTTCGCTATTTTATGACAGAAGACGTAAGTACAAAATGTTTAAAAATTATCTACATAGCCAAGCCACGAAATGTTCACTTTTGAATACAGCTTTCTGTATTTCTTTAGAGAAGATAGCTACTATATTAAATCAGATGTCGTATTATGCGGAATAAAGTGATCATAAATTTAATAACGATGATAATCGTATGTTTATAAAATTCAAATCATCGCAGCACGTGCGGGGAAAGTGAACACTTCTTAACATACCGTGGAGAGTATGATGGTCGTCTATAGTGTGCAGACCTTGAGGGTCAATTGATGTGGTTTCTATACAAAATTACTGGCATTATCTATCTATATATATAAAAGGAGAACTGACTGACTGACATATCAACGTACAGCCGAAACTACTGGGGCTAGGAATGTGAAATTTTGCACACAGCTTCCTATTATAATGTAGGGGAGCACTAAGAAGGGGTTTTTGGAAATTTAACCTTTAAGGGGGTGAAAAGGGAGAATTAGGAAAGTACGTAACCCACGCGGACGAAGTCGCGGGCAAAGTGCTAGTAGTTAAATAATATCAAAGCAAACGTTTAAGTCCCCGTATTAAGGTAGGCACTACACGAATTTCAATTGAAACAGAACTTCATTTATTTACTAAGAAATGATTTTGAAACAGAGTGGAGGTTGAAATTAATCAATCAAATTTCAAATTGTTTGGTAAATAAAACGAAGTACCCAAAAACAATTCGTCAAAGTTGTAACAATTGGATAAAGATTATTACAGCAACGGACAAAAGTACAGTCGCAGACAAAACTGTTTCCATTATTTGTTTGCCCACTCGTGTAAAATGAGGTCGCTGCTACAGGACAACAATGTAGTTAGTAGTGAACACATCGTATTCAGTGCTCGTCATTAATATGCCGCGTATGGTAATGTATGGTCATTTCGCGTGCATTGGCCACGAATACTAAACGTGACACGCATTATGTGACTCTTGTCGTATGGAAGACGTTGCTCATAGTGTCACTTTGTCTGGAATTAATCATAATAGGGCCTAATGAGTATGTAAAGCTGATTCATAGAAGCCTAAATGTATAGGATAGTAGAATGTCTCAGAGAAAGTGTAAAGTTTACAGAATAGACATCAACTAAGTACGTAAAATACCTGACCAACTTGCAGAAAAAAAAGTGGCTCAGGAATTCGTAATCTTATTTTTTTATAATAACTTGCAATTAAAACCGAATCTGCTCATCAGGATAGAAGCCTTCAGCTCTATACACTTTCAAAAAACTTCTTGCAAAAAGTTAACGCCCCGTTCTAAACACATCTCAATTTCTAAGAATGAAGAAGTTTTTAGAACATTAACAAATTCATTTCCTTCCGCCTCTCAATTTCGTTACTGTATTAATGGTCTTAGATGTGTCTTTTATTCTAACGTTACATGCTCGGTTTTCATTTGTCTTCCAAACTTTTAATATTGTAATTGAATCTCCCGATGTTATCTGTTATGCTCGCGTGATGTATGCTAATTGGAGTTGTCTGCAATTAGCGGCGCATGCAAGTCTGCTGGTCATGATCTTAACACCGGGCGACTCATTAAAACCTATGACTGTAGTATATGGTGCGCACGGGCCATAATACATGTTGCGTAATTACAAATGACGGAGCAAGTAATGCGAATTAAAAATTGCTTTAATTGCTATTTTAGTCGATTTCATTGAGCTGTTAAGATTATATCAGTCTTTTCAAGATGCCGAAATCATGCGGGGATGGTGGGGTCTTTTAGACCCTAGCATCCTCTTGATCATTGATTCTTCGAACCAAACCTGTCCTAGTTGGGATGCCCCAAGTCCCGAACTTGCTTCGTTCGCTCTTCAAAGATCTGCGGGTCTAAAACGGCCAACTGATTCACTACGGGCATTTTCAGGAAGGTAATTGGCTATTCTTTTACGAAGTGAATGATTTGGAGTATTGCTAAGTGTGCGTTTTACACACTTTTTTTGACTCTCGTAGTTAAGTTACTGACGGTTCTGACAGTCTGGGTAAACTAAGCTTGCGGTAATTCTTTAAACCTTATCTTTCAATAGCTTCACCCATTCGTGCGAAATCGCTTCAGTTTCGCATGACTTGACCCGCGCTATCTCAGCGTGTAAAGCTCAACAAAGTCTATCGGCACTACTGCACCGTTTCACCGGTACAGCGCGGTGCGTGCCGGACTGACCGCGACTGTACAACGGTTTCACTTTCGACGCGCGCCGTCACGGTCAAGGCGAGCACTCGAGCACCGCTGGCGGCGAGTGTACTAGTGTCCATTACTATCGATTTAGATAACTGTGACTTTTGTATGCTGGGTTGCAATAAAAGTTACATCGAACTGTTCTTTTCGGGCTATTGCGTAGCGAATGTAGCAATAAAGCAACAATTAATTATATTATTTAAAGTTGTGCTTATTAATGCACGTTTGCAAGGAGGCATGAAGGTTTTTATCTCGAAATCTTCTTTGATGCTTGGTTGATGATGAATTTTCTTCTTACCCAGAGCTATTGTTTTTTAAACTTTGCCCCACACTAGGAATTTCTTCCTGTATCGTGGGTGAGTTTATAAACATTCCGTGCGGGGATTGAACCCGCAACACACTGCGCAGCAGTTGACAGATTGTTTTGCCTAAACTAATTAAACTTTGATGAAAACTATCGATCACTTAGAAAACGTACCATTACCGTTTATTTTTGTTCGTCAAATTGTTAATTGGTTTATCATCAACTCCAAAACTACTACGGTAAACCAAGTGCATTCAATTATTCACCTTACATTATCGAAACGTAAACAGTCGTCGTGCATACAGACGACTTTAGTGCGGAGCAAACAGAATGATTGTATCGTGCGGCAGTGGACACGCGCGTGTTTGTTTAGTTATTTGTCAGCCGCTGCGCGCGCGCCGGTCACTCGACATTTATCACAGCTTCCGACCAATCACTATGCAAATTATTGTTCAAATATGCATATTTAACGTTTATTTTATGTGTTTTGAGATGGTATTATGTGGTCGCTGATAACTTATATGTTTGAATGTCAACATTTTTATATTGTATATAACGTACAAAGTTAGAAGAAAGTTAAAATGTTAGAAAGCTGAACTAAAGGATTTTGACTGAAAAATTGACTCATTGATATAATGGGAATTACAGTGTTTTGGAAATTCTTTGGAAGTGTGTTCAGCATATTAGGGTCAGTGGTTCTGTTTTGTTTGATGAATGCGGAGAATGAATGGAGTGGTGTGGTTCAATATAAACCAGTAAACAAGGGAATAGAAAAAAAAAGTGTGGATGAAGTGGAGTAAGTGGAATGAAGAATGCTAAGGCAATAGGACCGGACGGAGTACGTGTTAAAGTTTGAAAAATATTGCGGATGTATGGTTGGACGTGGTTAGTTTTATTCTTCAATAAGCTGAAGAAGCCATACCTGACGAATGGTGCAATAGTTCGCTAGTGCCCATTTTTAAAAACACACACCGGATCAACTCGGGATGGATGAAATGGCGACAGGTCACAACAACTTGCGACTCACGGATGCCCAAGTTAAATAAATAATAAATAAATAATAAATATTCCACAACTATCACACAACGCCATCTAGTCCCAAGCTAAGCAGAGCTTGTGTTATGGGTACTAGACAGCTGATAAACATAGTTATATATTTCTAAATACATACATATTATAGATAAATTACACCCAGACACAGAACAAATGATCGTGCTCATCACACAAACATTTGTGGTGGGAATCGAACCCACGACCTCCGGCATAGCAGTCAGGGTCACTAATCACTAGACCAACAGGCCTGTCAAACAGGTTTAAAAGTTAAAGGGGAAACTATACAAATTCGTGATTAGATCTGTTGTATTGTATGGATTGGAAAAAGATGGATCCATGAGAAACGGTTGCATGTAGCGGAGATGAGGATGTTGAGATGGATGTGGGGAGTGACAAGAATGGATGAGTAAGGAATGAGTTTATATAGGCAAGTTTGAAAATAGCGCCTGTTACAGAAAAAATGAAAGGGAATCGTCTGTCTCGGTATGGACATGTGATGAGGAGGGATGACACTCATGTGACTAAGAGAGTGATGAGTACGAATGTTGAAAGAAAAGATGGTTGGATTGTCAAAAGAATGATATGGAAGAAAAAGGAGTAAATGATACTGTGACGTCTGATACAGGAGAATGGAGGAAACAACGTGTTGCGCCGACCACAAGCAAAATAGTGTAGATGATGATGATGATGGTATTGTTTTGTTTTGAAAGTGTAAAAAGCTAGGAAAGTCAATTTTATGTGTATATTTTTAAAACAGAAATTGTATGTTTCAATTTATTTAAGTAATTTTGTATCAATATTTTAATAGAAAATTTGACAAAAAATAAAAATAGTGTTGATAAACTTTTGACGGTAACTATACTTATTAAAATACAACCGCAAATAGATATTCTATGGAATTAAATAATGTTTGATGTAAGCAGGCATCTTTACGTGAATATTCATTAATTAAGTAATAATAATTACATAATATACTTTAGCGGCATAAGGATAGAAAATAAACAAGATTTTAGGTAAAATTTCCGGTCGGTGTGCAAAACTTTACATAACTATACTTATAATTTTATATACGATAGCAAATTGCTAAATTTAGTTCACAATATAATATTAAGTAACTACATAAATATCCTGTCACTGTATCTAATTAATAACGAATTATAATCTGCATAATAGTAATATCTCAAGTTGACATTAAAGTTGCTGTTAGAAGTTGTGTAATAGTTGAATCTTGTGATAAATTGTAGATAAAAACATGATCAAATAAAATAATGGGAATAAATCGGTCACCAGTCGAATAAATAAAATGGATACTTTATTAAATGAGA
This sequence comes from Agrotis puta, assembly GCA_943136025.2. NCBI lineage: Eukaryota > Metazoa > Arthropoda > Insecta > Lepidoptera > Noctuidae > Agrotis > Agrotis puta. The sequence goes on from OW964181.2 coordinate 304,582, forward strand.
TCGGAAACACTCGGCAATAGTCGTAATAGCTGGCAATCTATTCGTTATCTAACGGTTATCGAGTTTTCCGATTGCAATAAACATTTCCATAATCCTGTGCGTTTCCCGTTCGGGCCAGTCTGGTTGTATGAGGAAGTGAGCTACTCCGTTTGCAGTCAAATTGTTGCTTATGTACCGGGGAAGCAGGTGACGGGAAGAGTCTGCAGAAAGTACTTGTCCTTACATTTTTACCAGAATGTGCCTTCTACTCGTATTTTGAGCAATTTTGTTATGTAATTCAACATAATGCTGTCCTAATACAAATTATAGTGTTTATGTTCTTAGTAATTACATTAACACGAAAAGTATTAACAACTGAAAAGTTATTAGAAAAAATGCAATTGGTAGACGTCAGAACTCAGAAATAGAATTAAACACCATGAGTGGCATTTGTTTAGTAATTATCTTAACAGGTGTCTAATCATTGATGCAAAGTGTTGTGTAGGTGCCAAGAAACCTTGACTTTCATTAGTTTTTCTGAATAGATCGCATGCTGATCAGAAAAAATCGGTCAACAAATGCAAATCTCTCGCAATGCAGTTCGGTCGTATTATCAATGTAAACGATATCGGCAGTGGTATTAGCGGTTAGTGGTATATCTGCAGGCAGTGGGCAGCAGGCAGGCATTGACCGGAGAAAGCCGTGGCTCCGGTTTGATTTACGTTGCGGTGCCGCGCCCGGCCCGGCAAGGGTCACCCGCCCCGGAACATGGGTTGCTCTGATTCGAAATAGATCATCAATATCCGAATTGCTTCTATAAATTTATGCTATCCTGGTAGATGGTTTCCTAACTTGTACCGTTTTTCTTAGAAATACATTTGATTTGGTTTTAAAAACAGATCAGGAATACTCATTCTATTCATAATTTCGATACAAAATTGGAAAAAGATAAAATAACAAAAAATACTAATTTTTATTTTCTTTTTGTTACAGTTCACCATTGAATGGACGCGTAGGATGAAACTTATGTTTTAAGAAATCGGTAAGTACTCAATTAAAACCATCAAACGTTAAGAAAGTAATGACTATGAATGAGTAACATTCAAATGAATTTATTTTCCTCACGCGAGAGGTGTTGATGTGAGTTGTTTCCCCAAGCGAGCGATTAGGCATTAGCCACAGTGCGGGAAAGTGTTCCGAGCTATTATTGCCCTAGTTAGCGAGAAAATAGCGTAGAATATGGGGCATTCGAGAGAGGAGTTAAATGCTGAGCGAAGAAATTGCAGCAAATATATACTATATATATATAAAAACAGTGATCACAAAAATGCAGTGTGAATGTTGATCGTTCACTCTCGAGACTCGACCAAGGATTATTGTGACTTTACCACTGCACGTTGCAAAGTAGAATTTAAGACATTCCTACTTATGTATTTCTTAAATGAATAAACATAATTGTGCCATATAGACTAACACCCACCCATATAACCGTCTCTATGGTCACATCTATCTCTACAATCAAAATTCATTATACATAATTGTATGTATAATTCAAATTCAAATTCTTTAATTCAGACATAATGAATTTTGATTGTAAATACTTTCAAACGCATTGAATATTAGTAGGATCACTTATTCAATCATCTTCTGAGGCCTGAAAACAGATTTGCACCATTTGTCTAACCGCCCTTCAACTCATACCTAAACAAGACGGTCATAAAAGCCCTTAATAAAGCAACAATACAACTATTAGACAAAAGGTCAAACATTTAACTTAAAGTAAGGTCTAATCGTAATCAATTACCTAATGAGCGGCGCGTGCGCCGGTAGCCGCCACGCTTACTATCGCGCTAGCAAGGGCCGTCGAGGCCAGCAGAGCCCTTCTCGGAATGCGACCTCGCCACTGTCGAGATTATGTTAGATAATCGTGCTGCTACACTGTTTACCTAACAATAGAACAATAGTTAGTAAATAGATCTGGAGTAGAGGAATGACTCATATTCGGTGAAGTGATTTGGAATTGATAAATCAATTTATAATGAAATCAGTTGGTTCAAACGGATTTAGTCTCAGTATTTGTCTTATATCGCCATTCATTATTATTTACACAGTCGGTATTAAGTTTTGTGTGTCCGATTTCTGATTTCAAAAGCGTGCTCTCGCGTTTTTGTGCTTCTATTACACTCGATTGGCCACTAGCCACTATTTGAATATCGATTTTATTATGATAATCACAATGTGCGACAAATATGGTACAAACGAAACCAATACACTCTCACCTGCATCCATACATTACTGTTATAAAGTTATAAACCATTCCTTAACGGCCAGTCGAACAAAACTAACGCCTGGTTACCTGTAGTCCACATGGTGGGAATGAGGACAGCGCACTCTGTGACAACTTCCACAATTTGCGACAAACGGCTGCATTTACTGCAATTAAACTTAAAAAGGACGCTTACGTAACTCACCTAGCGCACTCCGGACTCCGTGCTGCGCTGACTGCGCCCATTGGGAGCGAAATTGGATCTTATTACGGAACTGAGCGCGAACAGTTCTCCGGTACTCTAAACCTTTGTCTATAGAGTCGAGAGTCCTATTGTAATGTCGCAGTGTATTGGGCAGCTTTCTACACGCGCCCTGAATACGCTAATGTTCAGTTTATCCGCTTATCGCCGCAATGGGCGTCCGCGCCATTTTGGGCGCTCAAGCGACGCTCCCACCAAGTCGGATGGATAACTGCCACTTACCACACAATAAAAAGGTAGGAGAGCGAGTCTGTTGAGAGGACCTATGTACATTTTGTGTTTCTACTCGGATATTTACTGCTTTGAATTTATTAATCTTCCATCAAGAACCAAATCGGCATATCCCAAACAGTCTACGTCTTACTCAATAGTGGGCGTCGTTTTACTTCATAGTCGGCGACGTCTTACTTCATAGTCGGCGTCGTCTTACTTCATAGAGGGCGTCGTCTTACTTTATTCATAGTGGGCGTCGTCTTACTTCATAGTCGGCGTCGTCTTACTTCATAGTGGGCGTCGTCTTACTTATAGTCGGCGTCGTCTTATTTCATAGTAGGCGTCGTCTTACTTATAGTTGGCGTCGTCTTACTTCATAGTGGGCGTCGTCTTACTTTATAGTTGGCGTCGTCTTATTTCATAGTGGGCGTCGTCTTACTTCATTACTTCATAGTAGGCGTCGTCTTACTTGATAGTTGGCGTCGTCTTATTTCATAGTGGGCGTTGTCTTACTTATAGTCGGCGTCGTCTTACTTCATAGTGGGCGTCGTCTTACTTATAGTCGGCGTCGTCTTATTTCATAGTCGGCGTCGTCTTACATCAAAGTTGACGTCTTATTACTTTATAGTGGGCGTCGATTTACTTTATAGTCGTCCTCTTCGTACTACATAGTCGGCTACGTCTTTCTTAATATTATGCGTCGTCTTACTTCATAGTAGGCGTCGTCTTACTTCATAGTCGGTTTCGTCTTATTTCATAGAGGGCGTCGTCTTTCTTCATAGTTGGCGTCGTCTTACTTCATAGTGGGCGTCGTCTTATTTATAGTCGGCGTCGTCTTATTTCATAGGGGGCGTCGTCTTACTTGATAGTTGGCGTCGTCTTACTTGATAGTTGGCGTCGTCTTATTTCATAGTTGGCGTCGTCTTACTTCATAGTGGGCGTCGTCTTACTTTATAGTGGGCGTCGTCTTATTTCATAGGGGGCGTCGTCTTACTTGATAGTTGGCGTCGTCTTACTTGATAGTTGGCGTCGTCTTATTTCATAGTTGGCGTCGTCTTACTTCATAGTGGGCGTCGTCTTATTTTAAAGTGGGCGTCGTCTTACTTCATAGTGGGCGTCGTCTTAATTTGTAGTGGGCGTCGTCTTACTTCATAGTGGGCGTCGTCTTATTTCATAGTGGGCGTCGTCTTACTTATAGTCGGCTTCGTCTCATTTCATAGCGGGCGTCGTCTTACTTCATAGTCGGCGTCGTCTTTCTTCATAGTTGGCGTCGTCTTACTTCATAGTGGGCGTCGTCTTACTTTATAGTGGGCGTCGTCTTATTTTATAGTGGGCGTCGTCTTATTTCATAGTGGGCGTCGTCTTATTTCATAGTGGGCGTCGTCTTACTTCATAGTGGGCGTCGTCTTAATTTGTAGTGGGCGTCGTCTTACTTAATAGTGGGTGTCGTCTTACTTCATAGTTGGCGTCGTCTTACTTTATAGTGGGCGTCGTCTTACTTCATAGAGGGCGTCGTCTTACTTGATAGTTGGCGTCGTTTTACTTTATAGTGGACGTCGTCTTACTTCATAGTCGGCGTCGTCTTACTTCATAGTAGGCGTCGTCTTACTTGATAGTTGGCGTCGTCTTACTTCATAGTGGGCGTCGTCTTACTTTATAGTGGGCGTCGTCTTATTTCATAGTGGGCGTCGTCTTACTTCATAGTCGGCATCGTCTTACTTAATAGTTGGCGTCGTCTTACTTTATAGCGGGCGTCGTCTTACTTCATAGTAGGCGTCGTCTTACTTCATAGTAGGCGTCGTCTTACTTCATAGTGGGCGTCGCCTTACTTCATAGTCGGCGTCGTCTTACTTCATAGTGGGCGTCGTCTTACTTATAGTCGGCGTCGTCTTATTTCATAGAGGGCGTCGTCTTACTTCATAGTGGGCGTCGTCTTACTTATAGTCGGCGTCGTCTTATTTCATAGAGGGCGTCGTCTTATTTCATAGAGGGCGTCGTCTTACTTCATAGTTGGCGTCGTCTTACTTCATAGTTGGCGTCGTCTTACTTCATAGTGGGCGTCGTCTTACTTTATAGTGGGCGTCGTCTTATTTCATAGTGGGCGTCGTCTTATTTCATAGTGGAAGTCGTCTTACTTCATAGTGGGCGTCGTCTTAATTTGTAGTGGGCGTCGTCTTACTTGATTGTTGGCGTCGTCTTACTTTATAGTGGACGTCGTCTTACTTCATAGTCGGCGTCGTCTTACTTTATAGTAGGCGTCGTCTTACTTGATAGTTGGCGTCGTCTTATTTCATAGAGGGCGTCGTCTTACTTCATAGTTGGCGTCGTCTTACTTCATATTGGGCGTCGTCTTACTTATAGTCGGCGTCGTCTCATTTCATAGAGGGCGTCGTCTTACTTCATAGTCGGCGTCGTCTTTCTTCATAGTTGGCGTCGTCTTACTTCATAGTGGGCGTCGTCTTACTTTATAGTGGGCGTCGTCTTACTTCATAGTGGGCGTCGTCTTAATTTGTAGTGGGCGTCGTCTTACTTCATAGTGGGCGTCGTCTTACTTATGGACGGCGTCGTCTTATTTCATAGAGGGCGTCGTCTTACTTCATAGTCGGCGTCGTCTTACTTCATAGTGGGCTTGATAGTTGTCGTCGTCTTACTTCATAGTTGGCGTCGTCTTACTTCATAGTGGGCGTCGTCTTACTTATAGTCGGCGTCGTCTTACTTCATAGTTGGCGTCGTCTTATTTCATAGTGGGCGTCGTCTTACTTCATAGTAGGCGTCGTCTTACTTCATAGTGGGCGTCGTCTTACTTCATAGTGGGCGTCGTCTTACTTGATAGTTGGCGTCGTCTTATATCATAGTAGGCGTCGTCTTACTTCCTAGTTGGCGTCGTCTTACTTCATAGTAGGCGTCGTCTTACTTCATAGTGGGCGTCGTCTTACTTCATAGTGGGCGTCGTCTTATATCATAGTAGGCGTCGTCTTACTTCCTAGTGGGCGTCGTCTTACTTCCTAGTTGGCGTCGTCTTACTTCCTAGTTGGCGTCGTCTTAATTTGTAGAGGGCGTCGTCTTACTTCATAGTCGCCGTCGTCTTACTTCATATTGGGCGTCGTTTTACTTCATAGTGGGCGTCGTCTTACTTCATATTGGGCGTCGTTTTACTTCATAGTCAGCGTCGTCTTACTTGATAGCTGGCGTCGTCTTACTTCATAATAGGCGTCGTCTTACTTCATAGTGGGCGTCGTCTTACTTCCTAGTTGGCGTCGTCTTACTTCCTAGTTGGCGTCGTCTTAATTTGTAGTGGGCGTCGTCTTACTTCATAGTCGCCGTCGTCTTACTTCATAGTAGGCGTCGTCTTACTTCACAGACAGCGTCGTCTTACTTCGTAGTGGGGTTCGTCTACTTCACAGTCGGCGTCGTCTACTTTATAGTCAGCGTCGTCTTTCTACATAGATGGCGTCGTCTTATTTCAAAGCGGATCTCGTCTTACATTGTAGTTGGCGTCGTCTTACTTCATGTGATGATTATATTACCCCAAAAAAGAGAAAAGGGCAGCGGGATCTAATGCGACTTCTGCTAAAACGGACTGGTCGCGGATGTGGGCTCCAGAATCACCCAAGTGTTTATGGGGCTTAAATCTGAATACACCCAAAATACCCGGTTTTTTAAAGCATCAGGATCAGAAGACCAGATGGCTTTTAAACTACTCTGCAGTCGGTTTTCCTCCAAATCTATTGTATCCTACTACTGCTCTCACTTAATTGAATGAATACTACAGCACGCGCGCACGTCATACGATGATTTGCTAAGCCTACTGTTTTTGGTTAGAAATCGTCGTTGTTGAATGGCTTAGTTCCTGTTTTTAATGTCCGATCCAAACGTTGTTACTTCCGTGTTGTCATTACTCAACATAATATTTATTTCATAAGCTCTGTTAATTATTGGAGTATTTTTCTGATTTAGCTTAGATTGTATCGAATTTTCATTGACAGACAGTGTCTTCATAAGCCTCCAATTGTGTCTTTCTAGTCTTCGAGTTTTTAACTTGTATTTAGTTTACATCCCAAATCAGTCCTCACCTGTCCTATATTTCAATGCTCGCCAATTTCTCAATGGTTCGCTTCCTGACGCCATTGTGTTGACAGAATTGAATCGGCCGCCTCTGGTTCATTACCCGCGTTGTGATTGAAAGCCGCTTCACGGCTGTCAGTGGGATCAAAGTGTCAACAAGCGGCGCCGGCGCCTGTGGCAGGGTTTGCGTCACCGGGAGATGGCTGACGACTGTTATGTCATCGTGTCATACAGTCTGATTGTGACGTGACCGACTAATTAGAGAAGACTGACGGTGTTTAGCGCTATGATTGTTTTCTTGCCCTTTTTGCTAATGTGGACCACTATTCTTTCCTTACTTTTTTTTTTTTTCATTAATATTCATATTCACTCCTTTACCTTAAGGCCACTTTAATATCCATGAAGGGTCTTTATGCTTTTTTCCACTCAAAAATGACTTATATGGATAGTGGATACGAATAAAGTGGGCGTCACCAGCCGACCCACTTGCACTATGCACGCACGCTGTTCCCTAATAGTAACACTCCGTGATATTCTACAAGACTTATGGCTGTTCTATTGCATAATTTACTTGTTGTTGTTTAGGACCGTTCAAATTCCTTAGTTGGTAAAAACTTACATTATGTGTAGAAGTATTAACAGTCTCGATCAGGATCAATTTAGATTTTGAGTTTAGAGAATTAATCACTCACGCTGTATAACTACCTATAGTTTACTAGAAGTTTCCCTGTAAACCCCATATAAATTTTCTTGCATGTGTCTGGTGACCTTTTCTAGTGTGATGATAAAGTCATCATCATCTCCAGAGCAGTGTTGTGCAACCCTGAGTGTGTGAGCAGATGTTGTGGCGTGTGACGTAACCGTCAGTTCCGCTTTCCGTGCTAAGTGTGCTGCGATCCGCCCAATTTAATTACCACTGCTGCACTTTCTCGGCGCACACGCATCGCATCGCGCCGGACATCTGAGATGATCTGCTCAAACTAATGTCATTGTACTGTTGGTATTACAAGATTTGTAGATTCGTTATTTTATGAGATAATAAATAGGGCAATTTGGCTTTATTATTATAAGTGGCTTTTCATTTTCCAACATCCATGGAATTCTCATTAGAGGGTGACGTTTCAGAAGTATGTCTTATTTTTTCTGTGATACTGTAGGTTAATACTATACTTTGGTTGCCAATCTTACTTCATTTCGCTGCACGTAAGAAATCCAAACACCATCTATGAATGTCAACATAACAACATTAGTGAAAAGTCTAATTGGTAGTTACGCGAGAAAAAGTAAAGCTGTGATAAGAAGCAGTGAGAGCACATGCAAGTGGACCGGACCCTCCTATTAGATGCTACATAAATACCAGGTGTGCTATACACATGCCTATTTACCACGTTTAGCGCGAAATCTGTGTCGTTTCCAATTCTGTTCGGCGTGTCGTCACAGACACTATTAGAAAACACCCTCTCTCGAAGAGAGTGATCGTGGATGGACAGTAGATGTCGTAGATAATGCCACACGTTACTTTCCTAATAATTATAGCAGTGAAAAAGTGTTGAAAATAACGACGGCTTTCTAGTTAGACGGGAATGATTTGTGCACAAGCAAATAAAATAGTTTTACTTTAGTACCACACTGAGAAATTTTTCACAGGTTTTGATAAATAAACGCTGTTATTTTAATGTCCAGTGAACTAATGCTATTTAAACATTCTAAGATAAAGCTTACATTTCTGATAGCAATTTTGCTAGACTGTTAGACGCCATTGTAAGTAGGTAGTTCAAAGACTTAAAAGCAATCGACTCTTTGTTTAGAAACAGCAAATATAGCATAGAAGGAGTCAAAGCTATAGCCAAAGCCAGTGACGAGGGATAGAGCCTGTGTCCCACGACAATTAACTGTGCGTTGTTACTTCTAAACTGATTAAATACGACAGACAATTATCAACTTATTGCCCAATTATAATCTAAAGCTTAATCCCAGCATCTATGTGAGTAAGCGCAGTAAACACATCAATATCGATGACAATTTATTCATCGCTAATTGCATTACAATCAGTAGATTACCATTTATGTTACAAGGCTAGATTTAATTTAAATTTAGACAAGTGATTAAGATATTAAACCGATTAATTTTAACAATATGTCCACGATTGGATGTTTAATTTAAGCGTGGCCGTGGGGAAGGTTAACTTTACTACAGATGCATTTCATCTCCGATGTATCGAATTGAGTGGATATGGATGGCTGCGCGCGCGCCGCCTTGTACGGCCAATATTTATGACGCTATTTTATAGTTCAAGAGCGGTGCCGTTTGTAAGCATTAAATTCAATTAGCTAATTTCAATGTAATAAATACTGGTGGACAAGTGGTCATGTCTTTATAAGCGGGACTTGCTCTTATTCAATTATCATAAAAGGCTGGGAAATTGTTCTATCAACTATTAACAAGATCGTAGTATGTTCGAAACTTCAAATGTAAACAAAATTTTAACGTTATGTTTAGAGTGCAAGATTCTCGTGTTTTAATGTTTGTACATTACAATTGACAATGTTTTCTAAAATCTAGTTGTGGATCGCAGTGCTCCCACATCAATTACTCTACAATATGTTCTAATTAGCGGTGATCATGTAGTGCTCCAGTTTCGCGATGATCATTGTTATCTAGGGCCAATAAAACAGTCATCTGTCTAAGTTAGAGCCTGCACTGTTTGTGCAGCTCTGCAATTAGGTCAACATCGTTTATTAGTTTGAGCATAAACTGATGCAGCACTAGGGTATCATAATGTGAAAGGATGTCACTAGGTAGGTATTGTGTACCAATCAACACTTGTCAAATTCATCATTGGAACTTTGATCGATATATTGACCTTTTCGTCTCATCTCGTCATTTGAAAGTGTTTAGTTTTGTTTTAATTTCGTTTAGTTTTAATCAATAAATTAAATCAATATTGTTTGGTAATTGCATTGCGTTGCATTAGAATGTCTGTCACGTCTGTGCATAGGTTTAAGAGGATTAATATTAAATAAGTCTAGGTCTCCGGTATGTGACCCTGATTCATCTAGCAACAAGGTTGAAAAACAGCTTAATTATTCCTCGACCAATATCTTACAAAAAATGGCGACAATAAGAAAAAAATATGTGTTGGAGTGTCGTACAATATGCTGCGTAATGCGTACCTGATGAACAAAAACGTACGTGTTTAATTAATAGTCCAATTGTTTCTAAAGATAGTCGCGGCGGACATCTGGCCGAACAGATGTCTTCCAGGAGGTTATGCGGCCATTACTTATAGAAATAAACAGTACTAGGATTCAGGATTTACTGATGTTATAATTTGAAAAAGTATTTATAGAGACACTTCAATTTGCAATATTTTTAAAGAAAAAAAAAATAGCGTAACATTAAGGTATGAATTTTAAGATAGCACACACATCATGAATGTACCGCATTTAACTTCGCCTCACCACAAACCATACTCGTATAGTTTCCATCAAGAGTAGGTTTACAGCTCAGAATCTCCATTTTAATAACATTACCTTGCAAGACAATAGCCATGGCGGGTACTAAACGGTGAGGCCAATAGGTTATCGGTTTAACATGCAGGTAATAAGTACCAGGCGAGCAAGAGATGGCAGAGGTGTCACATTCACTTTTTTCACTTATAGAGAGGACGCCATTATGGGCTTCTGGGAAGAGAGGGCGACCACATACGGTTGCTTTGAAGAATTTTGTTGCGAAGTATCTGAATACATACTTATATTATTTGAGTATCACAAATGTTAGATTGTAATAATGAATTCGTAGTAGTGTAGAAAGGAATTATATTTAACTTATTTAAAGAATGTGCTATGTGGTTGTTTAATTCATCAGACCACATACATACCAGGAGACGAAGAGCAGTTGGAGGTTCCTATCACGTTCACTTTCAACATCAAAATCACTCGACCAGCCAGTGATGTACTCGTACAAAACCGTGCTCGATGATCTGTAAAGTGTAAACTAACGTTACCCCCTTTGTGAGTGCACTCGAGTAAAACACGCAGCTGGCTCCATTTTGAATCAGTTGTTTCTGGACAAAACGGGTGTAAAAACACCCGTAAAAAACCACCACCCAAATGTTTCCTATGCTTGGGAATCCAAGATATCGATATCATATTTGGTTTGGCATCTTAAATACTTGCTTGTATGATACTGCTCTTCAGGATAATATTCAAAATGCGTAAGACGGTTATGCAAGTCAGAATCATAAATTCATGGTAAATACTTAGTATATAACTGTAATCAGATTATGTATATCCGTATTCAAAGCCATATTTCATTTAGAAGTAAGTACTCATATTTGCATGACAAAGTACATAATGTTGCTCATTCACTGTCCGTAATAAAGGCGGTATATAACTTTCTGGCAGAAATAATAACATTAAAAACTACGCTCTATCGAAGTAATAGAAGTTTTTAAAACAAACCACGTATTTGTGCTAAATGAGTGTAGTTCGGTGTTTCGAGAGCAGTTCGTATGGTAATTATTGTGAACCATTTCCCTCGTTACTGGCACTTGGTAAGCACATTGTGAGCACTGACATGAATATTAACTTGTTTACATAAGCCCCAGGCAGAGTATGTTGTTACTCGTTCGCTGTCGAACTAATGTACTAAGACTATTGTAACCAATTATTCAAGAGGAGTGTTGACGTCAAGCTTGAATCAGTATCTATCATAGATTTAATTTACTCATTACTCAGACGAGACAAATTGATTATACAATTCAACTTGTTAACTAAATAAAACATTTGTGAAACACTCATTGAATGCGGACAACAATTTGTTGTAACACTTATCACCAAACGTGTCCTACACACTAATTGTCGTCGACCTAATCTGGCCTGTACTACCACAGACAACATGAGTAGCACGTCGTTTGGGTGGGCGTGTGCCCTGCATGACACAGTTCAGGTGCAGTCAGAACATTAATGCACTCATTTAAGCCCTTTATTTAACTCAGCAATCCTTTGGTATCTGCTCGCCTAGTCCTTGGTGGAATTGACACTAACCCATGAAAAAATGTTACGTTAGATACGTTGTCTAAATTGTAGTTCTTACGAGACCCTTTTGCTGAATATCCGCTGTATTATAAATAGTTACATTATTTCCTGTTGTATGTCCAATAAGTTGTGGTTGAAAATAGCTCCTATTCAATACCTGACACGGCCAAAAGACGATGCGGCAGATATCATAGAAAATAGAGGGATGAGCAAGAAAAAGTCAACCAGACCAGTGGCCCACATTGGCCCTGGATAAAAAGAAGTGGTAGTCATGAAAGAGGCCTTTGCCCTGCGGTGAAATAATGCAGGATACCAGTAATGTACATATCTGAAGTGATTACAGATTATTTTAGAACTATTAGCAATCAATGACCAATCCTGCAGGAACATAAAATACACTTGGGTTTGAAACACACGCAGGGTGTCGTAAATATTGCCAAGCCCTCCACAGCGGCCAGACGGATGCGCATGCGACTGAACCTGCACAGTGCTATGCGTGGGTGTTTGAAGTCCTGTCCAATGTTTACATGACGCTGTGGCTGCTGAGTTGAATTGTTTGGTAAACTCGCGCAAATGCAACTAATGCAAGCTTTTCTAACGACGTGATGTGGCTCCTGTATCCCGTGTTTTAGCAGCGTGATTGAATTCCTGCTTGTAATGTTTGTTTTATGTTTAGAGAAATGGCGATTCTAATATTAGCGAGTTACCTTGTTGTCCAACATTACATAAATCATCGTCGTTACTGTTTCCTCATCTTTCTAATTCTGCTTCCTTATTTTAGTCCTCGTCGTCGTTTTATTATTTCAATTGACTAACAAGTACATCATACTTTGCCTTAAGCAAGTAAATTAGGTCATTTAAACACCGTTTCTGTTACAATTTGAGAGTTTCGAAACTGCGCTTGTTTGGTAATAAATATGTTCTCTGAATATGGAGCGATCTATCTTCAACATTCGTCGATCGTCAATTGCTAACACTGCTAACGATGCATTGCTAAAGCTCACACTCCAACACAAAGGTGTGTTCACTCTGGTGTGTTACCACCGCGATGTAAACTGTTGTGTGTAAACTGAGAAGAACCACAACGTTTTGCTTATGGTAAAGGTAAAAAAGTAAAACTGCTGATAAAATGTAATGGATAAATGTCAACAATTAAATGATTGGAGGTGGGATAGAAAACTCAAGATCCAAACTGAAATTAAAAACTAACGTGAAAATTATACATATAAGGAAAGAAAGGCTCTCCCGTATCCGATTGAGGAAGAGGTGAACAAACTCTTTAATAATCTGGTTTTCTTAATTTTTCATTCTTTTATGTGAGGATATTGCCACCCTCTGGTGTCAGACCAGTGGCGGATTTACCAATAGGCTAAGTAGGCTGGAGCCTAGGGCGGCAGATTTAGAGGGGCGGCAAATTTAGCCCAAATTATATTTAAAAAAAAAACATATAATTATATGTATACACATTACGATAGTAATCCGTATATAAAAGATTACTAAACGCACTGTAAAATATAGGTACTTATGTGATCATGAATTTTAAAAATATTCCAATAGCGTTTCAATATTAATTTAAAGGATATCACCCAGCGTCTATGAATGGCGCGTAGAGGCGCAGCGCCGGGGCGAATCCCCGCTGCCTCGACTAGTCGAGGCGCGGCGGGAAGAGCTCCGGCGCGATCTCAGGGCAGTATGGAGGGAGCTACTGTCGCAACCGAGTTTGGGCACGCCGCAATCACGGCGGTAAGACCCCTCTATGAGGAGTGGCTGGATAGGCGTCACGGCGTCCTTACCTACCGCATGACGCAGGTCCTCACCGGACGCGGAAGTTTCGGGAGGTACCTGTGTCGAATAAGGAGGGAAGAAACGCCTGGGTGTCACCACTGCGAGGATCGTCCGGAGGACACGGTGGAGCATACGGTCCAGGACTGCCCCGCTTGGACAGTGCACCGCCGTGTCCTCACGACGGCGATAGGCGGAGACCTCTCGCGCCCGACATTGGTCGAGGCCATGCTGCGGGGCGAGACGGAGTGGGAAGCGGTCGCCTCCTTCTGCGATGCAGTCATGCTCGCGAAGGAGGAAGCGGGCCGCGTGAGGGAGAGAACAGCGACCTTCCTCCACCCCAGCCGCAGTGGTAGACGCCCACGGCGACAGACGTCGCAAGACGATCTCCGGCCACCGTAGGCGCGGGCATGCGGGCGCCGAGTAATGGGCGACTCGCTGTCCGACCATGGACCACGCCCGGGTCGACGGCGCGTTGTGTTCCACGCGCGCCTCAAGGAGTGTCAGCATAGTGACGGGGCCTGTAGAGGGCCAAAGCCTGCCGCGGTCGCGGGACTTTTACCGTGACCCCGATACATAAAGGGCTAGTGAAGGACACCGTGGATTTTAGTCAGTACAAGTCTGACAGTCCCTCCCGCCCTACCCTGGGTGGGAGTACTCATTTGATGATTCTACCAAGAAAAAAAAAAAGGATATCACCCAAATTGGGCTAATTTCTTTCTTGCCTGCCAACTAACATAAACGCAAAAACTAAATAGAGGCCATTTTTCTTTAAGGCACCAAAGTTACAGACCCAAGTTTTAAGTTAGTAATAACGATTACAAAAACAATATGAAAAGAACATCCACATAAAAAGAACGATGGTCGGAAATCACCACACAGTGTCCGACATTCTACTGCGACGATGACGCAATGTTGGCTATGTCATGAGGATGTCTTCTTCCTCAAGTTTTCTGCCTCCTCCTTCGCTAGCATTACTGCATCGCAGAAGGAGGTAGCTGCTGTCCATTCCCCCTCTACCCGTAGTATGACCTGAAAATGAACTAGTGCCGGGCGTGAAAGGGGGGCCGTCGCTTACTGCCCCCGTGAGTACACATCGGTGTACCGCCCAAGCGGGAAAGACCTCAACCGTATGCTGTGTCCTCTGGACGGTCTACACTACACATTAGTGACGCCCGGGCGATTCCTTCCGCCCAATATGACAGAGGTCCCAAAACAATCGTGTCCGGTGAGCACCTGCGCCTGGTGGAAGATGAGAACGCTGTAGCACCACTCCACTCGCTCCTCAAAGAGGGGTCTTGCCGCTGCGATTGCTGTGTGCCCGAATGTGGGTTGAACAGTTGAAACCGCCATGTCGTCATGAGATCGCGACAGAGCCCATTCCGCAGTGCCTCAAGTAGTCGAGGCAGCGGAGTTTTGCGTTGCGCTCCCACATTTCAGTTGTAGACATGCCAGAGAGCCTTCGTCTCCAGATCTAATGGCGGGAATCTGGCAAGGAGCCTCGCCACCTCTCCGGAAACCGTGCGGTATTCCCAGATTATCCTCATGGAAACGACCACATAGGGACCCCGTAGAGAACCATGGATCACACGTCATCGTATCGTGTTCGGCTGAAGGTGTTTCGCCCACCAAGATTGGACAGGAGCCGCTTGAAGGCGGGCCCGATTAAGTATGTTCCTATAGAAGTGTAACTTTTAGTAAAAGTTACTAAATTTTAAAAAAAAGGGGCGGCAAAAGTTGAATAGCCTACTAGCGGCAAATTTGTAAATCCGCCACTGTGTCAGACCACTGGTCTCTGACATGGCTTGATACATTTCTGTGTTAACCTCCCTAAGCCACCTTCTCCACCCACATTAAGATTGGCTCATTCCTTACCTAACTTCGATTGATTCCATTGTATGGAGTAGCTCTTCTACAGTTCACACGTCGAGTAATATTGACAGTGAATGAGGTACGTCAGCGTTGCGCCATTGATCGAGTGCACTCGATTCATCAATGAACACATAAAGCACAGCTCAGCTCAGCGGTGCGGGCCGCGGTTTGCGGGCCGCGGGGTGCGGGGGCTTCCGCTGCGGCGCCCTTCAGTCAGTGAGAACACAAGTTTATAAGAGCAGCGAAATACACGGTCAAATTAGATTAAGTAGCGAAACTTTTCTGATGTAACGGATAGTTAAATTCCATGTCAAACACAAAATCTGGTCGCAGGACAGTCTCATAAGGTAACTGTAACGCGGTGTCCTGTGTGAGCGACGAATACGACGCAATTCGACCAATTTCAACTACCAGTATAATATTATTATAATTTTTACTTCGTGTTGCGTCTCGTCGCGTCGTATTTGTCGCTCACGCAAGACACCGCCTAACCCTGGAACGTAAAGGGCTGTTGAAGGATCACCGTGGATTTTAGTCAGTTCAAGTCTGACAGTCCCTGCCGTCCCGCCCTAGGACAATTGGATGATTTAACCACGATAAAAAAAAACACACACAAAATCTGTCTAACCGTTTTCAATGCTCCAGTCGGCTTCCAGTCTAACCGAATGCGATTAAATATCAGTATTTTACATGGAGCGAGTGCACAGCCTAGTAATTTAGTAAAACGATACTTTTACTGTCTTCGACTGACAATTGTATATCACATTGTCTAGCAAAAGATTTCAAAAAAGGTTTATTTTTAATCTGATCGTGTAGCTAAAAGCTAGAAGATAGCTAGCCTATCTTTGCAAATTGATTAATGATTGGTCAACAGATTTCGCAACACGTTTGTGAATAAAACAACTGGTTGCCAGCGACCAGTGTTGCAATTATGTATGTATCGTATTGTTATTAAATCGATGAGAGGTGAATGTCATTCTGATATTCAATGGCCGACCTTTTGCAGACACGTGTCCAATGACTTGATTTATTGATTTAACAAATAATCGATTAGCTTAGGATTTGATCCAAAGATTAAATCATTCAAAAATAAAAGCTTATATCTCGTAGCTTTTGACTTGTACCACATCCTCCACTTGGCTGCCCCATTGAAACTATTAAAAAGTAAACAAATAAAAAGAACTCTACTCCACCGTGTTAAAGTCTACAATACGTGTATTTACACACGGTTTGTTTGTGAATGCAATTTATATTTTTACGTGGAAGTGCGCGGAGCGACAGTAACCAGAAACTGCCCTTTTTTCTTCTATTTTCGTCAAGTTAAAAGGAGCAGTTTGTGCATATAGCGTACACCTTTACGTATGTGAGGTATAAGTAGGACGCTAGGTAAACTAATATTTGTGTGTTAGAATGGTGGAGCCCCCTTCCGCGCTCGGTGGAGTATAAGGAGTGTCGAACTCGACTGAATAAAACCCATTCTGTTCCTTAAGTTATCCTTTGCATTCCAAGACTGCAGTAGCTCTTACGAAACAATCCCGCAACTTGTCAGTGGCTTGGGTAACCGCTTCATAAGAACAAACATAAAGTAACAGTTTGAAAGACGCAGCTTGTTGCTACACAGAAACACCACAATGCACGAAGGCACCTAATCCAGTGTGCCTCACTCCCAACCAGAACCCTAGAACAATGTGTCCAGCTTACAAATTAGTGGTGTAAGTGTTGACGTCGCCTGTCGGGACAGCGGTGTGCCGCCGCGTCAACGTCAAGTGGACAGACGTGATGGATCGCCCGCTTCACCGCAATACCTGCAAATGTGCGGAATTTCAGTGTTCGAGAGAGAGCCACTATTGGGTGAAAATGATGCACTAGTCGGCCAGTCACGCTGACACGCGTGAATGAGCTGGACATCCTGCGATGTGGAGAAATTAGATGCAGATGTTTTGGCACTAAAGAAGGCTAGCGTTATTATTCGTGAACGTCGGGTCGGTTTCAATAGTAGTGTGCTATAAAATTGCACAATTTGATTTTGACAAACCCTTTTCATCACCGGAATACAAGATGAATGGGAATGCGCCATGGTAAGTATCCTACTCGTATGTAGAACGCGATTTGAAAACACTTTCATTGTGCGCACAGCTTCGGGATTTAATTCCCTGCCGGTGTCTGTGTTTCCTGATTGCTACATACAACCTTGGGGTCTTTAAGATAAAGAGTGTTAATAGGTTACTTCTAGGCAAGCGTGCTTCACTGTCGACCACATCAGTGCTTACTCTCAGGCGAGATGGTGGTTAAACGCGATGCGATGATGCGATGAAATTTAAATTTTACATGAACATATTGTTTTTCATTACGTCATAAGTTCATAACACACATAACAGTTCATTCTGGAGAACAGCCAGTAGACCGCAGAGTTAACCGACTCCGGGTGTCGAAAGCGAGTATATGTGTCTTGCGGTAAAGGCGCCTAGAAACCGAGTGCCGTACCGCGCGGCACACCGGGCACCGCTAACATGCGGTAACTCTGACACCGATATCTGAACATTGTGAAATTGAATTGGTTTCCGCACGTTTTTCATTAAAAATGCTACGAGTTCATGGCGTCCTGGGGCCGAATTATCTTAAAGCCAGAGTAGTTCCAGTGAGTGAACGAGGTGGCCCTAGACGACTTGTATAGCTCTGTCTCTTTTATTCTCTGAAACAAGTCTGGTTTTAAGACGTCATAATACGGCCGCTGGTACTTGTCACAAATTTAACAAAAGTACAAGAGAACCAATACCAACTAGATAGAACAGACCTTACAATTCGATTGTGCTATATAAGTACGTACTTTTAGCTACATCTTTATCGAACTGAAATTCTGCTCCTGAATTCAACTGAAGTTGTTTAGATATCTACATTAATAGGGGCTCTCTACAAGCTAATAATTAACTTAACGAAGTCGAGATAAGATTACAACACTGATTTGCTGCCTGTAAACTATGAACATGTTGTTGAAAGGGTGACCAATTATTACATTACTAAATCACTCAGCAATAGTGCATTTACCTTACCTTTAGTAAAAGCCGACCTTTTAGGAACGACCCCATTATCCGACACGACTTCCTAATGCGAAAAATATCTTGTTTTAAACTTACCTGTGTTAACATTACGAAACTACTCGCTGGTCGTTTGAGTCAATATCCGCGGTAAACTAAAACGCATTCCGAACCAAACAGTTCCCAGGGTTACTATAAAAAGCTGATTCAATAGACCAAGGAACAGACAAGCTTGTACAATTAGCTGCAAGTACCGCTTTCCTTGGCAATGCTCTCAAAGTGCGACAGGATCAATTGAAGTATCTGCGATCTCTTGACATGTATCGCGTCGATAGCCGTCCCTTCCCGGGTCGATGACTGGCGGCAGATAGCTCAAGCGCGGCTATCGCAGACGACCAGTCCTCAGGCATGTACCAACTTACTATATGCATGTTTTACATTTTCAAATCGTTATAAAACTGAGACTGGATTAGTGTCTATTATACCCAATAAATCAAGGACCACGCGCTTTCGTAGTCGTGACACATTGTTTTTTTTTAATTAGTATTATCGTCAGATAAAAGAGTCCAAATTCAGTCCTTTGTCCATAAAGCCATATTCCCTTTATGTCTATATCCGAAGTACTAGTACCAGGCAATCATAATCTCGGAAGACTATCAACTCCATCAGGGAGTGTAGTGCGGTTACGAGTCCATATGGGTTCCCTCACAATGGACGGTAATACGATACCGTCGGCGCAACCACGATGCATTACCACTGCACTAACAATAGTGCATTTACAGCTCGATCCATTTTGTTCTGTTTGCTAAATCATTCTAATACAAGACGTTTTGAAAGAAAATCTGAAAGTGCCAGAACTTAAATATACAATGAATATAGAAAAACACCATCCTCCTGAAATCTTAGATGTGCAAGAATGTATACAATGCGGACAATGTGCGAGTTGCATTGGTAACTCGGCTGAGCGGAGTGAATGTGATTATCCAATTAAGGAGTGCACAGGAGTCAACGCACGGCCGCTCGACGACCACTCACCGGGAGACGTCTCCAATATTCCTGTTGCCCTAGTCACTTAGGGACAATTTCTTCGTATTATTCAATCAGATTGATTCTTCCTTTTCAAAGTTGAATTGGTTGTTAAGTCCTGGAGCTGTTTGTCTGACTAATGACGTGCAATTTATCTCGACATCTTCAATTTCTCGGATCAGCACAATAACTTTCATTACGACTTCTCTGAACTTCCGTCAGTAATAAGATATCAACAAATTGCCATTATAAATGACATGCTCGTCCTCTCCCAGCTCCAAGTGAGCATCTGCACATTTTTCGCACAAACGAACCATGTAAACGGGCTCAAGATCGACGTAATGAAAAAGCCGTCGGGAGTGGAGACCTTCGCGTCTGCGTGTAATTTGCGTAAATGGACGATTTTCTTGTACGACGCGCCCGCCGCCCGGCCCGCTCAACTTGACCTATACGATAGGGCTGACAGCTGCAAAGTTGTAGATTTATTGTTCGGGGATGTAATCGAAAATGAATGATAGTTTTTGAGCTTTAATTGGAATTGAAACAGACAGACCGAAAAACGCAAGACGAACTAGACAATTAGAAAAATAATTCTTCTTTCATGACACCTCTCTTATTAATCGTAGGTGATAAGAACCACCGTATAATATTAGGAGCAGAGTAACTATATGGTTGTTTTGAAATATTCCATCGGTACAAGGTCTGTCAGCCCTATAGCCCTGCGTCGTAGGCCTGGTGCGCGTGGGCAACACAACATAGCTCGACCACTTTATGGTGATTGACTAGGCTCACCTGGCTTACTGCTGCGACTTCGTATCAAGAACCCAGCTCATTTCGTCACCTACTGCCAATGTAGCGGTGTGAGCACACCTTTATGATAAAATGTTGTTTCGAACTACAAGAAAGTGTTTCAAACAAGACGGCTGTCGTAAAAACAAAACGTCTTTTATTATGTTTTCGACTGTGTGGATGACACAAAGCACGAAGCTTTCAGTTTCTGCTCATAATGAATTCAACGTTTTCAACTTATTGACATATTCATGCGAGGAAGACGACCTACAAAATGGTCTGACTCAAAACTTCCCCTGCATTTTTATATGTATAATGAAACACACATTCCACAAAATCACGTTTTCATAAAGAAAACCGCAAGTCACCTGCACCCGGTCTCGCGTGCTAACTTCAATCATAAAGGAAACAAAGAAAATTGTACTCTAAGTTTTTGGAAAAGGGTACCATTTGAAATAGAAATAAAGTAATGTCATGCAAAATATTGTCCCAATTCTTCGGAATCGATTTCCCCGTGGCTTCCGTGTCGCATCACCGTTGGGACCGGGCGGGTGCGGTGCCGGCTCGTCCCAATTGCTCCCATTCACATAAATTAACCGCCATGGGGAAAATATTATAATTTCATGGGAAAACATCAGTGGAATAAGTTTAAACTGTTATTGGTAATGTTATTTTATTCTTGCGTGTTGTACTAGAAAATTGTTCCATCCTGTGTAACTGGCTCATCAACATAATGCTCATTTATTTAATTTCCGCACTTCACAAGGTTAATGTTCCTTTTACTCCACCAGGCACTTACCAATAATATTGAATATCGGATTCTCTACTTTGAAACAATGCTACTACGTTGTGTTCATATTTTGGACAATAGCTCACGCAGTACTGTTGTCCAGTTCCATGTCCAATCTCCGCCGCGAGACGTGAGCACGCGCTTGTGAGGACCACCGCGCACAACGGAAGTCGCGCACGAGTGCACATACACCATACACGATACAGGAGCTACGCGATCCCCAAACTTTGTGTACATCATGGTAGACATTTTCCCAGATCATGAAGTTCTATAAAAATGGTTTCATTCTGCACAATTTGTGATCATGTCTGTACGTGTAGAACCAGCTTACGGGGTTCTTAACAATGGCATGCTCTTGCATATGACACATATTGTACTTTAAACGTAGCTTAATAATATCCGACATCCGAATAGAATGAGGAATAATTTATAGTTATTGCGAAACATTATGTTCTATGAGGTATGATCATTGGAATCTATGTCACAGCTTGTATGCCCTTTCCCTTTACGCTTTACTTGATAAAACATTTTCGTTTAAGAAGTCGCTAAAATCGTTATTAACTGTTCGATCATCTTCATGAGTGGCGGCGGAATCTTGGCCCCAAACTGAAACAATACCGAATATTGTCGTTCTGAGGAACCCCATTCGCGTCACGTACCGTGATACTCGCAGCACGACCGGCACATATATGGCAGTAAGGCTCCGTGTGATCTACCGACTCCTGCCTTTTGTCTTTTTGCCGACGATCCGCCGAATTTCGGCGCCATCGCTACGGTCGTGAGTGCTAGAATTCCCATGAAGTAGGTTGACAGTGGAGCTTGGCTGTGATACTATTATAGATTCAACGTAACTTTGAAGATAAATATTATTTTCTTTACCAAACTAGGTATATCATCTTGTGAGTTTCTCATATATCTGAAAGATTTATACTAACAGTCGGATGAAGTGGGCGAAACCAATCAAAACATAATCATTGCTATTACTAAACGAATTCACCTGAACCTGTCGGTAAATTACCAGCTGTCGGTGTTCATATCTCTGTGTCAGCGATCACTTTGTGTTTTAATTACCGTCTGTCAGAGCGCCGAGCGACCTTCGACTCATCATTAGTTAGTTTTTACCGAACACGGCCCTTGTCAGACATGCAAATGAGTTTCGTGCACAAAATTGGTTGCCAAACGTTCTCTTTAAACTTCTCTTATTATCTAGTTCATATTTGTTGGACAGGTCGTTACTGAGCCGGAATGTCGCTCATCAAATCGCTCGTTAAGAATTATATCCGTCGCTAAATGTTAATGTGTTCATGTTTACTTGTCATTACTCGCTAACATTTCAAGTTGTTTTCTGTTCAGTTGAAAGTAGATGCATTGGTTGCGTCTTATCTAAAATTGAATCGATGTTCACTGTTTTGTTGTCCTTGTTGCAGGGAAGCCTTGACAATGGCGTATTACCGGTGTGGTCCGACTGCGATCGGCAGCCGCACGTCGTGGGGGCCGGTCACCTCGCCGACCTCCGTAGAGCCCAAGAGCTTCGACAGACCGCTGAGCGGGAATTTTGATAGAATATTTAATGCCTTCGAGAGGACCAATGCCTTCGAGTATATTCGGAGCTCGTTTGAAAGCGGAAAAGAAGAAGAGGAACGCCATATCGGTCACGGAGACATCGTAGTGAATAGGAAGATGAGCAGCAGCTTCGAGCGTGCGGACTGTGCGCTGGCAGCGCAGACGCCGTGCTCGGAGGACGAGGACTTCTACCGGGAGAAGATACTGTACTCGCAAGCGAGGCAGCTGTTCCCGTTGCAAGAGGACCTCGCCGATTGGATCAACAAGACAATAGGTAAGTCACACACCATTAAGTAGTGAAACCATAATTTTGCTGGTAACTAGATGAAATTTCCACTTATTGCTACAATGGAACTATCCCCATTTAGTTAACTGACAGTATTAATATAAAAAAAAAACAGGTAAATAAGTAGAAAACTTAACGAAAAGAAGCGTTGTTTAGTCAATCGACTAGTTGGTCTGCAGTGAACAATAACGTTGTGTGAGTTATGTAATAATCCGGAGCGAGCGCCGTGAAAAATTGCGATTTTACGAGTTTCTCCGACTTGTAAATGCCATGTGAGTTTGCAAAAGAAATGTTGCAAATCAATATTGGCGAAAGATAACTTATTAAACGCCGTGATTGATGTGAGTGCGAACATAATTCTGTTCGATCTTTCATTGTATAGTTATTCGTCAGTGCAGCAATATGTTACCATCTACCTCATCATTACATTATGTATACCTACTCTCGTCGCGCGATTCATGTTAACCAACAAGTTCTGAATCCAGGGTACGTTGTAGACGCGGTACTAACATATTATTAAGCTCTATATTTAGAAGCACGCCATAAACGAGACTACGTTTATTATTGCCATTCGGTATTCTAATCAAGGATCAACAGAGGTGACTTTAGGAGTTCAAAATAGTGTTTTGCAAATTAATAAAAGGTAATATCAATAAATTCAAATCAAAATGCGATTAAGTCCACTCCAAATTCTTGAAATATATTTATAGTATTACTGAGGGCCAAGAAATCGTAATAATAAAGCACAATTTGTACGACAAGTGATTGTATCATCGCTACCATATATGCGCGTGCGGCGTTTTTGTGCCGATGCCGCGATACCGACTTGCGGGCCGTGTGGGCCGCCACCGGTCACCGGACAACGTTATGAGATGTGCTGATAATTATTAGCAACTTAATTTTACTACTTCCATGACAAATTCACGCCTCGATGTAGGTGGACATTGAATCAGCATTAATAAACAAGCTGTTTATGAAGAAGTATCTATTAACTTTTTTTAGTCTATTTAACATGGAAACGTTCATGAATTTCCATAATGTTTTGGTTACGTTAAAATGATTCGTATTCGTCGGTCTACCACGGCAATCGTAATAAAATATTATTTATTAAAGTTTGTTTACAATAACTGCACGTTGCAGTTCAACTTGGCTGGAATATAAATCTATTTCTGCATTTTTCTGTACTGCAATGCGTTCGTTGGAGTTCTTATTAAAGGTTCTTTCCAGGATTTCTTCATTGGCATCCCGCGTTTGAACAAATCCATAATGTAAATTCTGCTCTTTGATTGATTTATGTCGGCTTAGTGAACGTGTCGGTGCCACTAGGGCCACAGGATAATGTGGAGGACGGGTGGACACTTCACGCCGCCCACATGGTAGGCGCGTCACGAGCAGACACACAAGTGCGTAAACAGCCGCATAGATTTATGAGACAATCATTACTAGGTTGCGCAATCATGTCTCTAACTATCAAACCTTTATGCGCGGACTCTTGTACTCCGTCTCCTAGTTATTCAAAGCAGACATTTTCCTTTTGGTCAACTGTTGCAATCCTGTGCATTTTATGTTATGATATGCTAGGGTGCTATGCATTTATATATTCGTTTTTAACGTTTTATTTCCTTGATTGCTTATCATACATGAGTAACATCATGCCCGTTATGGGTGAAGTACCTCATCTTGTTCTAAAAACTTCATTTGAAAGACGTTTTGTATTGATGCTCATTACATTCGCCGACCGTACTGCCTTTACATTGTTTGGCCTCCTTGTTTTTTACCATACATTGTAAATGGTGTGTTCGTCGGGTGGTCCCTTTAACTGGGAGTTTCCGACAAGTTCTGTTATGTTGCACAACATTATCAGCAATTTGAGAAAACTCTTTCCTTGTGTTGTGCCGATATAATTCACGATAATATTCGTAATCATCGCAATATAGCATATTATCGTGTCTTAAACCAACATGACACGCACGAGACAGCCATTACGCTCACATACACGTCTTCTCAATTACTTGTCTGTCAGAAGATCATCACCATTACACCCCCCTACTAAGCAATCTAAGCTCTATAACTCAGTGATAGCAACCACTTTAGCACGAAAGGAATTGAATGCATCGATTTGCACATTGTTTGTTTTATGCTTCATTGAACTCATGAATTATCCGTGCAAGCGATGACGGATGGTTTTATACAAAAAGCGTCACGAATGTAGGGCAAAAATGAGCTATACCGTAACACAAGTAAGGCAAGTGATTAGTAAATACTAATTAGTGGCACGCATGATCAGCTACGTCTCGGTTGGGTGACGCCGCGGGTCGATGTAATGCCTGGCGACACATGACCACACAACTGTGTTGTAACATATAGACCATCATCTATCGGGTGTGGTGGCCTGTTACTTCATTGTTCTAATATTCTTTGGCAATGTGTGTCCCAGGATGGAACCCTGCGGAATACCTATATGAACATAATCCTTCTAAGATTTATTATTATTTAGTTGTCATATCTTTGATGAATGGAACACACGAGATCAAAAGCTCGACAGTGCCTGACAAACGTAGATAACTTAGACATAATTGGATCGTAATATTCGTGATCAACACAATCAAATGCCTCTGTCAAATCATTCAGTCTCAAAAAATATAGCGTCTGTAGAAGGACGTCACGCGTTGTTCTTAACTTATAAATACGAATAACCTTCTAATGCTAATGTACAATGCCCATGGGATAAAAATTCTGTTAGTCCAGTCGTTATGATCATAATTACAATGAAAGTTCACTAGTAAAATAATTAAGTTAGTTTCAGTAAAATTACTATTGTTACTAAAACTAATTGAATTTCTAGCATACAAGTTTAATTTAATTACTACGGCGGCAATTTCCCTAATTACAGCAAATAAGGACGAAGTAAAAGGCGTGCATAACATGCTAATGTGATATTGGGCTGTTTAGGGTGCCTACTCATATCTACAGTATGAACTGCCGCTGCCTAGACGCGTTGTCATGAATATTTAATTATGTACTATTATTCTTTTGGTAGAAGTTAGTAGATTAAGCGTTTTTGTATTTTTGACAAAAGAGATTTCAAATGCTTAATCTCCATTTAAATCTCGAGGGAAAACTGCCTGGTTTTACTAGGGTCAATTGTCTTGGCTATGTATTTCTCCACTAAAGTTATCCATTGATCAAAAACTGGGATGAAGAATGAGATTCAATATCAACATCTTGCTAGATCAAGATTGCATCGTCTATCCATACGGTTACTTAAAATGAACCTACCAAGTGCATCTTTCAAGGTCCATTTTTGCATAAGTATTTTATTACTAAAGTTATTATGAACGGCAAGGGCTTGTTCAAGTTTATTTGTTACCCATATTGTTTATTTTTCCATCACATTTTCCATCGTCATCCAAGTTGCAATACAACACTCTCTCACATCCCTGACATGCCTCTGAAGTTCAATGCCACGCTTAATCCCCTGCCTTAATTATTACGGCATGCAAAGTAACACCTTATAAATTATGGAGTTATTATTATTGCAATAACAAAGTTCCGTTGTGGCCCGTTAAGCGGCGCGAGCGCAGGGTACACTGCCGCCACCGGTGCGCTTGCTCACCAGCATTGACATCCTTACGATACCGTTATTGGAATGCGAAAATTAATAATTAAGGTTAAATGCATTACATATTCGACTTAATAAGCCGACTTGATGTGTAATCACCAAATCGAGCCGATGGCGACGGATTTAATTATATTTTTCTCACCGCAAGGCGTATAATCTTTACCTAGGTATTTTATTTTAATCTCTGTAAAATCACATGAATTAATTGAATTAATTATGAATTTTATTTCATTTTTGACTTGCATAAAAAAGCACCAAATTACATAATAATGAAATAAATAAAAAAACCGGCCAAGAGCGTGTCAGGCCACGCTCAGTGTAGGGTTCCGTAGTTTCCCGTCCGTTACAATAAGTGTTAACAAATAGCCTTTTTTTAAACTTAAATAATTGATTATACTACAAACTTAGTCCAGGAATTTTGTACCACCTTCTTGTTTTTTTTGCACAAAAACTGTTCTTTCCATCAAGTTCAAAATAATTTTCCTAGAAAGTCCTTATAAAGTTCTACTTTCCAGATTTTTTTCATATTTTCTAAACTTATGGTTCAAAAGTTAGAGGGGGGGGGACACATTGTTTTTGACTTTAGGAGCGATTATTTCCGAAACTATTGACATCATCAAAAAATGATCTTAGTAAACCCCTATTCATTTTTAAATACCTATCCAACGATATATCACACGTTAGGGTTGAAATTAAAAAAAAATCACTTTCTTTTTTACATATAGGGGGGCTACCCTAAAAAAACATTTTTTTCCAATTTTTATTTTTGCACTTTGTCGGCGTGATTGATATACATATTGGTACCAAATTTCAGCTTTCTAGTGCTAACGGTCACAGAGATTAAGCGAGGACGGACAGACAGACAGACAGACAGACATGGCGAAACTATAAGGGTTCCTAGTTAACTACGGAACCCTAAAAATGAAGATGATTTTATCCAATCCAGCCTAAATTATCTGGCGTTAGACAAAATGTAAATCTGTGTTGTAATAATGAGCACTGTCTGCGACATCAAAATGACATACATGATACTACGGCTAGGTAAGTCTAACATATTCAGTTATTTGCTTCCATTTCTGCTGGTTTTCCAGTGAGGTTGGTTTGTAAGCAAAATTAATAGGGTTTATTTGTTATTATCCCTGGGTTAGCTCTTGGCATCAATCTAGCCGAGAGGCAAAGAAAGATCTAAGGTGTGGCGAGCTCACCGTGACCCCGAAACGTAAAGGGCTATTGAAGGACACCGTGGATTTTAGTCAGCACGAGTCTGACAGTCCCTCCCGCCCTGCCCTGGGTAGGAGGACTCATTTGATTCATTTAACACGAAAAAAAAGAACTCCTACGCATCGATGGAATACATTAAGACTGACATTGGCTGGACTCAAACAAGAAAGTCGATTTCATTTCATTTACTAAAACTTTAATGGGCAACCAACAGTAGTCTCAAGTTTAACTGGATGAATATAGTCTTAAAGGTGGATTAATGTCGTATTTAACAACCTCTGCTCATCGTCTCGGCGTGTGTCCTGTCATTAAAGGCAATCTCACCAAAATGGCATTTAATTCTGTAGCTACAACTCACAAGTACGTGCGTCCTCGCTGCGTCTGCGCACTGCTCATTTATTTATTTTCAAGACGCTGCCCTCTTCGATTATAATTATTATCATTATCAAGTTAATTACGGATAAAATACCTCCTATGTTCATGAGGACCGGTTATTTGTCTCTCCTGGTGCTGACGCCCTGGAAATAAAAGGAAGCCTTACTTATTTATGTCCTTTTTCAGTTCTCCTTTTCTCATTTAGCTTTGTTTGTTGTAGTATCTGCAATACCACAACTCCGTCCAACCTTACTATGTGTATTGTTTTTTCTATCATCGTGACCTTCCCGTTGCCCGTTTGATTTTCTTTTCTGAATAAAACGGTAAAAGAAGGGCCAACCCTAATTGATGCATTAAATAAGATAAAAGCCAATCAGCTGCGCTGGCTGCGAGCATGTATCACTGGACCACCTCACTCTCTGGTGGTCGCGCCCCACACTCGATACCGATTATAATCGAATTGGTTTTCAATTAAATCATTTCAACTACTAGGACTACATAGGAGTATCGAGTACGTGATTGCGCGTAATCTTGATCTTCGCTACAGTACAAAGAGCTCTATTGTTGTCGTATGGACTTGGACTATAAATTGTTCGAAGATTAGCGTAACTGATTGCTATTACCTACACATAATTATTAAAATCTATTTTAGTGTCAGTTTGCAGAGTAAGTCTACTACGTTTATTGATTGTAATGTCGTCGTTGCGTCTTGAGGTCTATATGCAATTTATAATTTGGAGAAAATGAAAATATTGATCGAAATAACATTGCCTTGTCTTGTCTATCTGCAGAAAAAATCGATAACAAAGTTATTTTCATGACAAAAAACAGTCGTAATCGAAGAGAACGACTAATAACATCTGCACCTCCAGGCAAATGTTTGCATATCTTTCTACTAAAACTACTCGCGCACTATCTCCATGCTATGAGATCCTGGTAACATCCTATGCAAATCTGTGCTCCTTGTGCCTGGGTGGTCCCACACAATCGCGGCGATATTATTTATCTTTTGCTCACGTTATATTCGTACATAACACATGTATCTGGCCATCCGAAAGCCGGTTCCTTGGGTCGGTTTGCATTCTTCCACCGCCAGATTGGAGGCGCACATAGTAATTACTTCATTGCCTATCTGGTGCAATGTATTGTAATTTCTGTTTGTATTTTATAAGTCTGTGGTATGTAAATAATACTTGAAATATCTTTCGTCTTAGTAACAAACCGTGTCATTGTTGTCGCGACCAGAATGTGACCTACTGCACCTATAATAAGATTTACCATTGCGTCCATCAGCCGCTACAACTAAGTACTAATGTTCATAGGATTTAAATGTACCGGTGGTATTCAAGCCATACGTACGCGTAGAAGTGTTTTCTTAATAATCCACCAACATCTTACTGAAATGGTTTTTAGTACATAAAATTCAGTTATATAAACCGGGCATTTTCCCATACTAATTATTTTCAGGAAGCATTTCTAGTTTGTATTCTTTCTATCATTCTAATTGACAGGAATTTCATCCAATCTGAAGGTGTTACAATTAATTAGACTCAGTGTTTCTTTTTCCCTCATAAATTAATTAGTTTCAAGAAGCAAGCGTGCGGCTAACGAAGTCATAAATCATTTTGTTTATTGGTATCTTACCTACTACATATTTAGATATTTTACTCTGTACGTAAGCGTTCAATCAATAATTCATGAAGAACCAGTGATTGCCCCGACTCCCAGATTGGATACCATTAGCAACCTTACCTATAATTTGTTGAAACATGATTGGTCATTCCACTTCATAAATTATTTTACTTTAGTTAATGTCACCGATGATATTTTCAACTATGGCGACTTGCAGATATTGTTAATGATAAATTCTGGCAATACTCAAATCCGTAAGCAATATGTTGGTAATATCGTCCGATAATAAAATAAATCTACAAGCAGTGCCACAGGGCCAAAGGTCCGCGATTAATAAACCCCCGCGGTACCAGAGTAGTAGAGAGCCGCAGCGGTCGGCAAGATCTGCAGCGATAGGGTCATGAGAATGCGATCGGTTTCGATCCCTGCCTTATGTCCGTCGTGAAAGTTCACCGTCCCGGTTAGGCGGTTCGTAATTATTGTAGGAATTGTTTAAAGAATATTTATTTATCCAAAAGAACAATGTTCACTTACGAATAAATATACAGTTAGAATATTGCTATAACTATAGTATTCAAGTTTGAATTGTACATTGAATTACAAGTTTTTGCAAATATGGTACGGCATTTACCCATTCATTTATTTATTCACTTAACAATTTACATTGTGTTAGAATTTACAATAAAATATACATAAAAAATTAAATATCAATACATAATAAAACAATACTCGTAATTTTATCAATATCAACCAAGCAAATAATCCAAATCTAGTAGGTACCAATTATATCAAATTAAATTATAATTAATTATTAATCAATAGTTCAATACAAAATAAAACAATACTCGTAATCACAAAAAATAGGCAAACAAGAAAAGAACAAATACATAATATCCTCAATCAAAAGACTGTTTACATGTCCAACCAATCTCAAGAATCTCAAGAACAACCTTGTCCAAATATCGTGAATTAAACGAAATCAAATGTCAATTTAATCAATATCACCCAAGCAAATAATCCTAATCTAGTACCAATTATATCAAATTAAATGTCAATTTAATCTGATATATTTTCTGTTATCTACCATCTATTTCTTGCAAAAAATCCCTTACCTTTTGGAGTATTTACTGACATACTAAAAATCTACTAAAACAAAAAGGAAATTCTTCAATTAATTAAATATTTTAAGAATAAAAGTACTTTTTCTACTCTCACACCGCTATTTCTCGGATAATGCACATCATTCAGCGGTTTATAACTCATCGCTTCATAATTCCGAATTATTCGTTGTTTCTCGTATTTCTAGATCTAAATCACAGTTTATGTGCGCAATGGCGGTCTGGCACGCACGTGATGGTCCGCGGCCTGCAGATATGCAAGAGGATGGAAATGCCAGATCAGTAAAAAGTCAATAATCAGTAACGGTTTGCCCCCAGCCGCTAATGCATTTGTTTTTGTTCGATGTTTAGTTTACGGTTCTACAATGGGGATGGACTTCCTGAATAAAGCTTCTTTCAAAGGATAAACGAAGAGGCGCAAAATAAAAAGAAAAGCTTTAGTTATAAAACAAGAATCCAAGGAGGCATATTATAACGATTGTAATACCTATCATGTCTTCTTTTGATTCAGTTCCGTACATTGAGTACAGTTTTCCTCTGTTTGCAAAATCTAGCTTCTAATCGTGCAACTCACTTCTAAAGTCATAAACTTGCTTCATAACATCTGCAGTCCTACTAATTAGTTGACGAGCCTCACCAATTTCACAATGACACGAAATGCATTTAACATGAGCTGTGAATATCAATCGCACATTACGTATCTTGTTGATGCTACTGCTGAATACGGACAGACAAGCATTTTTCTGTTTTGATGTGTCCACCATATTAAGCTAGTTAATGTTTATTTTGCTCATAGTTCGATTTTACCGACAGTGTCATTAAGGTCCAGCGTATACTGGCCACTCCCGGGTTAGGATAGAAGAGACAGAACCACTATGTTTTACGCTATCTTTGATAGCAGCAAGATCTAAGTGTGTCAATCGTTTACATTGTAGATAAGTTTTATTAGACGAGTTGTGCAAGAATTAAGTTGTAGTTTAGTAAATGGTTTTGTGAGATTGCATTTATCTTTTAAAACGGATTTACTGACTGGAAGTTATTGCTCAGTCCACTTAGCTATCATAATAGTAATACCACTAGGATTTTCAAAAAAAAAAACAAAGTAATGCCTTATACCTAGCGAGTAAAAGAGATATATATTAGTGATACTTGCTGTCGAGCAATAGCTTAGAAATGCCAAAACGACTGAAAAGTTCCTGTTACTCAAGAATATCCATCATAAACTAAAGTCGGCCACTCATGTACGGTTGTTCTTGTTCCCAGGTATAACATATCTGTCCGGAGAGAACTTCCTGGACGTGTTGGACAACGGTGCAGAGCTGTGCCAACTGGCGGCCGTCATTCACGACCGGGCGCGCGAGGCGCTAGACCAGGGTCTCATAGTTGGGGTGAGTATACAGTACTTAGCATCATCATTCAATTGTGATTTTGTAGAACCTATGACACGATTATGCAAGTTAGTTTTAGTTGCAATGATATGGAGTGAGGACTATATCGACGACTACTGTAAATTCTCGTGTGACTACTGTCACACAAGAATTTACAACATCCTTCAGAGATGATTAATATGCACTCCTTATTTCTTCATAATGAAAACAGAAATAGTTTCTGAGTCGTAAATTAATCTTCGAAGTTTCTTCTCCCCAGCCTGTGCCTCAGATCCGCGGGCGCTGCTGGCAGCGCGCGGCGCGGCGCAGCTTCTTTTCACGAGACAACACAGAGAACTTCATCACCTTCTGCAGAGAGCTCGGCGTGCATGAGAACCTGCTCTTCGAAAGTGATGATCTAGGTAAGATATTTCGGTTCGCCACTTCACCAAGTCTAAAGTTATACTTTATAAACGACTCTTCTTAACTTATTTATCCGTGGTACCACAGTGTTGCATAACCAGCCGCGGCAAGTGATCCTGTGCCTGCTGGAGGTGGCCCGTCTAGCCACCAAGTTCAACGTGGAGCCTCCAGGGTTGGTGCAACTTGAGAAAGAGATCGCGCTGGAGGAACGAGACTCAGGACTCGACTCCGCCATGTCTGCAACTGCGTGGCAATTCAGAGACTCGTCACCACCACCGCGAGATGAAAAGTTAGTTCTTTGCTTCTTTAATATTCATGAATATCCCTTGGAAGTCGGAACTAACTTCAAAACTGAAATTATCGACGTTCAATGTTTTCTATTCTTTATGTAGAGTTTATAATGGGAACCTTTTATTCAGCAGGTCTACCACCGAAGTCCCGTCTAAGACACCAGACCCTAACGACTGTAAGTATTAAATATCTCTTGATCACATAAATCCACAATTGCTATTAATTCAATTTAAAGAGCACAATTGTGAAATTGTTGAATTTATTGCACTTATGTGGATATAAATAAGGTTTTGATTACCATTTGCAGCGCAACTAGCAGTGGACAACGCAGACGCTGAG
Organism: Agrotis puta; assembly: GCA_943136025.2. Classification (NCBI taxonomy): domain Eukaryota; kingdom Metazoa; phylum Arthropoda; class Insecta; order Lepidoptera; family Noctuidae; genus Agrotis; species Agrotis puta. The sequence goes on from OW964181.2 coordinate 337,937, forward strand.
AGCACCAAGTCAGAGGGGACAGTCGCCAGCACCGACTCCGACGTGCCGCTCAAACCCACCAATGAACTTGATAAGAGGGTATGTACACATCTGAATTAAGAATGGAGATTATAAATAATACGATCAATCGATTTGTTTAGGAAGTAAGACTGACAGTACGGTTAGCGCAGTGACTGAGTGATTGGACTACTGCGCCGCATGTCCGGGTCTTGCGTGTCGTGGGTTCGATTCCCGCACGGAGCAAATATTTGTATGGTCGACAAGTAGTTGTTCTGGGTCTGGGTGTTTGTGTATGTGAGTTTCTGTTTGTAAACGCACCCACAACACAGGAGAAATTCCTAGTGTGGGGCAACGTTTTTTAAACAAAAAAGAAAAAAAATGAAGTGGTTCCGAATATTTATCTGACAAACTTGCTTAAATAACCAATTTAATAACCTGCCTCAGAAATGAGTAAACTAGGCAAATGTCTAAAATGAGTCCTTCGGGCTTCGTCTTCTACACAGAAACCATAAGGGTAGAAGTTGTTTATGTCCGTTTGTAAGCGGAGTACTTAAAACTATTCCTTTGCCATATTCAGGTGCAGTTGGTAACTCGGCTGATGGAGCGTGGCTGCAGCTGCAGCTCCGGCAAGTGCTCCAAGCTGCTCAAAGTCAAGAAGGTCGGCGAGGGGCGCTACAACATCGCCGGCAGGAATGTCTTCATCAGGGTGAGTTGACACTCAACTATTTGTATTTATGCGGGAGGTAATTCAGACAACAATTAAGAAGAGGATGTAATTATAAAATATCGTTTAATTTCTGTCGTTTGAATCCTTGATTTACCAACGAGTACATTTTGTGTTCCAGTTGCTAAAGGGGCGTCACATGATGGTGCGCGTGGGCGGCGGCTGGGACACGCTGGAGCACTTCCTGTCACGTCACGAGCCCTGCCAGGTGCGCCTGGTGACGCAGGGCCGGCGGGACGTGCTGCCCGTGCCGCTGGCCGCCTCCCCCCCGCCCGCCCCGCTCTCCCCCGCCAGCAGTCGCGCCTCGCTCACCAAGGAGCCCTCAGTGGCGGGCACCGTCTCACCTGTCGATAGCAAAGCTTCCTCCGTGAGCGGCAAGACCTCCCCGGTCGAGCTCCGCAGCGGCCGCTCCACGCGCGCCTCTAGTAAAGCCAGCAGCGGCAAGAGCTCCCCGCTGCCGGACACCCGCCGCACGTCCACGCCTATCAAGCCGACATCAGCACGAAGCTTGCGGTCCGCTTTAACCCTCCCCCTGCGAGCTGACTCTGTGGACGGCCGCTCCCCCAAGTCCCCCGCCACCCCGCGCAGCAGGAAGCAGTCTGCACCCTCCAGCTTCAGCACTCCCAACACGCCGACCGGTAGATCAGTTAAAACACCTCCTGTAGAGCATAGGAAATCACTCACCTCCACCACTTTGGTTACCACACCTAAAAAGTCGCGTAGCATGAGTCTGGCTCACGTGCAAAAGGACGACAAGAGGAGCTTCTGTGGCACCGACAGACTCAACCAGGCGAAGAAGACCAGAAGCACGAGCGCGGCCACCACCCCCACCGACACGAGCGCCGCCAGGAAGACGCGCAGTCAGAGCCTCGCCTCCACTCCCGTCAATGAGCCTAAAAAGACGTTCAACGGTACCAATGGCTACGCTAAGAAGACCAGGAGTATGAGTCTGGCAACTCCCGTCGACTTCAAACCGCTGAACAAAAGTATTTCTGTGAACGGAGCAATGACGCAGGCCGCCATCGAGGAGAGCATCCGGCAGTCGCTGGCGGCCACCATAGCTGACGACAACTCCTCCAAGAAACCCTTCCTGCACATCAAAGCCAAATACAGAAGTCCTCCCCCGCGGGAGGTACCCCCCAGATAATGAGTGCACGCGCGTATTTTTCATTCCATTAGTTTTAAAGTTTGACACTTAACTAAGGCATCGTTGTAAAGTTCAATTAGTTTCGGTGTACCCGAGTGCATTTACGAGTAAACAATTCGATGGAACGAAGTTTAACAAACTGAAGTTTTCCGACCACTATAAACTTTGTTTCACCGTATGGGTAATACTTACTCTCGTTTAGTAACTCGTAAGCATTATTTAGATCTCTTAACTGAGCAATCTCATCTTTTTCATCTCCTAGTATTAAGTAGTCGCTCTAATTTAATTCACACATTCATGCACTCCATCTGTACGGGAGAACTAGTCATAATGAATTTGTTATTGTAGTTATAATGATACGCTATGAATACGATTTAGTATAAGATTAATTTCCAATTGCAATAATTATGCTATCTGATTTACCTTGATAATTATCTATGTTTTGAATCTATATTATTTCTGAAATTTATTTTAGTTATACATACTTATTTTCTTTTACTTTACTTGATGTGTGTGATATAATTTTGAATTCGCATTTCTTTCATTTGACAATAAAGTTAGTGATTATTGTAGAATTCGGTTTTGAATTTTGTTTATTTTATTTTGAATTACTTGATACATAATTGTTTGGATTCAGTGACGCACGGTAGTCGATGTAGTTAGGATAGCGACATACAAATTGTGGCCTCACGCGCACGCGACCTCCACGGTACAAATGATGTTGTTTAATCCACACAAGGTATATTTTCATACGAATCGATAGAAGATATTTTTGCACTGACGATAGATTTACAAGCACTAGATTATACACTATGTGAGTCCGGCGACACTAAACATGAGACACTGTGTTCATAATCATAGACCTATGAAAATAGTGGTACATAATAGTGGATGTGGATACTGACTTATTAATCGTTCAATTATTCCATTTAAAATTCGCTTTTTCCTTATTAGTCTAGAATTAATATTTAAAGAAAAGTCTTATGATATTCAGAAGATCGCTTCAAATGTAACTTCGGGTTAGTGACAGGTCGGTGTTCATTCCTGATGAGACCGGTTCGTGTGGACTTTAGATATCGCACGTTAGATAGGTATTGGGGAGTCAATAGTCTTCCAAGTTATGCTGGATCAAGTGATGGAAACTAACGAGAAGTACGGATTATATTGTACGAATGCGTATGAGTGAGAAACAGCATAACGAAAATAATTAATTGATGGTCCATAGAGCGAGAGACAAAGCTGGTATTTACAGAGATATTAAAGCAATGTATGCGTGAAAAAGATTGTACAATCTTCCAACTTTTACAATGGGAACATAATGTGGCTCTGGCCGACCAAACCAATAAGTAAATTTAATATCACTGCAATAAATTATTACATCATTTTATTAGTCCTATTGACATCACTAGAATAGTATAAGCTAGTGAGAAGTTTGAATGATAATTAGTATAATCAGAGCTTAGCATATACATATACACTGGTGATATACATGTTACTGCCGACCTACCTATCTGCAATACTGTGCCAACGTTAATTATGTATGGTTGATAATAAACTTTTTGATATTCAATAATGTTTTAGTTTTATTTGTGCACTATCATCGTCGCACCTGCATCACTGCGTAGGATATGTACACGGTAATGATCTTAGCGCTTCGTAAGTAGCAGTTGATAAATGATCACGTAAAGCCTTAGCTTATATAACTTATTTCAAATAGTGATTAAAATCAAATGGAGCTATTATAACTGAATCACCACGATTGGCTAAGATTAAGTTTTTTGACTGCATAATCGCAGTGTTCAAAATTCTACTCGTGTTAAAAGGTTCAGGGGCGTCTCTGAGTTTTTAATACAGGATTTTCTCTAAATTGTGCTGGTTGATGGCAATGGGCTGAGCCCCAATGGGACCAAAACATTATTGACGAAATGTTGCTCTACTTTGTACGTTAAGTTCTGCCCAACTCTTGATAACATACATAGTATAACATAACAAGCATATTATCATGTACGAAGTCTACAGTTTCAACATATCAAACGTACCTTGACCCACCTCCCCTCCCTTGTGTCCAGTGCCGCAAGATGGCAGCAGCGGCAGCGGCGGCGGCGCCTGCGCGTGCGCGCGTGGTGGTGCCGGTGCGCGCGTCCGTGACGCCACACAAGCGTCGCTACACCTACTACAACAAGATGTACAAGCCCATGTGCTACGAGTTACCCCGGCCATTCACCATCTCCCTTGTTTAATCAGACCCGAACAAGTTGATGGAATACGTTGATATTATTGTGATGTTTGAAGGATGAATAAGAATGTTTGAAAATAGTGGGTACAGGAAAGTAAAACAGGATTTGTCTTTGTATGTTATGATGACTGGAATGTATATCACTGAAAGAGTGACATGGATAATATGGAAGGCAAAGATGGATGGAGGGCTCTAAGGGCCAATACATACCGAGAAGCAACGCCGTGCGCACTTTTCAATAAAGCGACTCAAAAACTGACTTTATTTACTACACTAAAAGATACACATTTCCAGTACCGGACCGTCATGTCGCGTGTCGGTGCTGATAAGAGAATGAGAGGAAGAAAAGTTAGTTGTCACGGGCCTGTCGCCACCTTATATTTGATGATCCGTCCATGCAAGGCGCAAACATTGTATTGTATTAGTGGATGTAGATGTAATAGTGTTGATAATAACAGAGCGTCTAAAACGGCCACATAGCAATATCCCAAATGATACCTTTGTGAATGTATAGCCAATAACGTTGCTGGAAATCACTCGAAATGCACGAAGTTCGTGCATTTCCCGCAACGTCATTGGCTATTAATTCACGAACGTGAATCATTTGGGATATTGCTATGTCGCCGTTTTAGACCCTCTGAACATAACCGATGAGTGTAGAAAAAAAAAGTGTTTATTGGTTAGACAATTATGAAATGACAAGCTCAAAATTAAATGGATGTTGATGATATTTGTAAGTTAGTCACTTGATTCTAGTCATTATTTAGGTTTTATGATTGAATTGTTGACTAGGTTAATATTGGGATGAATGTGGAAAAGAAATGAATCCAATATGCTATTATGAATTCGACTAGATGAGTCAGGTCGGAGCAGACATCAGCCGAGCTTCTTCACCTCCGCTCTCGGAGGTACATACAGGTAGCGAGTGGTGTGTGTGATGACCTGGGACCTGCCGCCATGTTCTACTTCAGTGTTGGAAAGTGATGGAGTGACAGTGATACATCCCGCATATCTCCATCTTTTTCTACACTGTAGTAAAATAAAAATAATGCTGCTATGTAAAGTGGTGGTCCAATCACGTTTTTTTTAAACTTTGTCCAAATTAATTTTAGAGTAATAAACATATCATACGATTTTAAACTTTATTTATTAAATACCCCAATCAGGTAATACAAAATAATTCAAAATTAAGTATAAAATTAATGTAAAGTAGGAATGACTGAATAAATGCCATGTGAATAGTTCATATTATATATTCGCCTGTTTGGAGCCCGCTGTTAGTAGTATTTATTTATATTCTATTACTAGAGAGCTATTACTCCGAGTATATTTTTTCACAGTACTCAGGAAATATTGTAATCGATGACTATTTTAATCTTATCTTTAAATTGCTCTCAAATGTCTGCATTTTATATGACAAGAACGGATCAAAGATGTTTAATTTAAATACGAGCGTGCAAATCATTAACAGGCAATAGTAAATATAATTTATTACGTCTCTAGCTATTTCTTATTCTACGGTAAATAGGCAATTCTTTACACGCGCTGTTACGTCAGTACATAATAAACTATATAAACATAACTATGTTTATTATTATTATTTTATAAAAACTAAATACTACGCGTGTCTGTCTGAATACTCGAATATGTTGTTGCTGACGAATATTAATACATGCATTCATACATTACTCGAAATTTTGGATTTCTGTACATTCAACATCATAAAAATAATCAAATAAATTCAAGCACACTAGTTGTAAAACCGAGGAATGTCTTGTTTCTATAAAAGACAGCAATCTAAATGTTCCATCATATTCGAGTATTCGTTACTACTACAGCTACAACTTGTAAATAAAAGTATTATTAGTTCCTCATTTAATACATTTTGGTAAAGTCACTCCCCATACTTGATTAGATCATTTGGCCAATTAAACTTAAATATACCTTACTTATTATAGAACTAGCGATGAATACCTCGCCAGGGTTGCACGCGTTGATTGAGATTTGATTTAAAACTTGGAGTGTTAAGAATAACAGTGCATTCTTTCATGATCTAGGCATTTTCAGTTAATCACATTTTATTTTTGGTAAAATACACTATTGCAGGAATTAAAAAACGACATCTCAATCAAAGCAGTCAGCTATTACTTATCTACATTGCATGTCAATTTGCGTATGATCTATAAATTAATCATAATTATTATACTTTTAACTTTACATGGCGAAAGTATTTTATAAAAGATATATAAATAAAAAGAGGAGAATAACATGTGTGCGTAAATAAAAACTAAGTCAAAGTGACCTTTGAGTGATTTCCGTACGATTTTAACTTTAATATTATTGATGTAACGATGACACGATATGCAACGAAGAAGCTGGCAACACTGCGAGCAAATAGATCTTACAACTCTTAAATATAATCTTTGATAATGTCATTGTAGAAACTTATGAGTACTGAGTTATTTAAATCTACATTTCACGCGACAAAATGCAAAAATGTTCACTCCACACTGTCACACAAATTACAATAAGCAATGCTATTTATAACGACAATTCGTTAAAACTACTGATATAGTCTTATTAACAACTGATTATCTTATTTTAACTATTACTGTAATATGAAATGCACAGGCATGGAATTCTCCGTACTGTACCGTGAACTTGCCATTTTAAGACTTATATTTCATGTTGATTGTAAAAGTAGAAACTAGACAGTCAATATGAATGATAATCAAGTCCCGCAACTGTGCATCAAGGTAAAGTATGTTTATTTATTTATTTATGTTGTTGCATATCGTGTTACCGTGTCCGCTACGTGTGTCGTCGCGTGTCGCGTCCCACGTTACAGGTGTCGCGGCAGCGTGTGTCGGCGTTACTTCTTCTTGCTCTTGCCGAGCGTGAGCGTGTGATGCGCCTGCGCCGACTGCTGCTTGCGACGGTTGAACTCGATGGCGTCGTCCTCGATCTTCTTGCGCAGCTCCTCGAGACGCTTCTTTTCGTCCGTGTGATCTTTCTTCAATTTGTCGAATTTCGCGTGTAACTGGAAAGGTTTTGGTAAAATAAGTACACTGTGACACATGATTACACCCATCAGCCTATTTTGGTCTGATTCAGCACAGTCAGGCAGCTAAGTTTTATAGACATGTGACTTCTCCCCACACAGTGGGTCCCAGTTGTGGGAACTTTATAGGTTGATAACGCCTTTCTTTCGATTTCACCGATAACCTTAATCTTTATCCACATAAACGTCTGTCGTAACACACGTTCCTAAACGTGATTCAGAGTGACCAAGTTTTGTAAAATGATTTTAGTAATTTAGTTTCTGAATTAAGAATACCGTAATAGCTGTATTCATTTACCCTGTATCGCATGTCAAGTATGTTTTACAAACAACAACGTTAATTACTTAACAACCATAATATTTACTAAAATATATGACAGTATTTTGTAGGCCGAGACAAAATGAAAATGACACTTATGCACGTCCCGCACGTCTTTTCTATGTTAAAAGACGTGCGTTTGACGTGCATACGTGTCATTTGTGTTGATATGAAATAAAAGAGGCCTCAGGCAGCAGACTTATATCTTAATGCCTTAGACAGGCCATGTCTAAATGGCCTAGATTTAAAAAACAAAGCGATACTTGTTTCTGCTCCAAAACCAGATAGGCATAAGTTATAAAAAAAAGTTACCCCACGGCTCTAGGAATTTCTCCTGTGTCGTGGACGCGTTTTTACTAACATACACAAACACCAGACCCGGACAATTACTTGTAGGTCATAAAAATCTTTGTTCCGTGCGGGGATCGAACCCGCTACGAGAGTCAATCATACAGCCACTGCGCCTGCAACTGTTTGTCGACGTACGTATAGGTTTATTTCAATCATCTTTGTCTTTTCTGCCACAAGTATCACTGATTGCATGTCGCATTGTTCATTTGGCTTTGTCAGTGTTGTTTCAGGTTTCTAATGACTAAAATGATGAAAACATACCTCTTTCTCCGCCTCCTTCAGTTCAGCCTCCTTCTCCTTCACCCTCTGCACGAACATCTGTCGCATCTCGTCCTCCTTCTGCTGCAGCTCCGCCAGGTGTGCACTACGCTTCTGTTCGAATGTTTGTTGGAATGACACCTGTAATTGCAAATAAAACAATTTTTGTAAGTTTTAAAGAGAACAACCTTTATAGCTTTTTACTAGCCAAATGGTCTGATGAAAATATTACTGAGATCCAATAACTATTTCACACCATTTTAAAATAATTTAATGATAGACATTCATAACTGTCACATTATTCAGCAATGGTTCAATTTGCTGATTAATCATTATTTTTTTATCAGTATTTTAGCAAGGCTTATAATATTGAAGCGGGTGGAACTATTTTAAAGCAGTCTGGGCAAGAGTGAACGACGCCAATAGAGGTTTTTAAAAGCAGCTATTACTGAGCCGTCCAAATTGCAAATGACTGCACGACTTTGAAACAAAATAAAGTGCATGGTAAACAGATAACAGGTAAGCCCTGGGTGGAGCAGAGAGGAACTGTCAGATTTATACCAAATGAAACTACGCCCTGTTCCTTCAAAACCTTAATTCTTTGCGTTCCTGGGCCTCGGTAAGCTGCTTAGATAGTGCCGCAACCGAAGTCATCATCAGCCTATAATATTCCCACTGCTGGGACACAGGCCTCCTCTCTATGAGGGAGTGGGCCATAATACTCTACGCAAGCCCAGTGCTTTGGGTTTGGGCTTTTTGCAGGTTGGTAGATGTCATATATCTTAGAATTTTTGGTTCTAGGACATGCAAGTTTCCACACGATGTTTTCCTTCACCTTTTTGAGAGCAGTGGTGATGAAATAAATTACACAAAGAAATGCGCCTGGCTGGGTTCGGAACAACGATCTACAACTCATAAGTCGGGGCCGATACCCCTGTGCCATCACAGCTCTACCTGCAGTTGATAGCTAACAAAGTTGGTGCTATCTGCAATACATACAGGCTTATTATCAGCGTCGACGTCGGTGAAGCCCATCTGCTGCAGGCGCCGGCGACGGTACAGCTCGTAGTGTCGCGCGTGCGTCTTCTCGCGCAGGTCCTCCATGTTGGTGCGGATCAGCATCTCGCGCAGCTTCACGAAGTCACAGTGGGACTCGTTCTCCACTGGAACGGGAGAGAACATTGGTTATTAGAACAAAATAGCCACAGAAGAGGAATACTTGTTATACAAAGATGTGAACTGTTGTACTCCGAAACTCTTCTTTTTATAACATTTTGTACGAGATTCACAGGCCTGATTCAACATTGAAGAATTGTGCTCTGCCGTAAGATATTTGTTTACTGATTTTCTCACAGCAGCGGAATGCGTGGCACTAATCTCGTTTCATAGTTCAAGCGCGCGCTGTTGACAAAGCGCTACCATACGGCGCGCGCTTCGGCAGCGCCGGCGAACAACGCGCGTTTACTGAACGCGTTTCAAGCGCGCGACTTTGGAACGCAACTACTACCCCATACATCTCCGAAAGCGCGCGCTCCAAAAGCAGTGCCGAAGCGCGCAACAATAAAACCAGCCGTACTCTTCTAGCATTAATTATGCCTTGTTAAATCTTGTAACCTACCTTGCACGGTGCCCCAGGGGTACTGCCTCGCGCGGACCGTCTTGTTGCCGATCTTGACGAAGTCAGTGGAGCCCACCACGGCGAAGGGGATATGTGAGTTCATCACACTGTTCACCTCCGTCACAGACTCGTCGTCCACCGGGAACTGGTAGATCTCCACCGAATTGGCTTGCAGCTCTTGCATTATTTTAGACTGGAATAGAAGGTCGAATTATTAGATTATGACTATACTAATCCTAATCTTATAAAGCTGAAGAGATTATTTGTTTGGTTAACACCCCCAATCTCAGGAATTACTGGTTTGAAACGTTTTTTTTTTTGTGTTGAATAGTCTATTTATCGAGGAAGGCAATAAGCGATATAACATCACGCTATGACCAATAGGTGCCGAGCAGCGAGGATGAAACTACGGGGCCAGGTAATCTGACAACACGCACGAAATAAGGGTGCATGAACATAAACAGATTATAAACAAATACTGTGTAGGGTGCTGATATCAGTAAGTCTATTCTGACTTTTGGCATCAATTAATTTGTGTTTCCACAGACTGATATCATGTCACCTTAGTACACAATACTGGTACTGTTGATGTTGGACTTTACTAGCAAAAGTTTTTTCTGTAACCCTTTTCAACACAATTAATTAACAGCAATTAAGCCGTTGGTCCTGGCTGTCATTTGTAGATCTTTGACAGTCGTTACTGTTAGACAGAAGCTCTAAAGTCTGACAACCAGTCTTAACAAGAGGTATAGTATTAACCAGTTGCTGGGTTGTGGAGGTCAGATGAGCAGTCGCTATATGTGAATAACTGATATTCAGCTGCATCCGGTTAAGCTGGAAGCCGACCCCAATACAGTTGGGAAAAGGCTAGGCAGATGATGAATAAAGACAATTAAAATTAAACAAAACTATTTTAACATCAAATGGGAACATAAATAGCTGGCAATACAGTGAAAGTCAAATAATTAGATTACCATTATACTTGCAAATATTGTGTAGTAACTCAATATTACGATACTATCTACTACCACTGCTTCATACTAACATATTATTATTTTTGTCCATACATATTTAAATGGAATAGAGAAAGTTATGACCAATTCATACATGAATACAATATTGTAATACATAGTTATTTACGAGCGTAGTACTGAGTCACAGTATAAAAATACATTGTAATTTCGCATGAATCACTGGACAGTCCCGACATGAGTTACATGGTAATGTATTACATGTAAATATACACAAATGATCCTTAGTTATCTATAGCCCTTGTATTCCTTGCCGGTTGATAAATAGTATGGATGTTTTTGGCGCAGCCGTGAGCTGCACAGCACAGTATCTATGGATAGGTCTTTAAAATTATATTACTAATATCATTTCTTTCTAAACTGAACAGTTTGCGCGAAGAAACTTCCAAAGTGGTAAAATGTGTTCCCCCTGTAACTTCTAAAATAAGAAAATGATAAAACTAAAACATATTTATGATGTACATTACCATGCAAACTACCTGCGATAATTGGTTTGAAAGTAATTAGTTTTTTTTTAATACGTCATAAATCGTAAACCGCAATTTACCTTTCAAAGTTACAACCAACTACAAGAACTTTTATATTATGTTACTTGCTGCTACGGAACCCTTTATGGGCGAACTGACTTCAAATAAAACTTATTCTTTCTTTCTTTATGAATAGGGCTCTGGTAAATGATTAAAAGCAGACACTGTTGCAAAGCCCCATTAAGACATACAAGAACTTGCCTGCAAGTTTGACTAAATTGCGTTTTTAGGGTTCCGTACCTCAAAAGGAAAAAAACGGAACCCTTATAGGATCACTTTGTTGTCCGTCTGTCCGTCCGTCTGTCAAGACCCTTTTTCTCAGGAACGCGTGGAAGTATGAAGCTGAAATTTATATCAATTACTCAGGTCTACTGTCCCTTGAAGCTGTGAAAAAATCAAACTTCTAAGCCAACGCAATCAAAAGATACAGCCGTTTATGCCGCAAATTTTCGACACTTGCAAGGGAATCAAAACCTACAGGGTGCTTCCCGTGAACTCAGAATCTTGAAATTTGGTACGAAGCAACGTCTTATAGCATAGATAAAGAAAAAATTACGAAAACCATAAATTTTTAGTTACATCACATAATATATATTTTTTAATAATTTTAAACTTACTACCCATTTCCTCATAAACGCGTAGAGGTATTAAATTGAAATTCATACCAAATACTCAGGTCTATAATACCTTTAAGCTGTAACAAAATCAAACTTCTATGTCAACGCAATCAAAAGAAACAGCAATTTAAGCTGCATATTTTGAAACTCGCAAGTACTCGCAAGGGAATCAAAACCTAAAGGGTACTTCCAGTCGACCTAGAATCTTGAAATTTGGCATGAAGCAACGTTTTATAGCACACATAAAGGAAAAATTCCGAAAACCTTAAATTTTTAGTTACATTACAAAATATATAAACTTATTACTTTTTTCCTCATGAACGCGTAGAGCTATCAAGTTGAAATTCATATCAAATACTTAGATCTAATTGCCTTTAACCCGTGAAAAAAATAATTCTAAGTCAACGCAAAAGTACAACCATTGATACCACATATTTTGAAACTCGCGCGATTGTCGTAATGAACGAACTTTGTAAACCTTGCAGGTTTGTACGGAACCCTCGGTGCGCGAGTCCGACTCGCACTTGGCCGGTTTTTTTTTTTAAGCAACTATGTTCACATTAACAGTCCGCAATGTAGTCAAACTTGCATGCAAGTTCATGTATGTCTAAACGGGGCTTAAGCTTTCACGGTTTATTATTAAACTTATACTGTTACTTATGCGATATGTTCCGTGTTTTTTTTTTTGTGGTAAAATAATCAAAGGTGTCCTCCCAACCATGGCGAAACGGGAGGGGAACTGTCAGACCTGTACTGTGATTGTATGTACTGTACCTGTACTGTATTGAGACCTGCACTTGATCCTTCAATAGCCCTTTACGTTCCAGGGCCACGGTTACCTGATGAGACAGACCCGCGATCTCGGCAGATATGTTCCGTGTTTATGAATTATTTTGAGCTCCCGATAGATGCGCGATAGCGCTATGATCGCGGGTTTCATAACACGGAAGATATTCCGTAAGTAACAGTACAAGTTGAATAAAAGCAGGTTTTAAGCCCGGCGACGCTAATCAGTATATTTAGAATCACAGTCTGCATAATAAGTTTACATTTTTAAATCCCAGCAGAGATGACATACGCTTGGAAGAATGTACGGAATAGTTTACATTTTAATTGACCATTTTCTCATGTTGTTTGGGTCATTTAGACCCTGTTTCCATAAAAGCAGATGAGAGCAAAGTAGCTACGACTTCGCTTTGTAGATAACCGGCCTTCAAGCTTATGGATGGTGGAGTTATTTAAAGTTACTCAACTATTTTCGATATAACTACGGTTAAAAGACCTTCCGACGGAAGACCGGTTAAAAATCCTCCCACCCAGGGCAGGGCGGGAGGGATTTGACTGACTAAAATCCACGGTGTCCTTCAATAGCCCTTTACGTACCGGGGTCACGGTAATTCGTGAGTCCCGCGATCCCGGTCAAAAGACCTACCGAATAAACGAAATATGTCAATAAAGGAGAATTCAATTACGGTAAATAACCTATGGTTTATCTAGCTACAATTAATAAACCTAACGTTAATTGAGGTAACAGACAAATCAACTGGTTTTAAATCGAAAACATGATTTTGTGCTTTTTAACGAAAAGCAAAAAATCAGACAGCAGAGAGTAGGCAGGCCGGCAAGCTTAGGCCTTCTAAAAACAATAGTTCAGTCATCCACAATTATGTGTTATGAACACATGTAAACCAACCATAGTTGTATTAAAAATAGAATAATTTTAGTTATTATAATTTACCTTGAACTTCTGCAGCTCAGTCTTGGAGATGGTGTCAGCTTTCGCGATGATGGGAATGATGTTCACCTTCGTGTCCAGTTTCTTCATGCACACCAGGTCGATGGATTTGAGTCCGTGACCTGGAAGCAGGAGAAATAGTCAAAGAATATCATTAAATTATTTGAATATACACTATTTTAATGTTATTAGATGATGACGATAAGAAGTACACAAATAGTGTAGGAAGAAATTGTTTTGTTTTTTTAATATTTCAAAGCAGCATTTTGTTCAAAACTTTTCTCATTTGTGTGAATGCAAAGACTAATTTATCTAATTAAGTAATTTTTCTTCCAAGATTTATAAATAAGTGGAACAGTATCCTACATACAGACAGTCACGACGATGTCTGTACATGATTTATTTTTTCTTGTAGGTGTATTGTTATGGTTTCTCTACATAGCTCTAAATGAGAAATGAAATCTAATATAAGTGGTGTTTGTGACAATGCCGAGAAATGGCGCATCGTAGCGTGGCGTCGACCACACACGCCGTCACTTCCGTTATCACCACGCCTTGTATGACGTTTGTAAGCCATTTCCCTACTTACACAAGGTATCGTAGAAAGTTAATACTATCTGAATTTAACTATATTTAATCTAAGTTTTATTCTGAGGCAAATAGTAGATTTTATAACACTTTTTTCCGCGTTAAAATCATCAATTACTGAGTGAGTCCTCCGACTCAGGGCGGCGTTGGAGGGACTATCAGATTTGTACTGACTGAAATACCACGGTGACTGGAATACCAAGAGCCCTTTGCGTTCCAGGGTCACGGTTACCTGATGAGAGTCTCGCGACCCCGGCAGGCGTTTGGCCCTCTATGGGGGTATCGTAAGTAAAACCTAACATAACCAAGGTAAATGTAGACAAATAGTAAGCAACAATAAGGCGAGTATCTTTGCGTTCACGACCACAGTCCATTAGATACTGTTTTTTTTTTATACAAATAGTCAAGCTCACGAGCAAATAAAGTCATGGGTGCACTGATAGTAAATCAAAGTAAATTATCTAGTCAACAGTCGAGTACTGTTTAGTTAACATCAAGTTGGACAAGTGGACGTCAATTAGGCGCGGAGTAACGCGTCGGTAGCACGCGTGCGTGGTGTATGCGCCCGCGCAGATGCACTTGACTTGTTTACATTCGGATAGTTTGTGTACCACAATCAGTGGCGAGGAATGCAAATGCTTCCTTTATCTTGTACTACATTATCTCTTGTATTGTTTTTGGGACATGCAAACAATTTAAATTTGACAAACAGGTTGATCTGGCGCCGGCTACGATTTTGTGGGCTTATATTTTAATGGAATTACGTTTTTGCAATTCAATGGGAGTTAGTATAGTTTTTTTTTGCGTTTAAATTTAAAAATGCCACGTAAAATCATAAATCAGGAAAACAGCAGTAAAATCCATTTTCCTTAATCGAAGTTTAGTAAAATAACAATAGTAAATCCAATCTCTTGTATTTGTAACAAGAGTCCCGTTACCAACTCCATGGGGAGCATAGACAATTCGAGGGCAGCATATAGTATGCCGCGCGCGCCCTGAATACAGCGCGCGTTATTCTGTTGGTGAGCGCGTGTCAAGGACAGCTCGTAAAAATGTCAACTAGTGGGCCATCTGACTACTACCAGACCAATATGTAGTGAAAGTTTATATCTATATGTACAGTAACACGGTAAATATTTAGAATAAAGTAGAAATGGAAGAAAAATGTAGTTGCATATGTCATATTTTTGCATTTGATTTTGTTAGTTTCCAATATGTCAACAGTTCTTCAAAAAATTCGAATAACACAAACTAATTTGAACATTATAGTTAGCGGATGTAGGCATTTTATCAGTGAGTCAAATACTCTAATGTTTATAAAATACAGTTAGAGTTTGCTAAACAAGATAAATAAAACATTTATTAACTTTGATTCTTATTAATATATAATAACACAAAGAAGTTTCAATTTCAAAGTTGACTCAGAAATATTTTGATAAATAAAAAAGACAAAAACTGTTACTACTGTGTGTTAGTTTGTCTATCTCCAAAACAGTTGTGTGTTTACAAATGTGTTAATAATATAGGACTGTCTAACACAGTGGACTTTAATCAGGAAGAGTCTGACTGTCCCTTCCACTCTATCCAGACAGGATTCATTAATTTGATGATTTTATCAACAAAAACAAAACCACGAATGAATACTAGTTAGTTCAGATTGACTTACCTGTGGGACAGATGAAGTAAAGACAGACATGTAGCCGACTGTCATGATACGTGGGCAGTGCTCTTTTGATTTTGAGCTCCTCCTGCAGGTACGCCTCAAACTGGGCGTCTATGTAGTCCACCACGGCCTTGAAGCTGTCCTCCTTGTTCACTTGGTCACCATAGCCAACAGTGTCACAAATTGTTAGCTGCCAAATTAATTAGAAATTTTAATAATCTGTGGGTAATTTACAGTGTAATAAGATCGTTTTGGATTAGAAATTATATTATTCATAGAACACTATTTTATATCCATAAAGCCATGCAAACCACATCCCTAATTAAACCCGTCCAAAAAAAAAGCATAACATACCTTCAATCTAACACTACTCTCCTGCAGCTCATAAGTGTGTGCCTTCAACTTGACAGTGGGCAGGTTGTGTGGACTCGGCACTGACTCAAAGTTGGTGTTGAACAGCGAGTCCATCAGGGTTGACTTACCAAGCCCAGTCTCACCTGGACAGTGAACAAAAATTTAATCATGTTAAACTCTCATGACATTGGTTCTCATACTAATAAATTAATTTTCCTGTAGAACTCATTAATTAGTGAACCTACGTTAAATGTAGTGAATAAGCGAGGTCGCACACTAACCATGCCCGAGATAACGTAGGTGGGTGACGGTGATTAGCTCAAATACAACAATTAGTCATTGTGCTCACCTATGCACAGGATGTTGAACACGAACCCGTTCTGCACGCTCTTGTTCACCAGCTGGTCCGGTAGGCTGTCGAACCCGACGTGCCCCGACAGCTTGAGGGTGCGCATCAGCGTCTCCATCTAAAATTCATAACTTATCTCAACACACAGACAGACCCACACGACCAAGTGATTCGACGAGACGCATCGCGAATAAAACTTAATTGACAAACGTAAAGGCAATGTTTGTTGTTTATTCACCGGTCTAAAGGAATGTTATATTTACTATTCTGTTACGATAATAAACACAGTAACGGATTCAATCTCCAATTTTTTGTCGGAAGAGCAACGCCCTTAGCTGCAGTTTTCTTTAATAAAATGTGAATATACAGCCTCTTACTATTTTTTGGTAAGTTGCTCATATTTACTTGAACAAAATTTACTACAATATACACTGAATTATTAGTATTGAACAGAAATACACATAATTTCACTCACTTTTTGAGGCTCAACGTCGATCGCCGCCATGTTTACTTTCTGACTGATTTCAACTAGCGATGGGCGACTCGAGTTATCTAACTCGTGTAACTCGGGTCAGACCATACGCGAGTCAGCCCGAGTCAACATATCTGCGAACCGAGTTGACCCGGAGAGCGCGCGTGGCGGGCGGTGCGGCGGGTTAGCGCTAGCCGTCTAGCCCGCGAGTCGCGAGGCCCGAACGACTCCGAGCGAGCCCGACGACCGAACGAACGTCCGAGCCGCGAGTGTAAGAGATAGTTCTCGTTGTTGGTTTCTTATCACACGGTTAGTCAGACAGAACTGATGAGAGAGTTTTTCTCTTATTATAAAAGCCTTTAGATTTATTAGTACACATAGTCTATTAAGTCTATTTCAAAGTTGATTAGTTTGTATTACAGTTATTTTTATAGAGTTACCTAACTACAAGGTATTTTTTGAACTTAAGACTGGTAGTCATTCAGAAATAAGTGCCATTACTTAGATGTTGATTAGCTTTTTTTATAGGTGTTAGTTGATGTGTTTAATTAAAGGAATAAAGATCAATCTAAATAGTAATAAACGTCTGATTTTTGAACAGGCTCAATTTTATTTGATTGAATACCATTTACTCGACGAGTCGACGCCACGTAGCCCGCCGGACCCGACCCGGCGAACCGTGAACGTAGCAAACTAGCAACCCGCGGAACGATGCACCGAGTTGAGCATTTACTGACTCGGTTGGACGATGCGGCGACGCGACGGACCAGGCAGCTGAGTCGAGTCAACTCGAGTTGCAACCCGGGTTGGTAAGCGAGTCAACTCGAGTTACTCGAGTTACCAAAAAGTCGACTCGGCCCATCGCTAATTTCAACAAAGTGACATGAATTCAACTTCACTTCACTTTGCCGTGGCGTTTGTAGCTAAGTTCACGGCAGCAAAAATAAAAATCAATAACCACAATCCCTTTTTTTGTGTGTATTCAGTGATTTAAATGATTATTTCTTAATTTAGACTTCTAATGATTATCTAGATATTTTAAACTAATAAAAAAAAAGCAACACAGTAATGTATTTTATAAATTTTTAATATAGGTCACACCGGTCCTGGGTGAAATTATTGCCATATATAATCAAGGACGCACACCACTTTCATTTTTTTAGTCCTGTCTAATTTGTGGGTTTTAGATAATTATTATCAAAATGATAAAATCAGGTAGGTTTTCTATCAATCAATTAAAATAGAGATGTTTCCACAAATTTATTCAAATAGAGAAGAGAGAAGTTTACAGTTGAGGTGATGTTAAAAGATAACATGAGTCTGATTAAGGTAATTAACATAAGGAATAAAATAAATTGCATTAATTAGAAAATGTGACAAAACATTCTACCATTTTATAAGAAAACAGGATTTTTAGTAGAATTTAGAGGGTACTTTCTAGAAAATTTGATAGGGCAACATCACCAAAATCCAAAATGGCAGAATGCGACTTTGGTGTGTTATCATGTGAGCCGAAGAAATAATGTTTTCCTGAATTTTATGGTCGTGAGTGGATTTTAAAATTGTGTATCAGTGAATTGTGACAACATAAACCATGGCGGACCTTAAATCACCGCCGTTTAGTGATATCAAAAGACCTGAAGAAGTGGTCAGGATGACGACGAACGATAGCCTGAAATTCGCTGTTCTTATCGGGCTGATTGAAGTTGGACAGGTGACCAACCGGGAGGTAGTCAACACCGTCCTGCACCTGGTAAGTCGTCACGTCACTTTCTCCACGGTTGCACCATAATTGTATAAGTGCATCAACGTGAATTCTTATTAGATTCGTCTTAGAAAGGTTATTGGATTAGACACTGTATTTAGAAGTTTTTATTCGTACCTCGTTGTTGTAGCAAATAAATATGCATTATGTCATTCATGCTGATTATTTATTACCGTAGCTATTATGCAGTAGCGTGTAGTCGACCGAGAGCCGCGTCTATTTTCATTGTTTTTATCGATCGCTTTTGGTCGTGAATCGCAGGATCGCGCGGCCAGCTCGCGGCAGCGGCCGGCGACCGATCTATGTTTGTTTTGATATTTTACTGCCGGCCGAGCAATGAGCATACTTTCACGGCAAGGCTCCAGAAGGCTGGTGCGTGCGTTATGTATGCAGCCGTATTGTTGATTATTTAAGGTCTAAACGTTTACAGAGGTAATTGATGCGTAAAATAATGACGTGTTTCACCTTGAGTATTTAAACTGAGAAGAAATCTTCACTATGCAAATACGGCTGAGGAATCAAAGTCGTAACACTACCCACAATCATGCGCATTTCCATAGATACGTCTGTGACATGTTACGAATCCTTCCTGAATGGTACCTACGTTTAAAAGTATAAAACGCGGTTGCAAAGAGTAATAAATTATGCACGACACGTACAAATGCATGTACGAAGAATCGTACATCATAACAATGTCCTGAACCTATACTCAAATGCTTCTAAGTTGCCATTCGATCGATGTACTGATACTGCTAGCCTACATCATCCCACTGCTGGGCAAAGGCCTCTCCCCATGACTTCCAGTTTTCACGATCACGATCGATATAAAATGACAATAATATAGCGGTCGTGTCAGGATACTATACTTGATTTTACAAATACCTAACAATTAAAATTTTACCGATTCTTATCAGTTGGATTCTATCATAGAACACGAAATTGTAATAACGTCGCCGTGAATCATGTTGTAGTTTAATTAAATTTTGATGGTCGAACAATAAGTGACGTCTCGGCGCAAAAAACTGCACTTGCGATGTTTGTCGTAAGCACACTATTATATAAATTTTATCACCAATGGTCATGCCTCGTTAATTCTGTAATAGGTTTTTAAGCGGCTATCAAGCCCTTAGCATCTTATCTGTTCACAATTGCAACCACTTCACAAAATATCTAGGTTGGTGATAAAAGGTAGAATGATCTCTCAATAGTTCAGTGTAGTGGATCATTTGGCAAGTCTATTTCTCACAAGGGGTCTGTAGATAATGTGATTCGTATCATCCAGAAAGATTAGGCCTTATCCTCTTTTATCCACACGATAAGATATATAACACGTTAGATTTTCCTCGAAGACTCATAACCATTCGGTCGCGGGGACTCTCGCATTACCGTGATCCCGGTACGTAAAGGGCTATTGAAGGACACCGTGGATTTTAGTCAGTACGAGTCTGACAGTCCCTCTCGCTCTGCCCTGGGTGGGAGGACTCATGTGATGATTTTATCACGTAAAAATAAAAATAAAGTAAGACTCAGAACCATAGTTCTTAAGCGCAGGCCAGACAGACCGAAGAGACGTAATCACGTAAGACGAGGACGTGTAGCGGACAGGCACAGACGTAAAAGCGTTGCGCCTGCGACTCACTCTTCTGTATATTTTGCGTCGCGACGCTTCTATACATTTTGTACGAAAGGGAGGCTGTAGAGACAAATGTCCGCGCTCCATCTGCGTCTTACGTCTT
Source organism: Agrotis puta (assembly GCA_943136025.2). Taxonomy (NCBI): domain Eukaryota; kingdom Metazoa; phylum Arthropoda; class Insecta; order Lepidoptera; family Noctuidae; genus Agrotis; species Agrotis puta. The sequence continues at coordinate 358,488 of OW964181.2, forward strand.
TTCTGTTTCAAGCGCTTTACGGTTTTTACACAACATCTTAGTGTAATTGCAAAAATTACAGAACAATACATATTTAATGTTTTTTGTTTGCTTGTAGTCGAGGTAAAACCGGCTAGTCATTCATATATCACACTCAACGTGTATTTTTATCATGATTAAGCAATCTATGAACGGTCCGACTAGTTGTTACCTGTCTGCTTCATAATTCAGTCAATCGATTACAACGGGCGACCTCCATTCGAATTCACCACGATCATTTACTCTGTGAGGGTTGCCGTTAAAGCAAGAAGACATTCTACAAGTCTGTATTGCCATATTGCGGCATGTTTACCAGAGGTGTTTAATTACTCTATCGTGAATTGCCTGTAGAACTGTAGGTAAACAAAAAATTAAAAAAAAATACAGCAGTATTTTTGAACCACGAACAACGTACGTTCCCAAAATTGCACACAAAAACACAGTTAGATAAAATATGTTTTTGTTTATTTCTTGTAATTGTAGCGACATAATTTCTCCGTTCGATCTTGACCGCGACCTTGCTCTATGCAGCCAAGAACCAGTGTTTTTTCCCCCAACCAGTCTAACCGCTTCTGCGACAACGATCTATCGAGACGATACCGTTTCTTTATTTGTAACTAGCTGAACCACACCTTTACATCATTAATTGTATTATATTAAGTAACCTTCGATGTTCCTGCATCATGTTTAACCAGTTTTGAGGTTAATTTCGTTTACCAGTTTTCCACTTGTTGGTTTTCGTAGATGAGGTGACGAGGGCTCAGTTAAAAACCGTTAAATACACCTTATCTTTACAAATGCAATAATTGTATGAAAACCGTATTACACAAAAGGTCGTTTAAAACTGACACTTATACTGTAACACGAGTAATCAATGGTGGTTAGACACAGAGGTGAACTAGTATGCTCCGGAAATAATTCCGCTCGGAATGGCGTCGCTCAAAACCAATTAAATGTGACCCGAGCCCGGAATATAAGTAATCTGCACCCGCAACGGGTTAATGGCACGGCACACGAGACTTGCCTGATTAATAAATACGCGGCACCGTTAAATTCCTAATTAAAATGATGCAGAGGTCCAGTGACTTTCAGACGTAGGGCGTACTTACAAACTTTAACGGTGTCATAGGCTGTTAATTAACAAATAATTAAAAAATAAGTTTTTTTCTGTCAAGGACGAGTGGTACGAAACTGCTGTGACAAAACTGCAATTGTTTTAAACATTTCAGTTAAAAAATTTAACTTAGAACACGCAATTTTCGCAAACTTGCGGAAACCACGAAGTGTGCTTCCACACGGAATGAATGACATCAGCAGCGTGGAAATAATGTCGCTTTCTGAATAACGTCGCCGCTGTCGATCCCGCGTCCCAGGACTGACAGGAAATTGAAAAATTCTGTTCGTTCAATCCACCTAGTGCCGTGCAAACAGAATGCCTAGAAGTGGGATTATACATCTATCAGAGAACTATACGTACGGCGGCCATATAAAAATGAAAAGCCTGCGTGAGTAGAGAATCTGTAACACCAAAAGGATTTATGATTAATTACGAATGCTTAGTGAGCGTGCCGTTATGTGTAGCTATTGAGGAGAAAATAGCCTTACGCAGTTTGTTTTGACGCATCGATAATGTTCCGTGAAGGATGTTAAGATACCCTTTAGAAGCAATGTACACCAGTTATGTTGTCTCATTTACCTAATCTCCAAAAGCGTTCGAGGAGTAGGCGATTATGAACCACTTTAACGTTCTCAGATTGGTGATTTGTGAAGGATAAGTTTGAAAAAAATGCCTTCTGGTTTGAAAAATTATTCGAAAGCAGAACATGATTTGTTACAAAGTCAAAACATTAACAATGATGGGGCTTCATTGGGCCCCCTTCTAAGAAGTTAAACAGCAAATAGTCGACGTTTCAAATTGAAAGCATTTAAATTCGGAAATTGTCCTGAAAAGTCGTGAAGCATTTAATGGCAATAAACCTTTGCAATGCCCGCTCGGTGCTTACGTAAGCGAAATATCTTGATGTCAGCACGTTCCACTGAAACGAACCGAAACTTTCATCGACTTCTACGATATCAGTTATGAAAGGAACACAATATTTTGTTTGTAATTCAATAGATTCGGCAGACGCAAAGGAATTCGAACTCGAGTACTGTGGAAAAATCTATTGTGGAATCTTTGCACATTCATTCCTTTATGATGTTATGAACTGGATTTTCTTTCACACCGGAGCTGAGAAGAAACTCTTCTTCGTTTATCATAAAGTCAACATCAATACACTGAATGATTCGATTGTTACATAATAATGCCTGCGGCGCTTTGCGCTCCTTCAAATTATACTCGATATTCAATAATAGGTGTGTAATCGCGGATCGATTTCACCCACAGGTGGCGCTACCTGTCTCGAAACGGACAGCGCAGCCGGTGCGATGCGTGTGCGCACGCACCTGCTGCTGGTAACTGTGCTGTTTATGCCCGTCGGGGTTATAGTTACCGGTTACATGAAAGTATTAGCGTGCGTGGCCTTCGTCGTCCAAAACAAATGTTAAGTAATTTACCAGTTTTTATGTACATTGTAACTTGGCGCAAATTCAAAGACTTGAACGCAGTGTTGAATTGGATATTTTTTCAATAAATTATGCAAATAATAATTACTGTACAATAATTTGTAATGTTTTCAATAGTAGGTATGGCATTAATACTTATTTTATAATAATTATCAAATATTTAAAAATGCATGTGGAATTCCAGATTATGGCATTAATTTTAAATTAATACCTAATTAAAATCATGAAATGTTTCCGGTCGTAACATCTTCTCCCCAGATTCTCTGAAAGTCATTCGGTGCCGTAAAATTAAAATGTCGTTGTGGAAATATCATCGGCAACTTGTTAATTAGCCATAATCTGATCCTTCAAGCAAGAGGATCCAAGCCGAGGCAAAATAAGTCGAGCAAATTCCGCGATGAAAAATTTTCAGGAAATAATAAGTTGAAAAAAAAAGAGGAATGTCAAGATAAGTAGTCATTTGGGGACCTTAAATAAGAATGTTCTTCGGTAAACTTTTTGAAATTCCGAAGTTCTTTGTGAATCTTGTGATAACATTTCAAAGTAAAGACTTTTTAAGGTCAGATTTCGATGACTTTCGCAAGAAAAATAAGTCGAAATTATGATACTGCTCCAATAATTTCCATAAGTAAGTAACAAGCAATGATATGAGTACAACTCCAGGATATGATATGTTCACCTGGAGTTCTCGCGAACGTTCCATAGAGTGCAAAGTCTACTTTTCAAATAGATGCCTAAAATTCAGCCGCAACGTAATGGAATCATCCTTTACATTCCAAAGTCATCCACTCCGTGGTTTAGTCCTTTATTTCCGGTATTCCTGTCCCTTGGTTAGTAGCGAAATCCGAACTTAGTAATATGCGGCCGTGTGACCACTGAATCCGATCCGGCGAATTTATGATTCGAATCCCTTTATAGTGAGACATAGTTCTTAATGATATTGTGCCACAAACTTGCAGAGCTGAGTGTACTTGACCAGGGCAGCTAATACTCATGGCAAGTAAATAAAAATCAACCTTAATGAACCCACTTCACGAAACGCTCTTACGATTGATGAACACCGTGATAAAAAAGTGAATACATGTAAGCAGGAACATGCGAAAAGTGCTCTCTCCGATGCATTAATTTACAATATCCGATCGTGGAGTGTCTGGACGTGTAATGAGCTCTCTGCTGCGGCGCATGCCACGCGGGGCGAGCGGGCTTTATTGAAAACAGAACATTTTAAATGTACAACTTCATTTGGGCGAAACTTAACATAGGTATTCAGATTCCAAACATCTATGGAGTTGGAGTTTATTTTAAAATTTTTGAGATCAGTAATGAGAAAACTTAAAATTTCAGTGTTTAAGTATCCACCTCTAGATTAAATCTCTCTCAACAGCACGAGATCCCAAAATTACTCAAAGGAGAGGCTTGGTAACCGAAATATTTGTACAACCAACGAACAATAGGACAGCAAAATTGGTCTGTCCTTTAATATTTTCGAGACACAGTCCCTCCAAATTGGTTCAAAGTACTTTAATATTTGAGCGTTTAGTAAAAAGGGCACTATGCCGGGAGCAGGCATTTTTACGGGAAATGCTGTAAGCATTCCATTCACGAACAGTTTTATGGTGTATCCTCATGGCGGAGCTAACGTTCGATATGGCGTCTGCGATGTCAAAACGCTCATCAAATTATTAACCTTCAAAGATAAAATTAGTCTGTAGAAAGGTAAACTTTTTCGAGTTCAATCTGAGGTAACTTGCTTACTCCACGTTTTAAAGTGCTACCCTTAAAATGTTGTCTGGAGTGCTCCGTTTGGTGAAAAGCGATTAAAACATGGAAGAGGAGTTTCCCCGTTTCACATTTTAATCCTGCTCCGTAAAGATTTTATTCTATCATTTTTTTTTAAATACAGATAGTAAAGCTTTCGTTTCAGGAAAGTAAAGTCGGCAATAAGTCTTAATGAAACATGTAACCTACTTTTTCTTTGTTTCACTTGTCAAAATAACGATAATATTTATCAAAATATCCAAATACTTAAATAAGATATGCTATTTAGACGCCCTAAACGTGGAAATCGATCTACGAAGTGGCCTTGGCTGGAATGGCGTGACTGCGGCGAGTGTGGCGGCAGTATCGCAGTTTGTACAGCAGTGGTCAGCGATTGATTGATGTGGCAGTGGCCGCCACTGGCGGGTGTGGCCGCAGTCCCTCGGCTCGTGAAACACTAGCCCCAAACACAGCGGCTAGGATAATTGGTTTGTTTACGGCCTACGTGTTTCAACTTCTTGGCAAGACTTCGTGGTCACGTAGCTTCAAACCTCTTTAATGAACTGGCTCCCACCTTGTTACCAAAATAAAAGAGTACTGCTTCAATGAGGAAAGTCGATAGTAAAATCCTCGTATTGCTGTCCAATTTTGTGATCGGATAACAAATACGGACGCACAGTCTACGAATTAAAATGTGGCTGTTTCCCGGAAAAGTCACTTGATATCGGCGTCATTATTGTTTTAAATGCTTGAATTAACGCAATTTGGAACGATTACCTGATTGATTACATATTGAAACGTTACACAACATGAAAGAAAAAATGAACACAGACACGTCAATACTATTCCGTAATTGACTAGAATGATTTGAATATGAATAGCCCTAATTAACTGACATCGACTAGGTGGCTGTCCACGAGGGATACAATTGAAGACATGAATCCACTAGCTATGCAAATGAGCGCAGCGGTGTAGTGGCTATGTGACAGTGGACACGTGTGTGCGGGATCGATACCGGGCGGTTTCGTGGACACCTCGGCTGCACCTCGCTCATGCCTTCACAGCAATATCGACCGACATTGAAGCTCCTAATTATATTTACTAGCTTGGAAAAGCATCAACGAAAATTGTATTTGCTTGGATAAAACATCTTAACACAGTGATCTGTTATGTCTGAAAAAAAATATATTTCTCCCTTAAGATAGAAGCTGAGAAAAAAATAAACGTTAAGGTGAGAGGAGCCTTTTATATTTGGTGCGAACGTGCCATTGCCAACCAATCCCCGGTAGCAATTTGTGTCAGCCGCCAATCTTTACTGATAGTTGGGAAAAAGAGGATTTTTCTCTGCTGTTCTTTTTTTTTTTTTGGCAAAATCATCAAATGAGTCCTCCCGCCCTGGGCGGGGCGGAAGGGACTGTCAGACTCTTACTGACTACAATCCACCCGTGTTTCTTCGGATGCCCTTTACTTTCCGGGGCCGCGGTATCCGGATTAAGAAAAAAGCCGCGACCCCAGCAGGCATTTGGCCCCGTACGCGTGTGTGAAACACGTCGCGCCACCGACCCGGGCTTGGTCCTTGGTCAGACGGCGAGCTTACCCATTACCCACCGTCCGCAAGCCCGCTCCGCCGCTGTGCCCTCTGCTGTTCAGAGGGACACGCGTTGGAGCTTCCACCCGACAGGCTATTCGCATACGGGCAAACAGACCCCTTAGGCACGTAGTAAGGAAGAGTTTTTGCCCGCATCCCAGGGTGCACCGTCCCGAAAAACTGGTCTTCCCCCCAGACGTATCCGAAGGGGAACTCCAGTCCACGGGCGCACGTGGAGGTTTCCTGTCTTAGCACCCCTCTTTTATAGCTTTTCTACTTGTAGCATAAGTTTTCTACTTCTCACCGTTAGAATAGAATTATAGTCGGCTTTTGAATCATGTTTTCCAAGAATGTATAATGAAATTCTAGCGTAAAGTTCAACACGCACTTTAAAAAGCCGCGGGTAGGCCGCAGACTGTGGTTAAGAACAAAATGTGAAATATAATGAGATACGCTAAACTCACACCGCCTTATTACAAAAAGGGGTTTAACTAAAAACCCAGGTTTAATCTTGTAAAACTACGGTTTAAACAAACTTTATTACAAATCGTGGTTTTGCGATAAACCATGGTCTAACAGTAGTAGCTGTCAAAGGTGTGTCAAAGTTTCTCAAAGCAAATTTTTCATTGTGTTGCAGTTTTTGTGTTATTTTCACCCAAAATGGATTGAAACAAGGTAGATTTAATTGTTATTACTCTTTGTGGATTTAATTGTTTAGACAATCGTTCAAATGGCGGTATTAAAGTCGACGTTTTATCTTAGTTTTGTAATACGGACAAATTTAGACCATGGCTCTGCAGATAAGCCTGGACTTGATAGACCAGGTTTAAACCAAGGTTTATTTAGTTTTTGTAATAAGGCCGATAGTGTGTAAGCTGTAAATAACTTAAATATAATATTTCGTTACTCTTTTAAAGCTTGAAAACAACAGTAGTTTAATTTATTTTGAAATAAGCAGTACCCTAACCTTGTACTGAGTTTTATGTTATAATTATCCTGTGTTGTATATTGTGTCCATAAATAATAAACAAATAAATAGTTTGATCGTTTTTATCTGGAAGATGAAACATAACCCTCTTTGAGGCAAAAAATGGGAATGCTTTTGTTTTTAGAGCCTGTTAAGAAATATTAATTGCAAAAACGATTTTCACGTTCTGTATTTATCATTTCAAATCCTGTATTTCAGGATCTATTTTCATTTCAGTTAAGCCGGATTAATAGCAGTTTTGCCAAAGTTAATAAAGTAATTGAAGTTAGTAACAAAACTCAGCTCAGTTCTCAATTATGAATGCTTATCAATTCATACACAATAATTTAAGCCATGCTGGCATTAAAGGTCGCGGGACTCACGATTTACCGTGACCCCGGAACGTAAAGGGCTATTGAAGGACACCGTGGATTTTAGTCAGTACGAGTCTGACAGTCCCTCCCGTTCTGCTACCACGATTAAAAAAAATGCTGTCATTAATACTCAACATTCTTTATAGAACATAAATATCAGGCCTATCAACACGGGCTGAACCTGAAAATTATCGAAGTGGCCGCTGTTGGCTTTGTAAAATCCTTGAAATGCCAATCCTGTCACAATACGGGCACTTCATCTGTTGCCAATAAAAGAGTATTTCAACCTTATTCTATTTTTTCAACTGGATAAGGTTGTAATGCTCTTTTATTGAATACAATTTAACCTCTGATGTAACAATTACTAAATGTAATGTAGTCGGCGGTGGATAAAGCTAATAGCGGTCGCTGCAACATTAACGCGTCCGGTACAATTTGCGCATAAAGTATTAATTTTATTTGTGGTTATTGGCCGTATCCCGTCGAACCCTAACCCGGAGTTAAATGAATATTTTATGTAAGCGTTGAACTGTCGTAAATACAAGGCGGGGCTGTTCCTGGCGCGCTTTACGGCGCGGCGCTTATAGCTAATCCTCTTCAGCTTGGAAATAGAGCTGTTAACTTGTACCGCCGACTCGCTTCATAACACGCTGCCGGGAAAATATGCATTTTATAAACACCCCTTGTTTATGATGCAGTGCTGTAATTTGTTTTAATATGTGTAATAATGAGTTTATTAAATACTTACTGAAAATGCAAAAAAATAAAAGCAAAATAATGTCGAATGATTATTAATATTTATAGAGACCGATCATTTAATTACTTTTCAAGCCACTTTACTCCCGCTATTTTCCGGCTGACTGACAAAATTGTCGGTAGTGAAATATTTATCGGTCTCAACGTGTGCTCAGCGGACGCCAACGTTACCGGCCTGGCGTTTAATCGGAGCAAGCATTGTGTCACGTAAATGTTATTTAGCGGAAGGCCCAGCTGTGAGGGAATAGCACAAAGCCGGAGAGATCGGTTAATGAAAGCGGTGCCAATTTGCCTCGTCAACCCTTTTTGCGCCACCTTTTATTTTTTCCACTCGTCCCGCTTGCATATAAACGTTGGTAGGATTACACTGCAATTAGTCAGATGCTACGGTTTTTATGTCAACTGTTATGTTTTGCGAGCTCTTAACGATAACAGGATTCATTAGGGATAAATGGCAATTGGATGTATGCGTAAAATCTTTTAAAAAACTTATTTTTACCTAGGCAACGGTAATAGCAAAACATATACCGTCTTACCACAAAGATAAACAAGCGTAATGTCAACGTGAAATGTCGTTTTGATGTTGAAAATTTTTTTTAAACACATTTGTCAAAAAAAAATTGTGGTAAGGCGAATAGCGTCCAACAGTCACGGATACTTGTTTAGACGGTCCAGGGACCGCATACATTTTCTTGTAGAAAACTAGCGACCCGCCCCGGCTCCGCACTGTGCAATCTCTACTATATTATGCATGTTATATACATATAAGCCTTTCTCTTGATTCACTCTATCTATTAAAAAACCCCATCAAAATCCGTTGCGTGGTTTTAAAGATCTAATCATACATAGGGAAAGACAGACAGACAGCGGGAAGGGACTTTGTTTTACACTATGTAGTGAAGTTCTAGTAGATAAAACAGGCATTTTATAGAAAAACAAAACCGTTCATTAAACCGCCTACAACACTACCACGTAGTTTCAAAAATTTGAACGTTGTTATTTTACAACAATAGAAGTATTATCTAGTTCGATCAGCATGTAAGAGAGTAGTGTAATTGAGTCGGCGAGTGGCGAGTGGCGGTCATTACGGCCATAGTGCTGGCTATGGTCCTTCAATTAACTGGATATCGGCGGATCGCGCGTCACCCACTACACGTCCGGCCCACGCCATGGCGGCACTACACGCCTCGAGTGTTGGCTTGCGCTATCACAACAGCCTGGACTTGCCAACATAGTTTTGCTAACTACCCACTAAACTTAAAACTAGGCAAATGAGGGTAGTTTTGAATTATAATTGACAAGAAAGAAAAAAATGCGTAGAGATGATTGCAAATGATAAAATGAGGCCTGCAGCGACACGAAACCGGCTGAAAATAAATACATAATAAGAGAAACGTTAATTTAAGACGAAGGACGATCCTTTGTTTATCATTGTTACGTCGAAGATTCAGTTACAGGTAGTTAATTTGAGGCAACGGATATTAAAGACGTTTTTACGCTGTTTTATAGTTGTTAGACGATATCGTTTACCAGAGGAGTATGATCCAACAATAGCGATTTGAAAATCTCATTTTCAGGGAGTGCTGAAGCTACATTAAATGGACTGACTGGATTTTTCCGTTCCCATTCTGAATTTAAATTGCCATAATGAGTGTTTAGCTTTATTTGAATAATGTTCGTCTTTATTTTCCTTTAAATTGTGAAGAGACATTGTTGCCTTATTTATACGTTCATTGTTTGGTAGATTTTACAAGTAATTGAAATTAATTGTGGTTATTTTGCAATATAAAGCCACATACAACTCGCATGCAAGAATTTGCTTGAGTTGTAAGTGTTGTTGCGTTACATCACGGACTATTGAAATACAATGAAGTTAAACTTGCATGCAAGTTCCTGTATTGTCTAAATGAGGCTTTAAAGAAACACTGACTAAAATTACTTCAATAACATAAAGTCCCAGTTGGGCGCCAAAATAAATGTCTTGCACCGGACGGTAGTCGGTTAATATTTTATCTTTACGGTATAAAATATGGGCCGGTTCGATAAACTGCAGGATTGGCGAATTTGACGCGATAACGTTATTTATACCGACCTTCCACCACTCGACCCCAGCCTCCGCCGCCGATGTGAATAAATGTGTGATGTTACATTACAAATTTTTATTGATCCGATCATACATCCATGAACTTATAATAGTGACTAGTGACCATCCTCGGCTTCACACGGATGATATCAATAATATAGTTAGTTTATAATTATATTTACATTTTTGTTAACCTAGCACGGAGAGTTAAGAATAAGACATTTTTTTTCATTTTGTCATATTATTCTGAATTTTAGCAATACAAGACTAACATATATCTATACTAATATTATAAAGCTGAAGAGCTTATTTTGATTTACTTAGATTTTATTTTTGTATGTGATAGTCCATTTATCGAAGAAGGCTATAGAACATAACACCACGACCAACGGTAACGTAGACGAGTAGCGGGGCTGAAACCCCAGGGTAGCTAGTTTAATATTTAAGATGATATAACAACTGAAATTATAAACACAGGTTTTATCTTATTTCTAATCTTTGTTCCACGAAAAAATCATTTAAGAAGTTTGCCAAGTCTAACATTGTTGCCCGTCACCGTACCAAAACATTAGTTTCTTGATTTATCACGAACATAGAACAAAAATACTCCCTAATTCCAACAGTGATTGACTTATAATCGAATAGTCACGTAATTGATCGCCAATAATATCTGAGATAGAAACAATCGGCGCACACAATACAAGAAGAAAATTGGTCTATATTATAACGATCTTCGTAAATGAAAGAAATCGCTCCCGGGAACTTCGGATCATTTAACTCGACCCACAGATAGAGGGTATCTCGAGAATATTGTACTTTGTTAGGTGGGTACACTGTTATGATAAAAGACAATCATTCTTATATTGATTTTGTAAGTAAATGCTTCATTATTAGTATTCTTTAAGACATTGTTATATTGTGAGAACATGTTTAGTTTCATTTCGGTTTAAACGATGTTTTATATTATTTGTCATCATATTATTATTTAATCATGAAAAGAGTGATATTGCACAACAACGCTCCCACATATAATGTAACCCAATTAACTATAGAATTAAACCTAAACGGCCTTATTACAAAAACTAAATAAACCTTGGTTTAAACCTGGTCTATCAAGTCCAGGCTTATCTGCAGAGCCATGGTTTAAATTTGTCCGTATTACAAAACTAAGATAAAACGTCGACTTTAGTACCGTCATTTGAACGATTGTCTAAACAATTAAATCCACAATGAGTAATAACAGTTAAATCTACCTTGTTTCAATCCATTTTGGGTGAAAATAACACAAAAAATACAACACAATGAAAAATTTGCTATAAGAAACTTTGACACACCTTTGACAGCTACGACTGTTAGACCATGGTTTATCGCAAAACCACGAATTGTAATAATCTTTGTTTAAACCGTAGATTTACAAGATTAAACCTGGGTTTTTAGTTAAACCCCTTTTTGTAATAAGGCGGAAAAGGTTTTACTTGAACATCAAACAAGTTCAGTGAGTGCAAACAAACATCGTTTACGTAAAACACTTGACGAGTATATTCAGTGGTCTAATTTAGAACAAGAATAGAGGTCGTCGACGCTCCGAAATATATTTACACAGTTAATCGGCCGCCCGTGTAAAATAGTGGTAGTCGGAGAAATGCTCAACGAAATTAATTCGAGATCTTTTTGTGAGCTCATTAAAATGGAGCGCTTTTTCAGTGACTTTTTAGTGCCACTTCTAGGATTGGATGGCAGAAATACAACGGTATTCAAACATTTACAGAGAAAGCTGCTGCTTTTAGCGCTACGTGCCTACGGCTACGTACTACTACGGCGTAGGCGTTATGTGCTACGTATGTTCGTAGCACTGGCGAGGTGGGAAATGGATATTCCCGCTTTGAAATTCTTTTGAATTTCTTTTCATTGATGTGAAATCACATTTGTATGTCGTTGTATTTTTGCTGCAAAATGTTTTCTTTTTACCAACAGTCGTGTAATGAATAGAAAAGGAATTCCGACCGCACAGTTCGGAATACAAAATGTTTTGTTCAGTCGTCCAGACGCGAGACAGACGTAGACAGTCGCCGGTTCACGAATTTCCATTGTATTATGAAACACGTCCAATAATTTTGTAGGTCGTCGTCGCTGCGCTTTTGTTCCAGCCGTACTCGCAGGTTGCAGTTGAGTGGGGCGCCTTCGTTCTATGTGCTCCTAGTCGTTTTGTTAATGAGCGCTCGGTTTCAATGTGCTGCGGGATGCTTTCAGGAAGATTTGCACAATATAAAAACGTTTGTAAAAAGTGGAGGCTGGGATTTTTAATTTATCTTCTTTTGATGTTAAATAAGCGTTTCTTTATGAGCGAGCTTTATTGTACTAAGTGTTTTATTGTTATGTGTTTTTTTATTGAAAGATCGGTCGTACTCATAAAACGATTATTACGACATTTAAAACTACAAGAATGAGTTGATATTAGGTATCATAACTTACATTTCCGGTTATTCCTATGGAAATATGTTTTATCACTTCACAATACGTTCATAATATGAGCACTGAAGTGATTTATTTCCATTACTAGTGCGGCCACACATCGCAACCTCCACACTTACTTCGATAGCAATAATTTACTTGCTCTCTGTTCCTGACACTCATTTTCTTCATAATCCTCTTACTAAAGTAGTCGAGTCACTCATTAGCCAATAATGGTGTGTATGATGAGTGTTATTTCCTGTCCGCAAAAGCGGAGACTCCGCAGCCTGTCCCCTCGGGCTCTGCCCCCTCTCTTCACACTTCGTCGACGCTTATGGATTACAATATTTTAAGTATAACCCTTCATATAATCTGTAGGGGTCGCAGACCCGCGAGCCACGCTTTTGATAACCACCCTATATTTATTTTTGCTTCTTCTCTAATTTTAGTAATTTGCTTGCTGTAAGTCGGAGATCTAGAGGTCGTTGAACTGACTGCTATTCTTAACTGAACGAATAGTCAATACTAATGCTGTAAAGTTACGGAATGTTAGTAGATTTTAGTGATAATATTATAACACAGTCGTAATAGTTGTTCGGAAACACAAATGTATAAATGCAATAAAAATGGGTGGATAAATATGTACGGCTAAGCTCAAATCTGGCTTTATTATATCTGGGTTTATATTATTGCATTTTAATTCTTATGTAAATGTTGTGCACGTCTATAATTGACACTAACACCAGAATAAGACTTCTAAAATGTAAAATAACCATGTTGTGTAAAATAACCATGTATGTTTGTGTTGTTGATGTGCCTTAAATAAATAAACATATTGTCTTTTATCTTCTTCATTTGATTGAAACCATGCGAAGCCGGGGTCGGTCGCTAGTATTGGATAATATCTGTTGTCGGGTGGGTGGTACATCGATTTATAACATCGGAGCTGCAAGGGTTGGTAAGGGGGTGAATTTCGAGTTTCTGACGGTTTGTGACCGGTTCCGTATTCAAACATCCAAGCGGTTTAGTACTGAATGTAATGTTATCTGCTACCCTACATTCTTGATTTTTGTTTGCTTGGCATTTTGATGTCGTAAAATTGTGCATCAGACTTTCCGCTACGTTGGTTTAATGTGGTTTATGCTTTCGTGGTGCAAGACTTACTTTATCTCCTTGTGTCTGTGTGAACTTTCCTCCTTTACAAGTTATGGATTTGTTACATAATTGATAATACTCAGCGTTTGTTGAAATGATTTATAAATGTATTAAAACAGAATTTTCATTAAACTTTCTTTTCACATCATTAATTCGGGAGACATGACGACACGATCTATTTTAAGCTGACGGGACGAAGCGTCTTGCGAAAGCGTGGTAGTCTGTTTAATTCTATTTTTGGTTCAATGCGACCTCTGAAATTATAACGTTCCTTTTACAGACAGTTTATCAGGTTCTTAAAGATTCTCTTCAAAAACCTGGAGTTAACTTGAGTTTAAAGTTAGCTTTGACGCTCCAAGCCTTTTATTTAACGTTCTCGAATAGCTTAAATGAAGGAAACTTAGATGAACACTCTTCTGTGGAACATTTGAGACAGTTTAAGTACTGAAGTGTTGGGTCGGCGTGACAGCAACTCGTAACGCGACCCCGTCGGCGGCACTTTGTGCTAAGATGTTGGTAATACTTGCTTTAACGGATTTGTGTTACATTACTTGCCGACTTAATAATATAGTCGATATTATTGGGAGAAAAATGCAATGAAAATGTGTTTCTTGAGAGCACAGAGAATCCCTAATTTTCTAGCGTTAGCTGTGAATAAAAAAGAATAAAGATATTGCGTTTAAATTCACATACGTAGTTAAAAAAATGTTGAGTTGTGGTTGAGTTATGAAACATTTCGAGAAAGTGATCCCTTGGTAAATATTCATGACTTTCAGAAACACAGGCGCGGCTGATATTTCGCGATAAAATCTACATTTTACGTGATTTTAAGCCCTGAAGTACTGAGCTGCTACATATTTTGGCATCATCATATCTCTTTATTTTCGATATATTAATTCTATATTCTGGTTTCTTTTTCGCCTGAGTAACGTGGGCGATGCGATCTCACTTAAAGATTCATTTTGAAATCTCGCTCTTTAAATTGTCGGATCTCAGGTCAGAATGAAAACACATGGGAACAAAAAGTTGCTCTAATGAGAAAACTTATAGTTCGAAGTTGTATTGTTTTTTTTTTTTAAGTTAGTCTAGAAAGAAAAGCGTCGATATTACAGTTGTGTTAATGAAGTATCTTCTGCCCACCGCTTTGCTCACGTTAATAATTATGTTTCTTTAGTCTATCATCTATTATCAAGCAATAAACTAATTTTAAACACACTAATTTTCGTATTTATAATTTTCAGGCCTGTTGGTCTAGTGGTTAGCGACCCTGACTGCTATGCCGGAGGTCGTGGGTTCGATTCCCACCAAGGACAAATGTTTATGTGATGAGCACGATCATTTGTTCTGTGTCTAGGTGTAATTTATCTATAATATGTATGTATTTAGAAATATATAAGTATGTTTATCAGTTGTCTAGTACCCATAACACAAGCTCTGCTTAGCTTGGGACTAGATGGCGTTGTGTGATAGTTGTGGAATATTTATTATTTATTAAAATAAGGATTTCGTTTAAGTTGCTTTCTCCCCCGGTTCCAACTGAAAATATGGCTCAATGGAATCGTTTGTCACATAGTAGGTTCGTATACATATGTTAACATTGTGTAAGGCATGTCTGGTGGTGGTGTATGGGGAGCACAGCTAGTCGGGACGTTCAGCAGATAATGGCAGTGTGGTTGTACGGCTGTGCCCAATTACCGGCATTGTGGCGGCTCTAATGACGTGTTGCGTGCGATCTGTAATCTGTACCCTGATTGATGCGCGCCTCTGTCAACCCGCCTTTGTCTTCATTTGTTAAGATGAATAGAACTACCCCCTAAGGCTGTTTCTTGAGAGATAGAGACAGAGAGTTATGTGTGTTTCACCTTAATGTGGTACAAACAAGTTGTTTGCTTCGTGCTCTGTTTTAATACAACATATTACAAACTTTCAGCAATCTAAATTACGTGTTCTCTTATTGTTGGAAATAAAGTTTACTTTGTGGCTCCCGCAACGATACAAATCGTTGCGATATGTATCCCTAGTTCATTTTCTATGAAGTCGCAGAAAAATTTACAAACACGAGGATACGACGAAAAATAAGAATCTCAGTTTTTCCGAGTCGACGCGAACATTTTGCGTGTGGGTGGGTGATGAAGCTTTATTCTTTCACTTACGCTTTTATGCTATTACTAGAAGAATAATGTTATAGAGTAAACCTTCTACAGTCAAATAAATTCGGGCGTTACTCCTAAGTCGATTACATTACTAACTAGCCGTCGGTTTCTGTGGCTAGATTTAAATCTTGATGAGTTGAGTAGTATTTAATTTTTGGAAATGCGGTGCTTAGCGTGAAGGTCGGTCAATATTGCTCAGTCGTATACAGCTGGACCAACACTACCCAAGTTGTGGGTGTTTGCTTGATGCTTATCGTTATTTAAGTTAAGATTCATTTCAGAAGAAATGGGATGTTCATGACACAATACCGCCACAATTGTCAAGATTTGGAAGAGACCTACTACACTTAAGATAAGGTGGGTAAAGATTGAAGAAAAAAAAAAAAAAACATTTTGTCTACAAGCAAACGTATAAAAAGAGTGAACTTTATTTTCCCTTATACTAAAAAGAAAAATTAATCACGTTTTTTACGCAAAAAACAAACAAGAAAGAGGGTAGATCGTTTTGCCTGCTCATAAACATCCATCCGCAATAACTCAACTCATCCGTGATCATGGTGCTTGCAACCGCACCGATATATCGGAATTTTATTAAATGTTTTAAGTTTCCGATATATGGTCGCGGGACCAACGGATTACCGTGACCCCCGGTACGTAAAGGGCTATTGAAGGACACCGTGGATTTTAGTCAGTACAAGTCTGACAGTCCCTCCCGCCCTGCCCTGGGCTGGACTCATTTGATGATTTTATCACGGTAAAAAAAACACCCCAAGATTTCACCTTTCCAGGTTTCACTGTATACTATTCAGTAACAAATAAACAAAACAAGCAAACTAAACTGCATTTAATCGTAGTCATCGACAATATCATAAATGCCGGGATCAAAATGATCGATATATCTTGTAATGAGGCAGGTGCTGCCCACCGCTAATTACCTCCGACTGCGAAGCGCACACAGTAACGTATTAATTGTAGCGCCGCACTGCATTTGTGGAATAACTGTTCATCATTAATAATAAATAAATAAATAAATATTCCACAACTATCACACAACGCCATCTAGTCCCAAGCTAAGCAGAGCTTGTGTTATGGGTACTAGACAACTGATAAACATACTTATATATTTCTAAATACATACATATTATAGATAAATTACACCCAGACACAGAACAAATGATCGTGCTCATCACACAAACATTTGTCCTGGGTGGGAATCGAACCCACGACCTCCGGCATAGCAGTCAGGGTCACTAACCACTACACCAACAGGCCTGTCATCATTATTACTACGACAATTACTGATACAAATTAATTATACTGCTATTGTATACTTACTGAAATACTCTTAACATTATGTGCACTTAGATGATACCAGTATCGGATTGAGTATTAGGTGAGCCCATGTGTGAACATGGCGGATTAAAGGCTCATAGAGAAGGCTGTGTTCCAGTAGTGATTATGCTATTTGGACGAAGTGGAAGGAGCATATAAGGAGTGAAGTTCTGCCAAATCCCTTGGTCATTGGTGTATAGGCCCAACTTTTAAATGTCAATAAATAAAACTAGCCTTTACGTGTGACCCCTTCTGGTACTAGGTTGAATCTGAAAGCCATTTGCCATCGTATACCAAAGTAGGCGTTACATTTATTTGATTTAATGTTGCAGTATAAATATTATTCTGCTATAAGAGCAATGGTCTTTCTCGAAATTATTTAATAAAAGCGCCAGTTCACGGAAAGGTATAAATTTTCCGTAACAGTACTTCCGTAGTGGGAAGCGGTCGCCTCCTTCTGCGAAGCAGTCATGCTCGCGAAGGAGGATGCGTGCCGCGTGAGGGAGAGAACAGTGTCCTCCCTCCGACCCACCCGCAGTGGTAGACGCCCACGGCGACGGACGTCGCCAGACGATCTGCGGCCACCGTAGGCGCGGGCATGCGGGCAGCGAGTAATGGGCGACTCGCTGCCCGACCATGGACCATGCCCGGGTCGACGGCGCGTTGTGTTCCACGCGCGCCTCAAGGAGTGTCAGCAAATTGACGGGGCCTGTAGAGGGCCAGAGCCTGCCGGGGTCGCGGGACTTACCCATCACCGTAACCCCGGTACGTAAAGGGCTCGTGAAGGACACCGTGGATTTTAGTCAGTACAAGTCTGACAGTCCCTCCCGCCCTGCCCTGGGTGGGAGGACTCATTTGATGATTTTACCACGATAAAAAAAAAAAAAAAAACAGTACTTCCGTAATCTGGAATCTCGCCACGATATCTGTTGTAAAGTTCATTGAACTCTTAATAATTCCCGCCCACAGTACTCGCAGAATCTTTGGCGCACAACATGATTCATTCTTATATCCTTACGTAACATGGCCGCCGAGGATTTACGGAAGCGAAAATATGAATCTCATATATTTAACTTTAGATATTTGTGGCAGTGGAAAATGTGGTTCGCTTGTAAGGTACTTAAATTTTACGTGGTTCGGTTATGTTAGTTTAACAATCTTTTGTGGACGTTGCTCGTTGCTGTATACATTTGTTTGCTTGTTTTCAACAGTTTTGTATGTATGTTCTACCGAGGTGAATGTAACAACATGCGTTCGCTATGTATTTTCAAAGTTAATAATGCGAATAGATCAATTAATAGCTTAAGGCTGTGGTTTACGGGTAGTTCCAGCAATTATTGTCAAATAAACACCTTCGTACACAAGGCGACGTAAGTCTCCGATACCGTACGACTTTGGTGTCCATTGCTGCATGCCTGTGTACAGTCACTATTGCACTTTTGATTTTTTCTTCATTCATTTATTTCCTTATCGTGTTCTGTTTTCGTTGAATCGAAGATTTACTATAGAAACCCTGAAAAAAGTGTCTGTTTACAAGTAGAGACCACAAAAGCGAAATTGATTATGCGATTTGAGTGCTACGAAAACAAACAATATGGCACCACTGAAGTGACGTATACATGGTGTAGACTGTAGTGTACAAATAGTATAGAGGGTGAAGTTTTATGAGGACGGCCGGCCCCGGCGGACGCGGTGCCCTTTACCACCGCCACAACTGTGAGTAGGTTACTAGGACAATGCTGAGGTATTAGCCCCGAAACTGTCGCCCTAGGCGATACTTGGAACACGGGTTACACATAATCTCATACAGTTAACTCATGACATTACATCCATAATATGACACGGTGCTTGTACATGGATCATTTGGCGTGTCTCCAACGAAGCTCCTTCTCTTTTAAAAATAGGTTTCCATGACAAATGTCTCGGGGTCTTTGAAGGTTTACTAATAGTTAAACTTTTTGCTGATACTCTGTAAACCATTTCATCTGTGTTCACAATGCAACATGCACTGTTCAAATAACATGTCAATTTCAACATTTCTGCATTGCACATAAAAGTCGGGATGAGTCTGATAAATGGTTTCAAATAAATCCTCCTGATTTATGGCCGTATTCCATTACGGAGAACTAGTATTTTACTTTAAAAGCACAATGAAAATGGTCATAACTTTATGCTGTTGTAGCTTGCACATCACGAAAAATGTTTATTTTGGATTGTCTGAAAGAAAAGGACAGGCAATCATTTTCACTTTTAAAAGAATCAAGTCACACTTACAAGACTAATATCTAAAGGTATTTCAGCCCGGGCTCATGTCGTCTGTCATTCATATGACGTACGAAACCGCAGAACACGCTCATAATACTAGCGGTCTAGCGTCTGTTGTACTAGGCGAACATAGCGCACCAGGCGCTTTATATCATGTTTATAATTCCATTTCCCGAGAGAGATCGGTGACTAACATAATTACACAATGGAGTAGTTAATCGTATTTGATCCATGTGCCGTATTGGGTCACCGCAGACAAGGCTTTGTTGGGCTATGAATTGGTTTTACGGTGATATGCAATACTGCTTTTCAGGCTAAGATTCAGCTGTTGAATCACTAGATGAATTTGGACCGACGATGTTGTCTGCTCATGCGGACGTTGAACGGATGTGTCCACAAACACAAAACAATCCCATCAGTTTCAATTATTCGCTTCAGGAAGTGGATGGTACGATCCTACAAACAGAACGAATTTGATATCTTCATACCGGAATTGAGATAGAACTGACCATGGAACCAAAAAGGGACCCCTTTTTACGCATTATAATCGTTTAAATACATAGAAAGAAAAACAGAAATAAAAAGCACGTGACGCAAGTACACATAATTTACGTTAAGAAAATAAAATAAAACAGATTTGCAAAATCTCTCAATTCCGGCCCGAAAGACCGCTATTTGTAGGCAGTCCGGAATTTAGGGAGCCATCATTACTGCAATTAAGACAATAAAACTCAATACTAATTGCGGTTTCCTTACCCTAAATAATACTTATTTACTTACAATATACTGTGTATTTCCCAATCCAGTACCTACTAGGTATACATAAACACCAAATGGTAAACGAGATTATCAGTGCGAGGGCAATCTGACAGTCCCATTATACGGTAGCCGCGCTCGGTCATCCGTCACCTGACATCTTCATCTAGCTGAGTAAGAACCGCGTTCAAAATCCACCGCCTCCCGTGATCTGTTACCCTGGTACCCACTTATTTGACAGGTTATATCATGCGTGAAGTTTGAAGCGTTGATTAAGTACTTTAAGTTTAAAATTAGAAGTTAAACTGTTTTTTGGAAAGTGCTAAGAAAATACAAAGAGTAAACAACTGTTCACAATTAAACAACGACCTCCTTTCTTATTGCCTCTCAAAATGTGAAATAAGCCCAGTTCAAACGGGTGTAGCATTTAGTAAAGGAACGCTCCTTTACACACCCACCTAATTATAGCTATAGCTATTTATCCACAAAGGTTAGTCGCGTTGTTGGCTTCAGTATAACGCTTTACGAGGTAGGGAGAGGCTTTATTTCGTCACACGTATTATGACGTCACTACACCGATAAAGGTGAAAACACGAAAAAACGCATGGTTTCATGTTCCAGCATAAATTGTTAATTCATTTTGCGGCTTTATTTGTACCGTGAGTGTTGGATGGTGACGTGAAATGTCAGATGTTAATTGTAGTTTACAGTTCAATTCGGATTAACATTTTTATCGTATGAAAAATAATAAATAGTTTTTATTTTATGAGTTTTTGTTGAATTTCCTTCATTGATAAGCGAATGGGTCTATAAAATTTTATTGTTCGTAAATTCAAACAAATCACATCCGCCGGTTTTATCAGTTGCTATACGATATCCATAACTCGGTAAATGTCGTAGTATTATTGTTAATGGCAATTTCTGGAAAATTAAATGAAACAGTGTTTTATGTTTTCACTCCCCACCCTAATTTCGCTCCCTTAAGTTGTATGCAAAAAAGAAAGTAGCATTGAACAGTTTCCAGATTCTCGTCTATCTCTGTACCAAAATTTTACAGTTTTGTATTTATGAAATTACTTACGTCGAGATAAAAATAGTCGTATCTAAGCAACAGCCAAGCCAAAGTCGGTGCTTAGCGACGTTCTAAGCATCCATTTCGTATAAACAGACAGTTCTTTAGTATTTGCTTTCGATGAAAGCCAACCTAATACTGAGGCAGTACTTCGTTCAGCCATGGTATCGATTTTCGAGAACTTAGCACGCTTTAAGTATGGATTTGACATTAGTGTTTGTTATTGTCAAATATCAGTAATTTCCATGGTAACGTCGTAGGTCAGTGGCATTTTAAAATGCGTTCAATAAATTCATATTTATTTACTTCTAGACTGAAATACTTTTTATAATATTGTAACCTTTTAAAATAATGATTAATCTTAGTTTTACTAATTGATAAATTCGGTTCAGTAAATCATTAAATTTATAATAAAATAAAGCGAATTCGATTGTTTATGAAATTAAAATTATCCAGTATACGAGTATTGTGAACGCTTCTGAAACATGACAGTAAAGTATTACTTTCGCTTGAACTGTGACTTAGCCGGTACTATGTCAAGCAATGCCCAAAGAAACGTTTTATCCCAAATCAGATACTTGGCTTCGCTTGGCCGAAGTAGTACTTCCTGAAGTAATACTTTTGACGGATGCTTAGCAACGACTATATATAGTCTATAGCCTTAGGGTTTCATTCTGGCCTAAACTTTCTTCTACATTATATTTCAAATATGGTGTTAAACGCTCTTAAATGAGCAATCATTTGTTGAGTGTTGTACTTGTGTAAAAGGAACAACTTGTATTCTAGGACCAACAATGAAATATGTTGATTAAACCAACTGCCACATACATTGAAAAGATGTTGGGACCGTTGTTTTTTTGTTTTTTCAGCGATTGGCTCCTATTTATTTAAGGAATTGTCCACGTTTAACCAATTACCTTTCATTAATCAGCAAGCTCAATTCACGCTTATTTTGTCAGTCTTCACAAGAACATTATTGAACAAATCAAATCCCAAAGAGGGAATCCAGTGACGCGTTTGACGTACAACACAATAAACCCGCCATAAATGTAATACGAAATGTAAATCAGTGGAACATAGGTTCACACTTAGCAATAACGCGGCGATCTTCAATAAATTGCTTATCGTCCTGCGACCGATATCCGCGATTCCGCGTAAAGGTTTACGACACGACGTAAATCGCGTCGATGTTCGTATGAACAACAATGTGCTGGCATCACGGCTCGTAGCCTTAACGGTTATTATCACACCAGAGCGCGCGTTTTGGCGACGATTTTTGTTGATGGTTGCGTTATCATCATCCGAACATTTTTACAAGATGGAAAAATGATTCAGGACTGGTAGTTTGGTGAGTCTGTGTACTCTCAGGTGATGAAAAGGTCTTTAGATGGTAAATACATCTCACATTGAATACTTTTGACCCCTCGCTCACAGTGGCTTTTTGTAGCTTTGCTGTCGCACGTTTCGTAAAAGCGCGACAATTGCTACTAGCGCGTGTTAGTCGCATTTTCAACGCGCTACAGAATTGCGACTGAAAGTATTGGTGTGGATGACGGCTAGTGCCAATAGTAAGCGACCGCATCGCGACTGTATCGATGCGAACTCGCGACAGCATCGCTATAAAAAGTCGCCGTAGGTGAGGGGCCTTAAGGGTCAGAAATTTGTCTGTATCTTGTTTGGTGTAACTTCATAAGTGTACCACTAAACCATCGCAATTATTAAAGTACTGCCTGTTTTCGGTAGGACTTGATAAAATGAATACCTCAGTACAACCAAAATGGCACGTTTAGTAGGTAACTACATGTATAAGATATGTATGATCTCTGCCACTCTCGTAGGAAGCTTACTTTGTTTTTATTACGTAGTGAAAGCAAACGTAATTTTTCTTGCCTCCGTCTCTCAAATGTCAAGGTCAGGGAAATTCTCACAGCAAAAATAGCTAAGACATGCATACGAAAGTAGGTAAACAATGTTCTAGTATAAGCTTATACGCATGATTAACTATACTTTAACTTTTTGTTTGTATATAATAAATACAAACACAATTCTGAAAACAATAACGTTGCTGTACGTACAACTTTTAATTTAGTTGGTTATCTCACTGTTTAACGTTATGAAAGCGTATGCCTAATGTACTGCGTAATATGTGTGTAGACGTGATTATGTATTAGGGGCCCAGAAGCCTGAGTGATGTGTACACATTATAAACGGCGTGCACATGTGATTGTAACTAACAGCATTTCCAGCGCTTTCCTATCAGCGCAGCCATTCCAATTACCAAGGAGGTAATCTGCGCCCGGCGCACGGAAATTGTCGCCTCGTGTTATTAGTGCACTCCGCCAGTTTTGCAGCTATGCAGCGCTGCGGCGCGGGGCCATATCGGATTGTCAACTAGGCGCACATAAACTACTCAGGGCTTTTAGCAGCGCTCTAAATTTTAATGCACGTGAATTTTCATACGTAAGTTAAATTAATTGGTTCACCAAACTGGAAGTTTGTTGGAGCTTATTACGTCTCTCGTGATATTTTATCGAATTATACATTATCTGCTTGGCCGATCTGGGATAGAAAATGGAGACCGCCTCGCTAAACTTGGGAAGGTCTTTTTTGCTATCGGCGGGTGTGGTGGATGGCGCCGGAGGAGGTGATTTATGACCAGCCAGATGTCCTAACAAGTTTAGTGTAAATCTGGACGAGAAAAACTTTTGCAATATTAGGAAAGACTTTTACTGAATCATGCTGATTAAAGCTGTACAGGGTATTTCTATTACATCCATTTGTAACTACATTGTACCAATTGTCCCCACTTCCAATCCCCACTGAGTCGCGTTTGTGCTGGAAATCCTTTTTCCACGGCGAGTTAGCCTTCAAAGGCGCAATCAGTGTTGGCAGATAACAGCTGTGATCAAGATTTATCAGAAAGATTCGCCCGAATGGACGCTCGTTTAAATAAATGTCCGTTCCGAAGCTCTTTGGCGATTCTTTAGGAGAGAAATTGCTCGTTTACAGGCTTAAATATAGTAGTAGAAGTTCTTTTCTCTAAAGTGACGGTAATTCGGGCACGCCGCAATCGCGGCGGTAAGACCCCTCTTTGAGGAGTGGCTGGATAGGCGTCACGGCGTCCTTACCTACCGCATGACGCAGGTCCTCACCGGACACGGAAGTTTCGGGAGGTACTTGTGTTTGATAAGGAGGGAAGAAACGCCTGGGTGTCACCACTGCGAGGATCGTCCGGAGGACACGGTGGAGCACACGGTGCAGGACTGCCCCGCTTGGGTAAAGCACCGCCGTGTCCTCACGACGGCGATAGGCGGAGACCTTTCGCGCCCGGCATTGGTCGAGGCCATGCTGCCGTGCGAGACGGAGTGGGAAGCGGTCGCCTCCTTCTGCGAAGCAGTCATGCTCGCGAAGGAGGAGGCGGGCCGCGT
Organism: Agrotis puta; assembly: GCA_943136025.2. Taxonomy (NCBI): domain Eukaryota; kingdom Metazoa; phylum Arthropoda; class Insecta; order Lepidoptera; family Noctuidae; genus Agrotis; species Agrotis puta. Next base: position 383,209 of record OW964181.2, read on the forward strand.
GGAGAGGACAGCGTCCTCCCTCCACCCCAGCCGCAGTGGTAGACGCCCACGGCATCGGACGTCGCAAAACGATCTCCGGCCACCGTAGGCGCGGGCATGCGGGCAGCGAGTAATGGGCGACTCGCTGTCCGACCATGGACCATGCCCGGGTCGAATTCAGTGGTATGGATATGCCTTTTGGTTATGACCAATGACGATAACTTTGTTACGTTGCAATATGAATAGCGCTGGTTTTCCGACGTTCATACAAGATCTATTTATTCCACGCAGTCAAAATCGAACAACAGAACAACCAAATCCAATCGAAATGGCACAAACAAGTAACTTGTCCCTTTATAATAGTGTTATTTCGTTGGGAAGTCAATAGTTGTGTGTTTAGAGTGAGATAACTTCGTAACGGCGTGTATCGTACAAGTTGTTGCGATACAAAGTTAAGCCACTCCGCCCGGGGCCCGGAGCTGCCACCGAGTAATGAGTAGACAGAAGCTTTGAGATGAACACCATACGACGAATAGTTTTCGTTTAAAGTAACCTTTAAACGAAACCTGTTCGTAAAATGCGCTGTGAATTGAGAGGATTTGTTTTATATTCGAAGTTGTTTACTGCTGTTTGTTGTCTTGTTTTATGGAAGGAATAAAGCTTCAATAGTTAAACTATTTAATGTAACTTCACGTTCATTGTTTTCGGACTACCATTGGTGCAATTGGAATTGGACTGGCATTCAATCAGCTTTTGGTTCTGCACTAGGTAAGTCCCAATCCACTGCAGCACAAGTAATGGATCACGTACTTACATACCCGTTTCAGAAGTGTTTTCTCCCGAGAACGATTGAGTTGTGTAAGTCCCTTTCAAAGTTTTCCCAATGAGCTACAACATTGGGCTTTTCGAAAAGGGCGTGAAGAATTTTCTGCGGCGTCTGCAACGCGCAGGCTATACTTCTGGAGTTGCAGGCGTCCATATGCTGCGGTGACCGCTTACCACCAAGCGGGCCGTGTGCTTGTTTGCCAACAATAGGCTAAAAGTACGTACAACACAGCCCTCGGCCATGTTATACGCCAACAGCAGCCACACTGGCGTGTTATTCCGAGCAGTAAGTTTGAATGTTAGAATGACGGGGTTTTTTGTCAAATCGGGCCTATTTTTACCCTATGGCATAAAAATATCTGACAGGTGTACAATCCTCACAGGTGTTACTGTACTGTCTCTCGTTTTAAACGTAGAAATAAATTCCTTTCTGCTGCACATTAATCATTATAAAATTTTAATTCCGTGTTCAAGCGCAGGAAACCTGTCATTGCGAGGGTTTAAGTTAATAAACAAGAGGTGTTGTGAGCGTGTAGTGTCTGGAGCGCGGTGATTTCCCTAGCGAGCGGCGCCGGCGTGAGTGCGTGTCTCGGCGGACGGTAAGCGGCGGAGTGGCCACTCTCTGTTCTTTGTGTGACGGATGTGCACACGAGAGTATGTTGTTTCAAGTTACTTGTGTGCCGGTTGCTGCTATATTAGAGGTGAAGGAGAAATTGGTATTGAAACGATGATTGTCTTTGTCACGAGTTAAAGTTTACTGCATAAATAAATTGAAAACCTGTTTAGTTCGTCAGTTTGAGTATTGAAAACGAATGATCACGTATTTATTGTTTTCTTATAAACGCTTCGTAATTCAGGAGTTGTGAGTTCATCGTTTTGTGATTTTTAGAAGCGTTTTATCTTCAATTTTGGTTCACAAAACAATTTTTTTTTTTATGATAACCTTCCTCTGGTATATTTATTGTTTTGATTAGGTAAAGTAGCCTATTGCATGAAATCATTTTTAAACTAAAACAGATGGTCTGCCAATCAGCTAGTGCTCCTGCATTCGTGTTGGCAGGAATTCGTTGGAGAATAGTTAAAGAAAAATTAATAGGTCGAGATAAAAGAGCCAATCAACTAAGTAGTAGCTGAACATGACTGGTCGGCGTGATAAAGCATTAACACCACATCTGCAGTCCGTGAAGAGTTAGACATTATCTAGGAGTATGCTTACAGTTACCCACAATCCACTATATTTTCACTTTGCAGCAGAGTACAATACTGCAGGGGCGGTCTCTCATAGTACTGATTTAGGCCAAGCCTACCCTACCACAAAATCGCATAAATAAAACAAACGCATTTATTGTAACCTTGTAATAAAATAAAACAAAAATATAAAACATAACGCCTCACATAACGCATTAGCAAATTTCCGCGCGGCCGCCGTGTGACGTCATCACGTCCAGATTACTATAACCGAAGGCAAGCGGTCCTGTGGTCTCAAAAATTCTAAAATTCATTCAATAATTCATGCATATGTATGCATCCGTGTTCATATTTTCGTGTATATGAAACCGCACACATGTATAAATTACTACGCAGCTCCTTTCGCTGTAGCTGACGAGTACGCGTTTTATGAATGAAAACGCACGGGTAAAATAAACAGAGTTGCCAATTCGGGAAACAGATTACACAAAGAAACGACAATTTCGTAAAAGATTAATAAAGACAATTAAAAAAACAGAGTAGTATTGTCAAATCTATACATTTCAAATTAAATGTTATATTTTAAGGAATAGCAAAGACCTATAATAATTAAAAACTGTAAGAATTTTATTTCGAATTTGGTTTTTGGGGAATTGTGTAAATTAATACTGGCAACTCCGTGTGCAAGTGTCAGTTTATGCCGGCTAAAATTAGTTATTGTTTTGCACTTTTGTTTTTATTTAATCATATTTAGCTATAAGTAATACATTTTGAAACAAAAAGTAGTGTAAATATTAAAGAAGATTCGTTTGTTTACTTAAAATGGTCCTAGTTTGTGTGACTTGTGCTGACAATGTGTGTTTATACTGATTACGATAGTTGTGAAAACTTATTTTTAACAACTCTTAGGAAGAACTACTAATATTTTCGTTTAAATTTCAAGTTTTGTCTAAATGTTACGAGAATTAATCCAACAATTTCAATCTTCGAGAGTTATTCTTGCAAGTGACGTGTTTTGTAACTATCACCCACTTGGAAAGATATTTGAGGTGACAGATCTTCTATTTGAATCGTCAGAATATCGTGATTATTAATCTTACGTGAAGAATGTGGTGAGTGTTTTAAATTATAAGTTTTGAAGTGGGCCGAAGCTTTCTTCCATTCGCATCGTCAGTATTGAGAATGTAGTTTTTTTTTTCCTGGCCTACCCTTAGTCTGGAACCACTGCACGCTACTGCAATACTGTATACTATACTAGCTGCTCCACGTGTTTTAACATCTGCTGCTCCGATCTTATTGCTCGTAGCTGATGTTATAAAGCTTATGCCTCCTCCTAAGCTAAGCTAAGCGTTCCTCGATAAATGGACTGTCTAACGCAAAAAAAATTCAAATCGAACCATTAGTTCCTCTCTCACAATCTCTTAAGCTTTATAATACTATCAGATAATACCCGGATAACATCTAAGCGTATATAAATCGTCTAGTCACGAGCAATAGTATGTATACACTAAGTAGCAGTATTCCGAGCATGCGGGCGGCGAGTAATGGGAAACTCGCTGTCCGACCATGGACCATGCCCGGGTCGACGGCGTGTTGTGTTCCACGCGCGCCTCAAGGAGTGTCAGCAAACTGACGGGGCCTGTAGAGGGCCAGAGCCTGCCGAGGTCGCGGGTCTTACCCATCACCGTAACCCCGGTACGTAAAGGGCTCGTGAAGGACACCGTGGATTTTAGTCAGTACAAGTCTGACAGTCCCTCCCGCCCTGCCCTGGGTAGGAGGACTCATTTGATGATTTTGCCATTTAAAAAATGGCAGTATTCAAAAGGGATGTTTTGCTATCATATTGATTAAACTTTTGCCTTTTTAATTAGACTTCTATTTTGAAAGCCATACTATTACAAAATAGGTCTTATGTCAAAGTGGAAACCAGTATTGCACGAGTAAATTGCGTTTTAATTTTGTTAAGTGTATACATGTTATTGCTCGTGACTGTCCAACTCCATAATCATTCTTCGTAACTCGAAGCTACGTAATCTATAAGTTCGCCGATCGAACTCGCTCAATTGCGAACTAGTAACTTTAATAGTCAACAAAGCCTTTAGTTGGATGCCCATCGCTGGCAGAACGGTCGGTAGAACTTTCGCAGTGTCAATTCAAGTTGTTTTACTTAGTTATTACTTGGACTCGCTCGAGTGTAGATGCACCTGCGTTAGATATCACATGTTGCAGTCAGAAGGACGACTGAAAAAGTGCAATGAAAAGTCTTTTTTCAAGGACTTGATGACCCCTGATAAATGTGTTGTGGATTAGGGTTGGTCAAGCGTGAAAAATATACAGCATACAGTTGAGTTAAGATTTCAGTAAAGCTGGGTTTCTGCTATCCTCTTTTCATTTTATCCTGTTTTACTGTATGTTGCAATTCCAGGTGAGCAAGAAAGCGCAGTCTAGTCTTTTTCTTATCGTGGTAAAATCATCAAATGAGTCCTTCCGCCCAGGGCGGGACGGGAACTGAGACTGGGACTGTCAGACTTGTACTTACTAAAATCCACGGTGATCCTTCTGTAGTCTTTTACATTTCAGGCTCACGGTTTCTCATGAGACAGTCCTGCGATCAGATTTTGTTTGTGACATGGAATCTGAATCTAAATTTGATTCATTTTTGTGAGTTACTCTTCTGAATTTCTTCATTGAAGAACATTCAAGCGTGGGCCATATTTATTTTCCTCGGTTGCCAGTAACAACGTGTGGCTTTTTTGTTTTTCACACGTCACTTTATTGTCAGCCATTTTTGCGCTTTTACTGATATGTCTATTTTGTGCAAATGGTGGAACGACGCGTTTTCATATTTTCTGGCTGGAGTTTATGCCTTGAAATAGGTCTGTTTTGAATTTATGGTAATGTATTTTTATTGGAAGAATTTATCGCCTCGAATTGCGAGAGCGGAAACAAATGTAAACAATCCAGGAAAATTCAAAGAATTGTATCGAATGAAATTATACATTTTTGTGTTATTTTTAACGAGAAAAGGTCAGTATTGCCAGTTTTCTGTAATAATCATAATAAAACGCTTGTAATGTTCGCGGAACGGCGATGGGTGAATTTCAATTAGCCATTCATTATATAATTCTTAAGTTTTTCTTAGTACACGTACCAGCTAATTGCACTCGGATTTCTTCTTTAAGAGGAAATTAAAGCTCGGCACGTACAAACTTTTAATCTCGGAATTCATACTTGTTAATGAATGCGCTGATTACAACATTGTGAGTACCTGTTAAGACTTTAAGAAAGTACTCATTTTTCATTTGGTTATTTCGAGCTAACCTGTCTTAACACGAATAAGTTTTAGTCTTTGATATCTAAAGATATTAAATACGATAATATTAATTATCTTTTAGTTTATTTTTTGTTTTAAATCCAATGTTTCGCCTCAAGGAATGTCAGCATGACGGAGCCCCCCTGTAGAGGGCCAAAACCTGCCGGGGTCGCGGGTCTCACGAATTACCGTGACCCCGGAACGTAAAGGACTATTTCAGTCTGACAGCCCCTACCGCTCTGCCCTGGGTGGGAGGACTCATAAGATGATTTTACCACGCTAAAAAAAACCCCAATGTTTAGGAAACGAAGATAGGCATCTATTGCATATCATGCAAATATTGACCCCCACGCTTAAAATGAAAATGTAAGCCACAGCCTGCGCTGATCTTAAATTCCATTCAGACAATGTGGAAACTTTTTAGTTGAAACAGCATTTCAAATTGATATTCGAACATGTGTTTTTTGATAATGACTTGTGTCATTCACTTGAATAAAAGTCTTCTCTGTGCAAACAACTTTTTTACTTTCATATCCTAGTTATCTAGTATATTTCATCAATAGGTTATGGGCCCAGTAACGAAATTTGCCATCAAAAATCTCTGCGGCCTAGATGACTACTCTACGTGGAAATTCGCTATAAAAATGATTCTCATACGAGAAAAATTGTTCACGTTTACATCTACGTATCCGGATTCCAAAGACTCCACCGCCATCGAGAAGGACCAAGATGCACTAGCTTTGATTTGTCTACATGTGGAACCTACGCTTTATACGTATGTACAAGATTCAAATTATGCTAAGGATGCTTGGGATAGCTTAGCAAAAGCGTTTGAGGACAAAGGCGTAAATCGCAGAATCACCCTCATGAACGCGTTGTTGGATGAAAAGCTAGAGAGACACTCGTCGATGCATGAATATGTTGCTGCAGTTATGTCTCTTTCTCAAAAGTTGAAGGATATTGCCACCGGATTTGACGATGATCTTGTAGCTGTCGTGTTGCTGAGAGGACTACCTGAAGAGTACAGGCCTATGCGAATGGCGCTGGAACACTCTGGGATGAAGTTGACTTCAGAGAACGTACGGCAGAAGTTACTACAAGAGGATTCACGTCAAGGTTGTAGTACATTGTCTTCAGCGGACTCGGCATTGGCTGTGCGTAAAAGTAAGAAGTGGAATCGGAACAAAGACATTAATATGACCAAAATTAAATGCTTTAAATGTGGAAAGAGTGGACATAAGAAGCCGGACTGTTCTGAAGGAAGGAAAGCGGGTTCAATCTCCAAACTAAGTGACGTCGCGATCGTGAGCCTGTCTTCATTCAGCGCCGGGGACTCCTTCAATCCGACGGAGTGGTACATTGACAGCGGGGCATCTTCACATATGTCTTCCCAGAAACATTGGTTTAAAGATTTGGTTATGAATGTTGGTATAAGTAACGTGACTTGTGCGAATAATGATAAGATTGAATGCAAGGGTAAGGGTGATATCATAGTGAGTTTGAAAGGACGAATGCTTGCTGTGAGGGATGTCATGTATGTACCTGGTTTGCATGTTAATCTGTTATCAGTGTCTAAATTAGTAGAGAAAGGATGGAAGGTAAGTTTTGACAGAGATGGGTGCAAGCTAATTCACCATTTGGTTCCAGGCCATTTCAAGGGAAAGCTTCTGGCTACCGCAAGTGAAGTCTCAGGGATCTACAAGCTTGAAGGTTGTCAGGCGGTTGTAGATGGGACTGCGTTGGCTTCAGTGAAAGCAGGTAATCTTTTGATGTTGTGGCACCGGCGGCTTGGACACGTAAATGAGCGAGATTTACGTAAGCTCCTGGGTATGGATTTTGGGAAGAGCGTAATGGAACCTTGTGTCGCCTGTATTAAGGGGAAGGCACATCGTTTACCTTTTCCAGTTGGTGAGGCTGAGAGGGCAGTCGAGAGACTGCAACTGGTTCACGCAGATATCTGTGGTCCAATGTCTGAACCCTCGTACGGTGGATCTCGATATATGCTAGTTATTTTAGATGATTTTACACGTAAATCTTTTGTATTTTTCCTGAAATCAAAAGATCAGGTTTTCGATCATTTTAAAGTTTTTCTAGCTAGTGTAGAGGTTGAAACCGGGTTAAAGGTGAAGTGCATACGCACGGACAATGGAACAGAATTTGTGAACAAGAAGTTTGATGGGTTTCTACGGCAAAAGGGTATAAAACATCAATTAACTGTACCCTACACTCCGGAGCAGAATGGCGTAGTGGAGCGAGCAAACCGCACTATTGTGGAGATGGCTCGTGCTATGTTGGCGGAAAAGGGTCTGAGTGCGAGACTGTGGGGAGAGGCATGTAATACGGCTGTTTATATCAAAAACAGGTTGCCTCACAGTGGCAATAATGGTAAGATTCCTGAGGAGTTGTGGACAGGGAAGGCTCAGTCATTTGATCATTTCAGAGTTTTTGGAACGAAAGCGTTTGTGCACGTGCCCAAGGAAACTCGGAAGAAATGGAGCCCTAAAGCAGTAGAACATCTCTTTGTTGGTTACTGTGAAGAAACCAAGGGATATCGTTTCATTAATCCCAGTAATCCTAGCGTCATTGTAAGAGGAAAGGATGTAGTTTTCTTGGAGAACTCTACACCAGTAGTTTCAGAGGATCCTAGTCAGCTCGTTGGTAGCGGTGACAAAGGTACTGAAGTAATCTGGGAACTTGCAAAGGTAGAAGACCAGTCAGGTTCGTCACCTGATAGTGCAGAAGCTTCTCAAGGGCCGAGTTCCATAGATGGGGCAGAAGTATTTGAAGACGCGGAGGTGGAGGTGGGAGAAACGAGTGATAGCGGAGCAGAAAATGTCGCGGTGAAAAATGTTGAAACTGAAGATTCTATTGACAGAGAAGAGTCAAACGAGGGTGTATGTCGTTATCCTCTACGTAGTAGAATCCGAACAGGAAACCTTCATGGACTTGCATGCTGTACAGAAGACCAGGAACCTTTGACAGTTAAGGAAGCCTTAAGTCGGGAAGATAAGGATAACTGGAAGGAAGCCATGAAAAAAGAGATGGATTCGATGTACGAGAACAAGGTCTGGAAGCTCGTCAAAAAGCCACCTGACGCTAAAGTCGTGGGAAACAAGTGGATCTTCAAGTACAAGTTTGATGCAGATGGTAATAAGACCTATAAAGCTCGACTTGTGGCGAAGGGTTTCACTCAGTCCTATGGGGTTGACTACTTCGAAACTTATTCACCGGTCGTGAGAAGATCGACAGTTAGATTGCTGCTATCGTTGGCTGTTGAAAAGGATTTGTTCATCAGTCACTTCGATGTGAACACCGCCTTTCTGAACGGTAATTTACATGAAAGAGTTTATATGCGACAGCCGGAGGGTTGCATAGATGAAAACTCGAAGGAAAAAGTTTGCTTACTAGAAAAAGCGATATACGGCCTCAAACAAGCTTCACGGTCTTGGAATGAAAAAGTAAATGAAGTTTTATTGTCTTTGAACTTCAAGCGCTGTGACTTTGATAGCTGTCTTTACAAAAATAATAATTTTTATATCGCTTTGTACGTAGACGATTTTTTATTATTTTACAAAGACAAACTGCAGAAGGAAGTTTTATTAGACAATCTTTGTAAACATTTCAAGATAAAGGATTTAGGGGAAGCGAGACAAGTTTTAGGTATGCTTTTGTCTAAGACTGATACTGGAATATATTTGAATCAAGAGAGGCTTATTTCGAAGATCTTGGATAAATATGGTATGTCTGACTGCAAACCAGTAAAAACTCCGATGGAAATGGATTTCCATAAAGCCTTGGCGGAAGGGGAAGGAGGTAAGTTCTTATCCTGCCAAGACTCTCGTAGTTATCAGGCGCTCATAGGGTCGCTGAACTATTTGGCCTGTAACACACGCCCGGATATTGCGGCAGCGGTAAATTTTTTTGGCACAGTACAACTCATGTTGTGAGGAACGTCATTGGAAAGCTGCTAAACATATCTTGAGATACCTTAAGGGTACAAGGGATCTATGTTTGATATTTCCCAAGTCGCCGGTGCAGGACATCACGGGATTTGTAGATGCTGACTGGGGAGGGAACATCAAAGATAGGAAATCGTATTCTGGATTTATTTTTAGATGCGGAAACTCGTTGATTAACTGGGAATGCCGGAAACAAGCTTGCGTGGCACTTTCGTCAACGGAAGCCGAGTATATTGCACTTTCGGAGGCAACCAAGGAGGCAGTTCACTTGCGGCAGTTGAATGCATTTATAAGAGGTGAATATCTTGGAGCTATTTGCATTTTCGTAGATAATCAGAGTGCTATTAAACTTGCGTACAATCCTGTAGCGCATAGAAGGACGAAACATATAGACATAAGGGCGCACTATGTCAGAGATTGTGTTGCTAAGAATGTTGTACGTCTGGACTATGTGTGTACGGAAGATAACCCAGCAGATGTGCTGACAAAACCATTGGGTCGTGTGGCATTTAATAAATGTGTGCGCGATCTGAATCTGAGTGTGTCTGGTATGGTGTGATGTGAGGATATCTGATGATGGATGTTGTTTGAGGGGAAGTGTGGAAACTTTTTAGTTGAAACAGCATTTCAAATTGATATTCGAACATGTGTTTTTTGATAATGACTTGTGTCATTCACTTGAATAAAAGTCTTCTCTGTGCAAACAACTTTTTTACTTTCATATCCTAGTTATCTAGTATATTTCATCAATAGACAAAGATACCTGAATTATGAAAATGATGATAAGACCGTAAACGACACAATCACTCGCGTGCGTTCATTCTCCGTGCTCATAAACAGACGTTCCAGGGCTCGTCTATAAAACATTCGTCTCGGTGCGTGGCATCACATATGCGCGGTTTTTGTGCCACACTGGTGGTGACGTGTACTCATTCATTTGTAGGATTTACTGCTGCTATACCAGATGTAATACCACTGCTGCCAGGTAATACAAAAAAGACATTGGCATAAAAATGCTTTTGCAAAATACTTGCTAACGTTTTCGGCCGTTTGCATAACACTGGAATTTCAACCTTTTACGACGCAGTTAAGTTCAATGAATGCCACTGTTATCCCCATTATAATGCTGAAACATTTGAGCAATTCTTCCAATTTCTACAAACAACTGAAATGGCTTCTGTTATTTTTAATTTAATTCTGTTGAAACTGGTAACACAACAGCGTTCCAGCTGCTGCATTGCATAGACATCGCTGACAAACGACCCTCTACGACACTTGCAGTTTCTGCGCCCCTAGTACTTTTTATTTACTAGCTTTTAGACTCTTTTTTTATATCGTGTTCCAGGTATCCAGGGCAGAGTCTGACTCGTACTGACAAAAATCCACGCTTTGACTTTGATAAAATTAAAACCAAAGGGTTATTTTTAAACTATGTCTAATTTGAATTTAATTTACTAAATTAATAAAAATTAATTATTAGGTAATTTAATTTTAGTTTAAATTAAGTCTTTTGTAAATATTTAGTTTGTAATATTGGTAATATTCTGTGTTGACTTTCCTAAGTTAGTTTTATAATTTGTAATTACCGCTTGGATTCTGTCAAGATCGGTCTGCTGAATTTATTATCCGAGAACTCTGACCTTGTGCTGTTCAAAGACTTCAAAGGTTATTTGAACAATTGACAGGGAGCTCTTTGTTTCGGCACGTTCCTTCAGTATTTCGATTTCACAGAGATAATACATGATCCGACAGGTGCGAGGTAAACAGATCAGTTTCACATGATAGTTGACATTCTTTATATCGTTCTAGTTACATAGCATACCGTTAAAAAAAATCACAAACGATGACAAGTCCGTGATTCGTACGTTGACCTACAATCGGCTATCAATTGTATCGTGTCCATTGATAGCAAATACAATAACATTATCTATACAATGATAATAAGTAATTGAATGACACGATTTTCAAATGGACTTGTCGTGTCAACATCAAAATGTATGAGAACTGTTATTTACATTTTAAGTACATAATATCACATCTCCCGAGATTGGGCAGCGCTTAAGGCAGTCCCGGTGGCATTGAAGGCACGCCCAAGCTATTACGTACACCCGGCCATCATAGGCGGCAGACGTGTCCGCTTGATTCCATACATAAACTACACTGTCCCACTTATTCTTTTACATAGCTCACAAAATTGGATTTAATGTCCACATTTATCATGTCTTCCTAGTATTTTCGATGTGCGAATCTTAAGTATAAATATTAGTTGGTCGATCGATTTATTTTGCTTGGTGTGTTGAACTGGACGATAGTTGTAATTAGCGAGTTCGTGACGAAAATATATTATCGAGAGTGGGCTGACTGAACTTACGCAATGGTTAGCAGGTAGGGCCCGGTCTTTACGCAACTAAGACATGTTAGTTACTGGATTTGTCACAAGATATTTTTTTTTGTGAATTTTGAAAACGTTGGTTCGTTAGCGAGTGTTGAGCAGCGAGCAAGCCCATCGAGCACCCTCACGAGCAAACGAGTGAATTTGTGTGCTCTATCAGTCCGCGCGGGGATTACCTTGACTGTAGCGCTCAGCGAGGGCTCTCCAAGACTTCACTCGGAGCGAAATAAACTGATTCAATACTTAAGGAGTCTGCTCTTTGTTGAAAAGCTTGTTCACAACCACTCGTGCGTACAATGCTCATTCATAATCCTTAGTTAAACTCTAAAACACTTTCACAACACTCTTAACAGTCCTTTGAGAGCCAACTTGTTAGTTTACTTTCAAAGTATGACGACAATTCGAGTTCGCAGTTCTCGAAGAACTACAATAACACTAAGATAAAAACTTTTAAAACTTTTTGGACTTCCTTGCCCCCGTGTCCTATTTAGATTTGTTGTCGGCGCAAGGGAGCGCACCTAAATAAACTCAACAACTCGGTAAATAAATTACAGAATAAAAAAAAACATGGCTGCCGCGTCCCTGAGGCTCCTACGTAGTTCAGTTCGTTAACAAGTGTCAAAGAATATAACAGCTCCACTAAGTTACACTTTACTTGTTATTTTAACAGTGCCTTTTATGGAGCTATACTTTTGATGGTTTAGCTGCCTGTGTGCAGCTTTGAACTAGGTTATGCTCGTAAAATTAAGAAACCGTCAATTTTTTTTAAGTTGGTAATGTCATCAAATGAGTCCTCTTCGCGAAAAGGCTTGTCAGACTCATATTGACTAAAACCACAGTGTTCTTTCAATAGCCCTTTACGTTCCAGGGTCACCGTAACCTCTATAGACAATACCGCTACCATTGTTGCACATATTAGGTATAGTTTGAACACCTCCGAATTTATTAATCATCAATGTAACTCAGATAGGTGGTGGAAATTAAATTATATTATCTTCTAAAACATTAATTACTGAATCCGTTTCCCTGGCCGCAGTTTGCGTACCTCTGCCGGCCAGTTCTGCCTAATTTAATAATTCCCCATCCTGTTGACAATTCGCAACTCGTCTGTTATATTTCACAAGGTACACTTGAACAAAATTACAGAGGAAGCTCACAATTTTATACCTTGAACTCATTGTGGAAACGAGATTTGCTCCGGGAGAACCTCGTTTCAGTTATGAAATTAGATTAGACATTGTTGCATTTATCTTTTGAATGTGTTTTATGTTCGCGTTCTCGTAATTTGTGGTTCTGTTGAATATTCTAACATCCATACTAATATTATTAATCTGAAAGTAACTCGTGCCTGTCTATTATCTTTTCACGTTTCAATGGATGACTGAATTCGACTCGACTTGGGTTTTGGCAAACCTTGTTCATGAAGTACGATATTTATACCCTTTTTTTGGGGTGTCAAAATCATAAAATGTGTACTGTGTGAAAGGACTCAGTGTTTCTGAACTAAACTCTCCTTTACGTTCTAAGACGTTGCCCTGTTTAGACAGTCTAGCGAACCTTATTTTTATTTTAATCTGTTTTAATTACAATCATATTGTTAAATTCTCATCAGGTCTCAAAAACTTGTAGTTAGTAACACTGAATTTAAAAATACAAGCATCATGCCAAAATAGAACAAACATCGGAACGAAAATCCTAGTACAATTGAGTGGAATCCCAGTTCAAAGGCTGTTCCAGCTGTCGAGTGCTCCACAATGTGTCTAAATGAACATCAAAGTGCAGCTAAGTTCGACATGCGGTGGCCTGCCTGTTGGTTCGACACTGATTGCGATCGGAAACAATTACTACGGGGGATTTAGTACGCTCTGCTAACTCACTGCTTCATTACTCTGCACTCCTGGTACGTCAAAGGGCCTGTTGAATGTGTGGTACTTGAGAACCAAGTTTGTGGTGTGTGATTGAGTAGCTAGGTAGTTGGTAGCCACATACCAGTGGCTGATCTAATGTCAGTAGCGGCCACCATCTCGCGTTGAGAGCCTCAGCTCATGTCGTTTGATGTCAATTGTGGTTTTTTGATTGATATCCCAATTGCTGTCTCGTCGTGATCTAGTCATTAAACAAATAACAGTGTGTCTACATGTAATAACATTTAGTAAACACAACTTGAATCTTCCACCGATTAAATTTTACTACCCCACAATTTTGTTATCTCGTTTCAAGAAAACTATTATTACCAGGAGCCATAAAAAGATAACTGTTATCAATGAGTGTACTACTTTCTCATCTCTCAAGATTTATGTGATTTCGTATCAAGTTTACGGTGAAGGAGACAGGTAGAATTGAGTGATACCTGGGCACGTAACCCCTTGCATCGTAACCTGTGTTTATGAGTACCGTAAAACAGGCTTGTTGGCGCTTACTCCGACTGTACTACACTCACGAGTACTCGTCGCTTCATAGATTTCTTTTAAGTGTACAGACCTCTTCGTTTTACGATACATCAGCAATAACGTCTTTTCTGTTTGTTGTTTACCTCACTTATATTGTCTTTGGGTTGTGTTCAATCATTCGGGATCTTATTTCTAAGTAGATAAATAATTTTACAGTTTCAGGGACAATTGAGTGGGTCCAATAACGCCAAAAACCGTTTCATCTGTTGTGTCCATCTATCTTCTATATATATAAAAGGAGAACTGACTGACTGACATATCAACGTACAGCCGAAACTACTGAGGCTAGGAATGTGAAATTTTGTACACGGCTTCCTATTATAATGTAGGGGAGCACTAAGAAGGGGTTTTTGGAAATTTTACCTTTAAGGGGGTGAAAAGGGGGAATTAGGAAAGTATGTAACCCACGCGGATGAAGTCGCGGGAAAAGTGCTAGTTTGTCAATATTCTTTAAGGACAATAGGCCTACGTTGATAGGCAACCGTCTAAGAGCACCCAGTGACTGCACGTAGTAAGTGGCTTCGATATTACCCACCTCGAACCAAAGCGTTTGCTATAAAAGAGGGGTGCTGAGACAGGAAACCTCCACGTGCGCCCGTGGACTGGAGTTCCCCTTCGGATACGTCCGGGGGGAAGACCAGTTTTTCGGGCCGGTGCACCCTGGGATGCGGGCAAAAACTCTTTTAGGCACTGTGTGTCTAAGGGGTCTCTTTGTCCGTATGCGAATAGCCTGTCGGGTGGATGCTCCAACGCGTGTCCCTCTGAACAGCAGAGGGCACAGCGGCGGAGCGGGCTTGCGGACGGTGAGTAATGGGTAAGCTCGCCGTCCGACCAAGGACCAAGCCCGGGTCGGTGGCGCGTCGTGTTTCACGCGTCACCGACGGGGCTCCTTACGGGGCCAAATGCCTGCTGGGGTCGCGGCTTTTTTCTTAATCCAGGATACCGCGGCCCCGGAACGTAAAGGGCATCCGAAGAAACATGGGTGGATTTTAGTCAGTAAGAGCGACAGTCCCTTCTGCCCCGCCCAGGGCGGGAGGACTCATTTGATGATTTTGCCACCCTTAAAAAAAAAAGGACTGCGATAGAGGGGTTAAGAATATAGGTACTTTTATGTCTGTGTTACAATGTAAAAGAATTAAGAATAAAAATAAAAAAAAAAATAAAAAATTAAAATAGTTTTAAGCTATTTCATAGCTTTTATTGCGGGCTTTGAGAGCGGCGACCGAATCAAGAAATTCCATAACGAAAATAAACCTAACACTGTCACTGTCACATCAGTCATGTCAATGTGAATGAATAAAATTTGAATGAAAATTTTTTTTCTTGACGTTTGACTTGATTGACGTGGCTGACCATAGCTTAATTAGTAGAGTAACTTCCCATAGAGCAATGATGGTATGATATTCTCGGTTCGCGGTAGGCGAAATTTTTTTTTCATAAATAAAATAAATAATTATAATTGCATAAGTTGATAAAAAATGCTTTGCTATAGCTTTATCGCGGCGGTCCCCTGACGTATTTTTTTTAAAACGTTGCCCCTCACTAGGAATTTTTTCCTGTATCGTGGGTGCGTTTACAAAAAACACCCAGCGTTTACAATCATAGAAACTCACATACACAAACACCCAGACCCCGAACAATTACTTTCAGATCATACAAATATTTGTTCCGTGCGGCAATCGAACCCGCGACACGCTGCGTAGCAGTCGATCGCTCAGCCACTGCGTCAACCGTGTCGTCAAATTTTGAAAATGAATTGTCTGGTTAACCCCGGAATCGAATTTCAAGATTTCTCACGTTTACTTTATGTCCTATATAAACATAAAAACACAAAATATAATCAGTGTGTTTTATGTAAGCACGAGCATTGTTGTAAACGTCGTTATGTACCTTCTGGTTGTATCCTGCGGTGTACTGAGTGGCAGCATCCCCACTAGACAGTCAACCACCATTTGTGCAGAATAATAGCGTCGAATACCGCCGCCAATTCATTGTAAAAACAAACTACGTCAAAATAAAACCTATGTACGATATAGCGAACCGCTCCTTATTTACATTGTATATTTTACATAAAATATTTTATAACAAAGACTGCCTCTTCATCGGCATTAACATTCTTGGAATTCTTGACTTGTCTTTGTTTATTGCGTTATTTTATAATTTAAGAATGATTGCGATTTTTTTACTGCGATTTATAAATTATGCGTAAAATACAAAAAAGGGACATTGACATTAAAATTTTGAGGTCATCTTAATACCCCTGTGCCAAGGAAGGGTTAAAATATATTTTTCGTACGTGTCGTGTATGTTTATTTTACTTATTTTTAATGGACTTTTTTTTTTGTTACAGGTAAGTGTGAAAACAATTCAAAACAACGAAGAACTCTATGAATGCTGAACAGTTATCAGAAATATTGCGTTCAGCCTTGTCAATTTAACGACCAATAAGCGAATTGCTATGATTGCTGAATTCATACGAAAATAGATTTTGTAAGGACTACGAAAAACAGGTATTATGGTTATAATATACAAAATTGTAACACAAAGCTCCTTTTATAACATAAGTTAATCAGTTAACACGAGCGTATGTAACTAAACAACAACCCATTAGATTCTTGTTAACCGTGTAAGCTCCTGTGTTTATCAGATCATAATAAGGGCGCCCCCTCATCCTTGTACACGGTAACACCTAGTTCTTAACCAGGCTTCGTGAACCTCATTCCAAGTTTTAATTAAGATCTTCAAGATCCGCTCCTGTCAAGTGTCCCGTCTTTTTACCTTCATTTAATTTAGCTGACATGCAGTACCAAACAAAGGGCTTGTACAGACAAAAGCTAATGCTATTTTATTAAGATAATTGGCTGGCGGGGGTGTCCGTGGGCGCTACCAGCTAACACGTGTAATATGTGAATAATTGATGTTGTACGTATGTGTGCAAAAGTATTTTAATTAAGCGAATTGTTCAGTTCGCGTGACCGCTGCAGGGGTGAGGTGCGCGGGTGGGCTAGATGCCCGGATTGTTTTTTGATTATGCCGAGTGGCCTCCAGACGGTCCCTACCCTAATTAATAAATAGTTAGGGCGTATCCGCTAAACTATGAAGTAGTTCACAAACCAACTGGCCTACTGTCTGTCTACTGGCGAAGTTACTTAAGGCCCGGTTTCCACCTCTTACCTCTCCGCTTAGCTTCGATGCTTTATTGGTTATTCAAAACACATCTCCTCTCATCTCCGCTCCTCTCCGCTTTGGTGGAGACCGACCTTACTCAATCGTGTGAAATCAAAAAGTTAAAGAAATATATATCAATTTTCTATCCTGTATTTTAAATTTCTCATGTGGTAAAATCATCAAATGAGTCCTCCCGTCCCACCTTGAGCGGAAGGACAGTCAGACTCGTACTGACTAAAGTTCCGCGACCCAGCAATCCCGTGACCCAGACAGTCCCGCGACCCAGACAGTCCCGCGACCCTTCATTCAGTGCTTAAGATAAAAATACTAATAGGTAAAGTCATGAAAATATCCTATTCATAACATTTAAATTCGATCCTGATTGAATTGTCTATAAATAGATCATAATTCGCTCCTGACGGGCCGGTGATTGTTACTTAACGAAGTTATGTCGTTTCTACCGTGCGGTTTATTGTTTCCTTCAACGAAATAATAATGAGAGAAATTGTGGTTTTGAGAAATAAGTTATGATCCTGATGTTATATTCATTGAATTGAATTTTTAATATCCATAATATTCAGACAACGTATTTACGAAAAATGGGTTGAAGAAAAATTCTGGCAGGCATTGTAAAGAAAGTTTTCTATACAGAATATAAACATAATATCTATTTGACAAGGGTTATTGTCCACACAAAACAAATCATGTCGATGACAGCCAGTTATCCGGGACCTTTTACTTTAGAACTGGTATAAAGGTCACGAACAGTTAGGCCTTAGATCTCCGCCTGACTATGGCGTCCTGGTAGCGTTAGATTTTATTCTTATTTATGTGCGGCTTAACAATTTCTTCTTGTTAAATTTTATACCACGACTGATTTTACCGATGTGGACAATGTAATATAAAATATATTTCCTTTTTTTATGTTCAATGGGTTTGCTCTTGACCTTAGTCTACATCAGGAGTGACTAAGACAAGGTCGACGATGGAGCGAGCTTACCCGGAAGAAGCCTGTTCACTCTAACTTTGAAGAGATTAGGGTTGTATGCGTTCGGAAACACAGTCGCAGGCAGAGAGTTCCACTCCTCGCTGTCCGCATTATAAAAGACATTTGGAAACGCTTAGTGCGAATTGGTGGAATAGCAATAAGGTAAGGTCCTTTGTATAAAAACACTTTTTCATATTCAATACTTGCGGCCATGCCCGGGTCGACGACGCGTCGTGTTGCACGTGCGCCTCAAAGAGCTGTCTGCAATGTGACGGGGCCCCCATCGCCTGCCGGGTCGCGTTACTGTCTAAATAGGTAACCGTAACCCTAGAACGTAAAGGGCTATTGAAAAAACACCGTGGATTTTAGTCAGTATGAGTCTGATAGTCCACTCTGCTGCACACAGCGCGGGAGGACACATTAGATGATTTTACCACGATATAAAAATATCCAATACTTGATCGTCTGTATTGTTCTACATCATTCATCAATTAGTTCAATAACAATTTAGTCACCCTCGACAGTTAATGTCACAAAAGGGTTGCAAGTTATGATTGCACATCCCGGGGAGTATGAGAGCTAATATTTGTCGTTTGATCCGCGCGGGAGAAGTGTGTACAAGCCATTATGTGGAGAGGATCGGCCGCGGCTAAGCCTGTGTGTACATTGACACCGAAAATTGAATGTTTTTGTAATGTGATCGTGTTTGTATGACATTATAACGCAGGTTTTTCTCCGTTTAATGGTCGGCCATTGTTGAGAGGAAGGCGGTGAGCAACCCGTTGCGTTGGTCTTTTATTTGGGGATTCATTTTTCCCTTTAAATATTAAAATGGGTTATTGTGTTATTGATTGTAGGAATATTCTTCACTCCTCGGTCTTACACAGAAACTGTACGACCAAGAAAATGTACCTATGTACTGTTAAAATTGTGAATTAACCTCAAATTACACCGACACGAAGTCGATCTCAAAATTACGGCCCAATCACTCGATACTAAAGTTTAAACAAAGTTTCCTCAGAAGTTCTTACTTCTGAGGTTCTTGCTTAAAGTGTCTCAGAAGAGTTTCGCGAAGTTCCAAATAAATAATACCCGAGCCTCGATACTGAACTTAGAACCATATTCAATGAGTTCTAATATTCAGATGTAACTCATTACCAACTTCTGGCTCTCATCTTTGGTTTATACAACGAGTCGCTCATGTCTGTGAATGTCTTAGTAATAAAAAAAAATCGGAATTCTTAGCCAAATGGAAAACGGATAAAACTAGATTGAGAAAATTGAAAAATACTCTGGATACTGTAGTAGTAAAAAAGAAAATAAATGCAACTCGCAGCAATTTTATAAGCCATTTGCTTTAGAACTGATCGTTAAATCCAATTAAGTCACCCCTTTATCCTTTGAAATTAAAAATCAATATTGTGAGCGAGCAGAACTACTAAGAATAACAATTTGCATTGACGGGCCGTCGCGACCTTCGTTAAGAGGGTGAGTCGCAGATTGTCGCGTTTGTTCGCGGATTAATGCCGCCCTGTCGCCGTGTCGCGGACAAGCGTCAACTTTCGTCTTCGACATGGTTAGGGTTGCCAGAGACCGTGGGAAATGTCATCAGCTGAAAATTGTTTGAAATAGAAGTCAGTCATTAAATCATTGATTTTATTAACTCAGTCACAGCAGCCTCGGTCCATCCATTACTGAGTGCAGCCTTTTTTGGGTCGCGGGACTGTTTCATCATTTAAGCGTGACCCTGGAACGTAAAGGGCTATTGAAGGACCACCTTGGATTTTAGTTTCTACAAGTCTGACAGTCCCTCCTGCCCTGCCCTTGGTGGGAAGACTCATTTGATGATTTTACCAGGATAAAAAAAGCCTTCCTCTTTTTGGGTTTCATCCAAATCATTCTATATTTATTCGTATCTTGATGTGACTTCCTATTTATAAATCTAGGACTTAATGTTCTAAAATGTCAAAATCTGATCCAATCGGAAGTATTCATTTCAGACCGGACGAGACTGTTAAAAACAAAACCTTCTATTACACATTGACTATTCATTGACAGCCCTACACCCCCACAACGCACCCCGACTTAAGGACAAATCAAAACATAACTTTATTCCTCTCCAACAGAGTCGATTCTTGCCCAGCAGTTGCGTAGTGTTTAGGCGTCATTAGCGAAATGTCAAGCTGTCGCGACTCCTGAAGACTGTAAGGAGATTGATTATGAAAATGGACATAAATAAATACGATTTGTTACGACAAGTGGCAACTGTTATGAATGACCTGTCAGATTTCCGTGGTCAGCTTTTACGTTGTAACTTGTAAGCCATGAATACAACCTTCATTCCTTGTAATGTTTGTGTTTACAAGGTATTAGATTTTTACGCCTGAATTTCTGTAATGCTGACGTCAGTCGCGTATTTTAGTGAAAAAAGGCGCGTTTCCGTTAGGCAAGTCTTGCATACAAGTGTGACATCACATTGGCATACGGTATATTGGTATAGTTCAAAAAATAGTTTTGACGGCACGGTTAGCGCAGTGGTTGAGCAATTGGATTGCTACGCTGCGTGACGCGGGTTCGATTCCCGGACGGAGCAAATATTAGTGTGATCTACAAGTACTTGTTCCGGGCCTGGGCGATTGTGTATGTGAGTTTATATGTTTGTAAACGCACCCACGATACAGGAGATTTTTTTATGTTACCTGTGTTGCCCATAAGTTATAAGTAACACTAACGTTCGTAACCCTAATCCCTCATTAAAGGCCATGACAGGCAAGCACATCCTGCCTCAATCATATCAACTTCATCCCAAGACGAAATTTCAATTATCTTCAAACATTTTCTGTGAAACAGATACCAGGGCTCTATAAACATGTCAGAGGCTGTGCGAGCCGACGTGGAACAGCCGCGTGATTTATTGCTTACTTTTTACAAGTTACGAATAATGTGCGAGCATCTTTGCTTCTTACTGCTCCGATTTGTAGTTGGCGCTGTACAGAAAAGTTTTATGAGCTGCTGTAGTGTGATAGCTTGGAATAAGATAGATAAAATGCACTATATTGTACGCCAAAATTGTTATATATTTTTATTTCAAAGAATAAGAACAGTGTTTGTTGAAATAGAACAGTGTTTAGTAAAATACAAATAGTTTTGGTAGCATTAATTTTTTTCGATTTAAGTAATGTGGTGTAAGATATAGAAGGAGGAGCTCGTGGCTAAATAATTTATTGGAAATGCCAGAGTATGCACACAGTGCTAGCGCCGATAGTAAAATAGATAATTATTAATAAACACATCCATCTCATCGTCACAGACCTTTTATTTCAGAATGACAACACATCTTAAACTAGTGTTCTATGTCATCATGTGACAGATTACCTTACGGCCAGCAAGGGCCTACAAGGAGTATCAACACCTTCAACATAATTACAGCCGCACAGTCCGATCTTCCGGGTTAAGCCGTGCTTGCCGAGGTTGGGCCGTGGATGAGTGACCATCTGTCATAGCGAGCTTACTCCGTGCCTCGGAAAGCACGTAAAGTCGTTGGTCCCGGGTGTCATTTGTAGATCTTTGACAGTCGTTACTATTAGTCAGAAGCTCTTAAAGTCAAACAACCGGTCTTACCATGGCTTATCGTATTACCCAGTTACTGGATTGTGGAGGTCCGATAGGCAATCGCTCTATGTAAAATACTGATATTCAGCTGCATCTGGTTCGACTGGAAGCGGACTCCAATATTGTTGGGAAAAGGGAAGCAGATGACGATGTAAGAAAAAGAAATGGATCTTTTTGAGATTACAGAATGACAATTGTCGGCCATACCCAACAATTCAATCTTACTCAAGGAAAGTAATGCAGTTTAAAAATACATCTCTATCAATCGGAGGAAACACGGAGATGCAAGATCATTCATTTTCCAGTATGTTCATAAACCAACTTTCATTTTGCGTCGTGTATCTTTCATGGACTGACAGTACCGAACGGTATTGCATGGACAAATGGGAACTCATGTTCTTGTGTTTATCAACAGGACATGTCTGCTATGAATATTAGGAACATGCACGTACAATGTTAATCGTTTAAAGCTAATTCTATTAAACATGAAAAAGTACAATACGTTCTTCAGTAAAACATCCAGTAAACAGCCTTTGTCAAACAGACAGGCGTGGCGAATGCGAAGCGTGATGTTTTTATTTGTAATGTATGGAATTGTTTGAATCCAGTCACATAGAAAAGCGAAAGCGATCCGATAGCGTGACAGAACTATCGGACTGACGTCTCGCTTCGGTTCGGTATCACTTCGGACTCGCCTGTCTTTTTGACAAAGGCGTAACTGAAAAAGCCAAGGTAATGAAAGATTCACCATGCTCCTTAAATAAGTTCTTAAGGAAATATTTATTTATTATTTATTTCATTATTTATTATTTATACGTGCATCTTTATCATGCTTAAGAATGTAAATAATATACAAGTACGTTTACACCTATAAAGCTGGGATGTATGTGAATATACAGCGAGTTTCGTATGATAAACATTGCCTAATCCTCAGTGTAGTGTATGTTGATATTGAATCAGACCTCTGAGACCGACTCTATTCCTCGTAGGTTATATAAGCTAACACTAACCGACAGTTACCTATTTATTCGTTGACGTTATTTGCTTAGTAGTTTATCCAATAATTACAAAGCATATTAAAACTATACCGCGTCCGCCCACTTGCGTTGCCGTCGTCTCGTTTAAACAGGAAGGAATTGCGTGGGTGTCGCTGGGGCTGTGGAAAACTGTCAGCCTTGCGGGGTTATCAGATCGGTCGCGGGGCCGTCACCCCGTACGTAATTAACGCTGTCAAACTTTGTTACCAACTCCACTATATTTAAGGCTCAGTTAAACGACCTTCTGTTTACCAGCCCTCCCTTCGTTTGACACCAAAAAAACAAACCTGACCGCAGCCTCTTTTAAACAAAACCCATCCGATTGTATTTTTTAAACGCGGCCAATTTTTAACGAGATGGTTGTTGTGTGCAGTGCCGCGGTAATCGAGATTAAAAATACAGCCTGTTTTTTCAATATTTTCAGCAGTTAATGCTTGCGCGAACAATTCGATTAATTCATAACACATGATTTCGTGCCGTAGTCTACATTAATATTATAAAGAGGAAAGATTGAGAGAATGTTTGTGTTGAATAAGCTCCGAACTACTGGACCGATTTCAAAAATTCTTTCACCAGTTGAAAGCTGCTTTGGTCCTGAGTGGCATATGCAATAAGAGGAGGGGGGAGGTTGAGCAGGCGAAGCCGCTGGCAAAAGCTAGTGGGATATAAAATGGGACAAGATGTGATATTTTCCCACGCCGGGCGCTGCTGAGCGGAGGCAAACGTTTGTTATCATGTCGACGATAAAATGTTTACGGCTGATGCATTTTACTGGCATCTTGCAGTATGGGAAGTGTACTTACTCGAGCGTGGGTAACCTATTACGTGCTATTCGATTTCTAATAGCCTTAAGCTTGAAATTTTATATTTGTCAGGATATTGACGCTTTGAAGTAGCACTACTATCTGTCGAAGTTAACATAGTGTATTATCTGTCAATTAACTAATTTTATCAGTCATGTTGTTCTCCAATCGGGGTGGCGGGATTCATCTTGGAAAAATCGAACACGTGGTGTTATCTACCAACCCGCACTGCGCTCGCGTAGTAGTTTACTGCCCACTCCATGAGAGAGTGAAGGCGTAAGTAACCGGTAGTTGGAATATTTTAGTCTAAATCGGCGGAATCTTGTACCAGGATTTCATGATAGACAAGGCGTTCAATTCCTAACGACTTACAAATAACTCCCAAACAAGCGTTAAGTGTATTGAGCGGTCATCAGCGTCAGTGGTGGGTCGTCTCATTACTCTCAGTGAACAGCACATTAACTGGCCGATCAGGGAGGCAACTAATGTAAATTTATACGTGGCCCGGCCGTAAGTAACGTCGATATCTCCATCGAGCTCCGTTTATCGCCGCCTGGGATTGCAAGCTTAAGGTACGACATTATAACTAGCTGCACGAGGAAAATGTGGCGCGAGCTGTCGTTAACTTATTTAATAAGCTTTGAGGGAAAGGAATTGGTTTTTGAAAGTTTTTTTTTTAAATATATTTTTAGTACCGTAGTCTAGTGCTGGAGATCACAGACTGGAACAGGAGTGGTGCACAGATGACCTCATTAAAGTGGAGTTACTGGGTTACCCATGACACTAAACCGACAAAAATTTAACCACGCAGCGTTGCGTGGCTAAAAGTTACTGAGGGAGAGAGAGTCCGGTGGAATTTAATTTTTACTGACCGTCTTCGCATTTGAACATACTGCCTTCTGAATCTACCGAGTTACCTCTTTTTCATACATTAATAATACGTGCTTCTACAAGTATCAAAATACAGTAACAAACATTTTTACTGATAATGTTGTAAGTTTTCCAATCACAGCTCGAAAGTTGCTCGAGAAGAAGGTTTTCAAATATTTTTGATGAAAGTTTAATCTCAAACGAAGACGTGAAGCCGTTTTCAATCTTTACGTGAATTTTGTTTGAACCTCGATATATTACGCAAATAGAATATGTTACTCAATAGTACCTAGTTGGACTGGAATCCGACCCTCAATCGGTTGAGACAAGGGTAGAACAATGTGTGGGATGACAGGATATGTAGTAGACCTTTGGTTCTTAAACTTTCTTGGTGGCGGAACCATTTTGAAAAGCTAAATTTTTTCAGGAACCCCAATATAAAACAAAATGTTGCGTGCTTTCTAAAAGGTGCATTCACACACATCAGTCACGTCACCGAAAAAGGATCGGTGACGGTTTGTGAAAACTCTCTCACGTTCCGCTGTCTGACCGGTGACTGACGTGTGGGAACAAATTCATCCTACTCATTTGATGATTTTCCACGAAAAAAAAAGGAGTATAGAAACATTGGTTTTTAACCGGGCCGGTGACGTGACATGACGGTGACTGATTTATGTGAATTAACCTTTAAAACTAGGTAATCGTAACAATAAATGTAAAAAAAAAGTTTCTTATTTTTCATCAATTCTTTGAAGGACACCGTGCATTCTCGCGGAGCCCCCACAAAGACTGAAACTCCAGGGCTTCGCGAAGTACACTTTGAGTATAGCTGTAGTAGACCGTACGTATGTGTGACGGTACAAATGTATTGTCTAATAACATGATTGACGCCTGCCTATCGAACCATTGTTGCTTCTGCACTATAAGTTGGTGATGGAGACTAAGAAATTGATCGCAACGCACGATGTAGCGGAGACGTGCTTTAAAGGGCGCATCCGCGGAGTAAATATATTTTTAAATAATTTTTAGTTTTACATTTTAAATGTTTATCAAAATATCTAGTTGGCAAGCATTGGCAGATCTTATGGCCCCTAATAATACGGTCACTAGAGGCGCTGTCATCTCGCATACGACATATGCTGCGCCATCTACAGCTTTAATTAACTGCATCCCGATTGTACCGCGATTGTAAGTTCACTCCGCAACAACCAGAGAACCGACTCGTAAATTATTCACACTGTGGAGGAGTATGAATCTCGTAATTATTCACACAGTCGCACGGTGTGCTTTGAGCAATGCGTCGCAGTGGCGTAAACGTTTCGTTTGGGTATACTCAAGTAATGCGGATACAGTCGCGCGCCATGTTTCTTTATTTCCTAAGGGCTCCTGTACACGGAGCCACCGCCGCGCCGTCACTGCTCCGCTACCGCGAATGGCAGCGCGGTGGCGACGCGGCGGCGGCGCGGTTGCAGCGCAGTCGTGAAGGTATACACAGCATCTCTATGTAGCATTCGCTAGTGTTCGACTTTATTTATTCCATTACCGGCCGCCAAAATATGCACATGTACCAAATTTTTAGTAACCTAACACGTCCCGTCGCATTAGAATAGGATGCATCCACAACTTTCTAATGGACTTGCGACGTTCATTTTGCCATTTTATGCTGTAGATATAGTGCCAACATTAATTTCTTTCTAATTGTTAATTTAGACATCTCCGTGCGAGTGCTACACATATACTCGGCGCAGTTAGCTATGTGTTATTAACAAAACACTATTAGTATGGTAAAATCAAGCGGCGCGGATGCGTGGCGATGCAGCGGTCGGCGCGGTCGCTAAGGTACTTATACAACATAGAAGCGTGTTGACGGAGTGGTGGCGACGCGGCGGCGGCGTTGTGTACAGGAGCCCTAATACTTCGCCATATTTCACGTAGTCGTAAAATATCGCATAAAATTTTATTTGAAATATTTCCTGTAATTTTTCAGGGACAGGAAATTAATCTTAATTAGATTAGTCGAGGCGGCCATTTTTCATTTAAGTACTCTCTCTTTATTGAAAAAGGAAAACGGATATATATTTTATTGAACAAATTCCAATTTGTTTTTTACAGATAGTTTATTGGAAGCTGTCAGTGGGTCGTTAAAAGTCGAACAGCTACTACACTGGACGTTTAGTTGTAGCATGTAGAGTTATCGGTACTTAATGCTATTTGAAATATAGTTAAGTCCTTAACTTTTAACTAGTTATAGTTTCATGGGATTATTTATCGATGCTGGTTCTTCAGTTATCTCATAGACTTATTGAAGTATCGCTGGGCACTACATTGTATAAAACAAAGTCGTTTCCCACTGTATGTCCTTATTTAAGCTTAGATCTTTAAAACTAAGATTCAAGAGGAAGGTCTATTCATGTATATAACATGCATAATATAGTAGATATTGAACCCCTGCGGAGCCTGGGTGGGTCACTAGTAAAAATCTGACTGAATCTAATTACGGTCAATCCAACTTATGCATTTAGAAATCTGGGAAATTACAGCCTCACGCTACATAATATCACGGTAGCATTTCATATATCCAGCTTTTCTTAACAACTTTCCATGTTTATGTGTGAGTTCATACATATTTATTTATATTATAATGCTAGCAACGTCTAGCGTTGAAAGAAACATGGGACGTTTACCATAAAGTATAGAGTTTTATGGAACTAACTGACGTTGTTAATTTGTATTCACTGGTGATAGTCATAATATTAATTTGTAACATTGATAACGCTCCACAAGTTCCCGCTGGCTCAGCCAAATGTTATTCATACATTTCGATCTAATTTGTAGTCGTGTAGTACTGGCGAGTTGTGACGTCACCGCGGCACACGCTTAAAAGTTGCTGAGTTTTTAGCCAAGGCCCGCAAATTGATGCCTTAATCATGAGTTTGGGGTAACGAGATTCAAACACGTGGCTCGGTTTGAATTACATGAAAAGTTTACTGAATTGTGTGATCTTATTAAACTCCGCTAATTAAAGACGCGGTTGCTGTCGATACGCGGCAAATAAAAATCATAAAATTCCTTTCAGTCTATAAAGGACGTGCCGATGGGTTCAATCGCCAATAAGGTTATTCTCATTCCACGATAGTTACAGTTCCTGCACCATAAAATCAATGAACAATACGAAGGTCGTATAAGTGGGACTATCACCATTTTATAGAGGTCGCCAGATAAAATTACAGTATAGTAAAATTCAATACGTATATTTTTGAGGCTTTTCAACAGCACTGAGATTGATTGTAGTTTTATAACCCTATTTACTTTTATCTCCCGAAAAAGGACACCTTTATATAAAAGTTTGGTTGCGCTAAATAAAGCTTAACTTGCAAAGTTTTGTGTAAGTCAGAAGCTAATGCGTAGATTAAAAGCAAGCGCCGGCGCCGCGCGTATTCTTTAGCAAGAAAACAAAGAAGTTTTCAACACAGAACAAAAGGTGTCTGGGATGTAACAAGTTTCGGTTTTAACTACATTTATTGCATTTTTTCATGGCTGTTTACATTGTTCACAAAATGTTTTGTGCTATCTGAGTACCCTTATCAAGTCTAATGCATCGTGTCCATTGCACACACTAAGGGTTTGTTTAGATTGCAAACATGGCTACAGATAACCAGACATTGATATATACTTCAGAACAGTCTGCGGTTTGACTGTATCTTTGAACTGGGCTTTAAAAGCTAAAATATTAGGTTATTTAATTATGACACAGATTGAATAAAGCCGATGCCATTTGGACGTGTTCATGTCCATGACGATGAAAAAATAAATTGAGCCACACATAAAAATTTTATTCAACTCTTAAATTCGTGTTTTCTATTTATTCTAAAGTGAAAAGCACTGGCACGTTTTCACGTCGCGTGTAAACAAAGAGTGCGAGTATGTGGGAACAAAAGTGCGGTAACAAGTGTATTATTTAAACAGGAGGTGTCTAGTGGCGCACGCCGCTGTGTCGATGCATTGTTCGACGTGTATGACTGCATGCCGCTCATGAGAGCCTGGTACCATCCGTGTCAAGTAGGAGAAATTATTCCTGGGAAATGTATTGAAATGCTTTTTTTTGCTGTTTCATTTGTTTTTCATTTTCATTGTTTAGGCATCTCAGTACGAGTAGGTCGCGGGACTGTACGCATTACCGGGCAGGGCAGAGCGGGAGGGACTGTCAGACTCGTACTGACTAAAATCCACGGTGTCCTTCAATAGCCCTTTACGTACCGGGGTCACGGTAATCCGTTGGTCCCGCGACCATATATCGGAAACTTAAAACATTTAATAAAATTACAAATATCCAGTTTAATGTAGAACTTTAAACTGGATATTTGTCATAAGAGTGTTAGTGAAGGTCGCGGGACTGTACGAATTACCGTGACCACGGAACGTAAAGGGCTATTGAAGGACACCGAGGATTTTAGTCAGTACGAGTCTGACAGTCCCTCCCGCTCTGCCCTGGGTGGGAGGACTCATGTGATGATTTTACCAAGCTAAAAAAAAAGTACGAGTAACTTAAATGAAAATAGATTCATTCAAATCTTGGCATTCATGGTTGCTTTTTTACATAATTATTATGTATTTTTTTGTTGTTTTATGATCATGAAATATTTATATACGAGATGTTGTAAACAGTTTGTATTGTAAAGCGTAATAAATGATAAATTAAAAGCAAACAAAATTATTTAAATCATTTAAGAATTCTTCGAACCAAGCGAATATCATTGAATATTTTATCTCCACACTAAATAACTCATCTTCCACGAATTAAGCATCGTTCGCCTTGTACAAGATTAATGACTTACAGTTTAATCTGACAATACGAACGTAGGAGCAATGGAAATGACATTACACAACTAGCAGCCATCTTTATTTAATGACGTCACGTGACACCAGGCCACATGACGGTAAAATATTGCTAGAGTTACGAATGTGCTCGGTAACTTTATTCGTCTTTGAGTTACGTCTTGTAAATGATATTTCTCTAATGAGTTACAGACCTCGACGTAATTACGTTTCATATAAATGTGTAAATATTTGATACGACGGTAGAGGTTTAACGTGATCTCATCCTCTAGCGTACTAATTACCCGCTCGTAGTTTGCTTTCCATTATGACGAAAATTATATGCAAGTAAACCTACTCTGGATCTTCAATTATTCCGACATTAGCTCATACGTATCTAATGACTTAATTCGCTTATAAATCCATTCACTTAGCTGGGACACTCACCTTGGTATATTGTTGTGTAGTTAGGTTCACGTATATATGGCTATATGTATTGTATGTACGTCTATCCTAATTCCCGCCAGATTGCATTTTCCGCTCGACGGGCGCTACGTCGCGTCGCCTCCATGTCAATGTGCTATGACGAGCTTATCCAACGACGCTACGACGCTACGGATGTACTGAAACCCACGTTATGTACCATCGTTGCACATGCATGCAATTACGTGACATTACCAGCGACATATAGAGGCTATTATAGCGTGTACAATCTCAACTTGGATTATACAATTGAATGCGTTAGTGGAAGTTGTGTGCTACGCCGTAGCACTGGCGTAGCATCGTCTACGGACGGACGGTGCAAGTTTAATGTTAGTGTCGGGTTTGTTTTGAATTATAGCTGTACTGCATTCACGCAGTTCTGCTGTTGTAATGAATACTGAGTAGATACTTGCTACTGAAATACACAGCACTTTAAATATATTCAGTTAGAAACTAATAATAAATCCGAAAAACTTTGGAGATATTTTTTACTCTTTACAAACATAACGTCACAAAACTTAAAACAAATAACAGAAGTCTTATTTTAGTTTGCTTTCAAAAGAATATGATTAATGATGAAAGTTTCAGACCGCCCGCTACGAATGTTTGAGTTTTTCATTGCAAAAACTTGTCTATTGTTAAGATATCTTTATTTTTATGTGAGATTAGACTTTATTTTTATGTTTGGGTTTTAGAAGATGTTTCAACTCGTCGGCGGGTTATAATGAATTGTTTCAAAGTCAAAGTCAAAGTCAAAGCGTTTATTTGCGAACTAAGTGTTTACATGTTGGTGTCATCTTATGTTAGTAGGTACTTTTGACTTAGCAGCCTTTTACAAGCGTTGCAAATTTCATCTTTATCATAAAATTCATGCATTTTACATTATTATTGCATTATGGTTTTCTTATTTTGCAGTTTAATTTAAATGAATAATTTTATTACAGTCATGTTCAATTTAAGTTTAGAAATATAAGTATAGTAAATAATATATAAATTAAGTAATTTTAAAACCAAATGTCAATAGAGATTAAAAATTAATAATTCAATACAATATCTATTCATTTTCATGTCAACTTGAATCTTATTGTTTGTATAGGACAGATCTCCACTTTTGTACACGAGAGGTAGTAGTTATACTAAGTTAGACTCTAAATATTCTTTTACTGAGTAGAAGCACTTTTGGATTAGGAAAAATTTTAGCCTTTTTTGGAATAAAGTTACTGACTTTTCGGATTTAAATTTGTTGGGCAATTTATTGTATATTTTTATTGCCATATAATGTGGACTATTGCTTAACATTTTAATTCTTGAGGGTGGGGCGCATAACCTCTTTTTATGTCGAGTATTGATGTTATGTGTATCTTCTATTTTAGTAAATTTATTGATATTTTTAAAGACAAATAGGCAAATGTCAAGTATATACATTGACGGCAGAGTTAGAATCTGAAATTTTATGAAGTATGGTTTGCAGCTCTCCGTATTGTCTATTTGGGCTAGAATTCTTATGCATTTCTTTTGGATTATGAATAGTTCATCCACGTTAACACTATTTCCCCATAGCATGACGCCATATCGCAGCCACGAGGATGCGTATGCGTAGTACGCAGCCATAGCTGTTTGTGTGTCGGTACTTTGTTTAATTTGAAAGAGAGCATAAGAGAATCTGGATAGCTTTGTTTTTATATGTTCTACGTGTGATTTCCAGTTAATGTGTGTGTCAATATTTATGCCAAGTAGATTAAATGTATTAACTTCTTCTATTTGCGTGTTCCTGAATGTTGTTTTTAGATTTAGAGGTGGTTTTTTGTATGATCTGAATTGTATTAGTTTCGTTTTGTTACTATTAATTTCTAAATTATGTATTTGGAGCCAAGTATCAACAGTTTGAAGCGTATCATGTATTTGAAGGTTAGGGTTAGTTACATTTTCACACTTGATCAATATTGAGATGTCGTCTGCAAATAATACTGGTGAAGCGTTTTTAGTATCTAATATTTTAGGGAGGTCATTAATATAGATTAAAAATAGTGGGCATCCTAATACACTTCCTTGTGGGATTGAGCAAGTAATTTGTCTTTCATGTGATCTAATGGTTTTGATCTGGCTTTTCTTATGATCATAATTTTCAATTTGTACTATTTGTCTTCTATTTTGTAAGTATGAGTGGAACCACGAATAAGCTGGTCCTCGTACACCGCAGCCATGTAGTTTAGTCAGTAAGATATCATATAGAACCTTGTCATATGCTTTTGTCATGTCTAGTAATAGCCCAATTACATATTGTTTATCGTTTATATGTTGTAGCGCTTGCTGAACATATTTATAAACTGCCAGTGTTGTTGATCTATTTTTTCTAAATCCATTTTGCGCATTATCAAGAATATTAAACTTTTCTAAGAATTTGTATAGCTGATTGCACATAGCCTTTTCAAATATTTTGGAAAAGGTTGGTAGCAGAGCTATGGGTCTATAATTGCTTGGGATATGTTTGTCACCTTTTTTATGTACTGGTTTTACTAAAGCTACTTTGAGTGCGTCTGGAAATTGGCCGTCTTGAAAGCTTTGATTGATTAGAAACATTAAAGGGATGGAAAATTCTATTGCGCATTGTTTCAATAAAATTGGTGGAATGTCATCGATGCCACAGCTATGTTTGTTTTTGGTTGACCTTATTATATTTACTATTTCCTTTTGATCTACGGGGCGTAAGTACATAGAACAAACAGAGGGGTTGATCACAGGTTTCCCGATATTGTTAGTCGAGGTAGATGTTTGGTTTTGCCCAACAGTCGCAAAGAATTCGTTAAACCTATTGGCTACATTAGACGGGCATTTTATTTCTTCATTATCAATCTCAAGTGATATGTTTTTACGTGTGTTCATTTTTGTCTTTCCTGTTTTAGTGTTAATTATATTCCACATTGTTTTCACCTTGTTGTCAGATTTTTGCATTTGTTTAATATATGTCAGTTGTTTTGATTTTCTTATAGTCGATTTTAATATTTTACTATATAATTTATAATTTTTCTTTATAACACAACTTTTGGTTTCATTAAAAATAGTTCTTAATACTCTCTTATGTTCACATGATTTTTTGAGGCCTTTAGTAAGCCATGTTTTCTTTGGTTTAGAGTTTATTTTTATTTGTTGCAATGGAATATTTTTATTTAGATTTTGTTTTATTATTGTGATGAAGGATTCGTAGTTTTTGTGAACACTGTTATTTTTATCTAGCACAATTTCCCAGTTTTCCAATTTTAATGATTTTTTAAAACTTCCTTTGTTTTATATAGCCGGAGGCGGAGGCTGAAGTAGTTAGCGACGTGCAAGTTTTAATTTTATACAATACGGGCTTAGATGTGGTATGAAGCATGGGAGGAAGCGGGGAGACATTCGTTTCAATAAAGAACAAAATTGAAAAGCAGTTATTCAAATAAGGTTTGAAATCAGCACTTTTTGAACGTGAAAAATTACGAAAGATCCCCAAAATGTTCAGTAGAATTACCGAAATAAACTTCTAAATGGAAAAAAAAGTGTTCTCATTACGGTGCTCCCTTACGTGTGTAATGTAACATTACAGATTGGATTTTAAACACGATTATTACAATACTGCCTCCCTGACTGTCGAGGATTCTTGTGTGATGTATGCGGTCCGCTGGATACATTAAATTTCAAGTGGAGCGTATTGATGTTACAAGTTGTATCATTACAAGGTGTGCATGCGCATTGTAATGCTCGATTTTTCTCCCTCACTGATGTGATCCTCGAATCTGTAACGATTACAGGCGAATGCTCCCGACGAGGAAGCACCTTTTTTTTATCGTGGTAAAATCATCAAATGAGTCCTCCCACCCAGGGCAGGGCGGGAGGGACTGTCAGACTTGAATGACTAAAATCCACGGTGTCCTTCAATAGCCCTTTACGTACCGGGGTCACGGTAATTCGTAAGTCCAGCGACCCCGGGCAAGCACCTTTACATTATTTTTAATGTAAAAGGTATTATACTAGTTTGAGTTACTAGCATCAATTTTTCTTAATTATATTTGTAACTTTCTAATTCATTTGGACTGCCGTTGCAAAGTAATTTTCTAAAGTACTACTATGCCTAACTAAAAAATAAAATAGACTGAAGTGAAATGAAAAATTCAAGCAATTAGTAAACGAGTAGGTTGTTGATATTATCTGAATGTAACTTCTTCACCTTGGCCCAGTTTTTTCTGGTGTATTGGTTGGTCGGGGGCGGCCGTCGAGTGGCGCGGATATGCGACGCGTAACAAATTACGTGCATAAATCATTCATATGAATGCAGGTTTGTATGTGAATAGAAACTACGAAGGTTTTATTACTGGTGCTGTGTCTTTATTGATGTGTGTACTTTGAATTGTCTAGATACTAGCTGTTCCCCGCGGTTTCTACCATTGCTCAACTCCTATTTGGTCGTTGCATTATGTTTGAATCAGTAGTTCCCGATATTAGTGCGTTTAACGAAATAAACTCTGTAGCTCTAAATTAATTAAGTATGGATAATACACAATATTGTTGTTGGTTGTTTACATGCTTTCCTAGTAACTGTTGATAAGGTTCGATTAAATTCGAACGGATAGGCGATAGATAGGCGACTGGTTGCATACACCGGGTAGTGAAATATACTTTAGTTGATTGTCTAATTGCAATTTACTCTTAGAGCAACCTTTGCTTAATACGAAATAAGACAAGACCACGGAGATTCGTGAGATAATGAATGAATGAGATGATTCGCACTGACATTTTCCTTGTGCACTGTGTACGATTTCGATTTTTCATTTCTTCTTTTTAGATTATTATTACATGGTATTTCTATGTAAAGAAAACGGTTAACAAAGAATTTTTCTTTATCAAGTCAACCATTTAAAAGCGGTCACAACTTTTTTTATGTGTTTAGGTATCAAGTTCTGCACATTACTGGGTTTTAATGTAAAATATATATTTAAGCTACATACATTCAGAACGCGTTCAAATTGATCCGCTATTATCTGCATGTAATTTATCGTGTTCATAATTACAATCCATCCCGGGGGACTCAGCCTAGATTAGGCAATCAAATCCCGTGTCACTTGCTGTTACAGCGCTGCGATGCGTTACACTGTACCAATACCATGGCGAATCCATGAGGGAAATTTTGTGTCAGAAGGAACATTGAACGCTCTCGTAATTTCAACGTTGGGCTCAGCACTTACAGTTGCAAATTGAACGCTTATTCCTTACGATGTTAATTAATCATATTATCGACGAATAGATTTCTAATCAATTTCAATTAATTAATGAAATGTCTGATGGCCGAGAGTATATTGGTGACGGTTGAAAGATTGGTTAATTAGATTGATCATATAGGTAAGTATGTACAAGATAATCTTATATTGATATACACAGTTTATATTTTCTACTGTTCTATCTTTAATTATGGACCTGTTTCTAGTCGTTGGTTTCAGTACTGTTATTGTTATCCCATGGAAATCTTTTATTATAATAATACTCGTATATTAATATCAATATCACGTAGGAATAATGTTATTCATCATCATCAGCCCGAAGACGTCCACTGCTGAACATAGGCCTCCCCCTTAAACCGCCACGCTGAACGACAATCCGCCACTTGCATCCATCGGTTGCCCGCGACTCTCACGATATCGTCGGTCCACCTAGTGGGAGCTTACGTTGCGTCATTCGGTCCGTGGTCGCCACTCGAGAACTTTTTTTCTTCCCATCGGTTATCAGTTCTAGGAGCGATCGATCTGGCCTGCCAATTGCCACTTGATGTCGCAAATTTTATGAGCTATGTTGGTGACTGGTTCTTCAGAGAAAATCCTTGTGTTGGATTTTATTCTGCAAAGAAACTTTAAGAGTTGTCCATAATATTTGAACATTTTCCAATACTTTGTACCACACCCGATTTGTCCACTAGCCATTAATAAGGCTTTGAACAAACTTACATCGTTCCTGTCGCGGCGAACTCGCGCCGCTATCTCTACACGAACACTGCTGACCTCAGCGGAACTCGCACAAACTCTTATGACATTAGTTTTACTCGGAACGTGCAATAGCTATTGTAGAATATTTGCAATAGTTTCTAGTAAGTTCTACCAGCTGTGTGTACACTCGTTGTGGTAAGTGGTCGGTATAAAACATTCGCTACTAAGCCATTCAGTCGTTAGGGCTCACTGGAGACCTTTAACGTGCTTTGTTTTTCCATTTAATGAAGAAAATTGCCTCGGCTCTCCTCGAACAATAAAGTATCTACGATGCTTATTTTTATCTTCGAGCTTTTACAAAAGTAAAGCTTATCTTATCCGTTTGTTTTTTCAATTCGAAATGTTTTGTGAAAGTAATTGTAATATTTTACCAAATTGTGAATCTCAATAACATATTGGCTACCGTTTAGCATCTGAGCCCTTTGTCCTCCTTTTACAGAATTCAATTCTCTAAGTTATAAATAAGAGGGGAATGATTTCTTATAGGTACAACCTCTGATAAACCCTTTGAGGATTACAAGGTTGATGTTTTTTTTTTTTTTTTTTTGCGTGGTAAAATCATCAAATAAGTCCTCCCACCCAGGGCAGGGCGGGAGGGACTGTCAGACTTGTACTGACTAAAATCCACGGTGTCCTTCACGAGCCCTTTACGTACCGGGGTTACGGTGATGGGTAAGTCCCGCGACCCCGGCAGGCTCTGGCCCTCTACAGGCCCCGTCAATGTGCTGACACTCCTTGAGGCGCGCGTGGAACACAACGCGCCGTCGACCCGGGCATGGTCCATGGTCGGACAGCAAGTCGCCCATTACTCGCTGCCCGCATGCCCGCGCCTACGGTGGCCGGAGATCGTCCTGTGACGTCCGACGCCGTGGGCGTCTACCACTGCGGCTGGGATGGAGGGAGGACGCTGTCCTCTCCCTCAGGCGGCCCGCCTCCTCCTTCACGAGCATGACTGCTTCGCAGAAGGAGGCGACCGCTTCCCACTCCGTCTCGCCCCGCAGCATGGCCTCGACCAATGCCGGGCGCGAGAGGTCTCCGCCTATCGCCGTCGTGAGGACACGGCGGTGCTCTGCCCAAGCGGGGCAGTCCTGCACCGTATGCTCCACCGTGTCCTCCGGACGATCCTCGCAGTGGTGACACCCAGGCGTTTCTTCCCTCCCTATCAGACACAGGAACCTCCCGAAACTTCCGTGTCCGGTGAGGACCTGCGTCATGCGGAAGGTAAGGACGCCGTGACGCCTATCCAGCCACTCCTCAAAGAGGGGTCTTACCGCCGTGATTGCGGCGTGCCCGGACCTCGGTTGCGACAGTCGCTCCCTCCATACTGCCCTGAGATCGCGCCGGAGCTCTTCCCGCCGCGCCTCGACCTGTCGAGGCAGCGGGGATTCGCCCCGGCGCACTATGGAAAATCGTAGAACAACTGCTGATTAAAAATGGTTTTTGTCAATGTCGCTACTGGCATGCTTTTTTTATTTTAGTTAATAGTTTAAGGACCAAACTAGACTATAATATCAAAAAATTATAAATATTAAATGAAATGATTTTTTTACAACACCACAAACTTTATAGTTTTGACGGACGTCCATGTCAGGCCCGTTCACTTCATCACTTTTAACTTGATTTTATTGTTATACGTTACAGGAAAAGGTATGATGTATTATATATTTCTGGAAACCTCATCTTTTGAAGAGTATGAAACAGCTAATATGTATTTAATGTTATGTTAAGGTTCACCTTAAAATAATTGCAAAATAAAATATGGTGAAAAAAAAGTTTTTTTAAAGTTCAACGAGACTTTTGACAGTTACCCACGTTTACCCCTGCTTTACATTTAATGTTGATTTGTAGCCTAACTATCTATAAACATAATCAAATAATAACAGCTGCGGATATTTGCGGGTTTCGGAGTAATTAATAAAAATGTGATAAGAGTCAGAAAACGGAAAATCGCTCGCTATCTATTGCGGTTTGAAATGTTGCTGTTTACATCAATAGTTTGCGGTAAGTTTTGTAATTTATCATTGATATTAGGGCATTTATCTTTTTTGCACTCATGTTGCGTGTGAAAATATTAATCAACAAAATGCACACTACCCTCATATTTCAAATAGTATATAAACAGTGGTTTCATTCCATTGTAAATAACAAAATAGTGGTGAATTAACAGAAGTGTAATTACATTTGTTGACTCTTCAAAATATCTACTTTCAAGTGTTCTAAACGTGAAATAATACTTTCGTATATCGAGGGAGGAAAATCGTTGGAAGCATTATTATCAGTTTTGCAAGAAAAATATCATGTGTCAGAAGACAACTTATGTTTCATCCTCAGTGATTTTCAAAGACATATTATTCCCGCTTTTAATAAACGCTGGAACGAAGCTTCACGGAACAAGGATACATTTTGGTTGGAATCAGAATATTCAATAACTTTACCGGACTCTAAACTTTCGGAAGATGCACAAGAATCTCGCAATAAGGATTATAAAAAATTTCGTCTTCATCATGCTAGAAACTGCTCAAGATCCGCTACAAACGAAGATGTATTTCATACTCTTCTTTATACTTCAGATCCCTACATTACCAGCATTAGAAAACCGTATACTAAAAACGTGAAGGAACTTGATGAAGACACTTTAGATTTTTTGAAAGTGAACGAATTAATTTTAGATCCCGAAGTTCATCAAGTATAAATAACATAACATTTAGTAAACAGTACAATTAATTAATTAACCTGTGTTCGATTTTAATCTTTAAAAAAATGCTTTTTTTATTTTATTTGATTTTTATTTTGATGTACTATATGATATTTGGTTTTTGTAAACATTAAAATAATAGTATTCATTATTAAGAAATAAACATTGGAGATTTTTTATAATTTTGAATTTGTATTATTTTTTAAAAATATTATTTTAAATTTAATCATAATAAATTACATTCTATTTGAAGCCATATACACTATTCTATATTTGTGCAAAATTTTAGAACATAATATTCAGAAATAAAGAAGTTATTGATTTTTAATCAGAAACAGACCATTATTTTCCACAGTGCGGCGCTGCGCCTCCACGCGCCATTCGTAGACGCGCTGGAGGGCAGTCGCCTCCAGATCCCAGGGCAGCAATCCTGCTAGGAGGTTGGCTGATTCGCCGGCGATCGTGCGGTATCCCCGGATCATCCGGATAGCCATGACCCTCTGGCATGCGACCAGCTTGAGTGGTCGCGTCCGGATGCTTAGGGCCCACACAGGGGCCCCGTAGAGGGCCATGGACCGCACGACACCGGCGTACAGCCTCCGGCAGGAGGCGTTTGGCCCGCCGAGATTGGGCAGGAGTCGCCTGAGGGCGCCTGCTGCCCGGTTCAGCTTTGGGAAGGTTGATGTTATGACAAAATTCAGAATCTCTCTTCCAGTGTTGCACATGCATAAATCAAATTGTTCCGTTCCCAATTCCCTCTCGAAATTCAGTGCGTTTTGACGTTTGTTAAAATAAAATGCTGCAAACGAAAATTACGTAGAACCAATTTTCATATACAAGCGCCATGTTTATTTGATTCGTTCCGCGAATGAGCTGGAGCGTCCATGGCTCGTCCATTCCTCCATTTGATGGTTTTATTCTGAAAACTCATAGCGGACATACAACTATCCAATTTGCGAATTAGTTGAGAAAATTGAGTTTGTGTTGAGCTGAAAAAATACAAAAACTAAGTTTTAGTGTCCGTTGCATATTTCAGTAAGCAGACTAGTTTTGTACTTGATTAAATGGTCCACATAACGATATAACTTGACAAACTTGTTATTCAATTAGATTGCACAATTGTCCACCCTCGCCCTCGAAAGTAACTTTTTTCTTTATCGTCTTAAAATCATCAAATGAGTCCTCCCACCCAGGGCAGAGCAGGAGGGACTGTCAGACTCGTACTGACTAAAATCCACGGTGTCCTTCAATAGCCCTTTACGTTCCGGGGTCACGGTAATTCGTACAGTCCCGCGAACCTCGAAAGTAACTAGTAACAAAATCAAATAAGTAGCACAGTACTAGTTATTAAATGACCGTGTTGCCAGCAGTTTCACTCGCTACAACTCGAAAATTATCCCGGAAACGAAACAACATTGAAACGATGGGAAAATCGTCTATATCTACGTCTATGTCTATATACCCAATTTCATTCAAATCCGTTCAGTAGTTTTTGTGTGTAAGAGTAACAAACATCGAAACAAACTTTCACGTTTATAATATTAGTAGGATTTTGGTGGATTTAGGAGTCTGAAGGAAAAAAAGCTCATCCCGATGTTTTTTTTTGGCTGGCTTTGAGCAAAAAGCAGCTAAGTTGTAGATTATTTCCAGGTTGACGAAACACACAAAACAATTAGCTTGTACTATTAAATTTAGTTAGCAGCTATTTTGAAGCGTGATAAATATTGGCTATCTTTTACCTGGCGTGATTAATCCCGGATTTTGCCAGCCGCGTTCCAGATTAATCTTCCCTCCTTTGTCCGGTGTTCTCTTCTGCTTCCACACTGTCCCTCGATATATTCAGTTGAGGATGGCTAGCTTCACGTAAGCTTCCATTTATTGCGGGAAACTAACTAAATCTTACAACAGGAACGAATTTAGGTTACGAGTACATATAGTTGTGTTTTTTTGAAATCAATATCAACATCAACCAAAGCACAAAATTGCTGCTGTCAAAAATACTTTCATCCGTTTGAAACCACTTCGACAGCTTAGATAATGTATTTTCTGCCTGTCCTTCGCATCGGGTAACATTTTTAACTTACCAAAAAAATTAACAATGCATTGATTACCAACAATCTAATTTAGAATTCAGCCTACTCGTACTAGGCACACAGAACTGTGATGGATACGTATGTAGCTGGCGTGGAACACATCGACGGGCCGTTTTTATGTGATGGATGACGTCACGGCCTGATGCCAGATAAATAACGTATGAGCTGAATTGAGAGAGGCTGTACACGGGCAACAGGGCTCGCCTGAAACTCCGATTTATTCCACATCGACGCACAACTGTTCATATTAACTACGCGTTGATGTTGACTGATGGCTTGCCAAACGATAGGTACGGACGACGTATAAACCTGACATTGATTACAGTAATGTATTTGAGTTACTTGTACCGCGACGCCTGTTCTCAGAACAAGACCTTTATGGTTACACTGTGTTTGGCAAAAGGGTAAATTGATGAGGAGATACATGTTACGTTGTCTGTTTGATGTATGATGAAACATTTGGCAACGTTTTTTTCTAAATAAAAATGGATTAGATATAACTTTTTCTTGCATATTAGCTAAATATTTCTTTTACGTTTTGAATTAAGAGCTCAAATGTCCAAATACCTACCTTAAAGTTCGTTTTCACGAAAGTGTAATAATGTATTTTACAAATCTTATGCAATATTTTCGTTTTTCAAATACAAGTATAAAACATGTTGTATACAAAACTTGTGGAATACATGTTTCAAACTTTCATGAAAGTGAGGAACTGAATGTTTTGAAAGAAGTCTTATAACATGTTTAAAACAAACAATTATATCTAGACAAGATTTGTATCAAACTAGTATTTAGCTTGTTTCTTGGTGAAAACGAGGGATAATACTGTCTGAGGACCGTTACCGTCATAATATAAAGAGGTGT
The DNA here is from genome assembly GCA_943136025.2 of Agrotis puta. Taxonomy (NCBI): domain Eukaryota; kingdom Metazoa; phylum Arthropoda; class Insecta; order Lepidoptera; family Noctuidae; genus Agrotis; species Agrotis puta. The sequence continues at coordinate 424,751 of OW964181.2, forward strand.
GCGTGAGCCTTTGTAGCAAGTTAGAACAGTACAATTTTAATATTTCTTTAAAGTGGAACAGTGCCTTAATTGATCGCAGCTCTCCGGATAAAGACCGGGCATTTATACCCGCCCTCTGTAACTTCATCAATATTTCATTAGGGAGCCAATAACCTGGCGATGTGCTCGTGTTTTTTTCTCCTCGTCCTCTCCTTCCCTTCAATTCTCTTTGATAAAAGCTGTGGCTTCGCCCCTGCTCCCTAATAAACTCTATTTTAATTTACTTAAGACAGTTTCTGCTTTGAGAGCAGATTACCGAGTCCTGTGTATTTTAAAACTGACTTCGCCTCGAGTGTACTTTAGGTATTCATTTTAAGCATAACACTGAATATTAAATTTTCTTATATTAAAACTTTCCATCTGATTTAATAGCGAGCTTATCTTTTAAATGAATCAGTACTTTGTATTTAACGAGGCGTGCTAACTTGGGAATTCGTAGATCCTCTGATTATCGGATTAAAATTAAAGTGCCGTGAGTACTCAATAAAAGCTTAACGTTTTCAACAATAAACTCGAAAATATTAAATGTAGCGTGTTCCCGGCTCACGAGAATGACGCGGCGACCCGTGACACGTAATAAATTGAACAAGCTGGCAAATGACGTTCATGTGGCCCTATTTACATTATCCTGCGTATAAAGGTCAGACCTCGGCGATATCCTGACAAATGCCCATGGGATGATTGCAGATCTCTCGGAAAGGGTCAACGGATGAATGGAATGGCAAGTGGTGGATGTGGTTATGGTCCGCCGACTAGACCACCGCCCAAACTGTTTATATGGTTCTTGTAGGCGAATTCAGAAAACCCTAATGGTATATTACAAGGTTTAATTAACTAGACGACTTCTGTGAAACTTCTTGGCAAAAAATACAGTCGAAAACGTGTCCCAGCCGGTAATATTAAATGAAAGTTATAATTTATGTCTTATTCGATTTCTGAATAATATCTTGTAGAATTATCCTCTAATTAATAAAGTTCAGTCCTTATTGGTGTACCTACCTAACCTTTAATCATTTTTGCCAAGCGTTCCGTTCAAACAATTACATGAAAGTTAAGATGGAATAAAGCACTTTAATCTGAAAGTTCTCAGCTATAGTCCGTATTATTCTATTGAAAAGAAGCGAGAGGAATTGTGTTCTGTTGGTTGGTAATAGAGGCGATTCTGGTTTGTCCAGGGCACTGCTTAACAAGCGGTCTTGAAGCCACGGCGATTGCACTCGACGGCAGAACGACTGCTAGTCTTCCAGTTCCGTGGGCACACCGGGAGCCATTTTGTCAAATGAATATTTTGTCACGTGATCCTCTCATGAAAAAGTTTATGACTGAGTCCTGCCTAGCTTTTGATGTTCGTCCGCTCATGTGTTTGGCAACGCTCCAAAATGCTTTCCGAACCACTAAACTGATTTATCAAAACATCGCTGCACGCGAAAATGCTCTTCTGACTAAAACAATTCTGAAACAAAAATATTGTAGTCGTTAAATATAATAAAATTCTTAGAGAACCTCAAATGGAACCACAGAACAAGCGCGGTCTTGTTTAACTCAGTGTTGGTTAAAAAGTTATGGCTCATGGCTCGGTTGAGATAATTTCACCACGCACTAACTACTGCCAAGTTGTTAAGGGCTGAGACGAAGAAAGATTATCTTGTGCGCGGAATTTTGTAAGTGTCGAGAAAATGTGATGGTACTGTTGGGAGTACTTCTTTCTGTAAAACAATTAATAACTAACTCAATTAAGATAAGGTGTATCACTTAGAATGATTGCCCTTTTAAACTTTATATAGTTTTCGTATAATTTAAACCTGAAAAAACCGGAGGTAGAATAATAATAGTATTCACTAACTAAACAACAAGGCGTGCATTGCTACGTCAACCTCCTTGTTGTATATAAGCTCCTGGTACTCGTACAGACGCCAGCAGGTCAACCTAACCCAATCTGTCAAATTTTACCAATAGTCAAACATTAACCTTCCACTATTGTGATAAGTAAGAAAATCTATTAAAGAAGTTTGACAGATTGTGGTAGGTTGATGTGCTGGCGTCTGTAAATACATGTACTTGGCCACGCGATGTCGATGTACACGTTTATACGTACCAAGCACATGTTTCCACGACTGGCGCTCTGCTCAGCATTCATTCTCCAGAACGGGCGGTTTTAATCATTCGCACACGTCTCAGTTAGTTTCGCTCCAACAAACCGCTAACCACGTACCACCGTCAAAGTTAGAACTCAGAGCATCCTTGTCTCTGTTTCGTTGAGCATTTCTATAGTGTATATACGAAGGTACCGAAGGCTTAGTACAAACAAGCGTTTATCTAGTTAGGACCAGTTAGTACCCAGGGGTACATTGCTTGGAAGTGTGTGTGGTGAGGTTCAGAACGAGATATCGGCATAATTCACCCGTAAATGAAATAGACCGGCAATAACCAAAGTGACAGACAGAGTGAGTAACAGTAGAAAGTTACAAGACAGAAATGGTGGCGTTATGGTCCATAAACTTAATTAAATCAGTTTACTCCTAGCTTCAAATTAGTCCTGTAGGGTTGCTGGTTGTGAAATTAAAGCCCCGGTGATCTTGATGATTATTTATTTATTGGCAACTTCACTGTTACATCAATTTATTATAAACAAATCAAGTTAGTCGCAACCCTAAGTGGAGGGATGAAAGGGACTGCGTGGCTATCGCCCTTCACACCTCCCCTAGCTGGCTAATTCCAGAAGACCGCTAGGCTATCGAACTGGAGTTAGTCGTACTTAGGTTCAGAATTGGCTGCGTGGCTACCGAACTCTGACCCTCTAGCTAGTAGAATGATGATTTGTTCGAAGACAGCTCGTCTTATAAAGGTGGAAGCTTTGTATGTGTGCTCAATCTTCACACGTAGTCGTCTTTAGTTGTGGTGCAGATAACAAGCCGGGTGGCGCTGGCGCAGGTAGTTGAACTCGGAAGATTATAGATGGCATCACATGTTCACAAAGGTCATCTTTACTTGCTGTCTTCTTGTTTATGTAGCTGCTCATCATAGTGGTTTGAATAGATTATACTAGATGGCGCTGTGTGTTTGTTACATTCTCCCCCTCTGGTACTCTATAGGCGTCCCGACTGAGTACCAGGATCAGTAACCATCTTCCTTGGTCTCCCTCTTTTTCTGATGGGATTTAATGGTTTGGGCACATTGTCATCTCTTTGTTCAAATTTACATATTGCTGACGTATGATATTTTCCCATGGATTGATCTGGTGCCTTTGTGCTTGCTACTTCATATGTTGATGCTCCATGTTTCTTTATGACAACATAGGGACCATCTCTGCGTGGAGCAAATTTTGCTGTGAACTGTTTTTCATTACTGCTTATTGGATGTGTCTCAACCAGTACTAAGTCTCCTATTTTATAATTTGGATCTGGTCTTCTTTTTTGATTTGCACGTTGCCTATTACTGTTTTGCATGGTTTCTATATTGTCTTTTGCAATTAATAAATCTTCAGCTAACTGCTTCAAAGTAGGTGTGATTTGTGATATAAATTTTTCTTGTGTTAAAACTGAACTGAAATCATGTGTAAGATCATAGGGAGTTCTTAATTCACGTCCAAAAGTTAAGTAGGACGGTGAAAATCCCGTTGTTTGACATACAGCTGAGTTCATTGCAAATCTGATAGCAGGTAGAGTATTTGGCCATTTATGGTGTTGATTCTTCACCATAATTGCGATTTGAGTTTTCATGTCTCTATTTTTCCTTTCTACAATATTGGGTTCCGGGTGGTATACAGGTGTCAGAATGTGTTGTATTTCCAGACAATAAGTAAGTTTTTGCATTATTGCTGATATGAATTGTACTCCATTGTCACTTATTAGTTTCCTTGGCAAACCATAGCGTAGAAATACTTCATTCAAAAGTGTTAATGCACATGTTTCAGCAGTGGCTTCCTTTATAGCAAAAAGTTCAACCCATCGAGAAGCTGTGTCTTCAACAATAAAGATCCATTTTTCTCCTGTTGTTGCTTTTGGTAAAGGGCCAAAAAGATCTATAGAGAGTAATTCGAATCTGTGATTATTTGCTGTTGACTGATATAACCCTGCAGGTTTTCTATTTGATGGTTTATATTTTTGACACTCTTCACATGTCTTCACATACTTAATAACATCTTTTCTTAATCCTTTCCAGTAGAATTTTGATGTAATACGTTTAATTGTGCGTTCTAGTCCTAAATGACCAGCTGTGGGATCATCGTGGTATGCTTTTAATATGTTTTGTTTTTCTTGTGACGGTATAAGTAGTTTTGCATTATCGTCTTCTTGATCTGGTGTGAAGCGATATAATACATTGTTGTGAAGTAAGTAACCTTTTTTAGACCATTCAATATAATTTTCTGTTTCATTTTTTTCTTCTAGAGCATTTATTATCACTTTAAGTTCATCATCTTTAAGTTGTTCTTCACGAATTTGTTTTTCACTGTACTTTGGTAATTCAATTTCTAAATAACATAAAGTACATTCTTCAACATCATGTGAGCATGGTGGTCTCGACAAAGTGTCTGCTACAACATTAGTCCGCCCCGGAGTATATTGAATTTTAAAATTATAGGGCTGGAGTTGTAATGCCCAACGGGCCAAGCGACCAGTTGGTGTTTTTAAATTCATTAACCATTTTAGTGGCTGGTGGTCAGTGATTGTAATGAATTCTGTACCTTCAATGTAGCCACGGAATCTTGAAACAGCCCATACAATGGCTAGAGCTTCTTTTTCTGTTACACTGTAATTACATTCTGCAGATGTGAGAAGTCTACTTGCGTATTCGACAGGGTGTTCGTTATCGCCCTCCCCCTGCACTAAAGCTGCACCTATTGCATATTGACTTGCTTGTAAAAGGAGTTTCACAATCTGCTTGTCTCAACACAGGGGCTGTTGTTAACGCAACTTTCAGCTTTTCGAATGCATCTTGTTGTTCACTAAGCCATTGCCAGCTTGATTTCTTTTTAGTTAAGTTTGTTAAAGGTCGAGCTATGTCTGCGAAATTGTAAATAAATCTTCGATACCAAGAAGCAGTTTGTAGAAATGTTATCAATTGTTTTAAGTTCTTTGGTTTTGATAAACTCGCAATAGCCGAAACCTTTTCCGGATCAGTTTTTATGCCTTCTGGAACTATGAGGTGTCCCAAATACTTTATTTCGGAGCACATAAATTTACATTTCTTCCTGTTAGCTTTTAAGTTAAATTCTCTTAGTTTATTGAATATTTCTTCCAGATCTGTCATGTGTTGTGTCAAAGTGTCAGATCGCAGAATCAAGTCGTCTAAATATGACAGTACATTTTTCGTTCGTAAACTTCGAATGAATTTATCCATTAACCTCTGGAACGTTGCGGGCGCGTTCCGTAGACCGAATGGCATTCGTTTGAATCTAAACGTTCCAAAAGGTGAGACAAAACTAGTCTTGTCTTGGTCTTCGGGATGTACCATTATTTGCCAATAGCCTGATTGAAGGTCGATTGTAGACATGTATGGCATTGCCTTTGCTTGATGTAAAAGATCGTCAATCCGTGGCAGTGGATATCTATCTGGTTTTGTTATTTCGTTGAGTCGCCGATAGTCGATACAAACTCTAACATCGTCTATACCTTTAGGTACCATAATAACAGGAGCTGACCAGGCTGAATCGCATTCTTCTATAATATCGTTGCTTAGCATTTCATCGAGTTTTTGTCTCAATTGTTGTTGTCTACAAGGCGATAGTCTGTATGGTTTTAGGGCTATAGGTGAATGACTACCTGTGTCTATTCTGTGTAATATGAATGATGTTGGTTTTGTATTTTTATTAAATACATCACTATAGGTAGTCAGCAAATTATTAAATAGTGACTTTTCATCTTCTGACAGTAATTTTCCTTCAGTTGGGTTTAATAAAATATCAAGAGAATAGAATGACATTTTGTTTATTGGAACATATTTAATACGGGGATCTTTGCAAGATTCTTCGTCCGCTGGCTCACGAGGACGAACAGGGCGTGGCGGTGTCGCCATCCTCTGAAGATTCCACTTTGGTATCTTCGCAGACGGTGGACTGTCTTCAAAGTTATTCATCGGCGACGGTGTTTGAGGGAGTGGAGAGATCATGGATTGCAGATTTTTGGCCCACTGTATGAAGCTTGATATGGATTGTGGAGATGTTTCGTCTGCTTCAAATGATAAGCTTTCAGCTGCCTTAAAGGGTTTTTTTTCGTTTCTTAACTGTAGGAAACTGTGTTCCTCATTGGGTTTGTCCAGGAAGTACCAAACTCTCTGAGGTAGGTTAAGCATAATTCCTGCAGCTTCCAAAAAGTCAATGCCGAGAAGTGTGCGATTATCAGTTGCATCAGGAAGGATCGTAAACGTTATTGGTAGGCAATGTTTACCCATAGTAATGTATGTGGTGGTGGTGAGGACTTTCCGGGTTTGAGTGGATCCATCGGCCAAGATTGTTTCTGCAGTTTTTGATTTAAATGTCTCACCATTTCTTATCAGTAGCTTATATAATTGTGTACTTGCCATACTGGTTCTTGCCGCCGTGTCAATGTAAGCATAACCTGTTTCCTTTTTGTACAATATTTCAATTGTTGGAATCTTTGCTCTGTCCTCTACTAATTCCGTTATGTCCACAGTATGGAACGCAACTGGTTTAGGTGGGGTTTCCTTATTCTTGCACTTCTTACAGTTGCTTCGAAAAACTCCTTCTTCACCACATCCATAACATGATACTCTTGGAGTCTCGGTGGCTTTAGTATCTACTGTAGCATGAGTCTTCGGTTCTGCCAAGCGTTTCCGACATTCTTCGAGGCTATGGCCCTTTTTCCCGCAGAATGAGCAGCGTTTGAAGCCTTTTTTTGAGCCACGTTCTACAAATGAAGAACTTGTACTTGCCTGCGATTCTTCTTCCAGACTTTCTAAGTGGCGTACTTTTTCAAGTAACTCAGCGAACGACTTGATATCGGTTCTGGAAATCTGCTTTTTAATGCTCAGCTTCAGCAAGGCATAAACAAAATCCAGGTGTTCCTCTTCTCTATTTCGTTTAGTTGGTAGTTGTGAGAGAAGAGCACGTTTTTCACAAACAAACTCATCAATTGTCTCAGTTGATTGTTTTTTTCCAAACAACTCCAAATATATATCGTGAGGCTGCCTTTTAGGCGCAAACGCCGAACGTATTGCCTCTAAGGCATTGCTCCATTTCTTAACATCACTTTTGACTCCATGCCACCATGTGGCTGCTGTGCCATTCAACAATAATGGCAATCCTTCCAACGCGTCTTCATCGGAGATATGCTCAATTTTTTTATAAACAACGATACTGTTTATAAATTCTTCCACCTTGTTGTAGTCTCTCACTCCATCAAATCGCTTGGAACAACGAGCAAAACTTCCTCCGTTCATATTGCTAATTTGTGTCGAAGTGATAGTACTCAGTAAACTGTTTAATTGTTCTTGTGACATTGTTACTGACATCTTCACAATTAAGTGGGTACTCCTTACAATTTTACGGTAGGCCGTGCAAAATTTGAAGGTAGGCCAATATAAATGCCAGAGCCAATGTAGGGTTGGCCGTCTAAATATGAGGGTATCCGTCGATTTTCTTTGGGTGTCAATGTAGGTTTGACTTCCCAATTATGTGGGTATCCGTAGATTTCTCTTGACGTTTAAAATATTTTTAACTGTTTATATGTGGGTGTCCGTAGATTTTCGTTAGACGTCAGAATAGTTTTGACTATCCGAACTTGTGGGTATCCGTGGATTTTTCGTTGGACGTCAGAATAGTTTTTGACTATCCGAACTTGTGGGTATCCGTAGATTTTTCGTTGGACGTCAGAATAGTTTTTAACTATCCGAACTTGTGGGTATCCGTGGATTTTTCGTTGGACGTCAGAATAGTTTTGACTATCCGAACTTGTGGGTATCCGTGGATTTTCGTTGGACGCCAATGTAGGCGGGTTGGCTATCCGAATTTGTGGGTATCCAAGAATTTTTACGTTGGGCGCCAATGTAGGGTTGGCTATCCGAACTTGTGGGTATCCGTGGATTTTCGTTAGACGCCAATGTAGGGTTGGCTATCCGAACTTGTGGGTATCCGTGGATTTTCCGTTGGGCGCCAATGTAGGGTTGCTGGTTGTGAAATTAAAGCCCCGGTGATCTTGATGATTATTTATTTATTGGCAACTTCACTGTTACATCAATTTATTATAAACAAATCAAGTTAGTCGCAACCCTAAGTGGAGGGATGAAAGGGACTGCGTGGCTATCGCCCTTCACACCTCCCCTAGCTGGCTAATTCCAGAAGACCGCTAGGCTATCGAACTGGAGTTAGTCGTACTTAGGTTCAGAATTGGCTGCGTGGCTACCGAACTCTGACCCTCTAGCTAGTAGAATGATGATTTGTTCGAAGACAGCTCGTCTTATAAAGGTGGAAGCTTTGTATGTGTGCTCAATCTTCACACGTAGTCGTCTTTAGTTGTGGTGCAGATAACAAGCCGGGTGGCGCTGGCGCAGGTAGTTGAACTCGGAAGATTATAGATGGCATCACATGTTCACAAAGGTCATCTTTACTTGCTGTCTTCTTGTTTATGTAGCTGCTCATCATAGTGGTTTGAATAGATTATACTAGATGGCGCTGTGTGTTTGTTACAGTCCCAGTTATTGATACAACTTAATTAATGATTAGTTAGGAACTTGGCGAGAAAACCTGAGATCCATTACCTAACTATTATTCAGTATCGCCTGAACACAAAGTTATCTCAGACGAAGTGTGATGAAGCGACTTAAGACCCGCGCCCCCGTCCCGCTCCCGCCCCGCCTCCGTCCATCAGCCCTCCTTCAATTACGCAAGTTATTGCCGCGCTAATTCCAACGTAAACATTTAACGTAATATCGTAAACAAACACGCGCGTATCATAAGTTTCATATAACGGGAGCGTCGAAGAGCTTCCCTGTTTATATTTGAGAAAAGAAAAACATTGACGTTATTGGCAACGCAGCTCGGAAGTGTCGGGAACTCGGGGAGAAGTTGTAACAACACCCATACTTTTAGCAATAATCTCTATTCGGTATTTTATTTTTTTATCGTGGTAAAATCATCAAATGACTCCCACCCGGGGCCGGATGGGAGGTCCCTCTTGTCCCGCCCCGGGTGGAGGGACTTTTTGGGACAGTAATGCTTCAATAGCCATTTCCGTTCCAGGGTCACGGTTGTCTGATCAGACAGTCCCGCGACCCACTGTATTCAGCATCAAGGCAAAAATATGCTATGTTACTTATATGAACAATGATTCTTTCAAGACACCCGTTTTTTATAATTTTGTCTTACGGCCAGACCATAAATGTGTGGCAATATGGCTGGGCCACACCATAGTCTGGCTGCAATTGCTCGTCTCCTGAATGTGATTACATTTTAGTATACACAACGAAAATATATTTTCATACAACAGCGAAGTGAACCGATTGAGCGCCGTTGTTTGAGAGCATTAGTGAAGCGAGTTTGGTGCGCAAAGCTCCACGCCCCGCGGCCCGCGCCGCTCTACGCTTATTGCTTTTTATCAAGCAAGCAAAGGGCTTACTCCGCAGCCACTTACAAGCCAGCCAATTGAGAATATATGAATGAACTTCGCTGCCTCATAAATTGTGGCCACACTTCGGTATTTGAATTGAATCCGCTGCTTTCTTGGCTAATGTTGTTTCTTCCAGACAGATTTTATTTAAGAAAATTTTGACACAAGAACGTTGACATTTCTTTAAAAGATAAATCAAAGGAGTTTTTGACCGACAAAAATTAATAAGTCTGTCAGTTACTTTGTCAAATATAAATGACACATATACAGTTGACGAAGATACAACAATTTAAAAATTGCCAATACGTCACAAGCAAGTACAGTTTAAGTGTCTAAACACACTATGCCGAAGTTACGCGATCAAAGTTCAGCAGAATTACGCCTGCAATGCTATTTGAATTACTGACGACACACTATGCCAAAATTACGTCGCATCATAGCGTACAGCCTAACTTCGGTCGGGCGTAAGTTCAGCGGCAACTTATTCTGTGACCACACATTATACGCGACCGAATTTCGTTTTTGATGCGTTATATCTTTTCAAAAATGCATTAATTTTACAAAAGAAAAAATACGTGTCCATTATTTTTCAAAACTCTGGGTGACGGCCTAATTAGATTTGCTATTTATTGACGTTGGCAATAAATAGCAATTCGAATCTAATCTAATCTTATTTGCAATTTAAAAAAAAAAAAAGTGTTGCGCCGACTCCAAGTATAATGGGATAAGGCAGGAAGATGATGATGATTTATTGACGTTGCTAACATGCCTATTCATCAAAGGCTGGTCTTTCAGTACAGTTCGACATAACCATACTAGTTGATCCGCCCGCCGAAGATCGATAGCAATTTATATATTAATTTGCTAAAGGCTTAATCTCCGCTCAGGGGTAAGTGGCACATAAACACTAATCCATTGTATCGATTTACCGAAGCCTCGGTTATGAATTTCATTATTGGGTTAGAATTATCGAAGTTTGTTTTCTAATTAATACGTGCAATATGTTGATTGTATTAACAATGATGTAGATACTCCTTTTAATAAAAAACGACGGGCTGCACTCTGGGACTGGGATGGCCGGCAGAAGTGAAAACTTGAATAGTAATAAACACATACGAACATTCGCGCAAGCGCCCTGCGCCGTCTTACGAATTTTCGATCAGGTCACGTGTCCTGACGCGAGTTTAACATTTTTTACCCATTCCAAAAAAAGTGCACAACGCCGCTAAAGAAGTTTTCACTTCAAAAATTGACTTCTCTAAACTTTTACCGTCTTACCACAAGAAAGATAAACATCTGTTCAACACTTGTCTAAAAAACTGTCAACGTCAAAACGACATTCCACGTTGATATAAGGGTCGTTTTGCAGTTACACTTTTTTTAGACAAGCGTTGAACAGATGTATATCTCTTTGTGGTAAGACGGTTACTGTCTTACCCTTATATCAACTTGAAGTGTTGTTTTGACGTTGACAGTTTTTTTAGACAAGTGTCCAAGAGATATTTAACTTTTTTTGTGGTAAGACGGTTTCAATTTGTCGTAAATGTTCTGGATAAACGTTGAAAAACAAACAAAAGAAAATATCAGTAAAACGAATGTTGACACAAGCCAAAACAAATTAATATTGAAATGGAAAACTAACAGTAAGTTTTACTTTGATCCGGGTCCAAGTATCAAGTTACTCTTAAATAAACTTCTGAAGGATATTTATTTTGGACGATACCTAGAATTTTACTAAAAAATTAAATGCCATACCTATTATTTTCATTACTTTATTTTAGACTAACACTTTTCCCGCGACTTCGTCCGCGTGGTTTACGTACTTTCCTAAATCCCCCTTTTCACCCCTTTAAAGGTTAAATTTCCAAAAACCCCTTCTTAGTGCTCCCCTACATTATATTAGGAAGCCGTGTGCAAAATTTCACATTCCTAGCCCTAGTAGTTTCGGCTGTACGTTGATATGTCAGTCAGTCAGTTCTCCTTTTATATATATAGATAGAAGACTAGCTGATCCCCGTGGTTTCACGCCCACTGTTCGTCTCCTATAGTATAGGTCGTAACTCGGTGTGATATAGCCTTCCTCGATAAATGGACTATTCAACACAAACACATTTTTCAATTTGAACCAGTAATTCTTGAGATTACCGCGTTCATCCAAACAAGCTCTTCAGCTTTATCTATACTTCTATACTATTATACTATATACTATTATACTATATACTATAATATTATAAAGAGGAAACCTTTGTATTTTTGTATGTTTGTATTGAATAGGCTCAAAAACTACTGGACCGATTTCAAAATTTCTTTTACCATTACTTAGAGGGATTCTTCCGAATCCGTATAGGCTATATTTTATCCCGGAAAATAGATAGGATTTTTCGTCGTAATGAAAATTGTGGAGTACGGCGTCGAAAAACTGCCGTACGTTAACGATTCTCGCGAACGCCGCCTTAATGGTTAGAGATGTATGGTTGACTTCTATAGAAAAGTTGTAGAACTCAATAATGCCTACAAAAAAGTCCGCGATAGTATAACCCAAACATTTATATTTTAGCCATTATAACCACTTTTCCATAGAATAAAAGTAATTAAAATTATTAGCCCATGTTTATTGATCATATTATCGTCAAATACTAATCCTTATCCAAATAAACTATTTATTGAGCAAGATTGTTTCAATAGCTATAAATCACTTTTTATTTTATTCCAATCGGACAATCCATTCAAAAGATATTACGAATTTAAAATTGTAATTGGTACTAAAATGAATGATGGTGTCGCACGACTCGAACGGCGAAACCGCAGGGGTGCACATCTATGAAGCAGACGCGGCCAAATCGAGTAAATTTACTGAATTAATGCACTTATTAAAATTGATTTCGGAACTATTTAGATATTCATTATCAAGAGTTCTTTTCAAAAATACTTATAAATAATTTCATTCAATATTACTTAAATACTTATATTCTTAATATTTTCTTAAATAATTCGAATTATTTTCGAAAAACTGGTATTTATTTTCGTCTGATGATAGGTAGGGTTTTTTAACATAAACCCAAGATAAACAATATGCCTAAAAAGAAACGATCGCAGCTATCTGAAAGTACTTCCCAAACGAGATTAGCAAAAATACGTCGCAATGGGGAATCTTCTTCAGAAAATTCTGAACGTCTCGCAAGTCAAAGAGAATACGTTTCACAGTCGCGGGCAAGAGAATCTAGCGGTGAACGTTCGCAGCGCCTTGCTGAAAATAGAGATAGACTGTCACGAGCACGCACTAGAGAAACCAGCGATGAACGTTTACGTCGCCTTGCGGAGCAGAATGTAAGATCGTCGCGGGTACACCAACGACAATCTAGCGCCGAACGTTCACAGCGCCTTGCTGGAAATAGAGACAGACTGTCACGAGCACGCGCAAGGGAATCTAGCGATGAACGTTCACTTCGCCTGGCGGAGCAGACTGCGAGAACATCACAGGTACACCAACGCCAATCGAGTGCCGAACGCGCACAGCGACTTGCTGAAAATAGAGTTAGAACCTCGCGAACGCGTGCTCGAGAATCTAGCACCGAGCGCTCGCAGTGACTTATGGCACAGAGAGCTAGACAACAGTCCTTAGCGACTAGAACGCGCAATAGAATTTTAGCCCATAGTAATAGATCTAAAAAATAAATGTCCACCCGTGCGAAGCCGGGGCGGGTCGCTAGTAGGTTATATTAATATAGATATTTATTTGGTCTTTTCAGAAAAATAAAATCTTTTTTTAGGCTTCAGTGTCCAAAGGGTAACACGAGACATTACTACTAAAACTCCGTTGTCCGTCTGTCTGTCTGTCTGTCTGTCTGTCTGTCTGCCTGGCACGGGGCTGTATCTCATGAACTGTGTTAGGTGTTGTTACCGTGTGATGTATTTTATTGCCGTTATAACAACAAATACTAAAACACAAAATATTTAAGGGGGCTCCCATATAGCGGACATGATATATTGCCGTTTTTTTGTTAATAGTATGCAACCCTCCGCGAGTCCGACGCGCATATAGCCGATTTGTAATGGAATTTTCTCAACTAAAATTTAACAAAGCATCATAATTATCGGAACTGTTGCTATGTGTACATTTAAGGTCATTCTTGAAAAAAGAATCCACCATGACTTTAAAACAAAGCCAAGCTCGAGTTCCTACATAGTTTTTAAATTACTGAACAGTTTCAAAAGGAATTTTCGGTCATAGCTGTCTGGGTGAGCGTCCGATGTGTTTCACGGTCGCCTGACTTCTTTGTCTCGTCCAGTAATGAAGAGTGGCGGGTTGTGGGGCTGCCCGTGCCCGCCTCCGCAAGCGATGGATCTTTGTCAGGGTTGCCGACGAGCTGTCACCACGCGCCGTTTTTGTGTCGTTCCTGGGGTTAATGGTCCGGTGGATTATTAGGTAATTGTACGGAATTTGTAACCACCTGTATTCTTTATATTAAATTAGTTAGCTTTGATACAAAATAGGCGACTGGCTGTCCGATCATGGACCATGCCCGGATCGAAGGCGCGTTGTGTTCCACGCGCGCCTCAAAGACTGACAGCATAGTGACGGGGCCCCCTGTAGAGGGACAAAGCCTGGACTCACGAATTACCGTGACCCCGGAACGTAAAGGGCTATTAAAGGACACCATGGATTTTAGTCAGTACGAGTCTGATTGTCCCTTCCGCTCGGCCCTGGGTGAGAGGACTCATTTGATGATTTTACCACGTAAAAAAAATAAGCTTTGATAGGAACGCAGTAATGAACATGTTAGCCTTTATTTCGATCTTTCTTGTCGTCAAATAAGTATAAGAGTCCTTATTGTTTGTTTAAACGATTCTGTAAGTATGTATTTAAGTATTACTGTACTGTGTGTTTTTGTTCTCTGTTTTTTTTTAAGGTTGTGTTGTAACATAATGTTTATTTATTGTATTTTGAAGGATTGATGCTGTCGTAAAGTAACAGCTTGTACAAATTACTAAGTACCTGTTGTTTATTTATGAAATACAGTTAAAACGGTTTTTTTGTAAGATACTTTATTCCATCAACTGTTTTCTTATATTACAAATTCGTTTTGTAACAATAAAAATACAAGAATTTATTTGAATAGAACGAAAACTTAAGTCGAAAGGGTCTCTCAAAATATTTCGTTTGTATCGAAATTCGAGACCCTTTTAACTTCAGAGGAGGCATCTCATTGACATGACGATGCGGAAATAGAAGCAACATCGTCCAGTTGTTATAATACCCTGGTACCAGTTGTAAGACGAGTGACGCCACGGCTGTGCCGGAATCGCAATCCCGCGGGATTGATGACGTCATCAAAAAGAATGGCCTACTAAACAACTTGAAAGGCCCAAATTCTCGACGTATACAGGCAATTTTATACCATTATTTGACACTTTGATTTGTCGCTGAGTTTTTGATGTAGGACAATAGGAATGGCTCCTCGCTTGGTGTTTTATTGATGTAATCCCTTGGGTCGGGAAAGCTCGGCACGTTCTTTAGTACTTAGGGCCGCGAAGTCAAACCACCGGACGAATTATGTACTACACCAACAGCTTCGACCTCTTCAATTCGGAAAATATCCCACGGTGACATAAAATCGGGACAAAAATAATCCCATGTTTTTATTCAGGTGGTAAACTATGCCTTTCATCCAAGTCCGTTCAGTAGTTATTACGTGAAAAAGTAAAAAACGTCCAATCATCCAAACAAAAAACTTCACGTTTATAATATATGTAGGGTTATTACGTACTAATAAATAGTAATAACCCTGAAAAACCTCAGTTGCAGTATTGTAAATTTTGCCATACATAAAAACATGGTACGGTGTTTTAGATGCGAAACATTTTGCCATTAGTTTTGGTTATAGTTTCTGCTTTCAGCTTAAATTTTGCGTTACATACATATCCCTCGGGTCTAAACACGTTAAAAACCCCTGCATAGTGAATTCCATGAATTTTTCAGCACTCGCTCATCTCACGGAGTTTTGAAGCTGTATACCTTCTCTTCATGTTTTCAGGGACCTGAATAGAAAGCATATTTGAAATAGTATTTGAAAGAAAACATGTTTTTCGGACACTAACAAGAGAAACGTTTGTAACGGGTGGTGCCCGATATGTGTGGCTTAATAATATTAAGCTACATATGTTGGGTTGCATTCTCTGGGTTGTACTGGATTGTAGGTGTTGGTCGTTTTCGGGGGACAGAGTAGCGTTTGGTTGGGCCCCTCTTTGTTTAAGCAAATGTATTGTACCCTATTTGTTGTATGTACGTAAATTAATATATTGTTAACTGTGGTCGCTAATGTGTAATATATAATTATTAAAAAAAAAACGTTTTGTACAAAAATGGGAGTCAATTAAATTGAAGAAGTGAGAGAAAACACCGTCCAAGTGCGACACGGATTACCTTTATCTATAAAAACGGTAAAAAACATGTCTGTTGAATGAGACCCCCCCCCCCCCCCCTTAAGAATTTGTCTAATTCCGTTTTTTTTTTACTTTATTTTGTTGTTATAGCTGCAACAGAAATGCATCATCTGAAAATTTCAACTGTCACTGTAGCTATCACGGTTAATGAGAGTCTTAGTTAAAGGGCTCCGTTTTATCGTTTGAGTACGGATCACTAAAATTGCGTTACTAAAATGAGCAGTAAGTAAATCATAGGCGGTAAGCGTATTATAAATGTATGTAGGTTACATTTTAGACATTTTAAACCCCAGTCTGCGGAAAAAATCCTAGTGAGCTGAATTTTTAACCGACTTTAAAAAGAAGGAGGTTATCAATTCGACGGTATTTTTGCGTTGTGAAAAATCTACAAATAACTGATTACCGCGACCTTTTGACCTTGATAACTTTTTTAGCCGGCACGATATTAATGTCGATTATTCACATCTTCATAACAACGCCCTAATAAAGGTGTGTACAAAAATTCAGCTCATTAGGAATTTTTCCGCAGATAAACCTTAAATGACTGGACTAATTAAGAAAATGTTAATTACAGTCTAAGACATCATGAAAGGTTGCTATTATGACTGTGCCTCACAAATCGAATGTAAGCTGTTATTAGTAATGCCTAATGAGGGTTTGAACAGAGAGCCTGCCTTCTGTTTTAAACTCTCTTATATAAATAATACTTGAACATTCAGATTGTCTTTGTTACAAAACAAATAAGCGTGTTAAGCAATCCCCGACTTATGATCTGTTTATTATCATCAAATGCCTGAATAGATCTTCATAAATGATAGCTAAAACTACCGGCCCCATCAAAACCGGTCTATTTGTTTAGTGGCTATGATGCCACAGATACACAGACATTCACTTCTAACGTATAAAACTCAAGAGGAGGTTGCATCTGGAGTTATTAAACAAATGAAAGCAAAAACTTTGTAGACAAACTATTTGTAACACACCGAAACAAAATTCAATTTGGAACGCCGCGAAACACAATCCCCAGATTGCATCAAAAGCGATAACTGGTAATGTAAACCGAAAGCAAACAACTCCGGTATTCCTGCACACTGGAGAGATTTTGCGAGACAATAAAACAACGCGGCGTGGCTCGTCCCGGGCAGCCCGGCGCAAGTGACGGATGGCGGGCGATTACCGCACCCGCGCGGAATAATAGCGAGTGTCGTGCAACTACCCGCCATTTATTAGATTGTGCTCCTAGTCTGCGGGCTGACTAATGTTGGTGAGCTGTAGTGGGCCGCTGCCTTTGTACTACAATGCTCTTTGTTACGTCTAATTCGTGTAGGGGAAAATCCTACATTTCGTTGGCTAGCTATTTGGGGACGTTTTTTCCACTGATTGTAGCAAGAAAACTGTCTGGGATAACCGTGCTGCCATTCCTGTGTGTAGCCTTGTATTGTGCGACTAAATAATATATGTTATGTAACTTACAAACTCACTAAATCACGACGAAGAACTCCGAGAACACCCGAAAAGCGTAAATTAAACAGGGATAGCAGTTATATTTCATACCTCTAATAAGACGCTTTAAGCGATTACATGTCGCTGTCGCTCTCGTTTCTATCTTACAGATTCTATATCTTGGTAATGGACGCTTATGATTTAGCGACACCTGTCTGCGCTTCTTGTCACGAGCTATTACCCTGCCTACCCTGCCCACCCGCCCGTTGCCGTGATGTATGGCTCTTTATTTTGTATTTGTTTCTAAAAGGAACATTCATCAAGCAGAGGATCGTGATACGAATGAATTCCGCGCTTAGAAGGCATTGTTTACCGGATTTACTTATTTTGATGAAGTTTTTTGTGTTCTGTGTACAACAGTCCGACTGTTGTGTTCTGATATAAAATAATACTCCCACTGTTTATGATCTTCATTTACTAAGTCCCATACAAACCTTACGTAAGTATGAAGCAAATGTTATTATACATCTACTTAATAATTAAGTTCATCTGAAAGCGAGTGGGCGGTCTCATTAGATTTATCCAACTGAAATATTTCATTATTCATTAATATAATTTCAATATAACGAACGTTTTCGTTGATTAATTTACATATTCATAAATTCTGCTTAGAGACACAAAATAACGCTTTTAAAACCGATGGGAACCGGAGCAGGACTAGGAACACAGCAATCTGTCATTGTCTGCGGTGTGAGTTGCCGCTGCAAATGCCTGTCCGTGGAGAATTCCCGCCGCCGCCGGTTCCCAGGCATTTGCATACCGGGCCCACTCACTGTCATGGCGAAATGACTTGCCTAACTAGATACATCGCTTTTGCATGAATAATTCCCTAGCTGGAAAATGAAGAAAGTTGATTCGAAGATTTCTCATTATAAGATTTTCATTCTAAGATTTATCAAAAACATGGCTCTCATACGGTACAGTATCCTGTTCTACCAATATGCACGAATATCTTACAACAATCAATGGTACCCGTACAATGGAACCCTTGTCAGTACGGAAAGAAAAACATGTAAATACAGATCTAAATGACAAACCTTTTTACTCGTATCACTTGAATTGAAGCGATCCTCCGTCCCGCATGGCTTCCGCGATGCCCATCGCTCACGTATCTACATACCAGGATAACATAGAGTAGACGGCACTTTCGGATAAGTAAGGGAAACAAATATCATTCGGTCCCTGGCGGGCCGGTCCTAAGGGTCGCTTTCATAAATAATTTAGTTTGTGCCGCGAACCGTGTAACCAGAGCTGTGGCGCGGTACGTGCCGAGCTCCTCAGTACTGATTCATACTACTTGGTGTACATTAACATTTATTACAGGTGTTTTGATGAGTATACTGGAGCTACTATCGATGATCTAACGATACTGGAATACAAGTTATCTTTATCAACACTCGGAGTCTCATTGTTAGCTCCATTTTGACTATCTTTATGCAAGTAACATTACAAACATACCTTTTAAAAATATCCTGGTTTCAGAAAACACCGAGCTGAATTCGGACATTTTTATTCGATTCTATATCTGAATCGGACCCAACTCAGTTTTGAAGGATAGCAAAAATAGCTTTGTAACCTTAATCAATTTCTGCTTTGTAACTTTCACATGAATATACATCTCGATGCGCGCTATCCGGCCTTTATTTCCCTTTTAAAATTCTGAATGGAAATCGCGCGTGGAAAAGTTTCGTTCTACATAAATCAGTGGAGTTTGAGCGGATTGTACATATTGGCACCGGTCGGCTTCCCGGCTCTCAGCTCGCGCACGTAACTTTGTGGCTTCACACACCTACGCGTTTCTCAGCCATTCCTGCCTTCCCTAAATCGTCCCGACTTGATTAAAGTAGGACTATAAATGCGCTTTGAATTCCAGATCAGGAACTGAGGTCTCATAAATGAAAGTCCCACTAGAATTGTCTGGTTGCTTCATCAAATCAACTCACTACACGAAGTAAATGCCCTACATTGTTCTTCTATTTCATCAACCTTTAAATATATTGGAATAATTGTCAAATGCGGAAAATTTCAGTAAAACTGTAATATCTGTTCTTTATTAGTAGATCAGCAGATCAGTTAACTGTAAGTCCGGAACAAGTAGACAAGCGGCAGCTCCGTGATAATCATGCAGGCACTAAGTGACTGGTGGGCCACTAACGAGCCCCTCATTACCGCGAGCCCTGAGCCCTTGAGCATCCGGACGCGGCCGGCGAACGGCTTTGTAACACTACCTAATTATAATATTTGTCACTTTGCTAAAATAGGGAATAGTTAAGCTGGTTGTCGCTGTTAAAGTTCTGGTGATGATCTCGGAGGAATTCATAACTTTTTGACGACCTTTCCTATGGGTTCAATAAGTTACTCAGATATATTGTGCTCAAGGTTAGGAATTATCTTCGACTGCGACACAGCACTGCTCATCAATAACATGTTTTTTATGTTTCCTTCTAAACGATGTATGATTTAATTTATCAAGTTTTCGCAGTCTTTTTTGGATTTGATCTAGATGAACTGCGACTCGGTAAGAAGTTCTTCTACCCACCCATTCAATTTAAACGAGTGATTTATCTCGAGATATTATGGATTGAGGGTCCCGAAATCTAATGGTCCAACTCCTATTGTTAAGCTGTAAAATCTTTTAGCCGGATTGGTTCCACAGATACGATATTTTCCCTAAATCTCGACTGTGATTTCATTTGCAATTCGTTTAGCCCAGTTTCAGAAGAGGCTTTCTGAAATGAAGTTCATTATTGCCAATTCACATGCGAAGTCCAGAGCTATTGAAAAATATGATCGGATTTGCGATAGGTAGGTATTCGGCGTACAACGAAATAGTGACTGCTGACTTTATGTTTAGGTATTTGTATTGAATGGTGACTCGACTTGAATGTCAAGTCGCCATACCTTAATATTTGAGTAGGAATGGATATAAGGATGTATGATGCTTTTTCACGCACGAACTATTCAAATAATTTGCATAAAATGTAGGATTACAGATAGTTCATATCTTAGATCATTTAACTTACACTATCCTTGTATCCCGTGGGATAAATACCGAGCTTTACAGACGTTGACAGAGACTAGAAATATTATTTACTGTAAACTACCACTTTTATCATTAGCTGTAATAATTAGTGCTATGACCTGTAAGTCAACGGTACTGCTAAGTAAGCCTGCGTCATCCATTACTATCAGGTGAGATAGTCGACAGATACGAGCTTATTCATTGGTCAAGATTTCCCCCCCTTTTTACCGTGTAAAATCATCAAATGAGTTCTCCCGCCTTGAGTAAAACGGAAGACATGCGCTATGCTACCTTGCTGCGGATGCGTTTGATATCCACCAATCATATTAATTGGTTTACATAGCACAACACTGGTGGAAACGGATTCAACTAAGATGGGTTTTTTATATGGAAGGATGCGTGCTATGGCTGCGTGCTGTGGATGCGTGCTATGGAGGCGTGCTCGAGCTGCGCATCTTCCTAGCGCAGCTACTTTGTGGCGGCGCATCTTCATAGCACATCTTACTCGCACAGCTACATGGCGTAGCATCTGTGGAAACGGTCACACAGTTTCGTAGCTCAGCTTTTACATCCTCGCAGCACAGCTACGTAGCACACCTGGTGGAAAGGCATCCTTAGACTCATACTTACTAAAATTGTGTTCCTTTAATAGCCCTTAACGTTCCAGACCTACGGTTACCTTACCCGTTTCGACAGACCTGCGAACCCGACAGGTTTTGGCCCTCTATACGGGCGCTTTGACCCTCAATGTGGTCAGGTTCATGTCCCCACGCTTTCTAGATTTATTTAATTGTTGGCACCATTACGTTCTTGTATTATAAATATTCTGCTATTAAGCGGTTCAACTCGAAGTTGCTTTAATGTAAATGAAAAGTTACTTTCGCTGTGTTATTGTGTTTGTTCATCAAAAGAACTTTCATACCGCTCGACTCCGCCGCCGCGCCGTGAACAACCTTTGAAACAAATGTAAATTACGCAAATTGTTATTAAATATTTTTTGATAAAGAAATGTTCGGCTTCAGTGATTTTTTTATGAAATGTATGCAGATTGTCGGTTGGGTTGCATGCAGCGACTTCCGTATTCATATTTGAGCCGAGTGCGGTCTAAACATGGAGCTATTGTCCTGGCCCGATGGAACGCTGCGATTATGCAAACAACTCACACGTTTACCTTACCACATTTGTGCTAACGCTACTGAACCTTAAACAAATCCACACAACGTTCAAAATCCCCCGAACAGAATAACGTTGACATATCCTCTGCAGGTCCAAGCGTTAAAATAGACTTTACGTAACGTAGTTAGAGTTTATTATGCCATACATATTCGTTAATCCAGGTAGTGCTACGACTGTACGAGGGACCCATTCAGTATTTAGGTTTATCTCAAAGACAACTGTATTTCAGGGGAATACCGCTCTGTGCATGGTCGACGACTAATTTTGCACTGTAATACGTTCCTATTAAGATTAATTTCAGCGTGTTTTAGTTTCTGCTGTCCTTGTGTGGCTAAATGAGATCTCTGTTTACTCGTTGTAAGGGGTGAAATTGGCTGTACTATTCGACTCACTGGGAAAGGATGAATTACTTAGCTATACCTTGTCATTTTATCTCATGGGATTTAACAGTTGCCGAGCCGCAGTTGTGTACAGATATTGTTCTCAAATTGTTTTTGTTACTTGTAAATTATGAAATGATCTTTGTTTATTTGCATGTATTACTATAATGTCCTCAAAATTATATAATACTAGCTGTTCCTTGACACGCTTCGCTGTGGCACAAAAAACTGTTTTTCGCGGTCGCGGATATGTGACTGATGCAGAAAATAGCTAAAAACAATCCTTGATGCGGATTATACATATATATCATGCTAAAATTTCAGCTCAATAGGTGCAGAACTTTTTGAGTTTTTGAAGCGTACACAAACCAACATAACATTTTAATATACGTATAAATAGATTTATGCTACAAATTATAGTTAACGATTACTTGCATACTAAGTTGCGATTACTAAGTTTTCATTATTAGCGGTTCAAAGTAATAGATATGTTATGAGTTTATATACATACGCTCAAACCCACGAATAATAAAAGGCTCAAACTGAGTCACCACGCTTATCTTTATATTAGTTTATTGCATCATTTACCAGATTTTTATTAATTGTCTGAAATAATACATTGTAGGTAAATAGAATGAATACCTATTTCGTTAGGATTTTACGAAATTACGGTGTAAATATGAAATCTAAAACTGTTCATTTAATAGTATGTTTTTCTTTTTCAGGTAAGTCCAATGCGTTTTCCCGTGGCGTTTGGATGGAGTTAACGTATGTAAACATTGCTTTTTAACGTAAATAAGTTGGCCGAGTGTGGGAAATGTAATAAAAATAAGTAAATAAAAAAAAAAAACTGAAAGGGTTACTGAATCCTACGTTCGTTTTTCATTCGACTAGCGCCATCTCTGCGAAACCCGTCGTACTACTTACGTAAAGAGGCTGCACTCGGTTCTCGCGGCGGAGTGAGGTACTTCAACGAACGAACCTTTCTACTTTCACTCGGTAACTCGCAAAACGGTACAGAGATGGCGCTGACGGCGTGGTTGTTGAAAACGGACTATGAAGGGTAGTTGATACAAGAGGGCGCTGCAAAGGCAGGGAATGTCATTTTAGTGGAGGTCCTTGTTTAGGGGATGCACAATGTTACTACTAGAGGTCGCTGCTAAAAACTATGCTGAGGAAAGTGTTCTTTGAAATTAGTGAATTACAAAATTTGGATGTTGAAAACAGTAATTATTAGTAGAGTAATATAATTACATTATTCAGAATGTAGCTAGTAAATGAAACGCCACTGAAAATTTTGATATCACAAGATGTAGATTTCTGATAACTGACTAGTCGGCTTTTTAGCAGCTGACCAGTCGGCCAAAGTCATCATGGCCCATCTCTAGTAGTCACCATAAAGCTCAACTCATGAGTAGGTATAATTTTTAAGGTGTCTAAGGGCTATGAAAACAAGTTAGAATAAACACTGGTGTTTTCAAATACGTAACATTTTTTCAGTTGCTTTTTTCACTTTACAGGCATTATGAATACCAAGACATTGAGAAGCCTGGTTCAAAATTATAGGAAGTAGAAGAATAGAAAAGAAATTCTGCAAAACCTTTTCGACTTAAATTTCTTTGAAAGAAATACATACACGTATTTAGAAAGTAGAATTGTACAATCAAATTAGTCCAAGAAGAAGTTATCAACTGACTTTTTGCCGTAATCGAGATAAGTAGGATTATTTTATTATACATTAAAATGGCCTCATAAACTATCTAGGTAGCAAAGAACCTTAAGTACAAATTAATAACTTATAACTGCTTAAAAAAAATTAAACTATTGTGGTTAAATTTAAAATAAAAGATTCTTCTTGCATCCGTTTTAGTGCAGAAAAACTTGCTCATGTAAAACATGAAGCGGTCGCTAGTTACAAACGAAACACAGTGTGAAAGGACACTCAAGAGCTGGCGGGTATTTTGTTCTCTTTGTCATCTCTGGTGCCCTGGTACTTGTGCATGCTACACCAGCACTAGTTACTTTGTTTTCTTGTTTGCCTGTGGCCATTGTTGCATTTTTTTTGTAAATTTGTTTTTAGAGCTCGTTGCTATATGGTATAATTTTGTTAAGAGTTGCACGCCGTAGTTTATATTGAGATGATAATGTATTGTTCCTTTGCCTTTAAGTTCTGTATTAACAACTCTAATTGTCGAAAGATGTGAAATTATCACTGCCAGCAACCTAATCATATTTTGTTAGTAGTTAGAAATACGGTAACATTTGTAATGACTTATTTATGGTTAATAAACTATTAATCGTTTTGATATTGTGTATTAACTTATTTGTAGACGTAGTTAGAAATCGAATAAAATGCGTAATCATTTTCATTTATTTGTAAAAACGAAAATCTCTGAATCAAAGTTTCATTCATTTCTTAGCAAATATAATGTATTCGTAATTGCAACAAACATAATTTTGAAGCGCAAACGTCTTGAAGAAAGTCTTGAATCTATGAAGCAAAGTACTTATACTGAAAAAATTAAAAAAAATTGCTTTATTAGTTTTAACAAGTAAACCTTAGCAACTAGGGATAGGAGCCTACTTTTAAGCAAATAAGCCTGTGTTAGGAGACTCCGCTCTTCCGTAACTTAAATAAATGTAATTTACTTGTTTTATACAAAAACTGTAGGTTCATATTTTTAAAGAAAATGATAATATAAACTAAAAAAACTGAACAAGCAGAATGTAAGCGAGCACCCAATACTGGGTGTCAAACTTACGGACCACATTAGAAACTTCATCCAAAACACAAATAGCTGATGCTTGCCTAACAGCTGCAAGGTCGAAATTGCACTGGGCTGGTGGCTTACCATGACGTCTTAATGTAGAGTAGTTAGGTTGTAGGCAAGAGACAGAGCTATACAAGTCGTCAAGCGCCGTCTCGTTCCCTGAGCGGAACCACTCACACTTAAAGACTACATGGACGAGCAATGGGCAAAAAATTACCACTCAGTGTACCCCCACTGGCTGTAAATGGCAACGCGGCAGGCCCAGAAGGAGATGGCGGGCTGAGCTAGACTCATTTTTAAGAGGTAGGCCTATTACCACAATTGATCACGAAAGGTAGAAAGAAGGAATATGCCTTTGCCGTACAGTGGTACAAAACAGGCTCATAAAAAGAGAAAAAAAATGGGCAACGAACTGTTCTGATGATGTTGATGGAAGAATGGTTACGGAACTTATAATAACTAACTATATCTGCTCATCTATTTAGTGCAAAAATATATATTGCATCGTGTTACTTAGTTTCTTCAAATAAGGTGTATACTGATAAATTGTTTGAATCCCATAAAGGTTTTAACCTGACAGTTACTGTGAATAAATGTTCTTGTTACGAATAGTTATCATGTGTGAAATTCCTGTCTTGGTCTCTCTTTCTGTTTCAGCCAACCCAACCCATATAGGATTGTGCAAATATGTCATTCCGCGGTTTTGTAGGATTTCGGACCTCGTGTCCCTACCGTTTTTCTGACAAATAGGTATGTGCCCGGGGCCCTTTGCGGCCATTAAAATTAGTTTCCCTGACAGGATTCTATTTTGCTCCCGCTACGCCCCATGAGGGTGAACCGTCTGTTTTTCCTTGTAGTAAAAACCACTAACGTATGGTAACGATATAGGTAATTGATAATGCTTGTAACTACTAATCTACACGAGGGTCAATTGAATTTTTTGAAGCTTATATGACCACTGTTATACATAGTAGGAAGTGTAGGGACAGAATAATAAATACGACACGCATCTTTTCATTATAATTTGTATATTATCCATCTTGATACTAGGCTATTTAATTAAGCAGGCTAATCGAGTCTCTATAAGGACTATACTATACATATGTTGTATATTCCCGTAATGACGACAACAGTGGGAGTATAACGCGACACCAGGATGTCATGACGTGGAGGAGAGTCAAGCCTTCTTGTAGCGAGACGCTTTGTTAGCGACGCTTTTCAAAACTCAAGTAAGTTTCACTAGCGACTGCGCTGCTTTCAAATTATGGTCTCCCGGTATAATTATGTTTTAATTAAACGCAGAGAACAAGAAACGCGGGAACGAGGTCAAAGTATGCGAAATAATTACATTATAACATTTTACACCAACTTTGATTTTGCAATTTGAATCCGTGCCAGCGTAAGGTATCGTTTATTGGTACATCGTGGACGGCAACAAACTCTTTTCTTTATAAATATAATATCAAATGCCGTAATTGTTTAAAAAATAAATAGAGTCTGGAAAGAAAAAAAAACCTGGAGGCGCCGGGTATCGATCCCGGTACCTCTCGCATGCTAAGCGAGCGCTCTACCATCTGAGCTACGCCCCCGTTGGTAGAGCGTTCGAATTCTAGGTTTACTTTTGTACAGATAGTAATAAATTCAAGTCACATAGCCCGGGGCGAGGACAGCCGACTTTATTAAACGGCCTCGCGGGTGTACACTGTACTTTGATAACCGACCTTGCCGAACAAGTTTTATGTTGTATATCCTGCAGTTAAACGGACGGACGATAAAATGTAATATACTTGTTTGGAATATTTTCTCAGGATATATAAAAGTTATTAAAGGAATGTTTTTGTTTGAGGCGCAGAGTAACTTCGGTATATTTTGTGTTGGGTCTATTATATAAATTGAACTTTCATTTAAGGCTCGAATTTATTAGATCTCTGAGATAAGTTGAGCTTGTCAGATATGAATTTATAAGGCTCACTCTTTTTCGTTGTTAGATTATTTTGTTTTCGTCTGGTACAGACGTCAGCACATCAACCTACCTCAATCTATCAAAATTCTTTAATAGATTTTCATCCCTATCACAATACTGAAAGGTTATTATTCGATTAGTAAAATTTGACAGATTCGGGTAGGTTGACCAGCTGGCGTATGTACATGTATAGTTATTATGTGCTTATAACAAAGGCGTATTGTCAGCGACAGAAAATGTATGACGTACGACATGTTGGTAGGCCTTTATGAAGCCGAGTTTCCCCGAAAAACTATGCGTGGTATTTCTGCGTGGTTTTCGGTGCACCACATTTTTTTTCGAAACTACGAGAGATATTTAGTAATAAAATTCCTTTTTATTGGCGACTAGTGACCGGCCCGGCTTTTTCACATTATACGCATTTTTCTTTTACCGGATAAAATCACAATCATAGCAAAATCTTTATTATTCAAATCAGTCGAGCCGTTTTCAGTTTTAGTGAGAATAACGAAAATTTGGAAATTATTAAAAAAAAAGGATTCGTTTTTTGGCCGAATGTGAAACAGCAAGATATTTTCCACGATGGATAACCCTTTTTTTTTTAGCGTGCCGTATATTATGGCATGTGCCCTGGGGCCCTGTGACCCACATCTGCATACAGTGGCGCGACCTCTCGCCAGGCATTCAGAGCTCGGCAGGAGGTGAGCCTACCTAGTGGTTCCTTTGATCACAACGCTTCTGCCCCAGTTGGCAAGCGCTGTGCAAAGGTTTGCAGTGCAAAGGTTAATTCTTTTGTTGCTAGTGCATGACATAACGTACCGCCGCCGGTGTTGTGTACGAGTGCAGTATCCGGTATAAAGAAGAAGATCTATAATATACAAAAGGTAGTCCATCCTATTAGACATAAAAGGTGACTTGGTTCCTTAGAGATTGTTCATTAAATCCGATCGGCAGCCTTCTAAACCTTGTCTATTATAAACGCGTCGAATTCCTTCTCCCCTGGTATTGGCGGGTCGGTATTTGTTGGGTACTCGTAAAAGGGTCTCAAATCCGAGGTTTAATATCGTCGGCTAATTAATTTCTTTTCTTAGCAAATCTTTTGTAGTCCTCGTCGACATTATGTATAGTCGTATTTAAGGGTCCTTTTAAATTACTCCTCCATTTTACCAGTTAACCAGTACATTTGAATGATAAAAATAAACAAGATTGAGCAACGGAGCTTCCTAGTGAAAAATAAGACGACCTCGATGGTCGGTCGGCTGCGCAGAAGTTACTACCATCGCATTTTAATTTGAGCTGATTTTAATTAGTATCCTCAAAATAACTGGTCGAGTTTATCAAAATTATGTTGTTACTCAGAGTACCTCGTTATTTTGTTAGTTTATCTAAATAACACACCTCGTGTAGCCTTAATTACTAAGAAGTTATTGTGAACGAAGTTTTTTTAAGACGGGTTTATTTATTTATTTTTTAATAAAGGTACACCAACAGCTTCTGTATATAAATTAACAAATAGTGTAGTTATTTACGGATTGTAGA
The DNA here is from genome assembly GCA_943136025.2 of Agrotis puta. Classification (NCBI taxonomy): domain Eukaryota; kingdom Metazoa; phylum Arthropoda; class Insecta; order Lepidoptera; family Noctuidae; genus Agrotis; species Agrotis puta. The sequence continues at coordinate 453,151 of OW964181.2, forward strand.
TATTTGCAGCTATGATATATTTTCACACGAGCCAAACCGAAACATGTCAACCAAGTCCACTCCATATGCAGATTGACGCTTTGAGTGGCACCCGTTACCACTAGCTTGTGAGTGCTGCCGTCGAAAACCTGACTGAGATCTACAAATAATAAACGAAACACAAAAATATCTGTTATTACTCTGTGTAGTTATTTAATACTCAGTTATTAAATTTACTAGATTGCAGTACAATAATAAACTCGGCTGTCTTGCCTGTGTCAGGCAATCGTGCGCACATTTGCAGATAGTTGGATGCATTCAGTTTTACGCGGTCTCTCAACAGCACTAGGTTTATACAGCTGACAGTCCTTTGTCCCCAACTCGACTGTGGCTGCACTCGTGTCGCGAAATAGAACGTGTAACGGAGCACCACGTCCTTTCGGTCACCACTTCCTCGATTCCATGTTTCCCTAGTACTTGACTTGCGAATATTGTATGCGCGGGTGACAAATTCAGTTTGGGAAAGCACGAAAATATCTTTGAACCTGGTAGAAAAAATAATTTAAGCAAATATTAATGTTTCGAGATGTCATTCTTCTTCTATATGAAATAGGTACATATCTACGAGTATTTAAGGTAGGTAATAACTTCTGTTTCATTGAATACACCTCTCGTCTCGTAAACATATCTTCCTCTATAAGTTTGTGTGGCTTTTAATCAGGTATCATCAAATAAAGAAAGAATTTGCATTATACTAAAATTAAAATATTTACAAAAATGACTAAATAAAAACTAAAATTTATAGGGCGTCAAAAAATTCGTCCACATCGCTGTCAATGGGGAAAGTGCCCAGAACGCTGGCGGCATTGCCACGTTGGATGGCAATGCTGATCCTTTGACCAAGAAATAGGCCAGCCCTCTGGTCACGCGAGGCGTCGACTATACGCTTGGCGATGTCTTTGAAAAGTTTGTGGGCACTCGGACCCCACGGCCCCAGTGTTTCAACCCCAAAAGGCTCAAATACATAGCTAAAAGTTAAGCCAGTGTATTTGCGCCGCTTGAGGTTTTCGGCACTTGCAGCAGCCGCACCAGCACAGCATGCAGTACCAGGAAGGTGGGATGGCGCAAGGGTGTCGACACATGTTGCATCCCACACCAAAGGTCTACCCAACTTCCATGGCATTATAGTCATCCCATCTGGTCTCTTCCCATCGTCGCGCGCCAAGCCACTGGGTTCTAAGACGGCTGGCACCCCGGCGGTGACAAGAGCACGACGGATAATGTCATTTAAACTAGCGTGCCGTGCTAGCCGACCTGCACTCTTGCTGCAGGAAAGGCCATGGTGCCCGAGGCAGTCGACGCCTTCACCACACTGACAACGATGTGGAGCCCCGCAAGGAGCGCCCAGACGCAGGCATGTAGCGATCCGGAAGGTTTCGTCACCCAGCATGGTACCTATGTTGGGTGACGGTAGTGCCTGAAGCCATAGACCCGACTCCCACTCTCCCACAGCCAGCAGGCGGGCACGCTCCACAGAATTGGTTGACGTATTAATAAGATTATACCGTACCAACCTGCAGAGCGGCTCATCCCACTGCCTCTGGGAAGATGGGTTCACGGGTCGATCTGAATCCGGGCAAGTCATTTTCCAGGCGTTCTCCGCATCGGTCAAGCACGGCACTTCAGAGTCAACCAGGGAGAAACTTAAAATCTTCCTGGTTAAGGTTTCAGTGCTGTGGACAGAGGACAGGAACGCCGGTAAACTCACACTAGAAATTTTGCGGAATAATAATAATCTCTATAAGTTATATGTTTTAAAGAATCAATATCCAATTTTCCATCTGTGCATTAATTGTACAGTTTTTTTGCTCTCCTGGTTGATCGTAAACGAAGTACGGACTTGAGAGATCCAATTTAAGTTTGCTCAGCTTTTGGCGACTTTAGCTTCGACTTTACTATTTGGCGTAATTTAAACGCGTTTGCAATAATAAACTTTCATGAACTATTAATATTGGTGAACAACGGTGAAACCTTGAACAAGAAACAAAAGAGAAGTTTATATGTGTGCTTATTTGTTATGGTCATTAAGGAATTAAATATCCGAGCTAATTATTTCCATAACGAATATTATTAATAGCATTTTAAATGATCGCGATCGCTCCTTCAAAGCTCTGTGAGGTGACAAGTTCTGTGAGGTGGTATTTTAAAATTATTGCTACAGACAGTTTAAGGCATTCAGTAAGACAGTCGCTCCCTCTACCGCTCGTGTCTTAGGCCAGTGCTCGCCGGCAGCGGCGCGCGGCCGATTCTTTTCAAACATCGCACATTGGTTTGCGTCGTAGCGGAAGAAACGACCCACCCATTGTTAGGAATCGAAATTCAATCCAAGTTTTAATTTTATTTGGTAGTGCCAACATACTTGTATATTTCTTTAAATTAGGTATGCCTCCACTGGAATGGGTAATAAATTAAATACACACATGGTACTCCCATATAAATTATATAATAAGAAAAATCTGCTCTTGTTATCTGATCATGCTTAACATTCAAACGGATTGTAATTAAATCCCAGAAGTTCAAAGAAAATGGTACGTAAATATATTTACTAATTAGTAGAAAAGATCAGTTGCCTCAAAGGCTTACGTGGGCGATTCTTTGATTAAAAATGTTCACAGGCTGGTTTCAGAGCTGTCATAATCCCAACTTTACGCTTTAAATATAATTATAATGTACCATTGTACCCTCATTATTTATTTATTTCGGTTAGTGTGGAAAACATCGGCCAAGTTAGCATGTTACTAAAGCAAAAAGGATTATTTAATAAATGAATTATGGGGATTAATGAACCGGGTTGTGAACGATGTCCTAAGTGGATTAGGCGTCCTTTACGCCCAAGGGCTGCGTGTGGTCGCACCGGTGTCTTTGTCGTCCAGTCTTTGGGCTCTAAGCCACCCGGTAACAGGGACGAGGGCCCACGGCGCATTTTAGATAGGTAGGTTTTTTTTTTTTTTTTTTTTTTTTTTTTTTTTTTTTTTTTTTTTTTTGCGTGGTAAAATCATCAAATGAGTCCTCCCACCCAGGGCAGGGCGGGAGGGACTGTCAGACTTGTACTGACTAAAATCCACGGTGTCCTTCACTAGCCCTTTACGTACCGGGGTCACGGTAATCCCTTGGTCCCGCGACCCCGGTAGATAGGTAGGTACGTTAGAATTTCTGAGATGGTATTATCATACTTTATGTGATTAATTTTGGACGAACACCCACGTGAAATGTCCTCCTATCTAAATAAAAGCTGTGTATCTGTATAACAATGATATGTCGTCGTTTCAGACACTCAAGAAGAACTTGTTGAACTTTATAAAATTTGAATAAGTATTGTTTGAAAAATCGTAATTAGTTATAATGTATATTATCTGCCCCGTTTGTCTCGTGGTCGCAAGCGCGGCTGCTGAGCGTGGTGTCCTGGTTTTCTCAGTAGCTGCCCGGAGTTTTGAAATTGGCGGAACAATACCCCCGTGCCTCCGAAAGCACGTTAGGCCGTTGGTCCTGCGCCTGATCGCTCTCCGGTCTTGTCGGATTGCCGTCCCATCGGAACTATGAGAGTAAAGGAACAGAGAGCCCACGTCCTATGCCTGTGCACACACTTGTGCACTACTCGTATGTCCTGCGCAGTTGGCTATAATCTCCTTTGAGATTGAACGCCGTGGACGAAATCGATCAGGAGGACTATTATTATTATAACATGTCTTACATGCGTACATAGAATATTTGAGTAAATAAGTTACAATATTCAACGTAAAGCTTATGTAAAATGATGAGTTCGTTTTATGTCTACGAATTTTATCTCGAAATGGAAACTAAAGCAAGTGGGGGGATCTTTTAATAGTCACACAAAGGCGCCACGGATTACCCGTAACACCACTCGAAAGTTATGAGTTATGAACGAATTTATAAAATTCACTCACGTAGATAAATTGTGTAGAGGCACTCGGGAAGCCTTCATATTTAAAATGAAGGATCTTTCGCGAAGTGTGGAAGACTTTTACAAATTCCAACCAGCACCTGACTGGTGGGTTCGAGTTCTGAAACTTTCACGCGGCTGTGCCGCAAATACCAAATTAAATTAAAAGAAACCGTTTAGTTTCTCATAAAAATACAGTAACCACACTTCAGTACAACAAAAAGAGAGAACCGACTTCAAGCTTGCAAGACGACGAATTTTTTTTTAGCAAATTTAATCTGTGAACGCGAAATCAATCCAAAATCAATTTGCCTTAGGATATTGTTTGGTATACATTATAAGTTGTACGGGGTAAGCTGGTCACGGTGAGGGGTCGTTGCACAAATGTGTCAGTCAATTCAAGTCTGAACTTTCCGAACTCACGAGTTCGTGAAGACTGGACGCTCTAGAATAGTTTCAACGAGGCTTACAAACATTCACAACTGACTTTTCTTCTCAATCACCTCATTATTAACACTTTCATATAAATTACTTCAGCATCGACCCTTTCGTTAAGCATTTCCAACTTATACGCGGTTCCACTGAGACTTAATAAAACTAGGGAACGAGAAACTACTTCATATGAAAAAGAAAGTTCCTTTGATCTAATGTTATTTACATTAATACATGTACGACCTATTGGATCCAAATCTCCTTTCATGTCTGACGAACATTCTGTGCCTACAATACGTAGAAACTATTTTATAGGGCGCGTCTTTACGATTGTGATGCGTCCTCTCTGCTCCATTGAACTGAGAAAGCGAAGATTTCTTTAGACCTCTCTGAATATACAACACATGTACGATATTGAAATTGTTGTTAAATTGGAAATAGTTTCATTCATGCTAGTGAAGGTTCAGTATCATAACGGATGGCACAAAGGTAAGCTGATCAGTGTGCTGTGCGCGTCAGGGAGGGAGATTATGTTATCAAGTTATCGATTATGGAGCAAATGTGTGTATGAATATGTTGTGGAGATGGAAATGTCAGATCTGATCGACAAATGTGTTGACGTCACCCGATGTGAAAATATCGAGTTGTGGTTACTTAGAGGATATATTTGTTGAAATCTACATTAAAAACATCTTTGCTTTTGTTTAAATAGTTCAGTCTTCTAAAATTAATTTATTAAAGAATGAACATCAAAATAGTTTTATCCATAAATGAACCTGACTGCGATTTAGATCTTGATTCTTGTTCAATTTTTATCGTTGATATTCACCCTTACATTTTTTACCATTTGTTTTTCTATCCCACTGCTGGGATAAAGCTTTCTTATATCCTTCTAATAGTTTTTTGAGTCTTTCCTTTTTCGGCCAGTTCTCAAAAAAGAAGTCCATCTGGCAACGCCAAAATTTTTAAACCTTCTTTTAGGCACGCACTCTGTTGTATAAGATGCAATATTATAATTATGTCTTAGTACAGGCGAGTATAGAGATGAAGGTGTCCAGCTATTTGGTAGCTATGTATATGTTTGTGTGTCAGTGGTGCGTCCTCTGCCGCTCGTAATCCCCCACATAATTCCTCCTTTGGCTTTGTGCTCCATTGTCACCGGCCACAATGTTCGCAGCACTGTAGCCATGCTTCACATGCGTTCTGAGGACACAGCCCGCTCATATTACAAGTTACGACAACAATGGCTGCAAATTGTTCGATTTCCTGGGCTTACGTGAAGCTGCTTATAACTTACTGCCGGTGTAAAGGAGTAATTATATAAGAATAAAAAATGAAAATCCAGCAGTTGTCTATGAATTTAATTTCGAAGGTCGCTTTACCCACAATTACTGCCAGTACAGAATATCTACATCATACAGAGTTAAGTCTGTTAGGTCGACCTAGATTCTTTGGGGGTTATAGTAGATATAATCATTATTGGCTGATTTTACTATGGGATCCCCTATCCAAATCCTTACCAGTTTTTAAGAAATTGAACTTTTATTTTTTTATCATAAACTGCTTATTGTGAAAATCCGTTTCAAGAAAATATCAATATTTGACTTCCGCAGCGGTTTTCCCAAGATTTGAGTAATTCTTAGAACATACGGGGTCTCAATGGATTGAGTCGTTCATAAGCTATCAGAAAAATATAAGTTTAATGTCCTAAACGTAGCAAAATTCTTACAATAAATAGTTTATGAGGCAGAGGTGGATTTTTTTTGTAACTTAAATGTTGTATAACTTCAATACGGCAAGGGTAGTAAAATCAGTCAGTAATTAACTATAACCCCCCAAAGGATAAAGTTCGACTTAACCAGTAACCCTGTATAGTACTCGCCACCTACTTAAAGAATCATAACTTTGTGAATAGTAATAATAGTATAGTTAGCCTGGGGCAGTGATTCAGTATACCCAGTAATTGATAGAATCTAGTTCGTACTTTATGAAAACTTTCCGATGAGTAACGCTCCTAATTCCTTGTTATAATCCGACTGGGCCGATCGGAACTTCGACTGGGTAATGACGATAAGCTTGTTGATTCACTTTCAATACCTACGCTTCGGGAACATCCACATGTGAATAGTAACGTATTATATCTAGTTTACAAATTGCTGTAACTGCCTACCGGAAAAATGTCCCATATTTGCTATATTTTGTTAATAGCATTAGGTATTTTATCTTTAGTACATTCAAACTATTTAAGTTACTGGTTGGACTATTATCTACAGAGGAGTTCATGGCTAAATAATTACAGCCGCACAGGCCAATCTTCCGGGTTAAGCCGTGCTCGTCGAGGTTGGTCTGTGGATGGGTGACCATCAGTCATAGCCATTTTCCTCCGTGCCTCGAAAAGCACGTAAAGCCGTTGGTCCCGGCTGTCATTTGTAGATCTTTGACAGTCGATACTGTTAGTCAGAAGCTCTAAAGTCTGACAACTAGTCTTACCATGGGGTATCATATTACCCAGTTACTGGGTTGTAGAGGTCCAATAGGCAGTCGCTCCATGTAAAATACTGATATCCAGCTGCATCAGGTTTGACTGGAAGCCGACTCCAATATAGTTGAGAAAAGGCTAGGCAAATGATGATACATTTAATCACACAAAACATTAATACCGTCAGAAGACACAGAGCCCTAACGAGCACTCAAACATTAGAAACAACGCATACAAATATTGGGAAAAGGCTTGACAGATGATGATTAGACTATTATCTATCTACAAAGATCTTATAAGTTGTCTATGATCGTCTTGTAAGTTGTAATTACTCTACAAGACTTTTTTCCTCGCAGTTGTAAATTAGTCTAGTAGTATAGAAATACCCTGCCCCTATTTGGACTAATTTATTTCACCCCATCTCCCATGATTATACGTATTATTTATTATTCGTCTTTACGAGTATTTTAACTTTACTATCTTGTAGTACCCAACCAAAAGTACATCTTATTTTATATGGGACTCATAAAAGGAAACAAAGTAAATATTTGATGAATGTTCATATTTGATATGTCAACAATGTAGGACAGAGGAGATCTTACAACTGAATTAATCATTCTCGTTGAAGACAAAACGTCGGATAAACTTCGCGACGGAAGATTGATTTAACTTTGTTTAGATCTTCACGAAAAGGTACACTTTATACGACTTCCTGATATTACCTTCATCTGATCAGGTTTCCCTGATGTTGAGGGTATTGAGTTTTCTTTATATTTCCTATAACGATAATAATTCAAGTATTACCGTTCATATTTTATGAAAAATTAAACGAGATTTTCAGCGAATTTGCAGTATTTGATGAAGTATGATGGTGCACTTGTTGGATTTTATAGTTTGCGGATAAAATCTACGATTACTTTCCCCGAAGGATCTTTTCACGAACGTACCGACGAAGATATTAAAAAAAGATCGTGGAGCACCATAGAGAATTTACGACGTCGCCATAAACCAAATACGAGCATTACCTTTATTGTTTTTGCAACCAAAGAAAGTTGGAACAATTCATCAAGTTAAAGACAGATTCTTGATGATAAGAGATGACTTAGCTCAACCAACGCGACCTGATTCACAAATGAGAGTAGTGTTTGTCTACATTGATTGAGGCTGCTCGGCCCACGCTGCCTTCTTAGAACTGTGTCTGAGATGGAATCTAAGGAAAGTTTATGGTTACTGTTTCATGGCATTGTCACGCCTGTGTGTGCAAAGGTAAGCTTGTGTTAACAATTATAATCTTCAGTAAGATTTAGATTAAATGAAGCTGATCGTACAGCGGCGCTTGTACTGTGACATAAGGTGTAAAATATAAAGCATGGTAATTTACTTTCAGATTATGCAATAATACTCTTAACGTACTTTCAGATATAGGAATTGAATTGAAATGTTGTACAGGATGCGGCCATAACAAAAGCGCTACTTCAAATATCTGTCAGATACAGTCGGTTATAACCATACATGTTATACGCGGTCCGCAACTTAATGGGAGCTCAATAGCAGCGCCCCAGAGGGCCCTATTTCATGGCTACCCTACTTCAAACATATTCTCTTGCTGAAGTGACCATTTGCTATTGTCTTTTGTTGTCTACCCAAATTTATTTTTTATTCGCTGACTGCGAATCCCTGAATTCCTTGGATTTGTCCGGACAATTTAGATTGTCCGAGCTCTGTGAATGTTTTGTGTATAATTTGACTCACTGTTTATTGTACTTCCCTGTCTTATCTTGACCCCGCCCCCTGACGGGAGGGTGGGCAAAGACCCAACAGAAATCAATTGTAATCTCATCCGGACCGGGGGCCGTAACTTCTAAACGTTACCATTAACAAATAATGCTGAGATAATTAGAATAGTGGTTTTAGAGCTGGCTTATGTGGCTTTGAGAAGAGACTACCGCAGCTCACGAGATAGTGAGTTCAAGAACGAAGCAGAGATTACATCAGGCCCGAAACATAGCTCGTAATGGAGCTGAATCACCGGCCACCCGTGCATTGATTGCGCGTATTGCGAGCATCTGATTTCCCTGTGGACTGCCGAGGTCAAATGGCAATCGTTCCCGCTCAGCTCAAAAAATCGTCACATCACAATTGAATGACATCGACGAAGCCTTTCAGAAAGTAAATAGGATTCTTACAAAAAAGTAAACCAATTTGATTGGAAATTGATAAAGAGGAGATGATTCTACAACAATCTCGTTCTGTCGTGTTCCGCTACAAGCACTAAAGGAATATGTAATGTTGGAATCAGCCTTTTACTAAGAAAATGGCTTTCAGTCATTATAAAGCAGCGTCTTTCGAGACCTACCCAGTGTTGTAGATGTCCTAGTGTCCCGCGTGTCCTCGTGTCCCCGTGTCCTTAGGCGCGCCGACTATCAATTAGGACAAGATTGTTATTCCTGGCACACGTTCACATTACGCAAATAAGGAGGAAAGCGCCGCCGAAGGACACCGAATAACTTGGGATGACTTTTTAAAGTACACCCCGACTCGATGGACCCCGATTGAAACGAAATTCCGTGTCTTATGAAATGTCTCCTTCAATAACTCCGGGGATTTGACGTTTTTTAAAATTCAACGCTGTCTTCTATGTACTCGGTCTACGAGTTCAAACATTATTTAAATATATCTCTCCGAAATTGACTACGCTACAAATGCGTGCAAATTACTGAGTAATCCTAACGATGTTTTATTTGCCGGTAACCATGGGAATAACGGACAACAGTTCTGTGGATGGCTCTCGTCTCATTAGCTTTCCCAATAAAATAATTGAGAGTTTCAGTAGCGGAGGCTGCAGGGAGCGCGGGGGAGCGCGCGCCCGGGACGTTTCAGTGATCGGCCGCCCGCCCCGGCGCCTGCACGCGTCTCGCGTTCCCGCGGCCCTGACACCTCCACGTCATGTATGTTGAATGTTCACTACCAGGGTACCATAACACAGTGATTCGGTTATTCCAAACATCAGTGGTGTTTACTTACGTTTGCCTAACGCGCGCTCTGCACCGCCCGACAATGTGATACTGTGCAGGATACGTAACACATAGATCGTCCTATCGTGTTACCTTCGATTGATTATGATATCCGTGTATAGTGTTTGTGTTATGTTGCGTATATCTCACATAATTTATTGGATAACTTTGATGAAGATGGCGCCCGAACTCTTCGCATTGATATCTACTTCAGTATCTCTATACATGTTTAGATACATAAGACTTTATTTGTATTGATTTAGGACTTGCGAGCTGAACATTTATTATAATAGGGCATTTCTTGTTTCTTATTTTGACATAATATTTAAAAAAAACTAGCTGGAACTGTCAATTACTGACAAATTGAACATATTTCGCAGCGTACCTTCTAGGAAAGACGTTTCATGAATTTCATTTGTCATTTTGGCATCCAAACGTATATAAATATTTTGTAAGGGTACTTGGTTTTGTCGGAAATAACATGTTTTATCTTGAAATTCAGCGACAGCTGCTCAAAGGACGGCTACGTTGCTTTTTGTACAAAAGCTGTACTTGTTTATGGGTCACAGACTTGTTATTTGACTTTGACTTCATAAATGTTAAAACAAATAGTTATTCACTGTTATAGTGCCAGTACAACAGTTCATACTACAGTTACTTGTTTCCTACTAAGTGACAAACAAACAGAGAGACACGCCTGCGACGATAAACGAAGCGCGCCACGTGTCGATTTGTTAGCTCCACACAAATTAGGACAAGTATTAGATCTGAAACTTGCTCCCCTGACAGCAGACTCGCTTGTATAGAGAATCTTGCTAATTTCCGGGCCCGGGGCTTTGCAGTCCCGGGAACTTGTGCCGAGTCCCGCAGAGCATAGGTGTAAGACTTTGAGTAATTAGCAAGTTGTTAATAAGCCGGTAGTGTGTCAAAGTGTTGCTCAGTCGTCTGTGAGAGCGTCGCCATTAGTTCTCGATACGATCACACGCTCACGACGTCTTTATGTGCAGATTTGTAGTTATTTACTATCCTTGAGCAAATAATATAGAATCGTACAAGAGCCAGATAGTAGGCTTGTTATTCGCTTACTTGTAATCATATATCTAACAAGAGTTTGTCTGTAGTTCTCATTTAAATCACGTTACTAATTGTCCTTCACAGGAGCTATAAACATATACATAGCAAAGCACTTCCTTTGATGAAGGGCGAACAGATTTAAACGGTATGAATACAAAATGTGTCGCAAGCTCTATTTATTTTGCTTCAAAAGATTTCACATGAAATGTACAGAGTCTTGATGCTTACACAGGGAAACACAAACGTGGAAAATTGAATGTATGTCAGGGTTTGAAATGTTGCTTGTTGCAAAGGATTAATAAATTCTGCGAAGTCGATCGAGATTAACGATCCCCCGCCGTGAGATACCCTATTGAGCGGCCGCGGTTCCAACAGGCACACAAAATATCGGGAATTTATTGATATGTCTAAAGATTTCCCGAAAATTGCACACACACGTCGCACACCCTTTAGGAATGTGGCATAAAGAACGGGAACGACGATAGTTCCCGTTCTTTATGTTCCCATTTTGAAGATTTCGTGAACTGATCTGTGATAAGACAAAGTAATGTAAATGAGCTGTCATATTATATTGAAAGACACGTGTGTATGATATCTGGGTGGTAATAAAAAACGTTAGAGCGGTCAGTCAAGTTCTAGTCTACTGAACAATTGTAAAAGGTAAGATAAATGAGAATTACGGATTGCTTACGAGCACCAAATCAAAGTGACCGTCGCGAACCTTAATAGAATTTCAATCCAATACATCACAAATGGGGGTTGGTTCACCACTAACCATTTTTAAATCCGTCGTAATCGTTTTCTACATTAGCGGCGTCAATCGGTTCTGAGCTGTATTACCAGGGCGTCACGTATTTCATTGGTGTGCAATCAGTCAGCGTCCCGCTGCAAGAGTTATGCCCCACATTTGTCGGCGTGGTGTAATCAACGGATCTTTTTATCTTGGTATCGTCCGCCCTCGATAATGTTGTGGGATTCCATCAATGTAGTCGCCGACCTCGGCCCTCCGAGAGGTCGAGACCTCTCGCTAATATCGCCGCTATAAGATATTGTTAATAACCCTCTTTAATCCTCGTGCTTGAGTTTTTTTATTTGCCTCAAGTACGATCTCATTTTCATATTTTTTCTCGTTAAAAATTCTTCGATGTTTGAGTTGTTAATATATTCGTTCTTTATTAAGCGGTCCCAGCTTTAATAAGCATAGCTTTAATAACGTCCGCAGATTTAAAAAAGTGTATTTACTTGAAAAAAGTTCCTACCCTTGGCTTCGTTGCCGTGCCAAAGGTAGTCAGCTCAGTGCCTCTGTATTTCCGCTCTTAATCAGGTTTATAACAGTCAAGTATTTTGTTGTTTACTCATTTAAATTTCATGAGCGCTTTATAGAAAATTCTTAAAAATGTTTGGCGATAAATCTAAATTAGTAACATTGTTAAGATGCGTCTAAACGGGCATTACTTTTACTGCAATACGATTGCTATCAATATTGCCAAGCAGAGTATGCAATATATGAAATTAGTTTTGAGTGTGGCCCGGCCATATTTTTGGTCTGGCCGTAAGACAAAATATATTATGAGCCATGCTGGTTCAGATATATTGCCGAAATATACTAAATTAAAATATTTTTAAGCTGGCTAGAAATCTTGTAGCCTCATATTTCGGTAAAAAATTGCCCAAATAGACGCACTTTTAGTCTAATAATATTAAATGAAAACTGACTAATGTGTACATAACCGATTGTAAAGTACATAGATAACAATGTATATTTTAGGTATTTACTTTTTGCCTAGTAAACATTTAAGTTAGCCTCTGGCTACGTATGACGATCTAAAACAGTAATCATCTGCCAAGCCTTTTGTAACAACTATGTTGAGCTCAGCTTTTAGTCTTTTCAGTACACCAGTATTTCAATCAAATCAAACAAAAACTTTTATTTCAAGTAGCCCAGTTACAGGCACTTTTGAATTGTCAAAAGACATAAAATAAAACTAGTTTAAAAATTAAGGTGCTACAGTCCCAGTCACAAGGCATAAAAACTGTGAAAGTACCGTAGATGCCCATTCCAAGGAGTATATCTCTATGGAGAAGAACGGGCAAGAAACTGCATGGACACTCTTTTTAGATCGCCAAAATTATTACAGAACCTTTGTTACATCATTCATTTTTAGATGGTACATTATTATTTTGCTTGGAGCTACTGCCTATATAACCTCCACAACGCCGTTACAAAATCTACGATACCCTCTTTGTTTTGGATAGTAATATCGTCAAATGAATCCTCCCACCCTGTTCTTTTAGTTGCCCTTTGTGTTTCAGATTCACGGTCTCGCAGCCCCGGCAGGCATTTGGCTCTGTCAGTTTGCTGACAGCCTATCTGAACCCCAAAAATACGTTCTACGATACTTTTTGGCAGGACTGGTTGTCAGATATTCAGCTTAATCTAAATTAGTTATTTAATTCATTAAAATTAAATACTTCGTAAAGCACAGATCTCATTCAGTTAATTAAAACATTCGTTAAATCAATAATTAAAATTCCGTGCTAATCATATCGCCACATTATTAAAGGTTGATTTGACAATTTATTTGTTAATCGTCTTATGTTTCTGTATTTATCGACATATTATTTAATTTAATTAATATATATTTTACATTATTGTATATTATATATAAGCCGTGTGAATGTCGTGCTTGTTAAATAATTGTTTCAGTTTAATGAAATTTTAAGTGTAATTTAAATCCACAATAAACGATTAAATGTTTCAAATGAAAAATATCAGCATGTAGATATTATCCCACCAAAAACATTAAAATAATGTAAAAAAATGCCAAGTCTCTCGATGCAGTCTTTCCATCGTAAAAAGTTTTGAGATCTCATAGAAGCCAAGTCCTATTCAAATTATTTTGTAGTTATAAATCAACATTTAGTAATTGTATCAATAGTTTTCTTTATATTATAATTAAAGTGACTTGGCAATGAGCACCAATTAAAAGCTGCTTGCTGCCTGGAATTATGTGCAAATGTTACTGACGAGACCTGTGATCAGATCACTACCGACTACATGCTCCAATGCAATAATAAAAAATAAGTACCTTACGGGCCATCGCTTTATGAAAGTAAATGAACCGAGAGTACACTAACACTAGTGTTTGCGTACACACTTGTGCAATTGTGCATTATAATTTATGTCCTGCGCAGTTTACTAGTCTTGGATGAGACTGACTGCCGTTGCCGAAATTCGGTTGGGACGACACGGATAAACCAAAAGAAAATTAATTTTGTGATATTAATGTTTACGCATGCGGTGTGTGACTTTCAACTCCAAATATGCCGTTTTGTTTCTTCTTGTGCTCATTGCCAAGTCACTATAATTATAATATAAAGAAAACTATTGATACAATTACTAAATGTTGATTTATAACTACAAAATAATTTGAATAGGACTTGGCTTCTATGAGATCTCAAAACTTTTTACGATGGAAAGACTGCATCGAGAGACTTGGCATTTTTTTACATTATTTTAATGTTTTTGGTGGGATCTCATTTATTTTTTGTAAGTGTATTTCTTTCTTTTTTTTTAGGTGACCTCATAATTTCTTGGACTTCAGCTACTGCTTTGCTTAGAACCCATTCTCTATCTCTTTTGTTTCTTTTCAACGAGCTAAATAAACATAAATCTACTAACTTACAAAATAAATATAACTAAACTAAATAACACGTAAACAACTAGATATTGTAACTACCTATGTCTATGTTATATTAATAAACTATTCGCCTAAATAACTGTTTCAGTAACAATAATAAATCTACTATCTAATCCGGCTAACTTAAGTTCTCCGAATAATAGCTACAATATTTTTTTAGTTTCGAAATGGTTTTTCATAGGTAGGTGGCGCTATCAAATGAAAATTATCGAATTATTTTAAAGTACTACTTATACTGCGCTCGGTAACGAAACCATAGCGCGATTCAGACAGGTACAACGCCATCTATCGAGCGCGCATACAATCGAAATTTATCGCAATACAATGGAGTTTTAGCTTTATTAATATAATGAATTATGAACTTTATGTATCAATTAATTATAGTCTATGTATTACATTTTTATTATTCTTTTCTATTCCATGTATTTATTCATCCAATTGAATACTTAAACAACGAACAAAGTTAACAATGCAGTCAAAATCCATACATAATGTTCTTGCCAAACCGCAAATATAAAATTGTTTTCTATGGTATATTATTTTTTAATGTTTTTATAATTTTTCCTTTATATGTGGCTAATGACCTATCTTGGTGCAAAATTTGAAGTTTCTAAGTCTGCTAGAAGTACCTTAGATTTTTGATGATCGGTCAGTGAGTCAGTGAGTCAGTGAGTGAGTGACAAAATGGTGTAACTTTGATCGACCGTAACTCCTAAACTATTAATTCAATTGGCATGTAATTTCGAACTTAAGCTTGTTCTAATGCCTACTATTATTCACCGAAAACCTAAACTCCTAGCTTTGTCCACGTCGAAGATATAGGGGGGGCGAAACAGCCGCGAATCGCATCGAGAAAAGATGGTACGGCCGTGCCCGTTTTGCTCGAGACTTGGCTGGGGCACTGCCGTGCCCCCAGATATGTACGTGTGTGGTTATTTTCAGTAGAAAATAACATTTTAATTTGTTAAACACGATGATCAAAGGCAAACAAAGTTCCTTGAAAAATCACTTTATTTTTTATGGTCGGGAGCGAGAACAGCAATAAACATAATAATTGTTTTTAACTTTTTGCCTATTATTTCAAACTTTCATGATATATTCAGTTACTATACAAAAACATTAAAATGCCTTTCTGTGTATTTCACAGAAAGGTATTTTAATGTTTATGAAAGCGTTCATGTAATTTTTGGGAATTATAAACGGTCCGCTGATTACTTCTTATTTTCACAAAAGAATAACAAAATTCTGTCTAATTGGAGTTGCAAAAATAATCGCAATTGAGTACAAATCCAAATGATCGAGAACTTTCCACCGAAATCAATCAGAGGACGATTGCAAAAGTCAACATTCTTTAGACTTCGAGACTAAATCGTAACTGAAAAGATTCGTGATAATATTGAAGTTAATGAGTGGACAAATATTTGTGCTCCAGCTGGAGCTAATCCTGTGATCGAAGACACTTCAAACTGTGTAAGCAGCTGAATTGTGTCTTATATAAAAGTGATTTTCTTGAAGTATTGGTTGTAATTGTAAAGCACTGCATTTCAGACAGTATGTCGTAAGACACTATGTCATATGTAGAACATGGGGTTTTCAGATGAGGTAAATTATTATTTTGTTTTTGAAGTGAAAACTTCATTAGCGGCGTTGGGCACTTTTTTTGGAATGGGTAAAAAATGTTAAACTCGCGTCAGGACACGTGACCTGATCGAAAATTCGTAAGACGGCGCAGGGCGCTTGCGCGAATGTTCGTGTGTGTTTATTACTATTCAACCCGTCGTTTTTTTTTTTTCACCATAATGTAATGACAATTCATGGGTAGGCTCGATAGGCTCGTCCCATATTATACATCCACAACATCTTACAAACATAATCGTGATTTCAAAGTAATCTCAATGCTTTATTTAAATGTAAATGTACGTGTTTAAAAGTGTGACTAATTCCATCGCTCGGCAGTATTTCATCAAGCCAGCGAATGTTTTATCTCGCGTGATGGATGGCGCAATAAATGTTAGTGCGGATGCAAATGATCAAACGGCGACGATCTACCGCTAACTGTACGGTTTGCGCGAAATACACGCGGGATGCTGTGTGCTGCATTACACGATACACGTGTCTGAGGGATCGATGTGCGAACACCAAGTATACAACACCTGTCGCGTGTAGGAAAACAGAAACATAAAATATGTAGTCTAGGTCTACATAAGTATACAATATCTTTGACCCGTTGCGTGATCCTAGAACATAAAGGGCTATTGAAGGAACACCGTGATGGAATTTTTTTTTTCGTGGTAAAATCATCAAATAAGTCCTCCCACCCAGCGCAGGGCGGGAGGGACTGTCAGACTTGTACTGATTAAAATCCACGGTGTCCTTCAATAGCCCTTTACGTACCGGGGTTACGGTAATTTGTGAGGGTCGCGGACCCGGGTGATGGAAATATTTGAAGGAAAAACTTAATAACAATGTTTTTCTCAACCTGAACTTGAATCTGTGGAGGCAATCAATCACAGATTTATTACAATCTGTGTTCTAACCAGACAACAGTTATTTAGTCACGCCACGTCAGAAAAAACTTTCATTAAAGTATTGTAGCCATTCTCCTGAAAATGTAAGCGTTTAAATACCTGTCATGAACAAAACCTGCTCGACCAACATTATTCATTCCACAAATATTTCCAATAACTGACGTTTCAGTGCAATTACTTTCAGTTTTGACAGACGGAGAGTAAATTGTAATTCTGTAGTGGGCTTGAAATACTTTTTTCTTTCGCAATTTTTTTTCCACAAACGAGCTGATACTTGGTACTTCAGAAACATGTAACAAAAGAATTAAACTTCTCAGCCTCGCCGCACTAAATAGATTCCAATAGCGAGCGTCTAATTGAAAACGCTAGACTTTGCGGTGATTGCAAAACGATGGAAAAAGTATACTAATTCTTTAAAGTACTTTTGAATTTGTAAAGAACTCTTCGATTTTCATTCTGTAGCTATTGCATTGTTAAGCCAGACGGCCGTTGTATTGAAGCCATTCAATTGAGTTAACTGAAAACTATTATCAGTTTTATTCAATAGATGAAACGATTGTGCTACGAAAGTGTAGCAGATGGGGAAAATTCGTAGAGGATGAACGTTTGCTACGACGTAGCGCATGAGCGCTACGCTGCGTCTGGCGTAGCTATTGTCGTAGCAGTCGTGTAGCAGGTGCTACGCGATACTAACTAATAATCTTGTTGTTACTCTAAAACTTTGAATTTATGTTTTGAATTCTTGTTTGGTATGGTGAACATTGGACTACATTCCAGTGCCAACTACAAATACAGTCAGGCACACCTGTATTTCTGTGCTACCGTAGTTTCTTTGTTATACGCCTGAATGTCTCGCTCACAGTACATGCGGTCATTACCCGGTCGCTACAAAGTCCGACCTTACAAAGGAGCATGCACAACAGAACAGTCGCATGTTCACTGAAACACTTCGGTTTAATTGCAAACTGTGTGTAAACAATAATTAAATCAGTGTTTTTTGATCCAACCGTTATTGATGACTAAGAGGGTAATTATGGATTTTTGAGAACATGTAATTAAGTATGTGCCTCAAAACGTAATGTACCATAAAATTGATGTTTTTCTATAGCTTCTTCACTTTGTTTATGTATCCTTTACGCAGTTTTTTTTGCTTGTCGACGATTCTAAGTTCTTTTTTTTAAGTTCTTTGTATTACTGTGGCTACACAAACCTTTGAAACCATTCAAGTACGTACTTGAAAGTACTAGTACTGATGATACGTATACACTAGCGTTCAAAACAGTCCACTTTCGACCCCTGCTGCTATCCTAGTCATGAAACTATGGAGAGCTCCCCTCCACTCCTGAGATCGCCGTTATATTTCTACTTGTTTGAACTTATTCCAAGTTTTTGTTTTAGATTTTCATTTGTTCGTATGTGTACCTAAGTGAAGTTTGTTCTGTGGGAACCGTTTGAAAGTTGGTATTAAATAAAATTTACTTTAATTTAAAACTGACTGTTTTTTGTTCGGATTAATTTTCTGCTAAGAAAATATTCTAATACCCAGTGTAGTAAAAAGATTTAAAAATTTACTATTTTCCATAATTGGACACGTGTTTCAACTTTCAGAGGTATTTTAATGAAAAATATTATTTTTTTAAGATGTACAACTTACAAAGCCAAAGTTATAATTGGTAATGTGATCTGTTTACCTTGTATTACAACTTTATTTGTTACTTTACACCAAAATCAACTATAAAGTCTTATATCCTAATGTTTTATATTTATAAATCAGATTGTTAAAAGGGAATAGATTATCGCTAATGTTGACACACACAACATAACAGTATTATTAGGAACTAGCGGTTGCCAGCGGTTTCGCCCGCTACCACTCGAAAATTATCCCATGGGGTGATAAAATCGGGATAAAAACTATTCAATTCGTTACTGTGTATAACTGTGTACCAAATTTCATCCAAATCCGTTTAATAGTTTTTACGTTAAAGAGTTACAATCATCCATCCATCCTAACAAACTAAAGGGCTCTTAAAGGATCACCGCGGATTTTAGTCAGTACGAGTCTGACAGTCCCACCTGGGCGAGGACTCGATTGATGATTTTGCCAAGATAAAAAAAAACGACGAAAACGACGGGTTGCACTCTGGGAATGCCGGCAGAAGTGAAAATTTGAATAGTAATAAACACACACGAACATTCGCGAAAGCGCCCTGCGCCGTCTTACGAATTTTCGATCAGGTCACGTGTCCTGACGCGAGTTTAACATTTTTTACCCATTCCAAAAAAAGTGCACAACGCCGCTAAAGAAGTTTTCACTTCAAAAAAATCCTTAAAAAGTAACATGATTATACAATTATCTTAGTAGGATTTTTAAAAAGGAATAGTAGATCACTAATGTAACTCATTGACCCACATAACACAACAATTTTATTACAAAGAGCTGTGTTATTTTTTTTTAATAAATAATTTCTTAAACATATTAACAAGTTTTTCCTGCTTATGACACTCGTCCCGACTGATCTTACCGCTTTCAGAACTGTCTCGTGATCACTTGAAGTGAGGTCCGACTTCCTGGCTGAGCCAGTAGTGTGTGAGAGGTCGGTCGTACTTAGCTAGCACTCAGTCACTCAGTGAGCTGGCATTGGCGTGGTGGGCGACATCAAAGAGTCCATGTTTGTGCCGGGTTGACACATGTCTTTACTCGGCACGGCTTGAGGGTTAAGTTACTAGCGATTTTACTATCGGAATAAACATCACTCGCCCTCTTGTTTTTAGTAAAATATTTCATGAACTTAAAACGTTATTATTTTACGCTGTGCACCCACTGCTGGGTATATAAGGGCTAAAACACCAACTTAAAACATTATTATTGTAAAATAGCCGATTTGAGACAGCTATTTGTAACATTCTATTGTGTCCGACTGATATGCCGTCCGGCATAAAGTTTTTTTTCTGGGTAACAGGATAATAAAAAAGTACAACAATCGACTGTGTCAGAAATGTAGTTATATTTCCCAGTACACAGTAAAATAACGAACAGAAAATACTGATTTTAACTCTACTCGTTATTTCTCTCTTTATAATTTACTAGCACTTTGCCCGCGACTTCGTCCGCGTGGGTTACGTACTTTCCTGATTTCCCCCTTTTCACCCCCCCTTAAAGGTTAAAATTCCAAAAACCCCTTCTTAGTGCTCCCCTACATTATAATAGGAAGCCGTGTGCAAAATTTCACATTCTTAGCCCTAGTAGTTTCGGCTGTACGTTGATATGTCAGTCAGTCAGTTCTCCTTTTATATATATAGACTACATACCGTCCGCGAGTTCGCAGATTTCAAAATGGGTTTATTAATTCCAGAGATTATTTGATACAAAAAACTTACAACTTTTGTGCCAATGTAATATTCATTTAGATGACGGACAAACGTATATTATATATAATTAAACTTAATAATAAATGTAGAAAACGGTTATCTGTCTTGGTTTCGTCTATGACTTATACCGAGTATCGTCTTCAGACAATCCTAACATTGCTAGTACACGATTGACAAGGTTACACTTAGTGACGACACATGTCGAACAAAACCGACTTATTACAACAAGCCTAACGAGCGGTATCCACTACATGTATCACATCACACACGAGGGAATCGAATCCACTTCATGCATCTACATGAATACATTCATGAGATTTAGAATAGTATTACACATTCATAGTAAGAACAGAAATATGAACACTATATTACGATATAAGTAAAGAAAAAACAAAAATCTTTGTATAGGCCTTACAAAATTTGATACTAGGGAGTTATAGCGCTATTACAAGGTTTCTCAGAATTTAATATCTGTGTTTTCAATATCAAAGTCTAGGTAAATCAAGTTATATATAGATAAAAATAAAATCGTAATCTTACGCCTCTCACACGAAGCTGTGTTGATCAAACTACCTACATGTGTTTCAATTCAAATGTTTCTCGGAACATAAACGTTTGCCACTAATATCGTTGTGAGTCTGATCCTACAACAAACATTTTCTGACGAAAATAAAATAAGATTCACCATCGTATATTCGTGCACCGCAAACTTGAGCGTAGGAAGGCACAAGTTTCTCTGTTTACTCCACAAATAAATAATAAAAACTCAGGAATAGAATCCAGTGTGTTAGATACGAGCGCCATTTCCTTTATAGCTGAGGGTCTTCAGAGGGAAAATAAACTAAAATGTCTGCTCGACTCGCTGCTAAAGGGGAATGTTGTGTTTATGGAAAACAGTGTGTTGGTGCGCCGCCGCCGTGACGCAAACACCTCGCGCTGTTCCGGCTCGGGCGGCGGGTGTAAGTTCGTGTTTGTGCTCCATCCTGCTCGTATCATAAAGTAGGACAGTAACCAACGCATCCAGCTATTACAAATATTATGTCATCCGCAGCTCGGTATGCACTCCTAGTACATACTGCTCGTAATTAAACGTTGGGAGCAGTACCACGCTTCATATCGCCGACTATGAATAGTGGAACTAATTTCAAGTATTATAAATGTAATACGACAGATTATGTCCAGAGAGCCGGGCCGGCTAAATGTGTCAGCAGTAGTGGAGTGCGGCAAGATGTGGTACTTCCACACACGTGGCCCGGCGCAATATCCTGGCGAGTGCCGGGAGCCGGGCGGCGCACCAACCATAACGATAAAACTCCCGGTCATGCTAAAACCTTTCCCACACTAAGTGAAAAATACCCCGAAACCGCCGCAAGTGATCCCTTCAAAATATACGAGTCTCGATGAGCGATATAAGAAGTTTTAAAAAGTTTTAGACCAAGATATGATGGGATACAAAAAGGTGATGAAACAGCGAGATGGGAAAGTTTTAAGCGCCGCTGTACTCTGGTATATGAATAAAGTTTCCATTGTGAACATTTAACTCAAACAAGGGACACTGATCCGATCAATACTACAATGACAGACGTAGGTTAGGAGAGAAACAAACAGTAAAATATCAGTAGCTTGTGCCCGCGGTTTCACCTGCGTTTTTGATAAATATGATGAGATGTATGCTCATCTAATATCTTCATAAAGTATAGCTAACCAGTAACCGAACATTGTATAATATACGATCATATCATCTACATCGTTTTACACTTGAAATATTCACGTGAGTGCAAACAACCGTTTATTTTGTGTGAGCACGAGGCTTGTAGCACCTGAAGTGTCTTACAAAATATATTAACTCGTTTAAAATACGAATTCTTAGAAATTAATAAGATTTGATTAATTACGATTTAATTAAATACGGGGTTTGAGGGTAGGCTTTCAGTCGGTTTACGTCATTAATAAATGATGAACAAATCCGATTGTACAGTCCCTTAACAAAGAGGTGACAATTATTGTAATGCTACTGTTGGTACCGTTGGTAACAAGGGTAGTAAAGAAACATACTTTACAATTAACGAGTAGAAATCACCATACGATAACATCCGCACAAGTCGATCTTCAAGGTTAAGCCGCACTTGCTTAATTTGTTCTATAGATGGGTATTATGGGTAACCATCATCACCATAGCAAGTTTTCTCGGTGCCTCCAAAAGGTGGTCTCGGCTGTTATTTGTAGACCTTTGACAGTCGTTACTAAGTAGTCAGAAGCTCAAAAGTCTGACAACCAGTCTTAGCAGGGGTTATCGTATTACCCAGTTATTAGGTTGTGGAGGTCCGATAGGCAATCCTCTGTATAAAATACTGATATTCAGCTCCACGCGGTTCGATTGGAAGCCGACTCCAAAAAAATTGTTGGTAAAAAGCAGGCAGATGATGATGATGTTTATATAAAACTAGCTTGTCCCGTGCATTCACTGCTGCTCAGCTCCTATTAGCGTTACGTTATATAGTTTCTACCCTTCCTCGATAAATGGGTTATTACGCAAAAAGATCGCATCAATAGTTCCTGAGAGTAGCGCGATTCATTAAACACTCTCCAGCTTTAGAATATTAGTATTGATAACGTTATGAAGAGAATACACCGAATATTACGAGTATTATTATGTGTCAACTACCTAAGCATATTTAACATTTCCAGCTTCATTTACTTAACTAAACAATGAAATCCGTTGAGCCGATAACACCTAATTTAGTATCAAATACACACCGAAAGGTCAGCGCCTGCTTAATGTCTAATATAACTGTGTGACTGCTGACATGATAACTCTAACATATCCATGGCTATAGATTTCGAGACCATACTACTAATAATATGAAACCCGTTGATTCGGCCGAAGTTTCTTGTATTTTCCACAACATATCAGTTACGGATGTAAGATCAGGTTTACCTACGAACTAAAAATTTGTGAGAACACAATTGGACAGTGGTTTTTACTCCTAATGTGATGTCAAAAACATATAAGTTCTAAAAATAATAGTGAATTAGTACCCGTACCCGTACGAATATAGTTTCGAACTATATTCGTACGGGCCGTATCTTCGTTGACGGACCAAGAGAGTATACTCCCTGGTACATGTAGTGCAGACGTTGATTAGCGTGTCGTCATCGCCCACATCGCCGATCGTCATTTGTAGGTTTTAAAACTGCGCCTTTGTGCTCTTTGTGGGGAGATTTTTAGAGTTCCTGCCTTTAATTATGTGTTCCAGTAGAACTGGGTCGAGGGGATGGTGCCGGGCCCCTGGGGGGAGGGGGGCTGGTGGCTCGCACAATTAATGACGAACAAAGAACGGATTGAATTTTTCGGACGACAATTAAATGTGGAGTTTTGAATTATATCGATTTCAAGTACTGCGCTCGAAGATTAGCCAATAATTGGAGACGTACTCGGTGCGCTTTGGCCATCGGGATAAGGACTTGTAAAGGTATTGGTCCCTTTTGAAAGGCAATGTATGTTAAGAGCTGTATTCATTAAGGTCTGTTAACATTTCCAGCTCATTTATTTTCTAATGAACATTGTGAAAAGGTTTTCGGCACATCTAGGATAACGAAAGTGCTTACTATATAGCTTAGGTCTGATATACTTTGAAAAGTATAACTTACTGCATAACTTACTGCATTTATTTTAAGATAAAATGACGAATAGATCAGTTGGGATTCCGCTGGATCCGATATCGTGAACTCTTGAATTTAGCTTCGACTTGAATCATACTTGAGATATCACACAAATTCACTGCGGATTAAGTTACAGCTTTCAACTTCGATTTTCTCTGATGTTTTTGATGTAACAATGCTTCTGTATTAGTTTATTTCTAGAGTCTAGACAACCAATGTTTTTATTCGATATCGACGAATATATTTCATAATTCAGTGAATAGCTTTTGAGTATTTTAATCGTTATTTAAAGGCCCTTTAAATACAATCTGTTTCACTAAAAGTTAACAATGTTAAAGTGGAGTTCTAGTTCAAAGAAACTTTTTAATCTCAGTTAACGTTGAAATTAATCATGATGCTCAACATTAACTTAAGTGTTTAAGAACTTAAAATTTATCAGAATTTGACACGATTATTGCAAAAGTTAAAAAAGTTGTTGTTTCTTTTGACCTGAGACACTATTATAGTAAACGATGTCGTTATTTCACTATATTCTCTGTCGGTGCTAAAACAAGGAGATGCCAGGATTGATGATCAGACAGATTACCTTTTGTTGGACAGACTCAACGAGCGAAACGTTGTCTGGTTCAAAATACTTTCTATCTTCAAGATATTTTATAGATAAAGTGACTACTTTTATGGATGGAACTTAATAAAGTGAACTGTTTATAAGTTGAATAGAATCAACAGTTTGAATGGCTCCTTCAAATCGTAGTTGCCTGGTACTTTTATAACAGCCATTTCTGATTTTGGTAACGAGGACTCGAATTTGATTGTCAGCCTTGATAAGAGGCTTTTCAATTAAATGGCGCATAAAACTTTAATTCGTAATTTAGGCTAACGATTATGTCCGCCACATTTTCTTTGAAGATCACGATTAAGTTTACGAGAACTAAACAAATAACTTTGTTTATGTGACACCGCTTTGAACTTATATTTGCCTGGTAGTTTCGGCTTTTATCCGCAAACCGAGATGTGTGTCAGTGGTTGTCATTTATTTGCCGTTGGTTTTCTTGAAGGCATAATACAGTAAATTTGGCGTGGCACAATGGCAGTGTTGATGTTGACGCAGGCGCCGGCGACACGCGCCCGCAAGCCTCTTTGTTTGCTTAGGACCACCATGTTTGTTTGTCTTTGTTATTTTATCTCATGCCGAGCGCTTGTTTTCTTCTATTATATTGTACGAGATACTAGGATCGTGTTAGGTTTTACTGGCAGTTTTGCGAATGGTCTTTAGGGCATTTTTAATCAAGAAACATATCTTAGGAGCATATCATCAGTATCTGTATCCTTTACGCTTAAGCAGCGTGCAGTTTGCATCATTCGCGCGTCCACAACCCAAGAAACGTAATCCCACTAAAATGTTAATGCGAGTCCGTCTGTTTGTTTGCTAATCCCGCGGCCCGACCCCGCTTGTTCCCGGTTTTCCGGCTATATAGCTGCTGGTTATCCGGCTATATAGCCATGGGTCGCGGCGCCGCCCGGGCCGGCGTCGTTAGCATTATCAAAGCAAATGATATCGTTTTACGATCACTTCAGTTTTATGCTTACCCTGATGTTTTTAACGCACACTCAACGTAGCTTAGAACACGCTGCATATATTATATTTCATGGAGTGAGAGGTGCATTAAGACGTCGTTTAGAGACTGATATGTAACTGTAAAATATGTGTCCATTAACGTTATATTTGAAATGGTATTTTCACTAATTAATATCCAGCCATGAGTATTTTCACTCTCAAATAATTCCAGTATTTACCTAACAATTTACCTCCACCGGAAATTATGAGTATAATATAAGTACGCAAATTTTCATTTGGGAAACTGCGGTTTCAATTTATATTTTCTGCTATGAAATACGTGCAGTCGAACACTAACGATTAAAAACTTTTTGATTTCACGTTGTTATTTTTTTGTAAAAACAGCATTATTCTACTCGTAGCTTGTAAAAATGTTTGCTAGCCGGAGGGTATTAGTTATACATATTTTATTTTACGCCAACGGGGCACATGGAGGCGAATGTGGGTTAAGAGCGCGGCGGGCGTGTGAGATAAATACTTAATGGTAGACAGCCGCCATGCCACAAGTGACGGATGGCTCGTCACACAACGACTGCTATTTATCACATCGATGTGCTGCAACTACATTAATAACCTCTCATCCCGCCTACTGCTACCGACTGCTCCCGACTGCCTCCGACTCCTCCCTAGCGCCGCCGACTCCAGCATTACGACTAATCTACATGACAGTGGCGCGGCTTACACCACATTAACATCGTACTCATAAAGTACCCCAACTTAACGCGCTTAACTCGGACTACCTACCCTTTGTCATCACCACGACCCAATGTCAACTCTCCTGTGTTTAAATAGAGTCCGATTTTCAATGTCTATAGGTCCGGTAAGATGTTTGATTGAAATTCCGTAATTGCACGATTTGCAAAGATTGCCGGCTTGCTGGGCACGGGGGTGATTAGAGGAAATTCTTGGGTGCTATTGTCTAAGATCTTTATTCCCTGGTCTTAGTTTAATTGGATATTTTTTTTATGTAATTCCTTATAAAATTAGCTTTGCCTAAGTGCTCGGATAAACAAACCAACTTGGCTGGCTGCGCAAATGTTCCTGAGTGTAAATATTATTCAGGCCGGGAGGGGGGCTGCGGGCCAGGGGGCGGGGGGCTGGACTGCGAAATTCAAAAGGTAAACAGCACTTGACCTTACTCGTGTCAAAGTTTGGGTAAAGTTAAATTTGTAAAGGCTTACATTACAAGATTAAACGGCTTTAAATCTCACAGAAGAAATATTTATGTTAAAGATGAAAGATCCCGCGTCTTCTTAATGGTTCGACTGCCGAAATAAAGTCCTGGCTCCTAATTAAGTAAAAAACAATAATTATATATTAAACCGAAGTCAATGAAGCATTTAAAATAAGTGCGCGTGTTTAAAATAAGTCCATTAACCAATCAAATGCATTCAAATAAAGAACTGTTAGTTACAAAACGACAGTCGATCGTATACACGGCTGTACATCAAGTTATACAAAACTAGTATAAAGGGACCGTTCATTGTGAGGAAAGATCATACAAAGATAGGTCAACATAAACTGGTTATGTATCGATTGATGTGTACACATGTGTACGTACAAAATTCATAAATAAGTATGATTGTAAGGTATGCGCACGTAACTAACATGACGGCACGTGTCTGTGGCACTCACGTTGACGCGTCTGTCCTACTGCGGGCGATTAGCGGCGACAGAGTATAGCTAGCTACTTTTTAACCGATTTCAAAAAGGAGGATGTTCTTAATTCGGTCGGTATTTTTTTTAATGTTTTTTTTTACCAATTTGTGTGATTCTTATTATGTTCGTGCAATATACTTCTCATTTAGTCCCGTAAAAATTTCATTCAGTTTGGCTGAGGAGTTTTTATTATACGAGAATTTTCATAAACAGAGTTGTTTGTTCGATAGAGTCCTCATTGGTAGTGTGAACAGATTACGATCACCAAAAACCTCAAGATCTTTGCACTTATCATTATGAACGACTTTTACTATGGCAGTTGGACCCATGCTTACGCAAATCATTGAAATTTAGGAAACAGCTAAGGTAAAGAAAATAAGATCTATGTACCTCTTTAAATGATACGTGGTATCTCTTCAATCTTTTGTATCTACGTTTCTTGAGCAACAAAATAGGCTATAGGTAAACATGTTTGCCATCCACACTTGGTACCCTTTAAATATTTTCGGTTTGGCTTCAAGATAATGAGAGAATCGCGAGCATAAGAGAGAGAGCACTGTATAATGCTTCCTATCTCATTTTCTCCCATGTTATATCTTATGAATTTATGTGTCTGTTTCGCTTTTTCGTTTCATTGAAAACATTTCTTTTTACTTCAAAAATAGCTTCTTTCTCGATTGTTGGACCGTTCCCTCATGATATGTATACTTATAACTTCACATTAACAGTTTTATTTTAATTTGGTATTTTTATATTTATGTATTTTTAGCCTCTCATTAAATATTATAAAATGTTTAATTTAAAAAATAAAAGTTGCCTTTACAGCGCTTTAATTTATCGTAGCCGTAAGGGCGGTTTTCCACCAACCACGTACATGTCCGCTCACAACGTCGCTACTCTTGCTTTTCATTTGTTATCAATATTTTGGTGTTCCAAGAAAGCTTGGGTTGATGGTAGTCTATAGATAGTTAGGTTCCAGCTAGAGTATCTTGTGAGTTCTAAAAATTGTGTGCAGAAAAGCGATAAGAAAAGTATTACTTACTGGAAGACATATTTAAAGAAAACTTCATGTTGTTCTTCATTGAAAAATAATCGTTTGTTTCACATCATACAACATCTTTTCATGAAAATATCAAAAAATAACAGGCAGTTAAAAATAAAGAATTTTTTGAAGTGAAAACTTCTTTAGCGGCGTTGAGCACTTTTCTGTAATGGGTATAAAATCTTAAACTCGCGTCAGGACACGTGACCCTGACCGAAAAAGCGTAGGACGGCGCAGGGCGCTTGCGTGAATGTTCGTTGCTAGGTAACATTGTTTATAAAAGATGTACGTCACATTGGAAAATTATTGAAATAAAAAGTCAACAATTTTTGCATGTTTTACTAAAATCTGTTCACAAGATATTTCCAACAATTACTATTCAAGTTTTCACTTCTGCCGGCACTCCCAGAGTGCAACCCGTCGTTTTTTTTTACCTTACAACTACTAATGACAAAGTAAATATCAGTTACATAAAGCACTGAAACAGGGCACGAAGTGTTTTTACATCTTACTATCTCCGATTTTAACAGGAATTCGCCAGAAATATCAATCGAATTTTAATTAGCAGTCGGAAGATGTCCAAAATAACTTCCACTTGTTTACTATGGATTTAATTAACGAAGAAATATTGAGTTCAATTATATTGTTATTGAATTAAATGTACAATTTAGCTACAATAGAATAATACAATTATATTGTGACAATTCTGATCCTTGAGTCAACTATATTCTACTTCATTTTCAATAAACTGAAAATAATAAATAACATCTTCAGTATTGTTGGCGCCCTAGTAACTACAAATAATGTTAATCTTATTCAGCGTTCTCTGCAATAATAGTGGGTATTTCTCAAAGCGAATAATTCAACACACTGAAGTAAGTAAAACGTAGCTGTGTCAACAAAATACTTGCGAATTGTGTCACGTCGGTTTTTCCAAAACATATTTTGAGAAATCGTCCGCAGTCCGTACTGTACCCTCGACTACGAGTTAATAAGTAACACAACGGTGTGTGTGTTTGTGTGTGTGTGTGTGTGTCTGTGCCTTCGATTGAATACGACGTGATTGAACGTCGCCACGTGACGAGATAAAATCCCCCGTCCTGTCTCACAATGAGGCCAATCAGTCGGGAATGAGTTTGTTGTCGTACCTCCGGGTACAAGAACATAGGTACTACATACCTACTTTTCACCTGACATGGCTTGTGTCCACTTATAAACACGTTTACATATGTATTACTGAGAGCTTTTGTTGAACATAATTGCGTTTTTTGGTTCATATGATCGAATAAATTATTTATTTGATGCCAGAATATAATGTGTATTTGGTCAGGTGCTATTTTTCATTATATAAAT
The DNA here is from genome assembly GCA_943136025.2 of Agrotis puta. Taxonomy (NCBI): domain Eukaryota; kingdom Metazoa; phylum Arthropoda; class Insecta; order Lepidoptera; family Noctuidae; genus Agrotis; species Agrotis puta. The sequence goes on from OW964181.2 coordinate 483,023, forward strand.
AGAGCTTTTTCATTATATAACTAAAATTCTCGGTAGCAAAAATATAATACAAGAGATTCAAAACAAATGAAACTAAACTGTTCCATCAATTTGAAACATGTTGTGTTATTCGTGTGTAAAACGTTTTGAACAGTTTTTGTATGCAAAGCAGCCACGGATGTTTGGAATGATTCTATTTAAATGGCGGTGCGGCACCGCGAGTCCTATGTAAATCATCGGAGCGCCAACATAAACGCTGCCTGGACGCCGCACGCCGTTTGTTTCCTACAAATGCCGTTAAAAATGATAAATGAGCAACCCTAAATTCGATTTTATTAATATATTCCGTTTGACTACTACAAACACCACTGATGTTTATATGTAAAGCACATTTCTTTGTTAAGGTAAATCTCGTGCCAAAAAGTGTGCCAAATAGTGTTCTAGCAGCATGGAAGTGTACATAATAGTAGGAATGGCCGTGTTGATCTACACGTTCGTCTCGTTGCTGTGGAACTGTGAGTGCTGGAACCCGGAGCACCAGAAGTGTCAGTGCGAGGAGTGCAAGAGCCTCTGCGGCGCCGGCCGCACCATCACCCCCTCGGTCATGTCCGTGTCCTCGCGCATCGACGTCATCACGCGTCCGTAAACCTTCTCTCTCGTTCTAATGACCTGGTACTTTTATTCAGTTAACACGGATGGTTAATTTTATTTTACCAGCTAAAAGTAAATAGTTTCTTTGTGACGTAAACAATATAAAAAGTGAATTAATTTGATGGATAAGTGGTGTCGTGCAGCCAGTGCGATGGTCTGTTAGCTCGCGGGCATGGACCCGCTGGCGAGGCTGATGGAAGGCGCTCCGCTGCCGGGCGTGCTGGGAGCCACGAGGGACGCTCGGCCGCGTGGGGCCCTGGTGCACGCCAGTCTGGCCGCTGCGCCCGCCATAGGGGACAAGAAGGGCAGGCACCTCACCGGCACCTTCTGTCTCACTGGGGACACCATGGAGGGGATCATACAGTGCCTCGTTTTCCTCAAAGCTTTTTCGGTAAGTTAAAGTCACTAATAGCCTGACTAAAGTAGCGTTGCATAAAACCTTTTTAAAAGGGTGGTATACTTACCATTATTTATTAAGGATTACTATCTATTAGAAATTTATTGTCATACCAAAAACAATAACCCGTTTTGGTAAAATGTTTTAACTTCCCTTATAAAAGGGTATCTTAAAAGGTATCATCGTTAATCATAAGCTAGATTAATAAGATGATGCAGATAATACTGTAACGCTTAATGATCCGTTCTGTTCGGATCTTAAGGTGACACAAGCGATACGTTCATAATTGAAAACGATTTTAAACCATGTAAGGTATTCATTTTACGTATTCCTAAGAAAATGGCTTGGAAAGAGGATTATGTTCTTAATCAGTCTCCCCAACCTAGAGCTTTAAGTTTAGTGCAATTGAGTCCAATTTCAGCGGGAGTCGCGCCCCGAGCCACGAGCGCGGAGCCCCGGCTAGTAGCGAGACAAGGAGCTTAGCAGAGGCGAGCAACTTTGTCAGTTATTAATGAACGAAGAAATTACCCGAGGCATTAACTCCGCCTATTTAGATAATATTGTTTTTAGGATGATACGCGCTGTTTGTACCTATCTTTCAACTGTATTTTTAGATGAATGTCATTGGCCTCTCTGGGCTTTCAGAAAAGGTCGATGACTGTCAGCTTTGTCTCAGTTATTATTAAAAGTTAAACAAACTGGTCGTTTTCTAAAGCAATATAAAGTAAGTACTTCACTAAAGGTTTAATAATCTGTGATGGATTCATAAAGCGAGTACTTCCCACGTAATAAAACGGGAAACGACTCTATTGTTTCCGCTCAACGTCTATACACGTCTAAAATAACACATTATTTGAAATAACACGTTATGTCGGTCGCAGACGGACGCCGCCACCTAAATGTCGTTAATTACATCCGTCGATGTCAGGAATCACGCGCGCGGAGCGGCCGCCAATAATATCTCGTTAATAACAAGGGTAACTATCGATCTAGTAATCCTTCCACAGTAACCACACGTGTGTGTGTGTGTGCGTCTCGTATTGAATTATTTTATCATATTAGACCCTTTTCTTTGTGTCGCAGGTTTACAATGCGTTTCTGGCAGAAGGGTCCATTTTATATTAACAAGGGTAGGAGTAACTTTGCCTGTCTTCTTACAAAATAGTAACGAGATGTATTTCTAAGGCTTCGTTTACCTACTGATTACTGTATAAGTAGGTTACACTAGAACCATTGTAGAGAAAATCGGCGAATGTGAATTCTGCAGAGTACACGTTGTTACCGCTTGCCTTATTCATGAGAAGCTTTACAAAGTGAATTCATACAAACCAAAGCACGGAACTATGTGGCAAAATTTCTGCACGTTTTAGCGCCCAGCAACTTTATATTCTTGATTCTGATGACATCAAAAATTATAAAAATGTTTACTCGTAAGATAGGATAGATACTTATCTACAATCTGATCAGGTGCGCGTAATCAAATGCCGACATTAACAGCATGGGAAGTAGAAAGACTTCATCTTAAATTAAATGTACGTTAAAAGTAAACCTTGTTCCCGTTTTCATATAATCAAAAAAATCACTTGTCTGAATAAAAAAATCTAGTACTTATATTAATGTTTAATATTTAATTATGGTAGACAAGAAATCTCAATGAAGTGCAGAATAAAGACGAATAGCCTGGACATTAAAAATGTGCAAAGAGGTTCTTGAGCAAGTAAGCGTGAAGCCACAAGCGTCTCGACGCGTTCCAAACGGCCATAATTGAGTTAAGCTTTTTAAGATCCTGTTCACCTGGTACTCGCTCAGCGTTCTCTGACATTTTCTCTTATATTTGAAGTCTACGTCACATTTAAACCCCACCGAATACAATGTTTTAAAATCCCGACGTCAGAGTTCGCTCAAACTTGTAACAATTGTGAAATGTCATGCAGTGTTGTTGATTATTCAATCGGACGTTGTTTCGGCGTCGCGTTTTGACGTATCCCTATCAAAAACGTACTGCGAACTCCCGGATCAAATGCTTTGTTGAATGACAGCTTGTTTCAGTGTTGGACCCGCGACTCGGACAAAAGTTGGCTCTTCATACCTACATAGCAACCTATGCATGTATTGGCAAGTTTTCAATTAAAAAAAACCTGCTGAAAATTCAGAAAACCCCGACTTTTAAACTGGCATAAGATTTTTATACCAACTTATTTGTCGTATGTTTTATGAATATTTCAAAGGTTTGATCTTGTCTATTCAGATTCTCTCCACGTCTTCAAGAAATGGAATACGTACATAATAATAAAAAAAATCCGTCGCGCAAATCCTCGCAGCGGAACAAAATATATTTTCGTAATTTTTGTGTAAATTACGAATTACCGTAACTCGACATTCTACGGCTGCCGGTGTATATCATAGGTAATGCTTTTGACAGCCATATGTTTTATATTCGTCGACAAATTATTATAAATCAGGGAAAAATGTGATGGGGGCTGAAGATAGGATGGCGGAATGATATTTATGTTTGTTCTTACTTATAACTTTTCTACGTTCTTTTCTAAACTGAACGACGGCAACGTGCAGTGGAGATGTGACTTCAATTTTGTCCGCCTGTACAAGTGCCGACCATTAAGTTGGATTGTATGGGGCGGAAAACAACTACAGATTCTAAGTTCGGCAAAAATTGGGGCTCAACCCCAATTCCCGTGCCATGAAATCAAATATTTTAAAATGTAGCGGTGTATCTTGACTAAAAGCACAGTAGGTACTCACAACTCAGTTCCAGGCAGTCCCAATGTAATATATTTCTTATTAGCATATATTGAGAAGCTGAATACGTCGAACGATGTTAGTATCGGAATGGGTAATATGAGTCACAGACGCATTCCCTACAGATGAGTGGGCAAAGGAATCGAAGGAATCTTCAAATATGAACTCTGTAGGTGGAGGTCCCGAGGAAGGCATCAGATCATATGCCTCCACAAACTTCTGAAAGATTAAAAGCATAATATTACGTGACAGACATATCCGAACATCTCACTGTATGTTTTACTAATATTAATGGGGTTATGTATGTACTTCCCTTCATACACAATAATATTTATGTTGCTCTTACCGTATTGCACTAAAATATTTCTGAGATCTAAGTCGAGCGCACGTACTCACGTTTATTTGCTCCGGAGCTTATCAATAAATAATAATGTAACCTTTTTCTTATTACACTCCATACATTTTCATGATTTTCGGAATGAAAAAGATACGACTTGTACTTACTAAACCCTTCTGTCTTCATTGCAAAAATATTTATAAAGGTTCTAGCAAATACGTGACAAAGTTAATTTAGGCAGGTAGATACTTCGGTTCGAAGGAAAAACACGTGTTATCGATGTGTACTTAACAGGGTCGATTAAATAAGGTAAAGTGGTCACGTGCTAAACGTTCTCACCATTACATTAATTTATTAGGGTTGCAGAGAGACCAAGTATCATCTTTATCTTAGGGTTTACCGATCTATTGCTGACGATCGCTTTGCTTACCTGCGGAAAGTAATTGCGAATTACACTAAATGAACTTAGGGAATCTTAAGGGTCAGTTCACACCGAGACGCAACACTACGCGAGGCGACGTGACGATACTAGAAAAGTTACATTTTGGGTCGCCAATAAAAGAAGCGTGCAATTCCGCTCTGCGTGTCGCGTCAACGGTGAAATGTGTATGTTTTCGTGTAGTAAATAAAGTATTCATTAGTGAATTGACCCTAATAAATAGTACAAAACCATATAACGAGACTTGACAGTACTGGTGTTAGTCTGCGTCATCCACCTACTGGATAAAGGCTTCTAGGATTTTCGCCTTCCAGTTTGGTCCATGACAGCCGGCGTCTTATGGACTTCACAGTACGCAGTTGACTATGACGTCCAGTTTTTTAGACTTTATAGCAAAGACATACTCGTAAACGACGTTGGTAATTAGCTGAATGCTTTCTCACTTTTGATCATTCAGCCTCTATACATTTTTAGGGGTTTTCTGAAAGTGAAAGTGTCTGAAAGCGATTTAGAGCAATAGTTACTATGGCACAAAAGTTGTAGGAGTGCTCTCGGCCAAGTTATACAACTTCGAAGATTCTTAACTTTCATACATTTATTGATTTCTGAAAGTGCAGAAAAACACAACACAAAGGCCCAAAAATAATATAATCTCCTTTTCATTTTTAGGTTTAAAAGTGTATCTGAACGATAACAGCCTCACGTGTGCTGTAAAAAACCACATTAGTCTTCGATCAATAACTCACACTCTTGTATGTAATCTCAATGATAACAACTAGCTGGGTACTCGTACATTCAGTACCATATATACATATATATATCTTAACAGGGATGAAAGCTTCTTAAACAACTTGTGATCAGTACAAATCCGCTTGTTTGGGCCGACATGAGGACCTCTGTGTATTCAGCGCCCAGCAACAGTCCTGAGATACCGATGAAATTGCTTGATTTATCGACAAACTTGCCAGTTTGCAACCTTCATTAATTTAAAATGGACACCCGCTTTTCATTTAGCATTGAACTTTTTTTCTATTTAATTATGAATTTATTTGCTTACGCTTCTGTAAACTTGTGATAGGTTTTTATGAGACAAAATTTTTACTAAAATTGCGATGTCGTTTCGAATTTCGAGCATAAAAGTTGTCTCATAGTGCGCAGATATAAAAAAATAGAAGGCAAATAAAAATATAATCAGCATTCCGAACGAGCATTATTTGCCCTCCAAACAACTGCCAAGCTTATACTAACAGAAATACAGAATTCATAAACAATAAGTAGCGTTCGTTAGAAATTCATTAAGAAACATGATGAAACCTAAAAGTAATTACGGTTCGGACTGTTGCCTCATATTTTGTATTATTCCAAATGAGGGCTCCGTACGGTGGAATACTTGAATATTTCATTGTTCCACTCTCTTTATGATTCCTTGGTACATATTTAGCAAGAGCCGCCATGTTTTAACGTCTCAAGTAAGTAAGGGCGCTGTAAAAAGCCTGTAACCGTAAAGCTCTTTGAATACGTTTTAATTGAAAGAAGTATTTATTTATGATATCATAATGGTGTCGTAATAAGGGTTGTTCAAGTTAATGATTTTAAATTCATTATTGCAAGGAAATGTCACATTTACATAGTAAAAATACAACACTAATGCAGTACTTTGTAAAGTGGAAGGAGGGGAGGGGGGGGGGCTTTGCCCTACAGTGGGACGACACAGGCTTATAATAATTGATGATAAGACCCTCCACAACCGAGAGGTGTGCAGTCTCACAGAATATTTTTTGAAAGTAGATGTGGGTATGCACTGAGATGTGGTCACGGTGGAAAGGGACTCACCCCGCTGTTCATGGCTTAAGAGAACTGGCGCAGCCCTGTGATACTCAGTGCCAAAGACCACAAGGAGGTATGGCAAGGCAAGGAGCTTCACGGAGCTACCGGGGTCTTCACGGGCCCGATGTAGACTTTCTAGCGTCCGTATCCTGGCTACGTTTCGGTGACCTCTTCGGAGAAACTGAAGGTTTTGTCTATGCAATTATGGACGAAGTTATGCTGACGAATAACTACCAGAGACACATTATGTAAGACGGGACGGTTGACGTGTGTCGGGCATGCCACCGTCCGGGTGAGTCGATCAGACATATTATCTCTGGTTATTCTCGTCTTGCTAACGGCGAGTACTTGCACAGGCATAACCTAGTGGCCAGGATTATTCACCAGCAATTTGCTTTGAAATACAAACTTGTGGATTCTGAGGTACCGTATTACAAGTATGTGCCTGAACCAGTTATCGAAAAAGACCATGTGACGCTGTACCGGGATCTGCCTATCATTACTGACAGGACTATTGTCGCCAATAAGCCTGACATAGTAGTGATAGACAGATCAGCGCGCCGCGTAATGATAATCGATGTTACCATTCCACATGAAGGGAACCTCGTGAAGGCTGACAAAGATTAACAAAAAAAATATCTCGACTTAGCGCGACAGGTTGTCGACATGTGGAATGTGAGCTCGGCTATCATTGTGCCGATAGTCGTTACGGCCAATGGTCTGATAGCCAAGAGCCTCGACGCACACCTATCGAGGCTCTGCCTAGGTGGATGGATTAAGGGCCTGACTCAGAAGGTAGTGCTCCTCGATACGGCTCGCATTGTGAGGAGGTTCCTGTCTCTGGAGCCTTGACCACCGGTAGCTTGGACCCTGCTCCCATACCGGAGAACCTCTACTTATAAATGTTTTGTTTTTTTTATTTAAAATATTTAAAAATGTAATTATATGAATGTTAAATGAATAGACGTTAAAATAATAATTAAGAACCCAGTAATTGTGAAGTCCGTATTTTTCACGGAGAAGTAGCTCCGATAGCCGGATGACGCAGACATTATTCCAATTAGTACCCAGAAAATATTTATTAAAGAGAACGATACGTAAGAGATACTCCGAAGCAAATTAGCAATTCTGATTTTTAACTACGGCAAAACGCTGCGAAAATAAAAAAGAAACGGCCAATTCAATGGCATCGCACCTACGACTGTAGCGAGCGGATCACACCGCCTCCGCACAATTTAAATTCACTCCAACGGGATTTTAATGGACTCCGGCCAAATCGGTGTTTTGGGAGTTCTTACTCAGATTATGAATAAAACATTGTGGCCAGGGAGGGGGTGAGGGGGGGTGTAGCTGCTGCCGGAAGCTACTGTTACCCGTGTACACCAACTTAAGAATTATCAGCAATTAACCAAAATATTAAACTTCAAGTCGAAAACATTTTGAAAGTACAATCTTCAGATCATAATTCAGGTTTGACGGTAACTTTGTTAATAATGTAATCAACAAATGACGGTTCATTTTGTGAAACTTGCGAAATTTTCCTGACGTTTACGACAACGGAAGTTGATCAAGGAGAAAATAATACAAGTTTGTGTTATTGGAAACCATTGAAGATATTGACTGAATGACTACAACCGAACTTAATTCGAAAAATTCTGTATTTTGGGAGCACGGAGTTTTTTGATGGGAAAAATTTGAGTAATAGTAAAACATTCGGTCCGTGACATGTCAATTTGCGCACTATGGGCAGTGGGAGACGTCGATGTGTCCATCACTTTACAAAGCGCCGCCACTCTCGCGCGCCTACTCTTTGTGTCGCCGACAAAAAGCCGCCGCTCGCCGGTTGCCCTCCATTAGCGCACCCACTTGCGACTATCTCCGGTGTTTTCTTTTCATTTCCCATTACTGGCAACCCTTCGTCCCTCTCTATATCCAGCCTCCTGGTAATTGTTCTGACAGACCGTAAACACGTCACGTAAACGTTATTGTTATGAAAGGTCGACACTTAATTTTATTCATAGCGAATTTTCAGTGGCTTCCATATCCCTTTAATTTTGTTAATTTATGCTAAAATATAGGTATTTTAAATTAGTTTGTGCTATTTATGTTTGTTGTCTAAATATGGAGATACATCCATTCCGCACGGGGCGCCGGCGGCGGTTTGTTGCCTGCGGCTGTATCTAAATTGTGGGCCGATCAATTGACGCAGTGGCTCAACGATTTGGCTCGACTCCGACTGTTAATGCATGTGCGAATTGAGTCTGCATTAACGAGATATCGCTTTGGAAGCCATGTTTGATTGGTCGCGGGACTCACGAATTACCGTGACCCCGGTACGTAAATGGCAATTGAAGGACACCGTGGATTTTAGTCAGTCAAGTCTGACAGTCCCTCCCGCTCTGCCCTGGGGGGACTCATTTGATGATATTACCACGATAAAAAAAGCCATGTTTGTTTATTTAAAATTACAAAGGGTTAAATAGTCCGAACTCGTACATAAACACAATTATTCCTTTCTAGGTCAGACCACGAAGTAAATATTTGTACAAAAGTCGTCGATGGGCGTACCTACCTACCGGCTGGCGTCTTCATCCCGCGGTACTAATGTTATGACAAGGAATTCTCGCAATTTATTGTGTTGGCAGAATGTTAACTAGTTGTGCCAAGTTGAGCCGCCTCGTTCGCCAGCGGCGTGGCTTACTGGAATCTTCTCAGAATTTCCTCTATAGTTTCATCAATTATGTATTTATATTGTCTTATTAGAGGGAACATCATTCTCTGAGCAGAAATATTGATCAAGCTTTCATCTGAAGTCTCAAAATATTGAGAGAATCTAAGAACAAGATGTGCGTTTTTATAAATTAAATAGTGCAGTTCTTACTCGAAAGGGTCTAAAACGGCTACTTTACGCAATATTTCTAATGATCCACTACTTGCATTTCCAGCAACGTCATTGGTTATTCATTTACCTACGTGACTCATATGGTATGTTGCTTAAAGTGGCCGATTTAGATTTAGATTTTTGATTAATTTTGATCGGCTCACCTAACATATTTAGTAGAACTCGAAATATTGAACCATATCGATATGGCTACTAAAAGATAATTACAAAAACTGAACAAAAACCTTCTCTTTGAGCACATTCAATGCTTTTCATTAAAGATTTCCTTAATGTCCCTGCACGTGTATACTTAAGAAAAAGTAATTACGGATTATATATTTCCAATGAAGGAGCCATTAGACCCGTGCTCGGCTCCCTATGGATCAAATGTCAAACAAATTGTTGTTACTTTAGAAATACATGGAATGATTCGGCGTTTCTATTTTCTGTCGAAGGAGAAACTTAGCCCAGGGCTGTTGTCATACTGTGACTCCGCGGAAACTTTTTGCCCTTTTAACTTGAAAATAACAGCCCTTATAGCTGAAGCTTTTTCAAAGAGTGGCCAAACGCCTTCACGTAGATATGTAGTCCTAGTCAGTCTTATGAGTAATTTTATATTTCCAGTGAGACATGGAATTTGAAGCTTTTTTTTTATCGTGGTAAAATCATCAAATGAGTCCTCCCACCCAGGGCAGGGCGGGAGGGACTATCAGACTTGTACTGACTAAAATCCACGGTGTCCTTCAATAGCCCTTTACGTACTAGGGTCAAGGTAATCCCTTGGTCCCGCGACCCCAGGGAATTTGAAGCTAGGATAAATATTTTTGTTGTATTCGTAGAAGTGTTGTCCATAACTTCCAGTCGAGTCATGTGCTCCATTGTTCATTTATCAGTACACCATTGCCACTCCAGATTTGAATTAAATCGTCTATAAATCTTAGCCTGAACTGATTTTCCTCGACCAACCGGGATCCGGAAACTGATACTGCAATTAAACTAATGCCAGGAATACTTTCAGTACAACCGCATTGCTCCCCGTATGAAAAAAAAACCGGCCAAGAGCGAGTTGGACTCGCCCATAAAGGGTTCCGTAGCAGCGAGTTACATAATAAAAAGTTCTTGTAGTTGGTTGTAACTTTGAAAGGTAAATTGCGGTTTACGATTTATGACGTATTAAAAAACGAATTACTTGATCTCGTTCAAACCAATTTTCGCTGGTAGTTTGCATGGTAATGTACATCATATATTTTTTTTAGTTTTATCATTCTCTTATTTTAGAAGTTACAGGGAGAGGGACACACATTTTACCACTTTGGAAGTGTCTCTCAAGTTTTGGGGGTTCCCCATAATTAGACCAGTCAGACAGACAGATAGACAGACTGACGGAAAGACAGACAGACATGATGAATCTATAAGGGTTCCGTTTTTTGCCATTTGGCTACGGAACCCTAAAAAACACTTTGATTCATTGCCTTTGATAAATAACGCTATGCGTCAACATACAATTTTGGAAACTTGATTGAAAATATAACCATTAGCAGAACTAACTGAACTCTACGTACTCAACATGCATAGTTTCAAAAGATAATGTGAAATCTTCCTATTGTCTATGTTGCCTTAGTACCTATAATAAGGAACAACAATAGTTGTCTGATTTGACAAGATATTGATGCCATGCAAAGCCCTGCCTAAACTGATCAGATTACAAGTGAGATATTCTATTAATGATTTATCTACTGATTAATGTTCATTTGTGAAGTTGAAACGGCTACTTTTTATTTTGAAGTTCGTCCGACGGAAATATAAGTCACGTCGCAACATATATTGCATTGAATCCATATTATATTGAAAATAAATCCATTTCGAATCGAAGTATTAATAACGGGGACTCATGGGAAATCCGAGCGGCGCTGGCGACACACGGAGCGCCTCGAGGCGCCGAAGTAAATAAATTGGTGACATTAGAGCTCTGCTTCCGCCTCCATTTATACTGTTTACAGATGTTTGTCCCTTTGTTCGCAGTAATTGCGCTCTGCCGTTTCATGATGCCCTGGTACCGTGTACCGACTAGCAATGAACTCTCACAATACGTTTACTTTTCTTATTTATTGAGCATGGGTTAACCACGAGCTAAATAAAGATTCCTTAGTAAATCTTGAATGGTCGTCATGGGGATGGTTCATAACGACCTTTGGTTAAGCTAGCACAAATAGAAACTCCTTTCTCCTTTTACTTCTTGGAAGAAACTCTCGATACAAACACATGCCTGCCTGTTGTGGTATTTTGATAAAAAGAGCAACACAAGAAATAAAAAGCTTCTTTTAGAACTTCAAAAAGTTTCAATTACAAAAAGTCTTCTTTCAAGCAAGACACAAATAAACTTAGCACTAAAGAACCAAGTTAGGACTTAGGAAAGAAGCTTATATCTTCAACAACTTTGAAAAAGATACTTCTGGTTACGAAACATTACTCATTAATATTCGATTAGTTGTTAGTTTTAGGTGTCTCACCAAGTCTGATCGAATTACCAGTATCTCGATAAAGTACGAAGAAAGCATACAATACACATACACTACGTATGTGTGAAGTTGGTTCTAAGAACCAAGCACTAGGTTGTGAGGTAATCACGATCATGTTTTATGCATGAAGTGAATAAAAATCAGTTGTTCTTGTATATATCCTCTGAAGCCGTCACAACGAGGGCTCAAGCCAGCCTCTGCTTTGATTAGAATGGGATAGTTGTGTTCAAATGTGTGTATACCGATACTATTTTACATTCTTTTCTTTTCCACATCTCTCATTTTAAGAGAAAAGAGAAAACCGGTTACATGATGGTACATTTCAGATGATTGTTTATTTATAGATACATATGTTGAGTTTACATCCAACGCCGAGCACAATAAATATGTGATACCCAAAACATTCCAGAAGTGTTCGCGGTCAGATCAAAAGGTCACCGAAATTAATCAAAATACGATCAAAGAGAATGATCAAAATGAAGCAGCTCACAATAGTAGAAAGTGCAAACTCTAATCGAGGCGGAGGCGTTGGAGCCAGAAATGGAAATGGTAAATAATTTAGGGCGTTACTCGAAATCAAATTACGTCGCCCGGCGGCCTCGCCAACTTCCACAATTGTGAATGGGAAAATATTTGCAGCTAACTCTGCGGCCGACAGTTTGATTGCGTATTGATTCTGCTCGTCTTCACGACGTGCCGAATCTTATGATGTCCTGGTCCAGCCGACCCTTCTCGTGTGAATAATCAAAAGCCTCGATAATTTTCTTCGGGCCAATTTAGGTAATGCGAACTATGAACTAGCAGCGCCCTATGGTTGCATATGGGATAGTATATAAATACTTGTTTTTCTTTTTCCTTATTTTGATTAGCAAACTGATGCTAGAATTATTCTTTAACGACAATTCCATAAGAGTGCCTTTAAAATACACTCCATATTATCTAAGCAAATGAAAAATAATCAGGCTTGATAAATGGACCTGAATAAAAACATATTCAAGCTACCAATATGGATAAAGATACCAACATAATATCAGAATTTGTATGGGTCATTGTATAATTATACCACACAAATGTGAGGGTCGGCCGGGTTGCAAGAAAATCTCAATCCCGACCTCCAATCTCCGGTCAATAGGTTGTTATGATGACCGGGCAGAATCCGACGCGGCACACCTACATAAACTGATCCTAAGTTGTCAAACTTCCCCAATGTTATACATAATACATCTTGTTTGTTATGTCACCTTGGTACTTGCTCCCAATTTATCAGTTTGAAGATATTTATTAATAATGCTAATCGTGACATTTCTTCGTTCACCGTTCGAATATTAAAGATAACATCCCATTCAACAAAAATAAAAGATATAATAAGTTCTGTCTAGGTAATCTTGAACTTAGGTTTATTTTCAAAGGGAAAAGAGATGGATTATTTATATTACTGAATGAGAGGCTAAAAATACATAAATATAAAAATACAAAATTAAAATAAAACTAAACTAAACTACATATTATAGAGCATCGAAAAATTCATCCTCAACGCTGTCAGCTGGTAATGTGCCCAAGAGACTGGCGGCGTTGCCTCTCTGTATGGCAATACTTAGCCTCTGGCCAAGGTAAAAGCCAGCTCTTGGGTCACGGGAAGCGTCAATAAGTCTTTTAGACATTTCTTTGTAGAGGCTGTGAGCACTCGGACCCCATGGCCCTATAGTTTAAACCCCAAACGGCTCAAAAATATAGTTACTACTAAGGTTGCTATATTTATCAGTTTAAAATTGATTATCCGATGGCCCCGCTCGATCTTTTATTTTTAGTTTTTGTACTAAATTGCAATTTGTATACGGCAATTAAAATGTTATTTTTGTTTCTGTTTCAGGTAAATAAACCCAAACGTAAAGCTACGTGTTTAGTACGGTGATTGGTAATGTATCTTTGTTAGTCAATTAGTAGCGTCATTTGTTTATCATGTCCGGTACCAAATTCATCGAAAATTAAAAATGCTCAACTTTTATTTGTTGAACGAATTGGAAACGCGAGCAAGTGGTGACGAGTGTTTATTAACTGACCTGTAGTGGTTCCCTTTCTGCGCCGCTGTCCACGGAGCCCGAACCCTCCACTTGATCCGTGAGGAGCCTCACGCGAGGGTTAACTCATTGTTTACCGAACGTTTTCCTACTCCATCCCGGAAATTAGATACCTGATGAGACGTGGGTACTTTCTTGTAATCAAATCATCCTTCGCTCAACTCGATCGTGTGCAATGAAACCATTTGAATTGTTAATTCAGTAATAAACTAGTCCGGATTTCCACTGTCCGTTAATTTAATTTATAATGGGTCGTTATAATCGAATTTGTTTTGATCCCGTGACTAGATACTTTGGCGGGATGCCACGACGCCACCAAGCTTACAGGGCCGACACACCGTCGTTACAAAACAGCACAACTAAGTAGAAAGGGACGAGATTGATGACATTTCTTATCTCCATACAGTTTTCCTGAACTTTTTCCTCAATCTTCCGCGAAAAACAAATAATGTTTATCATACTTTATTTTAGACACATTTGAATTCCTTTTAAACGTGATTCCTTTTCACAATACAAATAGGAGGTGAACGAGAATTGCATCGATAGTTAATGATGTGTGAAAAAGCTTTTGTCCCGGCGGCTACATGGTATGTACACGCGACACGCGGCGTCGACTGGAGTGCATACTATTGTTACGCCGCGATTGTATTGACACGCCAAGTATTTGCATTTCTGTGTGCTGCCGTTGCGTTATTCTTATTACATCTCTGCGCACATTAAACTGATCATTTGCTTTGTCTGACGTATAAGTGATGTAATCCTAAAATAAATGAACGGCATACCTACTACCTACACCTACAGATTGTATTCGAACAGTTTCTAAATCCTCGGGGACTTGATTTAAGATTCTAATTTATGTTGTTTCACCGCAGTGAACAATATTTGTTATAAACTCGAGCACCGCGTTCGTATCTTAGCAATTAAAATCGGATTGCAATATTACGAGACTATTGAAATTAAAGCTCCTACTTCTAAATTAAATGCGGCCTATTTCGTAATAGTCCCTTCAAATTGAACCTTACCAACATTAACTTTGGGTTCATTTTCTTGTTCTTCCGTATCATTTTGGCACCATTTTGATATTAATAATTTAGAGTCTGTAGAAAGTAGCTTCGGCATGAGTGTAATAACTGGTTTATATTTTGCGCAAGTAAATATCAAATATTTTGGAAGTATGTTTATTGTTTACGTATTTTGCGGATCGTAATTAATTTTTAACGTTTATTGTCGAAATTCCCTTGACAGCTATTTAATTTCCCTCCTGTCGGTACTTGTGTAAATTGAAAGCTTCATGTGTTGTTATTGTTTCATATAAACTGGCTCACAAATGTATTCACTGTAATTGTAACTTTTACATAAATTAAATACATAGGTACGTTTGCCCCACTAAGTATTTACTTATTCTATAGAAATTAATCATTTTAATAATGTTGCTAAACAATGAATGCGATGGACTTTTTTTAAAATCTCGGTATGAAGGATTATGGAATGAAATTCTGTCACAATTCATCCAGAAACTTGCAGCATGCATGACGTTTCGTGTACCTATACTATTATGTATTCCAAATGTACCTACTCGTTTTGATTACAGCAAGTCAAAAATACACTTTAGAAAAAATTGCCTCCATGTAAACTTCGCCTTGGTGGCTCAGTTAGCTAAATTGAGTACAATTCACAAACGGCTGAAAACCCAGTTCAGTTTTCATAGGGTGATTGTCCAATTTGGCAAGTTTTAACCGTCCGGGTACCAGGGCAGCAGGAATGCACTGCAAATTGAATCTTGGCGTCAACTCGTCGTTATTTTGGCTGCTTCCGGCGTGTATAAAGGCCTGGCCCCGCGCTCTCCTGACGCGATCAAACGCGACTCGTAGGCATGCCCTGTGTAAATGATTGATTGAATTTCAATTATTACGGAACTCACATACTCGCATGAGATGCAGTAAACCTCTATGGACCGACGCATTATATGCCACTTTGTCACGAAAAATTGCTCTAAAAGCGTCAATTTACTCCGACGATGTCTCCCGCTGATTCAAAAACGAAAAGGATCAACGTTAAACATTATGTTAAAATCGTTTAGTAAGATCTAGACCGCATCTGTAGTGGTACGCAAATGGAGATTAAAATTGACAGGCTGATTTGCTTTAATGAAATAGGCTATTTGCGCCGGTGCCGGAGAAATATCTAATATTTTCAGTTGATGGTATTCTTTTTTATCAGCCTAATAAATGCACTTATGAATACAATTTTAGAAAAAAAAAAAAAAAAAAAAAAAACAAAAGTTAAATGAAACTTTTCTATTATTTTCTAAGTATGTCTTTAAACATTTAATAATTCTACTTACTTTCTTCTTAGCTCCTACATGGTATTCCTGGAAGCCTCGATCGTGCAGGCCTGGGTGTCACCACCGGACAGGCCTGCCGACGTTAACGACGAGGCGGGGTGGTTCCAGGAGGCCATGTCGGAGATCTGCGACGTGGCCATGCCCCGGGTCCGGCAAGGACGCGCCCGGCGTCAGCTGTACTGGTGGTCGCGCGAGCTTACATCGCTGCGCGAGGCGTGCGTTGCCGCGCGACGCCGGTACACCAGGTTCCGCAGGCGCCGCACCCGACCTCCGGATGCGGTGGCCGTAGAGACGGAGCTGCAGGATGGCTACAGGGCAGCGAAGACCGCCCTCCGCGACGAGATCTGGCGGGCCAAGGAATTGGCCCGCAAGGAGATGCTGGAGGCTCTGGACGGGGACCCATGGGGCCGGCCCTACAAGTGGGTGAGAGAAAAGCTCCGCCCCTGGGCCCCCCCGTTGACGCAGAGTCTCCAGCCTCAGTTCGTGGAGGACGTGGTGAGCGCCCTGTTCCCCTCGCGGGAGGAGCACACTCCCCCGCCCATAGCTCCGTCTCCGGCGGTGCCTGAAGCTGGCGCAAACGCGGACCACAGCGACGACGACGTCTACGACGCTCCGGAGGTGACCGAGGTAGACCTGAGAGTGGCGGTACAACGGCTCAAAGCCAAAAATACCGCCCCGGGACCCGACGGCTTGCCAGGAAAAGCCTGGGTCCTGGCCTCGGGGACTCTCGGGCCTCGACTGGGTGGGCTCTTTAGCGCGTGCCTGGAGAGGGGCCAGTTCCCGCTTCGTTGGAAGACGGGGAAACTGGTCCTGATCCAGAAGCCCGGGCGCCCTGCGGACTCTCCGTCCGCATTCCGGCCCATCGTGCTGCTCGACGAGGTGGGCAAGCTCTTTGAAAGAGTAATTGCAAACCGCCTCGTCGGGCACCTGAATCGGGTGGGCCCGGACCTTGCGGAGAGCCAGTTTGGCTTCCGCAGGGGGCGCTCGACGGTGGATGCTATCACGCGCGTGAGAGCCCTCACGACGGGGGATGCGGTTTCCCGGGGCAGGGTCGTCTTGGGGGTGTCTTTAGACATCTCCAATGCCTTTAACACCCTGCCCTGGAGTTGCATCAGGGAGGCACTCCGGTATCACCGGGTGCCGACCTACCTCCGTCGTATAGTCGAGGACTACCTGACGGACAGAGCCGTCATCTACCCCGGTCACCGGGGAGAGTGGAACCGGCGAGAGATGTCGTGCGGTGTTCCACAGGGATCGGTCTTGGGGCCGCTCCTGTGGAACATCGGTTACGACTGGGTGCTGCGCGGCGACCTCCCTGACGGCGTCGGCGTAATTTGTTACGCCGACGACACGCTCGTCCTGGCGAAGGGAGAGTCGCACCAGGCGGCGGCCGACGTGGCGACGCAGGCGGTAGCGACAGTCGCTAATAGGATCCGGCAGTTGGGACTCGACGTGGCGCTGCACAAAACAGAGGCCATGTGTTTTCATGGCCGTCTGAACGCGCCACGCTCAGAGTCCCACATTACGGTGGAGGGGGTTCGCATCGGCGTCGGGAGGACGATGAAGTACCTGGGACTCGTCCTCGACAGCCGGTGGAACTTCAGGGAGCATTTCCTGCATTTGGCCCCAAGGCTGAACCGGGCAGCAGCCGCTCTCAAGCGGCTCCTGCCCAATCTCGGCGGGCCAAATGCCTCCTGCCGGAGGCTGTACGCCGGTGTCGTGCGGTCCATGGCCCTCTACGGGGCCCCCGTGTGGGCCCTAAGCATCCGGACGCGACCACTCAAGCTGGTCGCATGCCAGAGGGTCATGGCTATCCGGATGATCCGGGGATACCGCACGATCGCCGGCGAATCAGCCAACCTCCTAGCAGGATTGCTGCCCTGGGATCTGGAGGCGACTGCCCTTCAGCGCGTCTATGAATGGCGCGTGGAGGCGCAGCGTCGGGGCGAATCCCCGCTGCCCCAAGTCGAGGCGCGGCGGGAAGAGCTCCGGCGTGATCTCAGGGCAGTATGGAGGGAGCGACTGTCGCAACCGAGGTCCGGGCACGCCGCAATCGCGGCGGTAAGACCCCTCTTTGAGGAGTGGCTGGATAGGCGTCACGGCGTCCTTACCTACCGCATGACGCAGGTCCTCACCGGACACGGAAGTTTCGGGAGGTTCCTGTGTCTGATAGGGAGGGAAGAAACGCCTGGGTGTCACCACTGCGAGGATCGTCCGGAGGACACGGTGGAGCATACGGTGCAGGACTGCCCCGCTTGGGCAGAGCACCGCCGTGTCCTCACGACGGCGATAGGCGGAGACCTCTCGCGCCCGGCATTGGTCGAGGCCATGCTGCGGGGCGAGACGGAGTGGGAAGCGGTCGCCTCCTTCTGCGAAGCAGTCATGCTCGTGAAGGAGGAGGCGGGCCGCCTGAGGGAGAGGACAGCGTCCTCCCTCCACCCCAGCCGCAGTGGTAGACGCCCACGGCGTCGGACGTCACAGGACGATCTCCGGCCACCGTAGGCGCGGGCATGCGGGCAGCGAGTAATGGGCGACTTGCTGTCCGACCATGGACCATGCCCGGGTCGACGGCGCGTTGTGTTCCACGCGCGCCTCAAAGAGTGTCAGCATGTTGACGGGGCCTGTAGAGGGCCAAAGCCTGCCGGGGTCGCGGGACCAAGAGATTACCGTGACCCCGGTACGTAAAGGGCTAGTGAAGGACACCGTGGATTTTAGTCAGTACAAGTCTGACAGTCCCTCCCGCCCTGCCCTGGGTGGGAGGACTCATTTGATGATTTTACCACGCAAAAAAAAAAAAAAAAGCTCCTACATGGTATACATTAGAGACGTCTCTATAAAAAAAAAAGATCTTATAAAATTCCATCTCCGCTAAATCTTCGTCAGCTTGTTTTGTAAACTTTTCAGTTTCCAACGTATATTTTTCGCCTTTCGCAAGTTCCCGGGGGCAGGCGCTATCAGTCATGGTGTCCTGTGTAATTGAGGAACGGTTCCGTGATGGATCGCATTCACTAAACCGCCATTTTATGGGGTTCAAGTATTAATCATCATTACTTTAATATTTTCATTCAAGCTATGTGCGTGATCGTCGATATTTGAAGGCCGGAGAAGGTAATAATTTAAAAGTTTTAGCTTATGAACTAGTTTTATATCGATACCAGGAACTCATAAGGTGGTGGTAGGTGATGCCAAGTTTTCATTATCGATTAGTAGGTGGCCTCACGTCCCGCACAATATTGCGAAAGTTTCCTTAATTGACATTCACAACAGTAACTGTCGCCTTAGACACGCGTGCCGCTCCTACTCCTTATGATGCCTTAATTACCTTTTGTTCGTGACACGTACTTAGTTGTAAACAACTGCACTACAAACATAATTAGCTACTTGTTTGCCTTCGTTAGTACCGTACAGTAAAAGACATGTTTAAAGCTTGAAGCTCATTTATTCAGAGGATTATGTAGTTGATTAACAGGTTTCTCTGAATTACTATGTGGGTGGGCACTTTGGCAGCTATGACTGTTGTCGGAAAGACAAGAAACTTGCAATTAAAACGAGGTTCATGATAGTAGGAACTAAGCTGACAAAGTATGCAGCGTGTTGTGCATTGACAAATGCAGTAAATTCCTCTCTCTGCGCGGGGTGATTGACGAGGTCGCGGCACTTCGTCTTAATTCTGTTTTTGTGTTGCTGTCTGCCATCATGATTGTTTGTGTGCCGACGAGCGCACTCTTTGTTAGTTTCTGGTTTATTGGAGGATTTGTGTGACGCCGCTCCGTTATTGAGGGCTCTCGCAGACATCATCGCACTGTGGAGTTCATTCCTATGATTTGAATGTTTGTCACAGGCGTCTAGTTCAGAAACCGTTGCTAGATATGGTGCCATTGTACCTGTTATTGATAGTTAGTAATGTTGCCATACTTCAAATTGAAATATATGTATACTGACCGTAAATATGCACCAGTCTGCTGTTTTCAATAACATTGTTGTGCGATTCCAATTATATCAAAAATATTTTTTTTGGCAAATGACAGCTCAATATTTCACATAGTAGACTTACTTGCTGTATCAGACGCAGCAAGCATCAGAAATTTCACAGAATGCCTGTAATTGCTCTGCGGTGGGACCGGGGCGTATTGCGCAAAAGATAAATCTAGCCAAATGAACTGCCTGACTGCCCGACATTCGACTGGCTCCATGCGAACGTCCTGGATTTCTGCCTGTAGGTAGCGCTATTGAACGATTTACGTGAATTTATTGCTTTGGTTAGACGGATCTGTTATCAAATTCCTCTGCTCTAGAATGTATAGCTCGTTTTTGCAAATCGTTTCAGGTAAATAATAGCCCCTAATATAACACCATTATTATATATTATTTTTTTACGTGGTCAAATCAAATGAGTCCTCCCCCACCCAGGGTAGAGCGAGAGGGACTGTCAGACTCGTACTGACTAAAATCCACGGTGTTCTTCAATAGCTCTTTGGGTTCCGGGGTCACGGTAATTCTTGAGTCCCGCGACCAACACCATTATCTTCTTCTATCTATCTATCTATACTATAATAAATTTGTAGAAGGGTCAATTCTGTACATTGAAAATATTGAAAAAATAAATAGCGGGGGGTGTTGCTGGATCGATACCAAACCCAAATATATGATTAAAAAAATTTTTGTCTGTCTGTCTGTTTGTGCAGGCATCACGTGAAAACTAACGGTTCGATTTCGATGAAACTTGGTATAATTATTCCTTATTATCCTGGGCATAACATAGGATACTTTTTATCCTGGAAAAATACGTAGAAAAAAAAATCTTATTTTTCAGTTTTATTCATAGACGTTGTTCTGTAGAACCGCGAACACACGTTGCATTACCCGCAGTGGATTCAGCGCCGTAATATTTATAAGATGTCATTGTCAGAGTTACTCAAAATGGGGAAATAAACCATCCACGCGAAGACCGACATCCGCGCTGACGGAGTCGCGGGCGGAAGCTAGTTATACATATTTTTTTTTTATGTTTGAATGCTTACTTTGAATAAACATGTATTAAAATGGAGTTCAGTATGTAAACAAGAAAGTATATGTATACTCGATAACTTCAGATATCTCTACTAGGCCTTCAGGACGGCACAGAACAGAACACATCTATCAATTTGTCACATCACTTATAAGTTTACTCCGTTATCTTTGTGCAGGCACTAGTGGCCTCGTTGGCCCCTCGTCTCCAGGCTGTAGCAATACCATTAGTACTGCCATGTCGATACTATCAGCAATACCATACAGTCTGCAATGGTGCGGGACGGCCGAGATAAAACGGGGTTGTTGTCCGCAATGCTCCAACTGTAGAGCACCTATTTTGCCAGTTTAAATAAAAATAGTAATAGTATACAGAGGAACTTACGAGTATATCACTAAATAACTCTTCATACATGAAATATTTTTGTAAAGAAGCGAGTTACTTTAGCCCTTTATGACCTCTGAATAGCGAAGAGCTTTCACAATCCCCGTTATAGTATCGTTATTCCACTTAAAATTCGCTTTTGAACGACGCTTAAGTAACTTTTTATCATCCTCCACACACGAGCGGTTTAATGGCGTAAAAATAAGAATACTTTATTATCGGCTCACTCGACCTTCTATTATGTCACGAACTTAGCCGCTCAACTCTTCTCGCTCGTGTTCGGGCACTTTCACAAAAATCTCCCGTCAGCAGGATGTTGATAAATTGATTCATACTTATGTTGTATTGAAGTCTCGTTAGCTGCTCCCCGGCGCCCAGAGCGAGCAGGAGCTACAACATGTGAAGTTAACGCGCCCTGAGACGTCGCCGTCTCGCCCCGGCATCTCAAGGCCCAAACTTTTTAATGTAAATCTTCTTTCCTATGTTTTACGCGAACATTTTTTCCGAGAAGGGAACCTATTTTACATTTTAATCATGTAATGCGAGTATGTGGACCACAAGCCAATTTATTTTGTTTGTGCCTTCGTCGCGAACCTACACAAAGGCATGATTTGTTTTTATTGCCTCCGAATAAAATTGAAATAATCAAATCTCATTGTCGTCTAAAGGTAATTTTGTTTATGATTCATTACGGTCCGCAGGGCCCCTAAACCTTTATCACGTCTGGGTACTAGGTACACATAAACTACACAGAATATCATATTTATTATAACCATAAGTGGTCTCGGATTATTTGGTCGGTTTTGTACTGGGTGATGAGGGTTTTTTGATGAGGGATGGCACGTTGCGCTGTGTGTAATTCGGTTCGTAATCTGCCTCAGCTTCCTAATGTCCCGGTATCTGATCAGGTTGCCGTAATGACTTAATAACACAATTAAATAATTAATGTGCCTTTGTGGAATTGTTATGAAAGGAATTGGGCCGCTTTTAGTATTTATTTTGCTACATACTTGTTTAATTATTTCGCTTGGATTAACAAAATACGTGATGTTTTTTCCGTTCCTTGTTCCGTAACAACTTCTTAGAAAAAACAGCCGAAATAATTGAAAGTATATTTTTACAAAAATATTTGAACTCAAAGTAGCTGTAATGAATTGTGCGCTCAATCGAAGCATGTCGCATCTAGCGTCGTTCAGGCAGACGGTGATCCATTTTGGCATTCAATTAACGTAATGAATTCAATTACTCTGAAAAGTTACACAGGAGTTTATTTAAAATGTTGTACTTTATCTTTATAAAAAATGTAGATTAAAGCAAACTGGAAGGTACTATTGATTAGTTGTATTTGGATAGAATTTTAAGCAGCACTTGTCAACGAGATGAATTTCGAATTTGGCCCTGAGACACTCCGTGCCTACTGACTACTGGTTACAATTTGTTCGTAAATAGTCTCTATTCTACAGCTCTTTAAGTCACATCGCATCCGAGCCCCGTCTTTCTAAATGATAGATTTGAGCTCATAAACCAACGTCGGGCATTATTTCAGCGTTCGGGTCTCAGTGGTCGCCACTAATCATGGCGCGTTAACTTTCAATCAATTCTTCCAGCAGACTCGGCAGATAAACCGGCGACTCATCATGACGCCGGCTCGGCTCCATGTGACAATTTATCGAGATATGTAAGCCGGGGATTAGTTAGCCGCGTCCTCCCCGCACCCCGCAACGCGCGCCCTCGCCCCGCCGACTTTCACAATAACCTCTACAGTCCTAGTAGACAGAACCTTTATATAGCGAAATTTATAACGTAATCTAATGAAATTCTTTAAAAATACAGCAGAAAATATTAAAATCCTTCGAAGCTTGCATGTTTACACTTAGATTATGAGTGATTATGACTTGTAATTTTATTGGCCATCGAAACATTTATCATAAAATCATCGCTGAATATTATAGTATAGAAAAATCAGCCTATAAAAATTTCTCAATATAGGAGGGGGAGTCTACTGTATTCCACCACGCGGGACCAAGTGCGGGGTGGTGGTTCTAGGACATTCCTCATGATGACTCGAGAGCAGTGGTGATGAAATAAATTACATAAAGTAATGCACCTGACTGAGTTCAAAGTTCAAACCAACATCCTAAACCACTGCTCGCTGGTAAATAAATACGATGAAAACATAAAAACAAGATCTAATTAATGACAACATATTCAGCTTAACAATCATAACTCAGGTTTGTTCCAAGTAATGTATTGCATTCATCAGAATCACGACTCATTATTATAACCTATGTACTGTCTACTAATTTTTTAATCAAAATGGATTTGGATTTCTGAACGGAACGATGGAGGTCACAGAATTGAAAATAATGCAAACGTGGGCGAAAAAGCCACGAATATAGTGCGAACTCGTGGGCTGATCCCAGTACCAGTGCGCTTAGTCAGTGACACTCGCCGGGTGAGCTGCCGGGACAGTCGTATAATCTTTGGCAACACACCACCACTAATATTGATGAATGCCCGTGATTCCTGCACTTGAACAATTAACTAGAATGGTCCTCAGAGACGAATCCATTTTAAATTGTTGGGAAAATTCTCTTTCTCTCTTATTTGAACAATATTATTTGTTATTTAACAAGCGAAAGTATAACAGCTTATCCAAATTATTTTACGATAACACGATGTCAGCGAAGTTCATTCAACTTTTTGGTACTTGACAAGCGAAAGCCTTTCCCTTAGAGCGGGGAGATAAGGGTGTTATTACAAGTTAATAAATGTTCGTAGTTCTCTCATATAATTGCCAACACAAAGCGTCCTAAAGCCACTTTATGTGCAATATGATACCGTTGGAATATTTGAGGTTTTCTCCATTCCGTGCGGATTGTCTTTCAGTAGTAGTACTTCAGTACGGCAGGCCTTACGACCTCGACTCTGCCTTCATAAGTAGGTAATTTGTGGTGACGGCCCTTTCTTTGATTTCATTTCGCGCAATGAATCTTGTTTCCTGAACTTTCCTCTCATATTTTTCTTCATAAATAACGTTCTCAATTGATAAAATGTATAGTTGGAAATGTTAAATGATAAATGTGTAGAAAGATCAACTACAAAACGAGATGAATGTTTATAAGTAGATACCAGGCGGTAATAACCGTGTCAGAGTTATCAAAGGATTTCGCGTTCATTAAAATTAAAGTAAGCAAACACCGTATCAAGTGACTGTTGTTTTGCGAACATTCTTAACTGTTTGTTAAATAAGTCTGTCAGTAACATATTTTAGAACGACTACTACTACAGAGATTAGTTATAACTACATACATACGTACATACATGTGTAAACTGTAATAGGAGAAAGCAAGAATCTTAGTTTTATTTACCCCGTCTATTTTCTTAGAAAATGTATCTCGATTTAGGACCAAATTTCGATTCACCCAGACACGAGATGAGAAAATAAAAACACGATGTGTAAACACGAGAGTCTGATGAATATTTCACGAAGCTGTGGGCTTATAACCTAGATGTCTGACGATAGTGTCGCGGCAGTAAGGGAGCTGGGAATCAAAGAACTCCCAACATTTTTATATTAGCGATACATCTACGGAGTACATATACGATACATGTACATGCGGGCGGTGAGTCGGGCACGCAAACGGCGAGTAATGGGCGACTCGCTGTCCGACTATGGACCACGCCCGGATCAACGGCGAATTGTGAAAAAATGACGGAATCCTTTTAGAGGGCCAAAGCCTGCCGGGCTCGCGGGACTAACGAATTCCGTGACCCCGGAACCTAAAGGGCTATTGAAGGACTCCGTGGATTTTAGTCAGTACAAATCTGATAGTTCCTCCTGCCCAGCCCTGGGTGGGAGGACTCATTTGATGATTTTACCAACATAAAAAAGCGATAGTAGTATTATAAAAAAAATCTTCGTCAAGATGCGAAGAAAATATTGATCGTGAAACATTGTTGTGTAAACGGTCACTTGTTAATAATAAACTTGGCGATTAAGTGTACGCGTCTGGAGGAGCTGGAGGCTAAGCGGCCAAGTGAAGAGCCTCTTGCGCCCGCTGGAGCCCTAATTGGCCCGAGCGCTCGATGAGCCCCTCCACGGGCCCTCGTGTTTGATACACCCGCATTATATCACCACCAAGTATTTCCATACTAACGAAGGCTTACGTTTGTTCCATGAGTGCCATGTGCGTAATAACGTTATTAATGTGAAGCTCTGTTGTCATGTAGCTGCTGCTCAGCGTGGGTGATTATATTTGTTGGTACATCAAACATGTCGTTAGGTAACTGTCAATTAGTAAGTAGCTGTTAAAGTATTCTATATAAAGAACTGTAAGCAACTGTACAATCTGCAGTAAAATGAATACAGTGCCACAGGACCTTTTTCATATTACATGACTTCTCTGATTTATTTCGTCAATAGACATAAAGAGAGAAGATATCAAACATGATATAAAAACGGGGTCTTGATTCACATCAATAACGAAATGTCTTCTTGTGAATTGAATTATTTGCATCCAGCATTCTATGTTGCCATAAATGGCATTTATTGGCCTTTGGTGCCGAAAAATGCCATTTTTAAATAAAAATCTCGACTCGCACGTCTCAATTAACTCTGTTCGCTTTTGGATCAGACGTCAGAAATAAATAAGGAAAATGGAAGCTGATTTATTTATTATATTTCAGCAATTTCCTGCATTGAAAGATTTTCTCTGTGAGAACCTCCTTCGCCTCCGAAGCGTGAGTAAAACCTCGCAATCAGCACAGCTCACATGTCGAACAAATCCTGGCCATTTAGATTATGCTTATTGTTATGGGGCCCGCTGTACGTCGATATGGGACGCCCTTATTTGTAACATTCCACCATTCTGGCGTAACTTTAAGTGAGAATTAAACCGTACGGCCACAGGTATAGAAGTTATATTATGTTGGGTCCAGTCGGACGGGTCCATCGTGTGTGTCCATCCGGCCGACATCAGCAGATTGTTTCCGCATGAATATTTCATTATTAATGCTACCATCCCCTCTAGGTACCTGTGCTTTTACGGCGAGTTAAGGCGATGTTTTTGGGATTCCCGTACCGCCATATAGTTTATGGTGCCTTAGTACCGTGGTCGTAAAACTGCATGGCGTACGTGATTAGCATGTCATGTAGAATGGATTCCCTTAATCCAGTGAGATGTGATATCCATTCAGTTGATTAATTAAATAAACATGATGCGTGCTACATTTAGTTCTCTGCGATATTATTTAGCCAAAGTAACCCCTGGCTGTGACAAACTTGATTAGTATGATAGTATGTGTATCCTCGCTCGCTGAAGTTGCATGAGACATCGTGTAACATTATCTGCGGTGGAATTAACTCGCGTACATTAGCCGGCTAATGTCTCTGGTACAGATGTCTGGCAGCGGTTTACCCAATTCCTAACTCCGCCTTACAGTTGTAGCTAAGTCCCTTTAAACTGACGATCCACTTGGCAAAGTTTTAGAGAGCTTCTTGTGCTGTTTAATTCATGCTTCGAAGTCTTATTTTGAGTAAAGAAATGTGTCTTCGCACTTGAGTAGAAAACTTGGACGGACAACACATCTTTCACAAATCCTTAAAATATAGAAATATATAATGTTTTAAATCTTATTTGCGTATTGCCAACCAAAACAGCATATAAATGGATACTGGATAGCTACTCAAGTACCCACGTACATGTTGTTTGTCCACTTGCAAAAAAGAGGAAGATTTTAATGAAGCCATTTCTTTTCTCTGTTTCCATCGACAAAATGGCGCTCGTTTGCCGCCAGTAATTGCTTCGTTACGTTTTTCGGCTGTTTGTTTTTCGAAACGTCTTTTAGTTTAATTGTGCTTTGCTGCTCCAACTAGGTCGTGATGGTTTAGTGTTATTGCACCCCTAATGCCAATGCTTCCCACTATTACAGTTGTATACACGCTGGGCCATGCCTCTATTGGCCATAGTAAGCGTGCTTCGTTTAAGTTATGTTGTCCTGGTAAGCTGGAATTACGTCGTCCATAATACTGGGAACAGCTGTTTAATACACTCGTGAGATACATAAGCAGTCTCTTTGTATTACAAGTTATGACCACGGGGATATTAGTACGATACTGTAGTATAATGTTTAAGACATAATCACCCTTATTAATAAACGCGAACCTAAGTTACGCCAAAGTTATTCCTTAAAAAATGTATAGTTAGTCTGAAGATTATCCTGATTGTAACTTTAGGTGGATATATTTAGCGAAACTGTCTAAGCAGGTCTTTTTGGTCCTAGAACGAAAAGGGCATTTGAAAGAAAAGGGTGGATTTCTTCACCCAGGGCAAGGAGGATTTATTTGATGACTTTACCACCCAAAAAAAAATATGTTGGAGCAACCATGTTCTAGCTGCACGTTAGTGTCACTTCATGATAGGTACTAAAAACCTAACCATAAACTGAAATTAATGTTTAACGTAAATAATAAATCGAACCGAAAATACAACCAGTAAACTTTATTAAAAACAAAACGTAAAGCTTGACCTAAAAACTTTTGATTTAATTACGAAACAGTATTTTTTAAAACAACCTCCCCTCCGTACGGTAGGGCAGCGCGGGATTTTATAAATTCGTATATTATTAGATTAAGCGCTGTTACTTTAAAAGCTCGGAGTCATTTACTTGATTGTGTTTTAATTTCATGTGGAAGCCTACCAGGGTCGGTGACGTCAGTGAACTTGTCATAACGGTGACGTAAGAGTGCGTGCTCGTGGTTACATTAATCTGTGTGACAGGCTTCATTACACCGTAATGACAGACGGCCGCCATTACTGGGCAATGCGGATATTTTAACTCAACGTTTCAATAATTTACTCTGGAAATGACTGACGTAATTCTGCGTATGTAAACCTAAAGTAATTGGATAAAGCAATGTATAAATTGTTATACAGAAAAAGATTGCAAGGGCAAACACAAATTAATCAACATAATTATATTATAGCGGACAGTGTCAATATAGTACTCGAAAAATAAAATAAAAATAATAATATAAAATTCAAAACTGACTGACTGACTAATCGACCAACCATCACAAAATGAATAATGTAACAAAGGTTTTGTAATAATTTTGGCGATCTAAAAAGAGTGTCCATGGAGATTCTTGCCCGTTCTTCTCCATAGAGATCTACTCCTTAGAATGGGCATCTACGGTACTTTCACAGTTATGTGACTGGGACTGTAGCACCATAATTTTGTAGTATTTAATAATTTCAATTTTTTATGTCTTTGACAATTCAAAATTGCCTCTAACTGGTCTTCTTGAAATAAATGGTTTTGATTTGATTTGTTGGATATTTATTTAGATTTTCCAAAAGTGTCCTATACAGAGGGTGGCTAGGAGTAGAAATTCACAAGGGCAAAGTTCGAAAATCACGCGGACGAAATCACGGGAGGAGTGCTAGTTCCTTTATAAAGACGTTTGTACGAAACTCTTGAAAATTTGATTAGATGTCCTAATTACGTAACGTTTTAATGAAATCCCAAGAAGAATGATTTGTTAACTCTGGGTAACCTAAATCCTTTTTGTTTCCTTTAGAAACGAATTCCTATTCGTACCGAGAGTCCAATAAAATAAAGCTAAACATTCCAGTGATACCCTTCCCAGATCTAACTAGATTCATTTAATTGAGTGCAGAACATGTCCTTTATCTCGACGTAGATACGTGTACAATCTGGTGCGGTGAGCAGTGCGCCGTCGAGGACAAAGGCTCCGAGACGGATGGGATCCAATGTAATTATGCATAAGGACACACGTCCCGGACTCCGGGACTCCATGCGGGATTAATGGACCACTCTTAAATGTACCGCAGTGCTCACCGGGACCTCGCATGTCTGTCTTAAATGTTACACTCGCAAATGTATTATTTAATCAGTTCACTGTCTCACTACTCTGAAAATCAAAAAGGGTTACGAGCTCAATCTTGAAGCATTTATCTACACTAATATTATAAAAAAGAAAACTTTGTTTGTTTGTTTGATTGTAATGAATAGGGTCAAAAACTACTGGACCGATTTTAAAAATCTTTCACCATTCGAAAGCTACATTATCCACGAGTAACATAGGCTATATTTTATTTTGGATAAAAATAGGATTCCGTAAGATATTTGGATTTTTCGGCCACAAGGTGTAAAAAATCAACCAGAAAAGTTACTTATTTTGCGTACGCTGCCTAAACTATAAAAGATAGAACCATAAAATGTTATAATTAATTGTTGATCTTATAAATATCTACAAAAAAGTTCGCGACACACTATGTCTATCTATGTCTGTGATGTATATGTTTGTGATGACTGCGTCGTCGATGTCTGTGAATAGACCTGGGAATCATGTTACTGACCGTGTCTTTCCTGAGTAGGCTTTTTGCAGCGGTAACCGACATTCACGCGGGCGGAGCCGCGGGCGCCCGCTAGTTTTTGATATAAATTTAAAAGCTCGTTACCAGTTTCTACTCTTCACAGAATCTTTGACGTTTAATCAAAATTACTAAGAAAACAAAATAGTGGGTGCCTTTCTCTTTAACTAGATAAAAGAAGGGTTCACTTGAGTGTTAGGTTTTTTTTAAATTTAATTAGCAGGCGGCCTCTTGCAGTAAATAATCTCGTTGAAACGCGCCGAGAAATTGTGCGAAGCGAAGCAAAAAGCTTTTTGAATGTAATCCCCTTAGAGCTGGACTATTTGCCGTCTTTTTACAACGCAGTAATTATGTACTAGCCAGACAATAATCCTTGAAAGGGTGATAAAAAAACATGGCTGAAAAGGAGAAGAGTGTCCATGGAGTTTCTTGCTCATTCTTCTCCATAGAGATCTACGCTTTGGAATGAGCACCTACGGTACTTTCACAGTTTTTATGTCTTGTGACTGGGACTGTAGCACCATAACTATTTTTAGTACTAGTTTAATTTTATGTCTTTTGACAATTCATAAGTGCCTGTAATTGGCCTACTTGAAATAAATGATTTGATTTGATTTGATTTGAAGCTTACCCGAAAACTAATGTGACATACTAAATATATCTCAATAGAATTAATGTTAGCTTAATATATGTAGTTCCTTTGTACGTTTGCTCCTAATGTAAAGATTATCCCTTCTCAACAGTGATTCGATATGTCGACATATTGAAGACTGAATCGGAATAATCGATCGTCATTACATTACGGAGCAATATCCGTAACGAGGGCCGAGACAAAAAAGGGACGCTGGGAGCCCCCGCCGTCCTCACAGACTTATCGAGACATCTGAGGAGCCGACGAGGAGTATTCAATTCTAATTTAGAGAGTCCACTGTATTTCTTACAAATGAGTAAGGCATGTGTTTATATTCGTCCTGGCGGCGTCTCCTTTGTTATCAATGACAGAGGTCGTTGTATCTAAACTACAATGAATATTATTGAAGCTATCGTAGAATTGTATTACTTTAATGGCGTCGTAGAACCTAACGACTGTTAACATTAAGGCTTTGTTTCACACGTTCCACAACCACACCAAATCGCACTGGTAGAAAGTGGTCAAACAGTGGTCACGTATGAATAGTGTTGCTACAGATTTTTGTAGTTGTGTTAGGGTTGGGGAACCAACATATTGTGGATGTGGTTGTTGTTATTCTTGCGATGTGGTCGTTCTCTAGTCCAAGGTTTGTGTTGCGTTGTGGTTGCGAAGGGGTTGTAATTTGGTCAGTATTACTCAAACTGTCGATAATCACATGCAGGTCTGTGTAAATTAAACTATTTATTTTTAAAACAAAATATGCGCGAGCCTATGTGTTGTGATTGTGCGTACGTGTCTAAAAACCATAAATATGTCGGAATTCATTTTTGGCAATTTGAACAAAATATTTCTTCAATTTTCAGTGTGACGAAAGTTTCATCGAAACACTTCGTTTCTACATTTTAGCTTTTCAGAATCCAAAAAGCGTTCACAAAAAGAAGTATCGACGTACATTCGGATATTTGGTAGCTATTTAGTATCGCCGGAGCGAGTACTAGGGTAGCAGGATCTCCGAGAGCCATTGGATTAACTTGGTAATGTGTTTCAAAGAGGACTTTCGATCGACTCCATGTTTATCATGAACACTAATGAACGAACACGAATCTTGTAACGTTTGTCATGATTGCGAAATATTTGAAATGGAATTTGAAATGAAGCTTATGAGTTTTTATTTAAGCTCACACAAAGTAGGAACATTGTGTAGAGCTGTCACAAAATTGGTAAAACTTAATTCATTTTAGAGCAAAGGGAATTCATGTCGGATTGCATTGTTTTCACATTCTCGTCATGTCACGCGGTGCGGGCGCGCGGGGCGGTTCGACGAAACGACGTCAAATATTTTCCACCGAATTTGGACACGTTCATTGTTTCACTTCGTAACGCATACAGAGGTATTACCACGGGAAACATTCCGATTCATGAAAGAAAAAATACATACAAAAACAACAAACAAATTCATACCTTTATTTTTTATATTTCGCTTTTTTAATATCATCACGTTCGCCGCAACGTATTTTGTATGTTTTTCGTTTTATTTAGCTAGCGGGCTCATGTCCTGGTCGGCGCGTCATGTTACCTACACCTATTCCTTTTTTGGTGTGTTCGTTTTTCAAACAGCTAATTTTTGCGTGGAACGGAACGCGTCATGTATATTAATAGAATACCGAAGTTAGCTACGTTACCCTGATGTGACCGTGGAATTTAAAAATTTGAATTAATATTCCCTTAATAATTCAAAATAAAAATTATAAAAGTCATCACAGAAGATAAGCCCTTTGCATTTTATTAATTTGTCTAGATTAATCTTCGTGTCAGTCATGTTGTCAGATTTAATTGTCATTCTACGGATTAGATTCACAACACCTGAGATCTGACAGAGATGCTGCAACTTTTAAAACTGTGATTTTTTGAAAATTGGAAAAGTTATTCAAAGTTGTTTTGGAGGCTTAGCTCCCCTTGAAGCACCGTTTACCGTAGACATAACGACGGCTCTTACTGCCCTACACTTTTAAACTTTGTTTCTCTTTATAAGGTTTTTAATATAAAACTTTTTAACAGAATTCTGATGAACATTGTTCATTTCATAATCGGCGGAAACAACCGATTTTTCTTTTCTATAGATATTCTGAAAGGTTTAGTATAGTAACACACGCATGAAAGTATGCGGATACAAAATTATAATTATATTCTTTAATTTCCGACCGCCACAAAGGCTGTGTGAGAGGGTGCGTGAAAAATAATCCATTTTCCCTGTTTTTCACATTGAAGCAATATAAAGTCATGCCAAAAATGGTTTGAACGTCGGGGACAAATTAAATTAGCATGAAAAGGAGGCGGCTAACAAACGAACTTGTGTATAACTGTAGGAGGGTGACTAGCAGCGGGGACCAGGACTACAGAGCACGCAGCGAGTCGGCCGACACTTAATTTCATTTATCGGCAGAATTATTATGCGCTGACAAGAAACGTGCCTCCGAATGCACTGACATCTTCCTTATTGTACTGTTGATCCCCTATACAATTATATTTCTGTCAGAATTAATTATATTCGATTGATGCATGATACTTACAAATAACGAATCCAACAGTGTTGTGTAGACACTTATATTTTTCATGTTCGTGTTTTCTTAGTGAACGAAAATAACATCGGTAATTCAAAAGAAAACAAATAAGGATCCCAACTTTGCAATCAAGCGTGGAACTGACTTCCCGTTTAAAAGTTCCGACTTCGACGGAAAGTATCGTTCGTTAGTGGAAAGAAAAGATTAATGTTGGCAAAAAATAAAAGAAGCAGCAGATGGAGGTAACGTAAATAAATATATCAATGTATTGATGGAATCGTAGACATCTGTCGTCGAGGAAATTGTTTTCAATCTCGTCGTCGGCGTCGGGCCGGTCGTAGCGGATGTCTTCCGCAAATAAAATACACGACAAGTGGCTGATATTTAGCCGTCTCCCAGCACACTAACACCTGACACTTCCTGTCAGTTCTGCACTCCGGTTGCTGCAATTTTCAACAAAACATTATTTCGGTCAGTTTTCCTAACTGCAAATCCCTGAGTATTCTCGTTCGTTCCGAGGAAAAACAGATTTGCAATTTTTTTTTTTCTCAACCCAATCACAAATTTTCTCGCTGCGAAATATAATCAAAACAAACACTCTCAATGAAGAGCGAATGAATTACTGCGATAACACTCGACTCGAGATAACACAAAATTAAACCCTCTTCACACACCAGAGATTCTATAGAAGCGAAAAAACTTCTCGCCTCATAACGTGAGGAGTTTTCGCGAAATTTCACTGAAATTCGTGGAATTATTCACATCTGCACGCGGCGTTCGCGCCGCGGCCGAAAGTTAGATGAGTTTTGTCGTGATACGATGCCGACTCTGAATAATTGGAAACAGAAACGCGAGAACCTGTTTGTTTTATTCGCGGCCCTACACTACCCACGCCCGCGGCCCTCGTGTTCACTAATCTGTACTTTGATGTGAGCATTGGACTATTCACTAATACGTTTTGTTGTTACTGGCTATTTTAAAGTATTCAAATCAAATAAGTTATGGGTTTCGACTGAATCAGCTTTGGAAGTAGCGTTAACATGTGATATGAGAAATAGTAATTTAGCATTGACTGGTTTTCTCTTCTAATTTAATATGATACTCGTAGTGAGCACCAGGAAATCAGACACGCAACGAGAAATTTAGCAGCGGACACGTGGTCGAATGGTCGTCAACTCTCGTCACGCCACAACACATGGCGCGCCGCGCCGCTCGTCTTTTGCAGCTGAATCTCCACACAACTCGCCCTAACTGACAATATCAACAGCTATTAAAAACACATAAATATTATCAGACTTAGGTTAACTAATTGTTAACGAAGATTTGTATTTTCAAGGCGAGGTTCCAAAATAGTATTCATATTTTTGCCACCTGGCGAATTATGTTTAGTGAATGTGGCGACTTTGGGGTCGTTTTTTGACGTCTGCCCGCTGAGATTACGTACATATTGGAACCAGTTTTTACTGCACAAGGTTCTTGTGCGAGCAACGCACCCTCATTATAAAGGTTATTAATAACAGTCTGTAAAGAACGCCTTTATTTTACGATCTTTAAATTAATAAGTCGGCAGTTTACAGCTCGTCTAAATGTTTCTTTTTCATTTTCGTCGCCGCCCTCGGGCTGTTTACAACGTTTTTATTACACTCGCTATATTGCACTCAGGATCAGTGACATCTAGAAGGTTCGGCGTTCCTTCAATTTACTATTTAACAAGTAACATCCGCAGGGTTTCATTTAAATTCAGGCTCTGCCCCCTGGCACGCGCCTATCTAAACATTTTATTCCTTTGTTTGTCGAAGTATGTTTGAATATTTTACCCAAATGTATTTTTACTTTTGTTTTGTTCCCGTTAGAACTGCCCACAGTGCCCACAGTAGACCATTTTCCAGACCCAAGAAAAGTTTCACTGCTTATTATCACAAACTTTATTGCGCTAGACAAAAATTGTATAACTCAAAGCAACTCATTTCAGTTCACTGCAGTTACCTCAACAAAGAATTTTTAATTAAGTTTGGAAACAATATAAAAGGAGAACTATAAAAGAGCAATTTTTTGTGAAAAGAAAAAAGAAAGTTGCATTCCCGGGACAGTTGTGCAGTCCAGCAGCGCACATGCCGCGTCCCGCCGCCTGCACTGCGGTATTGTTACGTGATGCTGCTGGCCTGGTACCGATACATCCCAAACATTTTATGATTCACAAGCTATATTTCATTTGGGTGCTCTTTTCAAATATGGGAAACAAAGAAGAACTCTCCAAAAATCGAAAAGAAAAAATATCAATATAATAGGAAACTAAATAGGGCTAATAA
This sequence comes from Agrotis puta, assembly GCA_943136025.2. Classification (NCBI taxonomy): domain Eukaryota; kingdom Metazoa; phylum Arthropoda; class Insecta; order Lepidoptera; family Noctuidae; genus Agrotis; species Agrotis puta. The sequence goes on from OW964181.2 coordinate 518,524, forward strand.
TTCTTACTTATAAATTGTGTTAAATGAATGTTTGATAAAGGTTTTCTAAATCCTGGCATATGAATCCAGTGTACAACTTTCACGTATCCTCGTAGTTTAAACGTAGTGGCTAACTTAGGTACTTGCGAGTACCTCTTCATATTTCCACGAACTAAAAATGATTGATTTCTATTTTGTTTCTTTTCAGGTAAGCATCAGAGACACAGTGTTTATGAAATGAAATACACGGCTGCATTCTAAAAAGCAAGGTAGACAGTAGGTTGCATTCAATTAAACCATTTTTTAAAATTCTTGATAAATATAATTCTCTTATTACATGCTCGTCAAGATGAGCAGGAGAGAACGTTTTTGGTATGTACTATTCGTCAATAACAGGACTCCGAAGTTAAAGTTAAAAATATGCAATAAAAGTACCAGAGCTCCATAGCCACACGGAGATGCATTGGCAATTTCGCAAGGGCTCCCAATCCGCACCCTCTGGCTTGTATCGCCCGAGGGGCAGGAGGAGCGAAATAGGGACGACGTGTGGCGTAATGGCCGCGTGATTGAATTGCCGTATCTTCACCGCTTCAGCGCTTCACCGCCCCTGGTATCTATCGAGTTAATTTAATGGGCACGCGTTAACGATATCCACTTTTATCATATTTACGAGACGTGATATTTTGTGGGACGAAAGATTTAAATTAAATTATTTTCACTAAAAACTTTTAGAGATTCGTACCTACTTTCATTAAAAAAAAGTAAATCTTTATGTTTTTGCTTTTAATATTTAAATAAAATGCGTTAAGTAAAAGCAAAGCTATCCTTTGATTTATGGATTACTAATAATCTTAAAATATATGGGATCAATTAAATAGAATGAAGAGTAACATGTAATTATGAAACAATTATACAATTTATGTTTTTGATTAATAAATAATTGCCTCTGCTGTTTCATAGAGCTCATTTCTGTCAGCAGAAATGGCCTTGATAGCCTTATGTCATTAAAAAAAAACCAAGAAAGACAGGTTGACAACAATAAAATCAAACACCTAATCATTGTGTTATAGTTGTATTTATTTACGAATATGTTTGATCAATTCATTCCGCTCGCCGGAAATATATCTTCACAATAAAAATGTAATAAAATAAAGGCGCGGTCCAGGAACAATATTAATACAGACAATGAATTGTGGCATACTATTTGTCCTCACCGGACGGACGCGTGCCACTGAAATATAACCTCTCGTAAAAGCTGCGTCTAAAAATTTGCTCGATTCTTATCAACAGGAGAGATGACGTAATTACCGGTCCGACGAGATCCGGGCAAATAATAGCTAACATTACAAACGGAATTACATTTTTAAGGAGCCATTCAGGTTTTTGTTACGTGGTTACTTTATTCTTATAATCGACATTGAGAAAAGGAAAAATATCGTCCAATCTAAACTTACACACACATACATTTAAGCGAAACATTTAATCAAATAGGATTTATATAAACCCAGAAATGTTTTCATATAAAACGCTTACTTCCGGATTTCCAGGAAATTGCGAAAGAACATTTCCCGCAAGCGAGACACGAATTGTTTTTATGGAGACCTTTTGTGAAGAGGTTAGCTATCCTTAACATAGAGTTCCGTACGGGAAAGACAGAAACATTTAAATTATTTCACCCAGGATTGCCTGGTCGGTTAAGTTGGAAAACATTAAAATTCAGGTCCCGGCGTGTGCCCATAAAACGGGAGCTATCGTGGCCGACACACGCCCCACGTGATCTACAAGCCGCTCTGTAATCCGCCACAATTATCTTTTATTTCAGTTTGCACATCAATTACCTGAAATGATGTAGGTCGACGCGATTTAAATATGTAAAGCGTGTGTGTAGAGGGATTTGAAACATTTTATCAAGTTTATTTCTCAGGCAATAATATGCGTTAAACAAAACGATATTAAAATTCAGCAACTTTAATGGGTGATTAAATTCCCTATTAGTTCCGCTGGTTCGCTTGCGTCTAGTTCTGTTCTTTCACCCTTTGATTAACGACTCTGTTTGAAATTAAACAACAAAGCTGGAAGGCTTCTTACCATTTATCAGCTTTGCTGGTCGGCGGCGCGTCGCGGTCCGAGCGCGGGCTCGCGGCGCGGCTGCCCGCAAACACCCCGAACTCCCATTTAAATCGGCCAAAGTATTTTATCAGAGTCAGAGGCAGGGTGCAGTGGGTGGTAACAGTTCATTTAGGAAACAAAGGGTTCCCCTCAGCCGGGTGGCGCTGGTTGCCGCTACCAGAGACAAACGATTCTCACTCAGATACGGACACTAAATCGGCGGATGATGCTCTGTAAACAAGAATAAATCAAAATAAAATGGCCACAGTACCTGAAACTGCTTATCATAGAATATTACGAATATTCGTCCGCAAAATCCTTGCATTTCATATCTTTGTCAGCGCAACTGATTCGAGCTCGAATATAATTTAGTTTCCCGGTGTCCCCTCTAACGAATGTGGCACGCTCGCTATACGTTGTGACGCGACACTCTGGCCCCACACAACCTCCCGGTGACTTCTGCTCTCTCATTATTTACTGGAGAATATCTGATTGAATTTCGGAACCAAATACGGATATATCTGCTACATAGAACAGTTTATTTATGAGACAACTGGGAATTTACATTTTACTCAGTTGAAAGAGGAAATAGCACGGAACATATTCGTTTACAAAGATGGAAATGGAAAAATGTTAACAGTTAATATTTGAATTAAACGAACAAAGTACAAGTAAACTGAGAGTTGTTAGTTCATACACACAAGCAGGTGGACAATGATTTAGCATCGACCAAAATAATATAAAATATCTCTGAAAATTAGAAACGTATGCAACGATAATTCATCATGAATCAAGCATGTAGTTATGTATGTATTTCATTTTTGTTACTACGAAATCCTGCGAAATAAATGAAAAACAGTTAATTTCAGAGCAGATTTGTTACATGTAACGCTGAAATGTTTTCTCTGGCCCCTGAAATAGGCACGCGTGATTGTAGTGATGCGTAACATTCCCACAAGCCTTCCTCCATTGGACACGTACAAACGCAATCGTTTAGCCTGCCCGATCGATTGCGTCCGGCCGTAACATCGATCATAGCCATCGATCCTACAGCCTGATCGACTGGCCCAATCGCTCGGAAACTTCCACATTCAACGCATTCTTTGCTAAAATGTTCTCCTGGTACTTGTTAAATGTATTGTAACACAGCGCTTCCTACGCTCGGGGTAAACAGGAAGACTGCTTGATAATGATGAGTGTTCCAGGATGTTTTGTAACGGGACGAACGACTAACTCGTGTGTTTTCATATTGTCTGCCTATATTTTATTGGATGAACATTTAGTAATACATTATGGGTGATCGGAACATTGGTCCTGTGATGACCGCCTAGCTATTTTTCATCATCAGAATAGTCAATTTTATTGCTTGATCGTGATATCTAAAAACAGACATAGGCACAAACTAACTAACACATTATTCAAACGCTCACGAGTGTGCAATTAGCGCTTGTATTCAATATATGCATGTTTGTAATTAGGAGCGCGCGCAGTACCGTACAAACAATGCGATGATCGTTCTCTGCCGGCTGCCCGAACTAGTCAAATACATTTACAATGGTGGTCAATCCACATAATGATGTGCCGAACACATCTGACAAGTACCAGGCTATTAGCTAACTGAAGAGTTGTTTACTTTTTAATTAATAATTTTGGTTTTAGGAGCGAATTTATTTCAGCGAGATTTCAAATTCTGATTGTAACCTTTGTGACTAACTGGCACAAAGATACGTAAGAAAACTGTTTATTTATGAAGATAACTAGCTGTTGCCAGCGGCTTTGCCTGCTACAACTAGAAAATGATCCCACGGGAAGATGAAGTTAGAATAAAAGCTGTCATACGTGTTAATCCAGGTTATAAACTATCTGTGTACCATATTTCATTCAAATCCTTTCTATAGTTTTTGCGTGAAAGAGTAACAAACATCTATCGATCCATCCATCCATCCAAATTCAAGTTTCTAATATTAATTAGATAAATGATAAATGATAAATGATATTTATTTTGCAAATTGGTTTTGACAAACTCTTTTACACGTCAAATCACATTCCTTATTATTATTTTTTTAAACTAGATGAGGCCGGTGTTTCGTACCTGACTACTCTGAGAAGAAACAGCCGAAACAAACTCAGAGGTCACAGTCTCTTTTAAAGTCCAGACATTTTGTAAGAAAGAAACGTATGAGAACCATGCAGGTGTCTGAGGTGATCTTTTGAAGAAAGAATCAACCAGTTTGAGTGGACCTGTCCAGTCAGTGCAAGCATTTGTCGGTAATCGTGTAGCTCAACTCATAACTCAAGGAGCTCAACGTAACGACGAACAATACCAAAGAAGGGACATTTGCGTAGGCCACATAAATTACTCAAACTGTCAGACTATATAAATATATGATAAATAAAAAAAATAAAATAAAAAAAGTCCCACATTTGTCCTCATATTCACAATAGTGAATAATACAAAATTAAATAAATAAAAAAAAAACAACAAATAAAAAATAAAACGGCATAAAAAATAAAATAAAATTACGACGTAATTCATGTCAACACATGTCAAATAATATAAAAATATAAAATTACAGAGTAAACATGTCAAAAACATAAAAATAAATGTAAATGTCATAGTGTATAAAACGAACACAAATACAAAAAAATACAAAGTAATAAAAAAAAAACCTCAGGTCAAATAAAATAAAAATAAAAAATATATATAAAAACAAAACATTAAATGTCAGTTTGTATAAAAAATGGGTATAAAAAAAAAAACAAACGAACTTGAACACACACAGAGTGAATTTAATTGGAGCAGTTTAATCCCATGCATTTCTATCCTCTAAATAATGATTTATATGATAATAAGCTTTTTGGCACAACTTCTGTTTTATGTATAACTTGAATTTATTTATGCTTAGCGTTTGAATAGGAACTGGAAGTTTATTATAAAAACGCACGCATTGACATCTAAACGTACCCCCTATTTTTTTGAGCCGGGTGGCTGGAACAATGAATTTATCTTTATTTCTCGTGTTTATACTGTGAATATCACTATATTTTTTAAAAAGATTAATATTTTTATGCGCGTACAAAAGATTTTCATAAATAAACTGAGAAGGCATAGTCAGTATATTAATCTCTTTAAACTTTTCCTTGAGGGAGTGTCTGGGACTCAATTTATAAATAGACCGAATTGCCCTTTTTTGCAATACGAAAATAGTTTGAATATCGGCGGCACTGCCCCATAAAAGAATACCGTACGACATCACACTGTGGAAGTAGCTAAAATAAACTAAACGGGCAGTATCTACATCAGTTAAATCTCGAATTTTTCTAACGGCGAATGCTGCAGAACTGAGTTTTTTTGCCAATTTTTCTATATGGGGGCCCCATTGCAGTTTGTTGTCTAAAGTTATGCCTAAAAAGATTGTGGAATCTTCCGGTTTTAATTCTTGATCCTTGATTAATATAACAGTTTCCACTTGTTTAACATGCGGTATTGTAAATTTGATGCATTTTGTTTTTTTCTCATTTAGTAGAAGATTATTGCAATTGAACCAATATACTACATTTGCAAGAGCACTATTAACATCTTCAGTTACTAGCTGCTGGCGTTTAAGTTTAAATAAAAGGGAAGTATCGTCTGCAAACAGCACTATATCATGATGGTCCTTTATGAGGTAAGGTAAGTCATTTATATAAATGAGAAACAAAAAAGGCCCAAGAATTGAGCCCTGGGGTACTCCCATTTTTACTACAGTTCCGGGGGATTTTTTTCCATTGACATCGACTCTCTGGATCCTATCATTTAAATAAGAGGTAAGAAGATTCAGAGACGCGTTCCGAATACCGTAGTGGTGTAGTTTTCTGATCAATGTTTCATGAAGGACGCAATCGAAAGCCTTGGACAAATCGCAAAAAATGCCCAAAGCATCACATTTGTCCTCCCATGCATTATAAATGTGTTTTAAAAGTTCAACACCGGCATCAGTAGTTGAACGACCCCTTGTAAAACCGAACTGTTTATTGTGTAATAATTTATGTTTGTTAAAAAAAGTTTGCATTTGAACTAAAACAAGTTTTTCAAAAATTTTGCTAAATGTAGGTAGTACGGAAATAGGTCTGTAATTAGTGGGGTCCGATGTACTACCCGATTTAAATAGTGGTATTATTTTACTATGTTTCATTAGATCAGGAAACTCTCCACTGTCAATACAATCATTAAAAATAGAAGCTAAGAAAGGAGCTACAATATTTATAATGGACTTAGTAATGTCCACTGAATGACCCCATAGATCAGCGGTCTTCTTAACATTTAGAGTATGAAAAATTTTGATTATATCTTTATAAGTAACATATTGAAATTTAAATTCGGAATCACAAACAGGGACATTATCCTTTAATAAAGATTCAGCAGCAGCAGGTGACGAGTTTAACGATTTAGTAGTCGATACAGGAATGTCGGCGAAGAATCTCTCAAAGGCTGTAGCAACTTGAGTATCTGAATTTAAAATATTATCACCAATAGTAAGGCTGTACTCACTATCTCTCCTGCACGACCTTCCCGTTTCGCTATTAATAATATTCCATGTCGTTCTAATTACATTACTGCTGTTTTTAATTTTTAAACTGAGGTATTGAGACTTCGCTATATAACAAACTTTTTTAAATAATTTTGAATAATTCTTTACATATTTATTAAATTCCACAGTGTTCACATGAGACCGCTCTCCATACAGCTCATAAAGTCGTTTTCTACTTCTATGAATACCAATGGTGGCCCAGTCACTGAAAGAAGCTTTATTATTAACAGATATTGTCTTGGGAACAAATGTGGTATCAAACTGTTTGCAGTACATACTGAAAAAATTGTTAAATTTTTGATTTGGGGCATCATTAATTGACAAAAGTGGTAATTTATATAAAAGTTTATTTTGAAAAAGTTTCTACACGAGCTTTGGTTTTTGGGTTAACTATGATATCCTTTTTAATTATTTGTTTGTTTACATTCTCAATAGTTATAAGTTGACCGCAATGATCTGAATCTATAAGGTTAATAATTGCTTTATGAGTTTCTTTGACATTAGTATATATATTATCTATGCAAGTGGCACTAGAGGGGGTTATTCTAGTGGGCTCCAAAAATTTATTTTCAAGGTTGTATGACTGGAATAGGCTTAGAATTTTAGTACTTAATGCAGAATTTTCTAGCAAATTAATATTGAAGTCACCACAAGTTATAATAGCCTTTTTTGAATTACTAATTCTGTGTAGCACTTCATCCATTACCTTCTCAAAACAGTCATACAATCCTGTAGGTGGTCTGTATACACTCAATACAATAAACTGCTCCAATTCTATACAGGCTATTTCAATTGTCCGCTCAACGGATAGGCTAACAATATCCTTACGTTCTTTAAATTTGAGGAGATTATTTACTAGGATTAATGCGCCGCCATGTATAGCATTCACTCTGCTGAATGAGCTACCAACCTGATGATTGCTAAAATTGAACATGAACTGGTGACTTTTGAGCCAGTGCTCTGTTATACAAAGAATATCTATTTTATTACAATTCAGAAAAAGCTCTACTTCTAATTCCTTGTTTAAAAATCCTTGAATATTTTGATGCACCAGGTTGATACTATTAAAATTAAAATTTTTAAAACTTTCATTTGACTCATTTGACCTGACTTTCTTACATAATTGCAAGAGGTTGTTGCCTCTATTGTCTCAAGGTGTAATTTAAATGATGATCAGGTTCTGTCAATGTAATCAAATTATTGTAAGAGTTATTCAATTCAATAGTGCATTGCTCAATAGAAGCATCTTGTTTATATAAATTCTGAGCTGTGATATAAAAAAAATAGGACAAAGACACAGCTATCTGTCTTTTACAATAATTTGTAAGATAATACTTTTCTACAAAATATCTATCTTTTGTCAAATAAAAGTTTTTACCCACATAATTATTAATGTCAATTAACTGAAATCCATCATTATTACATGTCAAATTATGCAATGTCATATTAATATTAAATCTAGAGTTATTTTCCTCCTGTGGCAAACTGTTACTGTAGGGAAAAGTAAATAAAACAATTTTTTTTTAAATTCAAGTTACTTAATGTTCTATAGTAATGGAGCAATTCCCCTTTATTTAAGTTTCCTCTATTCCCTATTAAAATTAGTAAAGTAGTGTCCTGATTAAAATTAAATTTAATAATTTTTTTCATAATATGAATTAAAGAGCATCCTGGCATACAGTGGTTTATAATTTTATTTCCTGGATATTCATCTGTTATTAAAGAACCTAGATCTTTTCCAATCTCATCACAAAAAATGACTATATCCTTAAAAGTTTGTTTGCATTTTTCTTTGGAACAGTTCACCGGTGTATGTAAATCAACACATGGCTGCGGTAAGGTGGTATTACATGCTGTTAATGAATGGTCCGGTGTATGTACATTAGAAGTGGCTTGACAGTTCTCACAGGTGTTTGTTTGAGAATTCACCAGATCATTCATCGCCAACACATATTCCCTCATAAGATGTTCAGAGGTATTGTATTTACTAGTCATTGAACTTAGCTTATCTTGTAAGTAATCTAGTTTTGATTGCAGATCTTTTGTGTCAATTTTGTACTTCTCAGTGCTTTGTTCCAAATTAAATGAATATAAATCTAATTGTTTGAGTAAGTTTAGTCGTTCTCTATTTAATTTCACATTTTTAATGAAAAACTTTTGCCTTTTGACTAGTTTTTGCGTTTTTACAATGTATTTATTGATTTTAATATATTTTTTTAATTTATTTTTACTGGTGACTACCCTCACTGAATTACATGACTTTGAATCATCCTCATTTGTCAAATCTATAGTGCAAATGGGATTTAGGGCAGAAACCATTGACGGGGCAATAGGCACCAATTCACTGAAAAGACTTTGATTCAGCGAGGCAGTGATGTTAAAGTTTGTAGTCTCGAGATCTGTTATTTGACTTCTTGCCTCATGTAGCTGTTGTTGTAAAAACTGTTTGTCATTAAGAGCTTGTTCATACTCTGTGCTACATTGGCTGAATCCGTCCACAATAAGTTGGAGCCTTTCCCGGTCCTCAATGACATCAGTGTATTGAGTGTATAACTGAGCCATTTCTCTTTTTAATTCTCTATTCTTTTCATGGACCTCCAAGAGAACCCTTTCATTCTCATCTATTTCCCTACTCAGCTGGTCACAGGACTGCTTTGATGCCTTCAATTCGCTCAAAGCCAGATTGAGTTCTTCTTGGCGAGCGCGGGCACTACGTGTCATAGTCATGATTACAGTAAGGAAATCGAAAAGAAAGAAATTGAGAGAGAGTAGGTAGCTATAGTAGCAGGATAAAACAGAATAGTTTGTAGGGAAAACACGAAACAAAGATCCAAAGCGAGTACTGTCACCTAGTTAAGCAAGGTTATGTTTACGTATAAAAAGGTCATGAATATCAATTAATGCTCAAACAAAAATGTACATTATGTTATTGCAGCCGTAATTACCGCACGTAAACAATAATAAAGCAATTCATTTAAGAAATATGTACCTGGAATAAGATGACAATGCAAGTTTCCCTTAGGCCGGTAACTGTCACTTATTTCACATTAAAATTACACAATAAATTTACGGTCAATATGTAAATCTAACACAGAAAATACATTAATAAGCAATATGCTTGATGAGAAATTGGAAAAATCTTTTAGAAAACTAGTAAAAACAATATTTAAAATAAAAAATTACAGGACAATTTAAAATCAGCTGTTAGCTGTAGTGTTGCCACCAATTCTACTACTATCTATTATTTATAAGAATTTCTTCTTATAAATAATAGATAGTAAGATGTTAAATGTTCTCGTTAGTAGTGTGCAGATTTGCAGTGCTATGCTAGTAAATGAATGTTCGAGAAGTTTATGGTAGTTTCGGGAAAGTTCCAAGCAGAAAGAATTTTGGGGAAAAATGTAGTTTAAAATGTTTAAATACCCAAAATATGTTTGATTTTGAATCACACAAATCTGGCCGTATGTTTATATTCCAAGTCGGAGTCAGATTTGTTAAGATTTCCTTAAACCCGCGTAACCTCGCGGCTGGAAGGGTAAGGTAAATCAATTTAGGTTGCTCGGGGTCTTAAATTCGATTCCCGCTAAAGGCGACGGATTCGCTCTCTTTCGGAAATCTCGGTTATACACCAATCGACACTGACTCAAATTCGATAAGGTTGCCGAGATATTTATATTTTCAAAATCAAGTTCATTGGAGTTTTTGGTTTATTCTTCCTTGCGCTAGTTCTGCTGATTGTAGAATATTATTATGATTTAAAATAATTAATACAACAAGCCCTATTTATCGATACTGCTACGCTTTTGCTTGTTTTAAAACAATTTACTGAATCAACCCCAAAATGAGATCCAAAGCAAACTTGGGATCTCTCTAGGGTACGTATCAAGCCTTTGTACCAGGCTCTCAACAACTTGAAGGAGTTCAACAAAAGGCAACAAGTTACCTACTACAAAAATCGCTCATGCAACACAAAAGGCTAAATTACTTTTCGAAATGACCCGAACACTCAACAATACTACTTGCTTTTTTACAATTGCCTTAAAAACAACAAAGAATAACGTTTGTTTGTCTTCCCTAATTATAAGAGCGCCTAATACCACCATCCTATTAAAAATTTAATAAGACCGCATCAAAAATTGTTAGCGTATTTTATGTAGGAACGTTTTCTGACGAATAAAATACACAGCGATGAATAATTTTATTATTTCACTGTCGTTTTCTGAGGGGTTGTGAGACGACAGATTCCCATCGGGAACCAGTGGTTCGTGGCTAATTTGTGAGCATTCGGAGGAGGCGCAGAAGGCCAGGGAGGGGGAGGTAGCACCTGACTTAATACGTCTTCGATGATGACAAGTACACATACAGGTATAGGCGGGAACGTGTCACACGGTCTAAAAGGAAATTTATTAATATATCAGTGGATCCTTTTGTTCACTGTGGAAAAATATATGTTTTATATACCAGGGCCAAACGAATACTGACATGTTTGCATGTTTATTTTCACTGGTTATTTACTCCGAGTAAATAAATTTAGGTAAATAAAGCGTTTACGTTCTGTAGGTCGTGAATACGTGTGATTATCAACATGGATGAAGGCGATTTAATTTGTGTACAGATTTTTTATTTGATTGATTAATATTGTTCCAGCTGCATAAAGGTAAAGCCTTTTCAAATATTGATTTATGTTTGTGACAAGTTATTGATGAACAATCTGGTGCCCGCGGGTTCGCTCTCCCACCAATATATAGGCACTATTACAACTACTACTACACCACTGTAACTGTCTCTGGCGAAATCTGTTTTTGTACGAAAAAATATTGAAATCGAAGATTTTTTTTAGTTCTCTTTTTTGTTACGGTACCTACATTATGTTATGATATCTTCTTCTTATAAGAATCTTATTAAAAATATATAAATTAAGAATATAAAACAATAAAACAATTGTTTTTATCTCCTCCTGTCCATAAAAAATAAAAAGATTTATCCTACACGCGCACGCAATTTTGTTTTAAAAGTGTACAGAGATTACATTGTTCGACTGTACATACATACACAATATTTTTGTTCATAGAAGATTTTTTTAAAAGAATAGATATTATTAGGGACGTCAAATACAATCGAAATTCACTTTCTACTATATGATTTGTTTTTGATATTAAACAATTTATATTTGTCCCTCTTCACTAACTAGGACCAAAGAGACACAGATCAAAGATGTTCACAGCAAACTGTAAACTGTTGGAGATAAAACATGCTGTGTTCAGAATGTTCTCAGTTTCACAGCGGGCATCAAACACTGCAGTCAGATGAGTCAGATAGCGATGTGCAGCACTCCATGGCAGCGCAAAGTTATGTCTGGGAACTTAACGTTAACTTGGCGAAAAACTACTGGCCATTGAAAACAACTTTAGAAACGATACTCGATTTTAGTGAGGAACACGCCACGTGAGGCGTGGCGCGCGTGAGAGGACAGCGTCCTCCCTCCAACGCGGCCGCAGTGGTAGGCCCTACGGCGACCGACGCCGGCAGACGATGTCCGGCCACCGTAGGCGCGGGCATGCGGGCAGCGAGTAATGGGCGACTCGCTGTCCGACCGGAGGCGAGGCGAGACGGAGTGGGAAGCGGTCGCCTCCTTCTGCGAAACAGTAATGCTCGTGAAGGAGGAGGCGGGCCGCATGAGGCAGAGGACAGCGTCCTCCCTCCACCCCAGCCGCAGTGGTAGACGCCCACGGCGTCGGACGTCGCCAGACGATCTCCGGCCACCGTAGGCGCGGGCATGCGGGCAGCGAGTAATGGGCGTCTCGCTGTCCGACCATGGACCATGCCCGGGTCGACGGCACGTTGTGTTCCACACGCGCCTCAAGGAGTGTCAGCATAGTGACGGGGCCCCCCCGTAGAGGGCCAAAGCCTGCAGGGGTCGCGGGACTCATGAATTACCGTGACCCCGGAACGTAAACGGCAATTGAAGGACACCGTGGATTTTAGTCAGTACGAGTCTGACAGTCCCTGCTGCTCTGCCCTGGGTGTAACGTGAACTTAAAATGGTCAACTTAAAATATTTATACGATTTATTTAATACAAATAAAATAATAAAGCAAGCAACGTTCGGTAGACGCAGTATACGCGGCTCACGACGTAGCAACCTTCGCTACGCCGTAGCCAGACGTGTAGCGCGTCGATTTGTGACATAATCCTGTGTTCACATTTATTTCGAGTTAGAGTAGTATAATAGTATAAGTATAAGTAGGAATAAGAGTTCGTAATCACTTTTTCTTATTCCTACTTATATTGCTTAAAATTCTCTCGACGATATATAATTTGATCACATCACGACATGGTCTGCCCTTGCCTGCCGCATCATACTTTGTAAAGATTATATCAACATGTTCTCTAACCAACGTGTTAGTTTAGGTTGAAGCAAACTTTTTTTACTAACAATTTGCTACTTTGCATACGACATACGGGACAGTTGAATGACTTTAACAAGCCTTCTTCTAAGTGCTTTCTTACCTTCCCTTTTTCATGGTCTCCGGGGATAACCCCAACATTGAACACTATCATAATAAGTTTGATAACTTTCATTGTTTTAATCTAACTTTTATTCCAAAGGTTTTTATGAATACGTCAGCTCTGAGGCGGGTCTTTGAACCAGACACAAAAATTATTTCAAACACATTTTCAATCACGTTCCATTGTGTACCTTGTTTAGTTGTTCGGGTAAACATGTAAACAATCTATTCCGGGACGAGTGTAGCCTCAGGAATCGGGCTTTTAGAGCACCCATTTATCGGCATCGTGTTTATGAATTATGTTTTCCTGGTACGAGTATTGATAAATAAGGTAATTGACTGAAAAAAATCGAATTAGTCCGTCAGTTAGATTATCAATAAATAATTCACACGTATTTTTTCTCTTGTTAGGTAAACCAAAATTAACGAAGATACGACAGTCCTAAAATTGCCAATACGTCACAAGCAAGTACAGTTTTAACTTGCTTCTGACGTCACGAGACGCCCCTAGCGAATTTTTGAAAATCGTAGCGGTATATTATGTCTATGCATTAATTTAACAAAAGAAAAAATACGTGTCTATTATTTCTCTAAACACTAGCTGACATACTTTTTTTTTACGTGATAAATCATCACAAGAGTCCTCCCACCCAGGGCAGAGCGGGAGGGACTGTCAGACTCGTACTGACTAAAATCCAACAGTGTATTTCCTTGAGGTAAGACTATTCTTCGGACGAACAGCGTGCCTCATCTGTATTCTGAACTTTTGTTCCAACTGGTTCAAATGCTAATCAAATTCTTGTTTTTGTTCGGCCGACCTTTTGCTTAATTTACCGATGCGCGGTCCTATGTAAACTGTGCGTACTGGTAAGTGTGTTAGCTGCGGTCTCATGAGAGCCTGGTATGTGCTCCTTGGAGCTGAACTGCCTTGTTACATGCACGCACGTGTGACTTGACAAATCGACGGGTATCGACTATTTTCTAAGAATAAAAATGAAGGGCTAAAGATATTACGCAAGTGCAAAACTCAAAAACGGCTGGAACATTTAGACATTTTACTATGTTTTTAATTGTTGTAGAACGGTTTATATGTTTTTGCTTTCACTTCTTATGTTCTTTATTATAAAATTGCACCCGTACGTAGCCGGAACAGGTCACTAAATATTTAAACAAACAACTCTATGGAAAACACGATCCGGACGAAAGAATGGTTTATTTTTGCAACGAGGAACGTTGAAACGTAAATTCTACCAAAAATAATAACTTGATTTTGGTATCATTTACGTGTCTGTCGATTTTTTTCTATACTTATAGCTGAACCCTTTGTTCTCTAAATCCGTGTGTACCGCACTGTTGTAAGTTCTGAAAATTGCCCATTATGATCATTATGTGTCCGGAGAGACATGAGAATTACATCTAAGAAGAACATTACTTTGAAATTAGCTGTGGACGTCCCGGCAGTAGTGGTACAATGGTCCCGAACACAATGGTGTAATGTTCACATTAGCGACGATTTTGGAATTCGCATCTCATAAATTGCAAATGTCTGTACTTTAAATTTACGATAATGTGAATTGTTGCGAAGGAACTCGCGATTGTCGTATCGTAAGTGGATCGCGTTCGTAACGAGACGTTCGAGATAAAGGGAATATCATGCCGTAATAAACGCGAGGCGATACCGCCACGAGCTCGATAGCGACCCGGGCGGTTGTGTGAACGTGCCCGCCTCGCGCGGCGGTGTCGGAGACTCACATAGTTTTACGGAATTACACAGCCGAGGCGCGCTCCGACTCAAATGTCTACTTCACACAAATAATTCATGGTTACTTCATGGATATACGTTTACGTCATTGAATTTCAATTCACCTCCCCATCGCTGCCAGAGCACGCGATTGAACGGTTTATTAGACAAGAAAATCTTAAATACAAGTTTGTATAAATCTTCTGAATGGGGAGTCAGTGAAATGGAATGTATTTGAGATAAACTTTTTTTGTAAAGAATTCCTCGCTGGCTGCTTTTTTGTTTGTATTCGCCAGAGCTTGTTAGCAGGATATTTTAAATCGTTGCCAATCAGCGGAAATTAATTGGTTTCTTGTTTCAATATCGAGATTTTTTCCCTTCATTATAAAATGTGGATTGCATGAAAAAAGCCTCATTTAATATTTACAGTGTTATATCTTAATCATCTTTGTGTAAAACGATCGACCAACACCATTTCGTGTCGATGATAAAGTTCCTTGAATATGTTGCAATAGCATTTTGTGTAAATTATTCTTTTCTCAACACAAATAATAGTATAATTAATTATGTAGTATCTCGTAATGAAAGCCGAAGCCCCTTACTCTCGTTGATATAATTCACTTGACAGATGCTATAATTAAATAATGCGATCTGTCAGAGACTATGTTTTAATCTGTTTCGTTTCAGAAATTAACAAGCATTACGTAGGTAGGGACTTGAAGCTTTTAATATTGTTAATAATAACAAAAGAACTTTGAAGAACACTGCTTTTGTTGTTTTATTTATTATTTAAGCTAAGTTAAATAATTTGCTCGTTTTAGTTTTCATTTTCTTTTTAAATTCAGAAAATATGACCTACTATGGAATTCTGGCATTTTGTCAGTGACGTTCGATAAATTTTATTAAATACGAAAAGCGAATTTTTCAGGCTTTCATATCGTATTCCGTACGATACAATATCGAGTGAATTCCCCGCGAAGAATAATGCTAAATTGAGAGGCGGTCCGTGGCAAATATCCTCATATTCTTCAAAGCCGTTTAGCGATCGTCATTCGTATCGACGTGTCGTTCGATTCCGTATCGGATTCCGGGAATTGCATTCGCTGGCTCGTGAAATGGAACCTGAGGGTCGCGCGACGTCGCGCCGCGCCGCGTCTAGTCGCGCAATGTCGTGCGACTTCTTGCAGCGTACCGCACGTAACACTACACTGCGTTTCATATAAATTGTTACCGCACTCCACATGTCCAATCGTATCCGTTCACGACTATTTCTGAGTATGGAATTTGCAGCTGTAGTTTTGAAATGGTATCCCAGTTTGAATGTCTTACGGTTTGTTGCAAAAGCTTTATATGTTAAATATAGTTTTATCACGACGATTATCATATTGTAATTACTAACTACGTGCCAAACTTAGTCATTGAGCTGAGGCTCGTGTTTATTAAGTTTAAACTTGTAAATGAAATCTCTAGAAGATATTCATTCATCACCATCTTAATTCAACAAAGATAACAATATTTTACTTACAGACTCATTTTTCTGAGTAAATGATACTTAGACGTCTGATAGAGGAGAATGGAAGAAAAAAACATGTTGCACCGACCCTAAGTAAAATGGGGTAAGGGCAGGAAGATGATGACTAATTTCTCTGTTAAATAATGATACCTCTCAATTTATTTACATAAACATAACTGTATCTGTAAAGATTAATTAATTTACCGTAAAATAAAGCACGTGCAAAAGTTAGGTTTAAGAAATAGAGTACAAGGAAAACAGACATATGCAGAAGGTCGTTGTCTCCGTTCTCTTGACGAGTGTCTCAACGTTTGCTAAGCTGCGCTCGTGTCAGCCCATAACTCGTGCAGATTAGGCACAAGAGTCAATACTGGCTGGGTCAAAGGGTAATTTGAGCTAACTAGTACTACGCGATAGGCTTAAGTAAATCGTTTACTAAGATTGATTAATCTGAAATTGTTGCGGGAAATTTTCAGTTTAAACAACCCTACTATATTCATTTTGTATGTTGTTTGGTAGAATTTCAAGATCACCCAAAATTATTAGGTAGATACTGATGGAAAAAGTTGGGCTTTAGTCCCGAACTCAAATCTAAGCATAAAATATGATTATATCATGGAAAGTAAAATTATTACCTATTTTCAGCAGTTAAAACATTTCATAAAGTTTTTATTCGGAGTACACATTTCTGCCAATTCACTTCAAAAACATGTTTATACCTTGGATCTCGCTAATCATTCACGTTGTTAAGATTGAGCTCAGTGACTTTTAAAAGGCGACCGTGATTAATTAATCGTAGCTATTAATGTCATCACTTAAAACATCACTCAAAGGTTTTTCTATATATTTTAAATACGTAATATTCCAGACTGCTTTTAAAAGTACATTAAAAGCTCAAAATACTGTCATGTCTGGGCACTCTCAAAAGATTTATTGACTCGTGACTTGAAGAATACTGAATAATAACTATGAATTTAACTTCAAAGGATTTGAATTTAAAACGTAACGTTGTGTGTTAAACCCTACTTCAATTTATAATAAATATCGTTGGGCAGAACATGTAGAAATGAAAATATTTTCATATCATACGTGCCAACATCTATCAGATTTAAGATATTTGAGATCTTTCCATCGCAAATTGTCGCATTTCGTTTTCGTGAACCTTCTACAAAATATGAACTTTGGTCCTGTTTTTCAAGTTGATCTATACAAGAACTTACACTCTTAGGTAACTAGTTGATGTTTTGGATTTTGTTGTGAATTTGAAGAAATTATCAGGAAGAATTTTTTATTCAATTATTTACCAATAGTATCCTCTTTACCGTATTATCAGAATCTGTGCAGTTGAGAAGACCTGAAGGTTGTCGGCACCTGGAATGTAATGTACTGTAAGTAGACCGCAGGTGTGCTGCAGTGGCGGCCGTGTGTGCCGCGAATATATTACAGGCCACATCTGTATGGAAGGTGAGAATATGTAACATTTCGTTAGGAATTTCAAGTAGGACTGCCGTCCTCTAACTAAAAGGCCGTTAAGTGCAAAAAGTAGTTTTCGAGAAAACGCTAAAATTGTGAATTGATGTCTCTTGAAAAGTATGCTATCTAGGAACAAGGCTGCAAATTATATATGTAGGCATAGTGTTATTGCACAATATGTTATATGTTTAATTCATTTATATTTATTTAAATTTATTTAAATTCATTTTCTATTTTTTATTATGCATTTTATGTGGTTTAACTGCACAGCAATCTTCCTGTATCTCCTAAACTATTAATCATAGAAAAATGATTCTTAGACCAAAAGATAGAGCATCGAAAGTTGTATAAGACTACATTAAAAAGTGAAAAACGAGCAACTGTGGCTTAACGGCCTTTTAGTTAGAGGACGGCAGAGGAGCTAAAATTAAAATCATTTGACATTTAGAGGAATAATATTGTTAATATATTATTCAGGATTCGTTCGTAGCGCAAAATATTTATCACTTTTTACAATCTAATATCTATATATTCATAGTACATTTAAAAACTAAAATTAAAAGTAAAATATTTACAAAAATGACTAAATTAACTGTTTGTTAATTAACATGTTTTTATAGTTAATGACAGATGCTGAAACTTACACATTTAACATTTATGTCATGCCGTAATAATTTGAATTTCAAAGAGTTAAAAATTGCCGTCAAATTAGATGATTTATCGATTTGTCGTCTCCGTGAAGGTTCTAACGCCTTAGAAATACGTCAACGAAATGATTCAGTGACGGATATTAACAGGTCACATATTGAAAAGATGAACACAATAATAAGATATACGGCTCACGTTTCCCTTCCCTCGATAATAGTAATTTTCTGTAGATTTTCTCGTGTGAATGAACAAAACAATATTGCTTGAACTTAGACTCACCTGGCCGACGTGTGCGAGTAATAATTTTGACAGTTGAGCGCGCACGACCTCCGGCTTAACGAAATTCTTGAGGAAAGAGAGTTGGTAACATCTGTTCCCGTCGAATAATTTCACTTTCAAAAACAAGTGTTTTAATATCGACCCCCTTACATTAATGAGTACCTACCGACTTGTTTGGTGACGGATAATGTTAATATACGTCCATGATGCGCCGCGGATGAGCCGCCTCCGCCACAGCCGCCGCTGAGTGTAACATTGTGATTAAGCGTGCTGCGCAGGACTCCGGGACCTCATTTGTCACGTTGCGGCCTCTCAAACCGTGACACCCTGTATAAATCATCAGCCGACACTATTTATGGAGATAATTCGCTACTACCCCGGGGAGTATTCATTTCGGAGATGGACGATAATTTCCTTTTATTTTCCAGCGGCGCGTCGGGCTCGGTCACTTTAATTTGAGCTTCTAAGGGTGCGAGCGCATCGCGGCGAAAAAAATGGATTCGCGTTAGCATCTGAGTGTAATATTCGACTCAGCAACTAGTAGACGAGACGATGTGGGATCGCGGGCGTGAAAAATTCGCTCCACTAAATCATCGCAGGTATAACGCGGCAAAACGAAGGTTTACGTGGAACCATGGCCCGCCGCTTTCTGCTGAGTCGCAGTCGGTAAGCGCCTTTGTGAACGAACAACTTTGAGCTGAGTTTGTTTCAATTAGGGCGCGTGAATCGGCGTTTAGTGTCTTACTTTCTTCTTATTTCTTTGAAACTGCAACTTAACGAATTCTTTCAACCTATCTTAGTGAAGCTACATTCCACTAATTAAATGAGTTTTCTAAGTGAAATTAAGGCGGACTTTGACTTTGATTTTACCTGCAAACTCTCTTAAAACTTAGCTTTTTCTTCAGTAAATCTAATTAAGTTTAAGATGATGAGTTTTCTTTGTTAGTCAAGACGAGGCTTTCATAAATTTCATGTATGTGTGTTGGGCGTTATTATTTATCGCGTGCCATCCACCTGGCTAGTGAGCTCCACATCCTGGCAACACGTGCGACCCCAATAAAATCACCATTTTTATGAGGTGTTCACGTGCTATAAGTCTCTCTAGTCTTTATTTAACGCGGCTCACGCATCAACTCAGATTTACGGGCTTTTTAAGGAGTTCCATTGTTGTTGTGCGCAGTTTATGTGGCTCGCAAACAATACTCGTGCGTGATCTTATACCCGTCACACTTATTCTATCCTGGTATAAAAGATTTTGTGAGCCCGGAATAATGCTCGCTTTCTCGTATTGCACATTAAAATAGGAAAGCTAAGGTCCAAATCTTTTTTTGATAATAAATTATGGGTTTACTGAAACCCTTTATTATTCATTTGTGTTGTTAATTTATGAACTAGTTATAATCTCGTTTCGTAAGTGAATAACGTCCATATCTAACATTATTCACAAGAAAGGAACTAAGACCCTTTGGGATATTGTCGGAAACGAACTTAAAACAAAATGAGACATTTATACATCGTGACTTTTTAGTCGTCTTACAACGGCAGCCCAGTTCATGTATCCAATGACTAGTAAACGTTCATAATAAAAAAAAAAGTATTTATGAGATTTTGATAATTCAAAAATAAAAATATTATTCATTATTATGACACAAGGTGTAGTTAGAAACACCCTTGTCTCATAGAAAATGGAGATGGTATGATCTGCTCGACTCGTGCGCTGCCTAGGCATACTTTACAGTTTGATACGTAAACATTTTAACAGGGTGTTTCATATTTCTGATGTACCTATTTATTAATGATAAAAAATATAATTAATGATAAAAAAATAATAATCGGGCCTAGAGTTATTTTATGTCGGATACATTGAGTGGACCACTTTTGTAAGACGACTAAAAAGTCACGGTGTATAAATATAGTGTTCATGTGACGTTACAAAACACGTCACATAAGTAAATAATTAATGTCTGTTTTGTGTATGTAGCAATTATTTCCCTTAAGACTACAATGTTACTAGAAGGCTATTTATATTAAGCTCTTCACTTAGCGGTACTAACAGATATAATATTATAATATTAAAGAGAGGATGTATCCAGCAGTATAACACAACATAATTTTATTATATATTGGACATGACTTTTCTTATGTAAATTACAGTACATGTCGAACAACATGCGTCTCGTATTTTCCAAGTAAAGTTAACTTGAAACCGAAACTATCAATTTGTGTGTGCTCTTAGTCGTTGGCAATCGTCCTCGGATCGAAGAACATTTATCTGCCTTCGAGTCTAACAGTTTCAACTTTAAAGTTGTTTGCCGTTGTCCCGTGGTCGCCAGTCCGCCGCAGACCCGCCCGGGTTGCTTTCAATTAGCGCTAGTAAATTGGCGTCCAAGACTTACAACTAAGACCTCCTAATGACCTCTGAGCTCCTGGTATAAGGAATTACAACTGCATTTTCTATGTTCCATACGTAGTTAAATTACCGTTCACATTACTGCAGAAAAGCAAATGCGGTTGTGATAACTTATTTTATTCATTTTTATTTAATACTAGCGACCCGCCCCGGCTTCGCACGGGTGGTTATTTATTTTTTAAGCTCTCTCACAATTTTAAATTCGTAATATCTTTTGAATGGATTGTCCGATTGGAATAAAATAAAACGTAATTTATAGCTATTAAAACAATCTTGCTTTAGATAGATAGATTATACTTTATTGTACACCAACATTTTAAAACTACTGTTTACAATATAGCTTAATTTATGGTTACAATGGCGGTCTTATCGCTAATAGCGATATCTTCCAGACAACCTTTGGATGGACTGTATGAATTAAGATAAGAAGGGTAGGGGGTAGTCAATGGTGTACTGTAATTACTCTTCAAACAAAAATGTAAATAAATGTATAAATGATGATAATTATGGATATTATTTAAATACAAATGAAGTAAACGATAAAGAAAAAAGAAAATGAAATATATTATGTCAAAAAATAAATAAAATTAAAATAAATAAATATATATATATGTATATAATATATTTACATTGATGTGGAAAACAAAATAATATTAACAAATAAAATAATATAGTAAAAATAATTATGATTGACTTGGATTATGATTGAACTTTAAATCATTGGAGTGAATGAAAATGATTAACAACTAAGTTTTTAAAAGCCATAAGTGATTTTGCTTGTCTTACCGACTCCGGCAATGCATTCCATAAACGGATAGCCTGAACCGTAAACGAATGGTCATAGAATTTAGTGGTATGTGCAGGCATCAAAAGCCTCAAATTCTCCGATGATCTCAAATGTCTAAAATGTGTGTCATTAATGAACTTAAAGCGTTCTTTGAGATAAACGGGGGTAGTGGGATTGAAGAGAATGTTGTACAATAAAGATAAAAAAAAAAATATTTTATAAATATTTTATAAATATTAATAATAATTTATTTGGATAAGGATTAGTATTTGACGATAATATGATCAATAAACATAGGCTAATAATTTTAATTACTATTATTCTATGGAAAAGTGGTTATAATTTTTTTTTTTTTTTTTTTTTAGGGTGGCAAAATCATCAAATGAGTCCTCCCGCCCTGGGCGGGGCGGAAGGGACTGTCAGACTCTTACTGACTAAAATCCACCCGTGTTTCTTCGGATGCCCTTTACGTTCCGGGGCCGCGGTATCCTGGATTAAGAAAAAAGCCGCGACCCCAGCAGGCATTTGGCCCCGTAAGGGGCCCCGTCGGTGACGCGTGAAACACGACGCGCCACCTCCCCGGGCTTGGTCCTTGGTCGGACGGCGAGCTTACCCATTACTCACCGTCCGCAAGCCCGCTCCGCCGCTGTGCCCTCTGCTGTTCAGAGGGACACGCGTTGGAGCATCCACCCGACAGGCTATTCGCATACGGGCAAAGAGACCCCTTAGGCACACAGTGCCTAAAAGAGTTTTTGCCCGCATCCCAGGGTGCACCGGCCCGAAAAACTGGTCTTCCCCCCGGACGTATCCGAAGGGGAACTCCAGTCCACGGGCGCACGTGGAGGTTTCCTGTCTTAGCACCCCAAAAGTGGTTATAATGGCTAAAATATAAATGTTTGGTTTATACTATCGCGGACTTTTTTGTAGGTATTATTGAATTCTACAACTTTTCTATAGAATTCAACCATACATCTCTAACCATTTAGGCAGCGTTCGCGAGAATCGTTAACGTACGGCAGTTTTTTCGACGCCTTACTCCACAATTTTCACTACCACGAAAAATCCTATCTATTTTCCGGGAAAAAATATAGCCTATACGGATTCGGAAGAATACCTCTAAGTAATGGTAAAAGAAATTTTGAAATCGGTCCAGTAGTTTTTGAGCCTATTCAATACAAACATACAAAAATACAAAGGTTTCCTCTTTATAATATTAGTATAGAAGTATAGAAGTATAGACTAGGTTTGCGTTTGACCTCTATCTCGCCTGATGGTAAGCGAAGATGTGGTCGACGTGTATTTATTTTCATTTCCTTGCCAATATAAAATTCCTTTTAGTTACGACGACGGTTTTATGGGTATGTCGTTGAGTGAGGTTACTGTTTCATTTAGAAGCTATTTTATAACGATATCGTTTATTCAATTAGCATTTTAGATTTCCTCGGGAATGCATAGAACTGTCGATTAAATACAATTTGATTATGTCTAACGAGGTTTAAACCCGCACTAAGATACAATTCTAGATTTGTACTCAAACTGGTCGTATTAAATTGGCCACAAAGTAACACGGACCTAACGCTTTACCACGAGTAAATCGAGTAATTACCTCTATATAACGATTTGTTACTAATTGGTTGGTAAATAATACTCGAGTAGGGACATGTCAATAGAACTCGAATTTGTTGAATTCAACTTAAACTGATGAATTTAGTTTCAAATAATCTGCTCGGGAAGAATGTTTGCCCTGTATCCGTCAGTATTTGATGTATTAGAAAAGTTTGGAGTTAAGGACGGTACACATTAATGATCGAAAGGTCTGTGCTCGTTATTATATCAACTTATAATGGTATGTCCTGTGGTATGGATAATTCATGACTAGTTGCTATATATAGCCTAAATCCCTGAAACCGGGCCTGTATTTTTTCTTTCGCTTATGGTCCTAGAAAACATTTTCAGTTCAATTCTCTACTTTCTGAATAAAACCATAAAAATATGATGTGAAATATTATATTGTAAATGGAAAACCTTAAGTACTCGGATCTCGTGTCATAATGCGTTTACTTCCTAATAATATTTTTATGGAACCGTGATTATTTTAAATTATGTGTTATCGTCGTAAAATTGTGTTTTAATATCATCGTCTTTTTATAACGACTGTCTTACGAATTTATGGCGACGAGTATATTTTTATTGGCGGCTCATAAAATGTGTGTCGGTTGTGTATGGTTGCAACATTATTCGTATCGCTGCCTCGTAAGTCAATCCTCCCAAATACCAGGAGTTCAGAACACAGTAATAGATAGATCGTTTCATTTAGTGGAAGCACTCGACTTCGGAACTATCGCTCCCAACCTTGAACAATACACGTAAATCATGTGAGGCGAACCTGCGCTCATCTGAAAGTGGTTCGGACGTGCACACAGTGGCCCAACTCCCACACACTCGTGTTAAGATAATTAAAAAACTTTCAAGATTATTTTCATTAGCAATCTTCCCTCCGGCATCGCACTGTGTACGAGGCCCACGTACGTTCACAAAAACTTGGGCTATTTGAGGAAATTGTACTGTAGGTATATTCGGAAGAATACAAAGTTGAGCTTTTATTGTTCCTTGGAGATTTTATGTGTTGGCTTTTATTGAATTGAGTCTTTCGTTGAACAACTCCCCGTTTGTGAGACACTGTTGAAAAACCGTTCTTAATTTTTATTACTATTGCAATTTGGCATTTCATAGGAAATAATTTCAGTTTTATTTTAAAGAATTATTAATTTTATGAGCCAAACTTTCTGCTGACATCGGTGTTTATAAGATTTAAAGGTCTATCTATATGCATGCATCATTTTGGTGGTTTCATCATTTCTATTGAAACAACATTTAAGTTTCGAAGTGTGGTAAATACGGCCGAACTACCAGGGCCCCATAACACATTAACCAATGTAAAACAGTTTCGGGCCCGGGTCCAACTCCTAATGATAGATAGATGTTTCAGTTGCTATGAGTTTTGCAGAACAAACACTGTTTTGTTTTGCTTCGGGAAACCCTCCCAAACTCGAAAGCTTGAATACTTTACGCTTTTGTTCCCCTGTCGTAAATAAAGCACACAACTCAGTTTACAAAGATTTATGCTGAACATAACTTGTCCAGTATTTTAATCATTTTTGCTGGTAGGATAAAAATAGCTTTCCATTCAATAAATAATTCTCCGTTTTGTCCAGCGATAAGATTAAGAGCGTTTCCTTCCCAATTCATATGTGGTGCGGCTCGAACGTGGTTCGAATCGTCGAGAACATTTGCAGGCATTTCTGTACCGCGTACGGCGTTCTGCGACATTTATTTTTATACAAAATTGGTTTTTCTGCGAACCGCACACCTACATATTTATTTCATAACTACGAGAGTACGAAAAATATATATATATATATGGAAAATTTATGTCAGATTTTCTAATTAAATTTTTCGTTTTTATATAAACACTCAAACAACGACGAACAAGCTGAATAAACAAACAACAAGTCTCGCAATATTATAATAAATCTCACAGGTCTAATTTCTGTTGATCCTTTTCTCGTTTCCTGAAATGAGTTTGAATTAATCTGTACAGCGAGTAAGCGGTTCGGTGCACCGGGTACCAGGGCGACATGACGCAAGGAGGGTGTTAAGTTAAGCCGGCGGGCTACAGACACGTTCATCACGAGACGTTACCGTTTGTATAGCTCCCTAATTTTGAGACGTCAGCCGCGAGCTGAGTAACAGATCTCTTTGCTTCAGTTAGAGACCTGTTACCCAGCTTATCGCATTACTAATCGAGTTTGGTATATACGTTCAAGTTCATACAAAACTCGATTAGTAATGCGATCACAATATTAAAATTTGTAACGGTTAAGAAATATGCAAAGAACGTCAAAACGTTTTAGCACAACGTCCTCCCATGCGTGAACTCATACGTATCCACTTATAATACCGTTACTTCACACGAAAAGCATCGCTAAAACGAAGCCTTGAAAGGGTTTATTTATGAAAAAGCGTTTTTATAAGGGATGGATTTCCATAGCAACATCTTGGATGTCACGTGGCAGTGGCAGGTGTGAACGTTTTTGCCGAGACGATCGTTACCTTGCCCCGCTCGACTGCGATGCATACTGGATAAGCGCTGCGCATTTATGTCTCCCTGGTGGCACAGGTTCGTTTTATTTTCTTGTTTAGAAGTTAGTTACAAGTAACTACGTGAAAATCTGAAATGATATCAAGTTTTTATTGTTTTAGTTTTGTTAAGCGTACCATAAAGAGTTCCTCAGTGTTTGTAAAGAAAATAATACTGCAGAGGGAGGGAGAAGGAAAACGGGTATTACCTACCAATACTTATAACCTGAACCCGTGGTCATAACAGATGAAACACGCTGACTTATTTTTTGCCGTCCACTAACGAAAAGGCCGTTAAGTGCAAAAAGTAGTTTTCTCGAAAACGCTAAAATTGTGAATTGATGTCTCTTGAAAAATATGCTATCTAGGAACAAGGCTGCAAATTATATATGTAGGCATAGTGTTATTGCACAATATGTTAAATGTTTAATTCATTTAATTTATTTAAATTCATTTTCTAATTTTTAATTATGCATTTTATGTGGTTTAACTGCACAGCAATCTTCCTGTATCGCCTAAACTATTAATCATAGAAAAATTACTCTTAGATCAAAAGATAGAGCATCGAAAGTTGTATAAGACTACATTAAAAAGTGAAAAACGAGCAACTGTGTCTTAACGGCCTTTTAGTTAGTGGACGGCAGTTTTATATACTTAATTACTTAGTCTTTCTCCAAACATCGCCAAATCGAACGGTCCTGTGTCTCTTTCAACATATATACAATTTATTGGTTTCAGATTTGTCGTCTCCACATCTTATTTTACTTCAAGGCAGAATCTTGACAATCGGTGCTGTCCAAAGACTTTGTTTATAAAATAAAGTAATAATTCTTCAACCCACAGTAACTCATCAGCTTGAGGTTCTTCATTGAGAACGTTTCCAGTCGTTAAACTTTTTTATTAGTAGAATTATTCGCGCCAAGTTATTTCAATGCGAACATTTACAGAAAATGTTTATCAACATTACAGCTATATCAGAAAACAGTTGTTTGTGTAATATATAAGGTGCTGGGGGCAATGAACAAGCTAGTATAATAATACAGACTGCCAATGAACTCGCCCACGAACTACTCGACTATAACTGCACTAAAATAAAAGAAATAAATTGCTTAGACTGTAGACAATTTCTAAGCCTTGGAACATAACTGAGTAGTCTTAGCGATACGACTTTGTCCAGTAACGCGATGGAAAAGGTTGTAATACAAGTTGCATTTATAGATTCGTCATTTCTGTCTGTCTGTCTGTCCGGACGGACAGACAGACATGACGAATCGAAAATGACAGATATGTCACAGCCACTTTTCTTCGAAAGTATAAGAGCTGTCATCCTGTTGAAACTTGATAAGTAGATGTATTATGTGAAGCGGATTAAGATACTCACACAAAAATTAAAAAAAAAACGGGGGTTCCCCATACTTAGAATTGAAATGTATATGGGGAGACACATTTCCCCCTGTAACTTCTAAAATAAGAGAATGATAAAACTAAAAAAAATATATGATGTACATTACCATACAAACTACCAGAGAAAACTGGTTTGAACGAGATCAAGTAATTAGTTTTTTTTAATACGTCATAAATCGTAAACCGCAATTTACCTTTCAAAGTTACAACCACAACAAGGACTTTTATATTATGTTACTTGCTGCTGCGGAACCCTTTATGGGCGAGTCCGACTCGTAATTGGCCGGATTATTTAGTGTGGTAATACCATCAAATGAGTCCTCCTGCCCAGAATCGAGGTAAGGAAATGTCAGACTCGTAATTACTAAAACCCACGGTGTTCCTTCAATAGCCCTTTACGTTTCAGGGTCACGGTAACCTGTTTAGGTAGTTCTGTTGTCAGTCAGATTGCTGACAGCTGTTTAAGGCGTGGAACGCAACGCGCCGTCCACCCGGGCATGGTCATGATCGGACGACGATTCACCCATTACTCGCCGTCCGCATGCCCGCGTAGCACAAGTCGAATCGCCTGAAATTGTGAACGGAGTTAACAATTTGTATTTTAATCGTAAATTCCAAATATTGTATAAGCTACACAGATTGATTTTCCAAAAAAACCTTTTTACTATTAAATCACAACAACATTTTTCCAAGTGGTTCATCGTTTAATCAGTGATTCGCATCTGTCCAGTGTTCCTCCTGGTCCAAGGTCAGACCCTCTTTGTCTCGATTTATTGCAGATCTGAGATAAATCATAAGATTCCGATCTGCTCGGAGGACCATTCAGCAACTTATTGGATTTTATTGCTCTATGAACCTATTCAAATAGAACTGCTATAAAATATAGACGGTTTTATTGAATTTATGATAGAAGCGAAGCGACGTAACAATCGAGTGGTAATTGTTAAATGAAAACTTGATTTTACTTTATTAACTGAGTCGTGGCTCAGAAATGAAGATGAATGACGCTGGGATTAATTATTTGCGGAATTGTGGTATCGGATTTAAATCTAAGTTATTATAACTGTGGCACTATCATACATAAATACTCAAACCATTTATTTCAATTAGACCTTCACAGGTTCCTTTTAAAAAAAAATTAAGCTATGCTACAGTCCCAGACACAAGGCATAAAATTGTGAAAAAACTGTAGTTGCACATTCCAAAACGTGGATTTCTATGTAGGTCTCTTTATAGGCTAAGTGAGTTGATAGATTGATATCCAAAGTAAAATCTAACAATGAAACCAAAAATTACATCCATGTTTCAGCGAATAACATACTCTAAATTCTATTTATATCGCACCTGATTAATAAGGTTAGCTCTAACCCAGCATCATAACATTATTTTGTGTAATCTATTTACTAATTAGCTAAATCCGGTGAAATCACGCGTAACCTAAATGTTTGCTGCCGATCAATTACCTGTGTTAGTAACACTAATACGATATATTATGTAAATACATATGTACGTTTATCTCATTAGAACCATGTAGCATGATATGCAACACGATTATAATTGCAAATCTGTCTAGGTTTTGAAAACATTGTTTGCTGAAATCATAAAAATGTAATTTGAAAAAAAAATCCTGCGCGTATCCTAACAATCATATAAATATTTAAAGGAGGTAATGTTCTGGTATTTCTTCTCCGAGAAAATACTGGCTATATTTATTTACATACAATGAAAAAGAATATGTTGGATGCGCATAACTTCTGAAAGACAGAGAAGTTCGGTCATTTTCTTTTGTTTTATTATTGTAAATTTACAAGGCTTACATCTCAGAAGGTTTTCACAGGTCTCTAGTACTAGATAATAAATAATGTGTGAAATAAAAGTGTTTATACATACTTGTAATGTAGAACTAATATCATTTATAATGCTCTCTTCCTTTTCATCCAAAATCTCCCAAAACCAAGTTAAACTCAGCATCTGTAACTGAAGTACATTTCACTATGTCGACGGCGCGGGCGGCGCCCAGACGTCGCGGCGTCTGTGACGTCACGCGTAGCACCTTCGTAGATCGTAGCGCGGCGCTACGATCACTGCTGCCAAGCTACGAATTGCTACGGGGGAGCGGAG
The DNA here is from genome assembly GCA_943136025.2 of Agrotis puta. Classification (NCBI taxonomy): domain Eukaryota; kingdom Metazoa; phylum Arthropoda; class Insecta; order Lepidoptera; family Noctuidae; genus Agrotis; species Agrotis puta. The sequence goes on from OW964181.2 coordinate 548,208, forward strand.
TCTCTAGTTGTAACTGAAGTTAAAGGTAATTTCAGTTACATTAGTTAGTAGGTTTTATTACTCGAATTGAAAATTAAATTCAATTAATTGATAAGTCACATAGTCTAGACATATATTAATTGTTTTATTTCGGCGACGTGGTATGTCGTTGTATGAGAGAGTTCACACACAAAACAGTAATACGGTTCCGTAAAGATGAATACTGTTCCTCTGTGGAAACGAGCCCTAACACAAGAACATTGTGTAACCCAGTTACTGGGTTGTGGAGGTCAAAATTAAATGTCTGTGTATGTCTTTATGAAAAGAAAAATAAAATGAATTAAGAAATGATTAGGCACACTGATGGAAAATCCAAACGTTTTTTTCCTTGAAATACATTTTTTCTGTTTTTTTTTATTAGCCCCCAGTAACTTCATACTAAGTTATAATAATCACACATACGTAGTTTATTACTTCGTTTCCGCGATAAAAAGTTTTTTATTTGAAGTTTCTTGAGAGCGCGTCTTCAAACGATTTTCTTTTTTCAGAAGAGTGCGGAATGTTTTCCAGCTTCAGTGGTTGTGTCGTTATTGCGTTTTATATGAAAAGGAACTGAAATTATTTCTATGAATATAGTATTGCTGTCTTGGGTACCATCCCAGGTTGTGCAGTGTTATTGGGTTTTAGAAACACTTGGAGTCTGGATTATGTTGTGTTTATTTTTTAAGTTAATGAAAGTTTCGCGTTTGACCGACAAGAGTATCTGGCGTGATGTATTGATGATAGGCAATGATGTGGTCTGGGTTAAGGTACACCTTTGCGTAACCATTCGAGTCACACAAGAATCCCAAATATAGAACATACGAATTATTTATTAAGCACTTACATTATAATATTATCTATCATTTCTCAGCTACTGTCAACCTTCTTCAAACTATCTATCACAGCCTCACACGTCGCACTAAGCCGGCTCTGATGAATGGACGAAACCAAAATAACGCCAACTGTCATCCTTTGTTGAAGGGCGGATCAGCAGGTGTCTCAACATGGAGATGCCTGTTGTCGACACACAAAGAAAAAACTTGACGCGGTTGCTTCGTTTCATTACAGAGTTCCTATGGCCACCGTCCAGCTCCATCATCAGATCAGATCCACGCAACATATTATGTGTGAATTGAACTAGCAAGATTTGATTACAGACAGACAACGAGACAAGTGAAACTAAATAAAAGCTTAAAATAATAATAACAAGCCTTTCAAAACGCAATCAAGAAAATCTTAATATTCGGCTAAATTAGTAACCGCACGAGCTTTTGTCGTGGTAAGGAAACGTGTCATCTCACACGCATGGGGGTAAGACGGTGTCCCCCTTGGTCCCCCTTGTCGGGGGAGGCACCCGTCACACGTCCCCCACATAATTCTTGCAGACGCAAATCTGACGCAACAAAATTCACCGTGACACACGCCTGAGTGCTGGAACATGTTGATTCATGGCAACAAACAGAAAAAAAACTTAAATTTTAGCAGTCGGTGTTATCTTTTGTAGAATCTCATTTCTTTATCGGTGATTGGTTTTGTCCGATCTCGGCGGGTATTATGGAATAAACGATGGCTGCGGATTAGACGCCTGTGTTTTTTTCTGTACACTTTCATTTTTCCATCACGATACGAAAGATTTTTAATTAAGAAAATTATTTTGCTCAACAATGTTTGTCAACTAACAATAAATATTTTTGAATTGTCATAATTCTGGCATTAGACATTGTGTTAATTACCGTGCAGATTGATGGTAATACTAAATCTCATTTTTGAAGGCTTGTACCTAGTTCTAACGCCAAGAAACAAGGCAGAACTTTATAAAAAATTGTATAACTTTGTTTCTCAAGAAAGCAGCCTACTATCAGCAAATCCTTTGGTGTTGTCTATCTTTTTACCTGTCCATCATTTGAAGCCACAATAAAATCCATATAAAATAGATAGCTCGTTTTAGCATCCAACAAATAACATGAATAAAAACATGTTCTAACTTTTCCAAGTATTTCGTGTAATACAAAACAAACACGATCTATGTTCATGTTCCATGAATAACATTTGCGTTTAGATTCAATGCGCGCCTATTAGTTTTTCGCAAAAACTTGCCATGAACTGTGTTTCTGATTACCTGTGATCGTAATGGATGGTGATTTTTAAGAGGAATAACCTTAAAATAATATTGTATTAATTCGTATAAAGCCTTGTGGAAGTGGGATTTTATGATTTGTAATACTCTAATGTCAGGATATATCCATATAAAGATAACGTCGCTATCATTACTGATTACAAAGTGTGTTCTTGAGTCTGGTGATTTCCTAGTATAAACATAAAATTAATATTACCGAGGAAGAATTATTTGATGTAAATGTTATAAATAGACTTTTGTTTACGTGTTTGATGTTTAACGTCACCTTTGTGAAAGCTTCAGTGATTAGGCGTCAGTGTTGTGACACGTCAAAGAGCGCACTGCACGCGCGGAGAATGCTTCCTTCGCTACGCCTACCTAAACCAATTTAAACTTTATAATCCGCTCGGAATGGGGCGCGGCGCGAACAATACACCAACAAATTCTACCTCAAGGTCCTTCCATCCACGCCTGTTATGCTCCCCTGGTCCCACTCGTGTGCTAAAGCTTTTACGACTAAAAGTATTTTTACAAACACTTTGCTCTAAGTGTGCATTACGTGGAGAAATGGAATATTTCAGGTATGTTTTGTTTTATACGATCTTAGTACTTTTTTACGAATTTAGAGGAGTCATTATTTTAAAACCGGGTCCAGACTGTTGTAACGCGTAATGTAATCCACCGTGTTATGTAACGCGAATTCTAAGGACGGCACACGAGCGTTACATGTAATGCTCGTAGTGTCGTCCACACCATTACACGTTACACCAGTCTGTACCCCGGCATAAAACGTTGCTCCATACTAGGAATTTCTCCTGTCTCATGGGTGTCGTTTACAAACAAAAACTCACATACAACTTCTTTCAAATTATACAAATATTTGTTCCGTGCCGGTATCGAACCCGTGATACGCTGCGCAACAGCCGATCGTTCAGCCACTGCGCCAACCGTCATATGGTTTGATAGTGTGTTAGTTCATATTATATTAAAAGTATTATAACAGATGGTTTTTCAAGAAAATGGTCGACTAGCATGCAAAATGAATGATAAAAGTTAACCATTCCATTACCATTTCACATTATAAAATGACTGTAGGTACAATTAACTGACAAGTCCTGCCGGGTGCAGACTTCCATTTTAATAACTGAAATACGGCAGCATCAGATAATATGACGCTGCAAACAATCACGGTATCGCAGCGGTATGTTTGCACAAAGTATCGCCCTGTGTGCTCGGCTCTCGTCGACTGCGTCAATATATCGCCACACTGGAACACACCGCTCATTATTGACAGTGCTTTGCTTTGCATCAGTTTGAAACTGATAAATACAAATATGAATCATAATATTATGATTTATTTGTATTTGACTTTGAGTAGAGTGTGCGTATTCCATTTGGCATCATAACAGTAATTATTCTACGTCATTTATTTCTTGTAGATGCGATACTACTTAGCTGTCATGCAGCCCTAGTACTTAACTTACAAATGTTGTTCCATTTACGAAAATCTACCACTATCTCAGTAAGTTTACTAAATTCTCACGTAGGACACTCCCAGAGGGACGAGGTGACCTCAATCATTTTAATTAGGTAACCGAATAAACACTCCGGTATCAGGCATACGGGAAAGGAGATATTAATAATGTAATGTCTTATGTTTTTGTTCCACATTATTTACTATGACGTATTGTAATTATTTACTTAGGGAACAACAGGAACTTTATTGGTATCTGGTCATGCTTGCCTCGAGCTCCTTAGTCATAGAATAACTGACAATTACTATTCAGTACAAAAAAACACGATGTTGGCTTAGCAAGCTGTGGTCTCTTATAAGTGTAGAAGAATTATGACATATACATATGTATAAAATATATGAATTATTAAAATCATTTTAACGCAGGTGGCATTTGCATTCAAAAAAGCGTGAATTTATGTACGAGTTCCTAAGTATATTACACACACTAGCTGTTTACAGCGGCTTCACCCGCTACAAATGGAAAGTTCTCCCACGGGAACATAAATCCTATTATTAGCGGAGTCAGGTAAAATTATACACGGTCTTCAATTTCCTGAAATACTTTATAGTACAATTCTCCATTTACAATAATAATGTATATTCTCAACCGTTAGGCCTAGCGTTCCAATCCACAATGGCCGCCGTCGCTATCGGTCGCATTCAACTTTTTGTCAAATTTGACATTTGCATTGACATTAACTTATTTAATAAAAGTAGGGATCGCTAACAGACGGCCATTCTGCAAAAGGAATGCCCCCATTCCTAAGTAAATCTCGGCCATTCTTTAGTACAAGGTATGGCCTCATACCAAGCTATAACAATGAGCAAAAAAAAAAAATACATCCTGTTTAAAAAAAAAAATTAAGAAGTGATTAGAAAACACAATCACATTTACAACATTAATTAGAAATTATGAGTATAAAACAAACATTTCTTTATCTAACAACCTTACTGAAAACAGTAAGACAGTAATTTAACATATTTAAATAAAATATTATAATACATTCTTTTCAATTAGTTAATCAATTGAAAAATTAATGAGTCTAGATACCGAACAAACATAAAACTAAATATAAAATTAATTATCTATGTGACACTTTTTAACTTTATGTGACGGCCATTCGGAAGCCGCAGCTACCACACTGTCAGATTAGCAAGAACTGTGATCACGAAGCTCCCGTTTAGCCATCCGAAAGCCACGGTCTGCTCGTCTCTTGGATCATCAAAATTATTCGGCCACCCGAGAGCCATTATTGGCTTGAAATCAGCCAAACATATCGTAACCAACATGTGCCGTTTAGCCACCCGAGAGCCACGGTCTCCCAGCAGCTGGTCGTCCTCAGCGCCCTCTCATCAATCTCATAATATTGATAAATAACCGGACACTGCCGACTCTCCGGAGTGGGCACAAATCTAAGCTGTAAATGATAGGGAGGTTGAGTTAGGGCTACCGGCCGCTAATACTACTACTATAGCTCCACTACGGTATATTCAAATTCATATACAAATAAATAAGTACATTATATATACACTTAATTTTAAAAAAACAATCTCATATTTTAACTATTAGTCTAGTGAGTCTGAATCACTATCGTTACTTTTATCACTAACTACCGGTGATAAATATAAATTGATCCATGGTTTTAATTGATCAGCGGGGAAGATATTCTTATATTGTCTTTGAGAAAGACCCTTAATACTAGATACTTCATACCGGTCTTTCTCTAGAACTGCTGTTACTTTAAGCGGACCCTTGAACTTAGCAGCTAGCTTTTTACTTTTGCCTCGATCTGGATTATTATTTGGTATCATGACTAGATCACCCTCTTTAAACGTCTTAGTTGGAGCCCTCGTTTTATCAAAATATTCTTTCATCTTCTCCTGACCCTCTGAAATTTTGTTTTCTATGGTTTTTCTCATCTCATTTCTCTCAGTTTCTGTAATCTGTGCGTCCGTTTCTAGAGCTCCTTTTAGAATTCCTTCCGCCTGACATGTAGTTCTTTGCCCAAAAACCACTTCAGCTGGTGATTTGCCGGTGCTTTTATTTATTGTATTATTGAGACTCCATTGTAATTTTGCAACATTTATGTCCCAATCCCTCTCATCAATACCATGGTTCATAGCGGCTAGCGAGTTCAAAATTGTTCGATTGTAACGTTCAATTTGGCCATTTGCTCGAGGCGTTGCTACAGCATTAAGGATATGTTTAGCTCCAATTGACGTTACGAAAGTCTTGAACTCGCCGGACGTAAAACTTGTACCCTGGTCTGATATAATTATTTTTGGACATCCAAACGTTGCAAAAATATCTTCGAGTGTTTTAATAGTGGTCTTCGACCTAGTGTTCTTAACCGCCCTTACAAATATGAATTTGCTGAATCCGTCAATGACTCCAAGAATGTAGGCATTCCCTCTTTTACTTTTTATAAATGGTCCCAAATGATCCATGTGTATGGTGTGAAATATTGCGTTTACTTTGGGAATTGGATGTAAGTAGCCCGTCTTTTTCCCAGACATCTCTTTGTTATAAGCGCAGCTAATGCAAGCATTAACGTATTTCTTGATAAAGCGGTTCATTTTCGGGAACCAATAATCGGCTCCAATCTTCTCCAAGGTTTTATCAGTTGAGAAATGACCTGCTTCATCATGATTTAGCTGGCAAATTCTCCATCGTGCTGAACTAGGTACCACCCATTTCAATTTCGATCCCACGCGCCTATATATTTTACCGTCGCGTAATACGTAATTATTAGAAATATCTTTAATATCCTCCTCACTAGTTTCTAAGATGGTTTTAATGTGTTTTATTCGCGGGTCTGTCATCTGTACAGTATGTAGCCAGTCGTGAGTAGTGATATTAAAAACTTCCAATTCCTCCGCGTTACTTGCCGGTGAGACCGGGTTCCGGCTCAAAGCGTCGACATGTTGCATGTTATGACCTGGCCTATACTCAATAGTAAAATTATATTCCTGCAGCATTAGCCACCACCTTGCTATTTTAGGTATTAAGTCTCTCTTAATCAAGGTACTGCGCAAAGCATTACAGTCTGTTATAACTTTAAATTCTAGACCGATTAAATAAACTCTAAATTTCTTTAAAGTAAGAACTACCGCCATTGTTTCTAGTTCATAGGAATGCCAAAATGCTTCCTCGCGTGTTGTTTGACGACTAAAATAAGCAACTGGCTTAAAAGGGTTCTCTTCATTGAGTCTCTGAAGCAAAATACCTCCAATTCCTAATTTACTAGCATCGCAATGAACTTCTGTAATATAATCTGGATTGTATAAAGCCAGTACTGGTCTAACTATCAATTTAGATTTTATTTCTTCAAATGCTCTATCTTGTTCGCCACCCCAATGCCAGGGAACATCGGCTTTGGTCAGCTGAGTCAATGGTCTCGCAATGGATGCAAAGTTAAAGACAAACCGACGAAAGTAACTGGCCAAGCCAACAAACTGACGAACTTGATGAGCACTTGTCGGTTTCGGGAACTCAGAAACTGCTCTTATTTTCTTACTGCCAGGTTTAAGACCAGCTTCGGAAATCTCATACCCAAGATATTCGATTTCCGATTGGAAAAAGAAGCACTTTTTCAGGTTAAGGGTTAGCTTGGCATTGCGTAAAAGACTCAAGATAGCCTCCAGCTTGCCGAAAGCCTCGTCAAATGAGCTACCAGTAGACAGTAAATCATCTAAATATGGAATGGCCAGTTCAAACCGTTGTGATCCCAATGCTTTATTAATCATACTTTGGAATACCGCAGGGGCATTGACCAGACCAAACGGCATTCTCAAATACTCATAGTGACCATCAGGAGTCACAAAAGCTGTTGCGTGACGTGATTCTTCAGCCACTGGAATCTGATGGTAACCAGATGCCAGATCTAAGCTTGTGAAGTATGACTTACCGCTTAGGCGATCGAGCTGGTCATCAATGACAGGCATCGGGTAGCTGTCTTTCACCGTCTTTTTATTTAACGCACGATAATCTACGCATAGCCTGTATTCATTGTTCTTTTTACGCACTAGCACTATAGGGCTGGCATAAGCAGATTGTGATTCTCTTATAATATTATTAGCTAACATATCGCCTATCATTTCCCTTACCTTTGCACGCTCACTAAATGGGAGTCTATAAGGTCTATACATTACAGGCGTATTATCATTGAGACGGAGTGTCATTTCAGTAATGTGAGTCAACCCAAGTTCTTGCATATTAAAAGCAAAGCAATCCCTAAATTCATTTAGGAGGCTTAATAACTGGTTCCTTTCAGCATCAGTGACTTTGGGGCCAACATTCAACATATCTAAAGTGATAGGTTCCTTTCCGATGTCTGACTTAACGCTAGTATCAGACGACTGCGCATTGAAATGAATAGAGTTGACATCCAAGGGTTTGGGCTTTGATATAAATAACTCTTGTTTATTTAGTTTTATTGCTCGTCCTAATAATTTTGATTTGGTGAGAGAAATTGGATTTTGTGACAAACTAATGACTAGACATCGACTAGTCCCACTATGAAATTGATAGATACCTTGCAATACAATATATTCATCACCAGGTTTCATGCATGCACTGCCTGGGATAAATAGAGGACCTGAAAACTTATTTTGTGTATGTACTTCTATATCTTGCAAGCCCCTGATTAAGACGTCATTTGTATTGTAAATATCCATTTTCTCTACATCCGAATCATCACAATAAAGAATCAGTTTAGTACTAGTCTTATATACGGTAACCGTGGGTAACTCGGTGAGAGATTGTCCAATAAGTACGTCTGTCTTAAGTAAGAGATCTGGTACAACGAATGCTTCTATATCAGCTTGGACTGCATCTACGACAACAGTAACAAATATCCTAGCTATTGGTATGACACTTCCGAAACCGAATCCACTAATAACAGGAAGTGCCATATTATTCGAAACTATGTTAAGGTCTTTAAAAATTGATTCTCGTATTAAGGTACATTGGCTTCCAAAGTCTATATACGCCGAAGCCGATATATTATTCACAGCAATGGTCTTAAAATACTTACTATTTGACGATTCATTTGTTGTAATTTGTAGAACGTCTTTGTTAGGGTTAGAATTCGCATTTTCTTGTGTGTTTTCCCCTTTATGTCGGGACCCAAGTAGCTCACAGTTTTGTGTCATATGTCCCAACCGAGAGCACTTGTCACATCTTTTTAAAGGTTTAGTGCAGTTACGCGCAGTATGCCCAGGTTCGCCGCAATTATAACATTGAAAAGACCTAGCCCTTGGCCGGCTAATTGAAGGGATTGATCTATTTGACCTGTTGTTGTGATTAGTGTCCAAATTCCGTATTTGTTGCGATTCCTGTTTTGGAAACAAAGTATCTCTCTTGGAAGTTGGATTTCCTCGTTTTGATATTCGACGTAAGTATTTCAGCAAATCCGATGTCCTTATAAAGCTAGCCCCTTGAGCGTTAAGTCTTATACCGTTATCAAAGATACCACTAACAATGCAATCAACAGCGTTTCTGCCCTTGATGCCGCACATTTTTACCAATCTAGCTTTTTCATGAAAGTATTCTTCGAGCGATTCCTCTCTCCTACTTCTTCTGCTAAGCATTTCCGACAGACGGTCAGCGTAGTTGCGATCGTCTGGGAAAGTTTTTACAATCTTCTTTTGCCACTGTTTCCAGCTTAAATCAATAGTAGTCCTACCCTGGTACCATTTTTTTGCATGACCAGAAAGCTTCGGAATAGCGTAATAAATTATTTGCCTCTCTGTCCATCCATATATTTTAGCTGTCTCGTTCACCTTACGAACCCAGTCTATAGCCGTTTGTGAATGTGCGTCAGGGTCGAATTCTGGGATCACATTATGTGATCCCTCAAAACGATTGCCTTTAATGACTTCACAAAATTTTTTTAGAAAATTTTCCTTTTGGTGACCACTGGAACGTTTTCGTTTCCGATGAGAATAAATTCTCGAACGCGATTTACTACTTTTTATGGATGACGAATCTTCAGATAGATCAGATGTATATCGTCTTCGCTTATATTTATTTTTGTGTTCAGAACTAGCTATGCTGGAATCGTCACTGTCCGTACTTAACGAAAGAGAATTGCGAATTCGACGCTTATAACGTTGTGAAGGGTGGGGCTTGCGTTTATGTGGTGGATTGGAATAACTACTTTCCGAATTTTTACTACTACTCCTGTGATGCCGATATGATAAAGGGGATGCCGTTCTACGACGAGATCTGCTACGGTATGTTTCGCGTCGATTTTGTCTTGTCTTTGGTCTTGTTTTAGAACGTTTACTCCTCCTTGGCTCCTGTATACGTTCAGGATTGCGCGACGATCTATTGTGTCTTGTCGGTTCGATAGGTGGAGTATAATTTGACCTATCACTGGAATCCATTATGCAGAACTATAATTATTAGCGGAGACTAGTATTGTCAATAAATATACAAATATGTAGACATATAGTTAAATTTTATTTTTATTTTTTCCGTTTATGTATTTTTTTTTTTTTACCATAGTGGAGTAAAAGGTGGTTTAAGTTAGTATCAAGTGGTAGGTATTAATAAGGAAAGAAAACAAAAAAAAAACAATAGCGTATTAGTACTTTTGTAGCATACTCACTTATTATTCGTTTGAAGGGTGGTGTTTATTACCTATTTTGATTATATTTGAATATAGTCTCCGAATAATAGTGGTATTTTAACATTTTAATGTAATGTATAATTGCGGAATCAGCAACGGAACGAATAGTACCTTCAACTTTATAGTTGAGATGGTAAAGCGATAATTATGTTCATGAAGAAGAAAAAAAATGAAACAGCCCATGTCGAGTCGTATCTGCTCAACTGGTCTAAACCAGTACTAACTACTCGACTTAGTAATGGAATTGCCAAAATAAAACAAATATAACATTATTTAATAAACGACGATCAACGTCCCTACAACTTAGTCGAAATCTCATCTAATTAAAACATATGAGTCATTTGTACCCACTGTGTCACCTTTAACAATCTCCAAGCAATTAATAAGTTGTAAAGTACCTCCCAACTTTTGTACATGCAAACTTACAAAAGTATGTTTCATAAATGTATAAGTTTATAGTTCTTTCTCAAACGACTCATAGGTAAATCACGGAACCATTATAAAAAGTTCAAATACTTACGCAATGACCTGTATTTAAACTATACTAATCACAGTAATATGTTTTAATTACGTATATAGGTACGTAATGATACAGCACAACCTCGATAAATACAACAGGAAACAAACGAAACATACTTGCTTTTTCGATAAATTGATTATCTATTCATTCTTACATTAGTTTATGTTTAACTACTAGATTAATGGATTTTTGTATTCATTTGAACATAAACAGACCGGGTGAACGAACGATTGTACAGAGTTGTCATTCATTCGTGACCTAGTTTTATTTGTAGGTACCAACTACCCACACCGTACATTTATAAAAATGACGATTTATTATAATCACTGGTTACATTGAAACAACTTGAAAACAAAACATCTTAAATTGTTTATTGTAATAGCGTGATAGCATAATAGCGTTTGGAATATTTATTTGCGATCATAATTGGTATCTGTTACGTGTTACCGGTTCGTTCAGCAAAATAAATAGATCAAATAACATACCTGCGAATTTTCTCCAACCTTTTTAGTTCTTACCACTTCTGACTATTAGCGGAGTCAGGTAAAATTATACACGGTCTTCAATTTCCTGAAATACTTTATAGTACAATTCTCCATTTACAATAATAATGTATATTCTCAACCGTTAGGCCTAGCGTTCCAATCCACAATGGCCGCCGTCGCTATCGGTCGCATTCAACTTTTTGTCAAATTTGACATTTGCATTGACATTAACTTATTTAATAAAAGTAGGGATCGCTAACACTATGTGTTAATCCAGGTTATCAACTATCTCTGTACCATATTTCATCCAAATCCATTCAGAGGTTTTTGCGTGAAAGAGCAACAAACATTCAGCAATCCATTCAAATAAACTTTCATGTTTATAATATTAATAGAATTAGTAGCATAACAGCATAATATTAGTAGGGTAACTTTGCTAAAAATACTAGATTTACCAAAAGCCACTTTAAAATTGTAAATACGACAAAAACTTAAAAAAGTGGATATACATACCAACTACGGATCTTTTCATTTACCTCAACGTGTCGGTAATGCCCACAAAGTTAAACAGCTCTGAACGGCTGCCATATTAATTATTGCGCGAAACTTCCCCACAAAGTTACACATCATACTTTTTTCATTATTAACAAATAGGACTCTGTTGTCAAAAAACTATTTTAATTAAAATGTTACCATGTGTAATTATATCGAGGACTATTAAAATTTAGTACCTAACAACTTTTGACATTTTCGTCTCCGGCAAAATGCCAGTTATTGCTCAATATTTTTCACAAAATGGCGCGGTTTGACGAGCAAATGTGATCAGACGTTTTATCTGATAATGTTCTGCGTAGATATCGGTTCATTTCCTGGCAAAATTTAGAAATGTTTTCAGCGAAACATATTTACATTGGATTTCGTTTCGTTTTGTTTCAAACACGCGCGGCCACCTGATGTAAACTGACACATGCCCGCAACACAAAGGGTTGTCGATGAGTCGCCGAATGTAGGCATAGCAAAAATGTCGCGTCTACCGGGTATTTCATTGGCAACGATACCTACTATTTATAGAGCACAGAATTGCTGCTACGCATAAAAGTGAGTTCATAATTATTTTAAAGGTGTCTAAATATTATAATGCTAAGAGGACCTCCACTGTACTTCTTCTGGACAAAAAATACTTGGTATTTATTAGTTGTCCAAGTAATAACCTTTTCTGAAGAATTCTCTCATGTATTCAATTAAGTTTAGAATCAAACGAGTATTTATTCAGTTGGAAACCAGGACATGATTCTACCACCCCCAAAAATCCAAAAATATTCTTATTAATTTTTTACCCGACTACGGCAAAGACAAGTAAATGAGGGTTATGATTTTGACCGGTTTGTATGTATGTTTGTTCCCTCATAAGTTCTAAACTACTTATCATTACACGACAAATGAGGTTTCGTTAGAAGCGTATGCCACCTAGCCAATAAAGATTGTGGGAAACAACCGCAGGTGGCACACGACCACGGCTATTACTTAAAAATGACTAACACTTTTCGGTGCACGATTTTTTCGTAGTCGGGTTTTAGTTATTTTTAACTTACTATTTATTTACCTACAACAGACACCAGTTTCTGTAAAGCGATGACTTGACAATAAACTGTGTATGTATCTACTAATGTGTTGAGAGAAATAAAATAACTTATTTATTTATACAGTGAAAACTATGGTAAATGTAAGGACATAGTTATTATATTACCAGTTATCGCAGATCACATCCCAAAACATATTAACCTGATTCCCTCGTTAGCCTCAAGTTTGAGGGTAGTTAGCAAAGTTCTGGTCTCTGCTCAAGTATCTATGTTTTTGTCATAGAAATTAATACGTGTCGGGTTCTTGTACATACGTACCAGTTATATCGACGAACCATAGATAAGATGAGAGAAATTTGTTTGTTATGTATTACTCATGTTTAGGTAGAGAACCTCCTCCTTTTTGAAGTCGGTTAAAAATCATCTAGTTGTTAAATATTTGTTTAGATCCATAAATATTAATTGAAGGAATAGAAGCCTTTAATACAATCAGAAACGTGCCATCGTGTAGAAACTGAGATCCACACGTTGAGAAATAGGTCGAGGGCAAAAACTTTTATGAACAGAATAGGCAAAAACTTGGCAGATTGGGCATAAATGAGTTTACGCTCAAAAAATTTCTGTGACTTTTCGGTGACTGAAACTTCACTGAAAAAGCCCAAGGAAATGGCATTTATTAGGTGTTTACCAGCTTTTATGTGGCGTTTATTCAATGCACCCAATATATCCAGGACATAATTCATCTTTACACACGTTGCAATTTTAGTGATTGTCAAAAAGGAATAAAATGGAAGCGGGCCAATTTATGCGTAGATTTGATGCAAGATGCAGGAGGAATGTGTTCCTGTGGAGACTGTGGACTGGAAGGAGGATGTGGATGAGATTAGATAGCCATGACATAAAATCGTCAATGAGAGATACACACTCTGCATTACTTGTGGTTAAAGGCTGTAGAAAATAAAAAATAAAAGGGAAAAATATTAGAATATACTCCCGAAATAAAATATAAAGGAAACAGTATTATCATTCTAAAAAAAATAAGACACAACACATCAACTTCGCATAACATACATACTTCAAATATTTTCATCGTAAATGTTTACGTTCTAAAAATACCACCAATAAATTATTTAAAAAGGCTAATATGTAAAGTGGCGTGCCCTCTGCCGACCCCCGGGAGATATGTCGCGTCACGTGTGACATGTGTCGAGGAACACGTACTTACAGCAAAATATACAATCCTACGCACTATTTGTTAAAGGCAATATGTAGGGCTAAGAAACCTGCGGACAGGAATTCAATGATTAGGGTTTCGTCGTTTTGGTGACTACACTCATGCTTATTCGAGCATTTGTTAGTTTTGCCACCGTCTTTATATGCAGCTAAATGACTTTTATCATACGGTAAACTTTAACAGATAAACCCAAGCTAGGATATAGCTGCCTATGTACGTCTCCAGAAAATTTAATGGGCTAAGGAAATTTAGCACTTATATAGGATACTGATTTCCCTTCCAATCGACTTATAAGTGGGACAGACATCGACGCACAAACCATGAATTCAACACGTATTTCTAGCGTCAGCTTAGAAATTACACAGTCAAATTATCTGAAACAGTTGTATTCCTGCAGTCACTGCGTTTCAAATACTGTACCAATTGCAGTTCCAACCTGCTCACGAAAATGGCTGCTGAGCGCAAATACTAGTTCGCCACTGTAATGGCCGCGTGGTAAAGCAAATTATCCCACAGCGGGTACATCGGCAGTCAAACACGAATACCTGATGCGACATCAAAGGGCCTACTCTTTGCGAACCGCGCCTCTGTGCTGACTGCCGCCCCTACACCCCGACACTGATTGTTTTTCGAGCACTTTTCGTTTGTTCGAATTATGTTCACTATTGAAGTGACTTCTTAGGGTTTGTTTGTACTAGTTTTTGGTGGGAAGTATAGATATTTATACAAACGTATATTTTACTGCTAATAACTACCCAAGTATGCATAATATGATAGCGTAGTAGTTAGCCGCTGCCTACCTTAGGAAGTCGCAGTATTGGTAAATAAGCACTACGTACTGACATCCCAAATAATCACAAAAGTATTTTTTATGTAAATTAATAATAAACCTAACCATGAAACCTAATCATGAAACGTCTTCAAAGACCTTACCCTTAGTACAGATTTAATATTGTAAAATGTTTTAAAAAGTAGACACAGTACTTATTTATTTATCATAAACTTCTCGACTAAGTACCTCAGCTTATATTGTTAAATTGATAAAAAAATTGCAAGCGAACTTTTAAGTTGAGACCATTTCTGAGCACCCCAAAACACCGCTTATGATTTTGTATAAGTAATTTATTTAAAGTATACTTAACTCGTAGAATTAATTAAAAGTTTCGTCGACTCATTAAGATTCTTCCGAGGGATGACAGGGAAAAAAGTAGACGTAATGTGGTCGAAAAAGTTAATGTTTTAATCTACTTAAAGTGGTGTCTGTGAGACGTGTGGTACCTCGCACGGCTGCGCGCCTGGTACACCTCACAATGGACAGTTAATGAAAACGAACTGTTTGTGCTGTGTATTCAATTTGTGGGTAAATACATCCTCGCGCGTCATTTGTAAACCACGTTGATTTAGTGTAGTACTCTCATACAACTCTTTATTATTATTGTATTTTACTTTAGTTTTAATTCGTACTTTTTCTGTGTGTGTCTTTTCTTTTTATTACGACAGTAGTAGGGTATCATTAAGTTCTATTGTCGGAGCTGATGAAGATTGTAAACTATCGTTGCATTGTATAGAGTCAATCTTTCTAGTATTATATAGTTTCACCGGAAGCATTGTGTGAGTACCGTGTACTTTATCGCTTTGAATGAGTAGATACCCACGTCTTTTAATGACTTGAATGACCCTGGCAGTTGAGATTATGTCATGCTCACTCAAATGTCCCGCTGATGGTGGCGCGTGTGTCGGATCATTTAGTTCCCTTCAAAATGGTTGAGCTGAGTGATGCTGATGCATGTGTCATGTTCGTGAACGGGCGCTGTCAGTCGTGACTGGTCATCTCTTAGCAGCCGCGGTTTATTTTAAATATTTATAATTTTATTGAATTGTCTTTTTTTTTATAAGAATTTCCTATGGACACTTTACTTGCTACATCGTTCTCACATAATGTACCATCTCAAGTTGAATGATGTAACAAAGGTTCTGTTATAATTTTGGCGATTGAAAAAGAGTGTCCATGGAGTTTCTTGCCCGTTCTTCTCCATAGAGATCTACGCTTTGGAATGGGCATCTACAGTACTTTCACAAGTTTTTATGTCTTGTGACTGGGACTGTAGCACCGTAACTAATTTTAAACTATTTTATTTTACTTTTGTCTCTTGACAATTCAAAAGTGCCTGTAACTGGCCTACTTGAAATAAATGATTTGATTTTGATTTTGATTTTGTAGCTGTTGATTTCATTAATATCCGCACGGTTGCACACTTTTTGTGTGATAATGGAATATAGAGTACGCTTTTTAATTTACTGGCATACATTTATAGAGCAATAATTATTATGAATGGAGTAAAATACATCTACTATACAGGCGTCATGAAATTTTGCAATTAAACTAAGACTACACTATGTTCATCGTTAAATTAATCTACAGAGTGTCAACGTCACTAAATAATCTACGTATCAATTACAAATTAATCCCTAGTGACAGACTAACATACATAGAATTACCTGAATAATTGAGTCGTAGCAAGCAAGGGTTGATTGAGCCAATATCGTCGGCATTACGCGGCGGTTGACTACGCAGCTAAATTAAATTAACATGAGGAGCACACAATGACATTCCGCGGAGGAGTCTTCTATACGTGGCTGCATAATTCACGGCGCTTGTCACGCCTCTGCCGCGTT
The DNA here is from genome assembly GCA_943136025.2 of Agrotis puta. Taxonomy (NCBI): domain Eukaryota; kingdom Metazoa; phylum Arthropoda; class Insecta; order Lepidoptera; family Noctuidae; genus Agrotis; species Agrotis puta. The sequence continues at coordinate 564,991 of OW964181.2, forward strand.
TATTGGCTCCTGGTAAATTGCGGCTCCGCTGCGGGAACGACACGCCTGTGAAATTAGTCGAGCTCCACAGCTCCTTGATAATTGCGCTATAACTTGACGAACACATTCCTTACCTTTCCCTCGGTACCGAGATTGTCTTTTAATATTTCCCTAATTAATTTGTAAGCGATCAAGAAAAATGATCTCCCCCTAACACTTATTTTGTAGAGAGGAAAACGAAAAAGATATTACATAAAAATCCTCCGCCGCAGGGTGCGTAACGACGTCATTTAAAATGCTAATGCCTTTTTATATGGTGCATTATTAGCGATGCCCCGCGGCCGGATTGCGTATTAGAGAACGAGATGTGTTCGCAGAATCCCTTGCTTCAAGTTTATTGAAATGAGAATCTTAGAGGGTTATGTCGATGAAATCTTGCGGTAATCGACGTATTCAATATGGCTTGCGGTTACACGAAGATTTTCCTTCACATGTAGACGATATGGAAAGCTTTCAACGTAATAAACAGTTTGGCTGTATCGGTGTTATTAAACTGCAATTTGCAAAGGAAAAAGCACTTTCAAAAGCAGATGGTATTCAGTAATAACCTTGTATTTTCTCAAATCGCGTAAGCTCTTAATATCTGTTTTATAGTGCTATTTGTAGGATATTATCAGGGTTCGAGGCGTGCACTTCGCTGCTATACGTTGGAAGGTTTCCAGAAAACACTACTCTGGGACAATCCGGATGATCCCCTGCAGTCATGCTGGCCTGGTGCCTTGTATGTTTCACACAGATTATTTCTGGCAAAAAAAAATATTCGGCTGAAACTATTAATACCTTTCTGTGCAAATGTGATCTAAAATGTTTTCTGTTTTATTTTCAGGTAAGAACAATGCGGTTTTTCGATCGTAAGTCAACTAGCACAACAAAGGACTTCATTTAAAAAACATTTTCAAGTAATTTCGTATTAGAGATTTGCATAGCAGATAAAACTTGAAGATCAAATTTATTAAACTTGCGCAGATCTTTTTTTGGGCAAATATTGTTTATTTCAATAATACGTTATTAATTTTAGACTAAACACAGCGTTGATCCGGTTCAACGAATATTAGGTTTCGTTTAAAAAGGTTTCACTTGTTTGTAACAAAGTCTTTATTATAAAGTCCAAGGATGTAAAAGTATTTGTGATTAAAACAAGAGTTACGAAATTTGTTGCTTAGTTGAGCTAAGCCACGGAGTTCCACGAAGTTTCCTGAATATACGCTATTTTCATGGCAATTCACTTAGGCAGAGCTGTAAAGTGTTAACAAATTGTTAATACTGCTATAGAAACAGGGCTAACTGCCTTACTGAAGCACGAGTAATTAGCAAACAAGGTGAACATTAACCCGAGCAGGCAGCTGTTTAAGTAATGGAGACAGGTGTATTGGCTCACGCCTCGTTGGTTGTAGCTACTGCCTGACTGACGAGCGCTTAAGCACTAACATAGCTCCCATCGATCTTATGCTATCCTGATCAACTTATTCGTATCTCGGTCGGTGTATACGACTGTTTTCATTGATTTTAGGTTCGTTATAGTTGGGAGATGAAATTTCTAGCTGGTCTTTTTTTGCCTTATAACTAATTTCATCCCACGGTCTGATCTTCAACATCCACGTCTTCAACCAACATGACCAAGAGATGATCATTTATCACTTACGATACGAATGCACTGACAGCTAAATGAGCTTCGAAACAGATTCATTTCAGCAGTTATTTAATATTTTATCCTCATATCACACGCCTCATTAATCTACCTTAAGTGAGACAGATTTATCATGAATCTGCTTTACTTAGGCTGCCTCAATATTTTTATTAAAAACTCTTTGGAATGTAATCACAGTAGTGCTCCACAAATAGATCTAACTACAGATTCGTCAGGATTAAGATGTATGAAAAGATTAATATCGTCTGAGATTGGAGCCCCATTCGACTTATTGGAAAACAGATCGGCGAAGGTTGAGCCACGGGCAAACGGATTTCAACTATCTCTTCAGAAAATATGCTAAGTATAAAAATGGAAGCAGAGTTTTTTTCCACCAACTACGAGTATTCCCTTGTGTTACATTAACATAAAGGTCGCAAGTCGTCTATTTTATAATAATAAAAGCTAGATGTGACTTTTTTTTTGTATCTCGTCCTTTTGAGTAGACTGAGTAAAAAAATGAGATTGCGCTATGGCGCTCCTTGGGGAGGCCTATGTAGCTGAGGACTGCAATAGGCTGTAATGATGTGTTTGCATACGGATCGTACCCTCGTTATACATTTTAATGTCAGCAAATAAGCTGATCATGTTACAATGAGGAGAAATATTAACTCTTAGCTGCTGCAAAGCAACCTGCGGTCACATCATGCATGCCTGGTACTCCCGACTATTACCGCCGTCTATCGCCGACAGTCGCACGGTGTTAAACCGGACACTATCGATTTTCGATCGGAGCGCAAACAATGTCATCTTAGTCGCCCCCTTCCCTAATGGAGTTTCTCAACTGAATAGTTGCAACTTGATAGTTCTGGAACGTGCGGAATGAGCTGTTATTACTGAACCGCTTTATCGTAAACAATGTCTCATAATAATTTCGTGGCTGTCGTAAACTAAACGTGCTTTGCGGAGTTGAGAATAAGATGATGATTCATTTCACCATTTAGCGAACCATTTTAGACTGATCTTTAAATCTCTGATGGATCTATAAGGCTCTGAGTATGAATGAAAATAAACAACAGCAAAAGAAGACAGTATTCGTTAGAATAAAAGCGGTCTGGTTGGTGTACTACAAAATCTCGGTGTTGCGGAATGTAAAACTTTTACTACCAGGAGTGCATAAGCTCTCACTGGTCTCACGTACTCGACAATCCAACAGGATTCCCGTGTCAAAAGGCCGCCAGCGTATCACAGATGCGTCCGGCTTTCAGCGATTGAATGACTAAAAGGTTTTGCGTATCTACCGAACAATTCCGAAAACATCCCCGGACATACCAGATTGTATTATTTTTTATAACTGTGACACCGCTGCTTTTTTTTTTCCTTTGATGGCTAAGAGGACTTTTGCCTACAAAGCTTGCGCGATCCTGATCGATTTTGCGACTTCACTGGTGTTTTATGCATCACAGCAATCCAGTTGTAAAAGTTACGATTGTGGCAATAAAGCGGAGTTAGCTCACAAAGCGACACAACTGCTCTGTCCTCACGATTTTTATTTTATGTGGACCGTTCCAGTTATAGTTATGGAACCCTTCTTTTATTTTCATAGTTAGTATTAAAGTTTATTGGTGTGGTCCAGCAACGACCTACTCTAGTTCTATTTAGTCTAGTTGAAGGTTTTGATAGAGGTCCAATGGGGTTGTGTATTTTCTTTTTATATAAATGTGTCTCTGGCCGATAATATTGTAGATGAAAATATCGAATACAATCCTTAGAAAATGGACGACCCGAAAGTACACGTAATCCTAGCCTTTTTCTTCGTTCAGAGAAATCGAGTAAATTCGAACAAACTATCTGAACCACGTCTTATCCGGTGCTCACTTTCAGCCAGGCTTTTAGGATTCCGTAAATATATTTCGATACGAGAGGATGCCTGTTATATTCTGAAAAAAAACCTCTTACGTAATTCGACAGGTGAATCTTCACATGACGAAGAAAGCAAAGTTCTGTATCATTGTCCCAAATGATGTGAACCAGATTTACATAACGTAGTAAATAACTGTACTTTTCCTTTAATCGTAGATATTCCATCAAAGAGATAAATCCCATGTTCCGTGAAGACAAAACAGCGGATCTTTGTCGGAGGCTCTATTGATGGGCGGAAACTGACGTGTGTGTGCACGACGGAAACGGAAACGGTCGTGCCGCCATTGTGCCGCTGTGCCGGTCGCGGTGCCGGCGCCGGCGACGACTTCCTCGTTTAACAGCTGCCGTTCAGGCACCAAGTTTGAAGCTTCTCTGTGTTACTGCAGGCCTGGTAGTATTGAAATAAATAAAGATGGGTTTTCTTTGGTTTTAATTTTTTTTTATTGCCTTTTCTTCATACATGTGTTTCCTCGAGACACCCATGCAGTGATGGATTCTATTAATTTCTTAATAACAATATTTTTATTCCAGGAGCATTTCAATTCTATCAAATTATAAATCAAACAGTTGCAAGTAATATGAATAGAATAGGTCACACCGTCATTTTGCGCCCACTTTATTATTTTACGTAGAATTTCGTTGAACGTTATTATCGGAGGCTTCTAAAATTAGTAAAGCAATTTGGTGACTAGTGACTACATGGGCCCCGTATTAGTCGTCACAGCTATCTCGGTATCGTCAAAGGTACCTGTTTAACATTATCCTGGGTAGTAGGACCCTCATTAAAACCGTAATTGTTGATAGAGGTACAAACAAGATTATTTCAAAAGACCCACTCCAAATGCATTTTCTGGAGACCTTAGAGCCTAACCCTCGATACTTGTGACTTGCTTTTCTGTAAAACATTCTTGGTGATAAATCCAGAATGGTTTTTAGATTCACAGCATGTCTTCGACTTTGTATTGTATTGTATAACGGGCTGGTATCCGCAACTCCACATCAAATGCGCTTATTTTGCGTGCGGGTCTTCGACTTTATTTTATTTTCTCTGAAACAGTGCTTATTCAGATTCAATATTAAATACGATGACGCCGGGTCAATATTAAATACTTCTGCGCCGCATTTTGTACGAGTATTCCTGAAACGGCTTCCAAGGAATGGTGCCTACCGTCTGGGCCGGCCGGATGCGAGCCGCCCTTATTGATGGCCGGAGGTGGCACGGCCGCAGGACCGGATGCGTCACTGTACTCGCTCCGCCTTGAGCGCGTTTGTGGCTGATAACTACCGGGATCGCAAAAATAGGAGGATGTTGATGGAAGTCTCCGTCAAACTCTCTTCTTGCATGTTTGGATAAGCTTCATCTCTAGCGGCTGTGGTGACGCGCAAGATTATTGTTGTAGATTATCTTGCAGATTTCAAAAAGGATTATCTTTTGACAATGGTTGGCTCTGACAGTTTATTTTTTTGTGAGAAAAACAATTAGCCCCATTTACAAGAACAATGAAACAATTCAGCTTGTCTGTTATCCAATTTTTTCGTAACCTACTTTAGTTGTAGTTCATTAGTTGTTTCTGTGGTTGTCAGGTGGTTGCGAGCCGCGACTCGCCGCGATATAGCTCGTATTGTGCGACTTAAAAAGCAGTTTATCAGAGACCGCAGTGCACCGGACGCGTTGTTTATACACTATTGTTGGCTGCGTCAATACTGCACGACAAAGCGAAATCCTTTGTTCGCGCACTCGCTTATTTAATATGGAAGGTATGCACCGAGCTCCTGCGAGCGGCGAATATCTAATATGACTATTGTTTTAAATATATTGCTACCTAAACATATTAATATTGCGTGATGACCTACATACTTTTTTTTTAGTGTGGTAAAATCATCAAATGAGTCCTCCCCCCACCCAGGGCAGAGCGGGTGGGACTGTCAGACTCGTACTGACTAAAATCCACGGCGTTCCGACGTCACGGTAATTCATAAGTCCCGCAGGCTTTGGCCCTCTAGAGGGGAATCTTAAGGACCCGGGCATGGTCCATGGTCGGACAGTGAGTTGCCCATTACTCGCTGCCCGCATGGCCGCGACCTACATACTTGGGAAAATTTGATTACAGTTCTTTTTTTTTCTTATTACGTCGTTTATCGGTTGCGTATAATTTGACACGACTGATAAGACATTAACCTCTCGGGCGCGTTACGTACACCCGGATGTACATAAGCGAAAACGCCCCAGCGCCTTACGTACACACGTCTGTACATAACAGACAGTCGCTCATTGGACGTTGATTTTTATCATTTTCAATTATAAATCGCCCGAGAGGTTAATTTTCCAAGCCACTCGATAGTTCTGAATATTTCTAAAACCATTTACGATTCTCGTCATTAATATAAACCACCTTTTCATTATATAGCTGCCTGGTACAATGTAAAACGGGTCGTCACCTGACGTCACCACAATGCCTCAGCGAGCACCGGCTAGCCACATCAATATTGCATGGTGTCACCTGCAGGTGGCTCACCGCTTCTTATTACTGCGCGCCTGGTGCATCAATATTTTTTGCTCTACTTAAATGTCAACAGCAATGGTGGAAATTGTTATTTTAATAGCGAATAGGAATACTTTTCTGATTGAGTTAATACGATTACCTCCTCTATTTTTGTTTTTTATTTTTTTATCGTAGTAAAATCATCAAATGAGTCCTCCCACCCAGGGCAGGGCGGGAGGGAAAGTCAGACTTGTACTGACTAAAATCCACGGTGTCCTTCAATAGCCCTTTACGTTCAAAGAAATATTTTTTTACAATTATCCTACTAATATCATAAACGTGAAAGTTTGTTTGGATTGATGGACGTTTGTTCCTCTTTCACGCAAAAACAAATAAACGGATTTGGTTGAAATTCGGTACACAGATAGTTTATTACCATGATTAACATAGCTTTTATTATCCTATTTTATTTTCCCACGGGATTATTTTTGAGTTGTAGCGGGTGAAACCGCTGGCAACAGCTAGTAGAATAAATAATGAAAACTAAGATGTTTCCTCTGAGTAATCCTGACCAAAGCTAATAGTTAATTAAGGAGTGATAGCTTAGGATTACTAAAATGAATATAATTTTTCCCCAACCATATTTAACGTAAAATAAAAAGAAATTCCCGTAGAGGCGCTCTTCCTTGGGAGAGGATTTTACAGACAGACATTTAAATACCCACTTTCTGTGAATACATTTAAGTGCCCACTGGGGGATGCGCTCGGGCGAGCATAGTTAAGAGGATATCAGACTTTCCCGGGAAGTTAAAATTAAAAAAAACTCAACTATACTAATTACTTAGCATTTATAGTTTCATTTAATGCGTTGGTTCACCGCTAACTGGCAACTTGAACTGCATTTCTTATGAGTTATATTCTACCTACCATTCTATGAACTGACAATGCATACGCGACAAATGATAGTGTCAGTTCATTGATGAGATCAAATCGCGCTGTAGATACAAGATATACGATCTTCCATTAGGTACTACATATGTCATGTTCAGTACTGATGTCATTGTTACCGCAGTCAACCGGTGTTCCTCTAATTATCTACATTAAATGTGTGTGCGGAGATACATAGATGCAGTGAAATGGTTCAATCAATCAGTTTACTAGCAAACAATCAGATGCAGTAGATATACCTCAAACAATTTGCGGTTCTCCGCACGTCCAGTCCATCGGAAGGGGTAATTAGAGCTATGTTTAACACTAAAGTTCTTTGATATTCTGATGATATGTACACGTAATAGCATAACAGTCAATTTGCTGCTAAATTCGTCCATTCTATTCACATGTTATACGGTTATCAATTTCAGTACAAAATTCGACGTTTGTTTACCAATTTGCTAATAAAACAGCGTGATATTGTCAATATTACAAAGTAAACACTCAATGAAAAACATCACGGCTTTCGCCATTGTCATAAAATGCGCAAACGGATTTGTTAATTGACTACAAACACTCTCTTTTCATTTTGTGTCGCGAATTTTTCAGCAGCGACATTGTCCTCTCAGGCCTTCCTTGAGTCTCAAAAACAATAAAGTTGGCCATTGTTTACGTCTACAGTTTTAAGACCTGCCATTTCCATTAGCATCTGTATGAATAATGCATGTGGGGGCCTTTTTTTAAGGCGTACCCGTTTATGTATAATACTACAGTTTTTATTTGTTGTTTCTGTCCCTATCGCCCCGCCTACCTCCTTCCCTACGTCATAACAAAAAACTTGCCATGCATCTGTTCCATAGTTTTGGAGCCTTTCATATACAACTCCTTTAGCTTATGGCGCCCTAGTATTCCGTAAGAAATGTCATCGTAACTCTTTTGTTTTATAATTTTCTGCTTCGTTAACTTTTGTCTTAAGCCTCCACGGGGGGCTCTTTTCTTGTCATTCTTTCATATCAACACTTTCGTGTGTGATTTATGTTAGTCATTATTCACAAAGTACAGTATCATCATCATGTATATTACCTCGAGGTTATGAAGCATTTGGCTATCATTGATATTATGAATTAAATATGTGCAAGTCATAATAGATGTGCTTTTACCCCTAACGTTATTTTATTAAGATAAGTGGCGTGTACTGTTTTATCATCTCAAGCTACAAAATGCACGATACTTAATATTGTTAATATGAATATTTCGGATGCAGCAGCCGGGAGTATGGCCCCTTCAGACCTACATGGTAACTAAATATAATGTCACTAATTAGCAGTAGCAACACCAGGTGCTATAATTAAACACCTTTGTTATCCCGACCACATACAGCTCTCATTTGCCCCCAAATTAAATTATTGTAAAACCCGCCTTATAAGCCGAGATTACGAGCGGATGACAGCGGCTCTTTAGCAGCAAACAACTCTTGCCGGACCTGCCGGTAATTACAGATCGCGACTAATTAACAGATCCCTCTCGCCGACGCAGACTCAACTTTTATTACATCAGAACTTTGTTTTAATTCCTCAATCTGGTCAGTTTAGCTTCCACGTTCCGCGGAGGTAATGCAATTATTGTTTTAGCGTTAATAAATCACCGCTAACGACCAAATACTGTGCACAAATAACACAATAATTTGTTGAGAAAATACGGCGCGACGTTTTTACTGGTCGCGCTAATTTGTACAACGATTCTAACAGATTAGCCTTTTAACGTAAATCCCTCATACATATTCTATTTCATTAGGTATTCACTGAGGAAAAATCTCAGAAAAAAACATTACTTCGCAATCAGGACTTGTACGAGACGGGGAGGATTATGAAAAAGTTTTGCTTGATATTTAGTTAAATCAGCAAACTAATTGAATCCAAGTTACTTACATATTCAAAGCGAATAAAGTATTTTATTATAGCAGTTTTAAATTTGACCGCTTTGCGTGTTTATTGGTTATGGCTATTGTTTAGATACAAAAATGTTAAGTAGATACACATAATGCGACTCTAAAAATAACTTTTTATGAAGTCCGAGCAAGCCTAGCTACGAAATAGCAGCAGTAAATTGCGGCAAATTGCAACAAAGTGGCCGGGACGTGCGACCTCTCGAACTAATTCTCCCGGCGCGATTTAACGCCATTGTTGAAGCTATATCGGCTGCCTACAATTGACTCTTGTTAGCTTTTGCTACCCTGGTATACAGCTAAAACGCGCTATGGTGGACATTTTTGTATGGTTTGGTCTTGTTGGCCGAAGCTAGCCAAGCCGATAGTAAAGACTAACAAATTCAAGCTTCCTTGTCATGCAGGTTATTTTATTTTAATGGCAAGTAAATTTCCTGGGTTTCGTATACTACGTCAAAAGTAAGGAACTAAGACTAAGTAACCAAACGTGTGACCATAGTCCCTAATTCCGACATTATTGTAACAACCGACAAAGACATTATACAGTCACCTTTACCAGGAACTCATAAACAAGAGGCGGTATTTTACTGAGATTACGGCAATAGTGGAGGGTCGAAATCTGCGGAGTAAATTGTGCGTTGTCGTTAATAATGAAGGCCTCATAATATCTGTCGGCAGTGCCGCTAAGGGCTGCTACCTTCCTTTTGTTCAGGACACCCAGCCACTTTATTTGCCCACTTATCTATCTGTTTATGATTTGGGTTACCGAGATACGACAGTTTTGCCGAACTTCTATGAAATATATTTTATGTACCTATATAATTCATTTTGTGACTGCTCCTGAATTGTCTATTTAATTATTGCATTTATTAGTCTTTACGACGTCTTTACATCTTAATATTTTAGTGCTTTGTCTTGTATAAATATATTTTTCCGTCGGTACATTTCATTACAAACCAGTTGGTCTGCCGATCTGAAAGGCTGGTGAAGTAAAATTAACCTTAAAAATATTCAAAACACGTTGGAGGCCATTTAATTACACCAGGCTACAAGAAATGTCGAGGATATCGTCTGGGGAGTGTTTCCGATGGCAGCCGGTAAACAGGACTATATGTATAAATGGTATTCTCGCGGCGCTCATCAAGCTGCCTTTATGTTGGAAATAGGTCCGGGAAACGGCCCCCGGTATTAGGAAGTTTGTGTAACTATAGAAAATTGTTATTACAGTAAGAATTATTCAATTATTCATTTGGGTCATCAATTTTTTCTACAACGTTCGTTCTTAGCAGAATTTTATCAACAACTCTGTGTTATTGCTAGTTGAAATCTGCTTTTTTTTTAATAAATGATCGTAATTATTTAGGTACGGGGACAATTTTTTCTGTACGAATTTAACCTCTTACTTTCAAAAACTTCTCGAAACTCAGTCTGTTATATCTTTAACTCTTATTATTCCTCGTTTTACACAGAAAATGTCGCCGAAACTTTGTCGAAGTTGTGCTAAAAATGGCGGCCGTGCCACCTGGACCCTGTCTTCCGTAACTCTTTGTTTAATTATAATTAAAGTTATTAAGACTCTGTTACTAACTTTACTAAAGTTTACTAACTAGTTAACGTAATTTGTCAAGTAACTCCCTTCATTAGATGTTACAAACTAAACGATATTTTGGCCCATTTATATTTACGTCCCACGGTTTTGTTTTTGCCAAAAAACAGGTAGGCTTTAACAATACTGTGCTTTCGAGCCTAATTATAAATAACTTATGTTTTCAAGTCAAAGGCTTTTCTGAGCCCTGTTTACGCTCTCCATGATATTTTAATTTTTTGTAAGTCCTAACTGAATGTTTGCGTTGAAACAGACTTGTAAAGGTTCATTTATTCAGAAAATGAAAGAAAGGCAAAGAATTTCAGTTTTGTTTATATTCTCGCTGATATTTTAGGAAATGAAAACAACCGAAAAGCTGGGCCGAAAATGTTGCTGAGGGCGGAGTACCAAATAAAAACAAATGTATTAGAAGAAATTCAAAGAGATTTTTTACTTACGCAACCTAGAGCCGCAGTTGATTCATTTGAAGGCTTCATAACTTTCTTTCTTTTAAAATGTCTACTTTGAAATGAAACACACATAGTTAATTTCTGAAATGTGCAGCTACTATCCTGTATCTTATTTTACTAATCCTATCCTAAAGTTCGTGATAATGTATGGATGTTTGTTACTTTTTCATGCAAAAACTACTGAACGGATTTTGATGGAATTTGGTACACAGATAGTTTAGAACCTGGACTAACTCATAAGAAGATTATTATCCCGATTTTATGTTTTCGTGGGATAATTTTTGAGTTGTAGCGGTCCAAGCCACTGACAACAGGTACATAGTTGGCTATGAATAAATCATAAACATTCTTCAAGTAATATCTGTTGTGTTCAGCTTGTATAAGGGTTGTATGGCGAGATTCCTGTCTACTTGTGCTCTGATAATTAATAATAATAATCTGTATCCCTCCTATCAGCTACTGGAGTGATCCTTACCCGATTGTTATCTTGTTGACAACAACCATATCAGGCCGTTATCCCGCTCAGGGTAGCACTCACCAGGGGCTCATAAAACAGGACAGCTCGTTTAATTATAATAGTAGACATTACGGCCTTTATCAACACCTCGTGCAAGGTCCGGATCCCGTACTTTATTAATGAGTTGCAAACTTAACAAACTAGCCGCCACCGATGGCGCAGTGTCTGTCGTCTGAGCGATTGAAAGCTGTGCTGCGTGTTACGGGTTCGGTGCCCGCACGGAACAAATGTTTTATGACCCACAAATAGTAGTTCTGGGTCGGACTGTTTGTGTATATGACATTAAACGCACCCACGACAGAAGATGTTTGTAGGGTAGAGCAAGTGTTATTTCAAAAAAAAATCCGCCCTTTAAACTTATGATCTCCTGGTAGAAACAGAAAGTCTTGCAATATATTCTAAAAAGTTACTTTTTACGTTCGTCTGAAGTCGGACACCAGATGTGCAAACATCATGGAATGCTCGGGCTCTTTAACGTTAAGTGCCCTATTCATCTTCACCAAAAGTTTCTCTGGCAAAAACTACAACATCCATTGAGCCCGAGCACAGCGAGGGTACTTTTTGCCCTGTTATAATGACGTAAATGAGGCACACGGCGGGAGTTTCGCCTGTTACTTTCTTCTACGTATAATTTAGAATCATGAAGCTAATTGGTACTAATGTTACTTTCGCCACTATTATAGTACGCTCGTCGCAGTTGGCCCGTTGTAATGTTCTGTGAATATTAATCCGCGGGACGCTTACAAATGAAATAATTAATTAGCTCGCCTACTAATATTCGGTACAGAACTGACTTATCAATTGATAAATGGTTGTTCAAAGTTTCACCATGGATTCTAGGGAGTTAGTCGAGAACTCTTTTAGTTTGATCGAATGTTCAACGAAAATCAATTTCTAGAGATACAAAAAATAAAGGATTTTTCGCGACTCCTTGAGAGCTTTTAGTGTGATTTCCCAATACCATTCCACAATGATAAACTGAATGGGGTTGCCGTGGAGAGCACTTATGTGAATCCATTCAGCGTCAGTCTTTTTAATATATTGTGAAATAAAAATAATAATCTACGAAAAAAAAGACGACATTGTTCTAAACAAACTTGGCTATTGAATATTGTGATGATTTAATTTCAGTATTCAACATGAAAAATAAAAATTCTTGAAGCATGCTTGTTCGGGTTCAATATTATTCAATTTAGAATGAATTAACAAGCTTACTGTTGCGTTAGATATTACTTTACTAAACTTACAAAGTTGTCCGACGTTGCGCTTACAACTTGGGGTTCATAAATAGATTATAAGAAAAGCAAACAAAATATTGAGGGTCCTGATTTTTCCTCGATACTGTAAATAAGGAGTCGGACGCCTATAAAAATGCGCTTTAAAGTAAATTAGTTTTCAGTCGCCGTACGTGTGTCGTACTCGTAGGGAATACGTAATGCAATATTCTTATTCATGAGATTATCGGGCCGGTCGGCCGGCTGTTTCCCGGCCTCGTTCCGACCGAGCCACACGTCCGTAGACGTCCACGTTGCGACGACGACTAACATCTAAATTGATAAAAGAGCATTTTTTAAAAAAAGTGTACCCTTCTATAAAATTCGTATTTTTTTTTGTATTTTTTTATTTAATTTGTCTATTATATATTACGAAATTATAGAGTTTACTATACAGAAAAACAAAAAGAAACGCGGAATTCGAAGCACATTCCCGATAATATCGAAACAAAACGGACTTTCAGGCGGATCTTGTTCCGTTGTGTGACTAGATTTAAAAGCAAAATTAAAGGAAAGTATGAAATTAATGAGGCTTTTTTAAATTAATTTAAATTGATAATATATGTTTTTCATTGACTAATCAATGAAAACAGCTTTAACTTCAAGGATTTACACAAAATGATTGATTTTTACTCGGTTTTGTGACTCTATCGCTTCTTACATGGTTATTTTTTAATTTTACTCCAATAATATAATATTTTACTTAATATGAGTACCTTTTTTGTAAAGTAATACATTTACTGTAAACATATTTGTAGCCGCACATATTTAAAAGGAAAACAATCGTCTGATTTCATAGATTTAACCTCATCCTCTTGAAGGGACAGTGACAAATTGGAAGTCTTAAAAACATAAAGCTGTGTTCACTTGATTTATAAATTGTCTAAAATTAAATAATACGTACGGCGTACGTAGTACACTAACGTAGTACGTACGTAGTACGTACGGCGTACGTAGTATCCCAGAAGTAACTTACAACTCAAGATGTAACCTGCCATAGATTTTGATTTTTATGATAATTATGTTAGTGACATTCGACATTCAAAGAGTGTCAGCACAATGACGGGGCGCCTTAGAGGGCTACAGCCTGCCGGGGTCGCGGGACTAACAAATACCGTGACCCCGGAACGTAAAGGGCTATTGAGGACCCCGTGGATTTTAGTCAGCACAAGTCTGACAGTCCCTCCTGCCCTGCCGTGGGTGGGCGGCATCATTTGATGATTTTACCGCGCTAAAAAAAAGTGACTTTCAACATGAGGCTCAATTTAATTGTTAAATGCGTGTAAGACCCATTTATTAATTTATTAAACGACAATGTAATATGAGTAGTTCTCAAACTTATCTTGCAACAACTCAAATATGGAACACCAATGTCATGTTGTTTTAAAGTACCTACCCGTCGTTTAAAAGTTCTGGAAACGCTTAACTTAGTTCAAGAAAAATAAATATCGGATAAACATAAAACCTCCTTCGTACAACTGCGCGCCTAATGCCCATGTGAATCGATAATGCTTTAGGATAATCCCGAGGGAACTCATTCTCGCCCTATAGAGAAAAACAGCTAGGAGCACCGGGATATTTATTATACCTTTGGTTTTCTGTGCGCCTAGTAAAAATGATCACCCATTTAACCCTTTACAATCCTTTGGGACTGATAATTTTTTTATTTAATTTAATTTCTTGTTACAGCAGCCAAGCAATAAATTTGGTTATTATATTTAATTTCCGACTAACTTTTTGCAAGTCGTGTAATTGGCAACATAGTCCGGCTCATAACTTTTTATTTAAATGAATTCTAAATAGCAACATCTAAACCCTGTACCAGGATTCCATAACCCAACAGTATGTTAAAATTAACTCCGGCGTTTAGAACTTTTATCCGAAGGGGACTTTCAAAAGCCACGCCTCAAATCTGTTTTTTTACCGATTGGTAGGGTGGGTACATTTTAATGCTGTATTGTTACCTTCCTCGGATTCCTAAAGAACCATTTTTATTCATGGTACTAGACAATAAGGCACAACGTCTATCCCTATTTTGTGTATTCGATACCGTTTGCCATAATAAGGGTTGCCAATCTTTTAAAAAGATCTTAGAGTTTTCACTTATTTTTCTATACCCCCTGTTATCATGCTGTTGCAAAATAACGGACCCGTTTCATTGACGCAAACGTTTTTCTTCGAAAATCCCCAAGGAAGCATGTAACGGCTAAATCCGGCCGGAGGCCAGTTAAACGCAGAATTTCCGGTAATTGGGACTTGTTCACCGAAAACGGTTTTCTGAATCTCGCATTGTTTAGGCTTCTGAAGTAATCCACGCGCAATTCTATTGAGGTTTTTACGACAGTCGCGTTTTTACTTGGATTAATAAAGGACGACGTCACTCAGTCATCATGTATGTTGGGAGGTTTATTTGTTTATGCGGCCATTTCACGACTAACGCAGACAGGTTTGCGTCCCATTTGGATCGTAACAGTTTATAGTTGCCTGGTCCAAGTTACTAAGTAATGTTGTAACGTGTCAACTATTATAATAGATTTATTAATTTAATTAAATTAATAAATTTAATTTAATTTATTATTAAAAATTCATTGTTTGTAATGTTATAACACAAGACAGTTTTTATATTGGTTTTATGTTCCCGTGGGAGAAATTTCGAGTTGTAGCGGGTGAAGCTGCACACGACAGCTATAATATAATTTATTGTACTAAATATCTTAGAAAGAAAAGCCAAACAATTGGTGACACTTCTCACTGCGTACTGTTCTCCTAATATTCTAGCTCGCTTTTCTTTTCCCATTGTTAGGTAAACGTTCACAGCCTGAGCAGTGTGACTTGTGCCACGTCTGAACTGAGTCCCGTACAATTTATCACAGGGCTGTTCTGCGTGAGATTTTACGGGCACTTTGTCTGCCGTAAGTAATGCCGTGTGCGCACGCCTTTTTGAGCTCTCGTGTTTACCCCACATTTAGCTTATTTGACAGCTTTTACGATCTCGCATTTATTATTTAGTAGTTGTACACGTGACTACACTAGCCGGGAAATATTTTACTTGGACGATATTATGGAAACATATTCGGAATATTTACTATCTTTTTGGTCAATTCAGATGTTATAAAGCTTGCTCATTTATTTGTCACCCACGCCAAAAGTAATTAGTAGTAAAACCAGTATTAAACTAGTGCGTGTAGGATTCCACCCACTCACTAGTTTAACACAACTAGGTTACTTTTTTTTTATCGTGGTAAAATCATCAAATCAGTCCTCCCACCCAAGGCAGGGCGGAAGGGACTGTCAGACTTGTACTGACTAAAATCCACCGTGTCCTTCAATAGCCCTTTACGTACCGGGGTCACGGTAATCCGTGAGTTCCGTGACCCCGGCAGGCTTTGGCCCTCTACAGGCCCCGTAACTATGCTGACACTCTTTGAGGCGCGCGTACAACTAGGTTACTACGACGTAAATTTAATGAATTAATAACTCAACTAAATTTTTTAAACGTATGCATTATTACATTTAACTGAAATGAGATACGCAAGTATCAAGATTCTAATTGATATATCGCGGGAACTGCAATTAGCTTTTTATGTTTTAAAGAGATCTTATTTAGAGATGTAAAGAAAAAAAAAAAAACGACGCGTTGCACTCTGGGAGTGCCGGCAGAAGTGAAAACTTGAATAGTAATTGTTGGAAATATCTTGTGAACAGATTTTAGTAAAACTCGCAAAAATGGTTGACTTTTTATTTCAATAATTTTCCAATGTGACGTACATCTTTTATAAACAATGTTACCTAGCAACGAATGTATCCAGCATACAAACTTCTTTAAAAGTAATAAAGTCACACGAACATTCACGCAAGCGCCCTGCGCCGTCCTACGCTTTTTCGGTCAGGGTCACGTGTCCTGACGCGAGTTTAAGATTTTATACCCATTACAGAAAAGTACTCAACGCCGCTAAAGAAGTTTTCACTTCAAAAAACCGTGTATAGCTAAAGCCGTCATCAGAGATACGTGATGTCATCGCATTTTAATACAGCCGTCAGGAATATTTCCCAGCGGGCGCGCTCCAGCATCCCTCGCACCACAGTAGCACCGGCGCCGGGAGAGACGTCCACTCCACGTAATTACACCGGAGCAAATGGTAATGCGAGTGTTCGACCGGGCGTAGGTCGGTCTACAGCTTTATGTCCTGACTTTCTACCCGACTACCCGCAACGAAAACCCACGAATATCTCCCCCAGTGAACTCAAGCGGACACGGGTTAGGTAACTGTTTTCACAAACTAACCGCTTAGTAACGTCACATTAGGAAACTTTCAGCTTTGAGAAACATTTTTGTTTGTGTCCGTAGCAGAAGTGTAGAACTGTAAAGCTACTTTCGGTTCATAAAGTTTTACTTTAATTTGCACCGGAACATATATTTAACACTACAAAAGCTTTGTAGGAAACTTTATTTGATTAAAACGTCAGCAACCTGGTTTAGCAACTGCAAAGCAAACTATAAAAGCAAAACGAATCTAAACTTAACAAAGCTTAGCGTCCAAGACCCTTGCCGTGCGTACCTGAGTCACCGCTCATCCTGACACTCCCAGCAGATACTAATGAAATAACAAGCGACGACTGCCAGCGTTATTATTAGACACCATAACCGGATCTGTCCGGATATAGGGTTGCTGGCAATAATAACCGGCGGGCAAGCAATCAAATTACCGGCCCTGTCGCCGCCGTGCCGACCGGCTACCGGCAATAATCACGTTTATAAGTGACAGTCGCCGCCCGCTCGCTACCGGACTGTGCGATTACACCGGGTCACAGAGCGCACACTTTTTATCGACGTCATAATTTTTAATGTCAGCACTTTAGGGTTAAGTGGGACGCTCTCCTCTCCCGGTGGAAAGTTCAAAGATTTACGTGTACGCCAAAAGAGACAGTACTATTTGCGAAAAGATATACGCACGGGGGTCCAGTTATACTGGACGGAAACCAAATTTGTACTAAAGCGTCGATTGCGACCAGTTCAAGTTGAGCCCTCCGTAACATCAAAAGTACGTGTGTTTTTGACCTCATACAAGTTACTGCTAGCCTGGTACCTGAGCTCTAGTACAGAACAATATGCCCCTTGAACGTTCGCCGCCCGCACCGCCGACCACGCCGACGACGCCAACAACTCTCTTCAGCACTCCGCAACCACTATATACACCGCATTGCTCTTCGGAACCTAACCTAAATACAAGTATGAACTCTCCTAACGATAACATGTCGCCTGCTATTACCTTTCGAAATGTCAAACGGAAGCGCGCGGAAGACGAGGAGAACTCCCTATCTACTTTTATGACGGACCTGAGGGCAATGTTTAACGACCTTAAACAACAGCAGGAAGACAAATATAACATGTTATGTTCAAAAATGGATGAGCTTCGTGTTACTTTTGATATGATGAGTGAGAACTTCAACCGTCTGACTTCACGTGTTGAGCATTTGGAATCGGAGCGTAGAGAAACTAAGTCCTACATATCTACATTAGAAAACAAAATTGAAAATTTTGAGCAAGGATCCAGATCAACATGCGTGGAAATACGCAACATTCCGGTCGACAAAACTGAAAACAAGTCCACATTGCTGAAAACCGTCTTAGACACTAGTAAAATAATTAAATGTGAAGTAAATTCTTACGACATAAAAGACATCTTTCGTATAAAATCTAAAGATCCGGCACAAAAGACTATGATAGTTAATTTCACCACTGTTCTTCGTAAAGAGGAATTCCTAGAGAAGTTTCGTAAGCATAATTTGAATAGCTTCAAACTAACCACTGAACACCTCAAAATAGGTGGCCCAGCGAAACCAATCTTTATTTCTGAGAACTTGTCATCACGTAACAAAAGACTGTTTTTCCTGTCTCGTGATGCGGCCAACACCAACAGTTATAAATTCTGCTGGGTCAAACACGGCAAGATATTCGTCCGTGAAAAAGAGGGAAGCAAGCATATTCACGTAAAAACCGAAGCGGACCTCTCATTAATTACCAAATCTATAATATGACTAGTTCCTATTCTTATATTTTGTCGAATGTTGTTGTTTATTCCTCATCATTTGGAACATTGTTGTATATGTCTAACTTGTTTAGGTTCTATGGTTAAGTTTTTCTATTTTGTAATATTTCACATCTGCATGATATTACTATTTAAGATAACATTAATTTGTACCATCACACTTCTACCTGGTCACACGTATCATACACTCCACCATACACAAACACTTGATAACAAATTTACTACACAACTTTCAGATTTTTCCACGTTCACACACCTTTCATGTTTCAATCCTGTAGCTATTTTACGCCATAAAAACAATAAAATGAGCCAGTTATTACTGGTTAGTTTAAAAACTGACCTTTCAGTCTTATATTATCGGCTTCCTATGTTTACACTGTCACCAAAAAATGGATGATATTAACTTGATAAATAGTGAAGTCGAGAAAGTTTCTGTGTCAAATTCTTTTATCTGTACGCCAGAGGACAGTCACAATTTCTTAGTACAGGCAATTGACACCCTTAAAATTCTCCACACTAATATTCGAAGTATAAATGGTAACTTTGCTAACCTACTAGCATTATTAAGCAGAATATCATTCTCTTTTGATATAATTCTATTATCCGAGTGCTGGTTGAGCAAATGTCCACATATTCCTTCGATACCGGGATATAATGCAAAATCTACGTCTTACAAAAATCAAAATGACGGGGTTGTTGCTTATATCAGCACTGAACTAGAGCAGTCGGTAGAAATTCCAGAGTTCGATGATGCTAACTGTATCATTATAAAATTGCCTAACCGAGTGGCACTTGTTGCACTATACCGATCTCCATCGTACAAGAATCTAGCACCTTTTTTCAGCAGTTTTGATAAAATTTTACACCAACTATCTAAATATGCGACAGTTGCTCTAATTGGAGACATAAATATCAACATAGCTTCCCACAATGGTGACTTGAATTCTGACGAGTATTTAAATATTGCTGCCTCACACGCATTACTGCCAGCTCATTTGTTCCCTACAAGATTAGCTAACTGTCTTGACCATATTTTACTAAAAGCCCCGAACCCCCGCCACAACCCTAGTATTGGATAGCCCTATTACTGACCATAACCCCCTTGTCCTGTTCTGCAAACAATCCCTTACTATACGCACACCCAAGTATACTACCCCAAAAACTAACATCCCTGGGGTCATCTTCGATATAACTCACTTGGATTTCTCCCCTGTTCTCGAAATAAATGACCCAAATCTCGCTGCCGAAACTTTGGTTTCTCTTTTATCAACGGCTGTCAAATCACACACTCACATGACAAACATCCCCAGCAGAAAACGGATAACCAAGCCTTGGATTACGCCTGGTCTTCTGAGATGTATGCGCCATAGAGACAAACTGTTCAAAAAACTCAAAAAGTATCCAGAAAATGAAACTTATAAACTCATTTTTTGTCGCTATAGAAATTTCTGCAACATGATCCTAAAAAAAGTTAAACGTGAATACGAAAGATCTGAGTTTCGGAAGGCCTCACGTAATCCAAAAGCTACTTGGCGTCTTATCAAACAGATTGGTAACCTGGATCAGAATAAAAAGGCACCTACAGAATTAATAAAAGGTCATGAGGATCCTATTTGTTCAGTCAACAGGGTCAACCAGTACTTTGCAAGTGTGGGTAAAAACCTAGCTTTTAAAATCACACAGTCAAACTTCTACGCTTCAAACATTACAGACAAGGACAAACCAAATACTTCTTCGCTTTCCTCTGCTGGATCTATGGTGTTGTATGAGGTGGATGAAGCCGAAATTGATACTACCATTCTAAGCCTTAAGGACAACTGTGCTATAGGGCACGATGGTATATCAACAACCGTCATTAAGGCGACTCGGCATATCATTACCCCTGTCCTTGTTCACATTTTTAACCTGTCCCTGTCCTTAGGCATTTTCCCAAAAGTGTTTAAGACTGCTATTGTCCACCCAATATTTAAAGCGGGAGATAGAGACGGTGTAGCTAATTATAGACCAATATCTGTTCTCTCTACCCTTTCAAAAATTTTCGAAAAAGTAATTAATCGTAGACTAATAAAATATTTAAATAAAAATAACATTCTGGCTCAGAATCAGTATGGTTTTCGAGCTGGAAGGTCCACAGAAGATGCAGTTCTGGAGCTTACAGATACAATCACCTCTAACTTCAATCAAAAATATAAAATTATTGGAACATTTTTAGATCTATCCAAAGCTTTTGACACTGTCTCTATCCCCCTGCTATTAAATAAACTAGAAAGCATTGGCATACGTGGCACTGTCCTTGATATCTTCCACAGTTACTTGACGAACCGCGGACAAGTTGTAAAAATTGGTGACCACCTAAGCGTAGAGGAGGGATTATCTTTTGGCGTACCCCAGGGGAGCGTACTCGGGCCCACCCTTTTCCTCATTTATATGAATGATCTGTGTCGGTTATCCCTTTCAAACACCAAAATCATCGCATATGCCGATGACACAGTTCTCTTAACTCATGGCAAGGACTGGGATGAGACCTTCAAAACTGCAGAAAACGCCCTTAGGATAGTCATGAAATGGCTCACTATAAATCTTGTCACACTAAACGTTAGCAAAAGTAAAATTATTCCCTTCACTCCTGGTATTGGTAGCCAACCGCCATTATCCTCTATAGTTAAAGCACACACTTGTCTCATCAATACTACCTCTTGTAATTGCTTTCCCATTGAGCGAGTGGACAATCTTAAGTACCTTGGCGTGTATATTGACAATCTTTTAAATTGGAAAATCCAGGTAGACTCAATTGTGACGCGTGTGAGAAGATTAATTTACATTTTTAGGAAATTAAGATCAGTCATGGATTTTGAGTGCCTGATTACCATTTATTATGCACTTGCTCAATCGGTCCTCGGATATTGTCTAACCGCCTGGGGGGGTGCCCTTAAAACAACTATGTTGCGAGTCGAAAGAGCGCAGAGAGCAGTGTTAAAGGTAATCACAAATAAACCGGCTAGATTCCCAACCCGAGACCTATTTCTGCTCTGCAAAGTTCTAACTGTTAGACAGCTCTTCATACTGCAAACGGTTATCCGAAAACATGGACAGTTGCACTATGACCCAAAATGTGCCACTGTAGCGCGTCGCGCGGAGAGAGTTTGTGCTACGGAACTCTGTAGAACTGTAGCTGTGAGTCGTAGTTTTAGACACATTAGCTCTAGGCTATATAATAAAATAAATAAGAAAATAATAATTCACCCCCTTAAAACGATTGTTATTAAGAAAAAAATAACAGAATGGCTACAATCAAAAACTTATGATGAAACTGAAAAACTAATTGAAACATAATATATTATAACAAATTTACACCACTGCACACACCCTTTCGTACAGACATACCCCACACTCACTACATAGACACATACACATTGACCACGTACACTCAACCACTAACACATCTTTTATATTATTTCTTATGTTGTTTCAATTTATTTTAGTCAAAATCTGGAACTATTTCCGCTTTTGTTTCTGGAGGTGGGCGTTGATAGTTGCGCCACAGTTTCTAACTACTGCAGCTATCATCGTTACTTATAAACATTGTTATGTATATTTTTAAGTTCCAAATAAAGACTTTTATTATTATTTATTATTATTATTTGTCGGATGATTTCATCGAGGGAGTTTATGATATGCATTTCTGCAGGATCAAGATTTTTTTTATTATATTACTCCGCGTTCCTCAGCTCTCAATCAGGTTATTCATTCAACTTAGGTCAGTGCGCAGCGCTTGATGCCTTGCCAACGCTTGTTATATTTGTTAAAACGCTTATAACCACATAAGTAGAGTTATTTAGATTAAATGTCGTTCATTTAAAAGTTCGTGTACATGTGGCCAAATATAATTATTTAATCCGACAGGGGAGTGATTCAAAATCTACCGTCTAATTTCGTGTGATTTCAGGATCTGAATAAAATTACATGAAAACTAATTCAGTCTAGCTTGAATATTAAAATACTCGTAATATAATTAATGCCCGCATTTCGATTGTAACACTGATATTAATTATGATTTTAAACCACGTGAATTTTGGTCTGAATCTTGTGTGGTTGGACAATGTGTTTTTTCGAATAACAACAATGTTTTCGGCTTTTAATTATTATTGTCTTCTCGTAATTAAATTCACATGTAACTACTACGAGTTAATACAATCACTTCTTAAGTACCATGGGAGCCTGGTAGACATTTCCATCTGAATAAGGCATCGATCTATGTTCATTCAAGCAGATGGGTCTGTGTATGAGCACAGTAATGGCCATTGAGTCGTGATCGTTTTTCCGAAATCGAGGTACCAATGTACAGTTTGGACACAGCTAAATCATTTAATCTGATAATATTCACAGATAGGAAACTGATTATCTAGAAAATGAAGCTCTTTAATTGAACTTTTACAATTAAGAATACGGTTAAAAGTACACGCTTAAGCACTATAATGTTTTGATAATGATTATCAAAAAATGCGCCTTTTCTGTTAGGTAATTACCTAACAAAAAAGGCACGCACCGGGCGCAGCCCCTATGCAGAACAACACTCTTCGCTCAAGTGTGCCAAGTCGCTACCCCATAGAAAAACGAACTTCTCTATTTTTATGATCGCCTAGTACCGCAACACCATAGGGGTGAAACACCATTGTTAACGGCTTTACGTTAGGGCGCCGTACACCATAGCTACTACTACTAACCATGAAGTGACAGCCAGCGATAGAGCGGGATAGTGAGATACATTGTTAATTTATCTCTTTCTCTCCGTCCGCGCCCCATGCAAGGTGCTTACACTACTATAAATTCATTCATGGTAAGCTTTTAGAGCGAGTGAGACAGAGCGAGACGAAGAGACAAAATATTGTAAGGAAAAGTTATATTTTGTACCTAAATTAATTTAAAAAAAAAGTTTCTGTTAAAAATCAGGAAGCGTTCAATGCATGAAAAAATACGGGAACCCATAGAAACAGAGCTTGTTAGTCGACTACATTTTTCATGTTCTTTGCTTACGCCATTGTGAGGAATACAAAAGGGCCGGCCACCAGGCTAGCAGAAGCTATACAGCGATTGACCGATCGCGCAAATTGAATGTCCGTCGGACACGACGGGGACAACACCCCATTGTGCCGAGCTTTTCAAGATACAGCCAATATTTTACTCGGTCACAAAATGTTTTAGCGATAGAAAAATTAATAAAACCTAAAAGACACCCATGATCTTTTGCGACCACTCAGCCGTGCGCTAATAGGTCAAGTAGAAGTAATTTTATTACTTTGTACATAAGTACGCATTAAATAAAAGTAATAATGCGATCCAACTAAGAAGGAGAGTGAATATGGTTTTCATCTGCCAACTGACACTTAAAAGCACAGTTACCAAAAGAAATACTTTAAACAAATAAATTTTCAATATTATATCAAATTTAACTTTGGTGCGTTTTCTAGAAAAGCAACTATAAATGTGAGTTATTTCCTTGTAAAAACCCTGTCGTTTCACCCATAAAACTACGAGCTACGTAAAAGTTAAAATTCTAGCATTGCTGGAGGTAACAGGTCAAAGTGAGAGTTTCCATAGCCTTTTAACCCCAGGCACCCATCCGGCCTAACTTACCGACCCAGCAAACCCAAACGGCTAAGCCGATTAACGCGACGTGAAATTTGAAAAATCTAGTTAGACTAGTTTTTACGCGATTGGGACCGGTGCCGTAACAACATGGTACTCTATCAAGTATTTATTAGGTGAAGGAATATGATAAATATCGTGCCAAAAATCTCAAAACATCTTAATTCGCACATATCATCTTTCAGTCGTGCAAGGAATAATGTGTTCTGACATCTTTTGAATAATGTTTTCTTTTGTTCACAGCTCGTGGGGGGCGAGTTCGACATGGAGTTGAATTTCGTGATACAGGACGCGCAGAATATTCAACACATGTTAGAACTCCTAGACCACTGTCCACCCAGCTTACAGGTAAATATTTGCTCTTATATTTTTATTGTCGTACGTTGTATCCAAAGGAAAAATCCTCGGCCAATGATGACGGACGCCATATCGTTAGTGTTTTTTAACGCCTTTAAAGGGTATCCAAAGGAAAAATCCTCGGCCAATGATGAAGGACGCCATATCGTTAGTGTTTTTTAACGCCTTTAAAGGGTATCCAAAGGAAAAATCCTCGGCCAATGATGACGGACGCCATATCGTTAGTGTTTTTTAACGCCTTTAAAGGGCGAGACCAAAATGAACGTCCTTTGAATACCAGGAAAGCAGACAAAGCGTACCTCTGTATCCTTTGAGCGTATGCAAGGGACAACAGTTTTTATAACACGCTGTATTGGAAGTTGGAAAGAGACAGAAGATGAATGCATTTTTTTGTAAAACTTTTTGTTGAGACGAAGATCCTGTTGCGTTCCTTTTTTATATGCATTCTATAAAACACACCTCCTTTAAATACATGAAGCCTTGGTATGAATTTAGATCAAGTTTAACTCTTTACGTCTTGTTTTACAACTGACATTTTTTTTAACCAGTTCATTAATGAACTACGCAACTGCAATTTATTTTGCCAAAGGCGCAGAGTCTAATACGTCGAATTTATTAAAAATCTTTCAAAGAACGCCCACATGGTTGAAAACGTAACATTCAGGCTTTATCAGCAGAAAGGATTAATATAATAAGCGTCTTATTAGAAAGGTACGATTGCTGCGATAGAAGATAGCAACGCGGTAAAGGGAGCACAATCCGTGAGTCATCGCCCCCTCGGCACATCTTAACGGGGTTCAACCTCCTCGCTGGCTCTGCGATCCTGGTAACTCGGGCGATCTTATTGAAAGGGGTAACTTTTAGATAACCAACTGTTTGAGCTAAAAAAGATTTAAATTAATGATGCTCCCAAAGGAGGCCTTTGTTTGTTAAACCCATGTCACATTTATATACGGCTAGGTAGCCGCGTATATAACTACGGTTGAAGTATTTAGGTCTCTTAAAAAAATCATTTTCTGGAGTGTTTCAATAGATTTTCTCTAATAAATTATCCTTTATAAGAAAGAAAAATTTCAACTGACACCTGGCTGGAAACGTGATGTCTAGAGAAACTGAAACTTCAACTTGTTTAGATTTGGTTATCCTCAATTGCATCTCCATGGACATTTGACACACCAAATTGCTTGTCTGTGGCCAGTCAACATTCATCAATTGAATTCGGCTTAACATTATTCACACAAAAACTATGTCCGCACTTTGAGTTAGTTAATTTTAAAAGACCAACCTAGAAGGGAGAAGATCCTATTAAACCTAAAGAATGAAAGGCCGCTATTCATTGTTTAGGTTTTGTTTTTTTTTTTTAGAGAAACAAGTCTCATCCTAAAAAAATTGTATTAAGTTTTTGAGTCTAGAAAAAACGTAAATTAAATTAAAACGATTCGTGATTAGGTCATTGTTCAAACTCCACGTCGTGAATGCAATGAAAGGTGCTTTACATTCAACAAACAAGTTATCAATACTCAGTTTGTGATCAAACTGATTGGTCATTTCATTCTAATAAATAAGTTTCCGTAGTGTAGTGGTTATCACGTGTGCTTCACACGCACAAGGCCCCCGGTTCGATCCCGGGCGGAAACAGATTTCTACTTTTGTTTTTTTTTTTAATACACACATCAAAAGTGTCTAGGGATCAAGCATTGCAATAAATTTATGATTTGTAATAAATTTATGATTTTATAAATTTATATGGATCCTTTTTGGTGCATTTCATAATTTGAATCAGGAACTGTGAATCAAATTCGAGTAAAAGATGAAAATCAGCTGTCAATATTTTCCCTATAAAAACATACAACGCATTGAAGACATTATTAGTGCTACTGTTTCCCTACTACTGATTAAAACCAACGTTATTATGGAGCGGCGACGTCATTTAAGCAGGGAAGAAATGCTCAGAGCCGTGGGAATGATAGAAGCTGGTTCCCGGCAACGTACTGTGGCTTTAGCTCTGAATACAAGTCAGAGTATTATCAGTCGACTTTGGACACGTTACCGAAGCACTGGTACCGTGGCTGAGCGCCATGGAGGACGGTATCGCTGCACCACACGGAGACAAGACCGATACATTCAAATCTTAACTCGAAGAGCTCCAACAATAACCGCCATGATGTTAGCCGTGAGGCTTCATCACTCTTCAGGGAACTTAATTAGCGACCAAACAGTCAGAAACCGCTTGCATGAAGTGAACCTTCATTCCCGAAGACCGCTACGGGTACCACCTATAGCAATGCACAATCGTAGGATTCGATATCAATGGGCTCTTGAACACAGAAATTGGGCAGAAGAACAATGGCGTTTCGTGTGCTTTTCTGATGAGTCTCGTTTTGGTATGAGACCGGATACAAGACGTATACGACACTGGAGAAGCCCTGGACGCCAACAGCGATTAAAATCCTGCCAGGAAGTCCATCCTTATAGTGGTGGAACCATCATGGTATGGGCGGGTATTTGGATCGGCGGAAGAACTGAGTTGATTTGGATCAGAGGCAACCTCAACGCTCAAATTTATCCTGAGACGATTGTATCAGACGTCATCGTTCCTCTACAAGTGCAAATCGGTCCCTTATTTCAGTTAATGCATGATAATGCACGACCGCACACCGCAAGAGTTGTAAGACAGACTCTCGCCGCAGCTAACATCAATGTCCTGCCCTGGCCTGCTCAGTCGCCAGACTTGAATCCGATTGAGCATGCATGGGATATGCTACAGAGAAGAGCTCTGCCGAATATGGAGGGTATCCAGTCGCAAGAAGACCTTTTTTTGTTGTTGCAACGAACATGGGCGGCCATTCCACAGCGTGATTTGGATGAACTCATTTTGAGTATGTCAAACCGATGTTCTTGTGTTGTTAGTGTTCGCGGTAGAAACACGGATTATTAATTGTTTAAGTTACCCAATAAAATTTTAAAGAAAACTGTTATTTCAGTCTTTTTTTCGAACTTTTGTGTTAGTGGTTCAAATGTCAAAAATCCCTTTATTAGGAAAATGGCAAATTTCTTTATTAATGCAAAGGTGACTTGGTTTATCGTTACTGTGACAAACGAAAACACTTTATTTGATGAATCCTTAAAAAAAATTTTAATTAATATCAATCAGGAGAAAAGTTATTGCAAAAATATATGTTGATCCCTAGACACTTTTGATGTGTGTATTTTAGTCGAGTTCATTTTCTTTATTATTTCCTGTTTATTTTTATTTAAACATTAATTTTCTATTTATAATAAATCATTAACATTTTATTCTTAAGTTTTTGTCCGTAGAAAAATATAATTTGTATGGTGTAACGGCTTCGCCAATAGTAACTGACAAAAGGCGGTGTAATAGTAGTTGGCAACTGGTATCATGTATTGGGATCGCATAAATATGGATCAGCTCCGCGTATTGTGTTCCAAGCCTGCTTATGCAACATAAACTCCTGGTAATACCGATTGGTGTGCACTAAACTGGAAAGTCATTTATGTTAACATTTTGATGGGTTCATTTACTTTGTGATGTGTGTATTAATTAGTTACTCGTAGTTATCTTCCTGGAGCTCAGTAAATAAGTAACATCTATAGTACTATAAACCTGAAAAATTTGTTTGCTTACGCTAATCTCGGACCAAATACGACAAAGGGGAGCGAGCCAACCTTATTTGTAAATAAAAAACAAGCGGCTGCAGCTCTTGATACATCTCGAATTCTTGGACACTGAGTTCGCTCAAATATTTAGTCAATAAACCGTTTACTCACCCAATTCTTTCGATATGACCCTAATCCAGGGTCTGAGTGGAACTTAATGCCTCTCACACACTGTGCGATCTATCAACCCCAAAAACAACAGTCCCTTAGGGGTCGAATTTCGTAGAACCATCTTAGTGAGCACCAACATCCTAAAAAAAAAATTATGTATTTATACGCAATAACGCCTGCGTCTCGTTTTCGTAAAGATTTTTGAGTGAAGAAAAATTCAGCTGCGAGTGGGACTCGAACGTAAGACGTTTAAACAAGGGAATGAAAGATTTAGCTTTAAAACGAGTGTGTTAATTAATTAAATAATTACCTAATTTGCAAGACATCTCGAGTGCTTATCCAGAAGACGCGAGTTCGAGTCCCACTCGCGGCTGAATTTTTCTTCCTTCTAAAATCTATACTTTTCCTCATATACTTTGTTGCTCATGAAATAAAACAAGTCCCGGAAAATAAAAAGTGAACTCGTTTGTGTATTTGTTTATCTTCTTCAGTAGATTTCCTTTTGAATGGAATCCAATACGATTGTGCTGAAGAGAATATTGTGTTTGCAATTGAAAATAAAAATAATTCTAGACCACATTTTTACTATAGTTGTGTAAAGGAGCTTGTTTTATTTTGCAACTAGCGACCCGCCCCGGCTTCGCACGGGTGGACATTTATTTTGGTTTGGTTTATACTATCGCGGACTTTTTTGTAGGCATTATTGAGTTCTACAACTTTTCTACAGAATTCAACCATACATCTTTAACCATTTTGGCAGCGTTCGCGAGAATCGTTAACGTACGGAAGTTTTTTCGACGCCTTACTCCACAATTTTCATTACCACGAAAAATCCTATCTATTTTCCGGGATAAAATATAGCCTTTAAGGATTCGGAAGAATCCCTCTAAGTAATGGTAAAAGAAATTTTGAAATCGGTCCAGTAGTTTTTGAGCCTATTCAATACAAACATACAAAAATACAAAGGTTTCCTCTTTATAATATTAGTATAGAAGTATAGATGAATCTTCGTCATGAAGAATTTGGATTTTTTTTACAATAAAGTTTTATTTTATTATTCGTTTATTCATTTTCACCCATATTACATATACATTACTAGCACTTTGCCCGCGACTTCGTCCGCGTGGGTTACGTACTTTCCTAATTCCCCCTTTTCACCCCCTTAAAGGTTAAATTTCCAAAAACCTTAGTGCTCTCCTACATTATAATAGGAAGCCGTGTGCAAAATTTCACATTCCTAGCCCCAGTAGTTTCGGCTGTACGTTGATATGTCAGTCAGTCAGTTCTCCTTTTATATATATATATATATATAGATAGAGTGATATTCATAATTGCACAGACAAAACCTTCAGTTTCCCCGAAGAGGTCACCGAAACGTAGCCAGGATACGGACGCTAGGAAACCTACATCGGGCCCATGAAGACCTCATAGAAGCTTTCGTGAAGCTCCTTGCTTTGCCATACCTTCTTGCGATCTTCCGTAGTGCGTACTACAGGTTTGCGCCAGTTTTTAACCGACTTCCAAAAAGGAGGAGGTTCTCTATTCGACTGTATGTATTTTTTTTTTTTTTTTTTTTTTTATGTATGTTCACCGATTATTCGAAGACGCCTGAACCGATTTGAAAAATTCTTTTTTTGTTTGAAAGGGTATACTTCCAAGTTGGTCCCATAGAAATTTTGTCATGATCTGATCACGAACTTCGGAGATATGGAACGGAACTCTTCAATAATAGACAGCAAATCTGTCGTGATTGCTGCAATCGCTTGGATGTTCATTGTTTACACAACATCATAACATAACATCACGCCTGTATGCTCTGACGGGGTACGCAGATGTGTACAGTATACCCATATTTCGACAGTTTGGTATGTTAAGTTTCATTTTATTGGGGACTAGCACTTCGCCCGCGACTTCGTCCGCGTGGGTTACGTACTTTCCTAATTCCCCCTTTTCACCCCCTTAAAGGTTAAATTTCCAAAAACCCCTTCTTAGTGCTCCCCTACATTCTAATAGGAAGCCGTGTGCAAAATTTCACATTCCTAGCCCCAGTAGTTTCGGCTGTACGTTGATATGTCAGTCAGTCAGTTCTCCTTTTATATATATAGATAAGCCTATTACCATGAAAAATACTGTTAATAATAACAATGTTAAAATAAATGCATAGCAAATATTTGTATAGGATATTACAACTAATAAAAATAATTGAGAAATAAAAAAAACTTTTTTGCAAAAAATAAAACCGCCTTTAAAAACACAAAAAAGTGAAAAATAACTTTAGAAGTAAGTCTAGTCAATTGTTGACCGATTTTCAAAATTATTTTTTCATTGGAAAGAGTATACTCCCGAGGTTAGAAAGAGTATACATGGTGGACAATGGGAGCACCCATTGTCACCATGTCAGGATCTGATGATGGAATCTGGAAGGTAAAATTCCTTAACGGTTAAAAGTCAAAATCAAAGTCAGAATAATAACTCAAGTTATATGACGTAGTTCAACTTACTACGTACGTACCTACGATATTTACACTAATGAAAATAAAAAAAAAACAACCTACTGATCAGATGGGGTATCAAGACAGAGGGTTTTATAAATGACTAAATGTAACTAAAAGAAAATGACAAAGTTAACTTACTACATACGAGTACTACCTTTTTTTTATCGTGGTAAAATCATCAAATGAGTCCTCCCACCCAAGGCAGGGCGGGCGGGACTGTCAGACTTGTACTGACTAAAATCCACGGTGTCCTTCACTAGCCCTTTACGTACCGGGGTCACGGTAATGGGCAAGTCCTGCGACTCCGGCAGGCTATGGCCCTCTACAGGCCCCGTCACTATGCTGACACTCCTTGAGGCGCGCGTGGAACACAACGCGCCGTCGACCCGGGCATGGTCCATGGTCGGGTTGCGAGTCGCCCATTACTCGCCGCCCGCATGCCCGCGCCTACGGTGGCCGGAGATCGTCTTGCGACGTCCGACGCCGTAGGCGTCTACCATTGGGCTAGGGTGGAGGGAGGACGCTGTCCTCTCCCTCACGCGGCCCGCCTCCTCCTTCGCAAGCATGACTGCTTCGCAGAAGGAGGCGACCGCTTCCCACTCCGTCTCGCCCCGCAGCATGGCCTCGACCAATGCCGGGCGCAAGAGGTCTCCGCCTATCGCCGTCGTGAAGACACGGCGGTGCTCTGCCCAAGCGGGGCAGTCCTGCACCGTATGCTCCACCGTGTCCTCCGGACGATCTTCGCGGTGGTGACACCCAGGCGTTTCTTCCCTCCCTATCAGACACAGGAACCTCCCGAAACTTCCGTGTCCGGTGAGGACCTGCGTCATGCGGTAGATCAGGACGCCGTGACGCCTATCTAGCCACTCCTCAAAGAGGGGTCTTACCGCCGCGATTGCGGCGTGCCTGAATACATACGTACCTACGATAATTTATGCAAAAAATGGAAAATAATAATAAATCGCGCGTTCGGTCGCAAGCGCAGGGTGATTTGGTGTGATTTAGATGTAGCGTGATGGCGTGACGGGGCTAGACGTGCGTATCCTATCGAATACCTATTTGGCTTGGCACCGACTTCAAACAGATCAGTAGATGCCTAGCACACAACATTATAAAAATATTATAATTAAATTTATAGCTAATTAGGTTTAGACAAGAATGGTCACATTGTAATTTTGTAAATAAATCATTATAGGTTGTTTGTAAATACATAATATCTTGTTTGTTAAATAAAATAATATTGTAAGTTGATTCAGAATTGGTAGGTAATAAGTTTTTTATTTAATTCGTTTGAAAAATACGTGCATTTTTGTTTTCTGAAATAGATAAATAGTAGTTTATTTTTCTCTTTTTAGTGGTTTTAGGTGGGGCGTTTGTATTTTTGGTAGTCGGTATTTTTTTTGTAAAAAAGTTTTTTTATTATTTTTATTTATCTGTATTGACACTGATTTGACCTAGTCCTGAGACACGTTGCATTTCACAAAGTCACGCTCACAGGTGCGATTGGAAAGATGTTACAAATAAAAACCGTTGTAACTGATTCTTAATCCTTTACAAACAAGTAAGACTGTGTATCATGTCAATGAAAGGAAACATGTTACACAACAATAGATATCTTTGCTCCAAACAATTTCATTGTTGTTTTAAATTTTCTGCACCAGCGCGCTCTTCACCAGGCTCTTAGGACGACTGAGGAGCATGTTTCTCAACACAGTGTAATGAAGTGATACATCACTTGTATACGTAGCGCACACTACCAGGATCTCAGAGCGCTCCTGCCACTCACGCCGTGATGGACGACGCGCCGCGCCTGAGTGGCAGGAATCCGCTGACTCATCTTATGAGAAGTTTTTCTTTTTGGATGCGTGGCCTTGTCGGCCCCCAGACGATGGTTTTTAGGCAACATTTGTGCTTGACAACGATTTTATTAGCCTTGTTATTAGACTTTTTGTGGCAGTCATGTTGGGAAATTAATAGGTTACATGTTTTTCGGGCAACTTACGTTATTAGTTGCATGAAGCGCTAATAACAACCAAAACGCTTGGTTATAATTTCAAATGATGAAATTTCAAATTTTATCATAATGTAGAAGTAAAAAAACCGATAGAGAAGAACACTTTCGAACAATATGAAAATCTGTATGGAGTAGGAAAGTTTTTTTCGTTACTAGGCAAACATAGACGCGAGACGTTGTTGAGGCGTTTCAAGTTTCATCCGATAATGAAGTAGGTAAGGCTACGGATATCATTACATACAGCCACGTTCTCGCGAACCTACTCATTGTTACGAATTTGTCGCGCGCTAAGTGAGTGAAAAGTTAGTTCGTCTGACGAGACGGTTCATTATTGTGCGACATGTTTTAACAAAACTTTGTTTTCCTTTACAAATGTTTGTATCAAATACAAATGCTTTATTAATTTAGAAACAACATGTTTGTTCTTCCAAAGTTAAAACTTGCGAGTTTTGTTAGCAATTTGAATATTTTATGAATGGGTTTTCTTTTGATTTGTTAACAAATCAAGTTCTACTCGTATCTGGCAACAAAGGTTTAAACAAACGCGCAATAGCCTTGCTCTGCGCCTGCGCCGTGTGAAAGCTCGGCGCGCCTAGGGCTGATTCGTAGATATCGGTTTGCCCTATGGTGGCGCAGCTCACGATAACAAGTTCCCCGTGAAAAGCCAGCATTAGAAAACAGGAAAAAGACGAATCTAGAAGCGATGTCATCCTTTGTTGAACTACGATTAAAACTGTAAATTATCTAAGAAAAACCGCTTATAAAACGGAAGCGAGTTCATTAAAATTATTCATAATTTTTCGTCTTAATTATGCAGAATCAGGGCCGAAATCAAAATAATAAAGTGACCGGGCCTAAAAAATTGCAGAAATTAAAATACCTTTCCGCTTCGCACTGTGAATTGCGAGAATTCTCCCTGAACTTGTAATTTCACCGAGATTGTTCTGCTAACGACAGAAGAATGTAATATAATTACAACCGGTCTCGTTAGCTTCGAGGGGCTTTTGTAACGCCAGTACTCTACAGTTTCTGCTGCCCTGGTACCCCAGTGTTGGGCTTTTTGTTCTCGCATGCGAGAGGATGGACTGAACAATGAATAAGTACAAGAATATAATTATGATGTGAAAAGAATAATTTATTACTCGTAACGTAGCATTCAAACAAGTGTTTGCTCACTTGGCTGGTGGGCTAACTTTTTTCTTTTGTGTCTATTGAATTAATGTTAGCAAAGTTGGATGAGTAGGAAATTTATTTCTTGCCTTCAATAAATTCGCTGTAGATTTTTATCTAGTTTCTTTTTATAATTATTTATTTATTAATAAAGGTATACCAACACCTTCTGTATATAAATTAACAAATAGTGTATTTATTTACGAGTAAAAGGCTTATACAGTTGCCAATAACAGGTGAACCAACATTCAGGAACATAAGTGGTACCTAACATAAGCTTAAAACTAATGTACCTACTAATAATAAGTGGAAATAAAGTATAAACTAAAATTAAATGACTAACATTTTAAATATAAAATTAAACAAACATGAGATCAAAATTATATCAATGAGATCAATTTTTTTTATTAATTAATTTATATATGAAGTTTGCACTAAGTAAATTTAACTTAATGCAAGATTAAAATAACTATAACTAAATATTTTAATAATCTTGCTGGCCAATGAGTCACTGAAATGTATGACACGTATTCTTTTCGAAGTTTTTCACAAAATTAAATGTTCATAAAATATCATTCACCGTCAAAAGAAACATTAAATAAGTGGTCTTCGTCCGTTTCAATAATTCACAAAGTAATATTTCCCAAGTAAATAAAATGAAGCATTGTCTGTAATGGTGACCGCCACCACACTCATGTTGTGCTGATACATCTGGGAACAAAATTATGCTTGTGTGAATTTGCGGACTCCTTGGAATGTTGAACACCGCTCACGCATTCATGCTGCCTTAGTACCGATGGGAATTAACCGCAACCCTTTTACAGTGCGTGTGAACAAGGTTTATAATTAGTTGATTCCGTTGTTTTAATGAAAATTAATTTATAATGTCGTCAATTATTGAGTTAGTTTTATTTGTTTACATAAAATAGCTTATTTAGTTTTAATTTGCGAATGCTAATGAAAGTAAAAACGGAACGGTTAATTTAAACATTAACTGGGATAACAACGGTCCGGCTAATGTTTTCGTGCTTCCCCAGCCGTGCAACTCAACATCCCTGTTACATTAGCGTAAATTAGAGCAAATTAAGCCGGGCGCACATAGTGTTGTGTAAAATTAAAATTACCAGCACTGCAGTACCGCCCCAGAGCAAACAAAAGAATTTCATTAAAAATATTTCGCATGCCGTCGCTACGTCGTTACACTGCAGGCTCTATTAAACAGAAAGCTTTGAAATTGAAAATTTCTGCCTTGATGCGCGCCGTTAGTATGGACGAATAAACGCGGCAAGTGGATTATGGTTTAATACGTTAGCCAGCTTCTGTTGGCTTATTCTAACTTTTTAACTCCCCCGGATTGTTTCCAAAGTCTCTTCCACTTTATTAACCGACTTCCAAAAAGGAGGAGGTTCTCTATTCGACTGTATGTATTTTTTTTTTTTTTTTTTTTTTATGTATGTTCACCGATTACTCGAAGACGCCTGAACCGATATGAAAAATTCTTTTTTTGTTTGAAAGGGTATACTTCCAAGTTGGTCCCATAAAAATATTCTCATGATCTGATCACTAACTTCAGAGATATGGAACGGAACTCTTCAATAATAGACAGCAAATCTGTCGTGATTGCTGCAATCGCTTGGATGTTTATTGTTTACACAACATCATAACATAACATCACGCCTGTATGCTCTGAGGGGGTACGCAGATGTGTACAGTATACCCATATTTCGACAGTTCGGTATGTTAAGTTCCATTCTATTGGGGATGAAAGGAAAAATATTGTTAATAATAACAATGTAAAATTAATGTATAGCAAATGTTTGTATAGGGTATTACAACTAGTAAAAAGAATTGAAAAATAAAAAAAAACTTTTTTTGCAAAAAATAAAACCGACTTCAAAAACACAAAAAAGTGAAAAACAACTTTAGCTTCAGAAGTACGGGCACGCCGCAATCGCGGCGGTAAGACTCCTCTTTGAGGAGTGGCTGGATAGGCGTCACGGCGTCCTGACCTACCGCATGACGCAGGTCCTCACCGGACACGGAAGTTTTGGGAGGTTCCTGTGTCTGATAAGGAGGGAAGAAACGCCTGGGTGTCACCACTGCGAGGATCGTCCGGAGGACACGGTGGAGCATACGGTGCAGGACTGCCCCGCTTGGGCAGAGCACCGCCGTGTCCTCACGACGGCGATAGGCGGAGAGCTCTCGCGCCCGGCATTGGTCGAGGCCATGCTGCGGGGCGAGACGGAGTGGGAAGCGGTCGCCTCCTGCGAAGCAGTCATGCTCGCGAAGGAGGAGGCGGGCCGCGTGAGAGAGAGGACAGCGTCTTCCCTCCACCCCAGCCGCAGTGGTAGACGCCCACGGCGACGGACGTCGCAGTACGATCTCCGGCCACCGTAGGCGCGGGCATGCGGGCGGCGAGTAATGGGCGACTCGCTGTCCGACCATGGACCATGCCCGGGTCGACTGCGCGTTGTGTTCCACACGCGCCTCAAACAGTGTCAGCATAGTGACGGGGCCTGTAGAGGGCCAAAGCCTGCCGGGGTCGCGGGACTAACGGATTACTGTGACCCCGGTACGTAAAGGGCTATTGAAGGACACCGTGGATTTTAGTCAGTACAAGTCTGACAGTCCCTCCCGCCCTGCCCTGGGTGGGAGGACTCATTTGATGATTTTACCACGATAAAAAAAAAAGCTTCAGAAGTAAGTCTATGTTCGACTGTATGTATTCTCAGTCAATTGTTGACCGATTTTCAAAATTATTTTTTTTGCTCTGCAATCTCATTAGCTCATCGACTTCGTATAATATCTAGACGATGCTCGCGCTGTTCAGTGGACTCGCCATTCAAACTTTCATGTATCCGATTGAGTCGACGGATTTGATCAGTTTTCGACTCTTGTGACAATCGAGAACGCATGTAATTTCTCATCCGAGATAATCTGATATTACTTGCCAATGGTAATTCTTGGGAACGACATACAGCATTTCGATTGCTATTCTTGGATAGACGTTCCTTAGTTTTGTTAATAGATTCCTTATTTCTATTTTCCCTCATGCGGGCTGCACTTTTGGTAGGTCTACCCATGGTGCTACTTAAAAATAATTACTTAAGTTACATTAAGTTAGTAGTTAACTTACTACATACGTACCTACGATAATTTATACAAAAAATGGAAAAATAAAATACTTTTTAACAAAAAAAAAAACCGACTACCAAAAGTACAAACGCCCCACCTAACCCCACTAAAAAGAGAAAAATAAACTACTATTTATGTATTTCAGAAACCAAAAATACACGTATTTTTCAAACGAATTAAATAAAAAAATTATTACCTACCAATTCTAAATCAACTTACAATATTATTTTATTTAACAAACAAGATATTATGTATTTATTTACAAACAACCTATAATGATTTATTTACAAAATTACAATGTGACCATTCTTGTCTAAACCTAATTAGCTATAAATTTAATTATAATATTTTTATAATGTTGTGTGCTAGGCACCTACTGATCTGTTTGAAGTCGGTGCCAAGCCAAAAATAAAGAGAACAATAATACTTAGTAATATAATACTATTAATAAACAAATAGCAACCTACAAACACGTAAGCGACTATCAAAAATACAAAATCTATCAACAGCACTATAACGCATCAAAACTTAATTGCATTCAAGACGACCGTCAACGACGCCTGCCCGCACGTGTCTGCCCGTTTGGGTTGAATCGCTCACGACGAGCCGACCCACGATCGCGCGTTCGGTCGCAAGCGCAGGGTGATTTGGTGTGATTTAGATGTGGCGCGATGGCGTGACGGGGCTAGACGTGCGTATCCTATCGAATACCTATTTGGCTTGGCACCGACTTCAAACAGATCAGTAGGTGCCTAGCACACAACATTATAAAAATATTATAATTAAATTTATAGCTAATTAGGTTTAGACAAGAATGGTCACATTGTAATTTTGTAAATAAATCATTATAGGTTGTTTGTAAATAAATACATAATATCTTGTTTGTTAAATAAAATAATATTGTAAGTTGATTTAGAATTGGTAGGTAATAATTTTTTTATTTAATTCGTTTGAAAAATACGTGTATTTTTGGTTTCTGAAATACATAAATAGTAGTTTATTTTTCTCTTTTTAGTGGGGTTAGGTGGGGCGTTTGTACTTTTGGTAGTCGGTTTTTTTTTTGTTAAAAAGTATTTTTTTTCATATATTTATTGTGTAGTTTATTTCCACCGTTTATAAGCGAAGAGTGATTGAATATAGGAAGCTGTTTAATGTTTATCTAGTAAAAACATTTACATTAAGTACAATATTTGTAATTCATGTAGGTAACTGTAAAATAAATTATTATTGTTGCAGGCAGAAATATGGTCAGTGTTTATTGCAATCCTGCGCAAGAGTGTGCGAAACCTCCAAGCCTGTACAGACGTTGGCCTCATACATCATGTTCTGCAGAGGCTACCCCGAGCCGAGACAGTCGTCGCAGGTATGTAACTCCCCTAACATACTATACTGTTATGTTGCCCTGGTATTATATGTGAGTAGTTAATACCATAGTTCACAACTGGTGGTCCTGTTTTTATAAAGGGATCTCAAATGAAAAAAATACTTGGCTCCGCCCATTCCACTTATAGTTATTTTAACCCTCCATTACTCCATGCCCTTTATTATGATAAACACTCGTAACAAAATTGTCGACCCTAGTATACGTTCTGCCTTTGACTGCCGCGGCACCTGTTGTTATTTAGTAAAAAAGAAAAGGACGGAATACATTCTTGTGAGGTTTGAACACCTCTTTTAATGTTCTTATGCCCTGGTATGCTAAGAAATTATAAGAATAATTTAAGAAAGGAACGTCGTCTTAGTATTAAGATGTGGTCGGTCGTAGAGTGTAACGAATGAATAAAAAAAACAAGCTTATATGTCATAATTTTTTAAACGAGGATCTAATTTGTTAGTGAAGAAAATTTGTATGGTACAACGTGGTGACAAATCGGATATAATTTGATCGTCAAATAATTTTCCTTATGAATTTTCCCCCTTGTGCTAAAACTCGTTATTCTCAACAATATCCGTTATGGTAAACTCTTGAACGACTCGTGTCGCATAATATCAGACTCTCATCGTAGTTAAAGTGCTCTTGGATACGGAGCAGGCTATTCTTGTATTTTATTTATTTTTAATATGGCGTCTTATTTGTTATGTTCACTCATCGTTTACCCTTAAGCCATAAAGTTGCTTGATATGCGCTTATTTTATATGTTAGAAATTTACTGCCAATAAACAGTTACTAGTAATTAAAGAATATGAATAACTGCTGGGCAAAGCCTTTGTTCAGCAGTGGGATGGTGAGGCTAGCAGTATTAGTATGAATAACTGGTGTTTGCTAGTAAACAAAAACAATTTGTTTGTTAAAGTAATCTCAACAAAAAAATTAAAGAATCTATCCTTAGAAACTATAGCATACATAAGTATGACTTTAATTAAACCATTTCCAAGTAAAAATCAATTATAATCTTTCTTTTTCAGCATCGTTTCAGTATGATGCGCGTCACAATACCATCCTAAAAAGCACAAGTCCATACGTTTGTAAAACACGTAAAAGGGACCCGTCTTTTCCACGTACCGTGTTCAGAGCACGCCACCTATTGTATGCCTATGCTTACCTAGTACCTCTCTCCCTTCATTTCGCTCGTTCTTTATTTTCCATGTTACCTTTATACGGAAACGGGGTCAATGTGTCCCGAGCTTGAAATGAGTGTGTATTGGGGTGATGCAGCATTTTGTGTTACTACTAGGGTTTGCTAACTAGTTGCTGGAATAAATAATGACTTGAGAAATGTGTAATTATAATTACTAATTAATGACATATAATATAAGCACAGATGAACTTATAAATAACATATTCAGATTTTTTAAATAATTATAATACAAAATACCTACGATTTAGTAGGCGATCACAAAACGAGTTAAAATATCAGTTATAGTTATCCATGCATGAACGTAGACATTTGTTTATATTAAAACATATTGTTTCTTAACTAAATTCCGACCAATCTTTCAGTCGATTAATATTTAATGTATGTGTACAAGATCCCGTGACTCCATGAGTAGTGTGATGCCCTAGTAACTGTGTGAAATCTATCCCAACCCTTTCAAAACCCTTCGGGTTCAAAATGTTTTTTTGTACTGGTTCACCATCCCTATGCACGGGACACCTTGATCCTTTTCCTTGTATCTTCTGATACCCTAGTCTCCTTGGGAATATTGAGACTCCCTTGAGAATTTGGACTTGAAACGGTAAATCCAGCGTGTTATTATTTTAACGGCATAGTTTCCAATAAATAAATTAGAAACGCTTTGGACTGGTGTAGTCAGACACTTTTAAGGTTCTTAAACTTTTGTAGAATTGTCAAAATTGTGATAATAAAAAAAACCGGCCAAGAGCGTGTCAGGCCACGCTCAGTGTAGGGTTCCGTAGTTTCCCGTCTGTTACAATAAGTGTTAACAAATAGCCTTTTTTTAAACTTGTGTGTTAAAAAAAGGTTATTTGTTACGTTGACATTTTGAACTTTGATAAAAAGGGAACCCTAAAAACGGGCCCACAAAGGACGGTGATAACTAAAAAAAGAAGATACGTTCAGAATAATGAAATACGTAAACGAAGTTAAAAAAAATGCTTGTATATATGATTAAATAATTGATTATACTACAAACTTAGTCCAGGAATTTTGTACCACCTTCTTGTTTTTTTTGCACAAAAACTGTTCTTTCCATCAAGTTCAAAATAATTTTCCTAGAAAGTCCTTATAAAGTTCTACTTTCCAGATTTTTTTCATATTTTCTAAACTTATGGTTCAAAAGTTAGAGGGGGGGGGACACATTGTTTTTGACTTTAGGAGCGATTATTTCCGAAACTATTGACATAATCAAAAAATGATCTTAGTAAACCCCTATTCATTTTTAAATACCTATCCAACGATATATCACACGTTAGGGTTGAAATTAAAAAAAAATCACTTTCTATTTTACATATAGGGGGGCTACCCTAAAAAAACATTTTTTTCCAATTTTTATTTTTGCACTTTGTCGGCGTGATTGATATACATATTGGTACCAAATTTCAGCTTTCTAGTGCTAACGGTCACAGAGATTAAGCGAGGACGGACAGACAGACAGACAGACAGACATGGCGAAACTATAAGGGTTCCTAGTTAACTACGGAACCCTAAAAAGGCAGTTCAATATAAAAAAAAAGTTGGAGGCGCCCGCCGGGTATCGATCCCGGTTACCTCTCGCTTGCTAATCGAGCGCTCCACCATGGTAACTTATCAGTGTTGATTTTTTTACAACCCATCAACTAGATGGAATGTTTGGAATTTAATGAAGAAATTTACTAATGTGCTAGGCCTAATCCGCCTTATTACAAAAAGGGGTTTTACTAAAAACCCAGGTTTAAGTCATATAAACTACGGTTTACACAAACATTATTTATTACAAATCGTGGTTTTGCTAATGCTGTTTGATTATGTTTTGTTTTTTTAACATACCACATTTAAAAATTAAAATTATAAATAAAATATTTACATATAAAAAGTAACTTCATGGTAATAACAAATTAAGCAAATCTGAATAGTTCAAATTGATACAATTTTAGTTGTGTATAAATTATACCTACTACTGAAATATGCACATGTACTAGACATAAGTATATATTTGAAAGAAAGCAAGGTAAAAAATGCAAGCGACACTAAAAAAAACAGACATACATAATTTCTGAAATACGTAGGTAATCACTACTCATATATTTGCATCGTCAAAGGCGTTGTAAAACTATGCACATGACACGACTGTTAACTGAACTAATATCAGAACAAACTATTACAATTAAACTTCCGTACAGTTCTGCAGTCGTAACAAACAACAATGTTTATTACTCTATGCAGTTCCCTAATATCACATTGTATGTGTTGGTGAGCAAAATGGACTGTAGGTAATTTGAAATTGGAGGATGATGGAAACACTGATAGAATGAATAATTAAATTTATTAACAGAAATAACTTGATAAACTATACTTGCAAGGCAAATTGGACACTTGACCACAACAACTGACATTTATTTGAACAGACAAAATCATTATAAAAAATAGTTCTTAAAAAGAAAAGGTGGCATCCCAGCCAGTCGCCAACATACCGGACCCCCAGTGGAACACTAACAACCTGTGGCTACTGGCTGGGAAGCAGCTTCCATTAACACGAGCTTACGGGCCGGTCGGCGCAGTATGCCGCCCCTAGTGCGGACGTCTGCCACGCGGACCGCTCCGTCTGGCCCTGGGTAGATCGACACTATTCTTCCTAACGGCCATAAGCCGCGAGGAAGGGTAGGGTCGGCGATTAGAACCACGTCTCCCTCACTGAAACTGAATGTGTTGGTGGAGGGTCCCCTTGCTCGGAGCGTGGGCAGGTACTCGCGCAACCATCGTGCCCAAAACTGATCTGCCAGACGTAAGCTTCGACGCCAGTCACACCTTCTGTCTAAGTCTGCGTCTGTGAGCGTGCTGGTCCAAGGTACGACTGAAGAGGAACCCAGGATAAAATGGAAAGGAGTGATCGCTTCTGGTGAGTCGGTTGAAGATGGCACATACGTGAGAGGTCTCGAATTTATTATGGCCTCTGCCTCAAGGAGTAGTGTGGAGAGTACGTCTTCTTTTAAAACTTTTTCGGCGAGGCAGGCTCTCAGGGCTGTTTTTACGGTTCTTATCAATCTTTCCCATGCTCCGCCCATGAACGGTGATGCCGGTGGGATGAAACGCCATTTAATCTTGTGGTTTGTGGCGTATTCCTGCACTGCGTTGTCTTGTAACGAGCGTAGCTCTCGGGAGGCTCCGGTGAAGTTGGTGCCATTATCTGTAAATATTGTTGAAGGCGATCCTCGGCGAGCTATAAAACGTCTTAGGCTCATAATGGCAGCATCGGATGAAAGTGAGGTAACAAGTTCTAAGTGGATGGCTCTCGTTACTAGGCATGTGTACAGCGCGACGTAGCGTTTTTCATGGCGTCGGAATATTGTGACAGTGATCGGACCGAAATAATCTAGACCCACGTGCGTGAACGGCCTCTTGTGATGGTCGAGACGCTCTTCCGGTAGATTGCCGATTTGAGGTTGAGCAGGTTGACCCTTCCACCTTCTACATTGGAGACAGGCTTTGGCTACGCTACGGATGCTGTTTCTTGCTTTGAGTATCCAAAACTTCTGCCTGAGCTCATTAAGGACAAGTTCGTTGAAACAATGTGCGGCGTGAATATGTTCATGAAGGATGATGAGTCGTGTGACGTGATGGCGACCATCCAGAATTGCAGGCGATATGGCTCTCTCACTCACTCCTGGCGCATACTTTATCCGTGAGTCCAGTCGCAGCAAGCCATCCTGGTCAAGAGTTGGCGCGAGTTTTGCTATTCGGCTGTTTTTGGGCACGGGCTGTGAAGATTCGACTGCTTTCAGCTCATCGGGGAAGCTGTCTCTCTGAGCTCGTTGGAGTATCATCTTCTCAGCTGTTATGATGTCCGCCGCGTGAAGTTGTGAAGGAGATGTGGTGCCGTCGATGTATATATTAGAATTTTGATCTATTGGCCGAGACAATTTAAGCCGGAACAATCGCGCACCCTGGAGAACACGGGCGGTAGCGCGCAAAAGGCGCAGCCAAGAGCTGAAACGCGTCGCGTCAGGTACTGGACTCGAGAACGGAACGTCGAGGAGCAACCCCACCAGCTCCGATTTTAACTCGAGGTCTGGTAGAGTCTCCTCGATGTCAGCAACTCGCTCGGTCGGCCAGGCGTATGGCGGCTGTAACAGAAACGGAGGACCTGTAAACCATCGATGAGACTGTGTGAGGTTTAATTTTTTAGGTTTTGTAGCATCGTCGGCGACGTTGAGAGAGGTAGGGATCCACCTCCAGTTGGACGGGTTGGTGGTTTCTAATATCTCTCCCAACCTGTGCGCCACGAATGGTTTAAACGTCCGAGCATCACTCCGAATCCACTTAAGGACGGTGGTTGAGTCTGTCCAAAAAGTGATCTCGGAGGGCTTGATTCGATGAGCTTGCAAAATTGTTTGCGCGAAACGAGAGGCTATGAGCGCAGCTTGTAGTTCAATGCGTGGAATTGAGACCGGCCTTAAGGGCGAAACGCGTGCTTTACTGCCGATTAGAGTCGTAGACACGGAGTTGTCATCGTAACTAAAACGCCAATAGGCAGCACATGCATAAGCTTGTTCGCCACCATCGGCTACTACATGCAGTTGGGTATCCACTACATCTGTCCTAGTCATATACCAACGAGGT
The DNA here is from genome assembly GCA_943136025.2 of Agrotis puta. NCBI lineage: Eukaryota > Metazoa > Arthropoda > Insecta > Lepidoptera > Noctuidae > Agrotis > Agrotis puta. Next base: position 609,657 of record OW964181.2, read on the forward strand.
ATTTTTATATTGGATGCGACCTGCAATTGTAGAAACCAGTCTTTACATTCATTTACGTACGTATCGGGAAACGGTGAGTCCCAGCCGACCCCTGCCCTCCATAGTTTCTGTATCAGAATGCGGCCCCAGATGATGACCGGCATTAATAAGCCGAGTGGGTCATAGACCTTCATGACGTTTGACAGGAGACTACGTTTGGTTAAGGTGTCGGCCGGTAACTGCGAAACTGCTCGGAAACCCAGCGAATCCTGACGTGGGTTCCACTTAACACCTAATACGCCAACCTCGCTACTAGGCGGTAAATAAACGTCGGAGGTTGCGTCGCTTCGAAGTTTCTTTGGGATGAGTGAAAGTGCCTCCGGAACGTTTGACGTCCACGCGCGCATCTTAAAACCACAGGCTTTGTGAACGGTGACTACGTCGGCGGCCAACTGCGCCGCGTCGGTGACACTGGAGTGGCTACCTAAATAGTCGTCCATATAGTGGTCGTCAATTATTGCCTTACAGGCGGCAGGGTAATCAGCTTGGAGTGTTCTTGCATTTTTGTTTTTAATGTAGAGTGCGATGAAAGGACTCGAAACCGCGCCGAAAATCATAGAGGACATACGAAACTCTTTCAGTTCGCCTTCTTTGTTACGCCAGAGGAAGCGTTGGGCGTCTCTGTCTCTTGGAGCGATTTTTATTTGAGGGAACATTTCTTTTATGTCACCGTTTAGAGCCACGGCGCCTTCTCTAAAGCGGAACAAGATATCCAGTAAAGAACAAAGTAAGTCCGGACCTTGTAGGAGCAGGCTGTTTAAACTTACACCCTTCGTTGCCGCGGCGGCGTCGTGGACCGCTCTGAGTTTCTTCTTTTGGGGGTGAAATACGCCGAAAATAGGCAGGTACCAGCGAATACCAGTTTCTACGTCAACGCAGAAACTATTTGGTGGTTTTCGATGGTGATAGGTGATCGGTTCGCACTCCTCAGCGTAGCCTTTTGCGATAACATCGTCTATGAATTTGTTAAAGGCTGTGGCAAACGATTCATCTTTTGCCATCTGGCGTTCGAGGGCCTTGAAGCGCGATAATGCCTGCGGATAGCTGTCAGGTATAGTCTTCGGCAGTTCTTTCTTCCAGGGTAGGCCAACTTCAAAATGTCCGTCATCAAGTTGGCGCGCCGATGATTCGATAATATCTACGGCTCGTTTATCGTCATCGTTTGGGCGAGGGGCGCTTTTCGTTATGCCTAAGGCATCGATGTCATATTGACTTTTGATGAGAATGTCTAAATCGTCCGATACGAGGTTCACAAATTCGAGTGGCTTAGACGAAACGGAAAGCGCGCCGTGAATTACCCAACCTAACAAAGTTCTCGAGGCGACGGGATCACTCTTCTTGCCACATCGCACTTCGCGACTTAGAGACAGGTGCCAATCGGGCGCACCAATGAGGACAGTAGGGGTGACGTCAGTGAATGAAAGTTCGTCGGATAAATCTACTAAGTGGTCATAGTCTGAGAAAATAATTTTGCCTGGGTGTTGCGCGCGCAGCCCCAAAGGTTTGATCGCCCGCGCGTGTTTCACTAAATAACGATCAGACAAATTTCGACCTCGAACATAAAAGTCTACGTAACTTACGTCAACTTCTTTTGTCATACCACTGACGCCTTCAATGCGCAGCCGTTCCTGACAGGTGGGTTTGGCGCCGATGCGCGCAGCAACCTCGCCGTCAATGAGCGTCGCAGTACTGCCCTCATCGAGTAACGCCGTCGTCTGGAACTCGCCGTCAGGACCCTCGAGCACGATCGGGACTACCTTCAGCAGCCCGCGAGGGCGATCTGTTGACTGTGGAGTCCCTGTGACATTTATTAAGATATCTGATGTATTTCCAATTTTGACAGATGGTTCATTTTTGTTGGTTAAATTGTCCACGTTGACAAGAGTGGGTGGTTCAGCAAACAAAGTTTGAATGTTGTTGCATTGGCTGCTGGATGCTACGCTAGGTTTGGAGTTTGCTGTCGTTGTGCCGTGCAGGAGCGCGTTGTGACGTTTCGGGCATCCGTCTACTCCACAACGTTTGGCGCGACAAAAATTCCAAGTGTGTGGGTTGGACTTCAAAACACCGGTAGCATATTTTTGTTTCACGGACCCAACGCCATCTGTCGTCTAATGAAAGCGCTAAGAAAATTTTACAGGTTTTTATGTTGTGAGATCCTTGTTTACAAAAGGTACAACGCTCGGGCACTTTGTCGTTAGATACGGTAGCATGAATTGTTTCCTTCTTCACTTGGAATTTAGAAGGATGCGTTGTGTTCTGTGCCTTAACCGTACTGTCGGCAACAAAGTTATATTTTAACTGTTTATCAGCCTCTACTAAAAGAAATCGTGACAAAATATCCAATTTTGTGAGGTTTGGTTGGTCGGGTGCATAAACGGAAGCAAAGTCCGTAAAACGAGCGCGCGTGTGCTCGCTCAACTTCATCAATATGCACCGAAAGAGCTCTGGTGACCATAAATATTCGCTCTGATTAAGTAGCTTAAGCGTTGTCACGAAGTTGCGTAATTTATTTGCTAAACGGTTTAATTCTTCGGGAGAACTTAGCTTGTGACTGTTGCGCAGCTCGGTGACCTCGCGGGCGATGAGAAGTTCCGGGCGCGCGTATGTCTGCTCTAGGGCGCTCACGATGTCGTCCGGTTCCCCAGAAGTCCACAAAAGAGACGCCACGGCCTGGTACGCCGGACCGCGCACAGCGTTGTTTAAACGATCTAAATTATCTGACGGAGAAAAATTAGATTTAGTTCGTTCATAACTTCTCTTGAACGCCATCCACTGACTAACTTCGCCCGAGAACGTGACGAGTTCCGGTCTCTTTGGTCTGTTGGAAAGGGCGTTTATAGCTTGGGTAAGCTGAGTTACGGGGTCTGAGATAGGGCGTTCAGTCGTATTTAACTGTTGTGTTGTATCGTTGTGGTAATTGTTACCGGCGGCGCATGTAAATGACGACGGGGCTGCATGGTTGACATTCGGTACACAGAACGATACCGTGTTGGTAGGAGCGGCCGGCTGTGAATGTTGTCCTTGGGGGTTGCCCAAGGTGACAGTCGGTGCCTCACCAGGCATGTTTGCGTTAGTTACCGTGCTCATGTTCTGCTCGTGGACCCACGCCGTGGTGCGTTTTGTGGAATGAAAAGACAATCGTGAACAATGGGATTTAGAAGACTTATCTGATGCTTCCAAAGCGGCTAGACTGGCTTGTAGTTCCGTCTCTTGCGCCTCAGCTTCGAGGCGGGCAAGCTCACGGTCACGTTCCGCCTCACGCTCAGCTTGTTGTCGTGCACGCTCCACTCGGCGCCGCATTGCGTCAGCTTCGATGGCCAGTTTTTGAGCGCGGATGGTCGCCGAAGACCTCGAGGAGTGAGTGCGTTCACTGCACGAATGTAAACTATGAAAACTATGTGCGCTGCGTGAGGGTGCTTTTGCATTTGCGTCTAAAACCGAATTAGATCGAACGCTTGGACAAATTGCGAGGCTAGGTTGTGCCTGGTCGCAAGGTTCAGTGCCCGCGGGCTGTGTAGTCGAGCTAATTGGTAATGCGAAAGCATCCTCTGTTGCTGTTGCCAAAGCCGGCCGGGCGCCGCCCCGTGAACGTTCGCGACGTTCGGGCTGCGTCAGATCGACTTCCGTGGCCGTAGTATCCTTGTTTGCCTTGCTTTGACTACGTGTTTCCACCATGGTTAATGAATAAGAATGACGAAATGAATGTTTACTAAGCGAAATGAAAATTGAAAAAAACTTACGTCAAAATGAAAATGTTGAAAATGGTTTGTTTTTAGGCGAGAATGGACCAAAAATGTTGGTGAGCAAAATGGACTGTAGGTAATTTGAAATTGGAGGATGATGGAAACACTGATAGAATGAATAATTAAATTTATTAACAGAAATAACTTGATAAACTATACTTGCAAGGCAAATTGGACACTTGACCACAACAACTGACATTTATTTGAACAGACAAAATCATTATAAAAAATAGTTCTTAAAAAGAAAAGGTGGCATCCCAGCCAGTCGCCAACAGTATGTAAACTGTGATATCCTACTAACTGTGGGAACAGTGATACATGCTTTTTTTGAATCCCGATTTTTAGAACCATCTCCGTAAAAAAGTGCCTGATACATTCTGTCTCATCATCTACTGATTTATGATCTCCTAGTAAAGGTGTGAACTAACGAGAATATCTAAAGATCTTCTAAGTTGGTAGATAGTGATGATTCTATTGTGAAAAATAATTACGACCGTAAAAAATATGTCATTGAAAGCCCCACCAGAGAGTCTTAAAACAGATGTTGGGGTAGTAAAATCTCTGTGGCATATGATGCTCTGGTAGCTCTGAGAAAAATGGTCCATATTTCGCCGGGATTCCAAGATCAGTTTGTTTGACTTTCGGACTTTTCTAAAGTTGAATTGTGGTCCATTTATGTCGTACGTAATGATGAGATAAATAAGGTTTATTTAAATTTTAGTGTGTAAAACATTAGTCCATACAATGCGTTACTGTCTAGGTTTGTAGTAATCAGTCACAAAGTCGTCGTGGGAAAAGTTTGCCTCTTCGTCTTCGTAAAGAAAGAATTTCATTTTGAGAACCGTTATTATTCTTACATCACATAATAAACTATGATGCTCTAGTAACTGTGAGAACACTGCTCTAAAACTTGCTATCTTTGGTCAAAAGATTTTTTATGCGTTTCCTTCTCTCCTTTACTTTACCTGACTTTTTAGGTTGCGCATCCATTTACTTCAAAACGTATCCTTCTGAGTTCTTATGTTGCCCTAGTAAAGATGTTTTGGGGGTAGGAGGAACAGAGTGGAAAGTTCCTGACTACCCCGGTGAAAAGGAAGGTACCTTCCGACCAGACGGGTGTTGCGTCTGGCGGGCTTTCTGCCCGACATTCATTGTCGGAATGTTCTATGTGTACTAAACTCGCAGATAACTTTGATTGCGCGATGTAGACATCTTTCTGATATAGTTCTTCCGTCGTTGCAGAGATGGCGCTAGTGTCATTTTTGTTGACAGTTATTATGTTCGCTACAGTGTGAACGAATTAATATTAAATCTAATATTGGTTTAAATAATAAACTGAATTGCTGTGGGAAACTGTGCTTGTGCATGGGAAATCGCCGTTGCGTAGTTGTTAACTTATTACCTGAGATGTATGTTACTCTAGTTCTGTAAGAATAGTGATCTCAAGTCGTAAAAGAAGTTTTTTAAGGTAAGTTAGGGTTGTGAATGGATGAAACGAAAAAAAAAACTTTTGCCCCTGCTTCAGATCAATGATTTCAAAGTTACTAGAGCATCATAGTCTACCAGGTGATGTAACAATGCAAGTTTGAAAGATGGAACTTCTTTGCAAAGCTCCCGCGGTAGAGGCAAGTTTCCCACAACGACGTTAAATGTCGTTGTGAGAAATTACGGTATATTATTAAAACTTAACAAAACACTAATTTTAAACGCTCAATAAGATAATCCATAACTCTATAGACACGAAAATAATGAAAATCCTCATTACAATCATCAATGGTTTAGGAAAAAAATCAACAGTTACAGAAGAAATACATATATCTTGGAATCTTCAAATGTGGACCACTTGTCTCACGTTTACCAGAGTATCATAATTTTGTTAGAGGTTTAACATCCCTATATTTTGCTCCCTTACCTTCTTTTAACTTTACCTGACTTTTTACGTTGCATGGTCTGTGAGTTGAACCTTTCTGAGGACTTTTGCTGTCCTAGTTAAGGTGTGAACTAATTTTTAAATAGACTAATATTTATTGATATTACGTGCTGTGAAAAAAGATGCTTCTTCGTGGGAAATAACCGCGTGCACAAGTTATAATCACAGTTACGTGCGTAGCTATGATACTCTAGTAATTGTGAGAATAGTGATCCCATATCGTAAAAGTCGTTATTTTCATTCTTCAATCTCGGCTAAGGTTTGAATTTTCAAAAGAAAGAAAATGAATGATGAATGTAACGAATAATAGTTATTTATGCAACCGTTGTATAATCAGGGGTATTAAAACACGAATGTGGGTTTATCACACGAGGCGTAGCCGAGTGTGATAATAGTATCACATGAGTGTTTTAATACCTAATTATAACGGTTGCATACAAGACTTTATCTACAATCATGCTGTGAATCCTCTATAAAAGATTCTCATAACATACCATATTCGCATACCATATTCGAGTGAAAAAATGGCGGGATATAACACGATAAGACGAGTTGTTCTTTTTTCAAAATTTTAGCGATCTGGTGGTGAAAATGTCATTGCATGAGAATGTTCTTTTTTTGAAATTCATTATAACACGCGTTTGGATGATATAATGACCATTATATCATTGAGTGTTTTAATGTTGGCAATAAGCTAATTGTTATAGGTTCTTTTATAGAGGATTAATAGCATGATAGTAGATAAATAATATTTTGATCTTGCCAGATGTAGATCAGTGTTCTCACAGTTACTAGAGCATCATAGTTCATCATGTGATTGTGACGTAGCAATATAAGTTTTCTCAATTTTTGGTTGGTTTGTAAAAATAAATAGCGCCAAGAAGAAAGCTTTCCCAGTACGACACGTAGTAGGGCTGATTTATTGATATTAATAAAATGCTGTGTTTACTCGTATATTATGCATTTTACACTGAAGTTATAAAAGACATCTGGGCTTTGAGAAACATCAGGAATTGTTATATCATCTTTGAATTTCAATAAAATATGGATTATTTTTCTCACAGTAACCAGTGAGTTTATTAACCAGAGTACCATATGTTTCAAAGAGGTGTCAACTACCCTACATTTTGTTTGAGCTTCGGTGTTATAACTTTCAAAAGAAACAATTTTTTTCATTAATCAGTTTGTCATAATATGTGAATGAATATCTCGGTTTGCCCAATGGAGTAAAACGGTTGGAAGCGAAACCCTCCTTCCTGCCTTTGGTACCCTAGTATCCGTGAGAAAGATATCTTCTTCTTCAACTTTGATTGTAAACTCACGTGTTCCTAAGAAATCTAAACTGAGCTTTACCTTCTCAATACTTTAACGTGGGAAAATCGTTGTAAGCTCAAAATTCCATTTTGCTCTTGGCATGCTTTGATGCCTTGGTAGCTGTTAGAACTACATATCCATATCCGCATGCCGGAATTAATTGAAGAAGATTGTGTATTTTTTAAACACACCAACATGTAAATTGGTTATTATCCTGTTGACTTCTGATATCCCAGTGCTCGTACAGGGTTGAAGGATTTCGTTATAATAGTGTTACGTCGATCGAGTTGCGATAGCAATCAATAAGCTTCTTGAAGTTTCCAGAAGGTTCTCGACAATTCTATTGCAATCTCTGTTGGGTTGTTTTAATAAGTGATTTGTGTGTCATTATAGTTATTTATGCAACTGTTGTATAATCAGGGGTATTAAAACACGAATGTGGGTTATAGATAATAGTATCACATGAGTGTTTTAATACCTAATTATAACAGTTGCATACAAGACTTTATCTACAATCATGATGTGAATCCTCTATAAAAGATTCTCATACCATAGTGTAAGCCAGTGTTCCGCAAAGTGTGTGCCGCGGCACACTGGTGTACCGTGATCATTAGTTGGTGTGCCGTGGAAAAATAAGGTTATCTTAGAAAATTATTTTTAGTAAGAAAAATTTAGACCGTTTAGATTAAATACCTTTTCTGAAATTTAAAGTTTAAGTTTGTTGATTAATAATAAAAGTTGATTAATATTACTTAAAAACTGTTTTTTAATTTGTGGTGTACCTCAACTTTTTTTCGTTTTCCTAGGTGTACCTTGAACACAAAAAGTTTGCGGAACACTGGTGTAAGCTAATGGCAGGAAATAACACGATAAGACGAGAATCCGAAATTACGAATTAGTCTACAAAATATTATTCTTTTTTCAAAATTTTAGCGATCTGGTGGTGAAAATGTCATTGCATGAGAATGTTCTGTTTTGGAAATTCATAATATCACGCGTTTGGATGATCATAATATCATTGAGTGTTTTAATGTTGGCAATAAGCTAATTGTTATAGGTTCTTTTATAGAGGATTAATAGCATGATAGTACATAAAAGATTATTTGGTTTTAATTGGTGTTGATTAATTTACCCCTAGCCAGCTCGTATCAACAGTTACTGAATAAATACATAGTATAAACTACTGTTAAGGTATGTTTTTTGAAACCTAATCCGAGCTACAAATGCATTATTGGAATGTAAAATAATTCTAATAAGACTGACAACTAATTAGAAATTAAAAAAATACTTTTAAAAGTAAAACGGTTGGAGGCGCCGGGTATCGATCCCGGTACCTCTCGCATGCTAAGCGAGCGCTCTACCATCTGAGCTACGCCCCCTGATACTATAGTTAACGAAACAATCGACTATATTCTGATCAGATAGTAAGTAACCTTGTTTTAAAGGCAAGGACCTTGCAATCAATTTCGAAAACCCCTGTTGGAAACTGCATTAAATATTTACTTCGCTTATTCGATAAGTTACTATATAATCAATTGTGAAACGTGTTTTATATTTTCATCGCAGTTGTACAATAGGCCACACATCTGTGGAAATAAACCAGTTTGAGATGGCCTCGTGTTCTATCAAAGTTCTTTACTACAGTAGGCCATCTATAACAGCAACACTTGTTCTGGGCCGCTTGCCGACACTCCTTACTTGGGAGAATTTCATTCAACCGGTGTTATAGATTGAGCAACCTGCATCAATAAATTAATTTCTCTCAATAAGTTCACAGATCTTTGTTAATAAGGTCGTAGCAGGTAGTCCAATGTCATAGCAGGAAGTTTTGAAGGGTAGAAGACCTTACAAACTGGACCGACACACGTCACGGTGAAGATCCTATTAATCCGAATTTCCAATAAATGACACCTTTCATTCTACTTCTCTTTGTATTTCTTCGGCAATCAAAGATAAACAATCGGCTCAGCGTACATACATCAGTGATCTTAACAATCCTTATTACCAGGATTGCATACTGTTTAACAACCCGATTTAATACCAGTGGCATATCAAAGTAATTTATAGTACGTGAGATAACAGACTTGTGTGGCCAAACGAAAACGTGCTCTTTGGCAGAGTGAAAGGTATGGCATTCATGTTCGAAATTGATTGCAAGATCCTTGCCTTTAAAACAAGGTTACTTATTATCTGATCAGAATATAGTCGATTGTTTCATTGATTATAGTATCAGGGGGCGTAGCTCAGATGGTAGAGCGCTCGCTTAGCATGCGAGAGGTACCGGGATCGATACCCGGCGCCTCCAGTATAACTCTTTTTGGAAAAGGGTTTATTATCTCGTTGTAAACTTTATTATTTACTTTTGAAACTAGACTGAAGTTTCGTTATCTAAGAAAATCTGTTAGTATCAGCTAATTTTAATAGTTTAGTTTCTTACGCTTGTTTAGGTTATTGAACAGCTGTGAAAACGTTAGGTAATCGTTATTTTAAGTGGAATATTCAAAGATTGGCTTAACAACTGACCTATCTTCTGACCTATCGTAGACGTCGGCTGTTTAGGTCTTTCGTTAATTTTTTGCCTTACATTTTCGGAATTTACTTGAAAGCGGATGATTCACAAATATGTCACATTTTTTTATTTGTTTTTGACGCACCATCTCTTGTTCTCCCTTACTTCTTATTAGTCTTCATCTGAATAAAGACTCGCCTTATGGACCTATATTAACACAGCCCATTTATGTTTTTTTGGCCATTTATTAAATATGTTTATTAAACATAAATTTTTCGACGCGTTTTCTTCGTTCATCTCCATTGTATAGCATTCCAATGCAAAACAGACATTTTGACAGTTGAATGACATTGTCAGTAATGCTAGGTTGGTTAATGGTTCATAAACGATCTGTAGAAATTTTAGGAAAATAAACAGTTTTACCACGATGGTCACACGCCAATAAATAGCTAGCTACAATAAAAAAAGCTTTATTAAAGTAAGCCAAATACACGTGACGATTAGACGTGTGAAGTTCGCAATACGAAACTGTGGCCACCGACTCTGGAACAGCTGGTCTCCTGGGAGCCGTTTATAAGTGCGCGTTATATCTGAATACATTCGACCGCACTTTACTTAACCTAACATGAACACAAGTTTCTGATAAAAAAACACAAGGAACTTGTAGATTCTGAACAGCGATTTGATAACAAGAAGTTAGCTCTCTAATTTTAATTAATGCATTTTTAATAGTTTTTCAGAGCAAATCATTTCTGAGGTATTTGGCATTGCTTCACAAATGATACGAGAGATACCGACCAACTAACAATAGGTGGATCCCAATCTCAACACTTCTTTTCACAGAGAGGAAATCTTTGACCCAACAGTGGGATCTTTGTGGTTTGAAAATGCCATGTGACAAGATAGAATTTTCCATGGATTTTCATCATTTTCAACAGATAACGTAATGTGACTATTCAGTTACCAGGTATTCAGAAATGCAAAGAAGACTTGTATCCTTAATGAAGCCTCATGCTCTGGCTAATGTGTGGTTTCTAATTGGTCAATAAAGTTCATTATCACAGCGAATCAGAAATGAAAGTCACTTACTCAATTAATATTGCCTTGAGCAATATATAACGCATTGCACTACATGAACGTGAGATTTGATATAAATGCTATCAGGGGGCGTAGCTCAGATGGTAGAGCGCTCGCTTAGCATGCGAGAGGTACCGGGATCGATACCCGGCGCCTCCAAATATTTTTTTATCATTTCCGTCCCCTTTTTAATTTATTTCGTTTAGAAAACTTAATTTTGAACTAACGACTAAATTATTTAATAATTTTTTAACATAAAGTCTTCCTGGAATCACTTAAAGACTATTGGATCTTTGGGTGTACCATTTAAAACTATTCGGTTTCTGTTTCGGAAACATTAAAGAAGTTCTTCTAGTGAAAACACTTGAACTTCGACCTACACAGACAATTGTTTTGATACAAAATTGGTTGTTAGATATAGGCTTTTTTCCAACATTCCACTAAGTAACGCAAAGACTATGTTGATTTTGTTCAGTTTAGGTAAAGTAATAGTACCTAAGAGGTGACTGGCTAAATTGGTGTCTTATTGGATTCAAAGGCTGACGTCCACAGTCTAGTTGGCACTGTTTAATACGAAAACCCCTGATTTAAAACGGGTTGTCAGATTTAAGACCTTGAGAGAGAGTCGCGACTGGTGATAAGTGGTCAACAGTCGCGATTGTCAAATGACAGGCAGGTCCAACGTCTAATCGTGCTTTCCGAGGCTCAGAAGAAATTCGCTGTGTAGTGGATACACGCATATGGACATGTGCGGCCGATATTATTAAGTCACAAACTGTAATTTATTAACCCGACACTAATTTATATTATGTGAAAGAAAATATAGAATGAAACTGCGATCTTGTCTCGCCTTAATGTCTTAATTTTGATAAATCTGGAACATACGTAGGATGAGGCTAGGAAATAGTGTTCTTTTTATCCCGGTGGAATGACCCTGTTCGTTAATTTCCGAACGCGACGCTACGCCGGCAAAAAAAAAAAAACGTTTAGAAATAAGAAACACGTCTTTCGTCCGAATCACATTCACACTCCTACAAAAGTTCATAACAGCTAACAATTCCTCCTGCCCTGGTACCTGTTACCAGAAATTATGGACGTATATGAAAGTTTTAATTAAATGCAAGTATCAAACTATTTGGTAATAGCTGCAGATACGCCGTGCATCACGTCTGACTGTGGGAGTCGTTCCAAGAAATTCTGTTACGAGCTCTAAATTCAATTTATTTTCTCACGATTGGGGTTACTATTTCATATAATAGTGTTAAATCATAATTTACGAGTATTAGGAAGGAAATTGTCTTAATGGGGTGCAACTACAAGCACAACAGACTTACATCATCAATGCAGATCTAAAAAACGCCACTATGAATACTGATTTTAGCAATGTTGAAAAATTGTTCTGTATGATTTATATTTGCATAACCATTTGTAAATTGAAATTTTATAAAGTGACATTTTAGACACGCTGATCTGACGCTGGCCTTTTGTAAAATACGTTACGGGCTGCTCCCCGTCTAACCCTATGCATGCAAGAGCAACCGCTTATCTGACCTCCACAATATAGTTTTTGGTAACTATAAGGGGGGTGCCTTTCCACCAGAGATGTGCTATGCAGCTATGTTGAGAGAATGTAAAAGCTAAGCCACGAAACTATGGTCGCTGGACTTACGAATTATCGTGACCCCGTAACGTAAAGGGCTATTGAAGTACACCGTGGATTTTCATACGATTCATCAGTACGAGTCTGACAGTCCCTTTCGCTCTGCCCTGAGTGGGAGGACTCATTTGATGTAAATCATCACGATAAAAACAAGCTATGAAACTATGTGAGCGTTTCCACTGACGCTAAAGTATGTAGCGGTGCGAGTAAGATGTTGTATGAAGATCGCCGCCGTAAAATAGCTGAGCGAGGATAATGCGCAGTGCCAGCTATGCGATGTTTCGATAGTAGGGAAGACGACTCATAACGGGCATCCATATCACACATCCATAGCACGCATCCATAGCACGCATCCATAGCACAAATCCATAGCACACGTCTTTCCCCACAAAAAAAAAAATCTTAATTGAATCCGTTTCCACCAGTGCTATGCTATGTGCACCAATTAATATGATTGCTGGATATCAAACGCATCCATAGCAACGTAGCATAGCACATCTCTGGTGGAAAAGCAGCCTAATACACCTTGATTTTTTTGGCATCTGCCTACCAAAATAGCGTTGAATATAGAAATTTAATAATTTTTACGAAAATATGGTGTAGTGAGCTCCAGTTATTACAAATTCCCCAAGTTCCATGGCCAAGAAGTTGGAAAATCGGGTTGAGAAGAGAAAATCAGATTAGATTTGTAATTGGACCGATTTAAGTACTCCAAACTCGTCTGCGTCTTAATGTAGAATATTATGCGTGGCGCGTCGCTTGAAATGTGCGTGAAAGTAATACTCAATGTGGTCTTGATCTAGTTCAAATAGCTAGAGGCATTGCGTATTGCAGTGGTTGTCTAAGAACGTTAAATTCGCTTCTGTTCATGTCAGGGGGCGTAGCTCAGATGGTAGAGCGCTCGCTTAGCATGCGAGAGGTACCGGGATCGATACCCGGCGCCTCCAACTGATCTGCTTTTTACTTTATTTTTTACTGCAATCAAAATGTTTTTTTTTTATCTATATACCTACTTATTATGTATTTAGTTATTATAAAGTGTTTTTATTTTTATCTATCATTGCCCTACAACATACTTATAATATTTTATATAATAAGTAACACATTCACGTGCTCTATGAAAGCAAAAGCGGAGTTTAAATCTCTCCTTCAAACGTTAACTCGCACGGTGCATGGTAATTTCTCACGCGTACCAGGATACCATAACCCCTCAGGTAGACGTTTAAAATGTTTGTATGAATCTGAGGGGTTCCTGAGTACGCCTCTGGAATATGAAAGATGCCAGTCAAGTAAACCGTTTCACAACATCACAAAAACCCTTAGATGTTGAAAAGCGACCTTTAATAAATGTAAAAAAAAACAAACAAAATGTTTGTATTATAAAGTTTTTTTTTTTATATCATTGAGAAAATAAGACGCTCCATAATAAAACTGTACAATCTTGCAATTCCCAAGAAAACTAGGGTCTCATGAGAGTACAAGAAGTAGTCTGGAATTTATTTTCACGCAAAATTAAAACGTCTGTTGTGTGGATGTGCAAAATGTGCACAATATCTACTGCTTAGTTCTAGTCTACTGTTTATCCTGCTTTTGAATAGTTTCTCACAGTCACTAAGGCACCATACATCCATAGGGGTGGTTTTATAGCACAAATGGTGAAGAAAACCGCACAACAACAAGAAGGAATGTTATTAAAGTTTCAAAGCGGTTTTTTTTAAGAAGCCTTAGAACCTTGAGTATTCTTGAGATTCCCAAGACAACTAGAGACTCATAAGGACTTAGGAGTTATAGTAGGTGCAAAATGAAAACGTTACTTATATCATGTGCATCATTTGGTAGACCCTCACTTATTCAATTTCTGAACAGTTTCTCACACATACCAAGGCACCATGGGGTCGTAAGGGTTGTTTTATCGCCGCAGATGCCAACGACGGAAGCCTAACAATAATAAGGAATGTCGTAAAAAATGGACCAAAGATTATTAAGTAAAGTAGGTTTAACAAACTTCTTCCCCTTTAAAATAAGGATAGTCCAAGATATCACCAATTAAACATATTATTCCTTAATACTAAAAGATTTGATTTAAATAAAGTTTTTTTTTGCCATCACATAAAATAAAAGTTAGACAAGTTAGACAGCGTGTTGCCGGAAAATGTAAGTAGAAAACTTTTAATTAAATGCGCCGTAGATCGCTGCAGGTGCAATGTCGGGTTGTTACGCGTCAACTCGTAACAAGTTTAAAATAATATGCTTTCACACTTAAAATGTAAGAAGTTTCAGATAAGCCGCTTTACGTTTTTTTTTGTAAATATTTGTTTGTTGAAAATAAATTTTTATTTGGAAAAATCTTATCAGTAATAATCGCATATCGACAGACGTTGGTAATTCAAATACTTAAATATATTTTATTATCCTTTATAAGTATTTAGATTTAGTTAGGTATATTTATTGGTATGATGACTTTAATATTAAAATTATTCTAATTTGATGCGTAAAACTGGTAAAAAAAAACGACGGGTTGCACTCTGGGAGTGCCGGCAGAAGTGAAAACTTGAATAGTAATTGTTGGAAATATCTTGTGAACAGATTTTAGTAAAACTCGCAAAAATGGTTGACTTTTTATTTCAATAATTTTCCAATGTGACATACATCTTTTATAAACAATGTTACCTAGCAACGAATGTATCCAGCATACAAACTTCTTTAAAAGTAATAAAGTAACACGAACACGCAAGCGCCCTGCGCCGTCCTACGCTTTTTCGGTCAGGGTCACGTGTCCTGACGCGAGTTTAAGATTTTATACCCATTACAGAAAAGTGCTCAACGCCGCTAAAGAAGTTTTCACTTCAAAAAAATATTTGTTCCTTCTTTAACTAAAGCTCAGTTTAAAGTTTCAAATACTCAGAATTTGCAGAAGCAAGAATAGATGATTCACGCACGCGCGAGCCCCTAACTTGTAAATCTCAGGGATCCCCTTTAGTTCTCACGCGTACTAGGATATCAGAAATCTGTTAGAATGCTGTTACAGTTTGAATTTCAAAAGCCTTAAAGTTCCCGGCAAGAAAGAGACAGATAAATTCATAAATACGCCAAGGATTAGGGAAGATTTAACTAAAGAATAACCATTCCCATCGCTACTGGGAGACCATAACGGTTCAGATGGTTTTCGAGGGTCCAAAAACTTACAAACCAAGAAGATGACAGTTAAATTCTTTAAAATATTTATACAGAAAGAAAGAATCTATCTTGAGAAATCTTGTCAATCTTAGTATTCTCATCGCAACTAGGATATCAGAACATACCAGGATGTTTGTCGACATTCCTTAGGTAGGAAAAGTACCCCATGGGTAATCGGGTTGCAATGGTTTCTCATAGATACCAGGGCTTCTCAGCCCCAATGGAGGTTTAATGGAACGCAATGGATATTTACCACACCCGTGGGAAGTGGGGGTGCTTTGCGTAAACCAACCCCTGCACAAAAATGTGCCACTGCTCGAACAGGCTTACCTTAGCGCATTGTTTAAATAAATAAAATTTACTATTGTAAAGAAAATAAGTTTACATTATATTCTTCTATTCAAATCTTAAAATGTAACAATAGCGATTTGTTTTATTCCCACTGAAACTCAAAAAGGGTTGAATTACATTCTCAGGGATACTAGCAGATCATAAGCCCATGGAGTTTTATTGGCTTAAACAAGACAGCTGTCAGATATGCATACCCGTCGCGCTTTGAAAGTGGAGGGCACATCAGTACCTGCTCAGGCTACACTTTTTCTCTATGCTTTTTAGAAAAGACGTAAGAATGCTCCAGAAAAGATGAACAGCAATATAATATTCTTTTCTGGAATGGGTTTTGGAGATTTCTATTTTTGAAACGTGACATTTTAAAATTATCTAAGTACGGATCTTCGGAACCGATATGAGTATGATATCAGAAATAACATCAATCTAATAATCTTACATAGGAACAGCTTTGTGTTAGACAAGCCTTCCTCATAATTTACACCGCAGCAGTACAATTTGGCCCGTGACCTTTTGGGCAGTAGGCTACCCCAAGGACTTATTCATCTTTATGCGTGGCGTTTGCAATCACTTACACAGGTCGTAAATAACTCATGCTTTGATACAGAATGAAGGGAACCTCACCCTGATTAGAATGTATTAACTCTCGGACACCACTGAGTTTTAAGTATAATCAGATGATCAGTACCAGGCAACCATCATTTCTAAGAGGTAGAATTATTGGGACACAGAGAAGAGAATACGATAAGTTGTTTGCTAGAGTAATCTAATTACCTTCATAAGAAAAGATTCTGAGACTGCATAACTAACGTGACAATTTTTTTGTCAGCAGGACATCTGCGGAATTATGTAATAAAAAAAGTTTTTAGTGTTTTACAAGTTTTTTTTATTATAGAATAACTCAAAATAATCAAAGCTAATCAGTAGTGGCGTGAATTCTAGTTCGTATTGTTATATTTATCGGGTGAACAAAGCATTAAAATATCGGGTCTTCTTTATAGATAAGTGTGGAACTCAGTAGATGATATAATTTATTTTTATCTTCGTTTGGTTTGGTTGCAAAAACGGGACAATTTTGGACTCGCGGGGGATACCGGGGCAGACTGCCTGAAAGCGGGACGTAAGGTCACGTTATGCATAACACAACTTCATACCTAAGCTGATATAAACTAAAGTATAGGCCAGATATTGTAATCATACATAATAACACGGTTCTTTGTCAGCCATTATTTTATTTAATCAACACTACATTGATTGGGCACTACTGCTTTGTTTAATGTCGTACTCCGAGTGAAAGGCACGTGCGCGTGCGTCGAATAATAACGCGTATGACGAAATGTCACGTCGGCGACGTGATCTAGTTTAGATCGCCTTGGGCATTGCGTACTGTGTGCTTTGGACACTATACAACAGCGAATTGGTGATGGTAGCTAACAGGGGGCATAGCTCAGATGGTAGAGCGCTCGCTTAGCATGCGAGAGGTACCGGGATCGATACCCGGCGCCTCCAGAATATTTTTATAGTTTTTTTTTTTAAATATTGTTGAAGTGAAAACTTCTTTAGCGGCGTTGTGCACTTTTTTTGGAATGGAATGGGTAAAAAATGTATTCGTGTGTGTTTATTACTATTCAAGTTTTCACTTCTGCCGGCACTCCCAGAGTGCAACCCGTCGATTTTCTAAGAAATCTACTAGGCGAACATTAAATTGTCTTTACATACGTATCACCGTACTCTTCTACCCATGTTGCTCATTTGCGACTTCCCACCTCTTGTTGGTGCACATGACAACTTCCTTTCTGCTTTTCTCCTAGTACACGACTGGTGGTATTGCCACTTTCCTTTTCGATTATTTTTTAGTTTGATATCACGTTTAATTTAATCTCCTTGAGAAACCTCATGTGTAATTCGCGAATATATCTATTGTATTTACTGGCGCCTTCATCAGAGGTGAAATATTAGAATCTTAAAAGAAATAATAGATATCCCGTTTAAAGATCTAATGATGATATTGTAACTAACCATGTCAGTACAAAAACTTATATCGTAAATAAACGAGACAAGTAGACACCTCTTTAAAATATGAACCGGGATCAATTTTCCAGCTCGGTAAGGCTTAGTGTCTGAAGTCGGTAATAGCTTGCTTTCTGGCAGAGTACTTAAGGTGAGCTGGACCGGACAGCTTGTAATAGTGCTGCCAGCACTATCATCTTACAACCGCGGAGGAAATAAACTGTTGTGCTGTTTCTGAACGAATTTTTAGAATAAATGTTGTCGATAAGAAAGAGATTGTTGTGTTATTGTTTGTTTATTATTAATGTTTATTATAAAAATATTGAAAAACAAACAAACTTGCAATATTAGAGAAATTATGAATTAATTCACCAAGGATTGATTTGTTTAGTTTGTACGTTTTCATAACGACAACGATTTTCACGAACTTTTAATATCAGAAAATTAAACCTTTTCAATTAACAAGTTACACATTTTCAGTAAATCGCTTTGTAAAATGCACGAATTTTATCTGATTCAGTTTCCGATTTAATGCCACGACTTTCATGAAAATATCTCAATTAAATTGTGGAGGAGAAATATTTAATGAAGTACAAAAGCTCGATTATAATCTGTATTTGCGCTGCGCGGTCCGATATTGGCCAATAAATTAATGGGTGCATTTTGACGTTGATTGTGAACCTCGCCGGGTCAAACAAGCGTGTGTTTGAGAGCATTCGATAGTTCGATCGGTTTGTTTTTCCACCACTAGTACCCATAGTGCCACTAGAGCTCCTGCTGTATTATGCTTGCCTGGTGCAAATTCAAAGCTTTGAATTTGCTCTTTGTTTTTATTTGTTTGTACAAGGAATATGGTTGGACTGTGACGTGATTTTTTCTAAACAGTATAGACTTATCGACGCTGTGTGTGAAAATAAAATCTCCGATTGAGTACAAAAGGCGTGAATAAAATGGAGTATCACTGTTTCAAATTGTTCGTTGACCCATAATGCACATAATATGTGATTACATAATTATATTCCATCCTTTCACTAAGCACAAGCTAACTAAACAGGTACTTTTGGTTTTATAGAAAAGAAAATAATATTAACATTTATTTAAATTATATTTTTCTGTTCCCGAGAAATTTCATAAACAGGGCTGCCCAAGTAAAGCCCTGCTTAGCAATAAACTAAACTGAGCTCATAAAAGTAACATAAACATGACTTTTCACCGAGAACTGGTGCGAAAAGTCTCCATTAATATTTCGAAAGCATAATCGCGAGAAGCATTTTAATATCCCGAGGATGGCATTAACCGGAGCAGAAGCGTAGCGCGCGCCGGGACGTCGCCGGGGCGCCGGGACTCCGGGAAGCGCGAATCCCGGACTGTGCCGGAATTACGCCGGGATTAGCCACCGACGCGGCCCGGGATTAACCCGAGAACAATGCGCCGGCCATTACGTGACAGATGGACTTTCCTCATTGTTGTTTTGTTAGGTGATTTTTTAAAAGCTCATGTGACTTACCTGAATAATGAAAGCGGAATTCAAAGGGAGCGTGATTGATACGAGCCGGACCGAGGAGAAGTGCTTAGAAACAGATTGACGATGAACACGCTGAATTATGTATGTGTCGTTGTGTTCTCCAGAAAATAGCTATTTCTAAACATGGAATCAATAATATCTGCTGTTTCCTATCATTTATGGGAAGCAGCGAGCTTCGCACGCAGGGCTTATTAATGAAACCATTTGCGAAAATTCTTGGTTTGACTAAATGGTAGAAAATGAAATAAATTTTGAAAAACACACTCGAGCTAGTGGGCATACGTATGTTCTATAGGCCTGAGATGACGTTAAAAAAATACAAAAGCGATGTACGCTATAAATAAAAAAGCGCTCATGAAAATTGTAGTGATTACATGAGTGCAGGTAAAGCATGGTTTCATGATGGAAGGAAGTAAATGCGTCACTCGCTACTCGCGGCATTTCCTAGCGGAATAATTTGCGTGATTGCCACCACCCGCAGCCGGGAGATGAGATGCCTCTACATGATTTTATATAAATGTCATGCACTAGAGCTTATGGTTTCCTGGTGGAATACGTCAAGAGACTTAATGAACATCTTTTTGCCTTATTAATCTGAATTGCAAAAAAGGTGCTTTTAAATTATAATCGTGCGCTGTAGTACTGCAAACTTTTAGATCTAAATAAAAATGCCTCATAACAATATACATCAGATTTTAATTCAAAAACCCCATTTCGCTTTAGAAGTTAGAGTTGTTTCACAAATTAATCGAATAATTCAAATCCTGATCAAATATTGATTGGAGCAGTCCCGAACAATTGCGTAACTACGAAGATATTTAGCGGTAAGCTATTTATTTATTTATTAAACAGGCAAGCGATTGAAACTTAAGTGCGGGCTTAAGGGGCTGCGGTTTTACCAATTTCCTGCGAATTAATATTCAATACTCCGCGCTGTGGTCCCATAGATAGAAGATAGGAGCTTCCCTATCATCTCCCGTGGGTTTTATAAGAGGATTTCACAATGTAATTATCAGGGTCCCATGAGCTGTGCGGAGGTCACAATTGATTGCCGGAGGTATAGGTACTCGTATATTGTTGGTGCGGGGGAATTGCTTCCAAGACAATCGTATTTCTCATTGATTGGTACTATGTTATATTCAGAAGTTTTGAGCAATTTCGTTTATTTTATTAAGTTAATGGAGCGGACGCAATGGGCAATAAATAGGTCCAAAAGTTAGATATTTTATTGCAAACAAATCATTTTGTACCGGTATAAAAGTAAAGTTTATAACACAATATATTGATTTAGTGGTTTCGTGTAGGTGTAGGTACACCTACACGAAACCATACTACTACTAACATATAAATACATACTTAAAATTATTGTATAAAAAAATTCTTGTTAATCCGCGCAGTTTTTTATCGAGCTCTTAGAATAAAGTAAAATAATAGACATACTTACTTTAAACCTATGGCACCCTGGTGCGATGAAATCGATAACGCATTGTTTCTCGTCTAGAAACTTCTTTCTTCAGTCAGTCTGGATGGATGAAATGAGATGCTTCTAAGAAATCCAAACTAATATTATAAATGCGAAAGTAACTCTGTCTGTCTGTCTTTTCTTCACGCCTAAACTACTGAACCGATTTCAGTGAAATTTGGTACAGACATAGTTTGGAACATGAGAAAGGACATAGGATAGTTTTTATATATATTTTTACGGGTTAAACTGCGCTTGCCGAGGTTGGTCTGTGGATGGCTGACCATCTGTCATAGCGAGTTTCCTCCGTGCCTCAGAAAGCACGTAAAGCCGATGGTCCCGGCTGTCATTTGAAGATCTTTGATAGTCGTTACTGTCAGAAGCTCTAAATTCTGACAACCAGTCTTACCATGGGGTATCGTATTACCCAGTTACTGGGTTGTGGAAGTCCGACAGGCAGTCGCTCCATGTAAAATACTGATATACAGCTGCATCTGGTTTGACTGGAAGCCGACCCCAATATAGTTGGGAAAAAGGCTAGGTAGATGATGAACGGAGTATAGATAATTCTATTAATACTATATATCGAGAGTAACTTAATGAGGCAGACCAAATTCTACGCGAGCGAAGACGCGGGCAAAAGCTAGTATGTTATAAGTATGGAGTAATATTGGTGTAATATATCAATATAGAGCCCGAGACAGATCTCGGGGGAAACAATAATTACACACATACATCATAGTATTATCAGTTAGAAATTGAAATCCTTTACTGACATTTATAAACGACATAATATAGAATCAAACTACGTTATAGTTCAGGTCGATTGCAGACATAATCTTAATGAGTATTCCATTATTCACACGAATATCGGCTATACAAATGTATTGCATTGTTTCGGTCGCCTCGTTTGAATTTATAATGTGAATTTGAATTAATTACTTGAACATTTCAATTCGCTTGTGTGTTTTACAATGGCGCGAGCGCTGTATATGACAGTGTAATTAAACGCTCGACACTAAATAGTTAAATACATATTGATAATACTTAACTATTTGTTGAAGCTTTTAGGAATGGACAATCTGATACAGTTAATGAGATTGGTTGTTTTGTCACTTGTATTAATGTGGTTCAAAATAATTTTCGACCTATTTTTAAAAGCAACAAAGGGCATCGGCAGTAGCTAGTAGCTGTTAAAGATGTAAATTATTGGCAGTTCTATTTTTTTATCACATTCACTGGCTAAAACTTTGACCAACGTTCATTTCGGTGTGCCTTGGATTGACGAAAACACAATCACAATGACGGTTTTTTTTTATCGTGGTAAAATCATCAAATGAGTCCTCCCACCCAGGGCAGGGCGAGAGGGACTGTCAGACTTGTACTGACTAAAATCCACGGTGTCCTTCACTAGCCCTTTACGTACCGGGGTCACGGTAATGGGAAAGTCCTGCGACCCCGGCAGGCATCACAACGACGGATAGGAAGCTATGTTTGGTCAAGCTTATCCTATTCGTCGTTGTGATTTAAATGCCTTTTATGTGGAAATATCAATTTCGTCTCTATTCATTGCTAAATTAAGTCATATACACTACGGTGAATACCAGTCACTCTTCACTGGGCTAGCAAGAAATTATGGACTACCACTAGCGTTTATGCAGTTGTAAATCCCTTTCGCATCGGTGAACCTTTTCATTGCCCCGAGCCAGTTGTGAACGTTGCACCAGACTTATGTATTCCTGGCATTTAATTGTGGTTGTGTTTTGTTGCAGATCTGCTCATCGAGATGCTGGGAGTCCTGGCCAGCTATAGCGTCACAGTCAAGGAACTCAAACAGCTGTTCAGTGCCATGAAAGCGGTTAATGGCAAATGGGTAAGCAGAACCTTAGAATTTTAAACTTTAGAATGCATGTATTATTGCCGTTGCCAAAATAATGACTATCATGAAAAAAAAACACGTTATTACACTTCAAATCCCCAAAAAAACGTATCACGCTATTCCTATATATTCCTATTCCCACATAGCACGTTTTTCTGATGTAAACAGTGTGTAACAGTATATTCGTTTTGAAGAAAAGAAGCTTCTTACGCCTACGATATAAGTGATAGTTTCCGGACATCTCGGCTCAAGTATGCTCTGCAGTCGGGGTCCATGCTTGAGCGACCTCTCGAGACAACCGCTTTGCTCAACACTGCCACAGAGAAACAACGGCTTTTATTGCCTCTCAACTTACTTCTAGGTTACCAGTCAAGTTACTTTGTACTTCAAGAGATAAATAAGGAAGTTTTTGTAATATCGTTAATAAATTTCCACTAAAGAGAAGGCTACATAATTATAATACGTATAGAAAAAAAATGTAAGTAAGCAGGTATGCGAATAAATGTAAAAAAAATCGTATAAAAAATCGCTGCTTTGATCTTTTGTTCTGAACAAACAATTTATTGCTTCACATCCTATCTGTGTTGACATTTAAAAATGTCATTACAAAGTTCCGCTGTGGCTCCACTCCCAACTGAAAGCGTTCCTGACGCAAATTCCGGCTGCCGCCCCCGCAAAAGCCCTTCTAATTCGACCAGGGCAACATAAAGTAGAGGGATACGAGAAGAACGTGGATAAATGGGGAGGCCACGGCCAAACGTGCTATTAGCCGCACCGCCAATGCTTTTGGAATTTGCATCGTTTTACAGACAGTGCGGTGAAACGGTAATTAGCCGGCTCAGGCGGCACACTTACTTTGTGTTTATGTTTCACTGTGAATGAGAATAGCTTGTCCTTTTAGCTTTTGAATCTATTCCTGAGCAGCTACTTAACTTTTAAGTTAAAGCAAGTCATTAACAACGAACAAGTCAAGATTAAAATATTTTTTGCGAGATAAAGCCTGGCACGGCCGCTTTATAATTTTGTTCTCCTATTATTTCTGAGTTGGCAAGGCTTCCTTTATCGGCGCCATTACTGCCAATATCGAGAGGGTTTATGTCGTAGTATTTTAAAACTTTTAACTTGAAAGGGATTTTTCTTTGTTATCTGTGAAATTTGAAAATGTGGCTTTTATTCAGGGCCATTCCGTTGGTAATAATCGGGAATTGAATGGCTTATTAAATAAAGAAATGATCATGTTAAACGTTTAGTACAATACTTAAAAAATACCGTTTTCTGAGGTTTTATAACATTGCGAATGGTATAATAATATTTTATCCATTCATTCTTTTTTGTTAAGAAACGGTTTTGATTGTATTTGAATGAATATCTAGCGTGTGTTGTTGCAGCCCCGGCACTCCGCTAAGCTGCTGAACGTGCTCCGGCAGATGCCACACCGGAACGGACCCGACGTGTTCTTCAGCTTCCCCGGACGGAAAGGATCGGTACGTTCACATTGTTATTTATAATAGAATTGGCCATAGCCCGGGGCGCGGGGACTATGTAACTCGACTTATTGAAAATGACCAGAAGCGCCCGTGAATAAGGATAGCATAAAATCGAAGAGGTTTATACTGTACCGGTATCTACCTGAGGGATTGTGAGGATCTTATTAAGATTTAAGGTCCAACCCATTTCAAAGACTTGTTACTGGCACAGCCAGTCGCGGGACTAACTAATACCATGACCCCGGAACGATAGAAGGCGTTTCAATATTCATTGCTGCAGACATTTTTGTAATGTTTTCCTGGTGAACAAATTAAATATTTACTCCCAGAAATGATTGCTCAATAAGTAAAATGACATTTAAAAAATTAACTGGGAGCAGTATTTTTGTAGATTTGTTTGAGCGTGTATATCTGCATCCAATTAAAACAATCACGGTATAGTAATTGGAGCCAGCGCCAATGGTAATTTTGTACATCAGTTATTTACACGTTTTTATTTATGAATACTGCTCTTTGCGCTATTGAAACATTCGGTGTAAATGTTGGTAATTGCACTGTTTTAAAATAAGAGAAGTTAAAAATAGTTGGAGGCACCGGATATTGATCCCGGTACAGTATTTACGCGTACCACTGAATACTTAATAGTACTACGCGTGTACTTACATACATGCGTGAACCATTATAATTAACAGGTGATATTTAGAAATAACGCCAATAATATTCATTTTATCCTAGTAGTCGTCTAAAAAAACAATAACAATACTAGAACCATGTTTTTTTTTAGGAAAAGGCGAGTCAACATCTCTTAATAATTTTCTTTAAAAAAAAATGTAAAGAAAAATAGTTCGAGAACTATGAAAGCAAAATATCCTGGAGGCGCCGGGTATCGATCCCGGTACCTCTCGCATGCTAAGCGAGCGCTCTACCATCTGAGCTACGCCCCCTGTTGGATTGTATATTGAAACTATAGTTTGCATTGTAAATGACCGCCGGTATTGCCTTGAGCGACGATTTATTGTAAACGTATTTATTTACCTTTCACCCGACACTGCAGTGATTACCGAGTTTGCATTACTTACGTGGAGTTACGCGTAAGCGCAGCGTAAGTCATTTTGGCAGATGACCCAAATAATTTTACTACAATATGGAATACGTGACATACTTTCTTTATTTCATACACAATTTATATTTATCTATTGTTTGTAAATTGAGTATTGTAATATAAATAAAATACTATCACTTGAATTTACTCTACGTAAAAACGTTTTCAAGATATTTTACTCTCACGAACTTTCGAAATTCCAACACACATTTAGCATTTTTGTGAAGTTTCGTATATTCGTGCAATCTTTATTGTAGTGAAGTTGTATTCGTGACTGGGGGCGAATCTCGGCAAGTTCTGTAAACTCAAATATGTTCGGTATAATGCGAGCAGTCGACTCCGAACATCCGAACATTCGTAACGAACTTCACGAACTTTTCCTTTCGTCAAACTTCTCAACAATGAGTTCGAGAAGTTCTCAAACAGCGTGTTTGTGTGCTTGGAATATTTTATTTTAATAAATGAACTTCATTTTGGTTTTGACTTTGGTCTGGATGTTTTTTCAAAGAATCTGACTGAGATTTCAATTATATTGTTGCCACATTCCAATACGATACGATTGCCGATATGTCTGAAGAGATCTTATTTACTTTTTGAATAAAAACAGTTCTACAAATTACTGGAAACACTTTTAATTTTCAAAGTTTAGGTTAGTGTCCATGGCATTGTAATAGGTACTGATGAATAAAATTGATTCCAAAAATTTCAATTAAAAATTAACCTCCTTTGAACAGCGTAGTCGGGTAAAAAATAATAGGGGGGACCCGTAAACAGAAGGCAACATCAAAAATGAGATTTATTTATCTAATAACAAAGCGCAGTTTCTAATACCGACTGAAATATGTTCCAATTTCACAAGTTGGCGCCCCCTACTGGCCTGCACCACAGCACCTGACGGCCATCCCACCGAACCTACAATATATTTCAAACGAAATGAAGAGAAACGCCCGCCTATTACCCACCGCTTTTATTTATAAACAGCTCATATTTCAAAGGACCTTCCGCAGCTGCGCCCTGCTCCAGACCCTGATTTGTCCATTATTCCACACTGTAAAATGGTTTTGACGGGATTCTCATCCATCTGCCCACGACATAAAGGACTTTTTATTTTCTGACGTTATTTTTTCTCATCGAGATGAGTGCAAATTAAGATTCGACCTTTGACCCGGTGGTTATTTAAACAACAAACTGGGAGATTTTTTAAAGAGCATTAATGAAATCATCGCGGTAATGGAGGAGCCTCCGAGCGCCATTCTCAAGCCCGGAAAAATTGTATTGTGTAAGAATTTCCTTCAATATTTTTAACTAATTTGAACTTCCTTGCCATAAATTTCTTGGAATAAAGCCGTAATTGTAACTCGGTTTGATGAAAAACCCCTTCAAAAGAAAAGTAACTTAAGATTTTTGCGGTAACCTGATATTTCTGATCTTGAAGCTACCGTGAAAGGAGGAACCCGCACGTTTTATGTAACCCCTTGCCCTTTTATAACGGAATTATGGCATTGAATTCTCTTCCCTCTATTTTCGATAGTTTGTGATTAAAATCATGAAATTAAAAGCTTTCGTTGCCTACTTACTGCATTAGGCAAAAACCTGAAAGTACTCATTAGTTGCTGTGGTTTTTTATTTCAGAACAGAAAACTCTTGAATCTACAGCCATCTTTTGCAAGAAAATGTAATATTAATTTTATTGGATAAACCATCTGTAACCTCATCCAAGTGATAAACAAATCGTCACTTCATTCTTTCCCAGTATTGCTGGAAACCTCAACACTTAAACAGATCGATACCAGGGTAGTAGGACACTTTAGGAGCGCATTTTAAGCGTTTCCTCCCCTCCTTATTGGCAATTCTTATTCAAATACGGGCCGGCAGAGTAATCCGCGTGACATACTGGGCTATCTGTATGTCCGTTTTTCCTTATTTATCGCCGTCCCGACCGGGGCCGGTCCATTTCTCTCTGTCGTACTTATCCGGAGATCTGACGGCGAACTGACGCTTCTTAGCCGCTTCTGCTTGCTTGGTAGGTTAATACTGGATAAATATGTGGTAAGCATGATTTATGTGTGTTAATAAAAAATAAGCTTTGTGTGTGTTCTATGAATACGCTAAATCGACGAAAAGAAAGTAAACAACGGAGAATGGATGAATGAAATAAAATTCATTTCCTAGAAAATACAATTCACAAAAAGTAAAAACATCGGGAGAGCAGACGGCAAACGAAACAAATACAAACTGCAAGCTACATTGCATCCTGAGCGCCGTAGAGAAGCCGCTTAAAACCTGAGGAAACATTTCCAGCCGTTGGAAAATAGTTTTCCCGAGGAAAGGTTTCTTAGCTGAACCCTCGACGAGGCGAAATGAAATGATTTCATTGATATTGTGCAGCACTGACACACATAAATATGTAAGCTGTATGAATGTATTCAGAGAGCGAGGTGTATTTGGGAATATTTACATTTTATTGGCTTGTAGCTGTTGAGCGAATACTTTACATGATCTGAAAGGTGTGAGATTCATATACGTAATCTAAGATGGACCTTTGTTCTGTTTATGTATGATAATGATGAAAATATTTAAATATGTGAGAATTTTCGTGATTTATCTTCATGCTGATTTATGTCAGTTTTCACAAATGAAACTTATGAACGACACGTGAAAAATGAAGCCATTATTGAACCAATGTAAAGACTACGGACTAGCGAATTTTCACTTACGATCGGTAGACGAAATGCTTGTGGACGGAATTAAAAAAGGTATGAACATACTTGAGCGATATTTCAAGCATATCATTTTGTCCCGGCTTCTAACGTTAGGGCCGTTGGATATGAACGCCAATCAATCTTCACTGCAACCTTTGTCAATACAATGTGTTCCCATTTTTTACCCAGATGTGTAGGACATTCGATAAACACGAGCAAAATATCCTTCTTATATAAATACGCGTCGAAATAAAAATATTATTTTACGTCGGCCGGGCGTGTACTACAAATATATTAATGTCATGGTTTGTGCTCGCAAAAATATAATGTTCAACTACTGCCGCTTATGGATTCCTGTGGCCGCATTATGACGTCTTAAAACCAGGCTTGTTCCAGTGAGTGAAAGAGACACAGCTATACAAGTCGTCTAGCGCCACCTCGTTCACTCACTGGAACAAGCCTGGTTTTAAGACTCCATAATACGGCCCCTGGTAATATAAATAAAATTTACTCGGAAAATACAATATTTACGTACAGTTCGTTCGTATTAATGAAGAACGTATCGAAATAATACATTGGATTTATAATAATCATTAGTGAAAAAGGCTTAATGTTTCTCTGTTAAAAGTGGAGTTACATATTTTGATTATTCATTCAAAAAGTTACATACAGACTGTGAGCCTTGTGCGATTTCTCATTGTACTTGCCAAGAATGGCGAATATTTTTATACCTCAGTAATCATTCCTTAGTGGTCGCCTCCAATACAAGTGGTTTTATATGTGGTTCGCATTTAACCACCATCTCACCTGATGGAAAGCAATGATGTGGTTGATGGTGAAGCATGCTTGGTTAGAGGTAACCTATTCAATCTTGACTTCAATACCTCAAGGTTGTAGCTATTAGGAAACACTGACTTCTCCAGGTAAATTCCTCCTATCCCTGATAATCCATCCAGTAAATCCATCATCCATTGTCTTCATTCATATAATCTAAGCATATTGCCATCAATTTGGGCACGAATCAGACTCCCAAATGGTTTTTTCCGTTAAGAATTTTTTAATAACAATTCTAGATTTCAATAGCAGAATCTGCTTTTAACAGTTTTTAATTAGGAAGCCATGTGATTTGTCACCGTTTAATAATTGTTATAAAGTCTGTTAACAAGCTTCCCCAAGGTTTGTAACTGGTGTGCAATCTCACGTGAACGCGGGAATTTAGCGAGAACTTTGGAACTGTGCCAGAATAACGGTTTGTTTTAGTTAGCCTTCACTATTTCATGTTTGCAATTCGTTGAAGTAAAAAGAAAAACAAGCATTGTATGAAAAGATTTAAGTAACATGTTACACCAAGTACAAATTCATGAAACATCAAATATGTCTCGTTCCGTTTTTCTGCATAAGGAAAAATCACGTGAAAATAAAATCTACGGTACTGGTATATCGAAAATGAGTTTTTATATTTATTAAGTCTTTTTATCACAAAGTATGAAAATTAAATCTAAATGGACAGGACTTCATCGCCCTTCTTAAAATACTTATACAATTCTAGTGTACAAACATTCTAGTCTTCATATGTTATATTTAGTCTTCCCACAACGTCAGTTTCCATGACTATATTATCTATTAGCTGTAGGACTTTTCTCTTGAAGTTCTTGAACTGGGCTGAGTTCATTTCGGTCAGTTCTGGTAAGAGACTGTTCAGGAAAGATTTGACGTGCTCACTGTCCAGGGGGATTGGAGATGCATGGGCTACCTTAGCTACTTTAGCGTGGTAAGGTTCTTCATCCTGTGCTGGTCTTTTCATAGACACTGCCATTTCTTTCTCTCTCTCATCTTCAGCATTCTGTTCGCTGGAGTCGTAACACTCATCGTCTGGAACCTCTAGCTTTATTTGTTCTATTTCTTTAAGCTCCTGACTATCTTCATGCTCTTTCACAAGTTGCCTCTGCTTCTCTTCGGCCGCCTCTGCCCTGGCGATGGGTCTCATGTACGGGACCACAAACTGCATCACTTCTGACAGGTAGTATGGTTTCTTCTTCCCTGTGGAGGTGGGAGGAGCTTTCATGGTTCTCATGAACACTGCTCGCAGGTTCCTCCATCTTTCTCTGCATTCTGAAGCTGTAACAAGAAATTATGTTTATTTATGTATCTTACCTGCTGCCCCACTTGCCTGAAGTTACCGGATTCTAACGAAATGTAGGTATACCTCTGTTTATGGGAGGACTCATTTGATGATTTTACCACGATAAAAAAAGAAAAAAAAAGGTATACCTCTGTTTAACCTTTCGAGGTTTACAGAGTGATATTGAATTATATAATTTAGTACATAATGTCAGTAAAGTCTATCAATGTTGATAAGGATCGACTTCGCAATTCGATGATTGTTATTATTATCAACTTGTATATCTGAGAACTATTAAAGAAATCATCAGTGACAAGTCTGAGTAGTTCTTGTTGAACATCTACTAAAGCTTACGATCTTAATCTACCTTTGAGAAGAAATTATAATAATTAAGTATATTTATTTGATTATTATAAATTATGGAATTTAAAACGCAACTTACAAAGTAAAAATCAGAACATCAATAGGATAGCAATAAATAAAGCCCCACAACGATAAAAATTGTTGTGATATTAGTAGGTATTAGCTACGTCACAAGGGGGCGGGGTTCAATGTCAACACACACCGGTCATGATGTACGACGCGGCGCCGGACCAACTTTGACACCGCGCTATCGATGCTTATTGTGTCAAACGTGATAAAACAATGATATGTCTAAGTATACGTTTGTCGGTGGACACGTCTATTATCACAACCATACTACTAACAAAAGCAACTAATAAAAGAAACCACGCAACAAACAAAATGCTCTGATAACATCACATTTGCGCCCCAAAAGCGTTGCCAAACATGAGAGTTCCCGCGCACCTTTTACGAGACGGTGGCGGCGCGAACGCGACCTATTCGAAAGTTTGATAACAACTAGCGCCACCGCGCGACGCGGTGCAGGCATGTACTAATACGTGGCGTCAACTCACGTGTCATTTTCATAACTCTGCCCACATTCGCCCAGGCCTCGTTGTTAAGGTCCTTCCGACTGTAGGAAGGTAACTCGAAGTTGTACAATACAGGATATTTCTTCACCTCCTTCACGAATCTAATGTTGGCAATCTGTTCGCTCGCTGACATTGTGGACCGGTACGCAACTCACAAGTGATCTCAGCAGCGGGCCCCGCGCAACTGATTTCCTACCGGTCGGTGACGCATATCGAACTAGTCGCACTGAAGGCGTCGTGTCCCGTCGCACACATCGACCGGTTTATTGTCATGTACGCGTTGCCGTTGTGTGCGCAAGTGATATTGACGACTTGCTGCGTCCGGTCCGACAAGATCACCATCACATGTTTAGAAAACTAACGTTTTGCGATTCATTTCAAAATACGTTTCTTTGACTTAAATTGAACTGTCCTGTCTTAATACTAGTTCTATGATTACCTGTTCTTCGATGCTATAAAAAGATAAATTAAAGAAAATAGACCTAAGCTAGAACGAGTAAGTTTAATCAGTGTCGCGTCGTATGAGCCCATTTATTTGTTCGTATCAGGCGTCTTCTAGCTTATTGCCACTAAAGATCCGAGCCTCATGTAATCTCCGTCCTAGTTCTTTTATCCTGGTACGTAAATCTTCTCAACTAAGGCCTAATAACATGTCGTGATACTAATCTTTACGAATTATTCTTGGGAAAGGTGGAAATAACTTGTTTATTTAGTTGGTGAACATTTGTGTATAATACGGGAAATGAACACATACGAAATTGAAGATTGGAGTGACGATAAAAGGAGGTTATTATGTAGATTTTATTGAAGCTTCCCCTGTGTGCTGGTCCGATGACCTGCCGTCGGAGCATAAAATAAGTTTTTACTGTCGAGTGCCGCGCCACTTGCCAAGTTCCGCTCTCTCGGATTGAACTACATTTTATGTGACATTTAAAAAAAAAACATCGTTTTGAGTATGTGTGCTAGGGATGAGAAAAGTTGTTTTTTTATTTTTTTTTATTTAGGGCCAGATCTGATCAAAAGTTCTGCAATAAAATCTACGAAAGTAAACATTGTATCTAACCTGGAATATAAAACTTAGAATTAAAAACACCGGATGGTCTATTATTCTTTGCTCGATTTACTTTGAAGTTAAATATATAATATAATACATTCATATATTTTTCTAAACAATTTTATTTCCACTTTACAGCAGTAACCGGCATTAAAAAAAACATTAAGTATTCTCCACTATTATGATTTCCTTGTATTGCAGGCCGTAGTTCTGCCCCCACTCGCCAGGTGGCCCTATGAGAACGGCTTCACCTTCACGACGTGGTTCCGGCTCGACCCCATCAACTCTGTCAACATCGAGAGGGAGAAACCCTATCTATATTGGTAACTATGTCACTCTCTATGCTTTATGGTCTCCTGCACGCGTAGCATGGCGCCGTAGAAAAGGGTTTTATCGACGGAAGAAAAGACAAAATAACAGAACGTAGAAACATTTTGACCGTTTTAAGCATGGCAATGTTTAAAATATAGAAAGAAACTGTTTCTATTATTCAATGGTGTACGAATCGTGTCGCCTAATCATATCTAATTTATATTTTCCAAAATGACATATTGGTGACATGGGCCACATAAAAAACACGCGATAAATATTACCAAAATTAAGACTTTTTACTTCAAAGTGTGTTTCAGTATTCAAAACCTTAACGCCATACTTGGTATTATAATAATATTCAAAGGCAATAAACACAGTTACTGGCGCGAAAAAATTTAATAATTCCAGTAGAACGTTTAACAATTTAATTTAGAAAGAGTTAGTTAGGCAATATCAAGTCAATTTGTACTAAAAGCGTATTACAGTGCGACTAGCAAATGTATTCCGTAAATCGCGTGGTGCCACAGACCGCGATTGCACCTGTGCTCAAACTTTTCATTTAATTTGAGTGGAGCTCGGACGTTTCAAGTGTAGTTTCGGTTGTGTTCTGCTATCCTGGTACTAAGCTAAATCATTTTCGGTTTGTGTCCGGGGATAATTGAATTGCGAGTTCACCACTAGCGCGTCCACTTGCGTGTAGATCATGATAAGCTGCATTAAGGCTACATACTTTTTATGATATATGATGCTCTGGTATTTGTGAACAAGCTCGACGTGAATTGTATGATGCAAATAATATTTTTGCACAGAATGTTTGAGCGATATGAAACGTTAAAACTGAAATATTAATTAACATATTTAATTAATTTGTCCAATAGTTTCAAAACGAGTAAAGGCGTGGGCTACACGGCTCACTTTGTCGGCAACTGCCTCGTGCTCACATCAATGAAGGTGCGCGGCAAGGGGTTTCAACATTGTGTCAAATATGAATTTCAACCTAGAAGGTAAGTTAGATATCTATGTGTACTTTACCACCCATCCATACCTACTACAACATATCCTCGAATAGCTGCTAATACTTAATCAATCAGTGGGCAAGAACAACCATTACTGTATCAAATTGCTTTATTTTTGCTGTATGTAAAAGTTTTTTTTCGTTATTTATGTTTGTTATGACCCAGCTTGTTTACCTAATACGTTACTGTCAGGCAAAAACATCCCTACTGACCTGCGGCTATATCGTTGAATCACGAAATTATTAAAAGCCGGTGGTGCGGTTAATTTTGAACGTGCTTCTACAAAATTTTTAAAGTTTGTTCAAAACACTAAATCAGGGCAGTGAAAAAGTTGCAGCAGTATAAATAAACTTTCCTGTGTAGTCAGTTTATGACGACGGTCGGCTTTCGTGCGAAAAGTTGCCCAAAAAATTATAAAGTTAATTTTTATTTCATTATTTTCCTCTGTGAGGGGAGTTATTAGCAAAGCGCACGAACTGGGATCAGGTTTAGAGTTTTTATGTGAAATCAGCTGAATTCGCGTAAACAAAAGTTGTGTTTGTTTGAGAGAAATGTTTAACATGTTTGAACTCTTTGAGCAGAGCATTACAGTCGAGTGAACATTTACAAAGCTACACACTTCACTTCACTTGATCATGTTCAAAAAATGCTTCTTTATTTTTAATGTGCGTGTCAAAGATTGACCTCTAACTTTTCGTTAAAATTACTGAACCCTAATTAATACATGAATACCTAAGTTATGATAGATGATATTAGCTTGGTTGAATCTAACAACTTTAGATTTTCAAGCTAGTAAAATTACTTTTAGAGAAATACTTTAACTGTACTTGTAACTATAAAGTTTTGTTTTCTGTACAGATGGTACGCGATAGCAGTGGTGTACATATACAACAGATGGACGAAGAGCGAGATCAAGTGCCTGGTCAATGGTCAGCTCGCGTCCAGTACAGAGATGGCGTGGTTCGTCTCCACAAACGACGTAAGTCTCAAGATGAATTTAATAAGTATCCACATTGTACTGATTCCAGACACGTTATCGTAGTTAACCTAAAGAAGAAATTTAGTTTCAAAGTCATACAAATCTTAAGTTAGCCACTAGTTAATAGTGTATATGATATACATATTTCTCACGTGTAAATTGGTCGTTTCTCAAGTAGTTAAACGATACCCCTAATCCAGCTTCAAGTACCAAGTGTTCATAACTCTATAGGAGCTTAGCATAATACATTCGGTTATCTACGGCGAACACCCCTTTGCGACAAGTTGTGCGTTCAAGTCGTCACGTACGTGTCGTTAGCAGCAATTTATTACAAGTAATGCCATGCAAATTCTTGTGGATGTACGCGGACTTCATAGGTAATACAAGTTTTAAGAGATTGACGAAACTTCCACTGTCTGGAGACATTGATTTCTTACTTGATTGCCATAACTAAGAACTAAATCAGTTGATGTTACCAGTCATAAATACGGGAACATTAACATGAAAACATAATTAACTAACTTTGAAATTGTATCTGAATTCAAATCAAATGAAAATCGTCGACTGAACGCCAATGTGCTCGCCTGTCACAAGGGATTGAGCCCCGAATATTATTACAATTGTGACCCAAATGCCCACGCGTGACGTTAGCTTTCAATTTTGTTAATATTATTGTGGAAATAAATTCTCATTACGTCAGAATCATCTATCAATACCTTCACGTCCATATTCGTTCCACTACATTAATTAATTGTGTGTTGCCTTTGCAAAAGCCCCGTCTGCGAGTAATCCCTTTTAAAAATACGCAGCCAATTAGACTGAAGTGCACGCGAATTCGCGCAGTCAGCGTTGTATTGTTTTGATTGGGATTCTTCCTTTATTTGTTGTGTGAAGCTCCATTTAGTTCGTGTTCTCCTGGTATTCTCTTTACAGCTCGGGGGATTAAGTTGGCGTTAGTTCATGCATGCCAGCCACTATGAATATTCACTGAGGCTCGGACGTGGTCACGCATAGTTGCTGCAAAATGAACTTGTCTAGCGTTATAAAGACAAACTAATAATTTGGAACTATGATATCCGTGTCCCTGTATAACAAGATATGCATCTCTATAGAAGCGTGTTCAACAGTTTAATCAACAAATTCCTAAAAGTTGTATAGTCAATCGTTGAAATATTTCTAAAAATACTTATTTAAATCAGAGGTCACATTCATTCCACATTATATTTTCTCACTCAATAAAAAGAATTTACTTAGGCATCGAATTTTTAAATTTAATTATAACAAAAGCTGAATTTAACACGCTCGGTTATTTTATATTCTATGGCTGGGCATTACAGAGGGTTGAATTATTTTATCAGTTCGGTATTCTGAAAACAAGGGCTGTTAGAAAAATACTCTTTGATGTAAATTCCGTCTAACAAAGAACTGAATGAGTCTCTTTGAAAAACGGTCAGAATGGACACTAAAAATGGTATTTAAGTAAAGGTATTAATTTTATAACTTTGAAGGTCTTTTTCTATAATTTTGACTGAATTAAAATCTACAGTAATAATACTCTAGGTATTTAAAATGTTTTTTATTTCTGTTTTTGTAAAAATATTTAAAAATTTAAGAAATAATTAATAAGATGAATAAAGAATACTGTAGGTAAATATTTTACCTTACCCTAAAAATAATGAAAATGAATGTTTGCGTAGTAAAATTTGTAAAACGGTATAAAATTTGACACGTAAAAGAGATTTGAGCAAGGTGCTTTCAAAAGATATTGGCAAAATGGCGAGCGCTGAGCTCACGTATCGCTAAAAACAGCATTTGTGACTAAACATGAGTGTTTTAGCTGGGAATGTGAATTTACATGCACATACTGAGGCCATAATTATAGGATAACGCATTGGATGTACCTTGATAAGCATTTAACCTGTTTGAAAGACTTCACATTACTGTTAATCGAGAGTTATTGTATTGATCAAACCATCAAGTCTTATCCATTTCTAGCATTTCTGTGTAGTTTCGTTTACAATAATACGGGCGTAATAAATCTCATTACACCGCCTTAAATATAGCATAATATTATGTAGGTATGTGTATTATGTACTTTTTTTATAAATGTTGATCCACACGATTTTTTCTTGTATCGTAGGGGCGTTAACAAACATAGAAACTCACATAAACAAACCCCCAGACCTTGCAGATCAAACAAAAAATTGTTAATTGTGAGCCCCTCCGTACACTAGGTGGCGCAAGTCTCCAATACCTTACGACTTTGGTATCCATTGAGAATACACCAAAGTCGTAAGGTATCGGAGACTTGGGGCTAAATGTTATGCTCACAGATTCACTCGCATTGTGGTCAGTAAAAGGTGCGTAGAAAGCTTTAAACAATCAAGAATACTGTACGTTTACTGTAGCTTACTATAACTTATTTTCTGTATTGGGTGAAACGCCAAAACGAACTAGTATTTTCTCAAAATATGAGCAAATACACGTACATATTTTAATGTATTTAACTGAGACGTACAAATATAAGTAGAATGATAAAGTGGTGTATCATAATATTCATGATATTCAAAGCCATTATTTTCATTAATATTTCAAGCAATCCAATATTTTAGTGTTATTGTTGTACTGGCTAGCCCTTGAGAATTTAATACTCTTGGTTTTATTATTTATCATAGACAGATCATATTTAATTTACAATAATTAAGTAATAGCTAGCTTTACAGATGAGCTGTTAATATGAAAATTGAATTAATGAAAATTGAATTAATAACTCTTCATTACATCAACGTTTACTTGATATTATTACAGTTTATTCATTAAAGACGTACACTACTATGACGGGGCCTAGAGAGGGCCAATGCCTGCCGGCGTTGCGGGACTTACAAATTACCGTGACCCCGGTACATAAAGGGCTATTGAAGGACACCGTGGATTTTAGTCAGTCAAGTCTGACAGTCCCTCCCGCCCTGCCCTGGGTTTGATGATTTTACCACGATAAAAAAAAGATGTACACTACTGTACTAGGTCTTCATGAGTATAGGGAAGTGTTATTAAATGATCTTACTTTGTGACATTTTTGAGATCCGTACCCAAAGGGTAACGTACGGAGTACGGGACCTTATTAGTAAGACTTCGCTCTCCATCTGTCTGTCTGTCACCAAAGTCTGGTGTCTTACTAAAAAGGTCCCGTGAATCGTGATAATTAGAAAGTTGAAATTTTCATAGGTGATGTATTTCTATTGCCGCAATAACAACAAAAACTAAACAGAATGAAATAATTATTAAAGGGGCCAGTTTTAATCCTCACACGAGGCGAACTTGTGAATCTTGTGATTAATATCAAAGTTCTGGTAACCCGAAACATTTTCAACACATTCCTGTTAAAAGTTGTTTCGTTATTGAAGTCTATAAATATCTTCGTACAATATTGTACTTTTTATTAAACGTACAGTCGTACACGAGTACTCCCACTCACCAGTTCCATATGTCAAGAAGGTATATTTACTAAGAATGTTTTTAATATGTATTAATTCAGGATGATCTGTAAGGCTGCGGTTCCACTGAGGCGGAGCGGGGAGCGATTCACCAATCACATGGCTTGAGTGGAGTACAGATGTGGATTTCAAACCATGTGATTGCTGAGTCGCTCTCCGCTCTGCTTCGCTCCGCCTCAGTGGAACCGTAGTCTTTTGTGGGTTTTAAGAAAAAAAATGTATTAATTTGTTAATGGCTATCGTCTTTTGAAATATCTACGAGACTATCAGAACAAAATATATAAACGAATCCTTGATATTTTATTTTATTCTGTTTCTTTTTAGAGTTGTACATATTATTTGATTGAATATAAAACTATTTAGATAATAATCCTTGATATACAATCAAACAATAATTATTTGTCTAAATACGTGTCCAGCTCACTTTAGCGAAAATGAATAATGTGAAGCACAATATTAATATTGTGCTTTGATAAACATCTTCATACAACAATTTGTGTGACGACAAACATTAAGCTGTGAAAAAAATATTTTCCACAATTGACTCAATTAAATCATTTTCATAATTGCCAAACAGTATTATCAGTTGCATCGTGTTCTCATTAGAAAATTCAATAATTGTCATTATGGTAGCCACGATATCATTAAATACAGAACTAACAGTATTTAAATGTTTACTATATGTACATGTGTTACATAACCAGTCTGACCATCGATTCCAATCAGTAAGGGTAAACTTGCTTGCCTTTGTTGGCCCCAAATTCCTCCGATAAATACTTACCGGTAACCTTATTATTATTTTTGTAATAAAGAACTCTCGTTGGTAATGTTCGCTTTACTTACTTACTTTAATAGAAATTTCGTCCACCAATAACTTATGATTCAATTTCGACCTCATTTTGATCTTTAGTAAAATATCGGTAAATATGAAATGCCTTTCTAATCTCAAACGCTGTTACTGAATATTCCACAAGAAAATTAATTTTTTGAAGTAATTTCTGCTTCAAAACTAATTTTGTAGTTCAGGAGAAGCTGTCTAAAGTAACTTTGATAAGATGAGTTAACTTGAACTTGAAGTATCTTTTGCTACAATTTTAATAACCCCTAACCAATTTGATTTGGTATTTGTGCAATATTAAAGACAGAAAGAGAGAAATTTCTAATTTGAATAGGAATTCTTCGTCCTCTTTCAACTTTTCAAATTGTTTTATGAAAACTTATCGAGCTTTTTTTCTCAAGAACTTGTTACTCTGCCAACTTTGTACAAGGCTTTAATGAGTTTAGAAGAGGTCTTCTTTTAGTAATGTGTTGACTTGTCTCCAGCCTTTCGACAAATGCTACATCGGTGCGACGGCGGAGCTGGACGAAGAGCGAGTGTTCTGCGGACAGATGGCCGCCATCTATCTGTTCGGAGAGGCGCTCACCACGCACCAGATCTGCGCCATGCACAGGTTGGGGCCCGGGTATAAGGTGAGTCCTCCATAACATCGAAACTGTTTTTCTAGATAAGTATGTAGTAAATTTTAAAAATCTGATGAAAATTTTGTGTTGTTTTAAGATTTTTACAATATTAATATGTCGTGTTTACATTTGTTTCTTGCTTACCACGGAAACAGAGTCAATTCCGTTTCGACAACGAATGCAACATCAGTTTGCCGGAGAATCATAAAAGGGTGAGCGAGACGACCGCTCCCAAGCTTGACAGCGCTGATGTTCCTCCTCCTCCCGATCCCGAAACTTCCCCCCAAACTCCTGAGAGTGAGCCGCCTGATGTAGCTTCCGCTGAAGAAGATACTAAGGCCGCAGAATCAGAAGAAGCATGCGTAGTTGTGAAGGAAGACGCGACTCCTCGAGGACGACGCATGGCCGACGAGGCGCGCGAAGTGGCCGCCGCGCATGCCTCCATGCTCGTAGATATTGAAGCATGCAAGCGTGTAAGCATGCTGCGCCGCTTGCCCTTTATTCAGTTTTTAGTTTTGTCCTGCTTTTGTGATAATGTGTGATGGTCACGTGCACCGAGCACTCCCTGTACAGTGTCACTTGTAATGTCTGTTGCTGTTCGTGTGTGGTGGCAGGGTCAGTTCCGTTTCGACGCGGAGTGCCACACGCCGCTGCCCTCCCAGGAGGTCCGCGTGGACCGCTACGGCGACCTCATTCACGATCCCACGCAGAACGTTCACGACGTAAGACGATGAATGTATTCTACTCGGGTTTAATCTTGTTTTAAATGGAATTCCGGGATCTACATTTTCACTAACTTGATGGTGCCTTGGGTTTACAGATTTAAACAACAAACTGCATGAAATGGTATTACTTCATCTAACTTTAAAACATTCTTGTGGTACATAGATCATGGACGTTTAACCAAAATATTTCTCCACGAAAAACAGATTTTCTAAAATAAATATAATTAAGTGCACAAAAGGAACAAAACCGACAAAAGCGGATTAATGTCTTCGATTGTTTCAAATTGCTAAAGTAATGCGATTTTCTGAGGAAATTAACTAAATCGCTCGATTTATCAAAAGATTTTCAGCTTGATATTTTAAAGGATTTGCGCAATATTTTATCTTAACTCACAAAGTAAATCCATTTGCAACTTTAATGATGTCACAGTGTTTGTACAATAAATGTAAAATGAGAAATAATTTAGAATGAGTCTCAAATTATATACTTTAGCTGGATATTTACTTTAACTTATCAAAGTGGACGAACACTTTAGTTTCTTGTCGGTTTCGTTAAATCAAATATTCCGTTTATCTGGTATAACTTTAATCTTGAGTTCAATATTAATCTGTAACAAGTTATAAGTAGGTCGGCTATGTACACACGGCCGGACGTATCGGTTATGTCGGCATGTCTACTCGCTCCGCTAAATCTAAACTCGACTCAAAAGTTATTTATTGGCCCGGGATTGTAAAAGTTTCAGGTAACATTCAGGGCTTCATTAGTCCTGAATAAATAGGGGCTCGAGTTCGTAGTACTGTGTTATGTCATATTTATTTATAGCTAACCAACACAGATTTTAGATCCATATGCTTCGTTTTTATTTATCTATAAGTCTTACTTACTGATAAGAAGATTTTTCGGGAAAATTAACTTATAATAATCGCATGCAGATTGTAATTTTCTAATCTTATTAATCCCCTTATTTAAACGCTAAATATATTTAACGGGTTGCTAACAGACTCTTAACACAAACTCTAAAAGCAATTATTATCGTTAAATGAACCCCCCGGC
The DNA here is from genome assembly GCA_943136025.2 of Agrotis puta. Classification (NCBI taxonomy): domain Eukaryota; kingdom Metazoa; phylum Arthropoda; class Insecta; order Lepidoptera; family Noctuidae; genus Agrotis; species Agrotis puta. The sequence goes on from OW964181.2 coordinate 650,773, forward strand.
AGTATCGCAATATCGCCAGCTAAGGGCTATCTACAAACAGGCAGTTGTCCACGGTCGTACGCACAAGTTTCACGTTATTTACAAGTATGGTAAGTTTTGGGCTCACACGCACAGCACTACTAGGAGAACAGCAGTTTCAGAGGGTTAGCCATTTGATACTACTCGTAATGTCCCCCCCCCCCTCTTGCGGTTTCATTATAATACGACTTCGAGAAAATCTTCAGTTCTAGTATAAGGTACAAGTTGTTTATAGTAGAACTCTCCGCAATATTTTCAGGTTTACTTAGCTCTTGAATCGCTTACGGTCTTTGAGGACATTGCTCGGAAAAACTTGATTGAAGCGAATTAATTTGATCTTGTCTTTCAGTGAATACTATTTTGTTCTTATGTCTCTTGTTTGTGCACTTAGTTTTGCTTGGTATAGAGATTAATGTTAACAACTTGAGTACATAGATGATTTTATTATGCTCGTCAGAAAGATCTTTAGTAGTAAATTCACGTAGGTAAAGTCTCGTATCATCTCATTCATAATTTATTACTGTATCTACAGGTATTTTTTGTATGTCCATAAGACCCTTAGTGAATAATTCCGTTTCACTTAAGTCAACATCGTTTCTTCTTTGTAGACCGACTTCGTACAATAAAGTTGTTCGTCGTACCGTTACTAAGATGAACTTGAAAATACCTTTATCCCTATGATGTTCAAGAATTCCAGTTATTAAACCTTCAAGGTATTTAAATACTCCGGCTTGTATTTAATATCAAGATAATCCGTAATGAGTTTTTGAGTCTCCCAGACATCGTGTTCGGGTTTCAAATAATATAGTACTTTGTATGCTTTCTGAAGTATTTTCAAGCTTATTACTACTTTCAAATAGCTTTTAATATTCAGTAATGTTTCTGTAATCATAGAAGAAGATCTCTCTTGATTACAGGTAATGAAAACTTTTTGACGTCGACTAAATTGAGTATCTCGGCTGTTAGAATATTGAGATTAAAGAGTACCAACCTATTCTAATTTCATTTTTGTTGTACTTATTGTGCTTCACTGATATAAATAAAACGGGAAAGTAATGTAGGAAAATATCTACTAGTGGTACCGTTGAATCTTATTTTCTGACCGTAACAGATATTCAAAAAGTTATTATTGCCAAGTGAAAGAAAAAAGCAAGTGTTGCCGCTGCGGGAATGCAATTAAAACTTTCCTAATAGATTTTTTTATTAATTATGACGGAGTTAGGGATAATAATGAGTTTGGAGAGCTGCGCCATCGTTCTTGGCGTCCTAATTTGACTAATATCCACGCGTACCGTCATACTGCTACTTCAGATAGCTTCATGAATATTTGAAGAGTATCTCTCGCTTTTTTCCTTGAAATTAATTAAGGAAATTGAGTTTAATTTAGTCAGGGATCCGTAATTGCGATGCGACAACAAAATGTTTATTTAGGTAGTCCAATGGGGTCCCCCTCATTGGACTGCCATTTCTATTATAATATAAACCGGGATTGCCCGCTGCGTAAGTGATGGAAGAAAGGTCGTGAACTCGTGAGTTCGACGTTATTACACTAATCATTTAATCGTACAAATACTAAAAAAAAAAATGAACGGGTGTTTACCATTAGCTTAGCTGTGATCAGTGGTGGCCCCCCGCCCCCGACCTACGAGTTGTAGGCCGTAGGTTCGAATCCGGTCAGGCGCATTACTTTGAGTAATTTATTAGTATTTTCATTACCACTGCTTTCAAAACGGTGAAGGAAAACATCGTGAGGAAACCAGCATGTCCTAGAACCAAAAAATTTAAGAAATGTGACATCTACCAACCCGCACTGGGCCCGCGTGGTGGATTTAGGGGGCAACTCCGTCATACAGAGAGGAGGCCTACGTCCCAGCAGTGGGAACATTATAGGCTGATGATGATAGCTGTGATTACAGCGCTGTTGCATGTGCTGCAATTTCGGAAACTCAAAACAAATAATAAATTAAATATCCAGTTTTAATTTTACAGTTACAATTTCTAATGACAGTGTTTGACCATGTCAGTTTAAAAACTGTAACAAAAATATCATTCACCTGAATTGACTTGGTGAATTATTATTCCGGGTTCCCTTTATTTAAAAAAATAAATATATCTTTCGGTATATTCTAGTTTTATCCATCCATAAAAATGTTGCAAATATTCAAGCGCTCAGCAAATACTTTTACCAGGAGCGCATATTTGCACACGGTTCGTAAGTTAAGGAAAGTTACCGGCAGCGCACACTTTATTGGCGGGACCAGTGTAACCTTCCGTTCCTCGTCGCAGCTTTATGGTCCGCACTGAGTCATATAATTTTTCTAGTGTGACGTCATAAAACAACTTACGTAATGAGAATGTACTTGGCACGTAAAATTTAGGGACAGTAAAACGTATTTTATGAGCAATTTTGACGGAAGGTTGATTTTGAAAACCCCGTCTTCAGTAAACAGACTTCATTTGAAGGCTAACTTCATGATTTTTAGGGATGGGCACCATGCACTATTAAATAAAACAAATTATGTCTGCGATTTACATAAAGTCGTATATCTTAGTTTGTGTTATCTTCGTACACAGTTCACGTAATCACCAATTGTGTATGAGAAAAATGAAATCTGCCAACTGAAATTAATTTTGTAATTATTTATACCGTCTCTAAAAATGAGAGAAAATGTTTTTAATTTGATAAAAAGTCCTGACGGAATTTTAATCATAACGCAAATTAATGTTTGACTATGTCGGTATATTTAGTGGCGCGCATTTGGCATTCGTAATTAGTCAGATGTGGACGCCTCATTTTCTTTCTTTAAAAATAAAATAATAAATTATTCACGTCGCATCGTGACTTAGCGGGGGAACCTCATTATTATGATCGTCTTCATCATGCTAAACCTAACGATGGTCTGGGCCTTAAATTTCTAGAGTCAATACAATTGCGATGAATTTATTTGAAGCTCAAAAAGACGTTCTAAAAGACTGCAAACTCATTTGTATTAATTAATAAAATTCTGTCTCGTATAAATAAATTGTTTGTGAAATTATTTTCAGTTCATAATGAGAACATCACTGGTTATTTTCTGTAGCTTAATTATTTGCTTAAGTTTCTCTTTGTTCATACTTGGGCATGTTAATTATAAGTTTCTAATGAAGCACGTCAGGGGAACGCCATAGTTGCACTAGATGAAGTTACTCATAGATGAAGTGGAACGAAAGGCACATGATAAAATAGAAGCACTGTAGGAAAAAAAAAACTAATAATGATACACCACTCGCCCAGGGTCGCGGGACTAATCTGGAATGCAAAGGGCTATTAATGGAACACCGTGGATTTTAGTCAGCACGAGTATGACAGTCCCTTCGGCTTCACCTTGGGTGGGGAGGACTCATTTGATGATTTAACCACGATAAAAAAAGAACTGATTTAGGTCTATTTATATGATTGCCTTCTGCCTCATCTTGTGCCCTGGTTCTTTACGAACCTTATAGATTTGCAACAGGACGGATGGGAGGCTAACAGTAGGGGGTAGGAGGAGAAGGAGCTAGGAGTAAGGGGTATACTCAAGCTAGTTCCAATGTTCTACAAGTTTTATTAAGAAGCGAAACTAACTCGTGACACCAGGCCTCCAGAAGCGGTTCCGACAAGGATGTAAAGTTTTCGAGTCTAGCCTATTTGCGGTGTACGGAATTATTTTGTTGTTCATGATAGAGAAATTCTTGAACTTGCTTAAAAAGATGTTGCATTAATTGTTTATTAGTTTTTACAATGTTATATTATACATATTGTACCTACTGCTTGTTATTCTTGAGGACACTGCAAAAGGAAGATGTTATTTACGATTTTGGAAAATTTAACCCCAAAACGAGCTCAGTCGATGGAAATTCCACCAGCATTGCCCAAAAATTAATGTTGGAATAATGCTTTTAAAGTCATTTTATGAAACAACTAACAATAAATTACGTTCAGGCCCTATTTGCAAGAGCACTTTTCTAACGGTCGGTAAAAAAGCGCCCAAATACAACAAATGCATTTCCATTTATATGTTCAGACGTCAGCGCTTTTAAAGCGCGGTGCATTTTTTATCGAGCTGTATTTGATTTTATGTACTGGGTGGTGACATTTAAGTTCAATTCACCTTTTTGTTCCAATTCAGCGCTTTTTAACGTAGAAATAGCGCTCGTGCGAATGGGGACTAATAAAAGCCTTTCTGACATAATTATTTTGAAGCACAATCATGGAATCAACCAAATTGGGATTAAATGTCATGCACTAGTGGCAAGTAATGACCTCAGTAACCCACGTTGTGCTAATTGATTGTGAAATTAAGCCGTTGATATCTCTGAGGTTATCAATTAATCACATCGAATTACCAATAAATTGGTGTGCAGATGCTTAGTAATTAATTTCGATGTAAATGTATTAGAAGCTTATAAAAATCAATTAGTGACTCGGTTTCTAAGCGAATTAAATCACAGTAGGTTGACCGAAGAGATTCAATGATTCTTAGTGAAACTCTTTACCTAGCTTATCCACGAATAACATCTGACCGTCCAGTGTTATTTCTTCAGAAATTCATTTGCCAGCGAACAAACAAACAATTTTCCCGACGCAAATTCTCCAGCAAGAAATAAGCAAGTATTTTTCTAAAGTACTAGGAACGAAGAATTTAAAGGATTTGTCGCATCCAGCCAGCTGTCAGGCATTCGCGTGCATTGCATAGCGGTAGTGCATTTTAAAGTAAAACAATCTTGTGTAACGAGATGGCTACGGCACTCGTCCGACATTGTTTTGCCTCGTCTTATGTATTTTAATATTAAATTGCTCTTGCACGTTCCTCGCTGAATTTACTTTAACTTTCAGAGTTGGCGTCAGGATATTATCTATTAGTTGGATGTTGTTTTAAGGACGTAGAATATTCGTAGCTGTTTTGCAAATAAGTTTTAAATGTATAGCTATATATGTTTTTAGGACCAGATAAAGAATACTTAGGTATCTTGGTGAATTAGTTTCAAAATAACATACTATAAGAAAAAGAAAAAGTTACATAACAATTTTGGCACATAACAATTTTCCTCTCTTTACTAAAATCTGCAGCAGAAATAGTTGCCACATCCAATTTTACTTAACGCCTCGAGAACTGTTTTCAAACAAGAAACTTTATAAAGAACGCTCTAGCACTTAAAGTTCTTACAGAGACATAATTCATGTTAACTAAGTCAAAGACACTCTGCTAAGTGTAAAACTTTTCACTTGCGAACCAGGATGTCATAACTTGCAAGTTGTGCGATAAACCCGGATAGTGCAGCTGTAACAACGCAAGTTCATCGCACTGCTACTGTCTACGTTTATTGTCTTTCGCGAATAGTTTATGATTAACGAACGGTCGGAGGTTATGCCGTCTTAGTCAAACATTTGTAATGGATAGCTGTCGTTGACTTTGTAAAGTGACATCTCAGTTTATTCCTCCCGGGACAAGTTTAGGATAATCGAGGGCTTGCAAAGCCGTCTGGAGGTGTTAAGACGATTACAAGTTTTAATTGAAGCTTCAGTTTTAAAACTAAGTTACGTCTGCCATTCAGAAGGGCCGATACTCTTGATTATTTAACTAGCTACTTATGCGGGCTCTTTAACTTTATGTAATTACTTGACATCTACTAATTAAGACTGGGTTGGGCGGGTTTCATACAGATGTAACCTTTTATTATTGAATTGTCACGGGTTCGTTGGCTCCGATTAGCTCATTTATTTAATTTAAACATTTGAACAGACTTTCATAGTCATGATAAAAGCCAAAAATCTATTTAAACACAAAAAAAACAATGGATTGAGTGAAATGAGTAATGTTTGCGTCCAAAATCAAATATACGGATCACTAAATTCCAAAAATGCTTAAACACTGAGACGAAGCAAATAAGTGTTTTTTTTAACTGATTTTATGTTGTTGACGTATCATCGCACAATTAACAACTGATGGTTGGCTCGGTATAGACGTCATGCTTCGAAAGATTCTGAGGCAGTGCGTAATTTGCCGGGTCAGGTAGTTTAGAATATTAAAAACTTTTACCTGAATAGTTAAGATAAAGAAATTAGCTCGAAAGTTTCCCTTTGTACTCTTTTAAACACTAGTAAGCATGTCCCGTGTTGAGAGATAGCAGAAAATTCAAGTTCCACTCGAGAGATTCGCCTGTAAAAGCTAATAGAAACGCTATCATACTTTGCTGAATAAATTATAATGCTATTTAATTTTAAAACCTTTTTAAGTGCTTGTCTTTTTCGTCTTATTAAATACCTAGTACGTGGATAATAGGAGAGGTGACATTTTTCAAGAGAAACTTTATATTGACTTATTAATGGACACTATGATCTGTTTTCTCATTAATTTATTGTCATCAAATAATCATTACCATAACAAAGCAAACTCAGTGACTTGTTAACACAACACACGTAATCTCATTACGCGCACCAGGCGCCCAGAAAGTAGCGAAAGCTTAAGTGCACTCCCCGTGAGACGGTACTTAGATTAGCCCGGTAATGCAAGTCAGTGCGCTGTGCAAACTTCAACCTAGCTAGGATTCACTTTAAAAACCCACCGGAACCCACAGCACGTGCGACTTTAAATCCCACAGTCAGAGAATTACTTGAAATTAGTTTTAGGTGACATTAACTGAGTTTAAAGGGGAATTAAATTTGGTAAATTTGGTTTAACTACTAAACCAAGGGTTTTGTGTATAATAACAATTTGTAAAGGTAATAAACATTTAAAGTTTGTACTATCTAACGATTCAACGTATTAATTCTGTAGCTGCATTCGATTTTATATTACATTTTTTCTTTGAAAAGAAAATGATGAAGCTAAGCCCAATGCTGTCATTTATCTTCCAAAACATTTTAGTCCACGTATCGCTGAGATAGAACATTTTGAAAGGTTTTCCATTAATTAAACTTGTTTTGAATATGTCGACGTGTCATACAACGTCGGTCGGCTAGTGTGGGTGAGGGTTACGTTCTGAATAGCTTTTAGTGGTCACATCTCTCGAGAGGTGACGTCCTCTCGTGGTTAATGTCCACGGTGACACTACTCTGCGGTCGACGCTTACATTTTTGAGCTTATGCTGTCCTAGTGTTTATTGTAGATGTTTTATAAAAATATGTCTTTTTTCTTATTTAAATTGTGGGACTTATCTATCTATAGTTTACTGTGTTAATCAATAATATTTTTGGATAATTGACATGTAGAATGAGTACTAAAACTTCTTTTCCTATCTTACATGAAACTTGTAACTTACAAAGCCTGCCAGGTTGTCTATCTAACCCATGTTACTTTCAGTAATGCGATCGTTATTGTGTTTTATGTGCATTATTACGGACTTACTTCTCATAATGGCTGTTTTCCTGGTACACGGAAGTAAACGCATTAGCCGTAACGTTATACTCTGAGTATATTGTGCGTCGCACAATTCTTATTTTCATAATCATTTCTGGGAAACAGTTTTTATGGAGAAAGTATGACTTGGTGTGGTTTTGTTGTGAACTTTGTGTGGTTTATGCTGTCCTGGTAACAGCAGGCAGGCTACTAGTGCTGCTATTAGCTTTGCATGTTTTATTGGGTCCGCCTGACTGTTTGTTTGTGTTTTTTTTTATGTTTATTGTCGTAACTGTAGTTTTAATAATTCCTTTTAATTAAAAAAATGCTGCTCTTAAGTAAACTTGCTTAACTTTGCCTGAACAATATTATTACGGTATACGTGTAGTTTACTTTTTAACTGGAAAGCAATCCATATAGACTTGACAGTATTTCACCAATAAAACTGAACGCGATCAGTACATCTAAACTGCGTTCAGAAGCTGTCAGTCACATAATTCATCATTGCTATATAATTTTGACAGCGACACTTTTGGAACGCTATCTAGAAGCGCTGATCTCGTGTAGAAATTTTGATGCTCTGAATCGTTTGAAATCCTATCCTTTTCACAAAACGCACTGCGTGTACATGTTACGAACTTCAATAGAAATAAGATATCTAATACATTCTCTATGTCTCTAGGTGTTATACGACGGCAAGTTGTCTTCAGGAATAGTGTTCATGTACAACCCCGTGGCCACTGATGGTCAGCTGTGTCTGCAGTCGGCCCCCAAAGGAAATGTGTCTTACTTCGTCCACACGCCACATGCGCTGATGCTACAGGTAAAATATATAAAACTTAGAAGCTATAAGATAGTCACAAGATAATCTATACTAATATCTGAAGAGTTTGTTTGGTTAAACGCGCTTATCTCAGGAACTACTGATTCGAATTGAAAAAATATTTTTGTGTTGGATAGTCTATTTATTGAGGAAGGCTGCAGGGTATATAACATCACGCTACGACTACAAGGGCGGAGTGAAATCGTGGGGTACTGGTACAGCTAGTGAAGCAAAAAAATTAAATAACCACACTTGAACTTGATAATCATTAAAGGTCTGAACAGATCTTCATAAATTAGCTAAGAACCACCGTTAGCAGATCAGCTTTCAAACCAAAAAAATCCTCATCAAAATAGATCCATTCGTTTAGGAGCTACGATGCCACAGTCAGGGATTATAAAGTGGTAAATAAACACCAAACTATCACCTATTATACTAAAATCAGTACCTAAAAAACGAGAGAGCTTTTTTGTCAAAAACCGCTAAGTTGGTCTGTGCCTAGACTGATTCAATAAACTAACTTCAATTGAATGAAATGACAACAATCTTCAATAGAGAGAGGAATAGCTACAACACTTGACATTGACAAGGGCCGCTGTGTAAACATTTGTAAAACTTTTCTGTGAAACTGTATCAATAAGGTGACCGACACAGTTTTTTGATCAAGAGTTTTTCATAACATAATAGTTATGTGTTATGCAAGGCTGCAAAGTTGTTTTTTGAAGTGAGAACTTAAATTGAAAACTGAGCAAGCGAAAGATAGGATATAGAGTCCTGAGCGTAGCGAAGTTTTCAAAGGTACGACACGCAGAATAACTTTGCTGCCGAGCGCAACACACAATTTTTTATCTATATTTTTACTACAGCGAGGAAATACAGTGGGCCCGGCTCGCCTGTCAGTGTAGAATATAATTGAATAGATGTGGAATAGACGTGTTCGAATTGTGAAAACATCTTGCCTGTAAATGCCTATAAACACCGAAGGGTTGGGCAGAAGTGTAGTACACCTCAGAGAAAAGGATACCTCTTGAAGGGAGATCCTTTTCTCTGCAACTTGTTGTACATATAAGTACGGTAGGTAAGTTCAGAGAAAACTAGACCCCTTTGGAAGTGATGTTACTACCAAAGGGGGGAAAAGTAACCCACTTTTCTCCGAAACTTACTACTATACACTCACATTGCGCCTGTTAGAGTGGTGCGTGTCTGTTGCCAAACTCCATAGCTGTTTATAAGACATATCCAATTTAAAGCATAAAAACTTGTGTTTTTGGGGTTTAAATTCTATGTGTGTTATTGGGGTTCCCCTTTAAGGTCAGAAGACCAACGATTTTATTATTCTGTGTACTTTCCTACATTGATCTTATTTATTTAGCGATAGACTTCGACCACTATTTCGTCTGATGGTAGCCTGATGGTGTCGCACGCCTGCCTAGAATTAACCTATTCATTCATTTAGCTAGGTAGTGATCAAACAGTCATCAGCTTCTACAGAATGATGCTGAGTACTTTACTTAAATCGTTTTTAAAGAGGTTCACTACGCTGCAATTCACTTAGTTGGGTGTATATCGAGATGAAACGAGCTCGGCACACGATAGATTTCGCCATGTTCCTCCAATTAAGCCGCCACGTCTCGCAACGGTTATGTTACCTAACCTGATTATCGAACCACACGGAAAACTGCCTATTACCACGATTTCAAAGGATTTTCTCAAAATAGGAAACATTATGAAGGTAACTTGTTTTTCAACGATAAATTTACAGGTTAAAATAATTACTGTTTAAGTATTGTACTTACGAATAGTCGAGGTTATTTTAAAAAAGTACTTTTCCATTAATTTTGTGTGTTTATGTGCTTCATTTTTGCACTAGTTAAAGTAAGATTTAATATCAATAATTAACGAAAATGTATCTGAAGATGATGATCTGATCGATGAAGATATTTTATTTTATACCGTGTTTACGTCGAGCCATCGAAATAATGTCGACCGTAAATCCGATGTAGTGTGGTCGACGAAGATATTAACAAGTAATTTAAAGTCAGTGGTATGTAAATAATGCTTCATAACTTAGCATAATCCTAAGTTAGCAAGTTATAAGTTATCCATAGTTTTCACCGTCTGACCGCGCCCGATCGAACCTCCATTAGAGATAGCATTATTCAGTTAGCTTTCGATTACACTTGAAGTTACTACTCAATTTGTGGTTATATCGAAGTTTTGGATACAGATGAATAATTAATAACTTTAACTAATCTACATATAGGATCTCGCCAAGCATCTTTAGATCAGCTCTAGCTACAGCAAGGTTTGACCTGCTCTCAAACTGATAATAATTTGATGTTTTGTATTCACAGGAGGTGAAAGCAGTAGTCACACATTCAATACACAGCGCTCTAAACTCCATCGGTGGAGTTCAGGTTCTCTTCCCACTCTTCGCACAGTTGGACCTACCACACGACGCGCCCGCCACAGACCCCAAGCGAGACCCCATGCTATGGTATGTGATCCTCGTAATATTTCATTATAATAAGCAAAGTGAGACAAGCTGGTAATGAAATGCTGAAAGTTCCCTAAGTAGGTGTCTCCGAAGTTGGGTAAGTTGACAGCAAACCTACCTAACTGGCTGAAATGTTATTACAAAACTTTACGGGAATTGATTCAGTGCGCTACTGAAACAAAGGAAGTGTTGAACGTCCCCTGAACAAATTGCTACCTCAGCTCCCCATAGTTTGGGCACATTAGTTAAGGCTCGAAATAAAGTTGGGCGGAATTTCAGAACTAAATCACTGGCATTGGCTTAGCGGGCGTTTGCGAGTGCCAAAGCCACTCATTAATATTCCTAGTGGCTTCGGGCGCGTTAGTTGACTAAATGCACTTTCACTGTCCGCCGGCAGTGGGCTCTCCAACTCCATACCGGCCAGAAGCGACTCTGTAATACGACTCGGGAACTAACTCCTGCCAACTCCTAATTGCCTAGTGTCTACTCCGCTTAACAGAATAGATTTATGAGCGACATTTTGCGGCGACAATTTATATTAGCATAGGGTTACGAAGGGCGGTTATTAAATTATCAGGCGTGACATTAATTTTAATGAGGAGACCTTAAATTTTCTGAAATAAAGGGTTACGCAAACATCGGATTTATTTGATAGTACGCCCTAACGAACCCACCGTTATTAGACAGGATAATAGATCAATTTATCGCACCCACACGTCGGCTTACATGGTTTTAATACTTACTTATTCGTGTTTTCAGAAATTATCTTTGTGTTCAGCGTAAAAGTCTTTTAAAGGTGACATTTTTAAATGAATGGTATCGTTTGCGAAGTTGCGAGTTTTAGCGTTAAATTAAACGTAATCCTATTAGGGAGTCGAACCAGCGCCAATTTATTTAGCGACACTGAGCTTATTTTCTCTTCGAGAAAAGAAAATACAAGTAGGTATTTATTTGAAAAACCTTTGCATAATTTACTTGCCATTTTCTATGCAAAATGGTCTCTGGAGAAAACTTCTAAAGCACACGAATACAAAAATCTGTGCTGAAGTAAACCAGGCTAACAGTGGCTATTTGCTGACGTCGCTCGGCGGCACAATGTTTAATATTGACGTAGGTTGAAGCGTATGATAACAGCCGCTGACAGCTCAAAGCGGTGCTTCGACGACCCGTGTCACGCACGGATGGATCCGGATAAATAAGACCTCTATGCTCCATCAAAATTGTACCAGCACATCAAAGCTTTAACGGATTACATTTATGCATAAGAGTTTTACCTGGGTTAGGTGGTCTCGTCGCATCTAATAAGACATCTCGTCATCCTAGCGAAATTCCCACAAAGATATGATTCGAAATATATTTTCCATCAGCATAAAGTACGTACCTACCGCGTCATTATTCCGTGGAAATTGCGAGGACATTATCCCGAGTGAACATGTTTTATTAATAGACTCAAAACGAGATTCATCGCTTTTCGGGTTACGTCTTTATCGGTGTAAATTTTTCACGTCGCAATCTGTGTCGCGATAAGTGCTGGAGAATTTGTTTTTACTTTTCCGTTTGTATCGTTACAACCGATATTAAGACGTTGTTACCAAGATAACAAAGCCATCAGGAGGTTATGACTATTATCTTCTGTTTGTTTAGTTCAAAACTGCTGGGGTTCGTGTGTTCGCTAGTGGAGTCGTGCAGCACGGTGCAACAACACATGCTGCAGTGTCGTGGGTTCCTGGTCATCTCACACATGCTGCAGCGCTGCAGCCGCGACCACCTCACGCCCGACACGCTCGCTTCCTTCCTACATCTCACCAAACATCTTGTCACCTGCTGTTCCCCTAATTCTGATCTGCTCTTGAAACAGGTATGTTTTTAAATATTTCTTGTTAAGCACCTAAACGAAGATTTTTTTGCTCTAAAGATTTTATCAAAGTAATTTTAGTAAAAGAGTTGAAAGTTGAAAACAAGATCTTGTTATTTTTATCAAGTTACTTTATAAAAGTTCCCAAATTCAATGTAACTAATTTTCTATTTCGTCCAAGTTCGTGTATTCTCGAAATTAATGCAATAAATTTTGTTTTTATCGTTTTACCGAAACATCAAGATTAATTCGTTGGATATTACCATAATACAGCTCGTTTAAAACGCGCTACAAAGGTACAACAACCCATAAATAAGTAAGAAAATTGCCTTCATAAGGTAATTTATATTGGGCCGTTGTTTACTCGTCTATTGGTTAAAACAGATGTTTTCTTGACTTTCATTGACTTATATTTAGCATTATTATGAACAGTAACACTAAAATATAGTGTTTCCATGTAGCAACGGTTTTTCACGAACAATCTTCACAAATTAATTAAATTATCAAGTTTTTAAAACTACAATTATAAAGGAAAGTCACAGAAAGCACTGCACAATATCGGAACGACACCACACAACACAGCTTTGGGGGCTTGTACACATTTGTGTAATTGAATTAAGCATATCAATTAGATAATGGAACAAACACGCGATAAGCGGCTCGGTTCCCTTTGTACATTAAAATGTAGGGGGTCGGTGCCTCGGTGCCTTGTACTTACTAGATCTTGGAGCAGTTCTAGTGGTAACGAACCTGTCAATATGCTTGGGTTAACATGCTTGTTCTAATAGTTTGTAGCGGGAAGCTGAACGCCTTTTGTTTTCACATTATGTAGAAACATCATTAATTCCCTTCTAAGTACCCCGACGCAACGCCGCCTCTTTTGAAAATAGCTTTGTATTTTTAAAAGTCAAGGCATTCACAAAATGTTATTCAAACATGTTGTACAGGCTAAATTCGGATTCCAATTTGTATAAAACCAACAATCAATCACTCTCACTTTTGTATCGACAGGTTTATTTTAAGTGTGACTGGTGCCCTGCCCTTTATGTAAATTTTTTACTGGATTTTTTCTCGATTGGAAATATTTATTCGGTTTATTTATTGTTACATATTAAATGACTTGCACGAAAAACTTTCGCAAACGTAATCTGCTTGTGATTACCAGGCCTACAAACGGCACAAAGAGATCTACTGTACTTTTTATGCTGTGTAATATTTCCAATCGAGACTGAATCAAACACCTTACCGCACGTGGTCACGATGTGTATCCCAACTGATTTATTCGATGGTTGTTAGCGCATGTTCCTCTTGCTTACTTCACCTCGACTGTTTACTACAGTTGATTCTGCACACCCACTGTCATCCAGGGATGTAAGGGTCTATCAAATCTGATAAAACTCCTTGTAGTTTGATGGTACCCGTTTTTGGCTTCCGATTCACAATCTTGTAAATAAAAATAAGGTGCAAGGCAACTCAGGATAGTTATAAAATAGTTGAATCATTAGATGGGTTGCGGATTTGAAGCCTTTCTGTATTTTATTTATTTGTCTCTTGCCCTGATCCTACACTTACCACATTCCCTTGTACAATTAGTGCTTCACCAGATCTTTGAAACCCTGGTAGCGCTTGCTGTTGTAGTTTTTTTATTATTTTATTTCATTTTATACTCAAACATTTATATTATGTAGCATTCTGAGGATAAGTTGACACAAAAGCTCTTATGTACACAAAGAAAATCAATATTTTACCAAATGATATTTATTTTACTTTAGCTTATTCTGCACTAATGTTTTCAGTGAATAATGAAAGCCTGTCACAGCCAAGTAACGTCCATTATTTTAAAATATCTGAATCTTATTTTTCAGATGACAAAGCAATAAGTATATTTCCAATAAATTGTATTTTTATTTCTTCAAGTGCTTCTAAGTTTTTTATTAAGTAGTTAAAAGACCTTGCAGTATTTATCAAATAGCAAAATTGTATTTAGGTATATAATTAGAAGTAAACTGTAATTAAATTGTTAATACGTAGGCATATCCCTGTACTAGGCATACAAGCAAGAGAGAATACGCTTTCAACCATCGGACAGCTTAAGGTCTATGCTAATCGCAGTCTTTCTGCCAATCTTTTCTCACTTGGCAGCTGTTGGACCACATTCTGTTCAACCCCGCGCTGTGGATCCATACGCCGGCCGCCGTGCAGGCCAGGCTCTACTGCTACCTGGCCACTGATTTCTTAGCGGACGCGCACATATACGGCAGTGTGCGACGAGTCAGCACCGTCCTACAGACTGTACACACGCTCAAATTCTACTACTGGGTTGTGAACCCGAGAGCTAAGAGCGGCATCACTCCCAAGGGATTAGGTAAGTACAAAGTACAAAGTAGGATATTTCGCTCCCTTCATTTATAATTCAAGCACCTCAAGGAGACTACGTAATTAGATACTTTTTGGCAGAGCAAGAATTTATTAAATATGAACTCTTCTGGACCGGTCAGATTTATTATGAATGAAGCTTTATGGAAGTTATCCATAAATTATGTTTCGGTAATAAATCAAACTGGGACTCACATAATTTTTGTTCTGCGAAATGATAGAACGAGTAAAGTTGGCAAATAATTCTCCTTCTGAAAATTTAACAAATCTGTCTTATTCAAATTAAACTGGTCTAATTACAATGACATGACGGAGCATAATTATCCGCAAACATTTAATCTATTTAAATATTCCGAGGGTTGCGAAGGTCATGCCCTCCCCGACGCCTTATCAAAACACACATTTAAATTATTCCTTGTCTGAGGGGTCCGATATTCTTAATTATAAATAATTCCTAATTACACAAAGCTTAATCTTTTATATTTGATAATATACCATTTCAGAAGGACCTCGGCCGGCCCACAAAGACATCCTGACGATCAGAGCGTACATTCTGCTGTTCTTAAAACAATTGATCATGATCGGGAACGGCGTCAAGGAAGACGAACTACAATCTATACTTAACTACCTGACTACTATGCACGAGGTATGCTCTCCTGGTACTTTTGTGCGAAATTGAGACGTTATTTTGAATGAATTAAGAAATGTTTGGCAGCCGTGATTTCTTATTGAAATGGAAACGAAGTTAATTTTATTTTTATGTTTCGTGCCCTTTTCATTCAAAAATAGATAGTTTATGTAAAGTGCTACAAGGATGTTTTGCCGCTTGTGTGAAATTAACATGGAGGCGCTGTCTGTTGGTAAATCAAAATAAGATTGCGACATTCTTTCTGATTTCAGTCATGCACTAAAAGATACATACATAGATTTCGTTTTAACTTAGTACATTTAGGCCCACTTGCACCACAATCACTAAACAGTTTTAGCGCTAAACTGATTTAAAACATCGTTCTGTCTCTGTCAACTTCAAACAATTTGACAGGGATACAGTGATATTCTTAGGCAGTTTAGCGCTAAACCCGTTTAGTGATTGTGGTGCAAGTGGGCCTTAATCATCGTCATAATTATTAGCCTCCCTATAGATTTCCAATAGGACCGGTTGGAAACGGGTTGCATCCAGCGCGATCCTGTGGTCTTCACCAGATCGTCTGTCTAGTACATAATTTATATTTAAACGTTGACATTTTGCTACTTTGTCTGTTTCCAGGACGAGAACCTACACGACGTCTTACAAATGTTAATATCACTGATGTCGGAACACCCAAGTTCTATGGTGCCTGCTTTTGATGCCAAGGTAAACATCATCTTTTTAAACATACATACAACATTATTTTTAGTATGTGTGAAACTCGACACCTGTGTAGTATTTTTGTAAAAATATTACAAAATGTCAAAACTGTATCATGAAAAATCACTAAGTTATAAGGTTCTTATGATACCGGGTTTCCGTTCAAAAACAATCATTTACCCCCGTGCAACCCGTGCCTCCTGTATCGTACATTGATAATAATAGTTTAGGTACCTGACCGTACAGTGATTGTATTGTGATTAACTGGTGATAAAATGGAATTAATTTTTTTTTGTGAATAAATATAAATGGTGTAAAAATTATTGGAATCGAATCAGTTACTGATTCTGCACAAACTACATTCAAGTTTCGCATATTCTAAAAATAATGTAGTACCATCTACGTCAATGCTTTTGTTTTTAGTCGACTACGAAAAAAGGAGGGTTATTATTTTAACTGTTTATGTTTGTATGTTCATCTGTTTCCTCATAATGTCTAAATTACTCGTCGTATTTTGACGCACGACGTATTGTTCAGCTGAAGATTTATTCATTGTCGTATGGTAATCATTTCAGGGTGGAGTGCGAACTATCTTCAAACTGCTGTCGTCAGAAAGTCAGCTGATCAGGTTACAAGCATTGAAACTGTTGGGATTCTTCCTCAGTAGAAGCACACACAAGTAATTACATATTATTTTATATAACTTTAAAGAAAAACCTATGTTTTTAATGTAATTGTGAGCCTGGCGTAGCTATTAAGTTTTTAATTTGGTGCGATCTTAAAATGTCACTTCTAACAACTAAGTATAGAGAAACAAATCTATCGAATGTGAAATCTAACATTTTTTTCAAATCAAATCAAATAATTTATTTTGTGTAGTTTTTGTAGTATTTGTAAGAAATACCTACCTATGTTTAACAAAATAATTAATTTGATTTGATTTGTAAAACATAAGTAGGTATTACATATAATAAAACTAGCTTTTGCCCGCGACTTCGTTCACGTCGAATAGTGAAAACTATCCTATGTCCTTTCTCAAGTTCCAAACTATGTCTGTACCAAATTTCAAACAAATCGGTTCAGTAGTTTAGGCGTGAAGAAAAGACAGACAGACAGACAGACAGACAGAGTTACTTTCGCATTTATAATATTAGTTTGGATTATTGAAATTTTTCCCTCGCTTCGCCCTTTCGCCCTTTACTTTTTCAGTTCCATACTCAAAAATTAACCGTTTTTCCTATTCTCATTATGGTATTAATTAAGATAGAACCTATTTTATTATACTATCGGTTAACCCCCACTTCAGATTGCGTTTCTATCTACGATATAACTGCCCAAAAACTTATCCTAGCGAAAGCTATGACCCTTACGTCAGACGGACCTGTGAAAATGCGGGGCAAAGCTAGTTAGGAATAACTTTAAGTAAGAATAGCGATAACAAGGTATTTAACTAAAAAGAATCGAATTAGTTCGTTAGTAAGATTATCAAAAAATATTGACCAAAATATGACGTCACAAACAAGTATAATACTTGCATCTGACGTCACAAGTCCCTCTTGTATTTTGATGCATTTTATTTAAGTAAAAAAATACATCTCTAATATTTTTCAATAATTAAACTGACGTACTAATTAGTTTTCCAATCTGTTAATGTCTTTAGCATGCCTATTGTCATATCATTTCCCTTCCATGTACGGTTGGTCTCTGCTCTTCAGACGCAAGTACGACGTGATGTCGCCCCACAACCTGTACACGCTGCTGGCCACCCGGCTGGGCGCGTGCGGCGAGGGCCTGGCGCTGCCGGTCTACAACGCGCTGTACGAGCTGCTCACGGAACACGTGGGGCAGCAAATACTGTATACCAGCCATCCGGAGCCACAGCCACACTTCCGGCTCGAGAACCCCAGTGAGTAACCTTACAATCAAAATCATAGCATTTATTTCAAGTAGGTTTAGGCTTAGGTTACAGGCAATTTTGAATTTGTCAAAGATAAAATGAAAATACTACATAATATCGGTGCTACAGTCACAAAACATAATAACTGTAAAAGTATTGTAGGTGCCCATTCCAATGCGTAGATCTCTATGGAAAAGAACGGGCAAGAAACTCCATGGACACTCTTTTTCATGTTGAGATTAAACATAATGCGAAAACGATGTAGCAATTAAGTGTCCATAGCAAATATTGTATAAAAAAGACAATTCAGGAATATAAAACAATAAATTAATTAAAATAAACCATGGCAGTCAAGAGATGACTAGTTCCTAACTGATAGCGTCCGTTCACGAACATAACACATGTGTCAGCACCATTCCGATTAGGTAGGTATGATAGGCTAGGGTACTGATGGGCCAATGGGACAATTTTATGATAAGATTCAGGTTGTGACCACTCGCGTTGAAACTGGGCTTGAGCTAGTTTGAAAGAGCTTTATGTCCATACAGTAAAAGTAAAACGTCGCGTCGTAAAACCAAAACTTAAGCCGTTACCACAAAAAGTTAAATATATGTTGAATACTTGTCTTATAAAAGTGTAACTGCGAAACGGACCTTATGTCAACTTCAAATGCCGTTTTGCAGTTGACAGTTTTTTTAGATAAGTATTTAACTGATGTTTAATTTTATTTTGTAAGACTGTAATCGCCACGTCGGACTATTCGCTTTTGTGGACATGAAATTCTTTCTGATCGACTCAAATCACTTCCACGTCTATAATTGTAATTTTTCTTGAGTTCCATCTTCAAACGAACAGCTAAAATACTGCCAGAAGATAAGTTGGCAATTTTGGAAAACATAGCGCAATTATTTACGATAGTTAACTCATTATACGTTTATTTACAGTGATCCTGAAAGTGGTAGCAACCCTCATCAGACAATCCAAGCAGACAGAACAACTACTAGAAGTGAAGAAACTGTTCCTATCAGACATGACGCTACTGTGCAGCAACAACCGGGAGAACAGGAGGACGGTGCTACAGATGTCTGTGTGGCAGGTCAGTACATTCATTACTCATGCTGTCCTAGTGCATATAGCTTCAAAAGTGTTTTTAATTGATGATTTTAACTATAAAATATCAATCTTGAGACAGAGGGGATTCACTCATATTATTCCTGTTTTGTGGGCGAGCCTTATAACCACCAAATTAAGACTTGGTCTAAATTCTTACATGAAGAATCAAGATCATGGTACATCTCAATCTGGCTGAAGACTTCATTCATACTTAGCAATAACAATTGCTTTCTTTAGGCCAAGAAGTCAAATTTAAATGCTCCAAAAACGTATTTTTAACCGACTTCAAAAAGGCGGAGGTTCTCAATCCGGTAGGTATTGTTTTTCTTCACTTCTAGACAAAATCGGTGGCAAAAAAAAAACCAATTTCCAAAAGTAAATTTATTTTACCTTTTTTTGAAGTAGAGTTAATCGTTTTTATCCAATTTTCTAGCTGTAATTTTCAGTTTTTACTTTTTTGACAAAATGTCTTGCCATAAGGCATCGTATTACCTAGAATTTGTGGTGGTTTGGTAGCTTATCGCTCCCAAACCTCAACATAGTTGGAAAAACACTAGCTCACGATATCATTGTACTTTTTGTTCCAGGAGTGGCTGATAGCGATGGCATACATCCACCCGAAGAATGCCGAAGAGCAGAAGATCTCCGACATGGTGTACTCTCTGTTCCGCATGCTGCTGCATCATGCCATCAAGCATGAGTACGGTGGCTGGCGCGTGTGGGTCGATACGTTGGCCATCGTGCATTCTAAGGTAATCCTAAGTAGCTTGCTATAAGAACATTAACTGTCAGTTTAAGGTACCAAATCAAAAGAAATGAAGTCAACTGAGAATCATATAAGACGGACGACTCAAAACGATTGACCACTTTTTGTTTTAATTGGGAAAAAGTGCTAATAAAATTGTCGCTGAAGTTATTTCTGATTATCTTCTTTCTAATTCCTAATTAAATTATAAAATCTCTCTTAGGTATCCTACGAAGAATTTAAGCTCCAATTCGCTCAAATGTACGAGCACTACGAGCAGCGGCGAGCTGACAACATCACGGACCCGGCGGAGCGGCAACAGCGTCCCATCTCCACCATCTGCGGCTGGGAGCGACGGGACGCGCCAGCTGCGCACGCGCCGCTGCACCACGCGGCGCAGACCGAGATCGGTGCCGGCCTGTCGCTGCGGGAGCTGGACCACTGCCGCTGCAACGCGCAGCCCGACGCCGACAGGACTAGCGCCGTGTACAGTGAAGTGTGTAAAGTGCATACTCCCAAGCGCGACGCCGACGTCAGGTGTGCGGACGGTGAAACGGAACACGCTATCGATGAAGTCGAGACCCCCTCTGATGACGTAGACCGTGTAGTGTCCCCCAGTGAAGTGCTGCCAGAAAATGAACTCGTCCGATCCATTATTGAAGATGCCAAGCTTTTAGAAGATCCGGAATCCGGTGTTGGTACACTAGAGAAGAATGATGAGCCATTGACGAGGCAAGGTAGTCTAGATTATATTCCTGTTAGAGACGTAGGTGATGGCGTTTCTAAAGACGATGCTACTGACCGCAGTGAAGGCATCCCTTCTAGTTTATCTGCCAGTGAGACGGCCAGTCCTGAACGCGTCGCAGAACTCAATATTGTTACAGAACGCGAGTCTGAACTATCAGACCGCTCAGACTTATACTTAACGCCTAGCGAAGCCACGAGTCCGAAGAAATCACTAGATAAGTCAGACGATGACCCCGACGACCCGAAACGAGTCGCCATCAATATCGTCAACGATGTACTGAGCATCGCGCTAGAAACTGTGAGGTTAAAGACTGATGATGATACGGATTCAGGAGCGATATCCGGAGGACTACACTCTGAAGGAAATACGCCCAATGGTCGCGATGAGTTCGAACAGGAAATAGAAGAGATTGTAGATGAGAAGCGAACGGCTGAAGTGATCGCTAGTGATTTAGTTACGGATTTAATTTCATCGGTTGTGACAAAAAGTGAGAATGTTGAAATTACTAAAAGTAGTAGTGAGAATGTTGTGGCTGATAGTGAAATTGTAGAGCCTGATAGTCAAAATGTTGAGACGGAGAGTAAAAACGTTGAGCAGGAGAGTAAAAACGATGAGCAAGAAAGCGAATACGTTGAGTCAGAAAGTAAAGATGTTGAATCCGATAGTAAAAATATTGAAGAAGAAAATGAAAACATAGTGACGGACGATAACAGTCCGCAAAGGGTCATTCCCTCCGATCACCCGCACGAAGGCAACGTACTGCCACTTGATGGTGAATATTTAGTCAATTCTAGAACTGAAGAAGTTGAGAAATTAGATGTAGAGAGAAAAGACGAAGTCACGGAAGAAAGTGAGAAAAACGAAAGCCAAAGAGTCGACATGCCAGAGGAAGAAGAAGAAAAAGCTCCAGAAATTCCACCAATCTCAACTATCAGCGAAAGTATATTACTAGCTGACAAGGAAAATGAAAGTGAAGACGACAGTCATGAGAGTGAGAAGGATAAAAGACGTGTAAGCTTGCCGGGTGACAGTGAGATGAAGCAGGACAACAATAGGGGTGAGGGTGTCTCCACGCAAGGTACCAACACTTCGTCATCACCCAAGAGGCCACGTAGTGCATCGACTAGCACTCAAGTGGATTCTAATCATTTCGGTAAGTGAATGTTTTTTGAAACGTCTCAGCTACTCTTCTGAAGCTCTGATTGTGACAACGATAAGTTTGTATGATATTTTGTTACAAATTTTAAGCGTTCTGATATATTAAGAAATGCTAGCCTGTGTCATTTTCCCGTTGGATTTGTGTGACAATTAATTATCTAATTAATTTCCTTACTATTATAGAAACGAAACGTCCGTCAAAGTGTTCGCGGCCGATGTTCTCGCCCGGCCCGACGCGGCCTCCGTTCAGGATACCGGAGTTCCGCTGGTCCTACATACACCAAAGATTACTCTCTGATGTTCTGTTCTCCTTGGAAACTGATATTCAAGTAAGTTGTTGTAAGTTTATGTATGCTATAATGGTATATGACAATAACAACGAACGCCACCTGCTACGATCCTTATACGTATACATCTGGTCATACAAGCACGCCGATTGAGATTACTACGCACCCGACATATATAATTATTTGATATACTACCGTTTGTATGAATAAATAACTAATATTTCACTTCAAGAAAATTATAATGGAATATCGAAATTCACTTTCACTTTCATAATCGAAATCTTTCATTGGCGGCATTTGGACCTATTTCTTTTCAAATTCTGTAAGTTTAGTCCAAGATTAATTTACTTACATTTATAAAAAATAAACAGAAACATCTAAAAGGTGCCTGCCTAGGTTTAAATATTAGTATGGTCAAAATAGACATTATCTCCTACAAAACTTCCAAAAATATATTCCAGGTGTGGCGCAGTCATTCAACGAAGTCTGTGATAGATTTCGTGAACAGCAGCGAGAACGCGATCTTCGTGGTGAACACAGTGCACCTCATCAGTCAGTTGGCTGACAACCTCATCATCGCGTGCGGAGGTCTGCTGCCGCTGCTCGCGTCCGCCACCTCGCCTAATGTAAGTCACCGCTTTTATTATTTTAAAGGAAACTGAGAAAATAATGACGCACTATTTAATTTTTATGGCCAACAGACACTTGATCCAAGAAAAACTAAATGATTTTCACCAATAAAGATCTAAGGTGTTCGTGCATCCTGCCGGGGTCGCGGGTTCACGAATTTCCGTGACCCCGGTACGTAAAGGGCTATTGAAGGACACCGTGGATTTTAGTCAGTACGAGTCTGACAGTCCCTCCCGCTCTGCCCTGGGTGGGTGGGGAGGACTCATAAGATGATTTGACCACGTAAAAAAATAAAAAAGGTGTTCGTGCATTTTTAATTTGGCTTTTCCCGTACTGTTTTAGTTCAAAAAATCACTGCACGTTGTGACGCATCATTATTTCTGTTTTTTTTTTCTTCGTAGAGAAAAAGAGCCTACGGTTATTGGAGTAATTATTTTTCCTATTGCAACCCCAAAACGATTCTCTGTCTCAGTTTTTTAGTTTATCTTCTATGTAAAAAGCATTTTATTGAAGAGCCGGATATATTAAATGGTACCCAGTCAGTGGAAGAAAAATGTGTACATTCCAAGACAGGTTTAAAATAATAAACTTATATTCACAGAATGAACTAGACGTTATAGAACCGACACAAGGCATGCCGGTGGAAGTGGCAGTCACCTTCCTGCAGAGGCTGGTCAGCATGGCAGACGTGCTCATCTTTGCTAGCGCCCTCAACTTCGCCGAGCTGGAGGCGGAGAAGAACATGTCCAGCGGTGGGATACTGCGACAGTGTCTCAGATTGGTGAGTGGGAGAAATTTATGGGAGGGGAACGTAAGTCGTGTTGTTTTCTGAACCCCTGGTCGAACTCGACTAAGAAAGTGCGTCGATTTCTGCGGAAAATGTGCGTTTATCGCAAACATGGATTCAATTTCATTTTTTTCCACTCTTTGCATGACTTCAAAAAATTACACGACTTACTTGACAAAGATTTTTTTTCCTACTAACGTTTTTATTTGTGTAAACTACTTCACGAAGTGTTGAGAATAATTGACTATCATCAGTTTTAGTCTGTATCCCAAGACATACCTAGATTTCTTGTGACAGATTTGTATGTTTATTTTAATGTTTTTCCATCTTCATAATATACATAGATTGTATAGAAATTATGACTTCTAAAATCATACTATAGTCTCTTTGTTATAGGCTGATTGAATATTCTGTCTTAGATCAAGTAAAAGTAGATTCTATATTTCTTCTTATTATAGTTTAGTTCTATTTTCTTGGCCGTACTCTGGTATTTTATGAACGCAACTTAATGAGTAAAATAATAGTAGGGAACCCCTTCCCAATTAGGGCAATAAGATTTTATTCCCTATTTTAAAATTAACAATTGGTAATCGATGCGGTCTATAATGAAATCGATTGCATCATCAAACCTAAAAGATCTCGATAGAAGGACTAAGGCATCATAAAACGCTAGAGTACGGTTAATGTCGTGTACGGCTACAACTTCCTAGTCTCTAGCGAGTCGTAGCGGCGTAGCGGCGTAGGCGTAGATCGCGAGTGTGTGTGTGCGTAGGTGTGCACGTGTGCCGTGCGCAATTGCCTCGAGTGCAAGGAGCGCCAGCGCTACGCCGCCGCCCGAAGCGCCGCGCGCACCGCCGACTCGCCCGAGCCCAAGGTAAATAATACGAGACAGAACACACAACATACACCTCCTCACGTATCGGGGCCCCTGGTACTTTTTCGGTGGTCTACCGTCTTTGCCCTAGTTTTTGAGGCGTTTTGCCAAAATTAGTCAAAGCCAGAAGTAAAATTTTCACCCTAATCATTTATGAACTCCCAGTAAACCAAAATTAGTTAATTGATCCACCCACTACCTACGAATACGTCTTGTGTATACAATAAACTTCAAAACTTAATTCTTAACTCATTATCGTGTCCGTCCAATCGCCAGTCAGCAAGCTACACCATTATTGCTTACAGCCAATCACGTGCTAGTATGACGTTTTTATAAAGGACCTCTTAACAAAAGGACTTTTTTGTGTAGCTTGATGACTTGCATTTTAACTTGAGAACTTTCTTGTCTCTTCTGATGTCCTGGTATAAAAAATGTAATGGATATTATGATATTAATGACAGCTTTCAACACCTTGCACTGCTCACAAAAAAGTATTTGGTAAATAAAATTCAATGATAAATAAATGATACACAACAACACGCTGCGCTGTTATTAAAAAAATAGATTCGAGCACATGCATGTTGAAAGAAAATAACGTAGAACACGCTTCAACATTTTGACTCTCACAAGTTTTTCTATTGCATGTTACAGATGTAGTTTCTACAGAATTTACTTGCTTTAAAAACATTACCGTAAAGACCTCCGCAACGGTCATGGTCCCCTAGTACTTTGATACACTTTGGCAACTTGATTATTCATTTTTTTCACCTATTTTTTGGTGTTTGTTTGAAATTTTTCTTGAAAACAGATTTGTAATAGTTATTTATGCAACTGTTGTATAATCAGGGGTATTAAAACACGAATGTGGGTTTATCACACGAGGCGTAGCCGAGTGTGATAATAGTATCACATGAGTTTTTTAATACCTAATTATAACAGTTGCATACAAGACTTTATCTACAATCATGATGTGAATTCTCTATAAAAGATTTTCATACCATAGGGTGTTGTACAGAACTATGTGAATTCAAGATGGCGGGAAATAACACGATAAGACGAGAATCCGAAATTACGAATTAG
Source organism: Agrotis puta (assembly GCA_943136025.2). Taxonomy (NCBI): domain Eukaryota; kingdom Metazoa; phylum Arthropoda; class Insecta; order Lepidoptera; family Noctuidae; genus Agrotis; species Agrotis puta. The sequence goes on from OW964181.2 coordinate 676,367, forward strand.
TCTACAATTTATTGTTCTTTTTTCAAAATGTTAGCGATCTGGTGGTAAAAATGTCATTGCATGAGAATGTTCTTTTTTTGAAATTCATTATAACACGCGTTTGGATGATATAATGATCATTATAGCATTGAGTGTTTTAATGTTGGCAATAAGCTAATTGTTATAGGTTCTTTTATAGAGGATTAATAGCATGATAGTAGATAAATAAATATAACGGATGTTGTTTTCTTTTATAATCCCAGAGTGTGGTGGCGAGTCTAGCAGACGCATCAAGTCCTGTCAAGGACCCGGAAAGACTTCTTCAAGACATGGATGTGAATAGACTTCGAGCTGTGATTTATAGAGACGTGGTAAGTTGAAACTAGTTCACATTGATCGAATTTTTATTCTAGAATGTCGGTCTCGATACTGTCGATGTTTTTTTTTTTTATTTATTTATTTAAGGTCGCTTTTCAATATGATGTCGATGATTTAAAGTGTGTGCTAACTCTAAAAATAACACATTTCCTTATTAGGTAAATGAATATTTGTGAAATGGATAGGATATCGATATTCTAGTCAATGATTATTTGAATTCTTGGTGTTGGGTGGCTACAAGAGGTAGCAAATGATCTGTATGCTATCGGTTTGGCAGGAGGAGACGAAGCAGGCGCAGTTCCTGTCGCTGGCCATCGTGTACTTCATCTCGGTGCTGATGGTGTCGAAGTACCGCGACATCCTGGAGCCCCCGCCGCACGCGCCGCCCGACTGCACGCGCCGCGCGCTGCACGCGCACGAGCACCACGGTAGGTCACGCGCTGCCCCGGACACACCCACTAGATCATAACTATCATTTCATTTTAAAATAAAACACACATTCACACGATTGGTCTTGCTAAAAGGAATATAATATTAATTTATGCACGCTTTTTAAATACAAGTAATTATTTTTGTGAAAGTCAGTTTTTAGTTGGACATGAAAAATAATTGATGAAAGTCCAATTCGGCTCAATTCAATATAACCACATTTTATGATCTTAGAATCGTATTTAAATTCCCTTTATTATTTATTAGCTGCCCAGATATTTGAATTTCAACTCAGTAACAGATATTCTTCTTCATCTTTTCTGTACATACCTACCTAAAATATAATTTCCCACAATATCTTACAATGTAGTGGCACTGTCATGTCAATCATTCACTGTTCTATGTAGTAGACTATCTTTCTATCTACCTTCTATATTATATCTTTACCAATTTTGTTTGATCTTTAAACCAGAAAACGAAACGTTTAAAATTAATCAAAATTGATTGAAATATGTCTAATTCGATGAAATAAACAGTATTTATGTATGTAGAATTATCTGTCTTGATATAATATTTTGTGTATGAAATATTATTAAAACTATACTTTCTTCTTTACTATAGACATATCGGGTTTGTTTCTTAGATATGGATTAAATCATACTCGTATGCTATTTATTTTTGCTTCTTTTATATGCTTTACCGCACTCAATATAAAACATATTTATCAAATATATTGGATACCGTATTGAAACTGTCACAGTCATCATCATTGTGTGTTGTCGCTGTCGGAAGTATAACTAATAGCACACAGAGTAAATTAAGTTAGACGATCAATAGTTAACTGAACGATTACCACTTTGGTTCTCAAAGATAGATCAAACTGGTGATATTTACGAGCAGATACTTTCGAGAGCGACAGTTCAAAAGGATACTTATAGACTGTATATCTGAATTGTGTCGTTTCTCCTTTTTTCACGCCGCTTGATATACGCGTCACGATTTGGGACACTGGTAAAATCGTCTACATTTACTACACTGCGGCACTGCCATGACTTGCATCGATCGTTCGATTCTGTAACCCGCACTTCACTTGCTATTGTATACAACGCGATGTCTAACGATCGAATTTCTTAACATTGCAAACAAAATTCGTATTTGAACTTTCTTACTTTCCACTTCCTCTCATCCTGTCTCCTTCCAACTGTATATATTTCCTAACTATCTTTAAACTTGCTACACCGTACACAATTCTATGCATATCTTCCAATTACGCTTTACGTATAACATTTTCTATAAATCTCAATATCTCGTAATTCTCGTTCTTCTATGTTGAATTTTCTCACAAATCTTATTGTGTGTCTTGACTTCTTCCGTGTCCTGTTTTCCTGTTACCGTCATTTGACTTGATTTGGTCTATTGCACTTTGTGTTTTCAACGATTCATTACTCACACCTTGTCTCCTGATATCCTGGTATATGTCTTATGCCTGTAATCTTTATCCTCTGCCTCCTTGTTCGACTGTTGTCTCCCCACTTCCTGTTCCCCTGGTACCTGGTGGGCCGGGCTCAGGGTCGCGGCCTCTGTTCCCGCAGTGGTCGCACCACGTGTACCCGCAGTTCCTGCCCGGTGGGCACCCGGCGCACCGCCACCCACACTCGCACTGCAAGCTCGAATGCGGCCAACACGTTAACAATAATACGCTCGCACACACACGCATCGCTAGTTACCACCGCGCTCACGCAGGTAACGCGGCCTCCGACTATTGGCGTTCACATTTCGAACAATAAATTAAAAAAGGGCAAATCATGAAATATACACCTCCAAAAAGGAGGGGGCTCAGAATAGACCCTTGTCGCAAACATGAAACTGAGCCATAAAAAATATGAAAAATTTCCACAAGGATATTTGTTTGCGTAAGAAAACAATATTTCAATGTCAATCGAAAGACTACGAGTAAAAAATCAAAAAGAATAAGTAATAGGGAAGCACGACAAAGCAACAACACTATTTTATCTCCGTGCTTCAGTTTCGCTTCCACGCTTCATAGTGTTTTAAGTTGCTCTCTCGTGTGTTCAACAATGTCACAAATATGATAAAGGGTCGTGATGTGGACGCCCAGAATACTACATGTGGTCGATGTTCGCGTACACTGTTTTGTCTTTCGAATCACTATAAAACTTCAACAATACTGTTTTCCAAATCGATGTTCGTATGTTCGATATTCTCGTCTCAAAGACAAAGCAATGTAAATCTTTGCACCGCTGAGGCACCGCTTCTCTTATTTTCCATTTTTCTTTAAGTTGCGTCATCATTTGAAGTAGAATTTGAGAAATCCATAAATTTTAAGAAGCATGTATAAATAAGAATTAAGATGAACTTGTAATGGTTGGTTTAAGTGACCGTCTGGAATTCTGTGCGATCCTCTACAGTGGATAATGCATGAAATTCTTGTATTTGTAGTTCTGGCGTTGAATTGTACTCCCATGTAAACTGCCGATAGTAATACATTGAGCGCTTCAGATATAAAAGTAACTAGTGAGAATAAGCTTTGTACAGAATTCCATGTAAATATAGAAGTAATAACTCCAAGAAATAGTATCATATTGAGTAGGATACCTGACCCCCGCTTTATTAAGGCAAAGCTTTGTCGATGTTGTCTCGATGACGCAACATGTAACTATAATCAACTAACCAATGCCATTTCTGTGTCCCTCATAGAACACAATGGAGATGACGTGGAGTATGCAATGATCGTTGTCGATGAGAATAATTCTACTATTAACGATCTGGATTCTCCGTCCATGAAGGTAAGATCACTAGAACTGTTCGTACTATGTGGATGACATCGTATGCGGATATAGACCTAATCGTGTTTGTGTACGAATCATAATTGCATGGAAGAATTTTTGATAGACCCCTGTCTTTCTATTTCTACCTTTGAGAATTTTGTGAGTATTTAATTAAATTCTAGTAAGCAGTAACAGTCATTTATTGTAGTACATTGATGCTAAATATAAAAGCTTACTTTTTAATTCATTAAATTTGTAACTTTTCAAAATTATTTTTTTAAGCTTTTATTTTTAGCTCCCCTATCAATAGTTTTGATAACATTGATCTATTCTAAATTTCTCTATCCATAGCATGTTTTTCCAATTTATTCAAACTCTTCCTATTTAGGTTTCCTACATGAAAAGTAAGAATATTTTATTGTAAGTAGCTTAGATTGATCTTGAGTTTAAGGTTAGTTATAGATCTAGGATATACTGATCGTTACGCGCATGCTGTTCAGAATTCCGTCCCTTATAGTACAGTCATCAGTTTCATTGTTTGGCAAATTCATTTGCTGTTAGCCGATTGGTTTTCGTTTTCGATGTCGCTAAGTTAAATGTAACCATCAATGTGGAAGATTTTATGTGATACGTGAACGCTTCATTATATTCGTTTTATTTTGCTTTTGCAATAAAATTAATAAAGGACACGGATGGGAAAGAAGAGGGTGTTGCGAAAATAGAAACGACTACTGACGAACTGAAGCCTAGTACTGGAGAGAAAGCAAAGCCTAGCGATAAGCCGGAATTGTCACCCGCCTCTGAAAAGGAAGAGCCGCTATTCAAGTCGAGCCTCCGTATCAAAAGCCAGCTCAAACCCAAGGTTAGTAGATCTGCGGGGAGGCGACCGATGTTCTATCTCTTACTATTAGTTACTATGTCTCTTTAACTGTGATCTTTCGGGTCCTATCTTTGCTGTTTAGTTTGAATATCTTACTAAAATTCAAGGGAGAATTTTAATTCTGCTAATTTTTTCTGGGTTATCATTGCTTTTGTTCAACCAGATCTTGCAATATAATATAATCTTATCCAGCTGTTATCTATCTGGTTTTATAATTATTTTAATAAATATATGTTATTGTCCTGTTATAAGCCTCCAACCGCACGGTCCAAAACATTGTCTGGGATAACGGTGTCGGTGGTCAATTTGGTTTGTACACATTCTGACTTTGTGTGAACATGAAATTTAGTGTTGACACTCCTGATTGGTTCTGTAATCCTGGTACATTTATTGGTGCGATTTTCACAAAGTACGTTAAAATCCTTCTAACAAACATGGATTTGAAATTACCAAAATAGACGTTTTAGTGGTGACATTTAATTTATTTCTTTGATGAAGAATGAATTAAATGGTACCTAAATAAAAACCTGTTAGTTCCAGTTCCAATCAAGTACACATATATACACAGGCTTATCACAACACAAACAAAAGATGTATATTTCTATGAAAGCGACACGATATAGGCTAGCTACGCTCACTTGTATGTAAGTACAATATTCTTTACAAAGAAATCACAAAGTTTTGAAGCACTACGCACCAGACATTATATCAAATATTGTAATTATGTATCTCTAAGGAACATGTTTAAATGAAATTGTTATTTATGTATAATATCATGAAATTATGGTAACAGGGATGGGAAATTCACGTTCTGATTATTCTAATGTGAAAAAAAAAACTTTGTTTCGTGTATTCATTTAAAGTATTTTCCACTATGTAATAACATTTAAGTTTGTTTCCCGCATGTGTGTGCTCTGCTTGCTTTTTTCACCGGATTCTTTTGAAGCATGCTGTTATTGTAGTGTCCACTTTTAAATCATTCTCTTTTCACAACAGAGTAGATTATTTACACGGAATTTTAATATTTACCATAGTATTAGGAGACAGGTAAGATGTGAATTTTATATCTACTGTGAAATCGAAATAGGCATTTTGACACTATAAATAAATTGCAAATCTAATTAGTCTCTCAGTTAGAGTTTACAAAAAGAATGCATACGTATTTCTTCCTTTGTTAAATTGAGACATATTTACAAAGAAGAAGAAGCAAGTAAAGACGGTACTTGCTGGTGACATATTGGCAGTTATAAAAGCGGCATATTTTCTTCAATTTACGTAACGAAAATATTTTTTTTAATATCTAACTCAAGGACAAATTCGATTTTTTTCAGTCAAATACTCTATTTATAGATGTTTTTCAGTTCACTAGACTAAATCCCAAGTTAGTTTCCATTGTCCTAAATATCCCTGTGATGTAGTCGTATCCGAGTGATATCAAATGTCAGATTATTAGATTAGACAAACAATAATTATTTAGCTTTCCTCTAACTATAAGCGAATTTCACCAAATTTGGACACATTCAAACGGTGTTCAAGACCTGAATATTGTCACTAACAGCTCTTAAACTCCGTTTGTCCGCGTTATCTATATATATATAAAAGGAGAACTGACTGACTGACATATCAACGTACAGCCGAAACTACTGGGGCTAGGAATGTGAAATTTTGCACACGGCTTCCTATTATAATGTAGGGGAGCACTAAGAAGGGATTTTTGGAAATTTAACCTTTAAGGGGGTGAAAAGGGGGAATTAGGAAAGTACGTAACCCACGCGGACGAAGTCGCGGGCAAATGCTAGTCTTCCATAAGTGGATTCTGCTCGAAGAATTAGTCCTATAAAGCAGATTACCTTAAGTAATTCATCGCTAGGTGTCCCTTCTAAATATCTAGCACAGTTAGTGTAGCTAGGAGTCTGTGTGACGTGTGGTAAGCTTGTGTATGACCCGTGCGTGTCTGCAGAGCGTGGACTCCATCGAGGACGCCGGCTCCTTCCACCTGAACTCCAACGAGACCACCAACAACGACCCGGAGACCTCCAGTGAGATCGCGCTCGATGATAACAAGCATCCGGTACGTATGGCTTTTTGTAATACATATTTATATTAGCCCTTCTTTTTCGTGTTAGAATCTGGCCTCCCTCTGGTTTCAGAATTAATTAAGCCACCTCTGGGAACTCTACATGCTTCTAACATGGTTTCAAATTATAATTATTAATGACACATTGGTAATTGCCAAGTTTTAAATTTGCGACTTCAAACATGCCAAGCGAGATACTAAACCTCCGGGCCATCACGATTTACTTTATTGAACGTCTTACGATTTATTTTATTGGTCACTGAAGGACAAAGTCAAACGCTCAAATGTTATTCAGTTTTATATTTCTCAAAAAATAAGAAGAATTTGCTTCGATTAATGCAAATATCCTTGTCTAATCTCCTAAACATTCTTATTCACCCCCCATTCAATAATTATAATATTTTCTAGGTGAGCAACGATGAATCATGGACTGATGTGAATTTGAACGAAGATGGTGAGCGTGGACCCGCCACGATCACTGGCAGGACGCGCGACCATGAAGGAAATATACATGAAGGTCATTATATCTTTGAAACTAAATGACAACTGATCGAACCACACCTTAGACAGACTAGTCTAAACCATTTTGTATATTAATTTCAGATATAGACAAACAAATCCACATGAGGAACTCAGAGTCGCACCACCACCTCACTCAGAGGCATCAGAACAGAAACCTACAAGCGGCGCAGAGACATTTACATCCAGTAAGTTATATAAGTATTATTACATGTTTTTCTGGAGTAATTTAGTATTAACTAATCAGTTGTGAAAGCTTGGAAAATCATTGAATACATGAGTCATTAATATTTAATCAAGAACTCTCCTCCACAGGACAACGAGACCCTAGCCGGTCTAAATGCGATGAACACCACAATGTCAGCGGACGGCGTGTCCCGCGAAGCCTCACTCACTCATAAATTGGAGACGGCTCTCGGACCAGTGTGTCCACTCCTTAGAGAGATCATGCTGGACTTTGCTCCTTTCCTATCTAAGACCCTGGTAGGAAGCCACGGACAGGAGCTGCTAATGGAGGGTAAAGGTAGACTGGTATTAGGCATGGTAGTGCGCTTATCATGCTTTCTTCTTTAATTCTGTTAGGTGTACTAAGCTTTAGAAATGGTTTAAATGAAACTAACAAAACACAATGGACTTTAAATTATTTTCTGTACTTGGAGGTCAAAACAGATGAGTGAGCAAGGTACGTTCCTTTAACTCCGTTAGAAAAGGGGGGATTTTCGACCAAACTTATATGTATTTCTGTCTGGTGAGCTAATTCTAATCTCGCAGTTCATATACCTCTGCTTGCACAATTCTGGATTTTTGGAGACGTCCGGTGACGCTTACTTGGTATAAAATAATGGGATTCTATACATTTCTTGGTTTGCTTTGGTTATAGCTGGCATAGAAGCTAGTAGATTTTAGTTGGGCTTTGGATGTGGTTCTAACAAACAGCTCTTTCTTATTGGAAGCACAACAATAGATGTTTTGGGATAGATACTTTGGTAAAGTTACTTCGGTTCTATCAATTAATACTGTACCTTACTTCTCCCAGGTCTACAAACCTTCAAATCCAGCACATCAGTGGTAGAACTGGTGATGCTCCTGTGCTCCCAGGAGTGGCAGAACTCGTTGCAGAAGCATGCAGGATTAGCATTCATCGAGCTCATCAATGAGGGACGGCTCCTATCGCACGCGATGAGGGACCATATCGTGAGGGTCGCGAATGAAGCTGAGTTTATTTTGAACAGGATGAGGGCTGATGATGTACTGAAACACGCTGATTTTGAGGTAAGTTTGTGCAATTAATTTAGAAGTAGAATCCATTTATATAGTTTTCAAGGGGTCTTAGATAATGTGAAGGATACATAGTTCTATAATCTTGTTGGTTTTGTTATTTTATTAAGGTATAAGTATCAGGCAGGTTTCTGTTCTGCTTTCTTTTAAAATGTCGCAACACTATCTCAAATGAATTCGTCAAAGGAGTGTATTTAATGTTAATATATATCATGCAGTGCTTATGTGCAACGAGTAGCGCCGAGCGAGCGGAAGAAGAGCGCACGTGCGAGCGACTGATCGCAGCCGCGCGGAGACGCGACCACGCGGCCGCCGCGCGACTACTCGACAAATTGCGACACGCCGCCTCGCATGCCACACCACATCCTGGGTAAATACAAACTCAAAAAAATAATCATACTTCTACGAGTATAAATTGTTTGCCCTGTGTCCGAAATTGGAACCAAATACCGCCATATTATTTCTTGACAATACAAGCTAAAAGAATCTTATAGCGCTTTTTTTTTTTCGTGGTAAAATCATCAAATGAGTCCTCCCACCCAGGGCAGGGCGGGAGGGACTGTCAGACTTGTACTGACTAAAATCCACGGTGTCCTTCAATAGCCCTTTACGTACCGGGGTCACGGTAATCCCTTGGTCCCGCGATCCCGGATGCTAGATATCAATCAAATGAAGAATAATTATTATTCTCCATTATAATCTGCAAATTCAATTGTAGAAAGCTGACAAGTGTGCCAATATAACGCTGGAAGCTGCAACGGTCGCTTTGTTGCTATTATTTTGCAAACTGTACTAGGAGAACATAAGCACCAGGATATTAAATTGCAACAAAGAACTTAAGATGTACGAGTATTACAATAAGACACTTGTTACGATTTTCCTGAAAAAACGATAAAAAATTTTTTTTTTAATTTATATGATAAATTATTAATTTGTATATTTAGTATAAATATATACGTTTCTATGTTATTCAGCAGTGGAAGTCAATTCTGGAAGCTAGACTCTTGGGAAGATGACGCACGTCGACGTCGAAGATTAGTCCCGGATGCGAGAGGGAGAAGGCACGTGGCCGCTGCGTTGGCTAGGCCACACCCTAGCACGCACCACCACGACGCTATCCTACAGGTAACCGGCAAGCTCTCTCTATTATATGTGATCCTAGTAGAATTACTTAACCCGTCACGGTTACGATTCTGGAGCTACAAGAGTATTCAACTTGTATATCATTCATTCACGAAATGAAAAAAGTAAAAATCTCTATCTTTCTGTCTCCCGTTTCTCATAGTTATAATCTTTTATTTCACACAATCCCAGTAAGAGATGGAAATAGATGTGCTCTTTTTACACTGCAACAATGGAATCCATTCTCCAATCACAGGCCACGGAAGAACTACACTCAAGGATAGCGGCGGGCGGCGCGGGGCGAGGGGCGCAGCTACCTACGACTGCGGCCGCAGAACTCCTGGACGACGCTGAGCTCCTGGTAGATGACAGAGAAATCGATGCCGACCTTACTGGTAAGCTAATCGATTATACACATGTGTTTGTTAGGAAGAACACCTTTATTTTATATTCTCCTGGTGTCGAATAAAACTAAAATGGCCCATATCATCGGATTAATTTAATTGAATCCTATGTTACTAAAGTCCCAACTATAATTTGAATGAAAAACTCTCTTATCTGGTTTTTTAAGTTTTATGAAAAAAAAATTGATTTCGATCTTTCTCTACTGATTCAGTTTCCTTCAACGCCTGTCTAAAATACTCGAGCAATGTCGTTTGAGTGTGTTGCATTCAACATATTATCAGGCGCTATAATAAAACGCTTGTTTTGTTTGTAAATAAAATAATATACTTAACCCTGAGATTGGCATTTTAGGTTTTAAATTATTTGATTGCATAGTGCAATCAAATGAAATGTTTTCATTTGTTTCGTAGTCACAGTAATTTGTCACTTGTGGAAAAAAAATGTGTTTGCTAGGGCACACCAGCGAGTGACAACTTAAAAACAAATTCCCTGTGGGATCAACTTGTACTGGGGACAAGTTGTCCTATAAAAGAGGCATAGAGGGAATATTTATCTAGCTTAAACTTCTGGTTTAATACGAACTTCTGGTACCCCGTAGGTCCGGTAAACATAAGTACGAAGGCGCGGTTGGTGGCTCCCGGGCTGGTGGCGCCGGGCACCGTGTCACTGACCTCCACCGAGCTGTACTTCGAGGTGGACGAGGAGGACCCCGAATATAAGAAGATTGACCCAGAGGTATGTTCCTAAAATTTTAGTTTTGTTGATTTTTATTGATTTTTATACCTTTTTTTTAAAGTGGTAAATCATCGAATGAGTCTGGAAGGACTGGGACTGTATGGGTGGGCACTCAGGGCCGGGCGGGAAAGACTGTCAGACTTGTTTGTACTGACTAAAATCCGCGATATCTTTAAATTGCCCTTTACGTTCCGGGGCCACGGATACTCGTTAGTACCACGACCCCGGCAGGCTTTGGCCCTCTAAAGAGGCCCCGTCATTTTGCTGACAGCTCTTTGAGGCGCGTGTGGAACACGACACGCAGCGACCCGGGCTTGGTCCATGATCAGACAGCGAGTCGCCCATTACTCGCCGTCTGCATGCCCATGGATTTTTTGTACCTATAATAAAAAATGAGAGTCCACTTTGGTCTCTGTTTAGAAGCAGCTATCTTTAGAAAATATTTCTCCATTGAGGTCTTCTATTGATGGTTCATGATCGAAATTGAATTCCGGCAAACTAAAATGACGCTTCGTAAAATACGGCATTATTCAAATTGGTTTAATTCACATGGTATAAGTGACAGTAGCTAAAAGGATAAACGTTGCCGTACACTTGAATTAGATTTTGTGACATTTGATTTTAAGATACTGATACTGCTAGCCTGCATCATCCCATTGCTGGGCAAAAGCCTCTCCTCATGACCCCCAGTTTTCGGGATCCACGGCCTAAGTGGACCACTGGTCGTTCTTTTGTCCAGCTCGTCCCGCCATATTCTACGAGGTCTACCACGAAGCCTTCTGGCTGTGTGTGTCAGGGTTCCTCAAAATGGCTATTGTGGCCCACAGCTCAGCTCGATTTTAAGAACACAAAGATATTTAATTTACAACAATATTAAAATGAGAGACCTAACTTTTTTAGTAAAGAAAGTGTCATTACACTTTGTACTCTGAAAACAGGACTTTATCAGCTTATTTTAAAGTACTCGTAATTGATATTGTCAGTATTAAATTACACGATAAAAGAGATTGCTTGTGGCCCGATCCTTCCGATCCATTATAATAAATTGTATAGCAACATTCTTCGCGACAACTTTACAACATTTGTAAGACGTTTGTCATATTTTTTTATTTACTTGATAACTGAAAACGTTCAGAAAATTGGAAATGACTAAAATAAACTAGGTATACGGTAAACAAGATATCAACAAATTCAATAAAGTTATTTTTTTCTTTGTTTTATTGACACTAAGTGCACCAGAGGCTTGAAAAGTTATAAAGATGCTATCTTATCAATACACAAAAATAATCTTGAAAATTCTTCTGAAATTATCGTTAGCGAACCTTCACAGTCCTATACCTACATGATAAATTATATTTCAAGCAAAAATGAGATGTAGTTATCTAAGAGGGCATCATCATCTACTATCATCGATCTACTTATTGTATTTATTCTTTTGTTATGGTTCCGAAATAAACTTTTCAACTTTTTTTTATAAACCTATTTTTCTACTAATTTGTGAATTGTTTTAAATCTGACCAAAGGCGGGCTGGTCAAGTATCAGGACTAGACGAAATAGTAGGTATTCCGTTTTCTGAGTATCGACATTTTACATGTATCGATTTTCACCTTTCCGACCTCCACAACTCACATACTGGGTAACACGATATCCCTAGCTCTCACAGACGTAAGTACCTAATGTCAAAAAACTAAAGTTTATTGCTAATTTAATCCTAGTTTTTCAACATTTCTCACCGACCTAACCCATACAAACAAAACATAAAAAGTGATTTAATGACTTACCTAAACAAGTTACAATAATTATAATATAAATTAACTTTATAACTTATTAACTAAAACCACGCGATAAATCGTTGCTCTAACCACTATAAAAGTATATCTTTCTCTCCCAAATCTATTATACAATAAAATAAATTATTTGTGAAGCTGAGACAATCGCTTGACAAAACTGCCTTCAAATAAGGTGCGACGTGAGAGCTTTGTTTCGTTATTTATTAAACCTCTTGTGTATTCAAGGAGTAGTAAAATGAAAATTATATCGTTTTATATTTCAAACTAACTGGCATAATCACCAAATTAGCATTCAGACAAAACTAAACCTACAATTTAAAGGCCTTAAGTATAAAATTGTTTGCCGCGATGAGAAGTAAGGATGTTCATGATTTGTTTTGGGTGAGATATCGATATTGCGTATAGCCGTGTAATATAGTTGGGTAACCGAATATGAGGCACTTAGACGCGCGGACAATGCAGCCCCGCGGCGCGGTGTCGACCAGGCGCCACGCTAGTGCTGCGCGTTGTCGATAATATTTAAATTCATATTTATTGTTCATTAATTTACATATAATTATAACGAATAACACACTTGTTGACAAGAACAGTAAAATAGACGATATTATGTTTACATGTTAATTCTGCGCACTAAAACTTTATGAAGTGGTCTTAATTACGTGTCATTTAATAATTAATGAAATGTCTAAGCAAAAAAACATTGATTTTAGGAGCTTCAAAATTTATAAAATTTAGTAGTTACTATTTAATTGAGAATAGCATCAAGAGTCAAAACCCGATCTTTTAAATTTCTGAGCTAGAACCTGACTAAGTTCCTTGCCTGTTCGAGTCAGTAGTGCATTTCAAACCAGTCATTGACAACACCAGCAGTAGCATCAAGAGCGTTCATTGGCTGCTCCAAAGGAGCAATTTTTCTATCTGTCTCTATAGACCACTATAATTCACCTAACCAACTCTATCGATATTGGTCCAGCCAGAGTCGTGCCTACTGGGTCGTTGTGTGGGGCGCCGGTCGTGCCTGACAGCGGGACAATGGCGCCCCGCCGAGCACCGCGTGCGCACGCGCAGGGGGCAGGGTACGCGGGGGGGCAGCATACCTGCGCAGGCGTTTGATATGGACGCATCGTGTAATTACTATTAATTCCTAGTTGGGATTGTGATTGACATTACATGAGTTTTAAAAAGTTATGTGATGCTGAAAGTATTTGCCCAAGGTTTTCAGGTGTTAGTACTTATTGCCCTGAATGTTGGTTACTTATTATCGTCTATATGCATCGTTGTAGTGTCATACTTCGCAACTGAACTTTCTGAAATGCAATTTAAATTTTCACTGGTAACATACTTCAATTTCATGTTAACAACTAAAGTTATCGTTGAATTTGTCTATTACAAACAATGCTGCGAAGATGTTGGTGCACCTTGTCTGATGTAGCATCTTAATTAAATATTTTTGCATCTACTTAAATCAGGAAAATAAAACTGGTATAGTAAGTAAGTAAGTAAGTATATTTAACATTCAATGCATCATATAAAATATTCAATTATGTAAGAGACCGGTAGTAAATCAATCATATACTGCATTAATTGTATAAAATAAGCGTATAATTAATAATTTGCACTATTTAACATACTCGACACACCAAATTTAAATGAAGGCATCGATCCACTGCTGGGGTGACGTTACACCACATGTTATTGGTTCTAAGTTATAAACTAGTAGCGGAGTGTAGCGGTTTCTAATTGAGAGCTAAAGACAAAGTCAAACTTTTTTAATTGAAGCACTTGTATACGTTACTTTACAGGGTAATAGATTTAATTAACTGTAACATCCCTTCCAACAAGTATGAATTATTAGTTGTTGCACTTGGCTTCGCATAATTGGCTTATGACCGCTTCTGCCTCCGCCAAAGTTCGTCAAAATGGGTTCAGTTGTTACTATTTGAAATTGGAACATACATAATACAATCACACTTTCGCATATTATATTAGTAGGATGACATGTAAAAAGAGAAATTCACACCAACCGATCCAAACTTTAATATAAGTATAAATGGGTAAATATAGATGTAACGACCAGTTATAAATTAATTTCCAACACTTGAATGTTGCGTAAATTACAAACTCTTAACAAATAAAAAAAACACTACTGATTTTTAAAATGATGAGGAATTGACAATAACTTGTTTAGATTCCCTTTCTATAAGCCTATGAGGTGTTTCAACCCGCTCCGCTCATGGCTTGCTCCCCAACGCTATTATCGAAACTGTATCCGAGATATTATTTACTGCGACTAATTTAACCGATTTCAAAGATTGTAAATTGAATTCGTAATGGGGCATTTTATTTGTTTATGCTAATATACCGTTTTAATTAACCGTGTCGTGTTTATGGTCGGTGCGAGAGAGACAAAAAATACGTACACAGTTGGAATCCCAGCTATGCCTGTCATTCGTTCCAACGACAACGATTTATTGGTGCATATTTCATAATTAAACTTTTGATAAATTAATGGCTGCCTTTTTAGTTCACTTTTTTTGGTAAATTGAAATTATTTTCTGGGTGGCAACGGAAAAATGTGGTGAAAATTTTGGTCTAAGAAAAAAGCATGAAATTTGATATTGAGTATTTTTGGAAAAATGTATGTATTAGAATACATAATTTTTATAATAGGTATACCTATATCTAATGGAGGCAGTATAATTAATGCCTTAATTAAATAAAAACGTGTTTGAAAGAGCGTATACCCGTAAATTAATATATCTCGTAACATTCCATAATCCTCAAAAAAACATTAAGTATACAATTATTCGTGGCGGGGCCCCCTGTATAGGGGCCAAAGCCAGCCGGGGTTGCGGGACTCACGAATCACCGTGATCCCGGTACGTAAAGGGCTATTGAAGGACACCGTGGATTTTAGTCAATACGAGTCTGACAGACCTTCCCGCTCTGCCCTGGGTGGGAGGACTCATGTGATGATTTTACTACGAAAAAAAAAAGTATACCTACAATTATCTTCTTTAATTTATTTTAGCACGCATAAATAATCTTTCAATTTAGAGTTATTTGATAAAGAAGCAATCATACTAACACAACAGGTATATCAGCAATAGATAATGCACCGTTGCTCCACATAAGTACGAATACCTAATTCAATACATAACATATCATAGAATCTGTTTAATTTGAAATAACTGATATAATGATTTAGTACTGTTGGCAAAGTGATTGAGCGATTGACTTTACCGTGTCGGGGGTTCGATCCCCGCACGGAACTAATATTTATAATGAACTCTAAAGACAAGTATTTGTTCCGGGACTGGGTGTTTGGGGGAAGAAATTTCTAGTTTGAAGCAAAGTTATTAAAAAAAGGAAAGTTGTGCCTTTTGGCACCAGGAGGTTCTCAGGAGTGTCGTGTTTTAGGTTATTTCAATGTTGTCATGCAAGTTGTAGGATATATTTAGTATATTAAAATAAAATAGAAATAGGATAGTAAAACAAAAGAAAATGGCCAATTTTGGCCCTGGAGCGTGAAGACTGGAAGTCATGAGGAGAGGTCGTTGCCTGGCAGTGAGAATGTCGGATGAAGTAGGCTAGCAGTATCAGTAGCAGTATCACGAATGGTTTGCTTCAGCGCCTTTCATAGAAAACTAACTCCACCTCATGGGGCAAACTGTTTTTTTTTCCAAATAGTTTTAGGTTATTTTTTTAAATCTCTTGTTCATTTTTCTTTTCTTTTTATTTTTCATATTATTGTGTATGCCCTGTGTCTGTACCAATAAATGTTATTTCTTTTTTTCTTTCTCATATAATGAAGTAATTTTTAACTACACTAATTTTATAATATCAATGAATTATTTTAATTAAGGAAATATGTATTGATGTAGCAATTTCCTTTCACACAGATTTTGGATTAGTCATCCAGTTTTAACAATGATTGATTGATAAAACACCGACAAGTCGAAAGTACCAGCACTTCATAGGCTCTAAGGAAGTATTCCTTTCCGTTCTCACGTCAACATTGACAGAGGTAGCACGGCAGCACATAAATAAATATATTACTCCGCTCTGACAGCTCCCAGCGAAACTGACACGTGTCATGATACTCCTCAAATTTATTATTTCAATAAGAAATGTAAATTGAACCTTGTGATAAAGTTGTTAGAGTTTATATTTCAAGTAGGTAGGCAAGTGCAGGTTTGTAGCTCAGTGCCTACCTGTCGTTCCAACATTCTATTTAATGTTTGATTATGAACGCTGATAACGTTTTGCTGACGTTAGGACTTTAGAGATCGCGTTTGCAAATGATTACCTACATGGAAAATATTTATTTCCTTTAAATCTTAAGCAATTGGGTCGACGGCGCGTTGTGTTCCACGCGCCCCTCAAGGAGTGTCAGCATAGTGACGGGGCCTGTAGAGGGCCAAAGTCTGCCGGGGTCGCGTGACCCCGGTACGTAAAGGGCTAGTGAAGGACACCGTGGATTTTAGTCAGTACGAGTCTGACAGTCCCTCCCGCCCTGCCCTGGGTGGGAGGACTCATTTGATGATTTTACCACGATAAAAAAAAAAGCTATAAAAATTAACAAATTATAATATTATGTTGTGTCAACTTTTTACACTCTTAATGGTGGGAGTTTCGGGTATGTTAATCCTTTCATCAATTTTGATTCTTCTGCCTGTTTTGTATAAAATATACGAATTAAATATTCAATTTTATAAAATACAGCAATAGAAAACTCCATGCTCATTTGAATTGGCTCAGACACTTTGTTGATTTATTAATCGTTTTCACATGTGATTTATTATAATCCGTTTATTGATTATAAATTGGCCTGGCCATATCCATACTAGTATAGTCTACAGTCGTATACTGTTCCGTTTGTCCGTATGTCTGTCAGTGGCGATTCCTGCTTTATTTACAACCGGTGTTCGTTGTATGTAAGAATTTAGGCGCCAGATGTCGAGTCGATAAGCCGGCCCCCGTTGCGCGTCTCCGATTTATCGATAGATAGCATTGCTCATCACTAGTCGTTACGATATGAAATATCTTGCGTTCCTATGATTTTCATGTTTAATTGTTTGGGACAGTATCTTGTTACTTGATATTGTGCGTGCTTAGATTATCATCTCTGATTTACATGGATGGGAAAGCAGTTAAATAACACAACGGTTGAGATAAACCACTTAGCACAGGTTAGTTAGCTTTAATTGATATCTCTGCTTCGTTGAACAAATGTATCTACTTTTATACGCAAGCTTTCCGCTTGTAAGAGCTCCATTTAGCTAGCTCAGTGCCGGCAGGTCGACCACTACTTGTAAGACGCTTGAAAAATATATCTAACACACTGCAGCGTGGAAGACCCGCAATCTTAAAAGTGGAATCCAATCCAGCTTATTAAGACGGGGCTGTATTTCTCAATATTTCATAAAACATGTTTATAAGTTATGCTCTATTTGGGGTGACTCATAAATAACGGACCACCAATAAATAAATCACGGAAATTGTTTTTAATTAGTCACCAGGAGCAATAGACCGTGCATCACCCGAGAATAATTACCAGGGTCGCATACCGCGCCAGGAGTTCAGACATTCCGGGCATCCGGCGGTGTCCCGCGGGCGCCGTAGAAGCTCTAATTGCCGCCAACGGAGCGCTAACGTCGAGGCGGATCTCACAGAACGTTTCCTAATTGATACTACACTGAAAAACTATTCGAAAAAAAGTCCTCACATGTTCCTGGTTACACTAGGAAATGGATTAGCTAAATATGTCTCTCTTGGGAGTTCGTTTCCTAATTTGTGTTGTCTAGTAATAATATTTTCTCAACGTGCATCTATTGATGTGTTTCCTAATATTTATAGCTTGTCACATTAATTCAAACAATGTTCAAACACGAATGCTTAATTTTTCTAACTGATTTCTGAATATTTATAAATTAAACTTTTGAGTTCGATGACATATAAATTGAAGAGATTTGCTTAATGGCCTCTTGTGTCATGATAAATGATAGTATTTTGTCAGGATGACCTTATCGTTCCCAAGGTTACTCTATCGATTAGTGTACTGACACATAAAGCGAGGATAAAAATATGGCGACCGCAGGAGAGTTGCGTCGCCGGCACGCGAGCAACTTTGCCCGTTTAGCAAAACAAAAAGCGCCCTATCTGTGGTACATTATTCGAGTGGAACACGCTAGCTCAGTAAAACAGAATCGTTATGGCCTGCTCCGTGACACTTCTCTGTTTATTTTATAAAATTGAATCGGGGAAGTATGCTCGGAGCGGACATTTTCACGCTGTGATATTTTGTTATGGGACAAAGAGTCTCATCGAAGATTTTGTTGAAGAAGAATTGTACTTAGAAGAATTTTGTTTTACCATCACAAGATCATAGATTGCTCGTTCAATTGATTTTAGAAAAAATTGTTTGAAACATTGCAGCCTTTCAGTTCAGTAGCTTTTCATAAAAACTTTTCGCTCCCTATTGATGCAAAATCTATTAAAGTTAGCTGAACGTCTGGGGCTGCCTGCCACGAGTCTCACGATGTTGATACAAGCTCGTCAGCTCGGTGATACTCATTCAAAGCGCACTTCTACAGTTCATACACCTCTCCCGAATGACAATGTAACAAGTATTAGTGAAATATGTACAAACTTCAGGCGCCGACATTGACGCACGTACCAGTGAGAATAAAAAAAACAATGGGTGATAAAGAACAAGCGTGCAATATCAAAATAAAGTCATCTTTAAACGTGATATGAAAGCAATACGATATTATAAGTGTAATGCTAAATGTTCCAGGAAATTGTCGCTGGAATATGGGAACTGGTACTATGTGGCGTGTGACATTCTTACGTGCGTAAAATGTTCTCACAATCAATTTCGATGCACGTGGAAATAAAGCTATCGTTATGTTCGAATTCACAGAATATTGTCCGTGTAACCAATATGAAAATGAGACAGCTTCGAGTGAAGATAACAAACATAAATGAGTGCCAACCGTTAGCAACATTTCGCTATGATTGTCAGGAAGTGTTTGAGATAAGAGGCTCTATCATGAAAGGAACCGTTAGAGGCCTTGTAACCTCAAGGGGGTATTTTGCATCGGTTGGGCAATTTGGCAAGAGCGCGTGCGTGCCCGCGGCCGCGCGGCGGGTGGGCCCGCTTGCCTACTCACCATACCTGCTATCCTATGATTGCTTGGTATCTGATTGAAAGATTTGCTGTTGTTAAGAGCTTTAAAATGAAATACCACCATATTACGTAGTCGAGCCGTTTAGTTTCTCTACCTGTAGGTAGTCATCGTCATGCAATTTATCTTTCCGACACCATGTCCTCTCAGATTATAATAAACAATCTAAATTCTAAAAGCTTTGCGAATCACTTTTTAAATTCCGATATGAATGAATCTTGATCTTGAAACATATTCGAATCTTATGCTAATTCACAATTCGGTAGTCATTTATCAACGTCATCTCATTAGAGCGGACTGTTCGGTCGTGCGCAGCTCGTTTGCCTATCTCAGTCTTATTAGACGTATTTTAATTACTAATCATACCGGTAGCGACTACTGTATTGGTTTTGCCACAAAATCAATCAGGGTATTTAATGAGCGGTGTCTATTTAATGCACAATGTTACCAGGCGGGCAGAAGCGGCGCGGCAGTGTGCCGGTGCGGCGGTATGCTTCCCATCAATTGCCCGTCAGTTGTTATCCTGCATTGTTTCTAGCTCATTACTCATTATTAGAAGTAGCTACCGTTACTGTGGAGGCGGCTTCACAATCTATAGATTGTTACTGATTTATGCTCTATCGATTGTTCTATGCAGGTACCCATTTGTGTTTTCTTGGCTCTAGAGAAAGTAATCCATGAAATGCTAGTTTACGAAACTTTACAAGTCGTCTTGAAATTTTGCTACGACTGTTGTACCCTCATTTATTATAATATAATTTGAACACAAATTATGACGTGATGATATCTCATCATTATCCAAAATTGATATACTACCTAATGTATAAACTGTCTTATAAGATTTGATATAAATTATGACATATTTGAATAGATCTCTGATTGGTCGATGCATTCCTACACGGAGCGTGTGAGCCCAATTAGACAATCGATGCTAGTTTATCGATAAAATATACAAATCAATACAATCCAAGTCGATTAAAAATCCGGTCTTCATTATCTACGCCTACAAAAATATCTAATTTAATAGGCATTTCTAAAATAAACATGTATGAATAAATACACATTATAAATATCGTAAAAATGCCACCTCTGCTACTCTGTGAAATCTGTGAGGGGTCTGTAATTGGTAATTTATATGTAAAACGTTGCGCGGGCGGCGCGGCGGAGTGCGTCAATCATACAGAGTGCGTGAGCGCAGCGCGATTAATGACAAACAAATAAAGCATATCTTGTTACTTTTAAACCGTGTAAATATAACTTTTCTTTACAAAAAATACCACAGTCAGTGGTGGAAGCCCTTGGACAGTAATTGTTTAACATTCCTTCGTCCATCGCACTAACACCAACTCCACAGACTCTCTTGAGTAAAGTGTAATTTAAAGCGTGACCAATAAATTCATTGGCGAAACAAGAATTCCTAATTATCTGCTGAGTCATAGTCTCCTAGTACCACAGGTGTCAAAAACAAATACTAGAAGGATTCCATGCAAATTGAAAACTAATTTACTGCCTTTCAAATATATCAAACATCGCTAATTGATATCGGTTAAATTGGTCGTAACTGAGGTCTCGGGCCATTCGTCGACCATTCACGGATCAATAAAAGCTCGACAGGCGCCATTTTTATGGCTGCCATACAACAATAATAAAACTTTACTGGGACCTCGTTAGTTAGCGTGCTTTTGAACGTTTAGTTTTCACCCGACTGCTCCAGAAGGAGGGTTATTTACTGTAACGCTTCTAGCGAGCCCAGTGGGAAATTCATCGCTTATAGGAAGTGAGGCGCGAGGAATTCTGATATGTCGCACTTCCTGAATTATCAAGTGGTTTTCTAACACCTCATTGAATTGCAGAGTCTGTTTTTTAGTATAAGACGCCCAGCTGAAGTCTGTTATAACACGACTTCTTAGATAGATACAAGTGGGAGATCCTCTGCCATCCTCTGGTGATAAACCTGGTGTTCGTTTATCAAGAACTGATAGAACTTGCGTCATCAGACTATTAGTTGGTACCAATTAATTAGAAGATTAGCATTAAAAGCTAAACTCCCTGTCATTGCCCCGACCATCTTTAAAGTACACCAATCAAACGCCGCTGCTACGCCATGCAATAGATGGAAATTTAAAACACAAAACGCATCCTGTCTTTTTTATCGTGGCAAAATCTTTAAACGAGTCCTCCCAACAGGGGCGGGACGGGACGGACTATCAGACTCGTATTGACTAAAATCCACCGTGTACCTTCAATAGCCCTTTACGTTCCAGGGTTACGGTTATCTGATAAGACAATCCCGCGGCCCCATGGATCCTGTCTTTAGTCGAACTTTGCACAAGTCTTGTTTAGCTTTTCAGATTACCAGTCACGTTCTTTCAGATACTCTATTTATACTTTTAGCGCTGTAAACCTTTAAATAGTTCAAGAGGCCGGCCGGTGTTTCAGACTTACACATTTGTCCGAACATGGCCATGTTCCATGTTTGTAGGCCTGTTGGTCTAGTGGTTAGTGACCCTGACTGCTATGCCGGAGGTCGTGGGTTCGATTCCCACCCAGGACAAATGTTTGTGTGATGAGCACGATCATTTGTTCTGTGTCTGGGTGTAATTTATCTATAATATGTATGTATTTAGAAATATATAAGTATGTTTATCAGTTGTCTAGTACCCATAACACAAGCTCTGCTTAGCTTGGGACTAGATGGCGTTGTGTGATAGTTGTGGAATATTTATTTTATATTTATTTCAACCAATTTTTTTAAATATCGTCTTTACATGACTATTCAATGGATCAGATTTAGAGCACGTGGCCTGGTGAGCCCTCCCCGATCTCTGCTCGTCAGCTGATCGCAAACATTATGTTGTGTTGATTTTGTAACCAACTCTATTGGAGCCCTGGAAAAGTCGCTTACCAGAAATATAATTTATGGGATATTATTGAGAATTACGTGCTGTGAATTGTACGCAGTTAACAATTTGACATGATCAATGGCAACGTCGAAATATGAACAACTTACAGAACTGAAATGACCCCAAAATTAAGGCACCAAACTTATCTGTCCTTAATATATTCACTCATTTAGAAACCCCTAACTGAATGCCCCATACGTCTCATTAGGGTGACACTCATTTACATAGGTTCCTATTAACGACCCCGTAAGTTATTACCAGGATACCATGAAGTATGTGTAGGTAGTATTGACGGCAGATGGGCTGATGTAAGATTGTATCACTGATAGCAAGTTTATGGGACACTTGCTCTGGGTGGAATATTTAATAGGTCACCTTTGTGTTCAATGAGGTATGACAAAATATTTGAAAGTTATTTTAAAATTCTTATCGTTAAAATATGTTGAACTTTTTCTAATACTGATGTTAATTTGATAAGCTATCGCATTGAATAAGTATGAAAGAAAAACATCACAGGCTTTTAATAGCAATAATTATGCATAGATACGGTCTTAAGTAGATTCCACACATACTTAACCAACGAGATCATTTTGATTCTCAAACTAAAGGGTAATAGGTAAAGGGTATTTTTACTAACTAAGTTGAAATCGGATTTTAATCGGCCTCGAATCAACTATCCAACTATACCAACAACATTAACCCTTACGATCGTTTATTAATTTATATGTTGTTTTAACTTTCTAAGGAATGTCAGTGGGCGCCGCGGGGAATACCACTCTTTTTTTGTTTGAACAACTTTTAAGAAAAAACATCATAAGTGGATGTTCATGAAGGATGATGGATGGTGAAGGCTCGGCGGGGGCGGGACGGAACATTAAAAAACAATAAGGTATAGGAGGCCAGTGTCCAACACAATTTGTTCGCACAGCCACTCATCTTTATAAGACTACTGATTCACTGACGATAGAATTTTCATCTTATTTTATTGAGTACAAAGTTTAAATTCAATTGGTTTAATAATACATGTATCTGTCCTAGTTTGGACAACAAAATTGCCTTTGACAGGCAAATTGTTAATTTGATTTTAATTGATGAGTAACACATGTGTTTTGGTTTCTTTTTCTTGTGCGTGCGTGTGTAGGGTCCGTAGTGCCTCGTCAATAGGCCGAAGTCACGACATTCTCACATAGTTCTCGGTTATGGCGACTAACAACAGTTTTCGCGGATATTTGCTTGAGACACGACTTTGTAAAGTGTCGACACTAAAAGGATATGAGTGTTCGACTTTCATTCATGATTGACACGAATTTATTTATCAGTTATGTTTGTAATAAAAACTTTAGCTATTGAAATATGTTAATACGACTTTGTAGTACGTGTGTTGGTCATTCGT
Organism: Agrotis puta; assembly: GCA_943136025.2. Lineage (NCBI taxonomy): Eukaryota > Metazoa > Arthropoda > Insecta > Lepidoptera > Noctuidae > Agrotis > Agrotis puta. Next base: position 700,235 of record OW964181.2, read on the forward strand.
ACTTTCACAAAAAAGTTGATCATCATCATTTCAGCCAAGGATTAGCCACTTATAGTTATAGACCTCCGTCTTTTTCTGCTATACACTTTTACATACTTTTTCTGTCTCATGCATCATCATGTTCTCTGCAATTTTGACAGATATCGTCAATCGTCGTGCCTTTGGACCCAATGAAGTTATATATTTAGTAGCTATAAAAAAGTTTTGAAACTCTGGAAACAATTTTTAATAATGTCTTTTTTTTTCAGGTAAGTACTATTATTACATCGCCATGTTCTTGAAAATCGTCGAACTTCATACAATCAGGTAAGTTTAGTTTTAAGTACTTAGGTATCTTGAAAATAAAACAGACGCTTGTCTTATTTTGCAGAACTCTAAATACACAGCTAATAAAATGTAAGAGCATTTAACGTTACATTTCTGCTGATTCAGAGAAAATGCAAATAAATCTTGAGAAACGTCCAAAAACGGGTAAATGTGTTCAGAAAACGAGGTTATAATTCCGACTGAAGAGGTAAACAAATAATTTAGCTCTCTTGCAAATGACTTGTAACCGCATACAACTTCGTATTAACTGACAGGGTTACTTTTTTAAAGTAAATTTCAAAAGATATAAGGTAGACTCACCGCTTTGCTTGCAAAAGCTCGGAATAACTCCTGCACGTGACTCATAGATACCAGGGAATCATCAACCAAAGATGATGTTAATATTGCAAGAAATTTGGTACTTCAGATGATCGAATGCAACATTTTCTTAACGATTGGAGAGGTCTTGGGTTTGACAACCACCTGTTCTAATTATTATATTAAACGAAACTGCAATAGTAAAAGGCGTTTATTAGGTACGAATATTAATGAGCGCTACAAATAGCTAGTTTTTATTAAAATTAACAAAGATAAGAGTTATGCCACAAACATGTTACTGAAAGTGTTAATATAAAGCTACTTAAATTTATCGTAATTAAAATCGTGCTAATAATGATACACTTAAAACAATTTATAGTAAAGATAGAAGATTCTCCCAGGGTGTCATGAGAAACAGCTGTCTAGTACCTACTGTTATTATAATTGAAAACACGATAACGTTAAATGCTTTTATAAGAATATTACAGTGGGAAATGATGGAGGATACGCCACGTATCATATAATAGGAAGATGAGGTCTAGGCATAATTCAACGAAACTATTGTCGTCATAACACTCCTTCCTATTCTTTTTTCAAACCCTGAAAAATTAGGAAGCGGCTGCCTCCTTCTGCGAAATAGGAGGAGGAGGCGGGACGCGTGAAGGAGAGGACAGCGTCCAACTCACAACCCAGCCGCAGTGGTAGACGCGGCGACAGACTCTTCCACCGTAGGCGCGGACATGCGAGCGGCGATAAATGGGCGACTCGCTGTCCGACCATGGAACATGCCCGGGTCAACGGCGCATTGTGTTCCACGCGCGCCTCAAAGATTGTCAGCACAATGACGGGGGCCCTTCGAGGGCCAAAACCTGCCGGGGTCGCGGGACTAACGAATACCGTGACCGTAAAGGGCTAATGAAGGACACCGTGGATTTTAGTCAGTACAAGTCTGACAGTCTCTCCTGCCCTGCCCTGGGTGGGAGGACTCATTTTATGATTTTACCTTCGATATGCTATTTTGACCGATTTCTATCAGGCGGGCCCTGTATGCCTATTCGTCACCTAGCTGCAGAATAAAGAAAGAAAGAAACTTCTAAAGACCACAGACAGACGAACAAACAATCATTTCTTTCTCTTATAAAACAATAAGTGCGCGTCAACCACAAAAAAGTAATGAACACTGACACAGTATTGTTTGAACATTCCTTGGCAGGCGCCATTTTGGTTTTAAATGGTCTTGTGACTTTCTTGTATTTATAGTTTTAATTACCCACTATACAGTGCTCTTAATGTTAGTTAAATATATTTTAAATAACGTTTTATTTTGTAAACATGTTGTTGATGCGCCATTCTGTCACCACAAAGGATTTTATGGATTTATTGTTGCATTGTGTTGAGATGAGCTATTTTTGAAAGAATTTAAATGAAGTTATAAAAGATTATTTTGGGGAGTTCGTTTTACGATGGATCAAGTATTTTGTTAGAAACTCAAAAAAATCCAATAAGAACATGATATCGAGTCTCCTTATTCATACAAAATCGACGCAAAGACGTTGTTTCTGTACCATTTCTTCAAATGCCAAGAGCGAATCGGCAATTCCCTATTCTTTCAAGGTTCTTTCAGGTCCATATTAGTAGAACTGGTATGTACCAGTCCTTGCTATTATCGCATGAACATTTAAAGTTTTTCATAATACGTAATCGGCTCAAGCTGTCTTTAAGTGTAGCCATACGGTTACCAGCGCTTAGCATTCCTATCAATGATATCTTTGTACTTAAAGTAATATCATTAATACCAATATTTTAAAAATACATGGTATTGCTACTTGGTGATTAAATAATCTGACAATAAATATTTTGAAGGTGTTTCGCCCAAATTCCATAGCTTTTACAATGCATTGCATATGCATTGTCACGTAGTGTTTGGGCACGGACCCATCGACGTGGTCTGAAGCCCTGATGTCGGTACTTACTGTCAGACTGTCAGTTAGGAATCATTATCAGGTGCTCATAAATATGGGCATTGATGGAAACTTTAGCGTCAGTAATAAGTTAATAATTTCAGGAATTATTGTTGATACTCTCGGCGGGCCAAATGCCTCTTGCCGGAGGCTGTACGCCGGTGTCGTGCGGTCCATGGCCCTCTACGGGGCCCCCGTGTGGGCCCTAAGCATCCGGACGCGACCACTCAAGCTGGTCGCATGCCAGAGGGTCATGGCTATCCGGATGATCCGGGGATACCGCACGATCGCCGGCGAATCAGCCAACCTCCTAGCGGGATTGCTGCCCTGGGATCTGGAGGCGACTGCCCTCCAGCGCGTCTATGAATGGCGCGTGGAGGCGCAGCGTCGGGGTGAATCCCCGCTGCCTCGACAAGTCGAGGCGCGGCGGGAAGAGCTCCGGCGTGATCTCAGAGCAGTATGGAGGGAGCGACTGTCGCAACCGAGGTCCGGGCACGCCGCAATCGCGGCGGTAAGACCCCTCTTTGAGGAGTGGCTGGATAGGCGTCACGGCGTCCTTACCTACCGCATGACGCAGGTCCTCACCGGACACGGAAGTTTCGGGAGGTTCCTGTGTCTGATAGGGAGGGAAGAAACGCCTGGGTGTCACCACTGCGAGGATCGTCTGGAGGACACGGTGGAGCATACGGTGCAGGACTGCCCCGCTTGGGCAGAGCACCGCCGTGTCCTCACGACGGCGATAGGCGGAGACCTCTCGCGCCCGGCATTGGTCGAGGCCATGCTGCGGGGCGAGACGGAGTGGGAGGCGGTCGCCTCCTTCTGCGAAGCAGTAATGCTCGTGAAAGAGGAGGCGGGCCGCCTGAGGGAGAGGACAGCGTCCTCCCTCCACCCCAGCCGCAGTGGTAGACGCCCACGGCGTCGGACGTCGCAGGACGATCTCCGGCCACCGTAGGCGCGGGCATGCGGGCAGCGAGTAATGGGCGACTTGCTGTCCGACCATGGACCATGCCCGGGTCGACGGCGCGTTGTGTTCCACGCGCGCCTCAAAGAGTGTCAGCATATTGACGGGGCCTGTAGAGGGCCAAAGCCTGCCGGGGTCGCGGGACCAAGGGATTACCGTGACCCCGGTACGTAAAGGGCTAGTGAAGGACACCGTGGATTTTAGTCAGTACAAGTCTGACAGTCCCTCCCGCCCTGCCCTGGGTGGGAGGACTCATTTGATGATTTTACCACGCAAAAAAAAAAAAAAAAAAAAATTATTGTTGATACAATGAATAACAGAACTGAACAGAATCCTGCTCTTTTCAACTTTTTACAAGTGCTCTGAGCTTTTCTTGAATTACGTACGCAACATTAGTTATAACCAGGCTAGCTTTTGCCCGCGACTTCGTTCGCGTGGAATAGTGACTTCCGGCAGTTTTTTTTTTTTTTTTTAATTTTTTGTAATAAAAACTATCCTATGTCCTTTCTCAAGTTTCAAACTATGTCTGTACCAAATTTCACACAAATCGGTTCAGTAGTCTAGGCGTGAAGAAAAGACAGACTGACAGACAGACAGAGTAACTTTCGCATTTATAATATTAGTTTGGATTCGTCCAGTCCCAACGAAATGCAATTTCGACAATTTTACAATTACTTATTTTATCTTTGTTTTTAGTTACTTCGTTAGCAATTAGATTTTTTTTCTGACATATTTATGAAGTGATAAGTTAAGAATAATCCTAAGATTCATAAATTAAACAATTATCTAGGAGATACCACTAATGGGTTTCTAAGGTACCTCTAGATTAAAAATTACGTAAATCTTTTAGTACCAGTCAATTATGCAAGCAAACAATAATTTACCATCAAGTGAAGTAAATACCGTTAGGTAGCCATTAATTATCTTTAAAAATGTCAGCGCTACAAGTGAAGTGAATTAATTTTTCAATAAAGCGCGTTTGGGATAATAGGCCGTGGTACCAGCAGTCCAGCACACATGGAGAGGTATAATCACTGTAATCGCGATCATCGCGTCAGAAACCCGTATATCTTGTGAAAATGATTGCTTGAGACGCAAGGTGTGCTCCTGACGAGGAAGATTTTTATTTGGAATAAACTTTTTTAGGCTACGACTAAAACTGTTGATTAGACATTCAAGCCGCATAAGTAGATACAGCGCTTATATCTAATTCGAGCCAATATCATCCAATAATAAATAATAAGCGTTCTGGACGAGTATTTGCCAATAAATGGCGAAGTCTGTTCAAAATGTGTAAAGTAACTTTTTTCATCAAAAAGACCCCATCAATCACATCACTAAGTCTGATTTATAATAAAAGCTTGGTTTCTGTGACAATGCTATAGAATTTTTGGCAGCGAAAAGTAAAGAGGACCCTATAAAATCTCACCAACTGAGAGCGACCCACACCAGCAGTCCATCGTAGCCATCGCCCGCGGCTGTTCTCTGCTACGTTAACCACAGAGTGGTGGCTACCGCCTCCCGCCTGTGTGGTCCTGGTACTCGGCGCCAGGCACACGTGTGGTCCCCACCCATCATCCGTGCTCTACTTTATTAGAGAGGTGTGACTTGAATGGAGTGATGTATCAGGGGATCAGAAGTTGACAGAACGTGGTTATGATCTGGAAGATCCGATACCCTCTGTATCGGATCTTCCTTTGAAGATTTTATCAGTGGTTATGAAAAGGAATATTGAGATCGGAAGGTAAAAAACTGACATACAAGTAGATGCAAATAGGATCGTGCTGTGAAAGCTTTTGGATATCTTAATCTTCGTGTATAGTTCTCGTATATTGCAACTACCTTCAACAAATCTCAGCATTTCCAAGATTTCTAAGTTTTAAGCCCATTCTCCGTTATTCAACTTACAGTAATTTACTCCTTTCAATTCTAATTAACTGCACAACACATACACTTGTGTATTTTAACCCACAACCTGATGATTTAAGCACGTCTCGTGCGATCCGTCTTGAGAAAAATCAATTTTCACCCAATATTTTTACCCAGCTCACGGTGTAATAACTCATTGATGAATGGTTGAGCCAATAAACAATAAAGAACAATTTTCCCATACCTGACAATCCAGCATTACCTTTCATTGTCTTTCGTCCTTATAGCTAGTGACACAAGAGTAGTTTTGGCAAGACAGGTAGCTTTGATAAAGTTGTAAAGCATCATAGTGATGTTTTAACCCTCAAACTTCTGTGTGCGGCTTATAAGGCCATGTTCCTTGGTGGTAAAGGAACATTTTCGCGCATGTAGTGTACCAATAGCCTGGCATATGTGTAACTAGTCGGTGCAGTGCGTTTTAGCGGCGCGGTGCGTCGTGGTCGTGTTGGCCAGCCCTAATTGTAGGTCTCGACGCCTGTATGCCACGGGTTGTTTGTAGGGCTGTACGGTTAGTGCCGACTTTTGATACGTTGGGTATTTTATTTGGTTGTCATTGTTGATTGATTTGTAGGTCTTGAGTAATCGGCAAGAGAATTGATTGAAGTTGACTGATAGAAATAGTAGATAACTTTTGCATCTGCTGGATTATTATTTGCTTATTTCTTTGCTATGAAATCTGTTTGAGTTAACAGGTTTGTTATTTATTCAAACTAGCAAGTGCTAAGCAAATAGTGCGCGTTTTATAAACCTCTATAATTATACACTCCGCTCCTATAAACATCAGCTGCCAAGAAAACAATCTAAACAATAATAAAACGTGATTAATATAGTATAGACCATAATCGTTCCTTTAAAATTGATGTTCAAACAACATATTAACATTAACACAAATCTAATAAATAACCCAACGTACTAATCAACTAATAACCACAACCAGCAATTAATAGCAAGTGGGGCAAGTGGTGTAGTTGCGGGCGGAGCCGGTAGGCGGCGCTGTGCGCGCGGTAATCTGTCGGCGCGGTGTGTGGCGGCCCTAACTCAGCGGGGCCCGCACGGCCGCGCCACTGACGGGTTAAATTGAAAAATAAACATTCTGAGTGATGGCCAAACGAGCGGAGTGACGTGTACGAAGGTTGTTGACTCGCTACCCAACTCCTCAGTTCCCAACCATCGTGATATTCGCCAGCTCCGCAGTATTCTGTATACATTGATATTAATTGCCGAGCTAAGGATGCGGTGATGGATCGCGAGGTGGGCGGTAATCGTGCAACGGGACTTGTGTTCAGATGTTGTTTTGAAAAGGGCACCGTGAGGATGGATGCGTCGAATGATTAACCCTTGAGTGCCCATCAGAATTTATTACTGCATAACGAACGAGGGCCTTTAGCTTCAGACCAACCACGCTTGAGTGACAACGAGTAGACAAGTGTCAAAGTACGGGATGGATCCTGGAACCTTTTCAGTTACCCTTTCGTTTTAACCTTCAGGCGACGAAACTAGCTGGCAAATGTTACATAAATAAATGGTTGCATAACCTAGTCTTCAAAATATTCTGGTAGACTTTTACCATCCTCAAAATTTGAAAAACAACAGGTGCGTCGAATTTATCAGCATAGCATACACGAGATCTTTAGACGACTGGATACCGACAAAAAATTCAAATCGTATTTCTGCAACAAACATCAGGTTTTTTGTAAGGTTTATTTTATTACTAACGTGGGCAACGTACACTAGGTATTTCTCCTGTGTCGTGGGTGCGTTTACAAACATAGACACTCACATACACAAATATCCAAACCCGGACAATGTAAAACTCATACTAATATTTTATCTGTGCGGGGATCAACCCGCGACACGTTGCGCGGCAGTTGATCGCTCAACCACTGGGCCAACCGCGAAAAAGAGGTCGATTTTATTAAACATTCAATATCATTGTTTTCTGCAAAATAACGGATGATTCCATGATTTAGGCTAAGTTAGCTCAGCTCAATTTTTGATTTGGAGCTAGAAATAGCAATTTCTTTTAAATCTCACCACATATCTTCCACATTAACAATCACAACTATCCCTCATAAACCCCAACCAAACAAACTCCAGAGCGTCTATTACATTAGCTCACGACCGACTCTTGCGCATATCTCACAAATAAACGTTGATATTAATTACACGGTGCGCCAATGAGGCTGAGCAAACAAAAGCTAGCTTCGATAAATCAGGCGCGGGATATTGGCGGCCGCGGGCGACCGGTAATACCATGTTTTATTGTTTTAAATGCTCTCTTGGTCTCTTGCTCGTAAGTCTTACTGCTCAGCTAGTTCGATTCCTGAGTCGGGCATTACGTCTTGAGTTTGTAACTTGTTTTCTCTAGGTTTGCTTCCCAGATTAGGCAGTGTTATTGGTTTATTTTTCATTGATGGAATGTCTAAATGGAGTTTGAAGTTGGTGATTTGAAACCCCTTAAAGAAAGCACATTATGCTGTTGGTGCTGCGTCTTCATCCCCAAAAGATTATACAAGTAAAGATATAGAGATGCAACAATCATGCACTATTCTTATGTCCTGCGTCCCTGGTTAATCGCGAGTAAGATGTGTGCCAGTGTTCCAAATTCGGTCGATAAATGATATTTATTTTGCAAATTGGTTTTGAGAAAGTCTTTTATACGTAAAAAACACTGTTTTTTTAAAGCTAGAAGGTGAGTTGGTGTTTTTTTCCTGACTTCTCTGAAAAGAAACAGTCGAAACAAACTGAGAGGTCACTGTCTCATTTAAAATCCAGACATTTTTGTGTTGGTAAACTCATGCGAGAACCATGAAGGTGTCTGAGATGGTCATTTGATGAAAGAACATTTAAACATTTGTCAGTTATCGTGCAGCTCGACTAACTCAAGGAGCTCAATTTAAAACAAAAGTTATTTTAGGCTTTAAGTATTGTTTTCAAGATTATACTGCGGCAGTGAGAATTTTTTATCGAGGTTCAAAATCATTTTGTAAAGGCTGTTGATATTCAATGGAAATAGAATTTTGATGAACAAAGTGATAAAAGTATTGAAATTGGTTTGAGGTAGGTGATCAATTTGGAAAAGCTCAGATTTGGCTGTACAAAAGTCTCCTCATGCTTTCTTTAACCCTGGTATATAGACGTTTTAACTACTCATAAATAAATGGTTTACACACTCAAATATGTCAATGGAATTTATTGCCACAATTAAAACATGTAATTGCATTCAGAACTCTATTTACTTTCATAAAACATTTTAACTACATAAACTATCGCACAATCATTTTCTGAACATTAAACCCATATTAAAGGGTTATCCTGAAAGGTTTATTAAATGTTTAAATGATTGCCGTAGTAGTTAAGAAAGGGCGCCGACTTTCAGACGAGTGAAATAATACCTACATTAAAAATCCCTTTGAAAAAAGTACGTAGAGTGCAAATAAACAAGTACAGTCGCCGATAAAACGTGATATTTGCTTTGAGCCGGGTTTTTATCTGGCAATGGTAATAATATATCCGCCGTACGTGTCGCGGCCGTACGTCGCGGTTATCGAGTGATGTCGCCGAAACCCGCCGGTATCGCGGCCCTCGCTAAAAGCATGCATCCATCCGGTGCAACGCTGTATGCGATTGTACGGAGATGGGTTTACATGCAAAGTTTTATAAACAGTGAGTTGTAAAGCATGGAAATAACCTATGTAGTTTTAATCTAGATTTTTTAGTACAAACCTACTTATGCTATATCTTTATGATTTAGAATAGATGTTAGTAAAAAGTGAAAATTGATACCTTTTATTCTAACCCCATTGGAAACTTTTATGTTAGGGCTTCGCTTTAAAACAGGCAAAAATCCCGCCTTTAACTGTCACTTATAAAAGTGAAAAAAAAAGTCATGGTAAACTCTGTGTTACATGCACTTAGCTGTTTACCCCATAACTGAGTTTGAGCCTCTCTTTGCTTCATCCAAAGTCCAAAAAAAAAAAACTAAATAAAAAACTTCCAAACTCCAAATCGCCATAAAAGCCAGTCCTTATACTAATGTATCGGCATAATTTTATGCGCTGCGCCCGCGGCCCGCGCCCGCTTGATAACGTTGCTAATGAGCCGAGTGTGCCGGCGTCTACCTCCTTAGTCCTTATGTCACCCTGGTATTTACATACACGAGTCATCAGTACATATTGGCTGAATATTTAGTATTGAGGATAGCCCAGGTTGCTGACCATAGAAGATATGATAGCCAATTTGTACAAAGTTGATTTCTATCGTTGTGCAAAGATTTTTTAAGAAGTTAAACAATCTGGACTGATTGTTTAAATTGATTGAGTCGATATCAATTAACTCTTATAGGTATTACGTGGAGAATCACCTCGTGGTAAAAATGAATACCTACCTTAGAAAGTCGCAGGACCAACGAGTAACCGTGGCACCGGAATGTAAAGGGCTATTGAAGGACACCGTGGATTTTAATCGGTACAAGTCTGACTGTCCTTCCTGCCCTGCCCTGGGTGGGAGAGGACTCATTTGATGATTTTACCACGATAAAAAAGAGAGAAAAGGGTTTTGTAATTCACTTGATGAATATTATAAACCAGTGGTTACGTAGTTTACCTCATATTCATTAATGAAAACATTTGTTCAAATATCTATAATTACACTTGGAGTACTAAGCTCGTTATGCGGTAGAACGTTTTCGAAAAGTCGATTAGTCTAAGTGCTCCCATTGAACTGACGCCTGATGCGTTTTTAACAACTCCTCACTCCCTATAACATCCTGGTAGTTTTCCAGCCCATGTAATTGAATTAAAACTAAATTTATAGCCTATTTGTTTTAAGTAAAGGTAAACTTTAAATAGAATATCCTTTTAAGGGACACGAAGTCAATTTACATAAGTATAACGTTGGTTATTATCATTGTATTCATTAACCATTTTGCCCTTACCGTGTGAGTCGACTGAATGTAGTTTTGCAACTAAGTCTAATGAAAATTATCATATTACCTTATTCGTACGTTGGAAACCTGAGGCCTACTGCGAAACGTCTACAAGACCACTCCACCTCGTTAAAGTAAAATAAAATAAATTATTTTTTTCCTTATTAATACTAATCAAACGTTTATTTAAGAAAGAACATTTTTTTAAAACCACAAAAGGTGTTTTGTATGTCATTGTGATGTACCATAATAATGTCAAATAGGGCCATTAGATTAGCGGGGAGATACGGCATTTTTATGTTACGACTGGCGATATGTGCCTGTATCGTTACGAGATAAGTTTTTACTTTGTAAGTGCGAATACTTATCGATTTTATTGCGGTAAATAACTTATTATAAGGAAAGGTCTGAATTTGCTAACAGTGCAGCATGCAGTGCTTCTAAAAATTGATAAGTGCGTAGATATTGGAAAGAGATTGTAGTAACTTTGTTTTCTTATTTTTTTTCAATAAATGGCATAACATTCCCGACGTTGCCAAGATAAAACGTATCCTAACTTAACTAACGGGGCTCCCCTTAGAGGGCCAAAGCTTGCCGCGGTCGCGGGACTGTTTCTTGAGGTAAACGCGACCCTGGAACGTAAAGGGCTATTGCAACACTGTGGATTTGAGTCAGTACGAGTCTGACAGTCCTTCCCGTCCCGCCCTCGAAGGACTCATTTGATGATTTTGACACGATAAAAAAATCAGTTAGTATTCAGGTACTTACTATCTGCTTTCTGGCATGATTTTTTAATTTTATGCCGTTCAAAAACTTAGATTCCCTTTCCCCCGCTAATTTTGTAACCCAGCCGTACCCGGCAACTAGCACTGCATAGCACATTGTGTGTTTTATAAGAAGGGGGATGATTGACCGCTTCCTCCTCACAAACGGTCGCATTTTGATTTATGCCACCATCCGAACCCCTTTGTTTTATGCTCGCCTGGTGCATTCGCGTTTGTTCCGCTTTTGTTTTTCGGCATTTTAATTTATGGTAATTTAATATCCTACTATTTTATTAGAGACGGATGAAATAGAATTTTGGGCTCTTATAATGGAATAAAAGAAATGGTTGATGATCCATCCTTTGAAATAAAAATTTAATTGCGATTCCTAAAATAAAACCATTCATCGTAGAGCTCAAGTTTATCGAAAAGTGAAAGTATAAATTCAATTATAAATTACGACTAACTCAATTATCTTGAATTTGACTATCATGACATGTTGTAATGATTATGATTTAACGATTTACTATCGCAAAATAAACAATTATTTAAATAGGAAGAGTGTAGGATATTTTATAGGTTGTTATTAAATTAAGTGTATAAAAACTATCTTGTTAATCCGCACACAACTATTAATTAATAATAACATGGTTTTATCAAGAAATAATAACACATCTGTCGACAAGAAACATAATGATTGTGATTAATTAATTATAGACAATGATTAGAAATTATTTTTTTATTCGCTGTGTTAAGGGCAAGTTAAATGTTTATTGTTAGATGGTGTAATTACTAAGTAATCTGTAATGTTTCTTACTGATTATGGTTCAATCTCAATAAAAATGAGCTTTCTGAATATCGAATAGAAACAATAAAAAATCCAGCATCTGTTTATTAATTAGGTTATCTTTGTTTTGAAATCATTTACAACTTGGTTTTAGAAATAAAATATACCTACATACTAAATCAATTTTGCGAACTAATAAACAGAAAATTGCATTATTTCAGCGCAAATTTCTCAAAAAATCTCATATATCTGGTATTTAGTTTAATTTTCGGCCTTTATTATTTTATTCTATTACACCGCAAAACAGATAAGGACCCTTAACAGGAAGTATATTAATAAGAAACAAATGAACGTGCATCTTCATAATTAGAGTTTTTGCGTGATTCGTCGTGTGCGACCGGCCCGTGCCCACCAGCCAGTCACCGTGGGGCCCCTCGTGCGCGGAACGCCTAATGCCCATAGGAATGCGAGTAAATTAAACATCGGACTGATTTAATAACATAACTCCAGGTGGGAAAACTCCAATAAAATTCCATAAATGCATAATTTTAGAGAAAAAACTGCACCTGGCAGTAAATTGCATCTCCTAGAAAACCCGATGCCAAATAATAAGTAATGGCATACCAGGGCAACATAGCTTGCGTGCAGGCTGCAGCCAACATCTCCTACATTACCTATGCAGAAAGTGTATACAAATATGCATTCATCGATATCCACGAACATACTAGCTCCATCTGACGTGAAACCACTGATTTATACCGAATCGAGCCAATCAAACCGCATCGGAATGTCACGAACGAATCCGAAACGTGTTTGTAATATCGCGATGCCCTATTACACAAATTCGCTGATTCTATTACATTGTGTGAAAGCATTGTTTGATAAAAAGTGGCGAGAGCAAGTCGTGGGAACTCGATAAGTGAAGCAGACGCGCTATGTTGTCTGAATGTGAATCGAGGTTCGGTTCTACGTGAAACGTCTAATGAATGGATTGCAAAAAGCTAATCGGTATGCCATCGAATAATCGATTTACTTCGTCGATAATCTCTAGAGTTGTTCTAAAGTGAAGAGCGCAGGATGACAGGCGCAGTCAGAGGACACATCATGTGCAGAACTTTTGATCTTATGGAATCGTGGTTACTAAGGCGATAATTGAGAATATTCTTTCACTCCTGGAGCCCTGGTCAACGTATACCTACGTGACCATTCTGCCCACGCGGTTATATAATTAATTTAACGTTTTTGGCGTGGTTGGCTGTGTCCCGGCGAGATGGTTCGTGCGATATCGGCACTTTTCGCGGAATCCGCTCGCAGGCGACGATTAATGCCTTAAACAGCGCTCCCCGGCTGTTGCCCTCGCAAATCGTGGGTATTGTTTTTAAATTCAGCCTCTTTACTGTCCAACTATTTTTATTACGCCACTTCTGAGTATCGCTGCGCTCCTAATTGGCGGACGGGACAAGCTGTGAATTTTTTGAAAGCCTAGTATTTTTTTTTTCACCGTCTTTTATCTTCATTTCTGGGTTAGTTTCTTACTAACAGTTATTATAATAACTTATAGCAACATAACAATCCTAGATCATACGACTATTAAAGCGTAAAGATCTAATTTATTAACTAGATACTAGTCCCACGTACGTCCAACACTGGGAGCCGGTCGATCGGTCACTCATGTTGGATATTAGCCTCATTGAATATTAATGCTCACCTCTGACCCGCGCTGTACTCCTAATACATCAGTGAGTAATGCTCAGAACTACTCCATTGCCTTTTATTTTTAATGCTCTGGGTAATATATCAAATTAATGATTGGTTTGTATTAACCGATGTTACTGTAATCACTGTATATGTATAAGTACATTGTATGAACTGTCTTCAGCGGCTTCAAACAAAACTCTAGGCACTTATTGTCGCTTGCTTATATTAATTTCATATCATGAAGACTTCGTCCGGTTTCCGTTGATTGTCTTCATGGAGGGACTTTTTGTACAAAAAATCACCTAGAAATGTTATTAATAAAATAACATTTCTAGGTGATTCTGCGGTGTGTCTGCGGTAAACATTCGGCGCAGGCGGGCGGCACGTGTCGTGGCGACGCGCGCACCGCAGGCGCTTGTAATTGCCGCCCAGTGTTTGTTTTGTTCACCCCCTTAACTCTTCAAGAATACTGCATCTCACTCAGTCTCACACCAAATCCTATACCACCGTCTCATTTCCTCGCGCCGCAGTTGAGCTACTTAAAGTTTATTTATCACGGTTAGCTCTCGATACTTTCCATTGAATCAAACGCCTCAAACCCAGAAAATACCAAACAATTGAATGTTTTAGGATAAAGGCTTTAAGAACGGATTTCAATTGAACAGGGTATCTGTTGTATGGTAATCGGAATGCGTAGGGAATGCTCAGAGCACATCGAAATCATCAGATTAATAGTTGCTATTCAGTTTATATATCGTGTAAGCGATTATTGATTGTAATTATCATGGCGCCCTAAGTTAAATACTGGGCTATCACGCGATCTCATACAAACTATGGATTTATGACCACTTTTTATGGCTGACTGTGAATCACTGGCGTTTGCTTATTGAATTCGCGTTGAAATATGGATTTGACTCGGCAATAGCTGCAATTACTTATGGCTATTTATAGAGGAGATTTTAAAATCGTTTTAAGTAGGTAGCTTTATTGATGAGTGAGGTTTGTTTTTGTCATACTAGCTGGTCAAGGAATATGTAAATTCTATGATTTAATTCAAAAGCCGTCATGCGATTATATAGAGAGCCGTGGAAAAAACTAGGCGTTTGTAAAAACAACTGGGAATTACAGCTTTGATATGTCGTTAAGTATTAAAATTATACCTTATCAATATGCCTTATGCAGCATTTCTTCGTACAGCATCCCAATTCTCAAGATTGAATGTACATTCGCAAGCTGATATTTATAAACCGTTAAGCAATTTTATTCGTCGTATTAAAATTTTGACAAAAATGTTACAATGCGCCATAAAGAAAATGTGTTGTTTCACCGAGCCCATATTCGTCGTAGCGAGGCGGCACGTGCTCTCACAGGGTAAGAGTTAAACTTTCTGGAAATGCTTTCATTTGATTTAATGTAAATAGTTGTTTATGGATAGTTTATGGATAAATTCCTGTGTTATTTCCTAATGGCTTTGATAGCAGTTTCTATACTTCTTTTTGAAGATGAGTTAGCTACGTGTATACCAGGATTACCTAGTTCAGGCACATAGTTAATTATGAATTTAATATAGATATAAGAAAACTGAATAACGTCATACCATATGTTTTTTGAATAATTTTTTTATTACATTTATTATTTATTTAACAGGCCTATTGGTCTAGTGGTTAGTGACCCTGACTGCTATGTCGGAGGTCGTGGGTTCGATTCCCACCCAGGACAAATGTTTGTGTGATGAGCACGATCATTTGTTCTGTGTCTGAGTGTAATTTATCTATAATATGTATGTATTTAGAAATATATAAATATGTTTATCAGTTGTCTAATACCCATAACACAAGCTCTGCTTAGCTTGGGACTAGATAACGTTGTGTGATAGTTGTGGAATATTTATTTATATTATACCAGACTATGACGTAAGTCAGTCAAAAACTGGGAACTACCTTGTTTATCTATTATCACAACTGCTGAGCATTGCTGCAAAAGAACTACTGATGAAGTCCTGGGTGCAGGCACCAGTTCGAGTAACGTATTATTACGTTTTTCCACCAAAAATGTTCAGTAGCAGCAGAGAGTTGATTGAAATAGTTCAATATTCTCGGCCTACCTCCTCTCCCCTATATATACTCGTATCTATCCGCGGGCAACCGATGGATGCAAGTAGCGAATTGTCGTTCGGCGTGGCGGTCTAAGGAGACCTACGATCAGCAGTGGACGTCTTCCGGCTGATGATAATGATGATGATGATGTATATTCTCGACCTCTACACACTAGGAATTTCTCCTGTGTCGTGGGTGCGTTTACAAACATATAAATTCACATACACAAACGCCCAGACACGAAGCAACTACTTGTAGATTATACAAATATTTGCTCCGTGCGGGAATCGAACCCGCGGTACGCAGCGCAGCAGTCCAATTGCTCAGCCACTGCGCTAACCGTGCCGTCAAAGTCTATTCATGAGTCTTGATTATAAGGCGATTGGGTACACTTAAGCTGCCTAAGCTTCCGGTGTTTATACGTCGACATTTTAACCTGAAAATATTCCCACATCATTACCACTAAACCAGGAAAATCCAGTAGCTCTACATCCTAGCTGAAAGGAGGCAGTAAATCTGCAGTGTGTCGGCTGGCGGCGCGGGCGCACAAAAAGGGCCCGGTCGCAGGTGACGCGCCCGAGACGTCGCTCCGCACGCGGCCTTATATGGCACGCCCCAAATGAGGGCCGCCGAGGACTTTGTAGCTGAGGGACTGACCCATGCTAAGGTAGATAGGAAACAGTCGCCTTCAAAGTCAATTTTGCCTTTCTCTCTTTCTCTTGGGTTTTGGGTCGCGGGACTATCTAAACAGGCTAACACGAACCTGGACCTTAAAGGGTAATTAAAAGAACGCGGTGGATTTTAATCTTTCCGACACTCCCGCTCCATCTAGGGCTGGAGGATTCATTTGATGATTTTATACAACCTAAAGAAAAACCTTTGGTTTAACAAAGCTGCGCACTCTTTAAGGTTTCATTTGAGGGTCCACCTAACAACCAAATAACGTCTACTTGTATTTTCCCGAAGATTAAGTCAAGGATGAACCTACTACACTCATGTTTTCCCAGTTCTTTTTGATTCCATGCTATTGGGGACAATCCCATGTTATGATTTTGACGACCAGCCTATTGCCATCCAACTGGAATAAAATAAATCCGAATTTCTCAGGGATCACCTTTTCACAAACAAAATACGGTTAGAGGATACGTATTGACAGTCTCTATCTGGACAATTACCTCTTCCAACAACTGATACGAGTAAAACTTCATTGACACCGCATTTCTAATACGAAACAGTAAGAACAAAGTTACTATCCAATTAAGAATCTAGTAAAAAGATTCTTTGGCATTATTTTACATTATTTTTAACTGTCAACACCATATGTTCCTTAAAAAATGCACAAAAAACAGATTCAACATGCTTTCGCTGAATCAAACACTGATACACAAGTATGCCTGCACAATTAAAGGGACACGATATAATTAGCCGCCCGCTAATGGAACCACTTGGCTACACACAATGGCTGCAGTGACAAGTGTCCTATGATTTATGGACCATTGTGTTTCTCTTCTTATTTACCCGATGTAAAGACAGAAGCTCCATAGGTGGCGATGAAAGTCATACAGTACAAAATCATTCCTTCTACGAAGACCTTTGGTATCTCTGAGCTCCTAGTACTTTAAAGAAACATCCAACATAAGACAGGTTGGATTTTTCATGATATACATACATATCCCAGTCTAGGTGGTGAGAGCAGTGGTGGTCCAATGGTACCGGCCTCGACTTACGAGTTGTAGGTCGTGGGTTCGAACCCAGCCAGGCACATTACTTTGTGTATATTAATTCATCACTACTGCTCTCAACTCTATCTCTTACTTTCTTCGTGCATTGGTGGCTGTGTGACAGTGGTAAAAAAAACTGTTTATAAATCAAATTGTAACATAAAACAATATGTCAGAGCAATCTACTCCTGAAGTCGGCCAAATATGTTAAGCTCCTTTGAATCTTATTGAAAGTAAGCCTTCTGCACCTCGTTACACAGTAGACTTGCTGTTGTTTTTATCGTCTGCCGTGACCGTCTGCCGTCGGTGACCACGACGCTAACAGCGTGATGCTTGCCACTTATGAATGCCTGGTTTTTGTCACCAAGTGTAGGAATTTAATTAGGCATCGACTAGGAGTTCATACGTTCTTGGATATGCCCGGTTGTTTTGGCGTGATTAATATTGATATCTAAAAAAGGGGTTGGCAAATACACACATCAAAAGTGTCTAGGGATCAAGCATTTTTATGCGGATTTCTTGAGATTGAGATGTGGCTTTGTAATAAATTTATGATTTTATAAATTTATATGGATCCTTTTTGGTGCATTTCATAATTTGAATCAGGAACTGTGAATCAAATTCGAGTAAAAGATGAAAATCAGCTGTCAATATTTTCCCTATAAAAACATACAACGCATTGAAGACATTATTAGTGCTACTGTTTCCCTACTACTGATTAAAACCAACGTTATTATGGAGCGGCGACGTCATTTAAGCAGGGAAGAAATGCTCAGAGCCGTGGGAATGATAGAAGCTGGTTCCCGGCAACGTACTGTGGCTTTAGCTCTGAATACAAGTCAGAGTATTATCAGTCGACTTTGGACACGTTACCGAAGCACTGGTACCGTGGCTGAGCGCCATGGAGTAACCGCCATGGACGGTATCGCTGCACCACACGGAGACAAGACGGATACATTCAAATCTTAACTCGAAGAGCTCCAACAATAACCGCCATGATGTTAGCCGTGAGGCTTCATCACTCTTCAGGGAACTTAATTAGCGACCAAACAGTCAGAAACCGCTTGCATGAAGTGAACCTTCATTCCCGAAGACCGCTACGGGTACCACCTATAGCAATGCACAATCGTAGGATTCGATATCAATGGGCTCTTGAACACAGAAATTGGGCAGAAGAACAATGGCGTTTCGTGTGCTTTTCTGATGAGTCTCGTTTTGGTATGAGACCGGATACAAGACGTATACGACACTGGAGAAGCCCTGGACGCCAACAGCGATTAAAATCCTGCCAGGAAGTCCATCCTTATAGTGGTGGAACCATCATGGTATGGGCGGGTATTTGGATCGGCGGAAGAACTGAGTTGATTTGGATCAGAGGCAACCTCAACGCTCAAATTTATGCTGAGACGATTGTATCGGACGTCATCGTTCCTCTACAAGTGCAAATCGGTCCCTTATTTCAGTTAATGCATGATAATGCACGACCGCACACCGCAAGAGTTGTAAGACAGACTCTCGCCGCAGCTAACATCAATGTCCTGCCCTGGCCTGCTCAGTCGTCAGACTTGAATCCGATTGAGCATGCATGGGATATGCTACAGAGAAGAGCTCTGCCGAATATGGAGGGTATCCAGTCGCAAGAAGACCTTTTTTTGTTGTTGCAACGAACATGGGCGGCCATTCCACAGCGTGATTTGGATGAACTCATTTTGAGTATGCCAAACCGATGTTCTTGTGTTGTTAGTGTTCGCGGTAGAAACACGGATTATTAATTGTTTAAGTTACCCAATAAAATTTTAAAGAAAACTGTTATTTCAGTCTTTTTTTCGAACTTTTGTGTTAGTGGTTCAAATGTCAAAAATCCCTTTATTAGGAAAATGGCAAATTTCTTTATTAATGCAAAGGTGACTTGGTTTATCGTTACTGTGACAAACGAAAACACTTTATTTGATGAATCCTTAAAAAATTTTTTAATTAATATCAATCAGGAGAAAAGTTATTGCAAAAATATATGTTGATCCCTAGACACTTTTGATGTGTGTAGGTTGAAAAGAAAAAGCAGGCATAAATATTAATGTTACTTCTTATAATTTCGATGACAGCAAAAGGGTTTTTGAGACTGCAGTAAATATTGATATGAAATGGTCTTTAGAATAGAATAGAATATTTATTTATTTGCATAGAATGTAGGTTTTAACAAAAGGTGGATGAATGGTTTACAGAATCCTTGTACATTCTGCCATATTAGCATGCAAACATTAATTGGGTAAATGCTTTGAACATAATATTTACAATACGAGTATCTATATAAAATTGAATTAAATATAACTAATTATAACATCAACACAATTATAAGAAAGAAACTAAATTAACATAACATTGAATCGTAACTGTTTAAGAGATTAACAATGTTTATCAGTTAAGAAGTTGGTTACAGAGTAATAGCACTTTTCTAATAGCATTGAGGTAAGTTTCTTTTTAAACATTCGTAAAGGTTGCTCTTTAATGGAGTTTGGGATTTTATTATAAATTACTGGTGCCATACAAAAAACACTTTTTTTTAATAAAGCCGTTCTGTATCCACCTGAGTATAATAAGTTTTGGTATTGAGATCGCAAAGTAACAGTTCGATGCCGAGTTTCATTTAATGTTTTAAATAGATGTTGATTGGATTTAACAAATAAAGCTATTTCTAGAATATAGATGCATGGAAAGGTTAAGATTTTATGGTTTTTGAAAATAGGTACACAACTATCTGTAACTGACAAACCAAACATTGCTCGTATGCAGCGCTTTTGAGCTTTAAAGATATTTTCCCTATCGCTACAGTTACCCCAAAATATAATTCCAAATCTTAAAGTGGAAGCTACAAGACCATGATATGCAACTAAAGCAGTTTTTATGTTTACTTTTTTTTAAGATTGTAAAGAGTATAAGCAGATGCACTAAGTTTTTTGCAGACATTATCTGCTTGAGCTTTCCATGTGAGTTGGCTGTCTATTAGTATACCTAAAAATTTCGCAACATCTACTCGTTGTATATTTTGATTATTATAATGGATATTTAAATTTTTGGTGCGAAGCCTTTGATAAAAATTCATTATATTCGTTTTTTGGATATTTATAATCAAGTTATTATTGTTCAGCCAGTTTATTATGGTTTTAATTGTATTATTTATTTCATTTTCATAATTTTCTTTATTGTGACATTTTATGAGTGCTGTGCTGTCGTCAGCAAATAACACCATTGGGTAATGGATTTGACGAGGAAGGTCGTTTATATAAATTAAAAATAACAATGGCCCAAGAACGCTTCCCTGTGGGACACCAAATTTAATCTCTCTATAGGAAGATACATATTTGAGTTCACGTTTGGATTTGACACATATTCGAGTGATTTCGGTACACTGTTTACGTCCGTTCAAGTACGATTTTATTAGATTTAGGCAATTACCTCGAATACCATAAGTGTACAGTTTCTGTAATAACATCTCATGGCTAACATAATCAAAGGCCTTCGACATATCTGTGTATATAGCACTTATAGGCGTTTTGGAATCTACATTTGACATTATAACTTTTAGCAGGTCAAAAATGGCCTTGTTAATACTCTTGTTTTTTCTGAACCCATTTTGTTCGTCGCAAAGTAAATTGAATTTAGACAAAAAATTATAAATTGATTCATAGATAATCTTTTCTATTATTTTTGAAAACACCGGTATCAAAGCTATCGGCCTATAATTTAACATGTCTTCTTTACTGTTCTTCTTATGAAGTGGTTTTAGTATTACAGTTTTTAAGCTATCGGGAAAATTTCCTGATGATATACTCCTATTAATAACGTGAGCTAGGGGGGCAGCTATGTTATCAGAAACAAATTTTATGACTTTTGTAGATATGCCATCATAACCAACACTCTTTTTGTTCTTTAATGCCTTAATTACCCTTATTACGTCCTGCGGTATAACAGGGGACATAAATATTGAGTGTGGGTTAAATTCTATTTTATTAACGTTGTCTAATGTGTTTTTTGGTATGTCTGATATTTGTTCAATGAAGAAATTGTTAAATGACTCCGCTATTTCTTTAGGGTCAGTTATTGTCAAATCATTAGTTTTTATGTGTAAAATGGGTTCTGTAGTTGTTTTACGATTGTTTATAATCTGCCACGATGTTTTTGATTTATTTTTAGAGTTTTGAATAAGATGATTATTTTGAGCCTTTTGGGTAAGTTTGATAATTTTTTTAAATCTTCGAGAATACGTGTAAAATTTTTCTTTGTTTTCATTTGTCGGTTTAAGTCTCTTTTGCCACAGTAAATATCTTTGTTTTTTACTACATATCCTGATTCCTCGTGACTTTGATACGACATATTTTGCAGAGGGCATGTAATAGCCTATTTGAAAAGATGCATTTTGTTCTAAATTCACTGCAAATGTATTGTTACCTTAAATACCTCTAAGATCTTTTCGAAAAGCGATGGCTATCTTGAACACCAAAGAAAAACCAACATAATTGCCAAACACCGATTCATCGGAGCCGAATAATGAAGCGGTGTCCACAATCACCAGAACATCTCAAATGCCGTCACAAGAAAATAACGCGGTTTAGGAATTCGCGGTGTTGCCAGTAAAAACAGCCGCTCGGTGTTGCAAGCTGCAAGCCAATCACCACGACACATGTCTTTCATGTATTATGTATAAACAACTACTCTACTCGCGGATTTTTATTCCTCGACAGTTTTTTTTTTCCGTGTGGCAACACTCGTATGTCGTGTTGAATCTATTAGTAGTTGGTGCATCTTAATCTTGAGAAGTAATGTGTTATGAGTTGTGGATAGGTAGCAGACATGTTTTTGTTGTCATATTTGTTTCATCTTTCTTGTTTATGGGCTGGGAATATCAAGAAAATATATCAACGTGTGGACCTCTGAGTTAATGTCTATACTAATATTATAAAGAGGAAACCTTTGTATTTTTGTATTTTTTATTGAATAGGCTCAAAAACTACTGGACCGATTTCAAAATTTCTTTTACGATTACTTAGAGGGATTCTTCCGAATTCGTATAGGCTATATTTTATCCCGGAAAATAGATATGGTTTTTCGTGGTAATGAAAATTGTGGAGTAAGGCGTCGAAAAAACTGCCGTACGTTAACGATTCTCGCGAACGCTGCCTAAATGGTTAGAGATGTATGGTTGACTTTTATAGAAAAGTTGTAGAACTCAATAATGCCTACAAAAAAGTCCGCGATAGTATAAACCAAACATTTATATTTTAGCCATTATTACCACTTTTCCATAGAATAAAAGTAATTAAAATTATTAGCTTATGTTTATTGATCATATTATCGTCAAATACTAATCCTTATCCAAATAAACTATTTATTGAGCAAGATTGTTTCAATAGCTATAAATTACTTTTTATTTTATTCCAATCGGACAATCCATTCAAAAGACATTACGAATTTAAAATTGTGAGAGAGCTTAAAAAATAAATGTCCACCTGTGCGAAACCGGGGCGGGTCGCTAGTGTCTAGATAAAGTCAAAAATAATAATAAAAATAATAATAAATAAACACACATATTGAAAGTAACTCCATTATGTCTGCCTCTCAAAATGGATGTAGGAACGGGTCCCGTGGTACTAAGGAGCTACTCCTCATTGACATGGCCATAAGCCAACAGGTTCGTCGATCTCGCAAGAATCTGTCCACATGCTGGATAGATTATAAGAAGGCCTACGACTCGGTGCCACATACATGGCTCACGAGGGTGCTGGAGTTGTACAAGATAGATGCAACTCTACGCGCCTTCCTTGAGTCATGTATGGGGCAATGGAGAACGGTCCTTCGCTATCCAGGATGTCGACAGATCCAGGCTAACGATGAACCTGTATGGATAAAGCGGGGAATATTCCAGGGCGACAGTTTGAGTCCACTTTGGTTCTGCTTAGCCCTGAATCCTCTAAGCACATTGCTGGAGGACTCAGGTCTAGGCTATCGGTTGAGGAGAGGTAGTCAGGTCATATCTCACCTTCTATACATGGATGATCTGAAACTCTTTGCCCCCAGCAAATTGCAACTAATGGAGCTACTGAAGGTAACTGAAACTTTCAGTAGTGCCATCAGGATGGAATTTGGTGTTGACAAATGTGCAGTCATGCATGTAAAGCGAGGGGAGATTATGGAATCTGAAGGGATTCAGCTTTCAGATTCCATACACCTTAGATCACTTTCCTCATTCGAGACCTACAAGTATTTGGGTATGTCGGAAGCGTTAGGAATTGATGTACCGGAAGTGAAACAATCGTTGAGGGAGCGCTTCTTTGGACGTCTAAAAAAGGTTTTAAATAGCCTTCTTTCGGGCGGAAACAAGGTGCGCGCCTTCAACGGTTGGGTCATGCCGGTTTTAATGTACTCTTTCGGCATACTCAAATGGACTCAATCTGAACTCGACGCCTTGGATAGACGAGTCCGTACACTGTTGACCGCAAATCGGATGCATCACCCACGATCATCGGTGATGAGGCTGTACATCCCGCGGAAGTGCGGGGGTCGAGGCTTTTTAAATGCTAAGACCCTCCACAACCGCGAGGTGTGCAGTCTTAGAGAATATTTTGTGAATATGAGCGTGGGTATGCACCGAGATGTGGTCGCGGTGGACAAGGGACTCACCCCGTTATCCATGGCTAAAGAGGACTGGCGCAAACCTGTAGTACTCACTACGGAAGATCGCAAGAAGGTATGGCAGAGCAAGGAGCTTCACGGACGTTTCTACCGGGCTCTTCATGGGCCCGATGTAGATTTTCTAGCGTCCGTATCCTGGCTACGTTTCGGTGACCTCTTCGGGGAAACTGAAGGTTTTGTCTGTGCAATTATGGACGAAGTTATGCTGACGAATAACTACCGGAGACATATTATGAAAGATGGGACGGTTGACGTGTGTCGGGCATGCCACCGTCCGGGTGAGTCGATCAGACATATTATCTCTGGTTGTTCTCGTCTTGCTAATGGCGAGTACTTGCACAGGCATAACCTAGTAGCCAGGATTATCCACCAGCAACTTGCTTTAAAATACAAACTTGTTGATTCCGAAGTACCGTACTACAAGTATGTGCCCGACCCAGTTCTCGAGAAAGACCATGTCACGATGTACTGGGATCTGCCTATCATTACTGACAGGACTATTATCGCTAATAAGCCTGACATAGTAGTGATAGACAGATCAGCGCGCCGCGTAATGATAATCGATGTTACCATCCCGCATGACGAGAACCTCGTGAAAGCTGAGAAAGATAAACAAATCAAATATCTGGACCTAGCGCGCGAGGTTGTCGATATGTGGAATGTGAGCTCGGCTATCATTGTGCCGATTGTCGTTACTGCCAATGGCCTGATGGCAAAGAACCTCGACGAACATCTTTCGAGGCTCTCATTAGGGGGTTGGGTCAAGGGCCTGATTCAGAAGGCAGTTCTCCTCGATACGGCTCGCATTGTGAGGAGGTTCCTGTCTCTGGAGCCCTAACCACCGGTAGCTTGGACCCTGCTCCCACACCGGCGGATCTCTATTTTTATATTTTTAAATGTTTTATATTGTTTTCTTTTTTATTTAAAATATTTAAAAATGTAATTTTATGAAAGAAAAATGAATAAACGAAAAATAATAATTTAGTCAATTGGTTTTGACAAATATTGTTTTTAACTATGTGAGGCTGGTGTTCCGTACCTGACTACTCTGAGAAGAAACAATTGAAACAAAATCGGAGGTAACAGTCTCTTTTAAAAATCAAGACATTTGTATATTGATAACGAGAACCAAGCGGGTGTCTGAAATGGTCTTTTGAAGAAATAACCACCCAATTTGAGTGGACTTGTCCAGTCAGTGCAAGCATTTGTCAATTATCGTAGCACTCTGAGGATATGCCAAATTCAACCTCTACTAAAATTGTACTTGCAGCTTTTCATAATCCAAGATCAGGTTAAAAATTGGTGACAAATAGTTTAACTTTTTTTTTTACTATCAGATTATAAATTTATGCGTTTTTGAACTAAGTATTACCCCTACATGAAAATGAAACAAAACAAACAAACGGCCATTCATAAACGATATCATGCTCCTCAATTAAAAAATCCGCATCATCATCTTCGGCGCCTAACAAGCGTATCTCAAGTCATGTTCCTTGTAATTAACATCATCAGCAGAACACACAGCGTCACTTGTCTGTACTTATCTTATCTAAAACACGGTTTTTAAACTGTTGGCCGGTATCATCGCTGTGCGGGTGATCGAAACAACTTGTTAGATGTTCATGATAGCCTGGTATTCGGCCCTCGGTAGATTCAATTTTGAGGTTCAGTTTCACGCCTGCTGGGGTCGCGGGACTATCATGACTTATCAGCTCACCGTGACCCTGGAACTTAAAGGACTATTTAAGGAACACCGTGGATTTTAGCTAGTACAAGTCTGACAGTCCGTTCCGGTCCAGTCTGGGCGGGAGGACGGACGCATGTATGATTTTACAGTGATTTAAAGAAAAAAGGTTCAGTTTCACAGAAACGGTCGTTGCAGTCTGAGGTCTACGGTTGCGACTTTTTGAAGATCGACTTCCATAAAGTTCATCTCGTGCAAGTTTCCAACATTTCAAACAGCATCTGCCCTTGCCTCGGTAGTTTTCTTACTAATATAATACATGTGAAAGTTTGTATGTTTGTCACAGATCTACACGTGAGCGCAGTCACCGACATAAGATAGTTGGAATAAATAACGGTATTATTGTTTTTGTAACTAAACTATAAGTGGCAAAATTACACGAACGCTAGTGTAGGTAGAGTTTCTTAATGTAATAAGCATTGTGTAGATTGACAGTTAAAATGGTTTTTATTAAAGTCACCAATGCGTTTGTCAATTGAAGGGCTTTTTTTGCTCTTACAGCTTTTGTAATCTAATAAACTTACCAGCAAACATTTTCTTCAAATAAATATATCAGTCGTTCAGTACCTCGCCTAAACAAACAACAATAACTTAAAACGATAATTTATATTACAATTTTAACGATAATTAAAACCACAATAAAGAAGCGCAGTGGCTTCATTTCAACATTCAGCCCTCAAATCTTCACCATCTCGGAATTTTCGAATAGCCAATGAAATTTTACTGCCGCGCCCGTCCACATAACTTAGGAACTAAAAAAGGCCGTCCCTTGAATATTTCGAAAAATAAGAAAAAAGTCGGGAATATTCTCGAACGTTTATCTGTCGACTGCATCGCAGTGTTTCCCGGCCAGCGTTGGAATTAAAACATTGCATTTTTACCATAGAAACGTACGGGATGTAGATGGTATCTCGGCCGTCTTACGATTTATTTTATGAGGCTGCGGAGACCTCAGGACTAACAACACAACGGTTGCCCGGTAACCACTATTTACTACTTCAACTTGGGCCCGAGCTCACTCAGTGGAAAAACCTCCACAGTCGGTAGTGTTACATGGAAAATTAAACACAAAGTTTATGTTATTGCTGTTCTTACGGCAAAATGGCGCATGTCGACTTGGTATGTTTATAAAGCCATTGTCTTTTGTAACTGACATCAAGAAAAACGTTTTAGAATTGCCGATCAGGGGTGGACCTAAATACCTTTTTTTATCGTGGTAAAATCATCAAATGAGTCCTCCCCACCCAGGGCAGGGCGGGAGGGACTGTCAGACTTGGACTGAGTAAAATCCACGGTGTCCTTCAATAGCCCTTTACGTACCGGGGTCACGGTAATTCGTAAGTCCCGCGACCGGACCTTAATATCTAGTGCAATTTTACCAGCGATTACCTCTCGTCCCCGCGGACGTACTAATATGGCTTTTTCTGAAATCTGCGAAAGAAAACATCATGAAGAAAACTGAACTTATTAAGTTTAAAACCATTTTATAGGCCTGTAAGGTTTTCAAAGGCGACTTAATTTACTCTGTCACAAAAGGTTGCCCACATACACTAAAAAGGATTGAATATGATGACTGAAAATACAAAAGTATGTTGTACCAATACGAGCTAATGTTTAAAATCCAGCGGCGCTATTATGACGTCTTAAAACCAGGTTTGTTCCAGTGAGTGAAAGAGATAGAGCTATATAAGTCGTCTAGCACCTAAGACGTCATAATACGGCCCCTGGTAATAAAAGTCAATGCCACTTGCATAGGTACCTCTTTTCGCCAAAAAACACATCGATTGTTCTTTTTTAACCTATAATGTCCCACTGCTGAGCAAACTAGACTGTCCTGCTGCTCATCCACAACCCTTCACTCTTCGCCTTATGCGGCTTTCTACGGCAAATCTTACTTCTATACTTAATATTATAAAGCTGAAGAGATTGTTGTTTGGCTGAACGCGCTAATCTCAAGAACTAATGGTTCGAATTGGAACATTGTTTTTGTGTTATGTAGTCCATTTATCGAGGAATGCTATAGACTATATAACAATACGCTTAGATCAGTAGGAGACCAGCAACGGGTGAACCCGCAGCTAACAGCTAGTTTTTCATAAATGCGTTTAAGTCCTCGAAAAATGATTCACATAAAAATGATCACGCTTGTTCTCAAAGGACACAAAAACGAGGTGCGGGCTGTAATCGCTTCATTGTCGCGTCCAGGACTTTTAGCGTCCAGCTCGTTAAAATGCCTCGCTGGAACAAACGACCACCATCGCAATGTCAGTTCTTGTGGACCTCCGAATTGGAATGATGGTGGCCAAGAGCACCGCCAAAATTAAGATCTTACATACGGCAATTTTAATGGAGGTTCCGGTGATGTGAAATGAATTGTATCAGATGCTGGTTAAGTATATGTTTGTACAAACATCAAAAAGGTTTCGG
This sequence comes from Agrotis puta, assembly GCA_943136025.2. Lineage (NCBI taxonomy): Eukaryota > Metazoa > Arthropoda > Insecta > Lepidoptera > Noctuidae > Agrotis > Agrotis puta. The sequence continues at coordinate 728,561 of OW964181.2, forward strand.
ATCACTTTGATGAATTGAAATATTTCTTGTTACGGTAGATTATAATTATATTTTCTTTTTTTTTAGATTTTTTATTTAAAAATATAGATTTAGAATAGGTATAAAACAATAGAACAGTTTAATTGTTTTTCTATAAAATAATCAACTTGTATGTATATTGATGACATATTTTTTTGTTGAAGTGAAAAGTTATTTAGCGGCGTTGTGCTCATTTTTGGAATGGGTAAAAAATGTTAAACTCGCGTTAGGACACGTGACCTGATCGAAAATTCGTAAGACGGCGCAGGGCGCTTGCTTTTGTTACACAGATCCTGCATATGAGATACTTTTTATCCCTGTCAGGCATTCCCTGAGAGATATTTTTGAACTTAGGCGGGTAACTCTAACGCATCGGAAATTTCCTAGTGTTTAGTATTCACTAAAAAACTAACTCTGACTGTCCGTTTGATATCAAGAAATGTTGTAGTAGCAAAGTCTTAGTGTATATCTGTTTTAATGAAATTCTCATAAGTGTATTTAAATTTTTGAGGTGCTCCGTATAATATCTCTATCCGTTCCGTATATATTCCGTATATATAGTTTTTCTCTAACTTAAATTAAATAATACTAGATCATGCGTATCGTAGCAGATTTATAAATAGATTTTTGTTTTGTCGCGAATTATCATCTTAATGTTTCAGTTACGAGCATTATTCAAAGACAGTGATGATTCATAGTTAACCGTAAACCATACTTGCGCATACGCCATGTGATCATCATTAAGCTGTCTATGCTAAATCGTATATTTTTTATCGATTTCAATCACATCGATATATATTTTATTTGGGCGCGTATCGATTTATTTATCGTAATAATAAATCACTCGTATTGATCATTACCGATAATAATTTATAGTAGGTAGGGGCAGTGAGCGGCGCGCGCGCAGGGTATCGATAAATCATGACGGAGAGTTGTGCGTGACCGCAGCGTCAGCGATCATCGTCGTCTAATATTCTACGTTTGTTTTAGAGCTAGCAACATCAGACATCAACATATCATCATTTTTCTACTTCTCAGAATTGTGCCACTATCATTTGTTATCGATGGTTTAAAGATCCGTTCGTTCTGAACCGTACAGTAGAGTAGTTGCTGAATGTTCACTGATTTATTGAACACGTCAGTTCAACCTTCCTTTCTAGATTTGAACCTCTATAATTCTATCTCTAGCAACCTAATAGGAGGCCCCCCATCCCCATAACAACATAAAATTATGTTCCACAAGATAAAGTTCAAGTAATCAAGCATTCAATCAAAGAAACATACATTTCTTACCACTTCATCTATCTTTAACACATATGCCCATGAGGATTTGCATAAAAACAATGCTATGAACCCATTGATCAATACACCGTTGTATCTATAGCCTATAGGTGCATGTACCAAGCATACATAAGCCGCATGTATTGGCGGCCAAGCAAAAGGCTCAGGGCCCGCGGCGCACTAACGATGCGCGCAATTGATTGATAAATCAACGCGGGCAAGTTGCGCGAGCGCACACGGCCTTTGTGGCGAGCCGCAACTGAAGCAGTGTTTGTTTTAATAATTTAGGGTATCTGTTTAAAGGCCTTTTTGAATTTTAAATTAGGCACAAAGTCGGCACGGTGTCGGTTGATTTCTTTTATTCCAGTTTTGGTTCAAGAGACTTGCGTTAGCACTTTAAATAAAAATTCTAGTGGTAAAAAGTAAGTAAGTTTAGTTAAGTATACCAAATAAATATGAAAAAAAAATAATGTAATGAGGTGCAAACATCCCAATTCTCCTCCATTTGTATCAAGAATTCGATCACTATTTGATTCCAGACTGAGGTAAATTGTTGGAGTTTTTTAGGTCCTTCCTTGTCGAGTCTTTTAAAATCCATTTAACTGAAATTAAGCTAAGAGCTTCTGTGTTTGTTTTCTAAACTGCTTTTTCCACTTCTTTTGCATCAAAACCTTTTCTTGACCAATAAAAAAACATCTAAAGAGTAGCTTTGACACTTGTGCTTCTGCAGGGATATTTTAGGCTATTTTATGATAATAACTATATTCAGCCTGTACCTACTGTTCCACTGCTAGACAGGGAGATCTTTGCCTCCCTCCATTGCTACCGACGATCATGGCTAAGCATACCTCCTTTTAGTTCATAAGGACCGACTGCCCCGTGTCGCTGTTTTTCAGAGCACGAAACCTGAGCTATGTCTTGCGCCGTCCTAATTAAATTAGTCAACCCATGAGCCCTGATACAGCTATAAAGCGTCGTAGCCTCGTAGAAGATGGCGGGACGAGCTGGACAAAATTAAGGACTAGTGGTCCACTTTGCCCGTGGATTGTGAAAACTGGATGTCATGGGGCTTTGACCAGCAGTAGGATGATGTAGTCTAGCAGTATCAGTAACCTTTCGATCCACATCAATAACATGCGTTTGCGCAGTGTGTTTCGAACGAGATCTATTAATTTGTTGCTTACACAAATACTGGACTTCTGCTGGAATTAGCGTGAAACTAACCAATCTTATAGCTTATAGGGCTTATAGGGCTTAGCTCAAGCTGCGAAACAAAAAAGCGATTTTATTATTATTTATATTTTATTTTTAGTTAGTTTAACACATCGATGCTGCAGCTTACTGCTTTTCTCAGGTGTAAATACTGCATACATGCATTTAAAGTCACGTTGTAAGTCTATTAAGGAAGAACTTTACACTGCATACCGCTGTGCCCGCAAACGATCGCCTCCCGTCGCTACTTATGACACTATTACCATTCATCATCATCGCTATATGGTGGTAGATAGGTAAGCTATAGGTACAGGTACCAGGGCGGCAGGTTAAGGTGGAGCTCGTGGGATATGAAGGGAAAAACGAGATGCATTATTTAAAGGATTTATATCGCTGCGGTTGTTTTTATTCAGTTTTACTGGCTAAAGAGGAACTCTATGTTTACTCAATTCTACCAAGAAGTAAAATGGTATAAAAAATGCTAGAAAGTAAGATGGTGCCATAAAGTTAAAATGACAGCAAAATGAAGAAAGTCTAGTTCTGAATTAGCTGGAGTTTTAATTTCTGACATAACTTTTCGTTTTATTATCGAGATCTGTTCTTGTCTATTCTTGGATTGTTCAAATGTTAACTTTTTATTTAGTTGTGTTGTTTCCATAACATGCTACTTCTGGCCAGATATTTAAAAATATGAGATAAAAGCTCCATATGCAAAAATATAATATCTAATCCAGCATCCCGCTCTTATCTCACAAATCATCACGCTGTATCGGTCGCGGGGCGGGTAGGGTTGTCATGTAATCACTTTAGCTTGCTCTCCAGAGGTGTAATCTCATTACGACCCCTCGGACCCCAGCCTCATTAGCCCCCCAACTAATCGAGTTCGGATTTCATTACTGCTGCACCCCTGGTGATTGTTTGTTTGTGTTCATGCACTTCTTCCTATTGTCCAGTGACGATGTTTTGAGAGCTTTCTGTAATTAGGTTTAGGGAAAATTCATTGTTTTCATAAAATGTCAAAGCACTCGAAATCATAATCAAATCATTTTATTTCTAGTAGGCCAGGACAGTTTTAAATTTAAGAAGATTTAGAACATACAGAACTTATTATTCAGAAGCCCAAAAACACTTGGAGATTGCTGAAGATTATCGTAGGAATTGATAAACTTGCAGACTATTATTACAATGATTTGAATGATGGTGACAAACGTAAACACTTTCGATTTGGCCATTTAAATGTGATCATAATTTACAATCACAAACAAAAAAATCTCTTCTCCCTGAGCTCTTGAAGTGTAACTTACACCATAAAATGGCAAACGCTGTTTATACCATACCATTTGGTTGGTCGCGGGCTCGCGGGACTAACGAATTACCGTTACCCCGAATCGTAAAGAGCTATTGAAGGACACCGTGGATTTTAGTCAGTACAATTCTGGCAGTCCCTCCTGCCCTGAGTGGGAGGACTTATTTGATGATTTAAAAAAAAAACTCATCTCTTTATTATCAGTCTGATTACCACTTCAATTTCGCCATTGATTCAAATAAGACATAAGAAAGGAATTGAAGTGCAAAAACATCAAAAACTTCATCTGTACACCCTTGCAGCATCCACTACAGTAGCAAGGGGGACACAAATTAGATTGTGCTCGGAAGTTTCCGCGTGGCCGGCTCCGCACTGACATTAGTTTTCATTTGAACATTATTACATTATACTTATCGAATTAACTTGCAAGTGCATTCTTGGCTTTATTTGTTTTTCTCTGGAGTGTTATCCTTTGAGGCGATATTGGTTAAGCTGCAAATAGATTTGCTGTGAACTGACGAATAAATATATTTAGTAATAGTAAACGACTGACGGCACTGTTGGCCCAGTGGTGGAACGATCGACTGCTACGCAAAGTGTCGCGGGTTCGATCCCCGCACGGAATAAATATAATAAAAGTGAGGGGCAATGTGTAAAAATAAACGTGTTACCACAGTTGCAATTAGAGGATCATTTTCATTTGCTTTTTACGTGAGAAAGACGTAACGTATAAGTTATTGTAGTAACCCTTTGAGAACTATGTTCCAGAGAATCAAAGAAACACAAACAAACAAAACCCACACGGATGTCTGAATAGTGTTATGTTACCCTTTAATCATGCCATCATTAGATTAGTCATTATTTAGCGGCAAATGACTGCAGCTTCCATTGTGTAAGTCCGCCAGGGCAGCAGAATTGGCAAGGCGGCCACGCGTCGCCACGCGCCGTCATCCGACACGCCCGCGAATATTCTGCACTTGGCTGATCTCCTGGTGCGTGAAATAGGATTTTGATGCCTTTCCGATTAATATTATGCATAGTTTGCCGGTCTGTCGGTTTGTCCCTATGAATTTATTGACTAGGGAAAAAAAGGTTGGTTGAAAAACTATGAGAAATAATGCGTACTTTGGTGAAAGAAAAGAACAGTGGAGAATATTCCTTAAAACATTTTCCTTGTTGTTATGGGCCATAATTTTCAATGAGTGAGTTCTTTACAATAAGTTTTTATTTCAAAATCTTAACAACCGAAGCATTTTCATTTAACCCTTTTTAACTTTAAGTTGTAGACCTTCTCTCCCCCTTACCTTTTGAAAATGATAGCAATTCCATACATTAAAGTAAGGTGTGGATTTATTTATGCAATGTAACTTACGTCCTTAGACCATGAATAAAAAACATCGATACGGTTCATCAAATCCCCGTCCTTCCCAGTAAAAAGGAAGTATCATTTGACAAATATGTCTTGTAGCATGTTCAAACTAATCTTTCTGCTTAACCTCATCCATAGAGCCACAAATTGTCATATAAGTGATCTCCCAGAGAATCCTCTGAGCGCGCTCTAATCCCAAGGATTATCATCGTCACATGACTTACTAACCGCAGCTGTCAACGCCGTAAACGGTAATAAAGAAAAATATTGCAGCTGTCTTCGTAAAAATCTGTTACTTACATAAATTGGTTTTAATTTCATTTATTTTATGGAGTTTATTAGGCTGGCACTTAAACCTCCTATGACTTTTATCATATCTCAATCCCGGTGTAAAACCAGACTAGTTAATTTTAAGGAAATTACCATATTAAATCATCCTTTATTTAAATCACTGTCATTGTTTGACAATTGTATGACATTTCTTACAAATGTCAAACTATGACAGTTGCAAATGGCGTACTGTCAATTTTAAAGCAATGACCTTCCTTGACTATGTTTGGCAAAATCCATCTGTTAGCATAATCACATAATTAAAGATTATCTGTGAGATTATAAATACTTTATTATTTTTCAGTACTCTAGGGACATCGAATAACTTAATTAGATTCACTGACACAATTAATTATGTTAATTGAAAAATAATGTTTATTACAACCTTATCATCGGTGCTGAATTTAATGCTAGCCATTGCAAATTAAACGCAACATGTTTCTCCACTTTAATCCTTCATATTACATTTTAATACATCGCTGTTTTGACAGTGAACTAAATCATAACTCAATTAAAAGTACTTGAATAACAGCATTTAATCAATGAGTGTAATGTATTAGAAGTGAGTGAAAGGGACGCACTTATTACCCAGCTACGTACGCAAGTGGGCGGGACTTACGACGCCCTATGCCGACTAGTGATGTCACATAAAATTTGTCGATGGATTTTACCGCCTCGTACATATGCAGTTTTATCGACTGGTATCCAGATTAATGATAAAGGTCTGGAACTCTGGAACGTTAAAATCACAACGGGGCGCTTTTCTATAGCAGAAATTAACCGGCGTCGCAAGTTTCTTTAATAGTACAAGATTTTAATTAGAACGTATACCTACTGTGAATTATTTATGTATGGGGAGCTTTAAATTTATATGCGGATGTCATTTACTTAGATCTCGGCAGAGGTTCGTGGACTATAGTAATGTGGGAAACTGAACGTGGCCAATTAATTATGTGATGTTCAGTTTTGTTCGGTTTCTTTAATTACAGTGTCTTCATATCTGATCTTTATCATCTTTCCGCTGTTTACATTCGTAGGAATTAAATTATTAAATAACTAGTAGCTAAATAAGTATTTTTATTTTATTGAGGAACTAATTACCACCTCACATTGAGTTCCCGCTAAATTACTAGATAGTAGTAAATTCATAAAATATCTGTTAATTTTTTATTTATTTTTGGAAAATTGCCTTGTAAAATAAGTATACATACTTAGTACCTAATCAAGGGTTGATGATGTAACGACATGTACTGTGATGGTAAATAAGTTCAAAACAGTTTTAAATGAGCCCGAGATACGAAGTATCTCCAAATAATTTTCTACCTGTTTGCCAAATGTCATCAAAATCCTTGCAGCCGTTAAAAACTGACAAACAAACAAATTTTCTGACTCATCAGTTTTCACTGACTACATTTATTTAATCCAAATTAATTAGTGCGATTAAAAATCAAACATTTAAAAAATTAACCTCCTTTCAATGTGTCAACACAGACATCCGCCCACACCGTGGCTGCCCGCGCCGGCCACCAGAGCAGTTACTATGACAGTACACAAACACGGGCCACGCTCTATTATACCTCGTACCGTCGAGTAACTCGATACCTAACGTTAATGTCTTCCAAAACGAATAAAATAAAACGCCACGATCTTCACATGATACTTTGACAATGATTTGAAGTGCGACAAGGTAAACTATGGACTTGTTTGTGTAACAAAACGACAATAAAAAATAATTTAGGTGTAGTTTTACACTCTTTTTTATGAAGTTCGGATACTTACCTATTTTTTATTTTGTAAACTTCTTGATGTTATGAATTATCGTTTTAGAATTATAAAATATGACTTAAAAAAAAATAATGTAAAGGAATATTATTAATTAAAAACACAAATGAAGAAATTACAATTATTATTTTTGTTCAAGATATCAGAATCACTATTTTTTGTTGGTTTGATTATGCAAAACTAATACAATCATTATAAATTCTGGGTTACACCAAGGGTTTCGGTTTACAGTCAGTTTTCCATATTCCAGTTCTACCTATAGGACATTAAAATTTTGAGATTTTAGGCTAAAAAAGGCCAAATGTAAATGGTTGGTGAGCGGTTGGCGCCGAGCGCATTACGTCGGGTCTGGTGCGCACGCGCGCTCCGCTGCGTTGCACTAATCCCCTGCGCAGACGCAGCACGTTGCGTTTGTAGTTAAAGGTACAAAAGATAAACAGGCAGCGGGACGAGGTGATTTACTTGAGCAGCAACTGACAGATGCTACAATAAGACAATTGATTTTTGCATTGTGTGAGGTTAACCAATTGTACACGATCTGGCTTCAAATATTATTTTACATAACTAAATAAAGAAATCTCCTAGTGGTGATGAGTAAAATATTGCAAACATTAAACAGCAGTTGCTTCACAGCTTCTATATTTACCTGCATTTAGTTGCAAACATCACCTACTTGCTACTTTTGTAAAAGCTAGGGTACCTAATTTTTTTTTACGTGGTAAAATCATCACATGAGTCCTCCCACCCAGGGCAGATAGGGAGGGACTGTCAGACTCGTACTGACTAAAATCCACGATGTCCTTCAATAGCCGTTTACGTACCGGGGTCACGGTAATTCGTGAGTCCCGCGACACGGCAGGCTTTGGCCCTCTACAGAGGGCCCCGTCACCATTAAATGTACCTGCTTGCTGAATAAAAACAATAACACCAAAACGCACAGCACACCATAGATTCAATTCCAGATCTCTCACTGTCAAATTTTCTACAGAATATCGTAGAATAAATTCAAGGGCCATCGCTCGTCCTAGACATTCCGCTATTGGCCTATGACTTAATAATACACCTTCTGAATTCTGATATCTTGATTACACGCCGCTTTGTCTAAGCCGACCTTTGTCACCGTCACTTTATCGACCTGACTATCGAGAGATACGCGAGTGCGCGCCACTGCACACCACTATTATGCCAAAGTGCACGAATGACTGACTTTCATTATTTGAGACTCGTCTATCTCATGTGTTCCTGGTATCGTGTTACATATTTGACTATGCTTTCTATTATATCGTGTGGTCTCTACCTTTGATAGACCACCGGGTTTTGACTTTAGTGGTCGGAAAAATGTAAAATGTAGTACCTATTACCTAATTGCTCACTACTTTATTTACAACTGCTGTATTTATTCCATGGGAATGTACAACTAAGATAAGAAAAAAATCAATGTCCCAAGTGATAAACATCATATTTCATCCAAATCGTTTCAGCAAAACCACAGAATATATAATAGTACCGCAAAACGTTCACATTTATAAAATTAGTAGGATTTCTAGAGACAGTGATACTCAATGTAGATGTAAAAATAAACTCGTATTTAATCTGATTAATACTTAACACAATTCCTACATAATTACCTCATTTTTCATCCTTTTTACTACTATAATCTATGTGAATCATAAACTTTATATTCAATATCGATCATCACAGTTAACTTCCCCTACAGTAGCAGAGAACATAACTTGCAATGTATTAGCTATTTTATCGTTATCAACTACTAGCTGAGCCCCAGTTTTACTCACCTTTTCCCATTTAGCTCTGCTCATAAAACTTGTAGCATTCGCACTACGCGCTTTCAATCTTCCTTCATAATGTGCACAGCAATGAAGTGGAACTCACTTCCTACGTCGGTGTTCCCGAATGCATGTAACCCGAATCTCTTTAAAAAAGAGTGAACAGGCTTCTTCTGGGTCAGCTCGCTCCATCGTAGGTCTTGCTCTATCATCTCGCTCTATCAGTCACCTTTGACCTGAACTAGAGACTAGAACAAACCCATTTCAAATAAAAAAAGATAAGAAATTATACTATTATTCACGAAGATATTAACCTCTCGGGCGATTTATAATTGAAAATGATAAAAATCAACGTCCAATGAGCGACTGTCTGTTATATACAGACGTGTGTACGTAACGCGCCCGAGAAGTTAAATATATTTTAGATATTTTCTTTTCACCTTTAATTTTATCCTACGGCTAGGCATAAGTGTCCTTTAAAACCTTCTATTTCCTTTTTGCCTTTCTCCGGCAGTCATCATCATAACGCTAGCGATTTCTAGACCTCTCTCGGCTTAATACCATCCTTTTTACTGTGTGGTTTCCCTGTTTGCCCTGGGTGGAGCGGAATGTACTACCAGATTCGTGCTTACTAAAATCCACGATGTTCCTTCAATAGCCCTTTACGTGCCAGGGTCACGGTTGCCTGTTTAGACAGACCCGCGATCCGACAGTCTCGCTAGCCGGGCATAACTCCATCTTAGATTAACGAATTCAAACAAAAAAACACTCTTAGCTTTATTTTACTGGTAGGCATGGTTAAATTATTGTCAACCATATTAGAACCGCAAAGCAACGCGTTGCAACAACTTATCAAACGCGATAGTAATCGAACACCAATCGTGACTGACTTCTAGTTTACGAACACTCTATATGCGCGTGAGCACAACGAGAAATATCACGAAAAGCTAATTAGTAAGTCTCTTTATCTTGGGACAGAATCTTGCTTCCACTCCTTGCCAAATATTTATGTTTAGCCCTCTTTAGACAAGCAAGAATTTATATGCAAGCTTGACTATATTACGGACAATGCATTCGCTGATCAAACAAATACCGCAATGTATTCAAACTTGCATGCAAGTTCTTGCGTGTCTAAATTGGGCTTTAGGTAAATTAGCTTTCAACATAGTCTATAATATTACCCCTTTTTATTTTCATGGACAACATGTGGTCTACCACATATTGTCCATGAGAATAAAAAAAAAATACATTCTTCATCTTTTTAAGAGCAGTGGTGATGAAACAAAACCACAGTCGAGGCCATGACGAGGCTATTGATCACTAACTTCTACAGTTTTGTCTAGTTAATATTAACTATGGCATAAATAATAGAAACTTCAAAGCTAGAGAACAGTAAAATACATCTCCTAAATTTTACCAAATTTCTACAATCCTTTTGCAGAATTTCCTCAGCGAGGAGACGCGCGCGCGCACCATGCAGCGCCGCCTTTTAACTGCGCACACGCAAAAAGTGGCCATTACTCGACACTACAATCACACGCCCTTTTAGGGCTTGCACAAAGTGACGCCGCACCAGCCTTCCGAGTACGCTAAATCCAAGGGAAAGGTTGAGTGGCAGTGTCAGCGGGAATAGATGATAAGCTATAATTAAATAAAAACACTGTGTATGCGTACTTAAGCAGCCTGAACACGAATTCTATTAATCCACAAATGTGTCTTTGCCTTTTGACATCCACTAGTAACCCAAGATTATTTATACAATTTAAGCCTCCTGAATAACTTTACCACTCTAACCATAACTATTAACTCCTTCGTACTCAGCTCCTTTCTAGCGTGATCTCACCATCTCACCATCGCTTTATTCTTCTTCATTTACATACATAAAAATCATAGCAGCGTAATTATGTTTTCTTTTTAATGTTTCTTCATCAACCATTCCTCGTTGATAGAAGGGCTCATTTCTTACCTTATAAACTTTTTGCGCCAACAATTCATCACTTCTTTCTGCTTATTTATTTAAATGCCTGCCACTATCGTTACAGGTCCCAACCAAAATTGTCTTCTTCAATTCAAATAATCCAAAACTAAACCAATCCCCGCTGCCTTCTCGCACTGGCACCACACCTCACCACGGTCCAGTTACCTCAAGACGTGAAATTTAAAAGGCTCTCCGAAACAAAGCTTGCTCTCGACGGCCCTTTGAATCCAAATCCCTTCTTAAATCTCTATTCAGTATTGTTAGTCCTTCAGCAATGCCGGTTTTGGTACAGTTTTTGTATAGATAAACTTCGGTAATGTTATATGGCATTGTTGCTTTATCCAGATAGGATCGAGTGTCGGATCATCTGCTCTCTTGTTTGGATTACTTTTTTATTTATTTGTCTAGTTTTGATGATGACACCTGGATGTCGAGTTTTGATTTAGGTTGTTCGTTTCGTCTACTGAGCATTTCCGTACTGGTTTAATATAGATCATTGATTCAATCGGCCAACTAACTCGTTCATTAATGTTCATGTCATTATACGTCGAATACTTAAACTTGTTGGCTTCAGACAGGTCCCTCAAGGAACTTGAATTTGTTAAATATATAAATATCATTATTGGCTTACTTTCACTTTCAGATAGTTTAATATTCATCACTGTCCACAGCTCTATTAAACATTGAAGTACTGTATTACCCTCACAAGTACGTTAGTTTCCCCTGAACGACCGCTAAGCGCCGTTGTGCCTTTGTCCGCGTCTGTCATAATCCCCTGGTCGCGCTGTCCCCTGACATTGTGTTGACAAGCATTGTGCCCTGCGTCTGCGCTGCGATCCTATCGCCCCGCATAATGATCTTCAATCCTTTTATAAACCCCACTTTAAGTGATCGTAATAAATGTAATGGGCGGACTTTTTGTGGATAAAAAGTTGCACAAAAGTTTTATTGGGAACTTATTTGTGTGAAAATTATAATTTCATGCATCGAATACCTTAACTGCCGTAAAAAATGTCTTCGTAATACCGCAGGTTCTAAAGGTTCATTAACAAATGTTACCTTATTTGCCAAAACGCGATTATGTCATGAGCCAGCCCACAATCATTGGCGTCTAAATCAATTAACTTGATATTTCATTCACTTAAACCAACAACAAAACGTCAAAAAGAATGATGATGCATATTCTGTTATACGGCCGCGATAATTACGAGTTTTTGTTCGATCGATACCACTAATTTAATAACCTATTCCTTAACAACGGAGTCGACGACACCCGAGAGCACGGACATAAAAATGTCGGGTCGTGTCCAATCAATCTTGGTCTTATACCTGGAGCCCGAGATCGGATCGAACAGATAACCCTTCTTCAATGCGTAATACCATTAAAACAACGGTGACAATCCAACCAAAAAATAATTTTCAACAGCTCTTTATGTCGATAAACGTGGTATCGGACACGGCACCACTCCCATCTCTAATCCGTCCGCGCACGGTCAGTTTTCCATCGACAAAAAAGATTTTATGTCCGATGATTAAAAATGTGAGATGATGATCATTGCGAGGGATCCCACTGCGAAGGTTTGTTTAACCTCTTTGTTTTTCTGAATTCCTGGTCGTGGGTCCGTTTTAATTAATGCCCGTCACGTATTTTTTTCGATGTTGGTTTTTCAACTGATTTTTTTCGTTTTGTTTTTATTTTATCTCCGGTTTTTGAAATATGTCCGTGAGTCCGTGGTGTGTGATGCGATATCTCTGATGTCGCCCTATTGTTTTCATTTGATATATTTATGCGTTGTGTTCTCGGGAGTGGTGTTTCCAATGTATTTTTTTGATCGTGGAAGCGGTGAGTGGCCGGTGACGCGGCATCATGGATCATCGATTGTTCAGAATCACCGACTGTTGACATTATTTATGTGGGTGAGTCGGTGCCTCGGGGACGTCTAGGAGACTGACAGCTACCTCTCTTGCTCGTGTAGTTTGTATGGAGATTAACTCAAGCGGGGAACTTTGAGTTGTCCAAATAATTTTGTTGGTCTTTTCAGCGGCGATTGTTACACAAAGATAATGAACTATAATCCTCCACGATTTATGTTATCTAGCGGTATTGAAAAAGATCTTTTTATAATAACCGGAACGAACTCATCTCTCATTTCATAACCGTGTTTGTTATTGATGCTTGTTTATTAAGTTTCCAGTTTAATAAAGCATACAGTCACAAATATCAAACATTAGATTATTGATACCTCTACATAGCCCGAGCAGTCGTTAAAGTTTAACTTAATTGACATCAATTAAAGATTCAATGTTAGGTAGATAACACCGAAATACTCACACATTTGAATGCAGCCTCCTTCAGATCATAAAACTGCGTGTTTATAGTAGTCCGAGTAAGATAACTAGATGCAATTAATGTAATCGTGTTATTTATTAGACGTGTTTGAATTAGCTTGTTAGGTACCAGGGGAACAGCGGTAGGAGATAGTGGAATTGTTTACATAGTTACGCGATGTTTATCGACTTTTAGAAACGACATTGTTCACGTCAAACCTGCTAGTAAAATTGGTTTTTTATCTTACGTTCTCAGGTTTGTTTTCTCCTGTTGTTTTTAAACTGTTATTGTTCAGTTTATGACTTAAAAATTCAACAATTATACTATAAGCACACTAAGAATTTAACGTCAATACCTCCTTCAGGTCTCTTCCTTATCGCTGAAATATTTCAGTTATATTCGCTATACTCTATAATTTGTAGTCCAGCTCTATGGGACACAATATCGGAAAATTTAAATGAAAGCTACTACAGAAAAAAAACTATCACGATATAGCAAAACAATATTATCTCGACAAAGATCAAGAACGCTACTAAAATAAATTACTAACAAAAAAATTCGCCATTCCCATACAGTCATGAATTCCTGGTATTTTTTCACATCGGTGTGTAACATATCTGTTTGTATCTTTGCAGGTAAGTGTTGATGTAATCCGAGAGTTTCTGCAGACGAACAGACATACACACGACTTAGTAAGATGATCGCTGATAGTGTATGTATGGAAGAAAGATGGGGCGATAACTCTGACGGGAGGTAAGTGATATTATTTTTAATGTCCTTCAGTTTTGGGGTGGTTGACTTGAAACCAGAGTTATTTGTTCTGGAATATAATACCACCAGAAGAAGCTTCCTTTGTAAATGACCTAGCGAAATATTGCTATCATCATCCGGCTCGAAGGACCATCAAACTCTAAGACTGGGACAACTATTAAAAATACAATATATTTATAATTACATATTATATGGCATATTCTAAAAGATATTCAGAAACAAAGAAAAATCAAACGTTTCTAGATCAGCGTGACACATTTTTTTAGATAAAACATTCTTAAGAGTTAGGTTATGTATCCTTTTAATTTACAGATTTCAGAGAAGTCTGTAAAAGTTTATTTATTTCATTTAATTTAAGTTCAGCACCAAAAATACCTACGATAAAGTTCACTGCTCGTTCCCCGTAGATGACAGCGTGATAATATGTAGCCTATATGTTGACCCGACTTCTTAATAATATTCGTGCCAAATTTGAAATAAATCCACGCAGTACTTTTTGAGTTTATCCCGGACATACAGACAAACAGACAAAAAATCTAAAAACTATATTTTTGGCTTCGGTATCTATTGTAGATAACACCACAAGTATTCTCTAAAAAAAATATCCAATGTACTGTTTTGACTTTCCTACCATTACTTACCAATTACCAATAGATATAAATCCACCAGGGCCATCTTACCTTACCCCAAACAAATACTAGGATAACATAACATACATATCTGTAAGCACATCGCAGTAGGGTTGCCTCTTAACATATTGTAATGCATGTGTACAAATGTATCTATTTGTCCGTGCGCTCGCATTACGAGTCCCGCGGGACCCCGGGATTACCCGGGATACTCGGGACGCTGCCCCCCGGGATAAGTAATGTACCGGTGGGCATTGATGTACCCGTTGTATAGTACTTTTTTAATAAATTAGGACACTTCAAGTGAATAGGAAAATAGGGTTTATTTTGGTTTACATTAAGTGATAGATTTTATTTTTCTTAATACAACCACGGTATTCTTTCAATAGCCTTTTACGTTTTTATCTGTGTAGACAGTGCCGCGACCCCGGCAGTCTTTGGCCCTCTATGGGAGCCCCGTCAGATTGCTGACAGCTCTTAGAAGCGCGCGTGGAACACGACGCGTCGGCGACCCGGGCATGGTCCATGATCGGACGGCGAGTCACACACAACTCGTTCGCATGCCCATCGGTGTACCTTTTGACCTGACTCCATTGCATTTTTTTAGTTTTAAGAACTGCATTCGATTTCTAGAGTGTTTTTCAAGAGTTTCAGTTGGCTGCTTTTAAATATGACGTGCAGTGTCTATCATAAACAGCAGTAGCGTGCAGTGGTTCCAGACTAAGGGTAGGCCAGGAAAAAAAAACTACATTCTCAATACTGACGATGCGAATGGAAGAAAGCTTCGGCCCACTTCAAAACTTATAATTTAAAACACTCACCACATTCTTCACGTAAGATTAATAATCACAATATTCTGACGATTCAAATATCTTTCCAAGTGGGTGATAGTTCGGGCACGCCGCAATCGCGGCGGTAAGACCCCTCTTTGAGGAGTGGCTGGATAGGCGTCACGGCGTCCTTACCTACCGCATGACGCAGGTCCTCACCGGACACGGAAGTTTCGGGAGGTTCCTGTGTCTGATAGGGAGGGAAGAAACGCCTGGGTGTCACCACTGCGAGGATCGTCCGGAGGACACGGTAGAGCATACGGTGCAGGACTGCCCCGCTTGGGCAGAGCACCGCCGTGTCCTCACGACGGCGATAGGCGGAGACCTCTCGCGCCCGGCATTGGTCGAGGCCATGCTGCGGGGCGAGACGGAGTGGGAAGCGGTCGCCTCCTTCTGCGAAGCAGTAATGCTCGTGAAGGAGGAGGCGGGCCGCCTGAGGGAGAGGACAGCGTCCTCCCTCCACCCCAGCCGCAGTGGTAGACGCCCACGGCGTCGGACGTCGCAGGACGATCTCCGGCCACCGTAGGCGCGGGCATGCGGGCAGCGAGTAATGGGCGACTTGCTGTCCGACCATGGACCATGCCCGGGTCGACGGCGCGTTGTGTTCCACGCGCGCCTCAAAGAGTGTCAGCATATTGACGGGGCCTGTAGAGGGCCAAAGCCTGCCGGGGTCGCGGGACCAAGGGATTACCGTGACCCCGGTACGTAAAGGGCTAGTGAAGGACACCGTGGATTTTGGTCAGTACAAGTCTGACAGTCCCTCCCGCCCTGCCCTGGGTGGGAGGACTCATTTGATGATTTTACCACGCAAAAAAAAAAAAAAAAAAAGTGGGTGATAGTTACAAAACACGTCACTTGCAAGAATAACTCTCGAAGATTGAAATTGTTGGATTAATTCTCGTAACATTTAGACAAAACTTGAAATTTAAACGAAAATATTAGTAGTAGTTCTTCATAAGAGTTGTGAAAAATAAGTTTTCACAACTATCGTAATCAGTATAAACACACATTGTCAGCACAAGTCACACAAACTAGGACCATTTTAAGTAAACAAACGAATCTTCTTTAATATTTACACTACTTTTTGTTTCAAAATGTATTACTTATAGCTAAATATGATTAAATAAAAACAAAAGTGCAAAACAATAACTAATTTTAGCCGGCATAAACTGACGCTTGCACACGGAGTTGCCAGTATTAATTTACACAATTCCCCAAAAACCAAATTCGAAATAAAATTCTTACAGTTTTTAATCTTCTTATCTTCTTATCTTATCTTATCTTATATCTTATATAATATATATAAATCTCGTGTCACAATGTTTGTCCTCAATGGACTCCTAAACCACTTAACCGATTATAATAAAATTCGCACACCATGTGCAGTTCGATCCAACTTGAGAGATAGGATAGTTTAAATCTCAAATTATAGTCGCAATTTTAATTTATTGCTAATTATTTGTTTGTTATTATTTGACAGTCACAATTATCTGCTAACTCCAAATGATTCTAACAGATGTCGATACCTTTCAACTGGGTTGAGTAAGTAATCATTAGATGGCGCTGCTATGGTAAATCTACGAACGTGTCATATAAGCTACATTTTAACAACATAATTACCACGTGTTGTTGACGCTATAAAATTAATTAAATTTATTTTGTAGTGAACGACATACCGTATAATTCAATTATTTCCACTTTTTAAATTTTTGGTGCTAGCATAGCCGGCCACGTGTTACTTAGACTGAAGTGTAAATTGAATTCATATTATAATGAAGATTACTTATTTGTGCTTCAATGATCAAAACTGAATATATGTATGTAAGTATTATCACATAATTATAAAATTTAATTAAAATGTCAATGATAAAATGATACACAATTTTCTACACTTTTTCAATAGTTGTATAAATATTTTCTTTTTATTGTTTTTATTTAACCTCTATTAAAAATTATTTAGCACTTATTATTTGGATGGTAGCATAGCGTCGACCACAGCAGAGGTTTTAGGCGAGATCGAGAGGTTCTATGGACTGTTATACACTTCGCAAAGCCCGTTGACAGCTTGGTAGGAGATCCAAGAGCCAAGCTGTCCCGACATTATACCGAAGATATCCCGGACATCAGTCTGTACAAGATTAGGATGGCCCTGAAGCAGCATAAGAACAACAAGGCGCCGGGCGAGCTTCTGAGAGCCGGTGGAACACCGGTACTTAAAGTCCTCCAGAAACTCTTTAATTCCGTCCTGTCCGAGGGCAAAACGCCTGAATCGTGGAGCAGGGGTGAGGTGGTGCTGTTCTTCAAAAAAGGTGATAACTGCCTATTGAAGAATTACAGACCCATCACGCTTCTCAGTCATGTTTATAAGCTATTTTCAAGGGTTATCACGAACCGTCTCGAACACAGACTTGATGACTTCCAGCCTCCCGAACAAGCCGGTTTCCGAAGAGGCTATAGTACCATAGACCACATCCATACGCTGCGGCAAGTTATACAGAAGACCGAAGAGTATAACTTGCCATTATGCTTAGCGTTTGTGGACTATGAGAAAGCCTTTGATTCGGTGGAAACATGGGCGGTGCTTGAGTCACTCCAGCGATGCCGTATTGACTATCGGTACATCGAGGTATTGAAGTGTTTGTATAATAACGCCACCATGTCGGTCCGAGTACAGGAGCACAGCACGAAGGCGATTCCATTGAGAAGAGGCGTAAGACAGGGGGACGTTATCTCCCCGAAACTGTTTACTGCCGCAATGGAAGACGCCTTCAAGCTCCTGGAATGGCAAGGACTTGGCATCAACATCAACGGCGAATACATCACTCACCTTCGGTTTGCCGACGACATCGTAGTCATGGCAAAGTCGATGGAGGAACTCAGCATGATGCTCGATGGCCTCGACCGAGTTTCACAACGGGTGGGCTTGAAAATGAACATGGACAAGACGAAAATTATGTCAAATGCCAATGTTGTGCCCACCCCAGTCTCTGTTGGAAACTCGGTACTCAAAGTTGTTGACTCATATATCTACTTAGGACAAGTAGTCCAATTAGGTAGGTCCAACTTCGAGAAAGAGGTCAACCGCCGAATCCAACTCGGTTGGGCAGCGTTCGGGAAACTACGCAATGTCTTTTCGTCCGACATACCTCAGTGCCTCAAGACGAAAGTCTTTAACCAATGTGTGTTACCAGTGATAACTTACGGCACCGAAACGTGGTCTTTCACTATCGGCCTCATCTCAAAGCTCAAAGTCGCTCAACGAGCTATGGAGAGAGCTATGCTCGGTGTTTCTCTACGTGATCGAATCCGAAATAAGGAGATCCGTAGACGAACTAAAGTCACCGACATAGCCCACCGGATTAGCAAGCTGAAGTGGCAATGGGCAGGCCATATTGCTCGCAGAGCAGATGGCCGATGGGGTCGAAAAGTACTAGAGTGGAGACCAAGGACTAGCAAGCGCAGCGTAGGACGTCCACCAACAAGGTGGACAGACGACCTTATAAAGGTCGCCGGAAGACGCTGGATGCAGGTCGCTTCCAACCGGTATATGTGGAGATCTAAAGGGGAGGCCTATGTTCAGCAGTGGACGTCCTATGGCTGAGATGATGATGACTTATTATTTCAATGTGCTATGATAACAAGTTTTTCAGATTTTTTTTCTTATATTTAAACGATTAAATTAGTATTTCAATTCTTATTGAAATTATTATTTAAACTCTATAATTTAAATATGTACATGTCAGTATTATCACATAATTATAAAAGTTAATTACAATGATTTTCAATTTTTTTTCTCATATTTCTCCCACAGCAACGCGTGGCCGGGTCAGCTAGTTATTATAATAGGTCTTTGCTATTCCTTAAAATATAACATTTAATTTGAAATGTATAGATTTGACAATACTACTCTGTTTTTTTAATTGTCTTTATTAGTCTTTTACGAAATTGTCGTTTCTGTGTGTAATCTGTTTCCCGAATTGGCAACTCTGTTTATTTTACCCGTGCGTTTTCATTCATAAAAAGCGTACTCGTCAGCTACACCGTAAGGAGCTGCGTAGTAATTTATACATGTGTGCGGTTTCATATACACGAAAATATGAACACGGATGCATACATATGCATGAATTATTGAATGAATTTTAGAATTTTTGAGACCACAGGACCGCTTGCCTTCGGTTATAGTAATCTGGACGTGATGACGTCACACGGTGGCCGCGCGGAAATTTGCTAATGCATTATGTGAGGCGTTATGTTTTATATTTTTGTTTTATTTTATTACAAGGTTACAATAAATGCGTTTGTTTTATTTATGCGATTTTGTGGTAGGGTAGGCTTGGCCTAAATCAGTACTATGAGAGACCGCCCCTGATAAACAGTTCCGGCTTCAAATTTCAGAGCACAAAGTTACTTTTAAAGAGAACGAGGTTGTAATACATGGTCATTATTCGGACACTGTTCAATATAAAAATTTTTTCTTTGTTACCTTGATAATTGGATTCAAGAAAAAAATCTTGTACTTTGATAAAATATTTTGAAAGTATTCCCCTGGCACTTGTTTCCCCGGTGCATAATACTATGTTGTTGATAATCAAAAACGCGCATATCCGAACATGTGCGCTCCTGTCCGCGCAAATCCCAATCTGAAGCCGACAGGGACCGCTGAGCTGGAAAATTGAAACAAGGGAACTGCACAGTAAACCAAAAAAGTTCTGCATATGCTAACAACCTTATTGTTATAAAAGTAAGGTTGAAAATCAAGTGGTTGGTTAGGTTTTCCTAGGGCTGGCACGTCCCATGCGATTTTAAGGATTTAAGAGAATTATTAGGCAATAATTCGACCGGTGTTTTGTATTTATGTTTGCTATTTGATGGGGAATCGGCATCAACGTATTAGTAAATTATATTTATAAAAGTATTTTTGTTGATAAGCTCCAATGTCTATGTATATGATTACTTTATTGCTAATAGAAATACTCTAATTCCGAAATTGAAAATTAAAACAAAATTGCATTATTGACATCAAAAATTGGGGAAGAAGACGCGTTCATATGCGTTCGATTCGTAGCGAATATACACATATACTTAAGTATCACTACAGCGAGATAGTAAAAAAAATGCCAAAAGCTTCTAAAAACTTAAAATAATACCAAATTTTCTCAAGATTACATTCTGATAATAAATCACTACGAATTTTTTCCACCCTCCGATCCCTTAAGGGCAGAGAAAATCGCAACACGATCGTCATTTGAAAAATAATGATGTCATCAAACACTAATCCGAAAGCTTTCATGTGGATTACATGGAAACCAGCTAACATTTGCATTTTAAAATCTTCGAATCATGCCATTTTCAACCTTATTCTTTCCCAGAACCGCGATTTTTTTATGTTCTGGTGAAAATTTTGTCGTTGTACTTAGACTTTTGCTCTATAAAACTGCAATTGTCTCTGTGCTTTCAAATCTTTTAAGACCTTGCGTGTATGAATATTTGGTTGAAATCCGAATAACAATCCCTACATTTTCTTACTGAACAAAATATTGCAAATTCTATTTTACGGTCTTAGGAATAGAGTACAATTTAGTGTGGTACAAAAATAAGGATGGTAACACACATCGGTGGCTGTGCACTGGTGCGTCATTTCGATACATTAAGCAAGTGATTTATTCGCGGGAAACGTCGGAGTCACAACATACAGGGTGCGCTCGTGTGCGACCCGCCTAACGCGCCTGCTCCGTAGGGCTAACAAGATGCGCATTTTTATTCACTTTTTCACTTACATATGACTTTCATGAGCAATTGTAAAGATATACGGTACAAATGCAGTAATTACAATTATTCACACTTTAACAATGATTGTGCTACTGATAAAAGTTTGTAGTCGTTATAACAGCTTTGTAGTTTTCACGTGAAGCGAGCTTTCTTAGTGTTTATTTATTTATAGAAATGATATTTTTTATTAACCCGTAAATTCCCACTGTATTTCTGAGAGGCCTAGAAAACGCTGGCGTGACCACCTAGACGGGTTCATGAGATATTTGCCTGAAACAAACTCACAAAGGGAAGAGAAGGTTATGGGAGAAACCTTTGACCCGCAGTATGTATTGTCCACAGGTATCTAATATTTTGTATAAAAAAATTAAAATAAAATGTCATATACAAAATATTTATTGCTACACCTTCTGTTTTGATTCGTATCACAATAAGGCTAAATAATCTAGATTAAAGAAAAAAAATACGTGAAAAACTGTATCCTACTATTTCCGGACACCCCTGCACTTCTCATTTAGGGAAGATGCATGGGAGATCAGAAGCGCCTCCCCTGGGATACAGATCTCATCTCGAGGGCTCTCCACGTTACCGTAAACGGATGTAGGTTTTTGCATGGGATTCCTAACGAAAAAATATTGTCTATGGTACAGGTGCGTTACGGGACTTTGTGTATTTCAAGTGCCCACGAGCAGTTGCACGTGGTAGTTATCTAAATGTTCGTCTTATGATAGATACGTTGGACAGGCAATTATCAAAAAAAAGCAGTCTTTTTTTCGACATGAGAATATAATACAAATTATACGTAACGACTTGCCCCGGCGCCGCACGGGTGCAATCTCTACTATATTATGCATGTTATATGCATATAAACCTTCCTCTTGAATCACTCTATTAAAAAACCGCATCAAAATCCGTTTCGCAGTTTTGAAGATCTAAGCATACATAGGGACAGACAGACAGACAGCGGGAAGTGACTTTGTTTTATACTATGTACTGATAATGTCATAACATTTCAGATGGGTTAAGTAGATGGAAATGTCTTATAACAAATTTTTAGAACCATATGTGCCATTTTTTTTAAACCCATTTGAAACAATGGCCCATGTCGCTATCCAAATAGTTCCTGAAAGGTATTATACTTTACAAGAGGATTTTATATCACCCATCCTATGATTACAAGACGAAAACCCAAATGATTGCTGTCACTACCCGCCAATCTATCATAATTTAAAAACTCGGGGGTCGTTTTGCAAGTAAATGTGTTTTACTCCGAAGGGGGAAGGGTTAATTCACGAGAGTAATTTTATTGCGATGCAGCAAAGGGTTAAGTGAGGTGAACACTGAATCATGTTTTATGCTTTTTAATTTGTTTTTGGGAAACAATTTGGGGGGTTGTAGAGTGCTTGCTGTGTTTGTATCAACCCCTTTTTGATTTTTACTTTGGTGAAGTTAGGGCGGGGTTACCAAGAGTCCAGAAATGTCAAAGAGCTACGTATGAGCTAGAAGAATAGGATGAATGTAAAGAGAATAGCATAATTGCAGTCATCACCTGACTTCACATGTCTGAAAATATTTTATAAGATACAGAATACTGTAAGAGTATTCATTAAAGCTACAATATTATTTTCTTGACAACATCAATAAAGCGACTGTTATAAATGTCATACCGTCGTAAATTAATGAACAAAATAATGGAACTGGCCTAACTTCATTAAAAATTGACTAGCCTATATCAACAAACTGTATTATCCCAGAGGGCTTTCTTTAAAAATATCGTCCCTCTAATGAGTCGCCGGCTATTAAGCAATTACCTCCCAAGTGTAGCACCTGGCTCCCTGGTACACTGCCTCTATTCTATTAATACGTAAACGCTTAAAGATGCGCTCTTAATGTGCTCCTTCCATTAGGCGACGTTGTAAATTATATCCACTTTATCTTGATCATCATTGATCTATGAGTTCCTGGTACTTTCGCCACTGCTGTAAATGAGACGTATTCATGGGATTTGTGTCAAACACCGGCTAATAGTGCGCTGTGTGAGTTATGTCTTCCGATTGATACACATATACCTCAATTTTCTATATTTATAAATACTACGACAAAAAGCGACGACGACCCTTTATATTTAGCCGACGAGCAGTCAATGTATTAAAAACAGCTGATTCTAAAATATTCAAATTCAATCTAAACAGTCGTAATTCACTCTGCTAACCGCTGCCGCTGTGACGACTAAAAAACCTTAAAATGCTCTCAGATATTAAATTCAATACAGTGCTACTATTTCGGTGCAACCATGAATTGAATTTTTTATGGGACGCGCGTGGGTCTCTGTCATTTGTTTTCATTACGAATCACCCCTCAAGAAAAAAGTTTGTATGCCTACGCCGACGAGATCACAATAATTTTCGCCGTCTGTATGTAAGCTGGATCTTGAGTTAAATGTTATTATTATGCGGACGGAGCCAGTGACATTAATAGCTCGAACGATTTGAGATATTAGCTAATAATCTTTATCTTTATTTTACAAATGGAATTCAGAATGCTTACGATATTATTCGTCTCATATTTTACGCATGCCTGGTAGTCTAATTTCTATTTCATTTCTTTTGAGATCCTGATAACATAATTATCATGTTAGAAGATGAAGATGTTTAAAAACTGGAGTTTCTGCATTTTTGTTTTGTGAGCACAAATAGAATTTTACTTAAAAAATACACTTCATTCGAAGAGTTCTTTTTTCAACTCTGTTCAGCTACACGAAATACGCCATTACATAAAAAAATATAAATAAAATCAATAGTTTTCCACGATAGACTTCTAATTATATTGACTTGAATGTGTGCCAATTTATGAAACATGAAGAAAATTACTAGAAATTTGTAAAACAAAAATGTAAGTAAGGAATCTGTATTTTATGGTATAACAAGAACAATAAAATACTTGATGCCGGGTGATCATCACCGCTAATGACCACAGTCGCGCCCAATTCATAACATTCATATATTTCCCACAGGAATAATAGAAAAAAAAGTAAATGATAAAACTGTTTCTGGAGCTTATTATGATTTTACATTATCGCTTTTGTCAAAATATAAAACAATACAGTATGAATATAATGAATTCTTCAGGGAGTTTCAGCAAGTTATTAGCCTAATTAGATGACTGGATTTATAGCTCCTATCATAATCAACTATAATCCTTGTAATATACGAGTAAAACCAGCATTGTTCTTATTTTCCAGTTGTCTAAACACACACAATATAAACAAAATAAATAAAGCAACATGTTGTACGTAGACCGCCGAAATGAATTCGCAGAAACAAAACGTCGCATTAGGGGCTTTTATCAACATTTTATTGGGGCGATAATTAAAAAAACTTCTCGGGACAATCTCATATAAACAAAATGTCAAGATTTACGACTTGAGATTAGATAGGAAACGAATAAAAATATAATATTTGTGTAGAGAGGAGCAGTGGAATGGAACCCCCGTACGGATGGCGCCTGCCCCATGCCGCGCCGGCCTTCCCGTGACTTCCCATAAAAACCTACGTCCATAGTATCTCACTGGCTACTCACTAGTAATGTTCCCTGTTAGATCATGTTTCTATGATATTACTCAGTCCTGAGAGCCCTGTGTTCACAGTTATAACTACATTAATAACTGAGCGGTTAACGTTGAATACATGATGATCTTTATAGTAATTGACACAATCCCTCCGGCGTAGCCATGTTTTAAAATGGAGATAGAATTACATCACTGTGAATACTTCATTTATTACCTTCTGTAGCTTACCTTGACCTTATGAAGTCGTTGTAATATAGTGTTGCTAGCACACGCTTTTGTCACTTACTTTACCTAGTGATATTTTATTATTTTTCAAGTGAAAATGTGTTGGACTTCTTCAATTGCTAATCTTTTAGCAGAGCCAATAACAATTTTGCAGAAAAAAAAAACTAAAATTAGAACTTACACCTCTTACTAAACCTCCTTTCTTGCTAAACATTGTGAAGCTAAAATATAGTCAAAATTATACACTTCGTAAGTAAATACATCTAATACCAGGATAACATAAATCAATTAGGGATGAAGCGCTTTACCGTTCTCTAACACACGAGCGAGTCAATACTAATTGCATTAAATACTCATCTGGCCTGGCATCTGCACAGTATTGGCATCTTTATAACAGTCGAAGGCCGGCCATGACTCACTGCATCTAATATCGCATTCATTAATAAAGTGCCATTTGAAAAATAAGGTAAATGATTATAGACGTAAATATTGTACCTATCATCGTATCTTCTTTGTTTAAAGTTATAATTGATATCTTTAACTTCCTGAATTCCTAGTAGATGATGCACTCTCTTTGTATAATTATAAAATAAAACATAGTAAATAAATATTTAATCTTTGTTTTCGCTATTCGAAAAGTTGCAAATAAATGATTAGAGCTGTAATTGTTAAATATCAAGGTATTTTCCTAAGTCTAGGTAAACTTCCAAGCCTTAATTAAACTAGTTTACCAACTTTGAGACTTTTCATTAAGTTGCCAAAAATGATATTGTACCCTTTGTTATAAGCAGTTGCCATTACTTTAATATTTAATATATTTAATTAAACCAAAGCTTCTAGTAATAAGTAATTCATTAAATATTTTCTGCCGTCTAGATTATTTCTTCATTCATCACCCGTCTAATTAAGTATAATATCATCACTTTCTATCAGCTGAGAGACCAAATATAAATGCAGTCCCACTATTTTCTCATTACGCCTACACACTTCTGGTAGCCTAGTACATTAACAGTACATGACAGATGGCACAACAATCTCAGAAACATGTTGCTAGCGTGCAATGTGGTTATAAAATATACGTTAGTAGATAAATGTAAACTAATAAAAAATAGGCGAATACGTGGGAGGACGAAAATTTATTTTAAAACTCTCTGCAACTTGACTATGCCACTTATTTGAATTCTATGTAGGACCCATTTTTAATTTATTTGAAACACTATCTTTTTATTTTCCATGTATACAAAAACCTAGCCAATTTTATGTTAGGGGCGCTCATTTTAAAGTGCCAAACACAATGTACCTAATTATAATTTAACACAAATCAAATAAATACGAACAATCCACTATTTTTTTTTTACAAAAAACTAACAAGATAGGTATTTTTTTTTAATGTTAAAATATCTGTCTTTTCCATACATGAGCATTTTATAACACTTATGGACGCAAAGTAAAGCATAGTCTACACAGTCGAATTTTCGCAGATTACGTCATTATTCGTAAAGGATGTGCTCTCATCTACTCGTAAATTTGCAGTCACTGTGACCGATTCGATGATTTTCTTAAAGCCCTCAATAATTTCTAAGTAATGTCTGTGTGAAAAGTTTGAAGATAATCAGGTGTTATAGGACAAGGAAATGGCGATAGATATCGATAATGCCGGTCTACAAAAATGCGGGTCATAGTGATTCTGCAACGCACTGCTCATGTCACTGACAGGATGAATGCTAATATATTAATAGGTAATTTACTAACACACAATAAATAAAGTAACCTATGTGATTACGAGGAAAATTTTAATGAAGATGATGTATTACTTTCATGTGAAATTGATCACATTATACACCCCAAACACATGATTCTACTAAAATGAAAATAAAATCATAAAAACAGCCGTCCAAAAATAATAAAACCCTTAGGTACGCACTTGAAGCTCGTAAAAACACTCGCTCATATAACTTTAATGAATAATTAAATGATAAGAAGGCGATTTTTCGCTCTTCTGAACTAAGGTTAATGTTTAAAAGTTGCCATTTTGATAATAATTCTTATCTTTACACTACGATCGGTTATAAAATAGCCATGTTCTTTAAACGACTGTTGTAATTCCAAGTAAATAAGCTTTAGGTAGACATTAGTTATTTTTTCTACAGCTATTTATGAATTAATTTAGAATTAGGCATCACGTGAGTATAAAATATTTAAGTATAGTATTTCTTTATGTGGCGTCTGGTAGAGTAGCCAAAGAGACCAATTTAATAATAATTTGATTTGAATCGTTTAACGTATCTGATCAACTTGATTTATTATTTATAGTGCTCATAATTCCTTATTATGGATGTAGGTATAATTTAACAGTATTACATAATATTGTAAAATTAGGCGCACCTATGTTTTTAGCTTTGTATTAGTGTTTAATGGTTATGATTTCTAACGACCATAAAAGTTGTCAACTTGAATAAAAACATTTTGTAATCAGAACACTTTTGATTTCCATTTTACAATAAAATTTATAATAGTTTGTTGAATAAAAAAAAAATGTAGTGAATTATGTAAAACAATTTATACAATATGTGGTCTAAAGCAGGAGCATAGGACCAAGTTTTAACAAGAAAGCAATTTTATATTCTCCTAGGTTAGGCTCAAAACTAACCTAACATAATTTCATTAAAATTGGCTGGGTGCTTTAGGAGATAAGCATGTAGCGTAACATAGTAGCACATGATTTTTATAATTATATACGAGTGCTATGCGTTTCATTAAAGAATAGGACGGCCTTGGCACCTTATATGACACAATTATATACGTTTGGCAAAATAAAACGGGGATAAGGAAAAATAAAACGGGGCGGCGAGGGCGGTACGCCTCAAGTGGAGTCGGAAGATGGCAGATGGAATAAGGATTTGACCGAATGGTGGCCTAAGTTCGGCCAAAGAAACCAGGGCCGCCCAAAAGCCCGTTGGTTTGACGATATTTTCTTCATCATCGTCAAGATCGCGGGGAATAGATGGATAAGAGACGCACAGAACCATGAGATATGGCATAAAAAGGGGGAGGCCTATACCCAGCAGTGGGTGATCCCGGGCTGATATGATGATAAAAATAAAACTTTGTGCTAATTACTTTTCAGAAATATTTATTATCTTGTTAATTAAATTTTTATATGATCTTTTATATGGATTTATTGTTTATTTACAATCACGTATTAAAAGCGTTCATGAAATCACCATACGGCGCCAAGGCTGTCTTAAACGTATAGGTACTAAAAGCTGCAGTCGAAACCTAACTTTTTGCTGATTATCACTAGTGCAATAATGTCTTAAAGAATTATTCTTTAAAGATTTAACTATCTAATCTGAATCAACAAATCTACAATACAAATACAAAATGCTGCATTAATCTTAAATTATCAGGTGTAAAATCTATTAGAAAAACACAATATTACACTTATGCACATTTTAAACGTATTTGCACGAGGCATGCATGCATATGCATGCGTGTGAGCAGTGATGCGTTTATAATGCGTAATTAATCAGCGCAAACGCTTGTCTCGTTCAATAACTGCGTCTGTACGAGTTTATATGCAATAATCGGTATAATCGATGTTCGTTCAATTTACCTTGATTTTTTAAGAAAACCTTAAACGAGGTAAAGATTAATATGAAGATAGATTTGACTGGTAGAGAATACCTCAGGCATTAAGACTGCTTATGTACCTTTTGTGTTGCATGAAGTTTTAAATAAATAACATACTAAAATATTCGAGTTCAGTCAATTCAATGTATAAAGAGTGACCAAAGACTTTAAAAAAAATAACAATTAACAATTAATTTATTAACCTTCTTCTCCAAAGATGCTTTCTGTGAACCAAGATATCTGGAAACAGTGGTTTCTATGAACGAAGTTTACGGCAAGAAGTGCTATCTATGAACGGAGGTCTCTGTCAACTGTGTTTTCTATGGACCGTGATATCTACCAACAATGTCTTCTATCAATAAAGTTTTCGGCGAAACGTGCTGTCTGGGAATAGAGATTTCTATTTACTGTGATTTCTACAAGTGTGATTCTGTTTTACGTTCCACACTCTAGCAATATAGATTACTCAAATATAAAACTAAACTATTACAAAGCATTGAAAAATTCCTCCTCAACTCTGTCAGCTGGTAATGTGCCCAAGAGACTGCCCGGCGTTGCTTCCTTGTATGGCAATGTTAATGACAGAAAGCCAACTTTTAGTAGATTTGAAAGATCTTGCATAATTAGCCTGTAACTTAACGGTGTTCTTTATTTATTACTATTAACTGTTTTAGACATAGCTGTGCTTACTCTAACTTGATTTTCAAAACCATGCGCGTGCGCATAGCCTGAGCCGCCTCGCTTAATGCCTGTCGTTTATCAAGGCTCTGGTTGTTCACTTAGGCACTCGTCTCACATAGCCCTTTGGTTGGTGGTTGTTACCGACAAAGGGAGCTTAGCACCAGGAATACATGAATTATTCTGTCAGTGCATACTCATAATAGAGGTCACACGTTTCAGAACGCCACCGTCGTACTCTTTTAGTAAATAATTACGCCGGAAGCCGCCCATAACGTGGCGCACTTAATATAAATCATCCACTTAACACTTTTTTTTAAACTGGAAAACGCAGCGACAATATCATCTAAATATACCAGGAACGCATAAAAAGTTTAGAGTTTATTTTGGTGTACGGCGATGAGAAAGTATGCGGGACGTCGTGAGCTACGATCGGTGTCCCAGCAGTGGACGGTGCCCGTCCATCATAGCGTCTCCCGTCCCTTTCGCTCTTGGACGCCTTCTAACTCTCTCTGTCTGGCTAGCCATGCGTGAATAGCTTGAAACAATCACGTTTATTTTTGAAATTCAAACCTTATTTGTATAGTGATGGGGTATTTTCGACTATCTTTTAGCATCTATTCGTATTTTTAAAATCTAAATTGAAAGTAACTTCACTCGATTGCACTTTAAGGAAATAAGTAACATCGCAAGACATTTTTGAATTAACAAAAAGAAAACACCGGTTCACTTTAGCGAAAAATTCAAAAAGTTGTCTCTCCGATAAAAGCTTCGTCCGTCCGGTGCAAGATTGCATTTATTTTTACCTTAATTTCTGCCTATTTTTTGTTTCGATATTGAAAAATGTCGTCGGATGCATCACTGCCGGGCTGCGACTGTTTTTTTCGTTATTTTTTCATCGAATGACACAGAAAAGCTTTTTGTGTGACGTGCGTTATCGTGCGGGGAACAAAAAGTTTGCGAACGGCTTACAACATCGACTTTGTATTCAAATTGCCGAAATGTTTCGCTAAAATACAATAAATAACGTCTGGAGGTTTGTTTTCATTCCGTTTATTCAGGATAGCGTTATAATTAAGTACCTAGAACACTATTTTGTTAAAAATATAAGTTCCTAGGCATACATAATTTCGTGACTAAACATCTAAGAACTATTAATATGCCATTTGTTTTGAATTCTGTCATGTACTGGCATTAACAAATTGCTAACGACAGCCGTTTTCGCGAATACGTTTAAAAATAATCACTTAACACTTTTTTGAAACTAGAAAAGTTCTCTATCCACTAATCATTTCACAGAAAAATAATTCGCATGTTGTTTAGCTAGTCATTATAAACATGTTCAGGTTCTAAAAAAAAATACAAAGTCCTTTTTGAAATAACATTTAAACTGACAATATCACGCTGCTTTATTTTAACAAAATAGTGTTTTTAATGCTATTAGTACATATTACAAGTGTAACAATATAAAACATATTTAAGTACTCATGTTTTTTTTTGAGGTGTAATTCCTGAGCTGAACCTGAGATTTGCTAGCAGGTGATTTACCCTGTAGTTACACTAAAGTTAGTAAGTTGCCGTTAATTGCACTCTAATTCTCACCAACGCTTAACAAATCGTGGTTAGAAAACTTATCTCTAACAAATAGAAAGTATATATATAATTTTTATATAAAACAAACAACTCTAAAAGCCTTAAATAAATAAAAAACTTTGAATACTATAACTTTGCATACAGCCCTTATATAAAAACAGTAACTAGGTAATAAGTACCACCTGAGTGATAATTGAGTATGACATTTATCGCGTTATTTACATATTACATTGCATCTGTTATTAATTCAATATCGCGAAATAAGTAAAACAGCATATTGACTATGCGTAGTGGCAAACATCAGGAAAACAGTTATTATTGTAAGGGATATAATATATTTACAATACATTTTAAATAAACATAACTCTGATTAACTAGCATTTAACATTTTTAGTAATACAGTAGAGTTTGATAATTGTTAAGAATACTAGAGATCTATTTCGATGAAAATTCTTCAAAGAAAGTATAAAAAAGGTATTTATTATACAGAATAACTTTTTTTACAGTATTTTAATTTTAATCATTGGCTAAGGGCTAGTTATTTAATCAATAGTTAAATATTGTTTAAATCCCAAACATTTTAACAAAAGATTAAAAACTAAATAGGATTTAACATTAGTTTAACAAATAAACCAACCAACTCGGCCTAGTAAGTAAGTACAAAAGTCAAACGATTTAATTATAAAATAACATTCAATTCACTTTCAAAATGCATTAGTGGCACAAGGATAGCATAAACATAATTAGTAGGTCCCTCCTGTCCCAGGTGAATTTAAATCACAAATCCACCACCTAATTTTGCGGAAACTTTATTTACTTGTCTTACTTTAGTAGTACAGTAGTAGTTAGAAGATTCATATTGATGATCAAACTAACTTGAAGTCAATTTCCCAGTCCCTTAAAGCAGGCAAGACTGATTTCAGTAGTACATATACTCGTATTTACCTTCTAAACCACCCCAACCTGTATAAGTGTATAATCTCTGGCGGTACATAAACGTCACTCCAATGCATCAGGGAAGTCCGCTGATGTATTAAAATAAATAATAACATATTTGTATTGTGCATCGCATGCTTGGCTGGACCGTCTTTATACGGATAAACATAATTATTATCTATTAATAATAGACAGTAATAACATCTCGATTCAGAACCTTTTTTGTACAAAATTCTATATTTTACGCTCCAATGAGTTTGTGGGGTGCAACTGAGAGCGATTTAATGAAACGTAGCAACCTTTTGCTGCCACAATTCTTTAACAAATGCTAGAATAGAGGAAAAACTATTAAAGAAACGTTTGAAGTAGGCTATGTTCTTTCAGTTGCTAAATGAGTGTCACCGCTTTTCTTGAAATCCTGAATTTTTTACGTTTCTGTTCTCCTCAAAGGACACCCTAAGTTACGATAGTTCATAACAAAGCTTTTTCATTGTTACCAACGTACAATGTGCCGGCTGCTGAATCATGGCTTACTATCTCATAGGAAACCAGCCTGTTTCTCGGTAGTGAAGATTAGAGGCCGATAATGTTAAGGTTAAGTATAATGTTATATAGATATATATATTATAGTTTTAAGTAATTTGCTGCGCCCTAACAGGGTAATGTGTCCATTAGTTTTAAGTAAGTTTTTGTAAAGCTATGCTTGTAACGATGTGTCCATTGTGCAATAAGTAAATAAATAATCTGCTCTCTCTTCTCCGCTCCGCTCATGCTGATCGCTCTCCGCTATAAGTGCGCCACACACGTCACAACGCATTACACGCGCGGGCAACTACAGTGTTCGGATGAATTATTAAATATCAAGCGAATGTATGCAGCGTTCAGTTACTCCGCCATTTGCCGGCGAAATCGTGGCATTTGATGTTCACTGCACGGCTTTTGTTGTTCAGCCGTCTGGGAACGTTAGGATAGGAAATGTCTTAAGGTTATTGTGTATTTTAATTATAGGGTTATTTATATAGTAATATCATATGACCAGATGTATGAATGTCGATGAAGCAAATCGAAGATGTAAGAAGTACCAAACTGTGGTTTAAGATATTGCCCATAGCCCGATGGCAAAAGGGGCACCTTTATACGAGTAAGTAACAGTTTTGGACGTTACCAAATTCTGGACAAAGGCCTGTAATAATACAGTGTGCAGATCAGTAGATGTCTCTTGTTCATGGCGGATGGAGATTTCGAGATTATATTAAGTCTAAGTTTCCTTAACGCTGCTATATTTTATCAACGAAAAATATAACAAGATATAAATAATTGTAAAAGTCAAACAAGTATACTTACACGAATTTGAACTCACATCCTCAATGTAGGAGAGGAGGGTCATTAACCAATGGGCCGTCACAATTCTGTATATTTCACGGTTATCGTACATTACTCTAGTAGACCCTTCCTTTCAGGATCCAAGTTGCCTATCGGTGAATTTCATGAAGAAAGTTTCAGTCTTTATGGTACTAAAAGATTAAAAATACTGTTGACAAACAAAGTTACTTTTACGTAGAGATTTATTAACGTATAATTAAAAATGAAGAATTAAACTTTTATTTTTAAATACGAAAGAAAGTCACAAAATTGGAATGACCAAGACATGAGCATTTTAACCACATAATGTACCGATTTAAGTAAATTAAGCAACACAGCTGCGCTTAACGACTGTATTTGCATGTTCATTACATTGATGCCTATATACAGACATGTTAATGTCTCTTAATGAAGCTGATTAAACTATATACCACTAGCGAGCCGCCCTGGCTCCGCACAGGTTCAAACCTACAT
Organism: Agrotis puta; assembly: GCA_943136025.2. Lineage (NCBI taxonomy): Eukaryota > Metazoa > Arthropoda > Insecta > Lepidoptera > Noctuidae > Agrotis > Agrotis puta. The sequence goes on from OW964181.2 coordinate 762,418, forward strand.
ACGTGTTGAATTTTCCGAAACTTTTGTATACTACAAAGCTTGTCCTGATAATAATGAACACAACAAAAGAAGAATTATCCAATTTCGTGCAGTTGTTCAGAATTTGCGCGTTTAGGCAGACTTAAGCCATTTGGTTTTATACTAGGTATGTAAAGATAAGACTGACTAGTTGGTCCAGTAGCCGCAAGCGAGGTTACTTAGCAAGATATCCTTGGTTCGGTTTCCAGATTGGATAGTATTAATGGGTTTTTTCCAACAGGAATTCCTTAGCTAAAATATGCTAAAAATTCTATTCCATAGTCGCTAATTATGGAATAGAATTATTGGCGATTGTTGATAAATAGGTTTACATAGGGCTTAAACAATACTGGCAAAATGTGGGTGTACTATAGTTACACCTGTGCCTAACCCCTGGGGAGATCATAGGCTTGATGATCTGTTTTCTTTACTGCACCGATTTGCGTCCCTTTCCCTTCCTTAAGTCAACGAAAGAGTCCTCCCACGCCCTGGGTGGAGCGGAAAGCGACCATCAGACTTCATAACTAAAACTCCCCCCTTATTCCTTCGGTTGCCTGTGTCATTCCAGTGCCACGGTATCCTACTAAGACAGTCATAATCTTACCTGAATTACCGTAAACTGTTCCAAAGTGACATCAGTATTCAAAACCTAGGTCTTCTGTCGAAGTCTGCAACTGATTTAGTGTTCAGTCATTGTATAACAAATACTAGAATACATTTAGCTGTCTAGACATTGAGATTACCTATTTATATGTTGCTTGTGAGGGTACTAGGTCGTTGCTATGTGGTGCGAGATGCGTTTTTGCATACTACTGTACATTGTCTGCTGCCCTGGTAGAATTGGGAGGATATCTAGGCCTTAAGTACAGACCAGCTGGTCAACCTACCCGAATCTCTCAAATTTTACCAAACGAACATTAACTTTCCACTATTGTGATAAGGTTGAAAATCTGTTTACAAAAATTGACAGATTGAGATAGGTTGATCTGCTATTCTGTACAATATAACATTAGGTAACTGCTTATTTTAGCCAAAATTACCCGGAACAAAATGGTAAGATTTTAAAGGCCCATATACACGCTTTAAGAACTTCCATGCAAGTTGGACTATATCGCGGTATTTTTTTGATACACTTAATTTGTCCGCTACACCCACAATGTAGTCTTTGCATGCAAGTCTCATGCAATTTCTTAAATCATCTAAATAAGTCTTAAAATTACCTAGATAAAGTATTTTTATCTCAGGTTATAGTTAGATTTAACCCGCAATTCAACAGTTATATTCAAATCATATCGTAACAGGGATCGAACCTATTTTATAGCGGACATCCTCAACAAATTCAGATACTGTACCAGTACCTATAAATGTCTAGTGCAAAAACCCAATTAAATAAAAATCACATGAAAATCGAGAACTCATCATCCTCTCCCTAGTATTTTTCCAACTTAGTTGAGACTAACTTCCAATATAACTGGATGCATCTGAACATCATTATTCAACATGGAGCGACTGTTACTTTTCAGTTCATTCAAAACCAAGTTTCTAATGATATCATAATGTATTTATTTTCCAATATCTGGGGGCACGGCAGTGCCCCAGCCAAGTCTCGAGCAAAACGGGCACGGCCGTACCATCTTTTCTCGATGCGATTTGCGGCTGTTTCGCCCCCCCTATATCTTCGACGTGGACAAAGCTAGGAGTTTAGGTTTTCGGTGAATAATAGTAGGCATTAGAACAAGCTTAAGTTCGAAATTTCATGCCAATTGAATTAATAGTTTAGGAGTTACGGTCGATCAAAGTTACACCATTTTGTCACTCACTCACTGACTCACTGACTCACTGACCGATCATCAAAAATCTAAGGTACTTCTAGCAGACTTAGAAACTTCAAATTTTGCACCAAGATAGGTCATTAGCCACATATAAAGGAAAAATTATAAAAACATTAAAAAATAATATACCATAGAAAACAATTTTATATTTGCGGTTTGGCAAGAACATTATGTATGGATTTTGACTGCATTGTTAACTTTGTTCGTTGTTTAAGTATTCAATTGGATGAATAAATACATAGAATAGAAAAGAATAATATAAATGTAATACATAGACTATAATTCATTCAATTAATAAAGCTAAAACTCCATTGTATTGCGATAAATTTCGATTGTATGCGCGCTCGATAGATGGCGTTGTACCTGTCTGAATCGCGCTATGGTTTCGTTACCGAGCGCAGTATAAGTAGTACTTTAAAATAATTCGATAATTTTCATTTGATAGCGCCATCTACCTATGAAAAACCATTTCGAAACTAAAAAAATATTGCAGCTATATTCGGAGAACCTAAGTTAGCCGGATTAGATAGTATATTTATTATTGTTACTGAAACAGTTATTTAGGCAAATAGTTTATTAATATAACATAGACATAGTTACAATATCTAGTTGTTTACGTGTTATTTAGTTTAGTTATACACACATCAAAAGTGTCTAGGGATCAACATATATTTTTGCAATAACTTTTCTCCTGATTGATATTAATTAAAAATTTTTTTAAGGATTCATCAAATAAAGTGTTTTCGTTTGTCACAGTAACGATAAACCAAGTCACCTTTGCATTAATAAAGAAATTTGCCATTTTCCTAATAAAGGGATTTTTGACATTTGAACCACTAACACAAAAGTTCGAAAAAAAGACTGAAATAACAGTTTTCTTTAAAATTTTATTGGGTAACTTAAACAATTAATAATCCGTGTTTCTACCGCGAACACTAACAACACAAGAACATCGGTTTGGCATACTCAAAATGAGTTCATCCAAATCACGCTGTGGAATGGCCGCCCATGTTCGTTGCAACAACAAAAAAAGGTCTTCTTGCGACTGGATACCCTCCATATTCGGCAGAGCTCTTCTCTGTAGCATATCCCATGCATGCTCAATCGGATTCAAGTCTGGCGACTGAGCAGGCCAGGGCAGGACATTGATGTTAGCTGCGGCGAGAGTCTGTCTTACAACTCTTGCGGTGTGCGGTCGTGCATTATCACTCTTCAGGGAAGTTAATTAGCGACCAAACAGTCAGAAACCGCTTGCATGAAGTGAACCTTCATTCCCGAAGACCGCTACGGGTACCACCTATAGCAATGCACAATCGTAGGATTCGATATCAATGGGCTCTTGAACACAGAAATTGGGCAGAAGAACAATGGCGTTTCGTGTGCTTTTCTGATGAGTCTCGTTTTGGTATGAGACCGGATACAAGACGTATACGACACTGGAGAAGCCCTGGACGCCAACAGCGATTAAAATCCTGCCAGGAAGTCCATCCTTATAGTGGTGGAACCATCATGGTATGGGCGGGTAATTGGATCGGCGGAAGAACTGAGTTGATTTGGATCAGAGGCAACCTCAACGCTCAAATTTATGCTGAGACGATTGTATCAGACGTCATCGTTCCTCTACAAGTGCAAATCGGTCCCTTATTTCAGTTAATGCATGATAATGCACGACCGCACACCGCAAGAGTTGTAAGACAGACTCTCGCCGCAGCTAACATCAATGTCCTGCCCTGGCCTGCTCAGTCGCCAGACTTGAATCCGATTGAGCATGCATGGGATATGCTACAGAGAAGAGCTCTGCCGAATATGGAGGGTATCCAGTCGCAAGAAGACCTTTTTTTGTTGTTGCAACGAACATGGGCGGCCATTCCACAGCGTGATTTGGATGAACTCATTTTGAGTATGCCAAACCGATGTTCTTGTGTTGTTAGTGTTCGCGGTAGAAACACGGATTATTAATTGTTTAAGATACCCAATAAAATTTTAAGAAAACTGTTATTTCAGTCTTTTTTTCGAACTTTTGTGTTAGTGGTTCAAATGTCAAAAATCCCTTTATTAGGAAAATGGCAAATTTCTTTATTAATGCAAAGGTGACTTGGTTTATCGTTACTGTGACAAACGAAAACACTTTATTTGATGAATCCTTAAAAAATTTTTTAATTAATATCAATCAGGAGAAAAGTTATTGCAAAAATATATGTTGATCCCTAGACACTTTTGATGTGTGTATTTAGTTTGTAAGTTAGTAGATTTATGTTTATTTAGCTCGTTGAAAAGAAACAAAAGAGATAGAGATAGATAATGGGTTCTAAGCAAAGCAGTAGCTGAAGTCCAAGAAATTATGAGGTCACCTAAAAAAAAAGAAAGAAATACACTTACAAAAAATAAATGAGATCCCACCAAAAACATTAAATGTAAAAAAATGCCAAGTCTCTCGATGCAGTCTTTCCATCGTAAAAAGTTTTGAGATCTCATAGAAGCCAAGTCCTATTCAAATTATTTTGTAGTTATAAATCAACATTTAGTAATTGTATCAATAGTTTTCTTTATATTATAATTATAGTGACTTGGCAATGAGCACCAATTAAAAGCTGCTTGCTGCCTGGAATTATGTGCAAATGTTACTGATGAGACATGTGATCAGATTATTTGTTACGTGTGGATCATGATCCACACGTGATCCAAACATCTAATTATCTAGATAATAAACGTTATATAAAATGACAGTCAAACCGCAAAGCACGCAAACGGCAAATGTCATAGTTTATTAAATACCTAACGCTATAACTGTCACAGGAAATAGCTCAAGTAAATAAATACATTCACTGGAAATATCTCAAACAAATGAATATCCCGAGAACTTAATACACGTGGGTTTTGTCTGTCTGTACCTGTGAGATATTGCAATATTTTGGTATTAAAACGAAGTTAAATGGTCCTTTCGGATAACACGGGTCGTAATGTCGCTGTTAGCGAGTCGGCCACCCAATTGCTTTGTAGAGCCCTGCTAGTCTCATGAAATCCTATTACTAAAATATATACATCGCAAGGTCTACTCCAATGTTGACGCAATCTCTGTTTAAACTGCTGCTACTGAAGTATTTTGTGACGCAGCAGAACAAATTATTTTTCTTTGGGTCAATAACATGATAGTATTTAAATTTCGTTCAGGACTTCGTTTGTGGCAGAAAAGCCTTCTTTTCTACTATGATTATGTACATGGAGAAATGTTTAATACTAAAGCACCAAAAATATTTAAAAAAAACGTTAGTTACTGCATTCATCTCTTCTTAACGAACCGTTGCATACGGTTATTTATGCCTTACAACTAGTCAATCAACATACAACCAACCAAATAGATTTATAAACCCTCAATTTGGTCCAACGAAACTTGCATCGCGTGCTTGTAGGACATTACCAGGCGCACACAAACCGTAGGAACCCAAGTACCGTCTCCTAATAACCCTCAGCTGATCAAACATGGCGCCTGGCTCACCACCCCGCAGGTCAGAGCGCGCGGTAGCTCAAATTATGGATATGACAACAGGTTACAGCCTCGCACATATCCTACCTATAAATATGTATGTAAATCTCGCTATAATCGAATAAACATCGTGCCCCGTCCGCCATATTGAATAATTCATCCAGCAAATTGTAATATTATACAGATTACATTGAAATTTGTCGCCGTGAACGCGTTTGCGCATTCGTTATGCAATCGCAACGTGAAAATTTTGCTTTGTTCTGGACTCCTGGTCCTGCGAGGCGCGGATTAGACGAAAAGATAGGCCGCTGTTTATGCCTGCCTAGTACTGTTAGGAATTACTGAGTTCGTGGAATCTTGGTGTTCGCGCTACAGGTCCGGGTCATCTGTTTTCTGTTAACTCTTTTGCATCCTTGACTCCTAATAGATGTTTCCAGATACAGAAGAATGGATTTTCCCTAACTTTTTCTTTTCCTCAATCACACACTTAAGGCCAACTTAACACAATAGCAACTTAGTGCAAGCGCCAACAGTACGCCATTTGTTAATGGCCGCTTGCAAATTACGTCCTGAACAATTTATAATTCAACAGCAGCTACCTCCTTATTTTTTCAATTCGTTAAAAGTTGGGTAACTTATGCCATACTTAAGTCATAATTTATGTGTTTGGAAACTTACCCTACTGCACTGGTAGGCTTTCTTACACTTCTTGCACGGTGCAAAATACAGGTTAACTTGATATCATTGTTTGTCGTTGTAACTGGCCAACTTGAAATAAATGCTTTGATTTTGTCTCTATAATGAAACTGTGAAGTGGGCCACGAAACTCTTAAACGAAATCGCCTTATGCTGCATCAAAAACAAAAATGTATGTGTATTGTTTAGAAGGCCACAAAGTAGAAGTTAACTTTCGTGACCGATTCACATTTGTTTTTGACGCTCAACGCTGACGCTTACAGCTCAAAGAGATTATGCTTGAAGCGTCGCATTCCATGGCCCTCGAGTAATAATTAATCTTCTAAACATCTTCCGATTTTGTATGACGTTCTGATCAATCTCTCATATGATATGACTATAGGTAAACGAAGTTGTACCTTCTTTACCTTATCTATGAGGAGTTTATAACCAAAATTACCCTTACACACGCAAGCTGTATACCCGATGGATTTTCATCATTAAACATTATAAATTTATACAAATTTTCATCCCCTATTTAACCCTTTCAGAGGATGTTTTTTTAAAAACTATTTCTAAATGCTCATTCTGGTGCAAATTTTCATGTTTCGAGCAAACAAAAATGTAGCTTTAAAGTAGATAAAATTTTCTAAAACCCGCACTTTGTTTAAGCTTCATAATTTAGTTAAACGGATGGTAACCGTCGCAACATAATCCTCTCCTCCGAGATCTCTATCTAGTCGTAACTTTGTGCACAATATTGCATCTCAGTTAGTCGTTACACTATCTAATATAATATGCAAACTGCGGACAGACATACCGATGAAAAAATCTGGTTGAGCTAGTGGGGATTTTGTCACCAACTCTATAATGTAGGTCCGTATCTATACTTATTGTGTTTTATGTTTGTGACTAGTCGGACAAACCGAATATTCTCGTCGCTAGGATTTTAGTCAGAACGAGTCTGACAGTCCCTCCCGCTCTGCCTTGGGTGGAAGAAATAATTTGATGATTTTACCACGTTAAAAAAAAAGACATACTACGTTAGTTTATTTTTTAGATACGTTAACTAAAACTTTTTAGTGTTTAGTAATATTTTTGGCGGAATAATTCTTGACAAACTTGCCTTCCCATGACCTTGCTCCATTACAAAGAATTCAAATCTCTATATTTCTCTGGCGCTTGTTACGCCAAAATCACTTAGCAGTCCATAGCCAAGGCAAGATCCATATCACACTAACTTACGACACGACAGTCGGCAACCTAGACCACACCGCAGTCGCTTTAGACGCCACCGTTCTTACTGCATTTACATTGGAAACAATTTTAAGAAACGCTTAACCGACACTCACTCAGAATACATAGGCTTCATTATTTCCTATGATTATGACGCATATTAATGTTGTGTTATATGAATGTTGTACTGTGAACGTCACGTATTGTAGCGGTATTGTTTGAATTATTGTCGTGTGTCGCGATGTGGCGCCGCGCGTCGCCGCGTTTTGTCGTGTCGCATACTAATGTATTAGAACTTTTTGATGCACATTTTTTTGTTTAGAAAAGCTACCGATTGTAAGTAGCTATTGTTTAGTATAATGCGGTGGGTTTGTCGGTGAATAAAAAGTGTTAATTTAATGACATTTAAGGGTAGCGTTGAATGTTAAAAAGAACGGTAAACCAAGTCCGACTTTCAGTCAGCCGGGACCGGTGGTTAGTAAACTTTAACTTTTATGTAAACTGAGGTTTGGTTTGAAAATTTTAATATGAAGAATTCCGATTTTCTCAATACCCAAAGTGTAGTTGTTACATGAACTTTTACATTCAATAATAGGCCTCAAAATATTTCTAGTCTCTGATTTAGTACCAGATCTTTAGAGCAAAGCTTAAAGTTAGGATAAGACTTAAGTGAAATATCTAGAAAACAAGGGAATGAAATGTCTGACGGTTTGCGAAAAATACTTCACAGATCTGATGAACAATTACTCCATTAGTTATTTTGAAAAGTGCGTGCAAATTATTTCCTTTTTAAATTAAAAAAAAAAATATTAGCGTGCTTGTCGCACTCCTGGGCAAAGGCCTCTCTCCACTCCTTCCACCTTTCGCTATACTGAGCGTCCTCCTCCCAGTTCGGATGGAACCTGTCCAGTTCGTCCCGCCATCTCGTCGGGCACCAGTTTTCTGCTATTTTGGCCCAGTTTCTACGGCATTGGGCAGCCTTCTGAGCCACGTCAGCCATGTTTTTTTTGGACCACAGTATTTTTTTTCCTACACGTTTTGTAAATTTTAATGATGATCACTTTCAACTTATTCAAAATGCAAAGTTTTCCTTAAATTATTAGTTACAATTAGTAATTTAGGGAACATTTTTTTCAATATGAAACTGTAAACAATTTTCCTAATGCCATCAAATTTACAAAAAAGTACCTGCTCATTAAAACAAATACCCGGCATTCAGAATCCTCAGGAATTTTCCTAATTCAATTCCCACAATTTAAATATTCAAAGCCTTTACAATAAATCGGCAGTGTGCCCATATTTCCCTGTGCTGTGTTAATAGCCCTATAAATCTTCGGTAATCGATCACCGACGATCCTATGCTCTCCTGGTATCTTTAATTGGTACTTAATAGGCAATTATGGACGTCAAGTGGCTTCGACAAGCAGCTTTGAAGTACTCGATAGTTATGTCGTTAGTTATCCTTGTGATACGCCATGTACGGAGATCTTTTGATTATGAACTGTAATTGATATAAATAAATAGTTTTCGAAGTCGACCCAGAAAAAGGTGGCGAGATGACCTAGATGCATATCGCGAAGACTGGTTCGAAGCTTCAGAAGTTCGATAGTATTTAACGAAGTTAGATGATAATTATTTATTACACACACTTAAATGTTATCTACCTTATCACAAACAAAATTTTACGCTTATAAAACCAATATCATAAATAATAACCACCATAAATATTATATTTGATTCCCCTTAATATTTCCTACTGTCGGGTCCATTTTTTCATGCGCTAATCACAATGGGCCTACGTCAATATTTGTTCGGCCGCGGCGCCTGCGACGCCCCCTTTCGCCTCTTCATTATTACTATAATGCGTGTTTTATTGAAAACTAAACGCCCACAAGCATTTATAAATCTGTGGATATTAAATGTAAAAAATATATGAGAAATGAAAGAAAGGTGTTAGAGCCAAGTTATTGCGCTGTTTTGCATTCAATATAAGAAATAAGCAGTACCCTTGTACTGAGTTTTATGTAATAATTATGTATTGTATATTGTGTGTACATAAATAGTAAAATAAATAAATAAATACCGTATATAACTTTCTGGTGGCTTTAAGATATATAGGTATGGTTTGTTAAAAACGAACTTAACCTTTTTTAATTAATATAAAAAATAACTAATTTTAACTTTGTTTTTCTCTTAACTTAATTATAATATTTACATGCCCAGTAATTTCAATTAACCCAGCACGCCGAAGTGTTAAAATAATTGGCACAAAACACCTAAGCGATTGATTGCATCTCTATTAACTAAGAAACCACTTCTTATCAAGATAATGACCCCCTTATTATTAAATTCTTTAATAAAGGACACGCAAAAAAGTGGCTAATTCATAAATTATTGCAAAAACTAAACCTTAGTCGCCTCGATAATAATAACTAAAGTTTCGCCAACTGTAACTATCCAGATAACAATTTATTTTAATTAGTTAAGTATTTATTACAATTTAGATCGTTATTTATTGCGGGATTGTTCTTTATAATTACTGCAAGAATGTACGCCTATCACCTTGTAAAAATTGTTCATAACCATAGATTAATGGAAGTAATTAATATCAGGTTAATAGAACAATTTCAATTGCGAACATTCTTACTAATGTTTTATAGCAGTTTTAATTTTTTAATGAACCTCACACCTAGATGTCATAAAGAACTTGGCTTTTTTACAATAATTGTTTTCTTTTAACTTATATTTACATAGAATAGACTGTTCGCTTTTTGCTTTGTCTAACAATGTCTTAACGGATCATTAAGTTTATTAACATTTCATTGCATAGTATAAAACAAAGTCGCTTCCCGCTGTCTGTCTGTCCCTGTGTATGCTTAGATCTTTAAAACTACGCAATGGATTTTGATGTGGTTTTTTTAATAGATAGAGTGATTCAAGAGGAAGGTTTATATGTATAAAACACGGATATTATTGTAGAAGTTGCATCCGTGCGGATCCGGGGCGGGTCGCTAGTATTTTATAAGAACGAGTTAAGAGAGAAAATGGTGATTAAATAAAAATATAAAAAGTAGTTTTCTGTTACGATGATTTTGTGATAGATTTACGATTAATTTTTATATTATTACAAGTTCACAATCGGTGCATTCTTTTGATTTACGGCCTTCATTGAGAAGTGTTAGGTGCTAAATTCAACTTAAAAGCTGCGGTTAGAATTAAACTCGGCGCTAAAATTCTCGAATTCGGCTCAGTAGTTTTTGAGTATATTTTTAACAAACATTCACACACACAAAAATACAATTCATTCCTCTATAGAATATGAGTGTAGATTTCTTCTTCTGTCTAAACATATCATAGTACTTACCTAACATGCATAAAGAATAGTTTTAAAATATCTTTAGAAATCATTTTATTCCATTTGATCAGCTCATTCAGTTAGAAATAAACAGTTCATCAGTATCTTTTTTTAATAGTTAATTATAACGTAACTTTAATGTCATCATCAGCTTATTAAGTATCACCACTCAACGACCAATAAAAAATGATCTATTTCTGTAACACTAACAAAATACCAGAAGTATTACTGCCTTTAAATGCTCTTCATTTTATCATGTTTGGACTACATTTCAATTTAGAAGAAAAAATGGTTCTTTTATATGTTGGCCTTTTCAATTGCAACACAGGTTTTAAAAAAACGGAGGAAGACCTTAAAAGAGACCTAGGCCCAGCTGTGGGACATAAATAGGCTATTAAACATATGAATATCTGATTCAGATCCGTGGGTTCGGTAATCTACAACCACCGGGTCTAAAACCGCCACTTTAGCAGTCTTGTTCTTTTGCATTGTTGCTAATTGTTCTTTCTCAATGATCTACTCTATTGGTCGTGCAATTTCAAATTTTATCAAAATTTTGTTAGCAACTTTTGTAAGGTGGCTGTTTTAGTCCTGCAGTAGTAAAACTTCAGGATCGAAAAACCATCACATTTTATTCTAATAATCTAGTAAGATTTTATTCTTCAACGGTAGCTTACAGTATTCTTTTGTCGTTCTAGTCAAAGATATTACTTTAGGCCCTATCAAAAATTATAAAGTTGGTAAAATTTCCGAAATCTAATTTATTTTGACCAAATCTTTGTGAGAGCGAATGGAGCTCATGTTTTGATCATTCTTATATTTAAGGTAATACTTAGTCGTTATTATCGCGAACCATATTTTAATCAAGTTACAACTTGTCACTGATATGCAAATTGCAAAAAACACATGAAAATTTGAATTTCGCTGGCTACTACGGAGGAATCGCCTTAAGCATTCGTGGGACCTCTGTTAGTTGTTGTAAGTACTAAGTTGCAAATCATAAGACCTAACACATTCTTCAAGTTGAGTATTGTATCTATCAACAACAACATACTACAACAGTATTTTGGCAGTCCACGCTGTATTTATTTTGCCCGATAAACAGCAAAAGTGGTTGTATATGGTCATTTAAAAAAAAGTGTGGGTCAAAAACTACATTACAGGCTTGCTCCTCATGCTTGTAAGTTCATTTTATTTCTTTATTCTAAGTTTATTTCATTTATGTCTTTGTATGGCCAAGTAAAAACTAAAAACAAATGCGTGCGTAGGCGTCGGCCGTAGGGTGACCAACTGACAAACTGGTTTGAGGACACTTAGCGACCGACCGGAGTTTGATATGGCATTGTTTATACTAATGTTTGTTTTAATAATGTTATGTTTCTGAGGTTATTGATTTTATTGATAATTCCCCTTTTTGGGGCACCATAGTGTAGATATCGATACGAGTTTTCCTTCTAACTTCAGTTTCAATGTATTCGTACTTTTAGAAGCGTATGGGAATATTTTATAGATTTTATCTTTAGCAATCAGCCGAGCCTTTTCCCAGCTAGGTAGAGTCCAGTCTAACGAGATGCATGCACGTAAATGCGATGTTGACATCTCATGTACCGCACTGAGGCTGTAAAACCCTATCTATACGGACTTAAAGCTCGACAATCAAGATACGCGGCTGATTATCGCCTAACTTTATACATAATTATTATTTATGTCTGTGCTCAAGTGCATGCAGAAATTTCCTAATCAATTCCGTTTTCGTCGCACCTTATCCTTCCATCAATAAGATCTGTTATCTCTGGCGACAAGCTTGCAGACCGTCACTAACTTATCCATGTGTTATCTCTCATCTGAAATCCTTTACACACAATTTTTCCGTCGTATATTCGCACAGTATCGCGTCTAGATATCTCTGTATAAATTAATGGTCGGCGACTATCCGTGCTCTGTAGTCTCGTGAGTCGAGCTCGGCCCACGGGCTTTTACATGTAAAATATCGACTTGTAACCTGATACTGTCTACGTAGGACGTACCAAACGCTGTCACTTTATAACGTTTTGTGCTTTTTTTGTTACTTTATGTAGTACTGTAGCTCAGGTATTCAATAGGCTCTGTATCTCCCGGTTGGTTCAGTTACACGATATCTGATAGGACTTCAAGTTCGGTCATACAAGTCTGTGTTTCACCTATCCATAAAATTAACATATCGTTATTTGAATGTCACGCTTCGGGTTAGTCGTTTCGGTGTAAAATGTGGTCGTTTAGATAAGCTTGTCGGGTTTGATGTGCTCGTAAAAAGCTTCTTGGTTTTTAAATGAAAACGGGAGTAGTTTCACTAGTGTGGCTTTATGGTATAATCGCTCTTGTGAAATCTTAAGTAGGAATAAACTGCTAAAATTAAATTCGATGAAGGTATTTTATCTGCTCAAACCATCAACGATTTGTATTAATCTATGGTCATTAGCTTATGCAAATCATGTAGAATATGAACGCTTGCACAAAACCTACAGTATTGGAATGTGCATGCATGTGATTGGTTATTTAGGTTACACAGATAGCTGCTTGTGAAACCGACTGCGCTCGTTCCACCACGCCAGCACTAGGCCTACTTTGCACAATGAAAAATGCAATATGTTAATCCTTTTCTCGCACGGATCACATGAATAACTGTCTATATGATGTGTGTATGTTAGTGTGGGAACATGTCTACAAATCAAAGTAAAAGTTATAGTTTCAAATTATTTATTTTTAACTATAAGTAGATTATGCGCCTACTTTATAAGATTTCAGTCAAATAAATACACGATGATTTTAAATTAAATAAGTATATCACTAAAATTGTACAACGTTTAAGCTATTTACAGTATATCACAAAAATATTATATCGAAACTGCGTCCCTAGCGTATATTAGTATCACGTCTACTTACAGTCTGTCCGATCCGAATGGAATATTTCAGAGAGCTCACTGGCTACAACCGTAACACTGCGCAACACATCGCCTATCAACACGAAATGCTTCGCTAAAACTACGGAAAATGACTGGAGGAGCAACAAACAAGCGTTACACGGTTACAGCACTCCACGTAACACATTCACTAGTGTCCAGGCGCTCACAGCTTCTCGAAGGCTCTGGAGTTGGTGAGCATCTCCCGCGTCAGCCGCCACACCTGCTTGGCGGCGTTCTCCAGCGCCGTCGGAGACTTGCCCTTGAACAGGTCCACGTGCGGCAGGAAGTAGTGCGGGCAGCGGCGGCACTGCAGCGACGAGATCAGCTGCAGGAAGATGCCATTGATCCTGTCCCCGATCGCGACCTCGTCCCACTCGTGCTCCCTCGGGTGCTTCTCACATTCGTACAACAGTAATGTCTTCATGTGATAACACGTCACCGGGTTTCCCGGCAAGTCTAAATGTCTGTCCCGAATCGTCTTTAGGATACTTAAGCACTTTCGCCGACACCCGCCCTGCAGCAGTCTGTTCTCTGCCTCGAAGAAGCTCAACACCCACGCGTCACCTTCCATTGCTGAGTTCTTTCCTTGTAACGCGAGACATTCTTTTGATAGTAAGTCGAAGCCTTCAGTTTTGACTTCAGCTACAATATTAGGGTGTGGCCACGGTATCGCAGGTAGCGGCCAGTGTGCGGCCGAGCGCGGCCACAAGCCGGCACATTTGAACGCGGGCGTTATCTGCACAATATACCTCTCACGAATCCGTAGTTTCACTTCAGTCGTTTCTGCGATCATTTTCACACAATCTCTGTAGGAACATTTGTCACACGCCTGCGCGACCAGGGTCTGGAACCTGGAGCGGATCTTCCTGGCGGACAGGTAGCCGGACGCGGTGATGAACTCCACCCACAGGGACATGGAGCGCTTCCTGCCGTCGCTCAGCTTCAGCACGGCGCAGCCGGGCAGCGAGCCGTCGTCCACAAAGTTGAGCACACCCATTTGATTCAAGTAAATAACTATCTCGAACTCATGAGGCGACACCACTTCCAATCCGTCAAAACGTCCATTGTAGTCCGTGAGCGAGGATATGAACCTCGGCTCCTGCAGCTCCACCTCCTTGAGAACATCCTGCACTATCCGGCAGACCTCGTGGATGGTCTTGGTGATTTGCGCCTTGCGGTTGGCGACCCGCTCGTTGTAGTACTTGTTCATCTGGTAGACGAGCTTGGATTGCGCCGCCATCATCTCCGGTGGCACGAGCATGGTGACTATGTGTTGTCTCTACGCGGAGTGCATAACGCCGGCGGCGGGCACGCACGCGCACGGCACGCGGTTCTTTGCCGACTGAGCCATGTCGGATTACCCGACTGTGAAGGCCGGAGTACGCCCATCATGATGCGTCTCAGCGAATGAGGTGCTCGTATTCTGTCTCGTTCACTCCGGAGGCGGTGTAAGGCGTGTCGGAAAGGGACGCAAGTATTTCCCTTCGGCCACATTAGCACGTTGTTCTCGTATTGATCGCAGGCAGGCCCCGCCCCGCGAGGCTGTAGGTATCCCACTGGTGTTGGCCGGCTGTAGCGAGGTGTTCGTAATTACATGATTGCGTTAGTTCGGCGCTCGTTAATTCGGTAGCAGTAACAAGTTTGGCTCTATTAATGAGGATATTTTTTACAGCCGCTTGTTATCTTGATTCTAATTGGGCCTATTAATTCAATTTTAGACGGTCAGGATGTTGTGAATAGCAAACCTAACAAGATAATTGTGTAATTTTTAATTTGATTCCTAAGTTGTGAATAACATGGATGAATGATCGCAGGCTGCGCTCTGTAAATTACCTTTTTTTTGAAGTGAAAACTTCTTTAGCGGCGTTGAGCACTTTTCTGTAATGGGTATAAAATCTTAAACTCGCGTCAGGACACGTGACCCTGACCGAAAAAGCGTAGGACGGCGCAGGGCGCTTGCGTGAATGTTCGTTGCTAGGTAACATTGTTTATAAAAGATGTACGTCACATTGGAAAATTATTGAAATAAAAAGTCAACCATTTTTGCGAGTTTTACTAAAATCTGTTCACAAGATATTTCCAACAATTACTATTCAAGTTTTCACTTCTGCCGGCACTCCCAGAGTGCAACCCGTCGTTTTTTATTTTTGCTTATCAAAGTTCATGTTGTAAATTAATGTGAAGAACGAAGATTTTTTTTAGCAATTTTTTATTGTATTTAAATAATGCTTAAAAATTAAAATACCTTGTCTTCAGACCTCTCCAGTAGTTTAGATTACCTCTAACATAGTTACCCTATTCTATTCTTGCATTCCTTGGTATTAAGTAGGGACTTTTTTGGCAGAAAGGGGTCATTGTAAAGTACAGCTTAGCTTGGGTTTTTAGGTCTATGAAACAATAAGTATTGCATGCAAAATAAATAGTTTCTTTATTCATTTTTTTTCTGTTCTTTTTGTTTGCTATTATATTTATTTATTTAATTTCGTCCTATAAAACACCTTTCACCCACATTTCACCCGTTTTAAACAAATCGTATCGCCGCAATTGCGGCGGTAAGACCCCTCTTTGAGGAGTGGCTGGATAGGCGTCACGGCGTCCTGACCTACCGCATGACGCAGGTCCTCACCGGACACGGAAGTTTCGGGAGGTTCCTGTGTCTGATAGGGAGGGAAGAAACGCCTGGGTGTCACCACTGCGAGGATCGTCCGGAGGACACGGTGGAGCATACGGTGCAGGACTGCCCCGCTTGGGCAGAGCACCGCCGTGTCCTCACGACGGCGATAGGCGGAGACCTCTCGCGCCCGGCATTGGTCGAGGCCATGCTGCGGGGCGAGACGGAGTGGGAAGCGGTCGCCTCCTTCTGCGAAGCAGTCATGCTCGTGAAGGAGGAGGCGGGCCGCCTGAGGGAGAGGACAGCGTCCTCCCTCCACCCCAGCCGCAGTGGTAGACGCCCACGGCGTCGGACGTCGCAAGACGATCTCCGGCCACCGTAGGCGCGGGCATGCGGGCAGCGAGTAATGGGCGACTCGCTGTCCGACCATGGACCATGCCCGGGTCGACGGCGCGTTGTGTTCCACGCGCGCCTCAAAGAGTGTCAGCATAGTGACGGGGCCTGTAGAGGGCCAAAGCCTGCCGGGGTCGCGGGACCAAGGGATTACCGTGACCCCGGTACGTAAAGGGCTAGTGAAGGACACCGTGGATTTTAGTCAGTACAAGTCTGACAGTCCCTCCCGCCCTGCCCTGGGTGGGAGGACTCATTTGATGATTTTACCACGATAAAAAAAAAAAAAAAAAAAAAAAAAAAAAAATTCTAAATCTACACTTGCCGTCAATAAAATGGAGCTTACTCTTCCAACCAAACACTCTGAGAGAAACTTTGAAACAAGCCCAATTCATCTCTCTTAAAGTCCAATATAATCTTGATCATCAGGAAATAAACGTACTTAGTTGTGATATTACACTTTGTGGTGCTATTTTTTACCAGAAAGCATTTGAAGCCATACTTTCTTCATAAAAAAGAACGGACTCAGCATTCGTTTTGGGACAGTGAAAAAATATAGGTTACCAATAAAAAAATGAAGATTTGACGATGATTCATCTCTCAAGAGCCCTAAAATAGTAGTCCATCATCAGCATTAAAAAAAATAGAAGTCGATGCTGATAGACTTGTATTTTTATATGCTATTTTGTACCCTTTAAAGGAGTAATTTTTTAGGAGATTTAAAAACGAGGAATGAGTTTTCTTTTTCTGTTATCTCCTGTAGTAGTTCTATAATTTGGGAGACTGTCCAGGTCAAAACCTAACGGGTTCTAAAATAGTCCAAACACACTACAAAATTGTATAATGTATGTAAGTATGATGGTCTTCATAGTCATGAAATTTACTTTTTTACTTACCTAGCTATCGATACTCTTCTAGCAAGTTTACATTTCGTAGTAGTAACAACTACTGATCGAATGCTCTCCTAACATAAACACGCAGAGGACCAAGAATGTTGAATACCAATAAACAAACTCATTTAAATAACTTGTGCATTCACTAGGGCTTCATAAAGTGTAGCAAGCCTAGCTAACAATCCTCTCAGTTATTCTCCCCGCGTCCCTTAGGTGAGAAGATGTCCAAGTTTAGCTATACACCGCGCGGCTATTTCGGTCGCATGGCGATTGATGGGACGGAGTCGCGTGATGGATGGGACGACGCAGCTTGATTTACGTCGCGGCTCACTCCTGACGATTCATGAGAGCCTGGTATATGGACGGGATAGTTCGGGAGACGGAAAAGGAAATAAAATTGGAATAACAAGGAATTTTAATCGCTGTAATAATTTTATTAAATGAAACCATAACTGTGTTGGTTATTTTTGTGGCGAGGTTTTCGTTTTGGGTATTAATCTTTGTGGGTGACAAGTTATGTTCTCAAAATAGGTTAAGTGAGATATCTTTCCTTGTTCAATTTTCCTTTTGTTCCTGCTCTAAGATTTTCCATAGGTAGTATAAACTACATGTTTTCCTTGCTGGATTATACTGTATTAAAAACAAAGAAATTCTATCCAGATAGCAGTTTAGGTATTTATTAATATTAAATCTCGTTATACTGTTTTTTTTTTAATTTTACAAACAAATGTAAAACAGATAGGTAGGTCATTGGCAAAACGCAAATTCTATATACTACTGAAATATACTACTGAAAATAACATATGACGTGTTTTGGTTACTTCAAACTTGAACACGGAATAAATATTACCCTGACTTATATAAGTACGTCTGAATGATATTCATAAATGCTTTTCACATACAATACAAGATATATTAATGTTTTGTGCATAAGGAAGTAATTTATATTACTTTGAGCTATGAACCTTTCCATCTACAACATATCCACATCGACCTATGAAAATATTCACCATATTTTTTAACATAAGTCCCCAAGGAATTTTAAAAATACCCCAAAATTCGCTTCGCTTCGTAATTCAACTTTGTTTATTATTTTATAAAGCCGTCCGTCGGCGCCGCGCACGCGCGACTGTCGCAAAATGGCGGCCGCTACGCCCCGCCCACTTCCGCCGGATGTCCGCTGGCTGTACGCCCTGATGGATGAAGCCACCCTTCTATTGAATTACTTTATTTTTTCATACAGTATGTAGGTAACTTCCATTTTTTATTTATAACCTACTTGTTAATATTAAAGACCCGCAGAGGAAAATTTAATGTAATTGGTTGGGACCCCGTGTTGGTCTTTTTACCAATTTGATGCCAGATCATATTTATTTGTCGACTATATGTTTATTATTTTATTTATTTTCCTTGCTTTTGTAGTTGAAATCGAATAATAAAGCCTGACAAAATTGAAAAGAAATACAGCCTAATTAATAACCTACTAGTCGCAGTAGGAATTAAACTAAAATAACCGTAAATAATTGTAACCTATGACAAGAGACGGTCAATAAAAAATACAATTAAATGACTAGTCTTGAAGGACTATTTTTCATTATGACGCAAATTTTGTTTCCCTTCGTCTTAGAAAGTCGGTAGTTTTGTTTATGTCTTTAGAAGTTTAGATGGTTAACTAAAACACAGACAAACATCATGCACTTCATCTTCTTCTTCTTATCGTGTGGTTGATGAACAACCTGGTGTCAGAGTTTAAACCGCCCGTAGGCCTCTGACATGGCTTCACACACCGTTGAAACATCTCTCAGGACTTCATTAATTCCATTTCTAATGCCATTTTCAAGAGATACAATAAATCCAGTGCATGAGATTCTTATGCACTAGATTTAGTTTAAAAATACATGGACCCTTAGTCAGGACCTGGGAAGCGATGTTGAAATTGTCCTTTACTGTGAAGAAAAATAGGTTAGAGACATCATAAGTTACACTTATTTCTCTTCTAATTTTGATCGATTTGAAATCCACTGGAATAAAGCTTCAAGTTTTTACTACAATTAATGCTTTTGCCAGAAAAAAAAACATTTTGGACGATTGACTTTCTTTGTTCCTCTAAAAATATATTGTTCAACATTTCACGGTTGTTAGACACCTATATTAATTTCAACGTTTCATTTCACAAAATAACTTTAGACATAATTGAATTTCCTTGTTAATAGTCGTCAAGATCAGACAAATTGATGTTGTTGATATCTGCTGTTAGTTCGCAAAATATATATATATATATATTCACACAACCGAATACTTCAGCTCCACATACCGATACGTTTTGTTTAACAAAAAACAATTGTTAATTCACAACGAAACGTTATTACAATCACGTACGAATATACTAGCGCCGCTCATTTAACGGAGAGGAGCAGAATTTATAAGTATCGTAATGACAAACAGCGGATGGTTCGTTAATAGCACTGCTAAATCAAATGTTTGGATTTGAGGAGTCACTCGATTTAATATGAACAGTTGAGATGTCCCGCTGGATCCCGTCGCCGCTCCATCATCACGCGTGTGCAAACATACTGACAGACAGCATTGTACGACCAACACATCGGTGGCATAACCTTATTATTTATTGAGAATTGAATTCGCTATCGTGTTGAGATATGAACTATGCTTACAGACAGACATCTGTCATCCCCCACCGCCGGCGAGCGACTGACGTTTGTCCCACCCTTCTGTGAGCGCGGAGTGGGGGGAAACTCCGCCCAATCAGGGCTACCAACGTAATAATAAAACGTACAAAGTACTTTTAACATTACATTTGAATCTCGACTCTATTCTGCAAGCTTGAAAATAAGTTTCAGTATGGTAGCATAAAGTTAGGGTTGTATAAAACAAGTCGATGTTTTTTAACGATTATTTTTCTCGAATGCAAAGATATTTCGGTCGCCTGCCCTCGGTAATTGGATTCAGCATGCGTGGAGATCGTCTTCCCCGGATTGAGACGTACACTTGTCTCTTGTAATTATTATAAAGATTTGAGATAATATTCGGATCTCTTTGTTTTGTCGCTGTTCTGCGCTGGTTTGGTATCATTAACGAATTGTTTCTGCGAACGTGCCCCGTGCGCTGTGCATGGCCGCACGTAATGAAGATGTTCTTCATAATTGTCTTTGAAGCAAAAAGATTTTGAAAGTATTTGCGTCTTTTAAATTGTGATTTGTTAGGAAGCTCGTTTTCAGGTTTATTTTAAAACTTGAATAACCGAAAATCTTTAGCAATCGTTCGAAAATAGCTGTTATCCGGGGCAAAAATTCCCATCAAAACCGTATTACCGTGATAAAATGTAGTACTATTATATGTATATCTCTGTAGCCATCTAGATCCGTTCAACTAGTCTGGCGTAATTGAGTAACAAAAATCCTATCAAACTTGCGCATTTCTTATATAACTAGCGACCCGCCCTGTCTTCACACACCTATTAAAATAAAATAAACCCCATGACACTCAAAAATAATGTAGGTTTGTACTTACTGGTGACATTTTTAAACTCAGTTACTCGAAAACTTAAAAATTTTAGTTCTAACATAGCTGTACCCCGGCTGCTCGGCTCCTATTGGTCGTACCGTGATTTTATATAGACTATAGCTTTCCTCGATAAATGGTCTATCCAACACAAAAATAAATCATTCCATTCGTACCAGCAATTCCTCCCAGGGTCGCGGGACTCACTAATTACCGTGACCCCGGAACGTAAAGGGCTATTGAAGGACACCGTGGATTTTAGGCAGTACGAGTCTGACAGTCCCTTCCGCTCTGCCCTGGGAGGACTCATTTGATGATTTTACCGCGATAAAAAAAAAACCCAGCAATTCCTCAGATTAGAGAGTTCAACCAAAGAAACTCGTCAGCTTTGTAATATTGCTATAGATTAGTAAAAAAACATACTAAACTATGTCGCAATTCCTACAAGAGATTTCATCCTTATGTTTCCAGCTACCTACCTACCTCATTACCGTACCTTCTGACACAACAGTAGTCGATAACAACGCACCATACTTATCACAAACAGTCCAACACTATGTTAACGAAACGTAAAATTTGTAGTGTTTGTCTATGGTGCGTGCGCGTGCGCAGCCAGATAACGCGCGCGTTTTACTGCGCTCTTATCTATGACCACTTGTTGTTGGTTGTCTATGGGCGATTGCCTTATTTATTGCTGGTTGCTGGGAGAAACTGTGGCTATTTTGTGGTCTTTTAATTTGATTTGAGTTTTTATTGTAGATAATAGTTATTTAAAGGTGTTAAGGAATCTACTTAATCTAAATGATAGGTAGGTACTTTTGAGATGTTTTGTACTCTAAAACTTTACTTTTTTATCAGTAGTAAGTATCAGTAGTAGTAGTTTAGTAGTTAAATATTATAGGATTTAAAATCTTTGAGATTTTTCCTTGTAAATAGATGCAAATAGTATGTAGCCATCATAAATTCTCGATTCTCTGTGTTATGAGAAAGTGTGTCTTATATCTACGAATATTTATAATTTTTATTGTGTACAAAATTGATAATAAAAACAAAACCTTAAATTATGTTTACAAATGTTTATCTGAAATACTCGTATCTAATGCTGCAGGTACCACATCACGTCATATTATCATAACATTCTTCCACATGAAAGTAACAGAGCAACATAAAAAGACAATTAATTCTCTATCTTATCATTTCCATCTTATAATCCAACCTGTCAGTTGTCCAGACAACTCCAAAGACCACTTAACTAATTCCTAGACACCGCCACCCTTCTTAATTCAAAATTCGCGGTAATCCGGAAACGTGTCTGACGGTGGCGCCACTAACTACCGACAGATGGCGAACTTCCGCTGCGCACACGCACGTGGCGCGAATTACGCGCGAACGCGAACTGTAATCGAACGTGACGCTCGCAGCAGACAGATCTAATTGTATCTCGTTTTGTTTGTTACGATACAGTGGGCGTAGGGGTTTATTTTGAGGTGATGTTCGTTTGTAGATTGTGAGTAAATCGAATGTTACGTTTCTGACTTCAAATGAGATGAAAGTGGATCATTTGCTTCTCTTATGAGTTTTGCAGACTTTTCTATTTTCATCATAAATCTTTTAGTTCTCTTTTTATTACATGATAAAATCATCAAATGAGTCCTCTCACCCAGGGCAGAGCGGGAGGGACTGTCAGACTCGTACTGACTAAAATCCACGGTGTCCTTCAATAGCCCTTTACGTACCGGAGCCACGGTAATTCGTACAGTCCCGCGACCCTGTGTAGGTACCTACCAATATTTTTCCGTTTTTAGTAATTGATATTTTAAACATGATCTTTAGGATCAGTCAAATGATCAAGCGAGGCTGAACCCACATGTGACAAATCCTCGACTGAGCTCACAGCATGCGCCACTCCTAGTTATTTATGTCATCTTAACACAGTTCCCTGTAAGTCTTTAAGCTGATAATCTTCACAATGACAACCGCTGTAACTTGTGAAACTAAACGCCTGTTCTCTGCTCATTCCACGTGATGGTTTCTAACCATACATACTTTAAATCTCTTTTTTTGATAGTATAGTATAAGGTATGATGGGCTTGACATATCCATGTGGATAGATACCCCCAATAATAATAAAGAATAAAATAAAAATGTCTTTGAAATTAGTGTTTCCTTCAATGTCTCAAATGTTCACTGTTCACTTGTTGGATCGATCTGAAAATCGCCTAAAATTAGATAAATAGTGTGCCCAAATATTAATTCAAAATAGAGTGTACATCATTGCATTCAAAATGTAGGACCACATCCGCGGACCTTGTTCGTGGCGAGCACTGAATAAAAAGTAGCCAGATTCTAATTTAAATTGAAAATAACATAATTTTTGTAAAACACGATACTTAACAATGCTATTTCTTGTATTTAAGGACCATTTTTTTTAAATGGACTTGAATCTAACAACACTGCTTTCATAAACATAAAAACCAAATAATTAAATTAAAAACACATTAATATTCAGTTCCTTTCACCGCTAACACGGGACACCAGAGATTTATCCTCAAAATGTTCTAAAGAAAAAACACAAGGATCTAAAAAAAGCCATAACTCCAGAAATAGTATGTGAAGCGTAGAGATGCGATGACAGGGAATTTATTAACCATTCGGGATGACTAACTGCGGAATAGGGAACCAACGGATTACCACGAGATCAGGAGTCATCGGGAACGAGAAAAAAGTGAGAGTTTTAAAGGAAGTGAGTTTTATAATCAGCTTTTAGTGTCATGCATTTAAGAACTCAGAAAATTAAAAAAGAAAGCTTAATTGTTCAACCGGCTTTATTATTTCTTACTATTTACTGTAATTTTCAAGAAATTAGAAAATTGATTCACAAAGAAAAATTTAAGAAAGGGATACCTTTTTTTAATTGGTGAAAAAATGAGTCAAATGAGTCCTCCACCCAGGGCAGGACGGGAGGGACTGTCAGACTTGTACTGACTTTCTTTCAATAGCCCTTTACGTTCCGTAGCCTCGGTTACCCGATAGTGCCGCGACCCCGGTAGAAAGGGTATCCCTAGGTCTCTTTGTGGTTTGGATCCATTAAACTACATTACGTTTTGCAAAATTAGGCTAGCGGACTAATACAAAATGAAAACTTAGATATGTGAAAACAGTACGAAGATATTATACCTACCACATTGTATTAGGACACCATAGTAGCAGCAGCAGTAATAGAGGTGCATACTCGCCCCACACGAGCGTGATGTATGGCGTTTTAATTAGGACTTCCTCACACGACGCCGACACCCGACCGAATACTGCATTAATACTTCTACGCATACATGTTACCCTGGTACTCGAGCGTTCACTTAAAAATAAAATAACAGGAATGAAAGATATGATGATCAAAGAGATTTCATAGAAAAGTTGGTGAGAAATAATGATTTAGTTGTTTGTGGACATCAAATGAAATTCTTCGATCTAAAATAAGTATTGTGTCTGAAATATGAATTTGAAACTCTTCGTGAGTCGAGTGGTCTTTTTGAAATCAACTAAATCTGTAAAAATTCTGCCATTCTTGTGAATTTAGAGCTTCTTTTATGTCTGAATCTAAATATGCTAACATATGTCGCATCATAGCTGTTTGCACTGACTGACAAGATTAATGAAAAGCTTGACAAAGTTTTAGTTTAGACTTTAATTTTAAAATACACATTCATACAAGAATATCTTAATATAAAAAATACCTCTACCTCGCTCACAAATCTCTCATATCATTCCAATCTAAGAGGAAACCTCTCCTTCCTTGAGATGCAAACGACATCGTTTTTCACGTGTAATTTGAATACGTTGGTTCTCCACTACGGATGCGTGGTAAGGTCCCAGCGGGTTCGTGGAAGCGCCGGGTCGGGGGTGATCCCACGCTATAAATATCAGCCAGATACCTTCACTACCCTTGGAGATTCTGCTGCCCTGGTATATCGATTGGAGTTTATATGGGATAGCGGTTTGTTTTTGGGAATCTACCATAACGACGAAAGGTATATGTTTCTGGGCTTTAATGTAATGGGAATCTATAATTTTGTTCGAGAATTTGTGCATAGACTTCTATAAAATTATTTAAAATATCATAATTTTGTGTTTATTTAATTCGTTAAATCGAAACTTTGAGACAGAAAAAAATAGATTTAAATCAGTTGTTGATGATATCTATAGTTCAAAATAATTATCTCCGTAATCCAATTAATTATTGTTCCGGCCTGTAAAACTAGAAATAATATGTATAAGTTACAACAAAACATATTTATGTGGCAAAGTTGCTTGTTACTCGTACAAATAAATTTCTGCGAAAAGACAAAGAGATTAGTTTCCCAAACAAATATACAGCAAAAACATAGTTTAATTAGAGTTTTGTACAACACACACATTAACATTAGTTACTTACTAATTGGATTGATGTTAATTAGAAGCAGGCGAGCCGCGAATAATTATTATACAGCTTGAAAACACGAAAATAACTTGTTAAGGCTAGTAAGTAGAAAAAAACATGTTTGTAAAGTATTTTTCGACAAATACATAGACTTACAAGTTTATTTGGCAAGCTCTTCTCGCCCTCAGATCCAATTTGCTAGACTTATAACCTAAGGTGGGTGGACCATGAAAGGCCATGCTCCTTCGAAGGCCAATTATTAAAATTTCGTAGTTATTGCCATGTGATGACAAATTCCTTCTATCTACATAAACATCCATCGAACTAGAAATCACAGACGCGGCGGCGAATCGCTCGCGCCACTATTTTGGCAGTACGGTCCCTCGCTTCATTGATATCGGAAATCGGCGACGTTAAAATAAGGTGGTGTACCATAGAAGGCCACTCTAACAAATAAACAGTTATTATTCGTTTATTTACTGGATAAATGAAACTAACAAATATTTAAGTAATACTTTGTTTTATTCCGTAATATATAAACCACTTCTTTTTATTGTAGATTTAATCGCTATTTATTAACTTTTAGTGTTAAATGACTGATTTATTATAATGGCCTTCTAAGGAGCCTTGTTCCTAGCATGGCCATCTGGAAGAGCTTAACAAAACTTAAGTTTAATGAATACTGATTAAAGCTAGTTAAAAAAAAGTGATTTATATGGTACACAATAAAACAAAGTATTATTTGATAATTTGTTTTTTTCATTTATCCAGTTAATAAACGAATAAAAAGCGTTTACTCGTTAGAGTGGCCTTCCATGGTCCACCCACCTTATTTGTATCTCCATATCACTCCTTTATCTTACTAATCACGCCTGAACGGAACTTCATGAATTCTGGCCCAGAGATTGTTGTATTGCCATGTATTCGATCCCGAATGGAAATATAGTTACCATCCCGAAGTCGTTGGCAAAAGCTACTAGTTTAACAAGAACCTATACATATACCTACCGTAGTGATAACATTGATTATAATTATGAACGTAAACCAATCGTTTAAAATATCTTTAGAAGCAAAGGTTAGACTAGCAGCCGATCTCAACATAATTAGAAAGAGCCTTGGCAGATAACTTTCTATAAAACAAACCAAAAATTACAATACAATGAAATACTAAATATATAGCTTGGTAGACCAAATAATGGTTTTAAATCACTGGCGCCAGTGGTAGGCAGACACACCTATAATACAGGCCACAAGGTTCTTTTCGGAATATAAACTGAACTAGTTGATGACTTTCAGGAAATGGCTTTCAGGAGAATATGCCCCGCTAATATTTACTATCTCTTACTTTAATTTTGTCGTTATTGTATTTTTGAATAATTATTTACGAACCACGGCAACCAAAACTCCATTACAGATAGCATCATAAACTTGTACTCTTGTAACACCGGGGAGTTTGATTTAAGATGCAAACTGATTGTAAACCGACGGCTCATTACTTATGCACATTATCGCCTCACCAACGACCCGCCCTCTTCATTTATTTTAATTAGTCCTATAATATTATTCTTTAACACTTAAGCACCCATCGTTAAAAGCTAAAAAAAAATGTTGTAAAGGGAAAAAGTTATCTATATGTTATAAAAACACAATAATAGAATTAAAATTTAATTAAACATGTTGGGAAAATGTCCTTTTATAGTTAATTGGTTGTTTATTAAGGGCGAGTCACAGTTGGCGGTTGTTGCCACCTTTCGCCTGTTAGAGATAACACACACTGTATCGGAGCGACTCGTCTACTCCGGACGTAAGGACCCGTGGTGACAGCCCACTATTTACATTTCCTATCTTTTGACGCACCTTGTTATGGTAGGGATAGAAAAAAGGACGTTCCAAATCGACATTTTATTAAACTTGTAAGGGTTTCAAAAAGTTATAAAATTAAGCAAGGTTGTCCACAGATATGAAACTAAATTTTCCTTCAGGTTTAATTAATGTCTTATAAGCCCAGTATTATCTGATTAACTTTTTTACAACAATTTTAAAATTAAACCTAAATAAATTAAATTCATCGATAACACTACAAAGTTACCTTTTTTTTTAGCGGCCTCACACCTTCACTCGTACATTTTTTTGCAACTTTAATTAAAATAAGAACTCGCTTTATTATGCACTCGGTACACGGTACGCGGGTCGCAGGACGGGAATTTTTTCGCGTCTTGTCGCAACTCGGGCCGTCACCGCAGCCTTAATGGCCGCGCTTGTCACGCGCCCGGGCCCTTATTTACGGGGCCCGATAACCATCTCCAGCCCAACCTGCTGCTCATGCTTATCCCCTAGTATGTACCTCAAATAAAAAACTACAGCAAACTTAATTAAGTTTATGAGGTTATTCTCTCCTATAGATTTATTTGGAATAGATGTTAATTGTTAGTGCAATTGGTTCTGCATTGTTGGTTGATTTTATTGGTGGGTTTTATAAAGTATTACTCAAGGGTTTATTTATTGTATAAAATTGTATTTCTTATCTTTCAATAAATCTAGATTGTACCGCTTTCATGTTTCTTGATGCCAATAAACAGCTGATACGATCTGCTCACTTTATAAATGAGTGCACCATGCTTAGGTAATGGACTGAAAACTATTTGATCTCAACTTTTGTAGTGTAGGGTATCCCTATTCAGTCGTGGGACTGTACGAATTACAGTGACCCCGGAACGTAAAGGGCTATTGAAGGACACCGTGGATTTTAGGCAGTACGAGTCTGACACTCCCTCCCGCTCTGCCCTGGATGGGAGGACTCATATGATGATTTTATTACGTAAAAAAAAGAGTATCCTAAGAATATTCAATTTTTTTTTAAAGAAACAAACAAAGATACCCTAATTTTAAGGAAGCGACGATTTCATAACATAACCAAAACAAACGTTAAGTGCTACATAATTTCATCTACCAATTCTCTTAAGGCTCTCATAATGGTATTATAGCAAATAAATCAAGTGAGGAATACATATGCCCGCTTCCCACCGCGCGGGATGGCGGGCTGCATCCCTCGGTGTCGTGACAAGCGGCCGTTAGCATCTAATGATGTTACAGCATGAAGCATCCCGCTGAATAGGATGCCCTTAATACTTGTACGAATATGTAACGATTTGTTTTTGTACAGAATTACTGGCTATGCCCCGCGGCTTCATCCACAGTTTCGTATTTCTTAAATCTTCTGAATTCATCAAATGAGTCCACCCAGGGCGACACGGACGGGACTGTCAGACTCGTACTGTCTAAAATCTACGGTGATTCTTCAATAGCCCTTTACGTTCCAGGGCCACGGTTACCTGATAAGACAGACCCGCAACCCCGGCAGGCTCTGGCACCTCAAGGGGGTGGGGGGGGCTTCAGATTGATGACAGCTCTTTAAAGAGCGCGTGAACACTCCGCACCTCAAAGACGCCGTCGACTAGTGTATTATGGTCCATGTACGAACGGCGAGTCACCAATTACTCGCCGTCTGCATGCCCGAAATTGACATTATGTAAACTTTGGCTTTTTGACCTTTTACGACCAAAAATGACGCGATAAATGCCTGTTTGTTTAAATGATTTAAAAAATGGCTAAATATTATTATTACAAGGTCGATCACTCTCGAACGTGATTTATCTAAAACTTAACTTTTGATCAGCCATTTCTCGTCAGTTATGGGAACTTGGTGATAATGATGGCACTGTTTGTCAAGGGTGGATAGAGTCACCTCCACGCATAACTTGTGTAGATTGAATAGCTAATGGATGGTGGAAGTTTCCCATGCGGATTAGAAAATGATTTAGGTATTATCAACTCATTAATATTTGTCAACAAAATAATAATCTATTCTGCCAATAAAAGCTTTAAAAAAAACAATATTTTGTTCTCTCTAAAGCAAAATAACAGAATACCCGTTGTTTATTTAAACGTCATAGGTCTTTTGTACCAGGGTATCCGATGTTCGAGGGGTGGTTGACAAATTGCGTTACAATTGAAGTAGACGTTTACACCCGCACCCTCTATGCGCTCCTGCTACCCTAGTATTAATATGGTATGGTTCACTATAAAATCTTCGGTGTTTTGTTTTATTTTTTTATTTTACAGTCTTTTTCAATTCCCTTAGTTACAAAATATCTGAAACCTATGTAGGTATGTATTAAGTATAAGTAAAAATTACTGAAAATTGCAATACTTCAAAGGAATATTATCATCATTATCATCTACCTAGCATTTTCTACTATGTTGAAATGGGTTTCCAGTGTAACCGGTTGGATCTTATTACCTGCATTTTACAAGGATCGAATTGTCACTTACTTGCTTATTTTTTTCGCAAATTAAGTATATAGCTCTATTTTTCTCCTCTACCAATTTGCTCCCCACTGAATAATACAGTTAAATATAAATTCATGTTTTTGGTGTGAACAACCATACTCAGAGGGTGTCCCATTGTTGTATTGTATAGTGATTAGTTCACGTACCTATAGTGCGGCAGGGGGCGCTGGAGTGCTCTCGATACAAGAGTCATCACTGGACGAGGGGATAAATAGGATATTTATTTGTTGATGGTATTTTGCAGTATGCAATTGTAGTTCTTGAGTGAAGATACTTTTGGGACTATTACGGGAGAATAACGAGACAAATAGTAAAATTTCGGGAGTAAGTCTGAGGGTCTGAAACGGCCACATAGCAATATTACAAATGATTCACTTCGTGAATAAGTAATTCAAGAATAGCCAATGACGTTGCTGGAAGTCACTGGAAATGCAAGCAAGTTCGTGCAATTCCTGCAACGCCATTGGCTATTCATTCACGAATGTGAATCATTTAGGATATTGCTGAGTGGCCGTTTTAGACCATCTGTAGACTTAGAGAGTAGACGAACATTATTGAATCTCATAATAAGGGAAAGTGTCGGAAATGACTCGGGTTATTTTTTCAGCAAAACTGTACGAGCAAAAATTATGAGATATTTTCGCAAGGGTTTAGACCACTATTAATCATTTTACAAAAATCAAATTAACCTTCTTCCACTACACAAAATGTTCAACCAAATCAGCACACACATTAGTACCACATGTCGTTTCCCTTCCTCACAATGGACACCCCATAGACACCACCATAAGAATCAGTGCGTTCCTCTCGCCAATCCATCTCGCGTGCCAATTAGCGACCCCATGCATGGTGCCTGGCTCTTTGTATGGGGACCTGACACGTGGTTTGTTTTTTATGTGAATGCTCCTTTTTTGTTCTGTTGGCCTGGTAGGATGGAGTATCGGATGTTGGATTAATTTGTGGTTGTTTTGATGTTTTATAGGCTAATGGGATGGGTGTGGTCTTCAATGTTACATGGAAGAGCGTTATATTAGATTTCTTCTCATATTTTGAGCTACCAGGGATTACAATGGCGAAATACCATTTTTCATCAACCTAATAGCACCCAGACATAGTGTAAAACAAAGTCTATAGCCGCGTCTATGAGGCCGATCGCTAGAATATAAATAAACTAATAGCATCTACCTTAGCTATGTTACCCTGGTATCCAGACGGCCGTCTACTAACACCATTGCCTCAAATACCTAACAGAGCTGTTAGTTTCGTCTTCATTGACTCATGCAGATAGTTCTCAATCAACAGAAAGTAATAAATCTATCTTCACATCAAAGCATTCGGCAATTAATTGGTCTCTTTGGCCAGTTTAGACACTTTATGCTCTAGACTAGGGTTGGACATCTGACAGGTGATGATAGCTCCTTGCAACCATCATGTCATCTTGTGCCTGATATGTCGGCGTCCTGCCAAGTCTGCACTTCTGATGATGTTAAGATTAACGATCAAACATATTTTTATTGGTATACTAGGTCTCTGATTCATAGCCCAAGTACTGGAAGCATTATATTGAGTAAGGAGTAGAAATGTCACTCTTTAAATGTTTTCATCGGCCGTAAATTCTAGACAATTAATGTTCCAGTCTATTTCATAAATCTTTAAAAAACCTTTGTAGGTACAAACATACATAATATACAGGAGGCCGCGACGACATTATTTAAAACGCTTGAACACACATTAAAACAATAGAACAGACTTTGATTTACACAATTATTGTACATATAAATTAAAACTAACGAACTTTTTACGACTGTCCGTGTTCTTGCGTTTACGACGGTATTCGGAAACACTCGACTATTTTCGTTTTTCGACGCCATCTTTATGACTACGGTACTCTTGTATTATACCTTCATTTATTTAATGTTAATAAGTGACTGTCGTTTTAATTGTCAGCTTGTTTTTTCGGTTTTGTGGTGTTAATGTGCCCATAACAGGTTTTCCGAAAATCCTGTCCATAAGTCTCTAATTAAGATGTGTACACTGTGTCTCATGATTGAACGAATGCATTTCTGCATGCGGGCTTAATACTTGCATTAAAAATGGATGAAACGCCTTGTTTTGAATATTTATGCTTTCGATTAATGGACATTATTATCCTTCATTATCTGAAATATCTTGTAATTATTTCATGTTGCCTGAGAGAATGTTATCATAGTCTTTACTTCCCTCTGGCCTTATCCCAATTTATTATGAGACAGCTCAGCACAGCCTTCTTTTATACTTGTCTATGGCTATTTATCTCATTAGTTACTTACTTACCTTTTAGCCTTATCATAAAACAACACTTTGGCAAAAGATAGGTCACCTAAGTACATCATCGATTTGTCTAAGCCTGATTTACAATCTTTCTCTCTCTATTTTTCCAGGTCTTGAAGTACTGCGAGCACCTGCACGGCAAGTGGTACTTCAGTGAGATACGCGCCATCTTCTCGCGCCGCTACCTGCTGCAGAATGTCGCCATCGAAATGTTCCTCGCCAGCAGGAGTGAGTATACTTACTTTGTTATGACATAGTAGGCCGCATGTTGGACAAACATACTAAGATTTCTTAAAACTTTGAATAATGTTATACGACCAACTAAAATAAAGGGTATTTCAGGTAAACATACTGAACATTAAAAGAAAAAAAAACCTGAAATGTTGAAAAAGGCTATGTACACGACTAACTCCTTTTCCCCATAAAATAGAACTACAAAACTCCACTTGCTACAAGAAACAAGCTCTCCTTCTAATTTAATGATTAATGTGAAAAAAATTGTATAGGATCAACTTCTAGATTTACCCTTCAAGTAGTCTTTGTTTTAAGTTGTCCAGATAAATTATCTGGCAATGTTTTGTGTCAAATAGAACATTATTTTACGGTTGTCCAATACGCGGTCTACTAAGTCAAAAAACATTTGAAACATTTTTGAAAAATAACTATCACTTTGTAATGCTGTAAAAAATTCTAAGCATGCAATTTCTCTGCTTTTTTCAATTGAACACCACGTGTATTGAGCTTTCTACAAAATACATGAGGAATATGCAAGAGTTCTCTTTCCAGTCTTACAAGATCAAATAGAATATCAGTACAACAATGACGAAAAGTATTGACATCAATGTTTGCAGTTTTGCACGCGAGTGTTTTTGCACGCGGCAGCATCCCCCCACTGCACGCTGTTGATAAAACTCTTGCGAACATCTGATCTCCTGGTACTTTTGATTAATTGACGCGAAGAAATACATCCTTATTATACGACAAGCTAAGAATATTGCTGAGATGCTGTTACTTTTAAAAGCAAAAATATTATTCCTATTACTTTTCTATGAGCAATATACGTTCTAGAAGCCTTCAGATTATTGAATACTACTAGGCGCAAAAAATTAACGCGATGCCTAATACAA
Organism: Agrotis puta; assembly: GCA_943136025.2. Lineage (NCBI taxonomy): Eukaryota > Metazoa > Arthropoda > Insecta > Lepidoptera > Noctuidae > Agrotis > Agrotis puta. The sequence continues at coordinate 795,577 of OW964181.2, forward strand.
CAGTCAAAATGATGGATATAGTTTATTAAAAAGAGAGGAATCTATAGTTAAAATAGGTTCAGGTTTAGTTATTGCAGACCCAACCTCTCGCACCGGTGACGCAGCTGCCCCGTTCCCGGTGAATGAACCCAAGTATTACACGTGAAATAATTAGATGTCCTTCATGTTTCAGCGTCGATATTCTTCGCGTTCCCCGACCAGGCCACCGTGAAGAAAGTCATCAAAGCACTGCCCAGGGTTGGTGTTGGCATCAAATACGGCATACCACAGTCCAGGTTAGTGATGTCATATGCATTTTCAAATGATTTTACGAAGATAATATAGAATATTCTTTATTATATACACCATACAATTTACGGACAACACAAGATATATACATTAACACAAGATAGAACTTGTAACTAGGGAAGCCTACTTACCAAACATTGTTTGACTCGCAAAAATGAATAAACGAGCAATTTTAATCCGACATGACATTATTTCTTAGTATCGTTCAGGTGTTAGTAAACTGTCTTATTTATTTATTTTGCAAGTAAGCAACTAGTTGCTTATTTATGCAAGTAAGCAAATCACAAAATAAAATAGGAACTTTATTTTTTATGTAATTATTTTCTACATTGACAATCAATAGAATGTGCTGCCATCTAGTGATCGCATAGCGTATTAAAAGGCTTCGATTCAACGCGACCTCTTTACTATGTTGTAAAAACCTGTGTCGGTGTTTCTTGTAATAGATAGATGGCGCTACTTACATCATCATCACCTGCCTAGCCTTTTTTCAACTATGTTGGGATCGGCTTCCAATGGAACCAGATGTAACTGAATATCAGTATTTTACATGAAGTGGTTACCTAATTGACTTCCACAACCCAGTAACTGGATACGATACCCCCGACTGGTTGTCACAGTTTCAAGTTTCTGCCTAACAGTTACGAATAAGGTCTACAAGAGATGGTCGCGGCTCTTAAGAATTACCGAGACCCCGGTACGTAAAGGGCTATTGAAGGACACCGTGGATTTTAGTCATTACGAGTCTGACAGTCCCTCCCGCCCTGCCCTTGGTGGGAGGACTAATTTGATGATTTTATTTACCACGCTAAAAAAAAAGTCTACACGGCTTTACAGATTTTCTGAGAAACGGTCACCCATCCACAAACCAATCTCTGCAAACGTGGCTTAGCTTTGAAGATCGGTCTGTGCAGCTGTTATTATTTGGTCTCGAGCTATTCTGCTACTTAAAACACATTATAAAAATCGAAACTGTAAACACTTACCTTGTCACCTATTTTAAAACTGACCTACTTTATAAGTAGAGCTTTTATTCATTTATTAGTTATTTCATCACTTTATCTCTCCACTCTATTTCTATAATCCTTGTGCTAAATGTCCATATTTTTAAAAATCTATTATTAATTTTAAGTGACATCCTTGGCTTCTTACCAAAAATAAGAAAATATCTATATAACGATCCACGATAAAAAAAAGTTCTCATTTCTCCAGTGTATCCCTATCTCGTATCATATCCAGGTCAACAGATATAGTAATGAAACAAACATTGTAAACAACTCACTTCTTTATTCACACTTCATCACAGCATTTATCTTTCATTTATATTATGTAAGTCCTCCCCTTATCGTAAAACACATACATTCACCCTGTATACAGCTTCTGCTCTTACATATTAATAGATAATCCTAGATCTTCTTTGAGGAATAAATAGCAATGCTTATTGCAGTATAACAAACCTATAAAAATATATCTATTAACTACGCGGTATAAAAATAGTAGTTACTTTATTAATCACTTCAGTGCCTTGATTTTGTTACACCAATTTGTACTTAAAACTAAGCAAAACTTTCCTTTGTCGTCACCTTGTATTACAACTATTATTTATCACTACTGGAATGTAACATCATCGAAACTTTAAGAATCGTCCTAATTTAATACTGATCACAAACTTTACAAACAAAATACTAAAAATAGTTAACTATACAAATTCATTGGTAACTTATTGTTTACGTCTAAAAGTACTAGGCTAGCATAAGGCGGCGGAGATCACTCGCGGTGGCCTGAAGTCTTCTTGCTTTCATCTTGCGTCCAGTTCTTTTCTAAAGATATAGTAGCACCAGCGCTGTGTCGCCTTTGTACTGGTTTCCCTTCTATTGATAACGGCTTCTCCGTCGTGAACCCAACTTCGGGATCAACTTCTTTCTTCTCATCATCGAACTGTTTCATAATTTCTGTCAAAGATTTCCCTTTTGTTTCTGGTAGGAAAAGGTAGCAATACGCAGCTCCCAGGAGCGCACAGAAACCGAAGAGGTATAACGTTCCGTTACTAGTTATCATTTTTTCTAACTGAGGGTAAGTCTTAATGTTAAAGAAGATGAGGACGTATGCGCAACATGAGGTAGCGCCGGACATGACTCCTCGGATGTCGTGAGGGTACAGTTCCCCGGACATGATCCAGGGTAGCTGCAGGAACCCGACCATACTGAACGACACGTGCAGAAGGATGCACGCGAGTTTAACTAGGGGAGGTCCGTTCACACTGTCGCAGACCGCCGCACCCAGCATAGTGATCCCCAGCAACAGACCTGACGTCGCCGCCAGCGTTTTTCTTTTGAAGCTGTTAATGAGACAGGCTCCCACAGCGCCCATGAACACCCGCACCCCACCAACTATGATAGACGCTGTGAACTCATTGACGCTGGTCCCGACAGACTTGAAGAAGTCAACAGCGTAATACAAAATGACGTAGATACCAGACATCTCTTGGAATATAAAGAAGATAATGAGTAGGAGGAACGGTTTGACGACGCTCCTCTTCTTGAACAGACTTAGTTTCTGTCTGAAGGTCATGTCTCCTCCTTTCCTGTCTTTGGTAAACTCCATGAGCTCTTCTTGTGCTGTGCTGTTGTTCTGTCGGAGCCAGAACATAGCGTTGTAGGCTTCCTTCATCTGCCCTTTGGATGCGAGCCAGAGAGGTGACTCAGGGACGAAGTACATTAAGAAAGGTGTTAGAAGGGACACTCCTGCGCAAATAGCTGCGACTTTCCGCCAGTGTACGAAGGCTCCCAGGAAGTAGACGATAAAGATGCCGGTGGACACCAGGCCGGGCCCGATGGCGCTGAGTACTCCTCGCTTCTCCGGTGTCGTGATCTCCGCCACGTAGATATAGGAGACCGTTGACATACCTGCAACGCGACCAGGTAATCTCATTAGGAACGCTGTTAAAGTGTGAAGAGTTGCCACGGTTCGTTAGTTTAGGTTTCAATTACTGAGTCATCCAATTTTCACCAGTCGTTGACTTTCGTCATTTTAACTTGAGATAAGCCAACAACTACTATTATTTATGTCAGTATATTAAATACCTATAGTTTTTTGTGACGTCACAGTCTGTGACTAATCAAAATACGAGTACGATATGCTGTTACAGAACTGAAATTCAATTGAGGGATATTTTCTTTCTCAAGAAGTGAAAAGTTGGTTTTGTGTACCATTGCTGTTGCTACTCACCAATGGTAAAGCCAGTGATGAACCTTCCAACGCATAGGAAGATGTAGGTCTCTGAGAAGGCGATGACGAGCCAGCCCACCAGGTTGGGCAGCACGATGGACTGCAGCAGCAGCCTCCGGCCCACGGCATCCACCATCATGCCGCCTAGCAGGGCCCCGATGGGGTTGGATATCACACCCAAACTTGCTGAAAGACAAAAATAAATACTTTAGATAGTGGTTTTAAAATTGACGAATAGCACACAAGCTTATGCCATTGTTAGGACATAGATCTTTTGTTTGTGATAAAACAAATGCTGATTTGAAAATATTCTTATATCGGAGATTTTCACGAAGATTCACTGATACTTTTCTTATATTTTCTTTAGTAGTAATTACCATATCAATAATGAATATACTATTGACTGCTCTATACCAGACTTATCTAAATCTTGCATCCCCAGCCTCATGTTAAATCCAACCTTATCACATCGAACTCCTTGTTCACATCGTAACCATAAGTTCTCATACCCTCACTTGGTGCGTGCCCCGCCATAAGGCGCTCAGCTTACGACCCTACCTCCTCGTGTCACTTATCTCCTAGTACAAATGATGTGTTTGACTACGCTATCTCGACTGCGCATGTCGGCAGTTCGCGTCAATATTTAATTTTGCGATGTCAACAAACATATTGTTATGCTATGTTTATATTGATAGTAACTATCTTCTGTATTTTATAATTTTGAACTAATGATGGACCGGAATTTTGTCCTATAATCCGAGGTTCGATTAGAATTTACTTCATCGAAATTTTCGTCATCCATACCTAGCTACTACTTACTTTCATGAAAACGTGTTTTGCGACAAAGCATTATTTTTAGCGACCTCGTTGGGCGAGCTCACGTGTCGCCCTGGCATCAGCCCCGTCCCGAAATAAAACGTAAACATTTTAGCACTATCCATTCAATTCGGCCGGCAGCATCACTTTCAATCTCTTTGTTTACATTCATATTTATTTTTGAAAGATATTAAACCCCTAGCTAAAGTAGGTCTACATAGGTACAACCACAATAGCCATAAATGACGAAATTTATAAAAAATAGGTAAGTGCTATCGCACTGTTAAATAGTCCTTTATACAAAGCCAATGTTTGTATTTATTATCTTTCTAACATGTGATATTGAAAAACAATGTTGAGACATAATAAAATTAACACGCATTCACGAATCATTGTTAACGTCATAGTAATTTATCAAAGTAATTGTTACAATACATTGTAATCAGATGTCTGCACTCAATAAATAAAACACATTTACTATGTAAACAAACGCTATTTACTTAATTACAATACTGTTACATAAATAGTGCCCCCACAATGTCATGACTTTTCTTTATGAAGGCATTTCAGGTTTTAGCCTTTCAGGTGATATGTAAAATATAGCTTACCTATCCATGAACTCTGCTCGTACGATAATGTTGGATGTTCACTAGTGTACTGGGGCAGCAGAACCGCTGAGAAGCCTTGGCAGAACCCCACCGATATGTTGATGGACTGCGCGGCCAGTGCCGCCAGCACCTGAAATATATGAAGTCCTGGTAAAGTGAAAGTCGGTTAAAATTGCTGCCCTAGTAAAACTATGTCTTTGTAGGAAAATATCATCAATAATAATTATAACATCGCATCATAACGAATTTAATACGCTTTTCTTAACAATCCCAGAGTAGTACATCCATTCTTCTCTTCGATCAATAATAGTACTATTATTGATCGAAGATTCTTCTTCGTTGAGATAGGTTGGTTGTGCCGTGTTTACCTCAACCGGTTAACTTGTCAGTCATCATAACTTTATAACTGAACCTACTTGTATAATAACATCAAATTATCGCAAAACGTATAGTTAACAACAGCTGTCCTCACGTGTTTTTGTAAAATGTCTACATTAACAACAAAACATAAACATACAGGCTTTAAATTATAGCCTTCGCCCCCCTTATTACGTGTGATGCTAACATAATTCTAATTGGCGAACGGAACTATCCGAAACTTACAAGTTTTCGTGAAAATTTCGCGCTGTGACCTTTTTCGGTCAACGACTCATTCCGTCAATAATGAGACGAATGTCATTAACTAGAAGTGACAGAATCCGGTACAGAGGCCATCCCATTTGTGGCAATAAGCAAGCAATCAAATAATTGGACCGTTAAGACCAATGAATACCCCAATAGATATTTGGACATCAAGAAACAATTTACATTTCGGACTAGTTCGTGAAGCTAAACCTCAACGAGAAATATTGAAAATCCTAATTCAATTTTAAGAATAACTGATCATGCAGAATGACCCTGAAAACATATATTAACGTAGATAATATATTTACGACTGTGATAATTAATCAACTTGTAAAACTATCGGAAATATACAATTAACTATGTAAACACGATATATTTCAAAATAATGTGTGTACTAAGAACAATGTACCATACATTCATGAATTTACTCAAACGACGTTGACAAAACATCTACAGTGACTAAGCAATCATCAACACCGATGTTTATCTTCAAACGTGCACTGAAAAGAAAATTATAGTCCACCGTTGTAGCCACGTGCTCAACTAGGCAGCACATAATACCTGCAGTCTATGTCACCCTGGTAGATAGACGATCATTACTATAATTAATTGACAATTGTCTAACAATCTTGAGGCAATAAAAGTCTTTTTTTCGTAATGTCTCTATAGATTGATAAGTGAAATTTTCATAGGACCAAAATTTTACCAATCAAACATTATCCTTCCACTTTATAATAAGGATGAAACTCTATTTAAAAAAAAAAATTACAGATTGAGGTAGGATTATGTGCTGGCGTCAGTACATTTGAACAAAAAGTTTACATGCGTAATAATAAAATACGAAAAAACAAATTTCAGGTTTTTCCCGAATTTCATAAACTTTAACAATTTGATACCATTAAAATGTTCTTAATCATTTTACAAAACGCGTGTTTATGTTTTTGTTTTCGTGTGCAAACTTGTCAGTTTTTTCCTGTAATGTCGAAGCACATTAAAATGATGAATGAGAATTTACATGCGTGTAAGTGGTCTATAAATGGCAGTCAACTGCCGGAACAGTATAACTGGGGAACGATTCTTGTGATTGTGCAAACCACCATTACACCGCGGTATGTGGACGGACCCTAATTACCGTAAATAACTAAATACTCTCTTAAAAAAAAAAAACATAATTTCGTTGCCTACAGAACAACAGCATTTTTCAATTAAAGTAGATAAATTCCAGCATTTTTTTAAATTATACTGATATCTATTCTTAATTCGTGATGCCTAGGAGTGTAAGCCCGTATCGAATTGCCATTTCATTTAAGTACACAAGGCGTATGTATAGCTGTAATTATTGATATGATAAGATGAAACCGCATTTAATATAATGACCAAAGCCCAGAATAAGTAGATTGATTTGGGGGGGGGGTATATTAATATGGACATGCCTCCGGGATACCGGGATTAAATTGTTAAGAACATGTAGGATGAAGACATATAAGCACTCGGTGTTGCCCACGGCTTCGCCCACGTGCATTTCAAAAAAGTAGAACTATAGTTATTCCCGTAGAAATGTTTTCTGGATAAACTGTAATCTATGTCATAATCCAGGGTATAAGCCATCTTTATTTCAAAACTCAGCCAAATTGGTTAAAAATCCCGTAAGTACTGAAATGACACGGATGTTTCGGGAGGTTCCTGTGTCTGATGAGGAGGGAGGAAACGCCTGGGTGTCATCACTGCGAAGATCGTCTGGAGGACACGGTGGAGCATACGGTGCAGGACTGCCCCGCTTGGGCAGAGCACCGCCGTGTCCTCACGACGGCGATTGGCGGAGACCTCTCGCGCCCGGCATTGGTCGAGGCCATGCTGCGAAGGAGGAGGCGAGCCGCGTGAGGGGGAGGACAGCGACCTCCCTCCACCCCAGCCGCAGTGGTGGACGCCCACGGCGTCGGACGTCGCAAGACGATCTCCGGCCACCGTAGGCGCGGGCATGCGGGCGGCGAGTAATGGGCGACTCGCTGTCCGACCATGTACCATGCCCGGGTCGACGGCGCGTTGTGTTCCACGCGCGCCTCAAGGAGTGTCAGCATAGTGACGGGGCCTGTAGAGGGCCAAAGCCTGCTAGGGTCGCGGGACCAAGGGATTACCGTGACCCTAGTACGTAAAGGGCTAGTGAAGGACACCGTGGATTTTAGTCAGTACAAGTCTGACAGTCCTTGCCGCCCTGCCCTGAGTGGGCTCATTTGATGATTTTACCACGATAACAAAAAAAAAAAAGTACTGAAATGAAATCCCGGGAAAAAGGGTTATCCATGTTATGATTTCTATGAAAAGTCGTGAAACAAGTACATAAAATTAATCTACCTACTCCGGGCCATAATTATGACGGAAGGCTTAACTTGAGTTTAATCTGTCTATGAATGACGTATGATTCAGAATCTGAAAATTTGTCTTAAATTATAGATCACGCATTTCCACACGTTCCCGCGGTCTCGAACAGAGTAAGTACTGTGATATTATTAACAAGCACGTGTTATTACACGCGTGTTGGAAAACATTGGGAACGAGCCTATGAATGACGATTATTTTTAGACGAAAGTACGATGCTCCAATGTCCGCAGATATACGAAAAATCTTTTATTGTTAAGGAAACCCAATAACTGGCGGTCGATCTTACAAGAAAACTCTTTATTATTTTTTGTTTAAAAATTATGTTGAGCCAAACTAGGAAATTCTCCTATATTGATGGTGCGTTCACAAACATAGAAACTCACATACACAAACGCCCAGACTCGAAACTGTACTGAACCCGCGACACGCAGCGCAGCCATCAATAGCTCAGCCACTGCGCCAAACGTGCCATCCTCAAACTCACTGCTTTCTGTGTTTTACAGTACTAAGAAAAAGAGATACTTTTAAATAGACTAGCATCTCGGAAAAGATACTCACAGTGAGAGATACTCCGATGGAATCGAAATACTTGTCTGTGTCAGTGTACATTCCCACTGGCTAGTGTACCCAATGCCTTATATGTACTAAACTGCGGGCGCCTTGCAGCTCTTTTATATATTATATTTATAACCCGCCATAACGAAATAATAATACCATGGAAGAGCCGGTTTTTACTAAAATATTATGTAATCTGTGTTTTAAAAAGTTAAACTATTCCATTTATCCAGCTGTTTGTTTCAGTTAATTAATTACCTAAAATCTCGTATAAATTAGGCATATAATTAGGCTAAAAATAAGCAGTTCAGTGGAACAAACCCATTCAATAATAACAAGATACAAATAGTAAATGTTATCCTTCGGAATATTTGTAATTAAAATCAGAATGAAGTAAAAAATTCCCGGTTTCTTCTTATGTAAACATTGTGCAATAGTGTTTACAGTAACCAGGGAGCCTAAAAAGACTACGCCAGTGGAATTAATAACTTTTAACTTATTATAAGAACATACCTAATATGAATTACGATAACATTAGTAAAACTGATTTAGATTTACAATTTGTAGTATAAACTGCTTCCGCCACTAATTTTCCTAAAGTAGCAATTTTGAGCACCCAGCTTAAAGTTACCTGAATATTTAAAACAGATCGCTAAGTTTGACAAGTGCGATTAATCCTGTAATGTCACTTCCAGTTAATTTAACTCGAAATCAGCCTGAGTGAACGTAAGGTCGTGTGTATTTTTCACGTACCATTTTATCGGGTGACATTTTCTATATGTGACATTATATACAGACAGACTGACTATTCTAGTTAATTCTAGAATTTTGAACTCATTTTTATACAGCTAATTTACATTTTTTACGTTTCTATTTTTGACGTCAAAATATATTTGCATACCGAATTTATTAGATAAAGAAAAACATTAATAGTTAGTTACCATCATAATTTTATTGTTCTTTAATAAATCACTAATCGTTTATTTAACCAGTCAATCTATAATTTTGCAATACATGTACCAGGTTAACATAATATCGGAAGGATGTGGACAAAGATACCGTGGTAGAGTAGTAACCCGCATGTGGGCAACCTTGACCGTGCCGAGACCGTGTTGCCTTCACTCCGACTACTCTGAGCTCTTGTTATACTTCTTAGAACCTTATGTTTGCCTGGTACTTGTGGACTAATTTCGAGCTTTATTTATTGAAAGCTTTTTAATTCTCTATTAGTTAATTGAAAACTATAGAGTTTATGAAGTTTTCATTAGCATTTTTTTTTTTGTAATTTTTAATCATGATGTCAAAGAAAACCCTGCTAGTAAGCCATTAGCAATGTCAGTTTTGGCTATATATGGTTTTTAATAAAGCCACTGTTATTCGGCAGTAACTTTTTAACAGTAATTTTATATGTTCACACTGCGTTTTCAGCCAATTACGTAGTTAGAGAATATTTTCACTAGCAGTGAACCAATCCATTATTATTTTTAGCCATGTTTTCAAGCGGTTTTTCCATATATACCTATGTACTCGCGCAGGTCAGCGACTCCCGTTTAAAAATTATTATTTGTTCATACCTAAATAATGCAGAAACAATAAATTAACACAAAAAGTCTCTTCGATACACGGATGATTTAATCAACGTTTTTTGTTGACTTGTTCTAAATGGAAATAGGAACGACATTTATGGCTAGAATTATTATTCAGTACAGGTGTTGGTGTTTTTTTTCAAGCTAGCAAAAACTTATGAATTCTTTGTCAATGATTGAGCACTAGACAACTAAGCTTACAATGGAGAACTTAATTATTTGTTCTATTTACTGCAAAGGAATCATTATTTTCGTAGCGAAATATATATAATGAACCGACCTCATCATAAATCGGTGAGCCTGAAGCAAAATAACCACGTGCGAGACTTTCCATGCGTAAATAATTATATAAATCAGAACGTATTGATTTAATCAAGAGCAAATCGTTTTCAATTGTAAATAATTCAATTATAGCAAATTGAAAATGTTAGTAGATATTTGAATGTGATTATTTATTATGTTGTCCTCAATAATTAAAGCTACTTTTGTGATTGAGAGCCAAACTAACCTATCAAGATGACCCCTATAAATTTTGAAAAATCTACGGGTGTAAACTTTCAAAAATGATCTCCAGATCATTTCTGAAAGTTTCAGTGACCATTATTTAATTTTTATTTCAATGTAGAAAAAAAAATTGTACTTGTTGATTTTTGAAATAATACAGATTATAATCAGAATATTACAAGTAATGGTACTAGGCATTCATGTTCTGCAATCGGTCGATAATACGTATATTGTAATAGCGGCAATGGCCCCAGTAAATAAACAGACCATGTCTGTGAATAATGGATAAGTTTAATATCAATAAAAACATGCTGGTTATGATAAATCAGCTCTTTCAGGTACCCAACTATATTTGACTGTACATATTTATTTGGGTTCCTGATGCTTTGAATTAAAGATCGGTTTAGAGTTAAAGTCATAACAGTTTCCAAAATGTGATCGATGGTCGGACCTTTGTCAAAATTCTGATGTATTTATGTATGATTGTAAAGAAATTCATAAAAAAAGTTACCGGTCGGTAGCCTGACCCGGTATACTTGAAACAAAAAATATTTTTATTTTTATTTTTTTTATTTAAGTATCACGTCAACGTTTGTTACGATGTGTTAAACATTTCTTAAAGAAAAGATGGTTTTTGAAGAAAGAAAAATTCAGTAGCAAGTGGGATTAGAACCCACGTCTTCTGGATAAGTACTCCAGACGAATTACCAATTCGGCCATCGCAACTCACGCTTGCAAGCTGAAATCCTCTATTCCCTTTGTTTGAACCGATAACACTTCATGACATTATTTTATTACAAGAAAAGTTTTAATAGTTGAACAAAAAAACTGTGTGAACAGACATTGTGTGATTAAATATCTGTTATATTTTGAAAGGTGCAAAAGCGATATATCTAAAGAAAGACAAACTAGGTAAATAAACCAAATATATGTAAATATATCATGCCTAACCTTTTCCAATTATATAAACAAACTAGCAGCCCGTCCTGGCTTCGCACGGTTGGACATGGTGTATAGCCTGTGTTATTCAGGGCTTTCTAATGATGAAAACAATTTTACAATCGGTTCAGTATTTTTGAGTTTATTCATTACAAACATACACACACAAAAATACTAATCTTTCCTCTTTATAATATTAGTATAGATATAGTTATGATGGAAACTATTACTCCATGTGTTTCAACAAAAAATATTACGTAAACAAATTATAAACATAACTGCCTCCATAAAATGTAAACAGATTAAACCTGCCTCAATATTGTTTACATAAAACCTACTATTCGAGAAATATCTCGTTCTTGTTAAAAATATATAACCAACATACAGTTTCATATAATATGACATATAATGTCGCCGTTTTCTCCTTCCGCTTCCGCTCGGTCAATTATAATTATCATTAAAGACAGATATAATTCACCTTGATTATCGGTTACTTTCGTTGACGTTTTGTTTACTATATAATGTACTTTATATTCTACATATATATACCTATGTATATTTATAACGTTAAAACGTCCATCTGTCTATCCACTCGACATTAGGAAGTGGAACCAAAATTAGTTATTTTTCCGTTGCTATTTTGATAACAGGAAGCAACGTTTTACCACAGGTTTTACTGTCAAATCTTTACCATTCCACTCTCCGATTTACAACAGTTATCGAACAAAGAAATTTTCAGAAAAATAAAATATCTTCAATACTGAAGTTTTCTCAATGTAACAAGTTCTTAGACACTTCATTATAACTTAAAGTAGATCATTAAACATGTGTTATGACGTCACACATAGTTGAATAGGTGCATAATTATCGTGTAATTCGTGTGCGTCTGCGCAGCACTGTGCCGGTCATTCACGAAGCGCGTTATTGAACTTGAACGAGCGGCTCCGAAGTTTGACCGACTCACGGCCATTCTCTTATGTAACAGCGTTAACAACATTTGTTGATGTCTGCAATTATGATGATAATTTATGCTAAATTGATGTGCAATATCGTGATACTTTTTTGCTTATGTTAATTTTGTGGTTATATATAGGAAACTTGTCTTTTGTGTGTCAGTTAGTAGTTCTAAATCGAAGTTATTTAGATTGAATTAGGCTGATAATCAACACTTCATAATAACAAAGATTGCTCATAAAATTCACATCACTTCCTAATGTGTTTAGCTTAGATGAAGTGACGTAACAAAGTCTCCAACAACGCATTTCCTTGATTGAATATTATGTTTTTTGCCTCTGACTGGGAATTTCTCCTGTGTCGCAGGTGCGTTCACAAATGTAGAAACTCACATACACAAACGCCCAGATCGGGAACAACTACTTATAGGTCAAACAAATATTTGTTCCGTACGGGAATCGAACCGTCAGCAACTACGCCAATCGTGTATTGAGTTTGATTCTATTAATAAATTATCTGCTACAATAAGAAAGGTTTGTGATCCCGAACAGCGGCCGTAATATGACGTCTTACAACCAGGCTTGTTCCAGTGAGTGAAAGAGACAGAGCTATACAAGTCGTCTAGCGCCACCTCGTTCGCTCACTGGAACAAGCCTGGTTTGATGACGTCATAATACGGCTCCAGGTTTAACTAAACTTTGACTAGAACTCAATTTTTCTTATAGACAACAAACGAAGTCCTAAAATAAAAAGTTGCCAGTGTCGTAAAAAATGTAGGTATGTAATTTCAATCCGTAAGTTAATATTGTGCCAATGCTTATGTTTTGTCACTTGTGGAAGTTACTGTCCGATTATACATTGGACAGTATTTTTTTTTTGTTTTTTATACATTGTGTATAATTATTAGAACAGTTTAAAATTATCAGCTAAAACATTTTTTTTTTTTTGAGAAAGTAATCATGAATTGCAAAAATATTATAAATTGCAAATATCATAAATTAAACATTATTTACGATACTGGATCTAAAGTTAATTTTGAAATCGTCTTTGTTTTCTTTTGTTGTTTAATATACATATAATTTAAGCATTCAGATCGCTAAACATTTGTCGCAAACCCTTTGCAGCGACCAAAAACCGACACGTGTATAGAGCCGGCTTTATGTTTTTAACATTATCTCAAAAGTTTATTAAGATTTTTTATATATCCGGAACAAAACCGGTCCGGATTTCCGCACCGAGTTCAATAATTATAAAATTGGTTAATTTTTTGTCCGTTTTCGATATTTCCCTATTGACCTACTGACGAAAAAATTTAATGAGCCATTTTCCATATCAAAATGCCTATATAAATAAATCTTCACTGATGCGTACAAACCTTTAATTATTAGTTAAGTTTTGCCTAATTCTTGTAATAGACGTTTAAACATATTATTTGCTATATTTACATTGGATTATTGTCTTAGAATTAGCCGTTAAAACACTCACTTATGGTCAATGTAATACTAAAGCGTAAGTGAAAAAACATTACAAGCAATATGGAGTGGGCGTCTGAATTATTTAATTGCCTTTTACGATTATTCTCGCCAAACCTAACGACAATAAAGTTGCAAAATTCAGTATTTTCAAATAAATTTATCTCACCTTGCCCCTGACCCGGTTGTAAACGAAACTAGAACATGATATTTGAAAGGATATCGAGATGTACCAGTCATCACGACTCGCCATACTTTCAGATATCGGTTAAAGGACCCTGGCACAAAGGCCAGGATCGATACCTAAAGCCAAATGGAGATTAAACAATCGTAACTTGGCTCAATGGTAAAATATTAACATCAGTCCTTAGAGATTAATAAAAAATGCAATCGATACGGACGTTCGTCTAATTGACAGCTATGCGGGATTCATTACAATGACACGTTGCTATGTTATTTGTTGAGATAAAATTTTCCAATATTGTAAGTAATCATGTAGAATATGTGTGACATTTACAGTCACGTGACATGAAAAAACATGGCTGCTCAATATGTCTTCCAAAACATCTCCTTCCTTGTCAATTTTCTTTAAAAAAGGCACATAACTAAGCTTTAAATAATCATGTAGGTAGAAAAATACGTTACCATGTAAAGGTCGCCATAGCGGCACACCTTCCAGAAGCCCTTTATGCTGGAGAGCATGTTGCGCGCGCGCCGGTCGCCCCAACAGGCCGCGCCCGCGCCCGCCGCTGCCCGCGCTCCTCGAGCACCCCTGAAACAATACAACGCCTTCGTAAGATACAGGGAGAAATTTACTAGTGCTGTTAGATGAGGTCCTGGTACCTAAACATAATAAAGATATTGTTATAAAGAGAAGAATGGGCACACTCGTCAAAGATTTCGGTCAAGGATTTCGATATCGAATCTTTCAAAAAAGGTTAAAAAATAACTAAAAAAATAATAATGATGATCAAACTTTTTCAGTCAATACTCGTTTAATTCAGTATCTACTCGTACTAGCTAAAAAGCATGATTATTGATTGTTTGTGTTTTTACATGAAGATTAATTTTTACGCATTTTTACGAGAATATTTGTTATCGTTTTATAGGTACTTCTGTAGGGTTGTTGTAAATTCCCCACGAAAAAAAAGTATTGATCCTGTTCTCCTAGTACCTACTTTCTGTTCAGATTCCACATTGTGTCCTCGTTTTCGGTAGTTTTGTGCTAGATATTATTATTTTATTGTTCTGCTATCCGTGCGGAAAAAATGGGACGAATTTACAATAATCAAAATTTAAAAAAACAAAAACCTTTGGCTAATTTATACATACTTTCTTTCGTGGGGAATTAATTTTGAGGCAAATTTACAACAACCCCTTCTGTAGTCTATCATTTGTTAAACAATTCTGTATTTGAAATGCTTAACCAGCATTTTTCCCCTTCTTATATAAAGAGAAACTCGTATTAACGATGTATAAAAATGGCGTATCTCGTCTTTTGATTTTCGTTCGATAAAGTCTTAACTGGATAGTGAATCTCATGTACCTATTTGTGGCTTGTCCTGAAATTAAACAGTTTACAAACACCAATGACCTGTCCCCATAACCTTTTTTGTTCAGATCTATTTCATTCTGTACAATTCTTTTGAATGTATATTGTAAGCACCTACTTGTAACTATTTGGTTTACTGCGCCCATTATCATTGTTGATTAACAATAGACGAACTAGACTACAGTATTCAACATTAATCAAATAAGTAGTAAGTACATGAATGTTGCCTTTGTCGTACTGAAGCCAGTTTTTTCCGAAGTTTTCGAAATTTTCATCAGAACGTAATATGCGCATGCGATGACTGACGTTCACACTAACCATCATCATCTGCCTAGCCTTTTCCCAACTATATTGGGGTCGGCTTCCAGTCAAACCAGATGCAGCTGGGTTTTACATGGAGCGACTGCCTGTCGGACCTCCACAACCCAGTAACTGGGTAATACGATACCACATGGTAAGACTGGTAGTCAGACTTTAGAGCTTCTAACAGTAACGACTGTCAAAGATCTACAAATGACAGCGGGGACCAACGGCTTTATGTGCTTTCCGAGGCACGGAGGAAACTCGCTATGACAGATGGTCACCCATCCACAGACCAACCTCGGCAAGCGCGGCTTAACCCAGAAGATCGGCCTGTGCGGCTGTATTTATTTAGCCACTAACCAGACCGTCATAATATTATAAGTGCTAAAACTATGTCTTTGTTCTTAATAATTGATAAGCACAGTCTGAATCATCCGTATGCTGTGACAGCAATCTTCAATTTACGTCAAATTAAATATCACACAAAGAATTATTCCAATAGGTGATAACTGTTAGAAACAAAGCTAGACGTGTCATCTTACCCCATTGATAAATATTATATTTAAAACGCACAAAACACAATCCAGTCCTTCATAGAGTAACAAAATGCTAATTTAAACTTGAACTTCACATATTTATGAAACACGCACTCGATAACAATATTAGAACACTCATCACAGATCTTCCAGTTAAACTGTATCAAAGGAAATTTTCTTATTATTGTATTCTTTTTGATAAGATTGTTGAACTGCGCTGCCGACACTGAGAGAATGTCATTACTCTCTATCTATACTAAAAGTGGTTATGTCACAAGTCTAGGCACATAACGGTATATATATAGTAGTCGTATATAAGTCATATGTAAACAACTTGAGAGCCAATCATTTGACTATCGATTTCAGATCGCGGAGAGATAACTTTCCTCCTGTATCGATTATCATATCGATATGTTGGAGGAGATCAAAGGCGTACGTGATCTGTGTCTTATCTGACTCCGTCTGTAACATTTTGTAACAAAACAGGTCAATAAGGAGAGGATATACTTCGTCTATTTTTATCACATGAAAACATTACTCTTATCTTAAACTAGTAACCCGCCCTGGCTTTGTGCGTGTAGCAGGGTTAAGCTCTCAGTTGGGAAGTTTCGTTCTAAATCATCAATAATTACCATTACCGCCAACTTACACAAAATCTTAAGGAATTCTGAATTAATTACTCCTGACATTTGTGGAAACCGTATAAGAATCGGTTTAATGGCTTCTGGGGTTTAGACAGACACAGTGTCGCGTTAATAACTTACATGTCACAATAAGATGATAACATTTGATCAAGAATACTCGTTAATAAAGTAAGTAGTGCAAAATCATACACAGCACAGACAGTCGCCAGCACATCAAATTACCTCAGTCTATCATAAATAAATATATTTATACTACATAGTAAATACTAATTTTATTTATACATTTTCGACTTTAACACAAAAGAAAAAGGTTCATGTTCGTTTGGAAAAATTTACAGGTTTGGGTAGATTGTTTTACGTTGTGTTTTAGATGCCATCACCTAAGTTTTCCTTATTTTTTTAAATTACATCTCTGACTTTCTCTTGAGACTTTTTCATATCGATGATATTCTCGTTGTTTCGAAATTTCGATTCGATATGAGCCGATCGAACAAGTAACATCACTACAGTCCAAACTCTAAATACATATCTAGAACACTACAATGTTTCACGGGACTTATGCTATAAGTATTAGATTTTCTTAGAAACGTCAGCATACAAGTATTTGAAACAAGTGCGCACTGATTAAGGAGTGTTTATATTATTATAAAACATGTTGATAACAACGAAAAATAACACAATGCGGTGTACAAGTGAATCAGACATACATGGCGTATCACCACCACGCGAAACAAAATATTATTCTTTTAATATTATATAAACACTAAACACTACTACGGTCATTGTAGAGTTATTTTTAATTTTTATTGTTATATTTTTATACGCGGTAGAAAGTAACAGTTATTTAAATAAAAGGAACAGGTGTTTCCTACAAAAGTAAGTTAATAACTGGTCCAAATGTATGGAACAGATGTTTTTCCTTTAGTATCCAATGAAAATTTCCATGTTGATAGATCTAGAATAATATATTGAATGCATGGTAATATTTAGTACGTGAATGTCGTTTTCACCCTGCAGATCCCCGAACTACATGGGTGTTTTTAAGATAAATATTGTTCTTATCTCTAGGATTGCGAAAGCTTGCATTTACATATTTGAAAAATCTATCTAAAAAATCTTACAATTGTTTGAGTACGTTATTTATCTACCCTCATTAGGCCAACAGTATTAGAGTATTTTCCCAATTTCAATAATATCCTGAAAATATCAGTCTATTTACATTTCAAAGAATAAACATTGATTTAACAGGCCAAAATAAAAAAAAAACACAAAAAATAAAAAAAACAAAAGATTTTTTTGTGTTCTCGGTGAGCGCAAAACAGCTAAAATACAATGTGTATTAAAATATAGCGGTATAATATACAAATTATCAGTTGACGAACAATTCACCATTGTTCTGTAAATCTGTACGTAACAGTAAATATTATTTAGATAACTGCATCTGGGGTGCTGGCCGTACATTATAGAATTTTAACTTTTTTTTATCTTCACTGACCCATAGGTCAATGGGCCTTCAATAGCCTAATACCCCATAATCAGTGACTTAACCCAAAAATATGTAACTGTTGCATTAAATCTGGGGTAACTGCGTTATTCTTTTAAGGCTTCAAAACTTGTAATGTAATTCGAAAGATAACGGATGCTTGTACGATTTTATTTGAGATTTTGATCATATTTTAGTTTAACTGTTACTTTTTTATTGACGTTTATGTCTCTAAAACATAAAAAATGTAGAATATAATTATACATAGTTACGTAAATGTGTTACAGAATAAGGTATTTTACTGCATAAAAAAAAACTGTTTAGTCTGTCAGTTAGAATATTGAAAAATAATGGATACGTATTTTTTGTTTTTTTTAAATCAGTGAACGCTTTCAAATTCGGGAGTAGGGGCTTGTGACGTCATAACGCTTGTAAAATTGTGCCGACCGAGTGACGTATTGTGATTTTTAAAGCGTTGTATCTTCGTCACTTTTGGTTTACGTAACATAAGAAAAATACTTATGGCTCTAATATTTTTTATAATCTATATTTCAGAATCTTTTTTTTTTGACAGACAGACGGACAATGAAGTAATGTTATAATGGTTACGTTTATTCTTGTGTACGAGTAGAAAGAAAAAATATGCATCTATTTTTTTTTTATAATCTGTATTTTTGTTTTAGTAAAATAGACACAATACAGATTCCGAGCTATTATAAAAACAGATCATTACCCAAGAAAATTTTCAAACGGTTATGATGAAATAAATATATTTGTTTTTTTTTAGTTTTCCTTTTAACTGCCCAGATGTGATTGAAAGAAATAAAAATTTATTGCTTGCCATAGAGATTCGATTTGATCGATATAATGCGCAGTTTGACTTTATTTAACTTTTTTTTTTATTGTCGTAAAATCATCAAATGAGTGTTCCCACCCAGGGCAGGGCGGGAGGGACTGTCAGACTTGACTGACTAAAATCCACGGTGTCCTTCAATAGCCCTTTACGTACCGGGGTCACGGTAATACGTAAGCCCCGCGACCGACTTTATTTAGCTACATTATATTTTCTGTCTAAAATATATTTTTTATTCAGGGATATTATCGTCCTTTGTATCGTCTTGATATATTAACGTATTGTTGACGATGGTACGTAAATTAGACATAATATAACTGTATGATAAAGTGTGAGAATTATCGTAAAGATAATTAGGAGGAGGTAACAACACCATGTATTGTTATTATGGGGAAATTATTTACACTGCGCGCAGTTTCAGTAACACTAAATGAGCGACAAATGAATATATAATATGTTAGTACTGATTTTTTTCATACGTTTTATATTTCTGATTCAATGAGTTTATGTTCGTGTCTGAAGTATTTTCAATAGTTAAAGTATTGGTTGGTACGCCAATACAGCTATAAGTAATTCATGCAGATATGCTTTTTCCGGATCCAATTTTGGGATAGTGCCAAAATTTCTGATTATATGAATAAACTAGCAATGTTCTAAACATAATTTGTTTTCGAAAGACACATAAGAGTCACTTTTTTCACAATGAGAAAACGTGTTCTTTGCAAATACATATATTATAAAAGTTATGATCGAAACAGCGAAAAAAAAAGATAAGGAAACTATTTCTTCCATACCGTGGTAAAATCATCAAATGAGTCCCACCAAATCAATCAATCAAATCAACCAAATCAATCAAATGAAAAAATCAAAAATAACTAAAATCCACGGTGATCCTTCAATAGCCCTTTACGTTCCCGGTACACGGTTACCTGCTGAGACATTATTACGACATAGGTATTACGACATAACAAATCCATTTTTATATTTTTTTAAATAATTAATAAATTATAATATAATAACGAATAAAAAAAATGCTGCGCCTACCCTTAATAAATTGCGCCAGAGATATATGGTAATAATAAAAAAAAAATATTAAAGATTTAAATAAATACATGTCTAATAATTCTACTCTAAAACTCACGAATTTTTTAAGGCCTTTAACCTATTTTAGACACATAAGTCCTAGATAATCAAGCTGTTATCAGTCAAGCACCCACTGACCGCCTGACTTAGAAGATATACATAAAGATATGCTAAGCAAATGAAAACAAACTCGCATTTTTCATGAATAAAGTGAAATTATTTGTTAGTAAAACTTGACACAGCGTATCAAGGTTAGGTCAAAAATATTAAAACATATTGTAGGAAGTTTTAAAGTACGATTACATGTGCTCTTATCCCATTTTATCATGAGGTCGGCACAGCATGTCCTTTGATTGCATGCTTCCCTGGTACTCGTAATCTTACTATACTAGCGAGCAAAATTATGGAATCACTTACTCCGATTACGCGCAATCTTGAGTACTTAATAACCAGTTTAGAGAAATAAAAATGTCACCATTTTAAAGGTTTAATGGTTAATTTTAAATTAATAAACAAACTTATTAAAATCACACCATTATTTAAAGAACTATCCCGGATTAATTCCAAGTAATTGATTCAACACTTTTACTCGCGATTTTTATAAATAAAATCCTTTTCTAGACACAACATAACCTTCTAGACTAGACAGTCTTTCCATAGTAAGAAAGTTTTCAAAACATTTTATATTGTTTCTAATTCTTTTGCAGACAGTCTCAACTAAGTGGTAGTTAATTGCTGTCAATGAATGAATTACAATTTCCATAATATTATTATCATTAGCGTTACCATTATTTGATAAATGAGCTCTAGGAAATATTTAGTTGTTTCTGAGCTTACTACATGTGCGATATACCTATGTAATAAACTTACGTGAATAATTTTAGGATTAACGCGTATTGTCTAGTTTATTCTATTTAACTTCAATTTGCAAGATTGTTAAATTATTGCTTATCGTACGTTTACATAAGCGATGTTTTAATTAATTTTATTAATATAGCATCTAAATGTATATCAACATTCTATCGAGCCCTACACTGGAGTACCAGGAAAACAAAGAGTGCAAAGAGTTAATCAAATGCATTTAATTCATAAATATTTATATTTGTGTGTCAAGCAAATGTTTTACAAGTAAACTAAACATACTCGTATATTTCACAAAAATAAAAGAGCTCTAAAAAATGGCATAAATTATTTTTATTTTTTTGGTAATAAGTAAAATTTTATGAACATTTATCAAAATATACAAAATGTTGCTAAAATTTTAATTATATTTTGATATCTGTTCATAAAATTTATTGGACTCGAAGTTTACGGTTATCCACTTGCAAGTCACATCATAAAATATGTATCAATAACACTAGTCTACACTGAAAAAATATTCTGTAGTTTTAACTAATTTTTAAATGTCTACCTATGCTACGAGTAAATACTAATGTATAAGGAAAAGCTGTTTACTAGTTTTAGTTTTTACGATACTTGACATTTAAATCATTACAACAAATTACAGTAACGCAAGCAGAATTAAATGAACTTGTGCAAGACGTTTATATAATTTCTTGGAAAATTAGTGAAAACTATGCTCAATTTGTCGGATAATATCATAATTTCCCAAGCTGACTGGTTGTGTCCTTAAAAATCCACAGTTTACGTTCCCCTTTGGACTTCTTTCTAGACAGTTTTAGCAATGAACATTTTGAGCGCTTCCATGAGGACATCGTTAACATGGAAAATGATTTTAGAGCAAGTGGAAAGTTTCTAATATCTTTCAATTGCTATTGCTAGACTGTTTGTAACATCTCTTACAGAAACAGAACATAAGAAGTGAGCGAAAACAACACGTCACAATTCTGCAAATGAAAATAGAACGCAATAAGAAAAATATTTTTTTGGAAAAAAAAATCTAAAAAATTAATTTTAAAATATAATTACTATTTTCGTATTGAGCGTGTCAAAATAAATAATAAAATCTATGTTACCAAGAGAATACTTTTAAAAATGCAAATTTCGTAGAGCAGTGTTATTTTCAGCATGTTTTCTTTGCTAAATCGGAACGTAATAATAAAAGATATTCATTATATGGGTCACTAGTAAACGTCTTAAAATATTTAACCTCTTTCCAAATAAACGAAAATGCGTTAAATAAGTTGCAAACAAATTTGAAATAGCTTTATTTTTCAATAAACTTCAAATAATTCATGTTAAAGCAAAGAAAAAAAAATCAAAAATGATTATGTAGAAAAAGAAATGTAATATAGAATAATAATAAAAGGAAAATGCTTGTTTATCGTGTCTGATGAAGTACCCGTGACTTGTGCGTGATGAATCGTTCCAAATGAAATTGCTTCATACACTCACTGAGCAACATGTATAAACATCACGCCGGTATTTCTCCGAGGGGCTAGGCAGATTTGTATAATACATACTCCACATTCTCCTGCCAACTTATACCAATTTATTTGGGGTCAAGTTCAAAAGCCATTTATTCAAAATTGGCTAATTTGTCGGCATTTTTTGAAG
This sequence comes from Agrotis puta, assembly GCA_943136025.2. Lineage (NCBI taxonomy): Eukaryota > Metazoa > Arthropoda > Insecta > Lepidoptera > Noctuidae > Agrotis > Agrotis puta. The sequence goes on from OW964181.2 coordinate 818,501, forward strand.
GCCATACTCATTGATATTCTAAATTCGATAGTTTGTGATAGTGGGTGAATCGGACTCTCAAGCAAAAACGAATGTCTTGAAAAACGTCTTGACATTTGATAACCGTTTTATTTTCAACCTTTAAACAATAACAATAATGAACGCTTTTGTAGTATGTGGTAGTATTCTGTTGACACTGTTGACAATCCACGTAAATGCATATCTATTATTTCATTGACGTTATTATATATTTACTTTTTAATACAATACGCACCTATCATTGTTAACGATTGTCAAGTTTATGTTCATACACTAGTTATGTATGACATTGTACTATCTATATTCCTAAACCTATATTTGAAGCAAAATCTTTGTACACCTTTTTACCAAAATTACGCGGACGAAATATGTTTGGTATAGTTAAAGTTTATATGGATAAAGAGTGCATATAATATATATCTAGGGTTCATTGAACTATTTCCTCAAAAAAAAGAGATAATTTTAACTTGCTTTAAGCTTATTGAATACCAACAATAATGCTAATTTTTAAGAAATTTAATCATGTTTCATAACGAACAATGTAAAATAGGATGAACTTATATATTTGAAATAATTAAATAAGCTTTACATTAAATACTTACTCCGTTATCTAACAAACACCCGATTACAGGAAGCTCCTTGAATTCCGTTATCCGACACACTTTATACAGATTTATAAAATTAATATATTCTTCGTAACAAAATATATTAGCACACAAACTTCCTTTCCTCCGAACACAGTCAGTGCGTGTAAAACTATTTTCGCGCGAAGCTCAGTTTTAATTTTACCCGCACGTGCGCTCTCATACGCGCCTTTGTACGCTAAGGTTTTAAAAATAAGAACTGTCAAAATTCAAATTGTTCTTTTTTTGAATATTATGTTTATGGCTTATTTTATTTTTTAATTTGTGAAACTAGTGGGTATGTCACATCACGATTCAGGCCGGCGATCGACTGTTTTCGAAATAGTCCATATGCTCTTGACCTTGCGACTGCTCGGTCCGACTGAAGCGACTTTTCGTTGACGCCGCGTGTTTTATAACGCATTATTGTTGTCATAACTTTTACTGTGTGCGCCAAATGCTGATAGTGTTGGCTGGCCAGCTCGGCGGACAGTGGGTGCTCCGGAAATGTCTCAAAATCAAATATAAGGGAAATTAATAGAAGTTTATAAATAAATTCACGCTTTGTTAAGAATATTGATTGTCTTCCTGTTGAATTTGTCTAACGTTACAGAGTCTATTTTAAAAATAACATGACGATTTTCAATGTAATCCAATATTTTGTTTTCATGACGTTTGATTCGGGAAACAATACGTATATCTTTATTTTCCCACGAGCCCTGCGTTGAAGTCAGCTTCTAGAATTAGTTCGGCTCTATAAACATCATTAATTTAACATTGTAATGTGTATTAGTAATTGTAAACAGTTCTGAATTTATAATGACGCGTAATGAAATCTTTGCATTTGGGCCAGGTTCCAAATCGTAGGGATTTTCCCATGATGCATCCATTTCCCAATATTGAAATTTCCAGTTATATATTTCCCATTGCTAAGTAACTCAGACTAAGTATAAGGGCCCTTTTAGGTTACCTTGTTAAGGAAAAATAGGCAAGCACATAAAATGCGGGTGAAGAATAATAAGTCTTTTATCAACGGTTTTTTTTTATATACGTTCGTTCGCATAGTAATGTTTATTTTTTGGCTATACAATAGGTGATTGAACTAATTGGTATCACCCAAAAATAGGTATTTTTTTAAGTAGGGAAAAGTTTACTTAAGATTTTCTCCTGTGTCGTGGATGCATTTACAAACATAGAAACTCACATATGCAAATCAAATCAAAAGCATTTATTTCAAGAAGACCAGTTACAGGCACTTTTGAATTGGACATAAAAAATATAATTAAATACTACAAAATTATGGTGTTACAGTCCCAGTCACAAGACATAAAAACTGTGAAAGTACCGTAGATGCCCGTTCCAAGAAGTAGATCTCTATGGAGAAGAACGGGCAAGAAACTCCATGGACACTTTTTTTAGATCGCCAGAATTATTACAAAACCTTTGTTACTTCATTCATTTTTAGATAGTACATTATGTGAGAACGATGTAGCAAGTTAAAAGTGTCCACAGTAAAATACAAAACAAACACGCAGACCCGGAACAACCACTTGTAAGACACACAAATATTTGTTCCGTGCGAGGATCGAACCCGCGACACGCTACACAACAGTCGATCGCACAGCCACTGTGACAACTATGCCGTCAAGTTTATTTTGTGAACTGTATAAGAATGAGAAACTGAGCGAGTGCATAAAATGCTTCGAATTTAAGAAGCGAATAAAAAATGCGTAGTGCAACCAAACTAAACCTAGATCACAAATCCTTGTCTAGACTTCAAGGAAATGTTTTTCGTAACATGTTTAGTATGTGCTTAACTGTGTGGTGGCAAGGTTGGCGAAAAGGCAAATGCCGTTAAACGGACGTGATGATCAATTCTTAAAATCGATAAAACCTTAGACTTAGCGTAAAAACTTTATAATCTAAATAGGTTCATATAATAAAATGGTAAGAAAGTCAAAGCTGTACATTGAATATTTTTTAATAGAATACTAGAGGTGTGATCTACAATCGATACCGAAGCCAAAAATAGTTTTTAGAATTTTTGTCTGTTTGTCTGTATGTATCGTCGTATCGTGTCTGTGTCCGGGATAAACTCAAAAAGTACTGCATGGATTTACTTCAAATTTGGCACGAATACATATTATTACACTGCGAGTAATGGGCGACTCGCTGTCCGACCATGGACCATGCCCGGGTCGACGGCGCGTTGTGTTCCACGCGCGCCTCTAAGAGTGTCAGCATAATGACGGGGCCTGTGGAGGGCCAAGGCCTGCTGGGGTCGCGGGACCAAGGGATTACCGTGACCCTAGTACGTAAAGGGCTATTGAAGGACACCGTGAATTTTAGTCAGTACAAGTCTGACAGTCCCTCCCGCCCTGCCCTGGGTGGGAGGACTCATTTGATGATTTTACCACGAAAAAAAAAAATTAAAAAAAAATCACCTACGGGGAACGAGCAGTGAACCTTTATTTCTTCAACGCATTCACGCAGATGACGTCTCGGGCAGCAGCTACTGGTAGTATAGAATGAAGCAGGTCCCATCATGTCATCATCGCGGGCATGTGGACGGCGAGTAATGGGTTACTTGCCCGGGCGGCAGTACTGTCAGCAATCTGACGGGACCCCCATAAAGGCCCAGAGCCTAACGGGGTCGCGGGACTGTATTGTCAGGAAATCATGACCCCAAACGTAAAGGGCCATTGAAAGACACCGTGGATTTTAGTCAGTACGAGTCTGACAGTCCCTCCCGTCCCTCCCTGTGTGCACTCGTTTGATGATTTTACTACGATAAAAAAAAACATGTCATCATCTATGCGTTACACAAATTATAACTTTTTACTTCCTAATAGTTTATTTGACTACTGGTCTAACAACAGGCTGTGACTGAAAATTTTCTGGAGTGATTGTAAAATTAGTTCTCTAACAGTAAAAGTAGTTTTATTTTAAAATAAATTATATTAATTCCTTGTCAAATAAGCTAAGCAAACACAATATACTTGGTATATTTTTTTTTATCGTGGTAAAATCATCAAATGAGTCCTCCCACCCAGGGCAGGGCGCGAGGGACTGTCAAACTTGTACTGACTAAAATAATAATAATACTTGGTATACTTAGATCAAAAATTATTCAAATAATTTGGGTACACTTGCATCTCTTATCACCACAGCAAATCGCAATACCTTTGTGTTTTAAGTTTTTAAATATTCACTGAATACGATGAACCCCAAACATATTTGAAAGATCATTCTGTCTCTGACAGAAATTTTAGTTAATTGTTAACTCAAAGAATTAATTTCAAAAAGACCGTTACAAACACTTTGGTGTGTTGAATAAATTATTTAAAGCACCAGGCACAAGGATCTTATGAAAATATAATCTTTATGAAGAAGAATGTGAACACAGTCTTACAATTTCTTTAATTTATGAGTGATGGGTTGTGTTTGATATGTAATACGTTTAACGCTTCTATAATCGTCGCAAGGATTCAATATTTTTTTGCAAAATGAAGTCATTTAAATACTCAAAACAATGGACCCTTTAAAACACTACTTTTAAAATGCATTTTCTACATAGTTTACTGTCACTGAGAAATATTCAACGAAATACAATCGAATCACAAAATCTTTTAGCAGGGACATTATAATGGATCATTTTAAGTATTTTCGTTTATATTTCTGGGTATATTGTGTTCTTTAACTTATCTCTCTTTCAACAAATCTTCACTCAACGCTTAGTAGACTCCCCAGGGACGGGCTACGCGCGTAGCACCTCCGTAGCTAATACTTCACGGGAACACCTACGCCGTAGCACCGTAGCGATACTACGCCACATTTTTCTACAATCATGTATCCAATCTTAATAATGATAGCTATAAAAGTTAAAAGATCTATTCTGTTCCATTGCTTTAGCAGAAACAGAACTAGACTATTTGTAAGGGTTTTATCGCAATTCTTATTTTTTGCCAATGTGCCCTTTTTAGATTTCCATAGCATAACATCACGCCTGGATTTCCCAAGATATTGGGCAGAGTAGTATCCTATAGTAGGCGAGCCACTGGGTTACAAGATCAAATTTGAAAGTTCTTGGTGGAAAAATAAACCAGCAGCGCTTTGCCAGGAAATGAAACCCAGTACCTCAAGATCGATGATAGCGTTTGGACCTACTAGACTTTCGAAGCAAAGGTTTTTCACCACTAATATATATAGTATTTTCTGGAACCAAGCTGCTATGTATATCTAGTATAGGAGATTTATAAGAACATCTTCCGCGTGTTATGTAAAAGATCGGTCGGCTGGTTAGCTCTAGATGAAGTGTTGCGGTTAGTAACGCGATGCGCATGCGCGTGTCAAACACAACGGTATTCATTTGTTTGAACTGAGAATATACTTCTACATTATTGTGACAATATTAGGAAGTTTAAATGAGCTTCTTCGGGACGCCATAATATAATATTTTAATGGCCGAAAGATTCGCGTCTTGAGAAGCTTTGACAGTGATGTTATTTAAATCAGAGCCGTCTTTTTCCTTAAAATTCTCGTACGTAATTAAATTATCCGACTGAGTTCTTATTAATTCAGCAAATATCAAAAACCTAAAATGATGATGAAATCATATTTATTTTTGCAAGTAGGTTATTATACTTTTACACGTCGTCTTTTGACAAACTCAGAGGTCACTGTCTCTTTTAAAGTCCAGACATTATATTGGTCATACCAGGACCATGCAGGTTAGTGTCGGAGGTGGTCTTTTAAAGAAAGAACCACAAAGATTAGAGTGGACCAGCCCAGTCAGTGCAAGCATTAGTCAGTTATCGGGTAGCTAACTGGGACCTCCCGTATTCACTTTGATACGGAGAGTCAGGTGGAAAAACAAAAAGTGTCGTGATGCACCTTGGGAGAAGCATAAGTCCAGCAGTGGATTGCGATGAGTTGATACTTTTTTTTAATCGTGGTGGAATCATCAAATGAGTCCTCCCATCCAGGGCAGGGCGGAAGGGACTGTCAGACTCGTACTGACTAAAATCCACAGTATCCTTCAATAGCCCTTTATGTTCCGGAGTCACGGTAATTCATAAGTCCCGCGACCCCAGCAAGTTTTGGCCCTCTAGAGGGGGGTCGTTTTAAAGTAAATTCTAAAGTATGAGTTGATACTTTAGCACTGTGGCACTGTCTACTTCTATGGCCACAAAAACTTAAACCTCATTTACGCTATGCAGGCGACGTAGTCTACGGATTTTATCATCATCATCAGCCTATAAATGTTCCCACTGTTGGGACACAAGCCTCCTCTCTATGAAAGGGATTGGGCCATTCTCCACCATGTGGGCCCAGTGCGGATTGGTAGGTGTCACATGTCTTCTAATTTCGGTTCTAGAACATAACCGTTTTGAGAGCAGTGGAGATGAAATAAATTACACAAAGTATTGCCGGCTGGGTTCGAACACACAATCTACAACTCGTAAGTCGGGGCCAAGATCCTGGGCTATCACTGCTCTCTCGTCTACAGTTTGCCGCGCGTGAATGCTCTGCGATTTTCAACCTTACGGCAACATTTTGTCTGATGGCCATCGAACGCGACACAGGCTGGTGGCATTGCCACGGGAGTTCTCAAAAACAGGTTGAAAATACATAAAAAATGTAAAAGGAAAATCGCCACTCGTATGTTTATGATGCGTTTGACATGTGCAGTAATTGTGATGCAGCTGAGAAAATGACCACTTTATAACATCGTGATTGTTCTTCACAGGAAGTAGGCACGCGACACTCGTGTCTCTAATTATGTGTTATATAATGTAATATTGAGATAAACATCTAAATAAAACTATGGGTACCAAAGCAAATGATACATCTGAGGAAAAAAATTTATTCATGAAAACTACCTGTCACCTCCACTGCTCGGCTCCTATTGATCCAAGCGTGATGTTATATAGCCTATAGCCTTCCTCGATAAATAGACTATCCAACACTAAAATATTTTTTCAATTCGAACCAGTAGTTCCTGAGATTGTAGCGTTCAAGCAAACAAACACCAGCGTTCTAGTATAGATTCATTTGAAAATCTCTTTTTGTCCGGTAAATAAGGTAATGTTTGGGTTTCATGTATAACAATTTAAACCTTTCAAGTAACATTAATTTAAAGTTTGGGACCCTCATATTCAGTTGTACAGACGCCAGCACATCGACCTCCCTCAATCTGTCTTTAATAGATTTTCAACCTTATGACAATTAAATAGCAGAAGGTTAATGTTCGACTGGTAAAATTTGACAAATTCGGATAGGTTGACCTGAGGCGTCTGTACATAATATTGGTAATGATGTAGTTGATTTTATTACTTCTTAAATAATGCCGTGATAATCTTAACTTGTAAGAAAGAAATATATACCTAAGCTGGCCCGATTTTTACAAGGACTCTATATAATATCGATTTTCCAAGATATCAACTTGTCTTGCAATATTTACTCTGCAATTATCTTGTTCAAGTACAGATAACACCATCTGTACCCACTTGAGATCACGGCAGAGGAATCAAGGTTACTTTCTACGTACTTGACAGACATATCGTCTCCATTGTTTGCTTAGTAGGGCGCGACCATAGAGCACAGAGCATTATATCGGCGGCAATTTCTAGAGGTGACACTGGCCACATTTTACACATCAAGCATGGCAACCGTGTTGTATTACGACACTTAACGTCTTACTACAATAAGACAAGTGTTCAACAGATGTTTAACTCTTTTGTAGTAAGATCGTTAGACGGCCAAAGCCTGCTGGGGTCGCGGGACTGTACGAATTACCGTGACCCCGGTACGTAAGGGGCTACTGAAGGACACTGTGGATTTCAGTCAGTCAAGTCTGAAAATAGGACTCATTTGATGATTTTACCACGATAAAAAAAAGACCGTTAAAGTCTGTCTGACCATTTTCCCTAAAGGTGGTCATCGACACAGGATACAATAAAAGACACTTAAAATACAGACCCACGACTTTTCGACACTACCATAGAGAGATCAAGCATATTATCAAAAGGTTTAACGTGTTTTTCGACAAACGAGACTCCATAGAAACTGACGGCTTTAAATGACACTACTCGAAAGTAGATGACATGCTCTTCCAACTTAAACAGTCGTCTCTAAAGGCTACCCATTCCATGCTCTGTGGGCGCGAACAATGCGCGATTCTTAAAGAGCGTCTGTCTGATAGGACCGACGTTATGTTAATTATTTTACTGGAATTTTACTTGACATTTGGTTTGGACTTTCTTTTTGGAAGCCCCCTATTGGAGGAATAAAACATTGAATTTCTAATGAAATAAGCTAACGCTAACACGGTGTCCGTAAATGTTAATGCATAAAAAAATGATATTTTGATAAATAAAGTAAAACAGAGATATTCCGCAAGATTAAATCTTCCTATTGAAGTCGGCCTACTGTATTTTCTTAGAAGTTAAACTTAAACTGCAAAACTGTATTTTCCCTATTTTTAACTTGTCACTATTTGCCTACCGAACGACAAACGTCAAACCAAAATGTTGTCAAGTTACAACATATTACTTGAAAACAACTAACATTTATAAATCCTCTAATTATATCTTGTATTAATTAGTTCGCCATATTAGAGTAGAAAGTCATAAATATTAACAAATTATGTTAATTAACGTTTCTTCAATCCGTAAGTAGTTTATTAGGTCCATAAAAGGAAAATAATTTTCCGATATAGTATTATTATAAATATATTTATTACATAACATTAACAAAGCATATTAGCTTCAATGATATATGTTTTCGTCGATAAATTAACGACGCATTAGGGCGTCATTAAATTATCATTAGAAAATAATTTCGCTATATTCAATCAATTTTGATTTGATTTGAAGTTTTTTCGTAATCATTTCTTCATGAGGTACTTGTAAAAAAATATTAAATAAAATGTTCATATAAATCGCCTGTCAACCCAAGCCAACCAACTTACAAAGAGAAAAGCTGAGTTTTCATCATGGAATTAAACGTACCGCAATTAACTTTAACGAAATTATTAAATTAACAAGTACTTGACACTTAAAAACTTGGTAATTTCTATTCAAACTTGGTTTTTTGGACATCGATTTTTCCAGTTTTTATTTACAAACCGCAAGCAAGTTTTTTCTTTATATTAACGCTTTCCAAAAAGATTCCTTAACTTGTCATAATTTTAATAAATGCTAAGGTTTCAAACTTCATTATTTTGTGGTTTTTATGTTTTGTAACTGACCTGGCTTACCATTAATGGAACAAGTTTGCGAATAATTATAATAATGAGAAAAAACGTATCGGTCATCAAATTAAAGAAAATGCCTTTTTAATTACTGTATTTACAACGATGTTTTCTTGCTGGTCAACGAATCGGATCGGCTCTCAATGTGACGCACGCGCAGCCTTGCTTGTGATTATCGTTACTTAATACTTGAAGCTTAATTGCTGAGCAACAGTTAATAACCGTTTTCGTATTGACAACTACTGAAAGTATGGCAGTAAAAGATGAGCTTCATGAGATGATCAAATAATTATTGATGTAATTGTATTGTGGTAACGTCCGCAGCTAACTCGTTTTTTTACATGTCCAAATTATTCCTCAATTTTTATGAAACTGATAATTGTAAATAAACACCAACAAAATTTTTGTTTACAAACAACAGAGTGAACTGTGAGTACAGTCACGAACACAAGTTACAATTGAACCCGGAAATCGGAAGTGACCGGTTGTAACCGCAACAAGGAGAATGCGGGACAATATTATTATTAAAATAATATGAATAGCTCAGCAATTATAACCTTTGTACGGTATGACGTACATACTTTACTAATCTCTCTACGTTCTTGTTTTATTCTGCAATCCTAGTACTATGAATCATGATACAGTTTATTATAAACGATGTACTTTTGTTTTTAATGTGAGTAAATTAAATAAAATTTAATTGTATCGACTACTGTTTAACTTGTACTTTTTTTTTTCGTGGTAAAATCATCAAATGAGTCCTTCCACCCAGGGCAGGGCGGGAGGGACTATCAGACTTGTTCTGACTAAAATCCACGGTGTCCTTCAATAGCCCTTTACGTACCAGGGTCACGGTAATTCGTTAGTCCCGCGACTTGTACTGAGAAAAAAAAACAAACTAGGAAACAGATAAAATAATGCGTGACTTTTGTTCCAAATAAGCTTGATGCGTATGAGTTAAATGAGTACCTAATCCAATTTCCCTGTATGACGAAAAATCTGGGTTTTTCCTACTTACAAGTTGTAAATCTTTTGACGAATCTATTATGCGTATCCTTGCGTATTCATGTGTTGCAGTGAATCAATCGTACACAATTGATTTGAAAGCTCGTCGTGCGGTCTGTGGTTGTCTATGATTCAGCACTTTTGACTCCTGTCACCCTGGTACCTGATTTATATCTAGACTTAATATAAGTACATGGAAATTGTATGCGACATTGTGTTTTTTTTCCTGCTATGGTATTCAAATACATTAGTAGAAATTATTTTTTAGAGAATTCTATGAATGTAAAAAAATAACGCTGACCTTTGTTATAAGCCGTGATTTTCTGAGTAGCGGAGCATATTAAACAGCTATTTTAAATTACTAGAATAACCACAATAGGCCAAAGTAAATAAAACACACATTTTTTGCTATTACAATTACTTAATTCGGAAAATTCGAGCACATACCATAAGAAATACTGTATCTCACGACAGATTGTGTTTTTTTTTTTCATATTTGTTTTTACTTGGTTTTGGGAAAACTGATGCGTGACTTTTAAAACTATTGACCAGTTGTTAGGCGTCATAAAGTAAATTATGACGAATCTTGCCTTTAACTGGATATAACAATTTAAATAGTGATTTGGTCAAATTTTTGTTTGCGTTATCAATTTTCTTAATTTATGACTTTTGACGATGTGATAATTTATTTTTTTGTAGCATTGTGATGTTCCGTTTTTTTATATTACCTACTCATTTTGGTTTTGTATTTCTGCCAAAATGCAATGTAATATGACGCTGTTTTTGAAAAAATAACTGGTATTTCATGTTTTAAGACATGATGGCACATAAACAACAGGTCGTTTAACAACCATATAAAGGCATTATTAATTGCACAATTTATGTAACACTGGAATAGAAAAGATTTTTGAGTTTTCTGACATTCAAAAAATACATCAATTTAAAAAAGAAACCGAAAACATGTTCTGTAAACTGTAAGTGTAGATCGGACCATAAAACTAAAGAATTTCCTCGCAAGCATTGTATTCGAAAAATATTAAATCAACACCGTGTTATACACTGCTCGCCTATGGTTATAGGAGAACAGTGTATAACACGTGGACGCGAGGTATGATGGGAAATCACACATTTAAGGCAAACTTAACACAATACTAACGTAGCGCAAGCGCCAACAGGACGCCATTTGTTAATAGCTGCTTGCAAATGACGTCCTGATGACGCTTGCGCTACGTCAGTGTTGTGTTAGGTATGCCTAGAGTGTATGTCCCCATTATACCTCGCGTCCTCGTCTTATACTATGATCCCCTATTTGGTCAAATAGAAACGAAGTTTGCGATTCCTATGTACTTTAATGATTTAGAACACTTTAATAGGATCACACCTTTCTAGTGCACGCTATATTAAAAGCAACCACAAAAATATTAATTATTAATTTATTAACAAGCATTATAATTACTCTAATTGTTCTTGAAAAAAAAATGGGTCATCGAATTCACCAAAAACAAAAAGGTCACACTTCTTTCATGATCTGCTAACCTGGTACATGAAGTGATAATTTGTAAAAGTAGGAACTGCTCAAAAGGTACCTACCGGGTCGATAGTTCGCCTTGTAAAGCCGATAATACAATGTTTATGAGCTAATTAGACGTCATAACTCGTGATGAAGTATTTTTAATTAATGTAAAGTGTGTAAAACATGAAGTTTCCTATTTCTGGTGGAATTTTAAAGGATCAAGTGATATAGCACTTTTGATTGCTATCGATTTTACGAGCTACTTAATACTTTTATGTAAACATGAAAGTAACTGCTTGTTTATTATTACTTTTACCTGCATTAATGGCTGAACGTGTTTGGGTATACAGTTAATCAAACCGAGGTTAGGATATAAGCGAAGTAAAAAAAAATAACCTTTATAGTTTTAACCCCGTCAAAATCTTATTTCATCTTCTTCTCTAAACGAAACTAGACATCACAAAAGAGTTTTTCTTGAACATAAATATTGTAATCGCAAATGGTATGACAAATCTATTCAAACACTTTTTATCCATTATCACCATTATCAACTTCTAAGAATTATCTATTAGATTAATTGCAGGCCCATAAATGTATCAATTTCCTACCGGAATCGTAAACTTTATCTTTACTTCATAATTGCAATTACCAGGAGTATAGGTAGCGTAAGAGGTGACATTGAAGGTTCCCCTAACATAGGTCGTGATAAACAATAGATCGTGGCTACTAATGACACGTAGAAGTGCGTTGATCTTACATTAAAGATACTAGTTTGCTCGTATGTAAATGTCGCCATATGTACTGTTACGTACAAGAGTCCTAAAAATAAATATTCTGGTAATTTTTAGTGCCTTTGTAAAACCTAACGGAATAATTGCCGATGAATTGGCAAACGAACCGTTTTTATGACAAATAACCATATATCCCTGGATGAGAAGACGTACCAGGGAAGCATGTCTAAAAAGGGAGTAGGCCAGAAAGGAAAGAAGAAGGTATTCCATAAGTACAGCTGTTTGATAAATCATAATGATTCATTAACTGACCCATAATTAATATATTGAAAAAAAAACCTATATTTATTCGTTATTTTTAAACAAATTTTAGTATTTTTAACTTAAAATTAATTAAAGATTTAAAAAAAAATCTCAAGTACAAAACGTTTAACTAGGCAGCTTCTTGCCCTAAAGTTGTTCCTTATCAGTTCCGGTGGACAAAACACAATATTATCTCACTAGAAGAAGTAAACAATGGGGATTCATTTCCTATACGAGCAATTACTTAATTGTAGTCGTTAATTAATGAATATGATTAATAACAATTAAGCGTTGTAATTATATATTGTTTATTTATAAAACCATAATTGTTGTAATTGATTCAGAATAGTTCATTAATCACAATCTTATTTAACCTCTGGTTTTTATTAAATTACAAAACAAACTTCAGAATCCATAAATGAGAAGTTAAAATTATGATACCTAAAACATTACTGATTAGTGATAATGAAACCTATTAACATTAAAGCTATGAAAACAAACAGATGATTATAAACGCGTTACTTAAAGTAAGACAAGTCGATAACAATTAATTAAGACGTGTCTAATTACTCGTGGGAACATCCATATCAGCTTTATTTTGTAAATACGTATTGTAAACTAAAAACAGAGAAAGAAAACATTGTGGGGAAACTGACATGTCTTAAGCACCTAAAAATCGAGGATATGTGCTGTCTACTAACCTGCGCTGGTCAAGAGTGGAGGATTTTTATCTCACATAGGGAAGAATCTTCTTCTTTTAGGCACAAAAAAACTTTTCAAACTATATCTTTCAGTTTAAAATTACAATTATTGTGGTAAACGTGTCATCTTATAAAACTGTTTCAGACTCGTCGATTCCGCATTGATAAATCAATGTGGTCAACTGGTCATTCCCTATCTGTATTTCTTTTTCCAAAAAAAAACTTGCTATGATTTGTGTGCGCGAGCGTATAGTTGTCAATGTCAAAGTTTGCCGGACATGTGTGAGACATATCGCGCGCCAATTCGTGTCGCAGAGAACAGGAACCAGCGCACACTCGCGACTGCAATCATGACTCTCGCGATTGTCGCAATTTTGGACATTATTCGAGTATGGAGTGACTTGCTTACTCTTGAGACACTACCCTTTTGAATGGGTGTAGAAACAATTCCGCTGTTGTTAACATTAGACGTTTTTAATGTCCAAATTGAAATAAGTGTTTTGACTGTGACTTTATTTAAGTATTCAATAGTTGCGTAACAAAACATCTTGATAAATTGGATGAAGATTAAATGAGTCGCTGTCAGTATATCAATGATTTCCTGTATAAATACTCATGATATACGCGCAAATATAGATGAATACTTATTTCAGTCATTAATTTAATTACGAGTAGTTTACTTCTACACGAGAGCATTAGAACAGACGTTACTAGAATTAAAACACAGTTACGTTTATTCTCCGTTACTCATCTCTTTAAATACATTTGAATCAGTAATATATCAATAAAACTGAACTGAAGTGGAGATGGACGGGCCACACAATGCAACGGGAAAAGGCGTAAGAGGCAGGCAACACAAAAGGTAGGAAGACGATCAGGGGTGGAGGAGATTCGCAGGATACCGTAAAAAGTGGCACGACCTGGAGTAGGCCTATGTCAAAGGACAACCTGAGTAAAAAACAGGCTTAATTAGTTAGATAAGGATAAAAAAATGTGAAGTTAGTGAATAAAGGCTATTTTATTTACTATATCACTACAACAGACGCAATTCCTTGAAGCTTCAAATATTAATAGCGCAGCTATTCGGGGTCATTCACCGTCATTAAGTTGAACCGTTTCTACAAAGTTAGGTCAAGTTCAATGTCTAAGTTTAATTTAATTCATTGACAATGTCAAAGTATATTGCAATTCCATTCTCGCCTTATATTTATTAAGAGAAGTTGAATATTCAATTCAACTTTGTATAAAAAAAACAGCATATTGTTATAAATGCCTACATATTATTGTTTATTGAATATGTATTTTAGAATATTCAAAAATACCAACATAATATATTATATTATTTTTAATAAATATATAGCATAACGTCGGCTTATAGTTTTTAAACGTCGCAATAATATCTGTCGCAAATGCGCGCCAAGTCGATTTCGCAAGTTTCCGCTCGGAAGACAAATGAATGCTTTTCGATAGGAAGTGTTATTATTTCCTACTAGACGTATAAGTGCTTTATTACGTCTTATTTATAGAGCAACTATAGTCTACCCACAGCTCACAATCGCCCTTTCCGTCAAACTAAATCGTTTGACCAAAAAATCCTAAAAAGATGTCTTCATGTCTCGCAAAAATGATTCAAAACATCTGATTTAAGCAATAGAGTTTTTGTCATGCGAAAATTGTTTCTCATGTTTGACAATGCTACAATTTTCTGATAAAAATAGTTTGATAAAAAAAAACGTTTAACGTGTGTACGAAAGTAAACAATGATTGTGGATAAGACAATCACGCGATGACGTGAACCCCTTGCCCCCCGTGCCCCCTCCCCCCTCGCAGGTCCTCGCTCTCATGATGATTTTCTATGATGACATGATTACCTGAATTATGTAGGGTTACAGTGCAAAATGTTGGTTCTACTCGAAATTAATGATTGAAAACGGTGGCGGGTACTTTTGTCTCTGTGTGAGACGTCATTGTCTGCGCAATTATTTCGATTAATTGTTGGAACTGGCTGCTAATTTAACCAGCACCATTTTTATAACTATAATCTTCTTCATGAAGATATTTATTTATTTAAACACACACATACAGCTATCATCACAGGCTTAACCTAATATAATAGCGTAGTTGTAGTTATGATTATAGGTATATTATTATTATTGCAAACATGAAGCTACTATACAAAAAGCAGCCTGTGTGAATTCACTCAAAGCAAAATCGAAACAGTCAATCCGTTGTGACATCATATTGAGTGTACGCTGCGCTCGCGTCAGTGTCTTATATTGTCTATATAAGACAATCAAGTAAAAACTTGAAAGCTTGAGTCAGATTTCTGAAAGGGCCTTTCCTCCGACGAATAAATCAACTGTCACTCACGTATGCTAGTGAATATTCAACAAAAATATTTAAAATAGTATTTTTGAATAAACAAAACGAGGAGCCTTCCTCAAACAAGCCAGAGCAACGTAAGGTCTTAAGATGTTCCTTTGACGTCTTAATTCATTAAATTAACGTGACTCTTCAAACCTTTTACACTTTAATACGGTTCGTACTTATTTCTGGGATCATCTATTTCAACAGGGAAACATTTTTGACAACGCTAAATGCTAATGACCAAATAGGTCCAAGATTATAGATCATGATAAGAATATGAGATTGGAAGTTTCCGTATCGTTAAATATTGTTTATGATATAAGAAATCTCGAGGATTCGTTCCGCCAATCTTACGCTCCGTTAATTTAATTTCGTAAACTTGGATATATTTAGATTTTTATACATGGGCCTATTATTAAAACGTAATATTGCATAACGTGTAGGCAGATATTACAACATAACAAGTCACGCTCAATGATTTTTACTTAAACTTGAATTAAAATCGAAAAAGGACTCAACATTTATCTTTAGATGGCAAATACCTTGTAAACCTTATTTTACGACATTTCACACTTACATAATAAAATAAGTTGTACAACAATTTACACGATCATAAACTTTGACCATACCACAAAAAGCTGAATCGCCATTGGGCAGCCATTTTTGACCAAAAACAATAACAATAAGTAGTAAATTTCGCAAGATATCAATGGACTGGTCACCAAGGAGGTCGGTCATGATTAAATCATCTGTGACCTTCCCTGATTGGTCAGAAATTGAACTCGGAACAAGAGTTTGGTCAAGCGTGGGTCACAAGGTACCGCAGAGGTTTACTTCACCTCGTTTGATTTTTAAATGGTTATTGGCATTCGTAAATGCTGGCAACTCCGTGTTTTTAATGTCGCAACTTTATGCTTTTATTGTTGGTGTGGTAAGACGGAGATTGAGAGAAAACGGTAATGTTTGTTACTCAAGTTCCTGCTAGATGTGAAAATGATTAGGGGATTGTCTTGCAATGGTGCTGTACTGTGCAGAAATTGTTACCACACTTTTGCGTCATTTTTTTTTCAGTCGTACTGATGCCTATTACATTTGAAATCATTGCATAAGTAAGCTTTTAAATAAAACTTTAATAAGAAAACCCATTATTCTCATAAATACACACATCAAAAGTGTCTAGGGATCAAGCATTTTTATGCGGATTTCTTGAGATTGAGATGTGGCTTTGTAATAAATTTATGATTTTATAAATTTATATGGATCCTTTTTGGTGCATTTCATAATTTGAATCAGGAACTGTGAATCAAATTCGAGTAAAAGATGAAAATCAGCTGTCAATATTTTCCCTATAAAAACATACAACGCATTGAAGACATTATTAGTGCTACTGTTTCCCTACTACTGATTAAAACCAACGTTATTATGGAGCGGCGACGTCATTTAAGCAGGGAAGAAATGCTCAGAGCCGTGGGAATGATAGAAGCTGGTTCCCGGCAACGTACTGTGGCTTTAGCTCTGAATACAAGTCAGAGTATTATCAGTCGACTTTGGACACGTTACCGAAGCACTGGTACCGTGGCTGAGCGCCATGGAGGACGGTATCGCTGCACCACACGGAGACAAGACCGATACATTCAAATCTTAACTCGAAGAGCTCCAACAATAACCGCCATGATGTTAGCCGTGAGGCTTCATCACTCTTCAGGGAACTTAATTAGCGACCAAACAGAAACCGCTTGCATGAAGTGAACCTTCATTCCCGAAGACCGCTACGGGTACCACCTATAGCAATGCACAATCGTAGGATTCGATATCAATGGGCTCTTGAACACAGAAATTGGGTAGAAGAACAATGGCGTTTCGTGTGCTTTTCTGATGAGTCTCGTTTTGGTATGAGACCGGATACAAGACGTATACGACACTGGAGAAGCCCTGGACGCCAACAGCGATTAAAATCCTGCCAGGAAGTCCATCCTTATAGTGGTGGAACCATCATGGTATGGGCGGGTATTTGGATCGGCGGAAGAACTGAGTTGATTTGGATCAGAGGCAACCTCAACGCTCAAATTTATGCTGAGACGATTGTATCAGACGTCATCGTTCCTCTACAAGTGCAAATCGGTCCCTTATTTCAGTTAATGCATGATAATGCACGACCGCACACCGCAAGAGTTGTAAGACAGACTCTCGCCGCAGCTAACATCAATGTCCTGCCCTGGCCTGCTTCAGTCGCCAGACTTGAATCCGATTGAGCATGCATGGGATATGCTACAGAGAAGAGCTCTGCCGAATATGGAGGGTATCCAGTCGCAAGAAGACCTTTTTTTGTTGTTGCAACGAACATGGGCGGCCATTCCACAGCGTGATTTGGATGAACTCATTTTGAGTATGCCAAACCGATGTTCTTGTGTTGTTAGTGTTCGCGGTAGAAACACGGATTATAAATTTTTTAAGTTACCCAATAAAATTTTAAAGAAAACTGTTATTTCAGTCTTTTTTTCGAACTTTTGTGTTAGTGGTTCAAATGTCAAAAATCCCTTTATTAGGAAAATGGCAAATTTCTTTATTAATGCAAAGGTGACTTGGTTTATCGTTACTGTGACTGAAATTGGCCGAACGGTGAGCGTGTCGATTAATGACAATGACATACATTATTGTGCAAGAATTGCGAAGTTGAATGCAGATAGTACCCGTCCACGGTCCATATTAACCAAGTTTAATTCGCCCCGTACCCGTGATTCATTCCTGTCTGCAGTCCTGGCTTACAATAAAAGGAATGTTCAAGACAAATTAAACACCCATGACTTGGGATTTGGTACAATACAAAAATCTCCTGTGTATGTCGTTGAGAACCTTTCACCAGACAATAAAAACTTGCATGCTGCAACTCGTAAACGTGCAAAGGAACTAAAATACAAATTTGTGTGGGTGCGTGGAGGGCGCGTCTACGCGAGAAAGACTGAAACGAGTGACACAGTATTTATCCGTAACCTCGATATTTTGCATAAACTCATCTGAGTCTTTATAATTAGATTACTTTGTTTAAACATGTATTTTTATATTTAAAACCTAACATTCATAATCCATAGTTTATGTTATAACTTCGTTGTAATGTGTCAATCGTGGTTGTCAATAACCTCATATGTAGTCACTGCGTACAAGTACAATAATACAATGATGTTATTTGTTTTAAGTAACATATTTTTTTCCGAACATTATATATCTTACCTTTCCTCTAGTTATACATTTTATACGCTAATGAGTTACGACACAAAGAAAAAAATGTTTGGCTTAATGTTAGATATAGTTTTTACCACATACCCACATTGCGTGTGTAATTATTGTAATCTTTTGAACCGAACTAAATTGTTTGTTTACTTTTGCTTGAATGTTATACTGTTACGTGCTCCTATTATGGTGATTGTTGATATTTGTACCTCTCAAACTAATTTAACTTGTAAATGCACGTTACGTTTAAGCTGTCGCCCTTCTAACGGTTACCTTCCTTACCGTCAAGATACCCACTTCTATTATTTTATTTTAAATGATACTTGGACGATTAATAATGAATCATGGCAAACACACAATTAAGTTTTTACTACCAAAATGTCCGAGGCATGAGAACTAAGGTATTGGATTTGTATAACAGTATTTTACGCTCAAGGTATGACATCCTAATCTTTACGGAAACTTGGTTGCGGGATGACATTTTTGATACTGAGTTATGCGATGCTAGATATCAGATATTCCGGCAAGACCGCGATCTTGGATCAACTGGTAAAAAGACTGGTGGGGGTGTTATGTTGTGCGTTAACAGCAAATATTACACTAGACGGTATCATGATTTTCAGTATACTGGTACAGAGTTCTTGCATGTTGCACTCTCATCTCAGAGCATTGGTACTCAGGAAGACTTGCATATCATAGTTGTTTATATACCCCCCGATATATCTAGTATCCCATTACATTTGAATAGCATTGGACAAGCAATAACGGACAAATTGGCTTTAATTGGTAATCATAATTTTATTCTTATCGGTGATTTCAACCTACCCTGTTTGACATGGATAGATGAAGGCTTTTCTATATCAAACAACTGTTCACTGCAAATGAGAACTGCTGCCGCCTCCCTTGCAGATGACCTTAACATTCTTGGTTTTTCACAATACAATCTTATCACAAATACTAATAACAGGATTTTAGATCTATGCTTTTCAACTATACCCCTCACTGTAAGTAGATGCGATGATCCTTTGCTCCCAGAAGACTCTCATCATCCTGCTCTTGACATTATGACTACTGAATTATTTTTGTCACCTCTAGAGGAAGTTCACGTAAAACGACGTAATTACTACAAAGGGGATTATAAAGAACTGAATAAATACTTTAACAAAATAGACTGGATTGATAAATTGAGTGTTAATTCGGTTGACGTTGCTATTAAATCGTTTTACAATGAAGTTAAACTTGGCGTGGACAGTTTCATTCCTTTAATTGATAAATCAAAAAGTCATAAATACCCTGTTTGGTACAGTCGTTCTCTGATAAAAATCATTCGTGAGAAAACTAAGGTTCATAAAAGATGGAAAAAATATGGTAACCCTAGGGACTACTACGAATTTACATTATTACGTTCCAGGCAACGCAATGTTGAAGCATCATCCTTTAAACACTACATAGCTCATACAGAGAAAGCGATCAGTCATTCTCCGAAAGCTTTCTGGGCTTATGTTAAAGGTAAAAGAGGCGGCAGTCAATATCCTAAAACAATGACCTTAAATGACATGACATTGGAGTCCGGTCCTGACATTTGTACAGCTTTTAACAATTACTTTCACAGTGTTTTCGTTAGCCCATCCACGCCTACTGCTGCAGCTACGAATACACCTAATGTAGTAAACGGCTCAGCAAATGTCATATGTAACCTCGATATCACCATTGACACTGTACTCAAGGCGTTGCGTGCGTTAGATAAAACAAAGGGACCTGGTAACGATGGATTGCCTCCTATTTTTTTGCATAATTGCGCGGACAGTTTAGCACATCCTATAGCTTTATTATTCAGAAAGTCTCTGGCCGAGTGTTTCTGTCCCTCTTTGTGGAAAACAGCTCATATAGTGCCGGTACATAAAAAGGGGCCCAAAATGGACATAAAAAACTATCGGCCAATATCTATTCTTAATACCCTTAGTAAAGTTTTTGAGAAAATCGTTTATAATAGTATATATCCTATTATTTCGTACGGTTTAGGTCAGAACCAGCACGGATTTGTTAGGAACCGGTCCACAACATCAAACTTAGCCACGTTCTGTAACTATGTCTTGCATAATATGGAAACCGGCGGTCAGGTTGACGTGATTTACACGGATTTTGAAAAAGCATTCGATCGTGTGGATCACGTCATCCTGCTGGCAAAGTTACAGACACTTGGGATCCGTGGTGATTTGCTGAGATGGGTCAGGTCATATTTGTCGAACCGATCGCAGGCTGTAGTCATGGGAGGTTATAAATCTGACTTCGTGAATATCCCCTCCGGCGTTCCCCAGGGATCTCTACTCGGTCCTCTTTTTTACTGCGCATACCTGCATGACATTCAGTCCTGTTTCAAATACGCTAAACATTTAATGTACGCTGATGACATGAAAATATACATGTGTGTTAAATCCAGACTTGATTGTGAACTGATACAGCGTGATCTTGATGCATTGTACAGGTATTATCAACAAAATAATATCACTGTCAATGTATCCAAATGTCAATGCATTAGTTTTACCCGTTCCAAACACCCAATTATCTATCCTTATGGATTTAATAGCAGTGCGGTCGAAAGGGTTGATGTGGTCAGAGATCTTGGTATAATGTTAGATTCCAAACTGCTCTTTGACCAACACATCGACACCATCACTAATAAAGCCTCTCGTAACCTTGGTTTTGTAATGCGTACTTGTAAGCCGTTTAGGAACTGTCACAGTCTTAAGATCATTTACTTTGCATATGTGCGTAGTATTTTGGAATACTGTAGCCCAATTTGGTCACCCCAATACGACATTTATATAAGGAGAATCGAAAATCTACAGAAAAGGTTCATAAAATTTCTAAATTTTAAATCGCAAAGGCGTCATGACACCTATGCCAGTGACTGTAAACACTATGATATGCTTCCCCTTGTGGATAGGCGTGTGATGCTGGATATGCTTTTGCTCTTTGATATCTTACGAGGTCGTTTGGACAGCAGTGATCTGCTATCATGTATAAATTTCTGTGCCCCAAAAACACGAACGAGGCATGCAAAATTATTCAGTATCCCTGGCTACCGCACCAAATACGGAAGAAATGCAGTTATGACGCGTTTGCCTCGCATCTACTCGGAGAGTTTTGAAAATGTCGATATCTTTCAATTGTCCAAACAATCATACCGGAGGCAAGTCAAACAGATATTGTTTGATAAACTGTAGATTCAGAATCAGCTGTTACTTTGCGAAAATCCGCGACATTAGGTGTTGTGGGGGATGTCTGGTTTTGATTCCGCGATAGAAGTTTGTTCGTTTGAAGTTTTGTCGCGGGGTTGGGACTGGTTCTTCATAGCACTTGATACATATTATTTCGTTAAAAAGTTGTGCCATGATTCATTTTTCCTTTTTCTTTTTTTTTCAGTTTTCATCACATTTGTTGATTATCATGTTTTAACATCTAAAGCGCGTATGAAGGTAACCGTGTTCCCGTTTTTTCTCGGTTTATCAGTTTTTGCTGTTGTCCCAAAATCCTATAAACATATCATAATTTTGTTTTGCGAATGTGAACATAATGTCAACATTCCTTTATAATTATTTTTTAGTAGATGCTTTTGTGTAAAATTTTCCCACTTCTAGTTACATTTGTCCTCTTTAATGTCGTGAGACTCTGTTATTGGCTTAAGAGATAATTTTGTCATCATTTTGCTATCACTGTTCAGTAAGTACTTTAAGCTGTTCATTGATAGTGAAGTGAACACTCAGAACTCATGTAAATTAATAATAAGCTGTTGAGTTTCCATATAAATAAATAAATAAATAAATAAATAAACGAAAACACTTTATTTGATGAATCCTTAAAAAATTTTTTAATTAATATCAATCAGGAGAAAAGTTATTGCAAAAATATATGTTGATCCCTAGACACTTTTGATGTGTGTATATCTGATAATTTGGATACATTGCTCTCAATTATAATGACACCAAAATATGATTCACACTTTGAATAATTCATTAATCGCGAATATAATATAGATCAACGACCAGTTCCGAGTTGATAATTGTTTGTTTATTTACAAGATAAGGCCTTATGGCTTCCCATCCGCTTCCGGTACCACGGTATCGAGAGCACTCGGTCTCCCACTCACCGGTCTCGGTATCGGTATCGGTCTCGACGCTATTTATAATTTATTTGTATTTTTAAAGCAAGTGGGCTTTTGACCTCTCGAGGCTGGCCTTTGTTTGCAATTTTAACTGTATTTGGAAACTGTTAATTGGTTTAATGGTAAGCATTTAAATGTTCAGAAGCTGTTTGGGTGCGCTTAACTGTTTTATTAGTTTTATTGAATGTATCATCTTTGGTAGTCTTGTTGCACCCACAGTGGCGTCAAGATCTTAGCATGCCATGCTTCCCTGGTATGTGCGTATTTCAACCAGGATCTTTATATAGATTTATGGGTTGATATAATTTTTTTTCCTTAGCTTGTCAAGTTTAAATGTATCAAACCAACTCCATATTTAGATATCTTTATTACATTATAATGCAAAATATAGCCCTTCTCAAATTTGAAGTGTATTCATACAACAACACAACACCTCAATCATTGATCCTTTTTTCTCATAATCCATAATTCTCCCAAAAATATTATTTTTTACAAATGGCGACCCGAACCGTTTTCGCACGAATTTAACATATCCTCTTGAATATATTACGTAAAAGACTATTATATTCTATGTATTTATTGCTATAACTGCAAAGTATTATGGAATGGCCATGATACATAATTCAGCGCCCTCCCATTTTTCCCATTCAAGTTTAATAAATCGGCAGAATTAAACCGTCTTCAGAATCCCATCGATCTCTATTATAACAAAATACATACATAAGTGTGAAAGCCAAACAAACTAATTTTTTTTCATTTCAAATACTAATACTTTTCTTACTTCTTTTTATACTAAAACTAGTTATGATATTATGTGAATATTGTGTAAGTGGGAATGCACAGTCAAAGCGACATCTATGAAAGCACAATAGTTCACGAATACATGCGTGCGCGCAGACCTCACAGCAAAATCGCAATCGCAGACGCAGCGGCGCGGGTCGACAACCGCTCGTCGACCCTGACACCGATTGAACTATACTAGTCGAACACGCGGTGTTGCCTGCGATATTAGGCCACGTTCACACTGAATACACAGGGTCAAATTGAATTATCTAGCAAAACCTGGCAAACGTGGAGTTTGAGACACACATGGAGCCTACTTGAAATGGGACCCGATTTAAACTACATAGAAATGTGTCAAGGGGCACTTTCTCTATGGTATTAAAAGGGGTGAGAGATCATAAATCACTTTGTCTATTAGAGAAAACGGCATAAAAATCTGTTAAGTAGCTTTTGAATTTAACGGGAACAGTCACACAGACAGGCGTGTCTGCGGAGTTTTTGTATTATAATTATATGTAATGATGCGTTAATTAGGTAATCATTCTTACGATTTAACACGAAAATCATATTGTTCATCAATTTCACGAAGATACTTGACGAGGCGTCATCAACATCATCATCATCATCATCATCATCATCATCAGCCTATAAAGTTCTCACTGCTGTTTCAACTGCATACAAGTTTTTATTTAGCCTTACCCTTCTTTGTTTATTTTTAGGTTAAAATCTGTGCACGTAACAAACTTTTTGTCTTTAAATGATATTAAACACGATGAGTGTACAGTACAGCCCTTATTATTTATAGAATATTTATAGAATAATTTATTTAGAATTATTTATTTATATATTTTATCTTTTTTACTTTCATGTCAAAATCAATCAAATTACGACACATACTTCAAAAACCTGATTTAAAAATAAGACTTTTTAGTCTATCTTTACTACGTAATGACTTTACTGAGAAACAATGAAAGAAATAACGATAAGCCCACCCTGAAAATGGCAATTATCAGGTTTCAGAGCATCAACAAATAACAGTACTTATTTGTCACCTTCACCGGAAGTAATCAATAACTACAAACATAACCAAGATTCATATCTAACAAAGACATCAGATAAAGATTCTTAGAACAGCTATAGGGACAAACACGAAACTAACTGACAGTTCAATATTAGAGCAGCCAGCGCCCGCGCAGTTGACCGACATCGACATTACAAGGAAGTACGGTTACCATTTCGGCATTAAAAAGTCTTTATGAAAACCAGACATTTGCCAATAAGAGCAGAATCTTGCAAAAGTTAGTACATAAGCTTATTTACCTACTAGAGACCCCACCCTTTTTTTTTTTTTTAACGTGGTAAAATCATCAAATGAGTCCTCCCACCCAGGGCAGAGCGGGAGGGACTGTCAGACTTGTACTGACTAAAATCCACGGTGTCCTTCAATAGCCCTTTACGTACCGGGGTCACGGTAATCCCTAGGTCCCGCGATCCCGGCAGGCTTTGGCCCTCTACAGGCCCCGTCAATATGCTGACACTCTTTGAGGTGCGCGTGGAACACAACGCGCCGTCGACCCGGGCATGGTCCATGGTCGGACAGCGAGTCGCCCATTACTCGCTGCCCGCATTCCCGCGCCTACGGTGGCCGGAGATCGTCTTGCGACGTCCGACGCCGTGGGCGTCTACCACTGCGGCTGGGGTGGAGGGAGGACGCTGTCCTCTCCCTCAGGCGGCCCGCCTCCTCCTTCACGAGCATGACTGCTTCGCAGAAGGAGGCGACCGCTTCCCACTCCGTCTCGCCCCGCAGCATGGCCTCGACCAATGCCGGGCGAGAGACCCCACCCTAGCTATGTTATTGAAAAGTAATCTAGGTATCTTCTGGTGGACGCGGGACTAACGAATTACCATGACCCCGGAACGTAAACGGCTAATGAAGGAGACCGTGGATTTTAGTCAGTACAAGTCTGACAGTCCCTCCTGCCCTGCCCTAGGTCCCACCTGGACTCATTTGATGATTTTACCACAATTTCAAAATCGGTTCAATAGTTCCTGAGATTACTTCTACAAACAAACTTTACCTCTTTATACATATTATTTAACTAAAGATTCCTTTAGTATTTATTACATCATAATAACCTTTTTTATTTCAGTAGATGTAATCTAAAATAAACTAAAAATCCCAACAAAAAGACCTGATAAAAATAATTTACTGACAAATCCGGACAAACTCTGCACGGAAATGACCAGCCATCAACTCCGTTTTACTCAGTAACTTTTACTTAACTTATGACTCAATAATGTTTACGATACAGATAATATTTACTTCCTCGAGTTTATGGTACATTTGGATAAGCACACATGGTCAAGAGCAGTGGGTTAACGGCACCCGACAAGTACGTTTGAATGAATGTTACGAGATTTTTCACAAGAAAAAAAATTATAATCAGAATAGCCTTTAAACCACGCCAGAGAAAAAAATTAAGCCAATTATAAAAAATGCTGTAGCATCACTTACGTCCGGGGTCGCGGGACTAACGAATTACCATGACCCCGGAACGTGAAGCGCTATTGAAGACACCGTGGATTTTAGTCAGTACAAGTCTGACAGTCCCTACTGCCCTGCCCTGCCCTGCGTGGGAGGACTCATTTGATGATTTTACCACGATAAAAAAAAATAAGTTAAAAATAACTAAAACCCGACTACGAAAAAATCGCGCACTGAAAAGTATAATAAGTTAAAAATAACTAAAACCCGACTACGAAAAAATCGCGCACTGAAAAGTATAAAACAAGAACAAGCCGTGGTCGTATGCCACCTGCGGTTGTTTCACACAATCTTTATTGGCTAGGTGGCATACGACCACGGCTTGTTCTTGTTTTATACTTTTCAGTGCGCGATTTTTTCGTAGTCGGGTTTTAGTTATTTTTAACTTATTTTTTATTTACACTATTTTGGGGTTATATTATTTGAAGTAAGTAATTTATGTTATATGTGTAGTTTCTGAGTTGTGAATTTAAGATTTAGCATTTGATACCCATGTTGACACTGTTAGAAACAGAAAATTAGCTAGTAAAAGCTTTATAATGTATATATATTTCAAATGTGCTCATCAAGCCCTTTAATTTGATACCCATGTCGATACTGTGCGAAAATATTTTTTTTTTCGGTAATGACTTCTCATCCCCTAGAGGGCGCCATATTGGATTTGGTGACACGTCACCTACCCTATAACCAGCGGACAACTGAGACGCTTCTAACAATACCTCATTTGTCATGCAATGATAAGTAGTTTAGAAGTTATGAGGGAACAAACAAACATACATACATACATACATACATACATACAAACATACATACCGGTCAAAATCATAACCCTCCTTTTGGCTTTGCCGTAGTCGGGTAAAAAAGAACAAAATTCATAAGAATCAACCGCTATGCACACGACCACGGCTATTACTCGGTCAAATGAATACAGTTCTTGTCTCTGCTACACTAAAACAAACTAATGCATTACTTTTGGACTAATGCATTTTTTGCTAAACAGTCAAGCTGTTGCAAAAACTGCATTAGTGCAAACAGGTAAACGTTGTCACGATTCTTACGCCCGTATTTCGAAATATCACTCAAAACTCAAGCATGACGTAAAATCATCACATGAGTCCTCCCACCCAGAGCAGGAGGGACTGTCAGACTCGTACTGACTAAAATCCACGGTGTCCTTCAATAGCCCTTTACGTACCGGGGTCACGGTAATTCGTGAGTCCCGCGACCTATGACGTAAGGCTAGATTTAAGCCATTTGATTGGTTGGCAGTACTATGAAGTTATGCTCGAGACTTGAGTACCGTTCTGTAATATAGAGCTTAGTGTTACAAATCATCTATCGCAAGACAATTTTGTTATTATTGTAGGAAATAGCGCAATTTTAATTAATCAGTTGATAAATTGATCATAAGCATAAGCTTCCTATACTGATCCCACTGCTGGGACACAGGCCTCCTGGTTTTAAAAGGGAATGTGCTGTAAATTTTGAATTGAATTAAATTGAATACAATTAAGCAAAAAACTTGACTGACTATTTTTTTATGTTAGGACCAATGACATTTGTAGTGTTCTTTCTTTTTTGTACTGGATATGTTTATTTAAATTTTTGTGTTGCTTTTATGGCCACTGTATAACCACTGTTCGACACAAATGTAATTTTGTTGAGAGAAATAAATAAAAATAATCCACCACATGAACCACCAGTGCATTGATGAACTCAACTACTTAATATTATAAAACATTACGCTCTTATCTTTCAATTTTCGCGATGAACACAAAACAAATAAAAAATCAATTTGCATATTCAAGGAGAACACGCGTTGACACGTAAATCAACTACTTAAACGATTCTATAATCATTTTTTGACCCGCCTTTTTCGATCAATTTTGGGGTTATTATACCCAGAATATAACCGGCTACGCCATTAAATATATTGCGATCAAGTTTTCCTCAACCAGATAGCAAATAGACTACCTACCAATCCATCAGTGGACTGCTATAGACTGATGATGATAAGAAAATACAATTCTGCCAAAAATGTGCTCTTGTCAATGCTAGAAAACATTTGCTGAATCATCTTCATCTAGTTGAAAGACCGTCGAGCAAGCCGCAATCGCGGCGGTAAGACCACCCCTCTTTAAGGAGTGGCTGGATAGGCGTCATGGCGTCCTGACCTACCGCATGACGCAGGTCCTCACCGGACACGGAAGTTTCGGTTAACAAAAGCTAAAAGACCGTCCCTCTAAACTTTTTTTTTAACATGGTAAAATCATCAAATGAGTCCTCCCACACAGGGCAGAGCGGGAGGGACTGTCAGATTCGTACTGACTAAAATCCACGTTATCTTTCAATAGCCCTTTACGTTCCAGGGTCACGGTAATTTGTACAGTCCCGCGAACGTCCCTCTAAACTAGATAAAGTTTTTTCTGCCAAGCTGGCAGAAATAAATTACCTAACATTATGGTTCGCAATTTCCATGATAACATAGTTTTTGCTATCCATCTTTAAATCGCGACTGTTTTCCATCTATTCACCGGACCGAGACAAAGCATCTTGTGATGACTCTACGCCTACAAATTGATCTTAAATGTTCATAAAACGAATAAAACTATGGTTAAAAACACGTGCATTCTTAAGTATATCTAGTTTAATAATAATAATAATAATAAACCCGCAGGGCAGCTTGTGGCGAGCTGTTGGGCAGTTGCGACCCCACGGACCTGATCTCCCGGGAGATATCTTGTTCCTCATCTCTGGCTTGCCTTTATTGGCCGGTCAGAGTGAACACTGACGAGGAACAGATCTCCCACCTCTTTCTTGCCTTTACTGGCTGGCTAGAGTGGAGATTCGCAAGAGCAAACGTGCTCGGAGGAAGGAAGTATTTCAGTAAGTGTTTGTAGGGATCGACCATACTTCCGGGTTCCTGGTCGGTTCTGAGAACCGTGGAATACCTCTCCACTCCTCAAGCACCTCAGGATATGTTACCCCCTTGTCGCTACGTCACCTAGTGCTAGCGATATGTTTG
This sequence comes from Agrotis puta, assembly GCA_943136025.2. NCBI lineage: Eukaryota > Metazoa > Arthropoda > Insecta > Lepidoptera > Noctuidae > Agrotis > Agrotis puta. The sequence continues at coordinate 847,762 of OW964181.2, forward strand.
GGGGCCCATTTGTTGAGTGTGCAAGTCACCCCCTGCCATCGTATCTATGTATATAAAACATTGATGAGGCAGGGGCCATAGTTTTTCCATAGATATATATAAACAGTCCACCAAACCGACCAAACGCCATAACCCTGTCTTTTATTCCCATATTCCGCAATAGTCCAACTCCGACCGGGGGTTGTCCTTGGGTATACTGGCATAGTGCATACAGGGATAACCGCCGGTTGGAGCCTCATTTCATTTAAATTGCGTAACGGGCCTCTGCAAGATGGCTCCGGCTCCTGGCACGCCCACCAAAAGTCCGGGATTCCATTATCCCGAGATTTTAAAAAGATAATAATAATAATAATAAAAAAAAAACTGGCAACCCTCGTTGACATAACTCAAGTTTAAGAAAATCTCCGAATTTTATTTCAAGGAAATTATATTTAAAAAAGTGTAAATAGTTCTGCACCACTCTGCGAAATAGAGTTTTCTAAAATAAATAACAACTCGTAAAAATGAAAATCAAAAACCACAAAATATTGGAAACCAAATGCAAAAACCAATTATGACAGATGTCATGACAAGAAAAAACTGAAAATGAAATGAAATCGGAAGAAACGATATGTTAACAAGAGCCAGAGCACAACGCGCACGCCCACCAACCACGGAGTCGTCGCTTAGTTCCGCCTCGCTGCCGCCGGACACCGGATCACCTGCGTCACCGACGGCAGCAGTTGCGTCGAGCTCGAGCGACGAATATTTCTCCCCGCCGACGTCGCCAACACCTGTACGTCGGCAGGGGAGAGGCCGGCCACCGCGGAGCTTGGGATCTAGGGGCCAACCGGCCCCGAGCCGGGTCCCCGCTGCCGGTGGTTGTGTGCAGCGCATGAGATGGACTCAGTCCATAAATGAGAATGTCATGCGCGCATACTACGGGTCTACAGAGGGAGGAACTAACCTCACTGCATACCGTGCTAGGATGTTGTCTCTGTTCCAGGTGCTTGAACCAACCCTAAACGTCTCAGCCCAACGACTGTCGGATCAGGTGCGGGTCATCCAACGTAATCACATGTTGGACGACACCGCGCTTGATAGGCTGCGCTCCGAAGTACTAAGCAACCGTATCATCTTAACTCCACCACCACCAGCGGCGTCCGTGTCTGCAAATAGAGTTCCGCCGCGGTCTGTTATTGCTTCTGTTGTGGAGGAGGATGATCCGGTTGCCACGGTAAGTAGCCAGTGCAACGAACGATTGAGGAGCGCACTGGAGGATGCGCTTAGTGAGTACCGCTCAACTCCCATTACGCTTAGACCCCGATTACCACGATTACCCATGCACAAAAAAAATAGGGCGCTGGTGAGTGCCTTGAACTCGCTGCTTAAGAATATTTTCGAGAGCAGCGAGGATCTTGTCGATACACATTCGATCCTGTTTTGCGGGGCTGTTGCGGCATGTCGATTGGCAAATGTCAAGTTTCCGGATAGTGACGGAGCTAATCGACCAAAACCAGCTGTACCAGCCTGGCAAACCAGGATTGAGCGTCGTATCGGCGAGGCCAGGGTGCTCATCGGCAAACTATATTGCTTCAGGGAGGGAAATACACGACCACGTGTGATGCGCTTTGTGAGAAGGGCATTCTTGGGGACTGGGATCGGTCCTCAAGAATACATATCCCGTATCACAGAGCGCATCGACTTCCTGAAGCAAAAAGTTTGTGCATGGGCAAGTCGTATTCGGCGGTATAAGCGACGGGTTGACCGGTACTCGCAGAACCGCATGTTCCGGAGCGATGAGAGGTGGGTATATAGAGCTTGGGAGCGACCTGAACAAAACATGGCTGACCTGTGCCGTCCAGATGACGGCGCCACGAGTACATTCTGGCGGAACATCTGGTCGGTACCCGTGAGTCATACTGAGGCTGATTGGATGCGTGATGTCGAGCGGGTGTGTGAGACTATACCAGAAATGGAACCCATAACCATTACACCATCAGATATAGCAAGAGCAGTCCGTTCGTTACCGAATTGGAAATCACCGGGACCGGACGGACTGCACAACTTTTGGCTAAAATGGTTGAATAGTTCACACACTTGTCTGGCATTTCAATTCCAGTCAGCCTTAGAGTCTGGGTCGCTACCACAGTTTCTAACAACTGGTGTTACCCACCTGCTCCACAAATCTGGAAGTACCACGGAACCCAAGAACTATAGACCGATCACTTGTTTGTCGACGGTCTATAAACTTCTTACATCCATTTTGAGAGTGAAAATTAACACACATATTGAAAGTAACTCCATTATGTCTGCCTCTCAAAATGGATGTAGGAACGGGTCCCGTGGTACTAAGGAGCTACTCCTCATTGACATGGCCATTAGCCAACAGGTTCGTCGATCTCGCAAGAATCTGTCCACATGCTGGATAGATTATAAGAAGGCCTACGACTCGGTGCCACATACATGGCTCATGAGGGTGCTGGAGTTGTACAAGATAGATGCAACTCTACGCGCCTTCCTTGAGTCGTGTATGGGGCAATGGAGAACGGTCCTTCGCTATCCAGGATGTCGACAGATCCAGGCTAACGATGAACCTGTATGGATAAAGCGGGGAATATTCCAGGGCGACAGTTTGAGTCCACTTTGGTTCTGCTTAGCCCTGAATCCTCTAAGCACATTGCTGGAGGACTCAGGTCTAGGCTATCGGTTGAGGAGAGGTAGTCAGGTCATATCTCACCTTCTATACATGGATGATCTGAAACTCTTTGCCCCCAGCAAATTGCAACTAATGGAGCTACTGAAGGTAACTGAAACTTTCAGTAGTGCCATCAGGATGGAATTTGGTGTTGACAAATGTGCAGTCATGCATGTAAAGCGAGGGGAGATTATGGAATCTGAAGGGATTCAGCTTTCAGATTCCATACACCTTAGATCACTTTCCTCATCCGAGACCTACAAGTATTTGGGTATGTCGGAAGCGTTAGGCATTGATGTACCGGAAGTGAAACAATCGTTGAGGGAGCGCTTCTTTGGACGTCTAAAAAAGGTTTTAAATAGCCTTCTTTCGGGCGGAAACAAGGTGCGCGCCTTCAACGGTTGGGTCATGCCGGTTTTAATGTACTCTTTCGGCATACTCAAATGGACTCAATCTGAACTCGACGCCTTGGATAGACGAGTCCGTACACTGTTGACCGCAAATCGGATGCATCACCCACGATCATCGGTGATGAGGCTGTACATCCCGCGGAAGTGCGGGGGTCGAGGCTTTTTAAATGCTAAGACCCTCCACAATCGCGAGGTGTGCAGTCTCAGAGAATATTTTTTGAAAATGGAAGTGGGTATGCACCGAGATGTGGTCACAGTGGACAAAGGACTCACTCCGCTGTCCATGGCTAAAGAGAACTGGCACAAACCTGTGGTACTCAGTACCGACGACCGCAGGGAGGTATGGCAAAGCAAGGAGCTACACGGACGCTTCTACCGGGCTCTTCATGGGCCCGATGTAGATTTTCTAGCGTCCGTGTCCTGGCTACGTTTCGGTGACCTCTTCGGAGAAACTGAGGGTTTTGTATGTGCGATTATGGACGAAGTTATCTTGACGAACAACTACCGGAGACATATTATAAAGGATGGGACGATTGACGTGTGTCGGGCATGCCATCGTCCAGGTGAATCCATTAGACATATTGTCTCTGGTTGTTCTCGTCTTGCTAACGGCGAGTACTTGCACAGGCATAACCTAGTAGCCAGAATTATCCACCAGCAACTTGCTTTGAAATACAATCTTGTGGAGTCTGAGGTACCGTATTACAAGTATGTGCCCGACCCAGTTCTTGAACAAGGCTATGTCACGTTATACTGGGATCTGCCTATCATTACTGATAGGACTATTGTCGCCAATAAGCCTGACATAGTAGTGATAGACAGATCAGCGCGCCGCGCAATGATAATCGATGTTACCATCCCACATGACGAGAACCTCGTGAAAGCTGAGAAAGATAAACAAATCAAATATCTGGACCTAGCGCGCGAGGTTGTCGATATGTGGAATGTGAGCTCGGCTATCATTGTGCCGATTGTCGTTACTGCCAATGGCCTGATGGCAAAAAACCTCGACGAACATCTTTCGAGGCTCTCATTAGGGGGTTGGATCAAGGGCCTGATTCAGAAGGCAGTTCTCCTCGATACAGCTCGCATTGTGAGGAGGTTCCTGTCTCTGGAGCCCTAACCACCGGTAGCTTGGACCCTGCTCCCACACCGGCGGATCACTATTTTTATATTTTTAAATGTTTTTTATTACTTTTTTGTAAGAAATATTTAAAAATTTAATAATATGTTTAAAAATGAATAAACGAATAATAATAATAATAATGTGTGCTATTTTATATATATAGGATTTGTTAGTCATCAAAAGCGTCTATTGTATAGTTTTGTAGTGTTTCATGTTTATTTAGGCAGTTCATTTCCTAATATTATGAAATATTTCACAACAACAATATTAAGCGAAAATTGTGGTACACAGGTCATAACATAATTAACATAATTACTTCCATTTCAATTCTTCTTCTATATTTAACGATTACATATTTCTCTACGAATGTAACTTAATTGAAATTAAATAAGTAAATATAAATACTATTTTTTTTTTAAATTAATCTAACGATTAACTTTATTTAACAATTACCAAGACCTTTTGATGGTAGTCAATAAGGAATACTTTCTTTTGTTCCAGGCGCGCGTCCATGATGTCTCCGCGGCAACTCATGCGCAACTCGAACATGACGCAGAAGTGGCAGCGCCGAGAGATCTCCAACTTCGAGTACCTCATGTTCCTCAACACTATTGCAGGTCAGTTACAATGATATATTTATAACGGAAAAGCGGTGTTCAGTTCTTACATTTTAAGGATGTACCGAAGAAACATTTCAAAAGGTGCGATTTTGACCCTTCAGCATGGGAGAAACAGGCAAAAAACCGGCTCGCGTGGAGACGCTTTGTACAGCAGCAGGTTTACATCTTTGAAGAGACAAGGAGGTCGCAATTGGACAAGAATCGTGGCGACCTAAAAGCTAGACGACCTGCAAATATTACTTACAATGTCATCAATGATGTTTTTACATGTTCGGTTTGTGTTTGGAGTTGAGAAAGAGTTCGACAAAGGTTGAATATGTGAGTCACTGGAGAGCACATGAGAGGACATTATACTGCCCAAAACTCTCAAGCCATCGTTTGCAGTCTCTGTGGCCGAAATCGACTAGATCAGCCAGATGGCTTCATCATCATATTCCACATGCCGAATTAATGGGAATAGTTCTTCGGTCCGATCTTACACGTTTTTATATAGAACTTACACATATCTAACTAGTGAAATATGGGTACCTACCTTCTATGTAGACAAACATGTAAAACCAATGCTGTGTTTTGAATTATTAAGGTGCCGATAAACTTGAGCATTCACTTGTAATGAGCATTCTTGCGAATGTTACATAATACATTACAGAAAAACAAACGAGAGCGTTTTAGCGAGCATTCTGACGAGTGTTCTAGCAAGCTTTTTGACGATCCGCCCTGTCAACACTGACATCATCATGAAGAAAAATTTTATGACAACCATCGACTTGAGCGTTCCTTAGAAAGATCATGATTATTTTCGTAGCAATCTGTGGCTCTATGCTTGGCCAGAGACGTACGTTGTTCAGTTCGACAAAATATAAATTAGCGAATGCTCGATTATCTGTTACAAGTGAATGCTTAAGTCTATCAGCAGCTTTAGGTACATTGAAGTGTTCGCTAAGTTAGCTAAGTACTAATGAAAACTAGGAAAAAGTTCCTAACCAGTGTTATCAGCCTACTCATTTTGTCTGTTTTTAACTATACGAATAGTGTCAAAAGGATACTCCTTCGTCGTAATCACTTGATTAGAATCACGGTTCAAAAGCACATGCCACAAAAACGTGTGAAAAAGAAAAATCTTTGAACTTCAGAACCTTTATTATAAACCATGATAGCGGAAAAACCACAATTCATGTTATCAATTCAGTCAAGCAAACTAACAATCAGTTAATCACTGCTAACAACTTCGCATAATTACAGAAATGTCACCGCAAGTCTTTATAAACTGCAGTCTTATGTAACATAGCGGTTCCTCATGGTTTCAGACCTGCTCGACTCCATTTTCACACTAGGAATTTCTCCTGTATCGGGGTTGCGTTTACAAACATAGAAAGTCACTTACACAAACACCCAGACCCGGAACAACTACTTGTAGATCATACAAATGTTTGTTCCGTGCGGGACCCGCGACACACAGCGCAGCAGTCCAATTGCTCAACCACTGCGCCATACGTGTTGATCGTAATGTGATGTTTTATAGGCCTATCCAAACACAAAAATAATTATTAAATTCGATCCTAAGGAGCAATTATTATTTCTGATTATATGGATTCAACTATAACGACACACAATTAAAAAAGAAGGTAAATAAATATGATACCTACAAAAGTGCATTGTAATTAAATTTTCTTGCAGTTAAGAAAATAATCAAATCATCATCTTCAAAGATGTAATCGCCCAATTATACAATTAAATCTGCCAACTAATTTCCTACTTATTATTCTGATAATATTTTCAATTTATGTTCAAAAACAGAATTCAAAAATAAAAATAACACGATCATCGCATCTAATCGGCGTTCGTATCGTCTCCGTCAGTTAAATGACAGCCGTTTAGTTAGAAGTGTTGATCGCGATCAGATTTTTTCGTGAAATCAAGCCTTATGAAAGAGGCATTCGACAAGATACCACGAAACATTTGCAAACTTTTGTATAATATAGTTCCAACTGCTCTAACTAGATGGCGCTACGTGTACCATTAAAACGCCTGACATAATAATCAAAGTAATACACAGATTCAAGTAACGTGTCTTGTCAATAAATGATTTTTATTTCGTAAAGGCCAAACTGGCCGATAATAATACAAAGAAAATCTCTACTTGAGAGGTAATAAATGCATTACTGCGCAGCGTGTCACGGGTTCGATCCCCGCACGGATCAAACATTTGTATGATCTGCAAGTAGTTGTTCCGGGTCTGGGTGTTTGTGTATGTGAGTTTCTATGTTTGTAAACGCACCCACGATACAGGAAGAAATTCCTAGTGTGCGGGGCAACGATAAAACAAAACAAAAATAAACGACGGGTTGCACTCTGGGAGTGCCGGCAGAAGTGAAAACTTGAATAGTAATAAACACACACGAACATTCGCGCAAGCGCCCTGCGCCGTCTTACGAATTTTCGATCAGGTCACGTGTCCTGACGCGAGTTTAACATTTTTTACCCATTCCAAAAAAAGTGCACAACGCCGCTAAAGAAGTTTTCACTTCAAAAATGCGACGATTTTTTAGTAGATAAGTTGTATGAGGTACCTACTCAACAAAAGTCATACAGCACTATGCTCCTTAACATAGTTTTGACAAGCATGTTATTATTGTCAGGGTGACGTGGGGCAGCCATGAAAAGACCACGCTAGGGCGCACGATAAATTGCTAGACCGTCGGGAATTTTTCAGAGACTCCCTGGTGCTACTCAATCAAATCAAATCAAATCAATCATTTATTTGCTTTAAACATGGTATACAATGGTGTAAAATAAAATATAGTAAGAGTTCAAGCATGTTTAGCTAAGACACAACATAGCATGCAAATTTTTTTGTTTTTACAAAATGTGAGAAAATTCAATTTTTCTTATCCATGAATTCTTTTAAGCTGTAAAAATTACATTCATTTAACCACTTGTACAATTTAACCTTTAATAGTCTACAGTTTAATGTTTTGAAGTGGCTTGGCATCTTATTGTAAATATGAACACACATAGCTAAGCAGTTTTTATTATATTTCGTAAGTCTAGGCAAATCATTTAATACTAGTTTATGAGGATCTCGTCTATTTCGAGGATTTACATCGTTAGCTGTTTTAAATAAATCTTTATTTTTAACTACAAATACAAATGTTTCATATACAGGGTGTCCCAAAACTCAACGTCAAGCCGAAACGGGGTGACAGGATTGATCATAACCATCACGAGAAAAATCTGAAAAAAAATCTATCCCGTGCAGTTTGAAAATTATGGGCATTTTAAGAAAAACCTAGAAATGTGATCAAACTGTACCATTTTTCGGTTATTGTGGTTATTCTTTTTTATTTTTGTTCATTTGAACTTTGGAAACGTAATCCTAAATAACATTTCTAGAATCCCAATAAAAAATAATGACACAATTGCCTCAAGTTTCCGAGAATTGAGACTATTTGTTAAACTACGAATTTAAAATTTTCTAGATTCGTCGACTTTGACAGGCCCTCCTATAAAAAAAATGTACTAGAGTGCCTTGGCAAGTGGCATTAAAAGTTGGCGCATTTAATCAGAATTCTAAAATGGTACAATACTTGTTAGTTCCATACAATAGAAAAGAGTAAAAAAATTAAAACCTCAAGTAACCCGATTTTTGCTATCACATTTTACTCAGTTAAAATGTTTTTAATTCGCACAAGCTGTAGGTAGGTTCTTAATTTTAAGACAGAATGATGAGAGAGATGGATAATGGGTATGTTTGTCATGAGTGAGCGAGACAGATAGTGACGCCACTTTTACCAAAGTGAAAAAAAGTTAGTAAAATAATTAGGTTTGTTGGACTAAAAGTCAGATAGAGAAAAAACATTTTTATTACAATAAATGTTCAAATTGTTTACCATCAGCCTCAATACAAGCCCTACATCTTCTTAAAAAAGATCTACTTATAAGTCGGGCATATCTTCGAGAGTTGATCGCCTCAGCTGCTTGAGAAATGCGTTCACGCAGGTCGGCTACGTGATCAATGGGCTTTGAGTAAACTTTTTCTTTGAGAACTCCCCAATAGAAAAAATCCAGGGGATTTAAATCTGGTGAACGGGCGGGCCACAAGATAGTGCCTGAACGTCCAATCCACCTTCCCGGATATTCCTGGTCAAGGAAATCTCTTACTTGCACTGCGAAATGCGTACCCATACCCATTATCCATCTCTCTCATCATTTTGTCTTAAAATTAAGAACCTACCTAGAGCTTGTGCGAATTAAAAACATTTTAACTGAGTAAAATGTGATAGCAAAAATCGGGTTACTTGAGGTTTTAATTTTTTTACTCTTTTCTATTGTATGGAACTAACAAGTATTGTACCATTTTAGAATTCTGATTAAATGCGCCAACTTTTAATGCCACTTGCCAAGGCACTCTAGTACATTTTTTTTATAGGAGGGCCTGTCAAAGTCGACGAATCTTGAAAATTTTAAATTCGTAGTTTAACAAATAGTCTCAATTCTCGGAAACTTGAGGCAATTGTGTCATTATTTTTTATTGGGATTCTAGAAATGTTATTTAGGATTACGTTTCCAAAGTTCAAATGAACAAAAATAAAAAAGAATAACCACAATAACCGAAAAATGGTACAGTTTGATCAAATTTCTAGGTTTTTCTTAAAATGCCCATAATTTACAAACTGCATGGGATAGATTTTTTTTCAGATTTTTCTCGTGATGGTTATGATCAATCCTGTCACCCCGTTTCGGCTTGACGTTGAGTTTTGGGACACCCTGTATATAGAGAGATGGTAATGGTAGCAAACCAAATCTTTGGAACATTGGCCGACATGAGTCATCAGGTTGAAGTCCACACATCGCTCTGATGCACTTTTTTTGAGCTATAAATGCTCTATCCAGATTGGTGCTGTTACCCCACATAACTAGACCATAGCGCAGTAGCGATTCTACATAAGCATAATATGTCATGATGGCGGTTTTCGCATTTGTTAAATTTTTTACTTGTTTCAATGCGTAAACAAATTTGTTTATTCTAGTACTAACATTTGCTATATGTTCTTTCCAATTAATGTCCTTATCTATTACAACGCCCAAGAATCTTGATTGGGTTACTTCGTTGATTCTCATTATATTAAGTTTCACATTGTTTTTATAATTATTAGTTTGATTAAATTGAATGTAGGCAGATTTATCTAGATTTATTTTCAGATGATTCATATCAAGCCATGCTAGCAACTTGTCTATTGTATGGTTAATGTCAGACTCATGATCTGCAATGGTATTTTTCTTTTTATCAGATGTTATTATAATAGATATGTCGTCGGCGAACAATGTGCATTTATGATGGGTTATTTTTACGATATCATTTACATATATAAGAAATAATATTGGCCCAAGTACGCTTCCTTGTGGAACGCCATGTTTATTATATTTATATTCCGACGAGTAGGCTATCAAGTCTTTATTTTTGTTGATTTTATTTATCATAACACATTGTTGTCTATTGTTTAAATAGGAGGATATCCACCGAAGTGCCGGACCTCTTATTCCAACTGTTTCTAATTTATCTAGCAATATGTCATGTGATACTAAATCGAAGGCCTTCGATAAAACAAAAAAAAGGCCAGTGGTCAGATGGTTGTTATTAATATTTGTAAGTACAACTTTCATAAGAGAGAAAATGGCTAATGTCGTAGATTTGTTTTTTTGGAATCCAAACTGTTGAGCGCTTAGTATATTATATTTATTGCAGAAATCAATAAGTCTTTTATACATACATTTCTCATAAATTTTAGACATAATAGGTATTAAAGTAATAGGTCGATAATTGTTGATATCCGATTTATCTCCTTTTTTGAACAATGGTTTTACTATGGATAGTTTTAAGATATCAGGAAATGTTCCATTTGCAAATGACATGTTGATTAAGTGAGTTAAGATACTAGATAGTTCATTACAGCAGGCTTTTACAATTTTAGTACTGATTTCATCATTACCCTCAGATCTGGTGTTGGACAGAGACATTATTTCCTTGCGCACCTCATTTTCCAACATTGGTATGAGAAACATTGAATTTAAACATTTATTTTGTGTACAGCTTTGGACAGCATTTGGATGCGTAACTTGCGTATTTGTTATCGCGCGTCTTTTAAAGCAATCCTAACTGTACTTCCTACCCACTGATAAACGACGTCACTAAGTACCCAACGCGTTCAGGAATAAGCAAATTAATCATCATTATCATCTGCCTAGTCTTTTCCCAACTATATTGGGGTCGGCTTCCAGTCAAACCAGATGCAGCTGAATAACAGTATTTTACATGGAGCGACTGACTGTCGGACCTCCACAACCCTGGGTACTACGATACCCCATGGTAAGACTGGTTGTCAGACTTTAGAGCTTCTGACGAACAGATAAGGATAAGCAAATTAATCATTCAATCATTTAAAAGATTTAAATATTAAATAAATATTCCACAATTATCACACAACGCCATCTAGTCCCAAGCTAAGCAGAGCTTGTGTTATGGGTACTAGACAACTGATAAACATACTTATATATTTCTAAATACATACATATTATAGATAAATTACACCCAGACACAGAACAAATGATCGTGCTCATCACACTAACATTTGTCCTGGGTGGGAAACGAACCCATGACCTCCGGCATAGCAGTCAGGGTCACTAACCACTAGACCAACAGGTCTGTCAATATTTGACCTACCCATAGGTAACGTTTCGTATGAATGTCCAGCAATGGACTGCGATATTGAGTTGATTGATGATGCTATTCCCAGAACCTATGTCACCTGTAGATTTTACAAAATAAGAAAATAATTTTCACCTTACACGCTCGGAAAGATTCTATTTCTCATTCAAAATCTGAGCGCAAAGCTCGATGCACAAAGTGTTTGCACAATTCGGACACGTCTTGTATTCAGTTATTTTCTACACTGACAGGTGAGCCGGCCCCACTGCATTTCCTCGCTGTAGTGAGGTGAAAAGTTGTGTGCTGCACTCGGCAGCAAAGTTATTCTGTGTCTCGTACCTTTGAAAACTTCGCTACGCTCATGATTCTATATTTGAAGCGCTCGCGGTTCAATCTCAGAAATCTTCGCTCGCTCTGGTCTCAATTCAAGTACTCGCGCCAAAAAACAACTTTGCAGCCTTGCATAACAAATGATTATTGCATGCAATTTCAATTCAGATTTTTTCTATGTACTAGGGTTTTTTTTATCGTGGCATAATCATCAAATGAGTCCTTCCACCCAGGGCAGAGCGGGAGGGACTGTCAGACTCGTACTGACTAAAATCCACGGTGTCCTTCAATAACCCTTTACGTTCCGGGGTCACGGTAATTCGTACAGTCCCGCGACCGTATGTACTAGGGTAGGATACTTGTTATGGAGGTAACCAATTGATCTTATCGAACGGATAGAAACTATTTTTAATAGAAGTATGCACAATTTGAATAATTTAACTATTCAGTCATAATATATCAGTGTTACATTGTATTTAAAGTTTACAACGAAGTTAATACAATTCCATTACTGTTTCAATTTTTGGTTTCCTCGCGATGCTTTCCTTCACCGCCAATGTCAGTGATTTACAGAATACGCTTGCATCTTGATACTTCTTCTTCGAATTAGAACAGGCATCTCGAGTTTAAGTAGAAAAATTTACACAAATTGTAATTTATCGGATGAAAACTGACTCAGCAAGTTTGAAAAAACTTCTGTTCATTTTTAAATTACTTACATATGTTTTACATAAGCACCCCAGTATTATGCCAGCAAATGTCAGTCCCCATGACATAACGTGAGCAACCGCTCATGTAACCACAACTTAACACCAATTGTATTGAAAAACGAATAAAATAAAACAATTGTGCAAACTTTAAAGCATTTTGCGAACAATTTAGGCAGCAATAACCAAAATTAAATGATTTTTGTTTTAGATTTAATAGCAAACGGACATGACATTTGGTAAAAGAAATTGCATTTAAGTAATGTATTAATAATTATTTTCGGCTGTAAGTATATTTGCCATACGTTCAGTCAAGATTTCGGTTTTATAGACTTAATCTTTATCCACACTGTTCACTATACCCTCAATTGTGAAAGCTATCTTGGAAGTACTCGTAACATTTTAATTTAAAAAATCATTATCTCTTGTCGAGAACTTGGGGTATCAGCAAGTCTTCTGCATAAACATCTACAGAATGTATTTTACATCAAACCTCTTCCCAATTCTACAGCTCTGGTAACTCTCCTCAGTTTCTAGCTCACTATCTTCAAGGATGTTATTGCGGGAATGGAACAGGCGTTGCTATATGACTGAATAACAATACTTGCGCAATAACTACAGCGTTTATTAGAAAATGAGTTGTCGGTGCAAACGGTACAAATAATCCAATTTATCGGTCACATGCATGCCGGTAGTAGCTGTACTGAGCCACTCACTCATGTGTTATGCTTTCCTGGTAACACGTGTTTCAAGAGGTCGATTGAAAGGTTAGAAAACGTAATGAAATTGATAAGAAAACATGATAAAGAAGAAAGTTCATTATGACACGTGACATTATAACAATGTAAGTAGTATATAATATAGTATTCGAAAATATAAATAACTAAGAATTTCATAAAAGAACTCTGTTGTTCTCTGGCCGCCTAGTAAATGACAATGAACACAGAATGTAATCAATAACGAAACAAAGTATTAGTCCCGAGTGTACTTGATTAACATACAATAATGTACGAGATGGCCAATCTGCCTGCACGGCTGATGAGCAGGAATTCCTAGTTGCAAGCGCATCAATTACCGCGTCGACACGATTATTGTTACGTGTGCATACTAAATTACTACTGTTTGCATTCATCTCCGTTTATCGTGGTGGTCCTTCCACGACAAACGGAGATGAATGCGTTGTTTGCATTTAAATTCTAATAGCGTGGGATTTTTGAAAAATTACCTACAATTAGATTATCTTTAAGACCTTTTTTCCTTGTCTTAAAAGACCACTCCATCAATCAGCTCAAACGTTGATTTTCCTAAACCAAGTGTAATTTCGAAAAATATGTGTCCAAGGGTACACTTTCTATTTTCTCTTGACAGTCACCAGTCATGACTGTTAGCTAAGTCTTGTAATAATGGCAATTTATGTGCCGCAACATTTATTGTACAATCTCACAAAATCATTTTTAAATCCATCTTTCCGATTCTACCTGTCAACTTCATCTCTTGTTCCGGGTCCCATTATGCCCTCTATGCTCTTCTGGTATCCTGGTACCTTCAGTCTTAATTAGCGCAATGGCGCCAAGTTCCGTTGCTCCCATACTTATGATCTGTGTGTGTGGGCCTCATCCGCCTTCCGTTAAATCTTATCAAAATCATTATCAGTTCCGCTTCCATTATACCTTTTGTGCCCTGCTGGTACCCTGGTACCTTTAGTCTCAATTAGCACAGTAGCGCAAGGTTCCGTCGTGCTTAAGGGCTGACATTCAGTTCCGTATTTAGCCAAATATTTGTATGACCTACTGACGTGTTTGCTCCAATTTGTGTATTTGTATATTTTGTGTTGTGTACACGGATAATCCAGTTGAGTTTTGATTGTGTATCCTGTGACATTGACTGGTTTATATTAAAAGTCGGCTGTGATTTTGAACCATGTAAGACGCCTTCTTCTGTTCTTTCTTTTAGGATATTATGTAAAGACTTGTCAGCAAATTGAATTTATTTACCTAAACCATGTTTAAAAAAAACAAATTCAAGTGTTTACTGGTTCAGATGAATGAACTTTAACGAGCATAATGGAATAAGAATCACCACTAATTGTGTAGTTTCTGTATTTCCAAAGGTATTTGGAAAAACCGGCCAAGTGCGAGTCGGACTCGCCTTTAAAGGGTTCCGTAGCAGCAAGTAACATTATATAAAAGTTGGTTGTAACTTTGAAAGATAAATTGCGGTTTACGATTTATGACGTATTAAAAAAAAATGTAAGTTGGTACGCACAATATTGAGTGATTTACCATGTTATTTTAATATCATGGACTTCTTATAGGTTTTCCTATCTATACTCTATACTAATATTATAAAGAGGAAACCTTTGTATTTTTGTATGTTTGTATTGAATAGGCTCAAAAACTACTGGACCGATTTCAAAATTTCTTTTACCATTACTTAGAGGGATTCTTCCGAATCCGTATAGGCTATATTTTATCCCGGAAAATAGATAGGATTTTTCGTGGTAGTGAAAGTTGTGGAGTAAGGCGTCGAAAAAACTGCCGTACGTTAACGATTCTCGCGAACGCTGCCTAAATGGTTAGAGATGTATGGTTGACTTCTGTAGAAAAGTTGTAGAACTCAATAATGCCTACAAAAAAGTCCGCGATAGTATAAACCAAACATTTATATTTTAGCCGTTATAACCACTTTTCCATAGAATAAAAGTAATTAAAATTATTAGCCTATGTTTATTGATCATATTACCGTCAAATACTAATCCTTATCTAAATAAACTATTTAGTGAGCAAGATTGGCTCAATAGGTATAAATTATTTTATTCCAATCAGACAATGCATTCAAAAGATATTACGAATTTAAAATTGTGAGAGAGCTTAAAAAATAAATGTCCACCCGTGCGAAGCCGGGGCGTGTCGCTAGTAATCTATAAGGAGAAAACTAATTTCTGTATTTTTTTCAAAATTTTAGGTTCAGTAGTTTCGGAGATAAGGGGGAGGGAATGGTCAATTTTCGTCTATTTTCTTGAATAACTTGGAAACTATTTATTTTAAAATTACAAAAAAATACATTTAAGATCTTCTCAACAAGACCTTTCATTTGATATGCCACACGATGCAGTTTTCAGATTTTTTTTTTTAATTTTCCCCTTCCCCCCCAAAAATGACCCCCCATATACAGATTTCATCTGCTCACGTCACACCTCTGTGTTTGGGTCACAGGAATTGATATGTGTACCAAATTTCAACTTAATCGGTCTAATAGATTCGGAGATAATTGACTGTAAGCGACGGACGGACAGACACACGAGTGATCCTATAAGGGTTCCGTTTTTGTATTCAGACGTACGGAACCCTAAAAAGGCGCTAGTTTGCGTATTTCTTACTCTAATATCCTTAATAGACTTATGACCAAAATAATGGGCTAGTTAACAGCTAGGCACGTAATATTGTACATAATATAAATTAATATAATATTAAATACTTGATACGCAAACTCCATAATAATTTTCACCAACCTGTCATCATCTGCCAAGCCTTTCCCAACATAAACCCAGTATTTTAACATAAATGTTTACTTAGTAACACATCAGTTGACAAGGCTAGATTAATTCAGTTTTTTACCGATAATTATGTAATCACTAAGTGTAGGTAAATTATATGAAATTACAACTTGCAAAAATATTGAAACAGCCTGTAATTGTAGACGTAAATCAGGTTAATGGGGCTACGGGTTTAAAAAGAATCCAATGAGTTTCAGTGCCATTACAACTTTCTGAGATAACCCTGAACGAATGAATTTCACTTAAACCAACCTTGGACTTGAGGGCCAAAGCCTGCCGGGGTCGCGGGACTAACGAATTACCGTGACCCCGGTACGTAAAAGGCTATTGAAGGACACCGTGGATTTTAGTCAGTACAAGTCTGACAGTCCCTCCCGCCCTGCCTTGGATGGGAGGACTCATTTGATGATTTTACCACGCTAAAAAAAAAAAAAAACAATCTTGGACTTAGGTTGGTCTAAAAATCCAAACACAATGAATAACGTGACCAAAGAAAGGTCTTTATTCTGAAATATGTAGGCAATGAATACATAAAAACACACCTTTTTCCCATGGAGGCAAAAATCTCTAAGCTCAGTAGCGCTGAATAGGAGTATGTAGTGTTCGTAGCAGGTATGCTACATACTCCTATTCAGGTAATATTTGTCTATTAAAAACACAAACTAATGCAATGAGGGTAGGCAAAGACTACAGAGCGCCACCTGCTATCAACCCTACAAACTCCTTTTGTACAAGCACGCCGATTGCGAGTACTACACAACCAGCCTAATTTGTCTAATAATGCGCTTAAATGTTATGTATTTCTTCAAAATCAATTGAATAACAAACTTATTATGCTACTGGCCACCAGTTTTCATGAGAGTCGTGCAAATGTTATGCTATCGGTTGACCGTAGTTGTTAGCACCTGATTACTTCAGCATTCGACCGCGAAGTCTACTGTTTACGACACCATAATCATCATAATCTATACCACCGCGTGTGGTAATTGAAACACAAATGATTATTAACTAGATTTATTTATAGTTTAATAGTTTGTGCAAATGGATAATCTAAAAATTATATTAATTATAAAATAATGGCACTAAATTCCTATAAAATTGTTATTTCACTTCAGTAAACTTCATTATATATATTTAGTCCGCACTTTTTATCGTCTGCCCAGCCTTTTCCCCAACTACTTGGGGTAGGCTACCAGTCTTACCGCTGAAATTCAGTATTTTAATGGAGCGTCTGTCTATCTGACCTCCGCAACCCAGTTACTACCGTAATGCGTAAAACGTTACACCCTTGGTAAGGCTGGTTATTAGAATTGAAGCTTACTGCACTTTTATGAAAGTTAGTTTAGTTTACATACTTATGTAGTTATGTACTTTAGCTATTATGTGCTGAATGAGAGAAATTTATAACTCAGGGTTTATGACACCCTGCCGGGGTCGCGGGACTGCCTCATTAGGTAACCGTGGCCCTGGAACGTAAAGGGCTATTGATGGATAATCGTGAACTTTTGTCAGTACGAGTTTGACAGTTCATTCGGAACCACTCTGGGTGGAAGGACTCATTTGACGATCTTACCACGTAAAAAAATGGGTTGATAACATAAAAAGTACTTACCTGTAATATCACAAAAACCTGATAAATGAGTCTTTTAATAGTAGTGGAATCATCGTAAAGCGTAACAGAAATTACATTATTATATCTAGTTTGACTTTCACTTGCAAACGCTCACGTAATTAAAACATCCACTGTAGTCAATTTTGCAAGAAAGAACTTTATTCATCTTACAAATGTTAGTTGCTAAGTCAAAATATCTTGAGTTTAAACGGATACCTACTCAGTTTAGCAACCGTAGATAATGTTTGGTTAGCTAACGTCCCTAATTTGTTCTTGTTAGACCTGGTTAGCCTAATGTCATAATTGGTTCCTCTCGCCATGATGCAACTGACTGCAATTATCCATTACCCGATGACTGATAACATTATTTGCCGATAGGTAATGATTATGTAGGTATTTTAAACACTGTACAATTAGCAGTCCGTATATTTAGTTAATAGCATATTTATATGAGCTTGAGCTTCTTATAACATGAAACTTAAATGGCAAAATGACAGTTTGTTCAAGTTGTCCTCCGAGACGAAAAAAATATGTCTTTCTCAGATTTAATGAGTTGAGTTTCCTTCCATGTCCCGCAGCGAATAACTTTCTTCAAATTTTGATTAATAGACTTTTTGGGCTTTGAAATACTGGCCTTTAATAAAAAAATGTTCATTATAAATGAGAGATGAGAAGTGAAAAAAAAAATACTAACTGCATAATGCATTTGTTCCAAATTTTAATGCCGCACTCCGGGACTTATCTACACCGGTTTTCACTTTGAATAAAACAACAGGCAAAACTCTACAATTAATCATAAAATATTAATAAGGTAAATATCATTGTTCCAAAATTCCTCACGGATATCGTTCGTTCATTGTTTTTCCTTCTCAGAACTGCAGCCGGTATTTTCACGGTGTCATTTACTTATTTTGCATATTGTGATAAATTAAAGTCGTTTGTCCCGTCTTGTCCCGTCTTCAGATGACCATATTATACTTTTTAAGTGAGTTACGATGCGTTTGCTAAGGTTTCATCATCATCATCATCATCATCATCTCAGCCATAGGACGTCCACTGCTGAACATAGGCCTCCCCTTTAGATCTCCACATATACCGGTTGGAAGCGACCTGCATCCAGCGTCTTCCGGCGACCTTTATAAGGTTTAAGTATACTTAATTATGACAGATTAATTGTATAGGTACGTACAATCAAAAAATCAAGTAAATATTCAAAATTAACCATTCGTAAAATAAAATAAATCGATATTTTTTCAACGTGAACGCAAATGCGGATCTCTTGTATAACATAAAAACGTTAATATATAAATGTAACAGGAACACGAGTGTGATTTGTCTAATTCCATCTTAGTTGTTATTGTTTGTTTATAAATTAGACGCTACTTTTCCTATCTATTTTGATATCTGATCTATTTTCGCCTTACGTGTGACCTTCACCGTAAGATCCGTGAGATACCAAGAGATCATGAAATGTAAGTACCAACCTCTTCAGAAGCTCCACAGCCTTGTTCCGCAACATGGTGACAGTTCGTTCACTCACTGTAACATTGTTATCTATAACGCAACGGTAATACTTCACTCTCACTTCACTGTGTCACTACTCAACGGTATTGTAAACTTTTCTTTTTATTTTCGTGGTTATATTCTAGTACCATTGTCAAGAGATGCGGTTGTCTCGAAAGTTGGCAGGCGTTTGAACTGGCTACTGGCTTGCCGGCATGCCTGGCAGACGGGAAAAGTGACCACGTGACTACAACAATAGCGACGGACACGCATATAATGATAATTGTACGATGGGGTCACAGGCCAGTGATAAGCGATCGACGATACATACTTACATCAATATCGACGATGCTTTGCGATTCAGGAATAGTACAGACGACCTTTAGAAGGCGTTTGGAATATAACCAAACTTTGTTTACCAGTACATGTTTCACCATCACCCAAGCTGAATGTTATTTGAACATAGCTAGCTACTGCTCGTAACTGGAGTCATAAAATTTTCCAAACAACACTTTAATTTGTCACAATTTGATTCTGCCCGCTATATTTTTATTGCGTAATACCTGGCTGTGGTCTACTTCACTAGTATAACCTGTATATTAAGGATTGTTATTTTACGGTCGAAACGTTTTCCAAAGACTTTTCTAATAACACTTTCTAATCAATTGTTTCAAGATATTTCTTACTTTCCGCTAGAGGCCTATACCCTTCAGTTAGCAAGACAGCCTTCGTGTAATTCAGAAATCGAGTTATTTCTAACTAGCATAAGGTCATTCTTGTTTCGTATATTGAATCTAATCATTCCATCATCCAATCACTCTTACCAAAGGTAGGTACTACAGAGTGTAAACAAAAAAAAATATTTTATATACCAAAAAGTGTGCTAATTTTATAACAAAATAAGTTTGTATCCTTTCAAAATACTTAGATTATCATCACAGAAAACGTATTTTCATTACATTTCTGCCTCCTGCTCGAAATGATGTTTTCGAATTTAAATTGGATTGTACTTACTTTTTGCATTTCTGACACCGTTGCAAAAAACCTCCATTAGATAAATTGTTTGCTGAAATATTTAAACACGTTGACATTACTACATTCTTTTGGGTTACACTGAGATGAAAATGAGCTAGCAAATCCTTTGGTAACGACGAACACAACTTTCAGTAAAAGTCTAAGATGAAAACACAAATGGAAGATTTTTGAGGCGGTAGAACGAATCTAGCCACTGAAATAGTTTCTTTTGACCACAATCTCTGAAACACAGTCACTGTTTGTAAAGAGGTAGATACTGCAGTCATAATAATGTCCTATTTAGATGAAATAACTCTTTCCTCACTGCATTGTTACTCTATTGATATTTATAGCCACTTTCACCCGATAACGAGACGTTAACCGACGGTGATAACTGCGGTTATTGTGACCGCAGATTTATAGCTTCAAACCATGCGTGTGCGCAATGTGGATCTTCTAGAGCTTAGCTCTTTAGATCAATATATTCGATGCAAAAGCAGTGGTGGCTCAGTGGCGAAACTCGAATGACAGTATTGACACCCAACCATGAAGTTTCTTATTACACGTCACGTAAGTTAAATGAAATTAGTAATTTCTTTTTTTTATGTAATAAGACTGATTAATTTCAATTATCATTCTACACATAAAGATAATTGAAATTAATCAGTCTGTTATTTCTATAGGTAACGTATTCCAATAAACTCAAGACTCACAATAAATCAATATGATTGCCTTCACATGAACACGCGCATCGTTTACCTATTTCCTGATATCTAGATAAATTACCAATTAACCTATCTGAACTGAATTCCTCTTTATATTCAAATGGAGTGTGTTTGCTGAGATAAATACTCCTTTGAGATTGAGACATACCGAGCCAGATTTAATAGACTTCGTTGTTTTTGACTCGTTGTCTTTGATTTTATAAAAACAGAACAACAACATTTTTTGTTAATTATTATTTATTCATAAATAGGTACCTATATTTTAGTTTAGTAGTTAAAACACAGATAACTTAATGATTACTACGGATAAATAGATACCATTTATAACTATCTCCAGCTCTGTATCTCCTGAATAAAATAATAATAACATAACTCAATGTTTCAAATACCTACATAGGTTTTTACCAATACACCAAAAACAAAGTTGAGCAATTTATCCTAATTTAAAGTTTCTAATCTTTTGCTCGTGAAAAATGCTGTAAACATTGACCGCTCCGGTCCACTTGCGTACTTGCGTAGCTTCCGACGCAAACAATTTTATTGTTAGATATCATTTCATCATCAACGTCACATAAAACAATACGAAACGAGTAGGCATAAACAGGGTCAATACCTAAATCATTCAAGTGTCACATCAACGTATTATTTGCGAAGGATGATTGGCAAACTGTTGCGCAACTGTGGCGCGAGGTCGCCGCCATGGTTTGACCTCATTGATAAAGGGGAAACGACCTAGTGACGTTGCCGAAAATTGTTAGAAAGTTTGCAGTTTTCAATTGTTTCGTGTTACCACTGTACCTGGCTAGTGTCCTGGTACTTGATAGAAGAATTTACTTCAGTTATTATCTTTTTGATATTAGTCTTTTTTTAGGTGGTAAAATAATCAAATGTGTCTTCCCGCCCTCGGTGGAGCGTAAGACACATAATCCACCGTGTTCATTCAATTGCCCTTTAAGTTCCAGGTTCACAGTAATTGATTGATGAGACAGTCAACGGTGAAACCCATTATCCTGTCAGAAAATAATTCTAATCTTAATTATAACCTTTTCCAAACATTAACAGACCTTTTATAATAAACTCCATATTTCACAAGAATTTTCTCCATACCTTTATCAATACAAAATCATGGTTATTGTTCACAGGACGCACATACAACGACTTGAACCAGTATCCGGTGTTCCCATGGATCCTGACTAACTACGAGAGCGAAGAGCTGGACTTGAGCCAGCCTTCTAATTACAGGGACCTGTCCAAGGTAAATATAATCGTAGCGCTCTACGAATATGATTGCCTGGTACTTGGCCTAGACGAGAATTATTTTAGAGATTTATTTCGTCTCTTGCTAGAGCCAACCTTCCATTTTGAGGGAGCTGTCCAAAGCAATTATACTCTTAACGTCTTTACGAATGAAAATTGCCTGCACAAGATGTGATGAAATATGTTAATGGATTTCATCTCCTATAGAAAAAAAGAGACCTCAGTTGAGAATCTGCGCAGACTAATCTATATCTAGTCGTTGATTCGACGCTAATTGTCATTTATTTAATCGAAATCAATATTGATTTGTTCTGACAAGATTGACTTTCTCAATCGTTAACAACACAATTTATTAATGTTCAAAGCCTTATATTTAGTTATATTTAAAGGAAGCCTTTGCAATTTCAACAGGCGAATGCAATTCCTTATAAAATGTTTTCGGTATCGTTCAACGAATCTTTGTCCGTGTTAATTCGTTTGGGTCAATCATCACTTTTCTGTCATTTCAAAACTTTATCTACTTTAATTATTTTTAGCATATTCCTGGCAGAGTCGAATTGAGCTGCGATTATAGTATCTTTCGTAGCGTCTTTCAGTTTCTGTAACATACAGAAAACAGTGCGCACATGCAATGTTATATTTGACCTTTCCTTCCCTTTCCTCAGCCCATAGGAGCATTGAACCCGAGCAGACGGGCATACTTCGAGGAGCGGTACAATACGTGGGAGCATGAGTCCACTCCGCCCTTCCACTACGGCACGCACTACTCCACCGCTGCCTTCGTGCTCAACTGGCTTGTTCGCATTGTGAGTATTACCACAAGTATCAAAATATGGTGCTTTCAGTAGTTTCAGTACCTACCGTCAACAATGAATGAACAGTGAACTACTCAATCTGAGCGTGTTTGCTTTGCTTCGGAACCTGGTTGTGGAATGGAGACTATTCAAAGTCGGACAAAGTCCTTACGAAAAAAATCCGTAATCAGAATATTTACGGAAAATGAAAAAGCGCCTCTACAGTACGAACGACGAAATAATTTTAAATTAGATTAACAAGAGATAAGATGATCAAAGTTTCGGTCTACTTTATGCCACAAAAACGTGAAAAGTAATGCTAGGAGCTTAGATTGGTGGCGGGACTGTACGAATTACCGTGACCCCGGAACCTAACGTAAAGGGCTATTGAAGGACACCGTGGATTTTAGTCAGTACGAGTCTGACAGGCCCTCCCGCTCTGCCCTGGGTGGGAGGACTCATGTGATGATTTTACCACAATAAAAAAAGGGCCTTAGATTATAAAATGTCCTCACTGCGTGTTCGAAGCCAAACATAACGTTTTTAGTGAATCCACTTTTTTATAAATGCGTGGATGAGCGCCACGCACACATTTAAATGATTTCCTTCACTTGTTTTTCGTACGAATCGAACGACGGGATTAACTTTTCTTCCGTGGTTTTGGCTTCAATTCTCAGTGGCCTACTAGGAATCTGGACATTCTATAATCTAAGGCTAGGTCCTCAAAGAATTTGGCATGGTTAGGTGGTCATACACACAAAAAGTTGGATAAGGAAGCACTGTATTGCTAAATATTACATGATTGGAGAAACACAAATTATAAAATAACGATTTATAGCTGAGATTTTGGGTATGCATGAAAAATCTAATATTTCTAAAGGTGATATTCGTAGATACTAGCTAGTTAAATTCTTTAAAGTTTCCTTTAATGGTTTATACCAAACAAGGACACTACCAATACTGTTAAAACAATTAAATTCTATTAAAGGGATGAACCTAATCAACATCTTTAATTACGTGCACTGAAATCGAAATGCGTCTCCTCTCAGTATGGCAACACATTTGCATGTAAAATTAAATACTAATTGAGTGTTGCCAGTAACAGCGCGTGTATGATTTATGGTTAATAAACGGCGCATCCATTTTGATGCTTCACCCAACATTTGGCGACAGAATTAAATGTCACCCGAGCGAAACTAATTACCCTTTCACTGCTTGAAATAACTTTATAAACATTTTGTACACTTTTTTCAGTATCACAAAACAGAATATGTATGGCACATATAAATAATTTGTTAAGGTGCATTTGGGAGAGCAAATATTTATAATATCAATAGTTATTTTTAGTAGAAGTGGCAACTGATCAACTTGTAGAGCTCCTATATTTATTGGCCCGGCATTTTAAACACAAATGATAAATAATATTTATTAAATACTTAAAACACCACAGCCAATATTTATAAAGCTAGATGAGGCCGGTGTTTAATACCTAAACAAAGTCAGAGATCACAGTCTGGGTTTTAAAGTCCATTGTATTGCTCAGGTCATACTCGTCTGAGATGGTCTTTTGAGGAAAGAACCACACAGATTTGAGAATACCTGTCCTGTCAATGCATTTGTCAGTTACCTATCGTATAGCTCGAACATCGTATACGTGTTCTAAATACGAAAAGAAAGGAGTTATAACAACCAATAACGTTATTAATATTGATCTTAAGAAGTTCAAGGTCTGTTTAATACGTTAATTGCTGTAATTAACGACTGCTTATCATTCAGGATTGTCTGTCTGTTTATTTATTTATAGTGTAATTAGTTGCTTGCAACAAATGTCTTATCTGGTTGTGGATACGTAACAAGTTCAAATAAACCTGAAGTACTGAGTAATACTTTTTGATATAAAACTAGAATCCTCAAATTAAATCATTACTTTGAGACTTATGTACATTTTTTTTAAATATTCATGATAATTAAATTTTTCGTGTCGGGCCATCAATAGTCATAAATTTTACTATCTTATCTCTAAAAATAATTTAGACGCACTTACTCAAATCTTTAGTTTTTTTCTATGTCATTTTTACTTTGTATTGATTGAGTGATTGATAACTATTAAAAAAACGACTTAAAAAGTGGTTCGGATATCCTTTTCACAGAACAAATAATTACCTCCGTGCGAATTGATTCAAGATGTCAAATAAAACAGAAGATTTAATACGACTTCACAAACGCAAGGATGCTATAGAAATGCTTTACCATAGATCTTTCACTTCAGTCGCACAAAATTCTAATGGAACGATATATCTTGAGTACTTAATTTACAAGTCGCCGACTAGTTATTTCAAGTAGGAGTCTCTAAGTCTTTGAACAATGGTCTTATGGGTGCTATAAAGGATATCTTCAAAGGACATCGTTTTGCTACCGATCATAGTGAATTAGAGAGTGCATTAAGTAGTCCGTACTAAAAGCGGGCCCGTCAAAACATTCAGACATGCAGGAGACGCGCTGCGACAGATGCGCGTGCGGTGCGCAAACGTATGTGACAATAAAAAGGTTTTAAATATTAAAAGAGGTCGAAATTGAATGTGGTTTTTTGAGGTTGGTAGGAAAAAGTACTTAAAGATTAGTAATAATTTCAAAGACAGCCTGTATAAAGTATACCTACTTCTGAGTAATGCAATATAACTGAAAGATGAGTTTGAATTAAACTGAAAAAAAAGGAATATTATTATGAACAAAAAACTTACATAGCCATAAACCTTTTTTTTTGGTGTCGTAAGATTATGAAATGTCTGCAATGTTTAATTATTGTCATAACAAGATGATCATATCTTCCCTCCAGGAGCCGATGACGACAATGTTCCTAGCACTACAGGGCGGCAAGTTCGACCACCCCAACAGACTGTTCTCCTCCATCGCCATGTCGTGGAAGAACTGCCAGCGAGACACCTCCGACGTCAAGGTAAACATATTTCTTCATAATATAGAGATCCCAAATGGAAGTTAGTTATTTAGGTACATGTTTATGCGAATGAAACAATGTTTTGCCTTATGATTATGATAAGAAAGGTGAACAAGAACATTATAGATTAAACGAAACCTGTGAACGGGAAAAACTCATAACTGTGTTATTTGCGCAGTTATGGATTCCTGCATGCCTACTACACATCTACGTTTTTGTAAATTCCTAAGCTGCAAAATATATTATCACAAACTTTATGAATCTTTTTTCTTTGTGCAGGAGCTAATACCAGAGCTATTCTTCCTACCCGAAATGCTGGTGAATAGCTCAGGGTTCCGACTGGGCATCGCGGAGTCTCCGTCCGGAGACGTGATCCTGCCGCCCTGGGCCTCCTCCGCCGAGGAGTTCGTGCGCATCAACCGCATGGCGCTGGAGTCAGAGTTCGTCAGCTGCCAGCTGCATCAGTGGATTGATCTCATATTCGGATATAAGCAGAGAGGTAGGAATGGATCAAAATTTAGGTTCGTCAAGTTCTTGCCGGCAAATAAAATACAATATTATGTATACGTATAAAACGTATGG
Organism: Agrotis puta; assembly: GCA_943136025.2. Lineage (NCBI taxonomy): Eukaryota > Metazoa > Arthropoda > Insecta > Lepidoptera > Noctuidae > Agrotis > Agrotis puta. The sequence goes on from OW964181.2 coordinate 874,337, forward strand.
ATGGTACTCCATTCATACGTTATACAAAATACTACTTTTCAATTAAACAAATATTATCACTAACAAAGGAACAGTAGAAAGTCACACTGTTTGAAACCTTACAAACAGTTTCATATTGCCCTAAAGCTACCGTACTGACACCTCATTCGTCGTAGGTCCCGAAGCGGTCCGCGCCACCAACGTGTTCTACTACCTGACGTACGAGGGCGGAGTCCGTCTAGACCAGATCTCGGAGCCCGTGACCCGCGCAGCCGTGGAGGACCAGATCCGCAGCTTCGGCCAGACTCCCGCGCAGCTGCTGAGCGAGCCACACCCGCCGCGTGCCTCCACCATGCACCTCGCTCCACTCATGTTCGCGGCCGCGCCTGACGACGTCTGCTTGAGGCTCAAACTACCCTCCAATGCTGCCGTCGTGCATGTCTCTGCGAATACTTACCCGCAATTGGCTATGCCTGCTGTTGTCACAGTAAGTTAGATGATACTTATATCTTGTATGAGAGGTCTTAAAACAAAAAAACTGTGATGAACGGAATTTTTTTTTTTGAACTCAGTATTTTTTTAGGTCTATTCAGTTCATGTAAAGACTATGTAGGTTCTCGTCTGACTTTCTGTAGCACAAATGTAGCCCGAATGTTGGCCGCATTGCCCCACAGGAAAATGCCACTCGACAATGCCAATATAAGTTGTGTACAAAGAACTAACAAATGATGTTTCCCCAGGTGAGTGCAGCCCGCGCGTTCGCCGCTCACCGCTGGTCGGGCGGCGGCTGTGCGCACGCGCCGCTCGCGCCGCACGCTCCCCGCCACCAGACCGACCACAACCATCATCCGCACCATCCGCTGCTCATGGACCCTGTGTGGGGTGAGATATCTATCTACTCATAAACTTATTAATTAAAGAACTCGTTGACATCAAATATTTGGATGATAAATATAAAAATACTTCATATCTATTTAGATATTTAAAATATTACTAATAAAATCATTGATTCCAGCGGCCGGCGGTGCCCAGGCGCTGTCTCGTCGTCAGCTGGGCGACAACTTCTCCCAGCGAGTGCGCGCGCGCAGCAACTGCTTCGTCACCACCGTGGACTCGCGCTTCCTCATCGCTGCAGGCTTCTGGGATAATAGCTTCAGGGTCTTCAGCACCGAGACTGGTAAGTAACTTCTAGTAGTAAGCTTCCTCTCTTCTGTAATCCCTAACTACCCTTTAATTTAATCATTTTTCGTTTCAACAGCCAAAATAGTACAAATAATCTTCGGTCACTACGGAGTGGTGACATGCGTGTGTCGCTCTGAGTGCAACATTACGTCCGACTGCTACATCGCTTCAGGATCTGAAGACTGCACCGTGCTGCTCTGGCATTGGTAAGTGCATACATTCACTCATAGTATACAATAGCGTCAGAACATGTACTGCTGACTCAGTGTCATTTTGCTTCATTGTTATTGTGTTCTATTTTTGTGTCTTCATCAGAAGTTTCACATTTTAGTGCATTGCATATCCTAGTCTTGCAGTCATTTTGACTTCGAGCACGAATTTTGCCATGGTAATCTTAGGTATGGCTTATTTGTGACTACGTTGCGGCTGAATACGCTATTTTATCAACTGGCCAATATGTTGTTTTGACAACTTTAACAATAACGACCATATTGCCCTCATAGGTCTGCTCGACACGGTGGCATCGTAGGCGAAGGAGAGACTCCCGCGCCGCGCGTCACACTCACAGGACACGACGCGCCCATCAATGGAGTACTAGTGTCCGCTGAGCTCGGCTTGGTTATATCTTCGTCAGTCAGTGAGTATATCACTTCTTAGAATAATAGCTTCTTGTATTCTAGCATGACTTGATGGAAAAAAAGAAGTATCCAATAATGTTTTGAGATTCAAAAAAAGGGGTGAATTTGATGCCCACAAAGGATAAAAAGTATCCATTAATTATTTTTTTACCATGAATTTTATAATACAAATATAAATATGTTTTCAAGGAAAATATTAATAAAATGGTTTTTCGGTTTCCTCAATTATGTTTTTGCACAAAACTGGAAGGCAGGACACGGAAACTCGTAAAAACAATACTCTATCTATTATTCTTCATTTAGACCACTCGCAAATTCTCCAGCTTTTCAACTATAATCGCACCCTCACTCACACTCACATTTTCGCCTTCTAGACGGTCCCGTCCTAATCCACACAACATTCGGCGAGGTTCTCCGCGCCCTCACGGCCGCGGAGGGAGTGTGCGGCCCTCAGCAGCTGGCGCTGTCGAGGGAGGGGGTGGTCGTCGTGGCGTACGCCAAGGGACACCTCGCTGCCTTCACGCTCAATGGAAGGAGGCTTCGGCATGAGACGCATAATGATAACTTCCAGGTATATAGGTTTAGTTAATTACGGTACGAATTTGACAGTGTTTTATCAGAAACAAAGACTTCACATTCTGAATTACTGCATCCAGTTCGACTGGAAGCAGACTCCATCGTCATAGTTGGCAATGCTAAACAGATGATGTGATTTCTGCAAAGCCTTTGACAGTGTGAAACATGCATATATTTATTTATTTACACATTTTGTAATTTCGGATATAATTTCAATGGTGTGCATTCCGCTCCAAATGACTTATGTTTAATTAAAAGCAAAAATACCATGTTTGTACAGTACATTTTAAGTGTTAGTCAGTTATGGAGTACCACAGGGTTGTAACCTTAGTCTCACATTAATTGATAATTTGTACTTTATTTCTACATAATAATTCATGGAGAATATTATATCGGACTGTTTAAAGAATATCTGCAAAATTGGTGTTGCATTATCTGGTGTTGCAGTGCCTGGTGCTGTCCCGCTGCGGCGAGTACCTGGTGTGTGGTGGAGACGCCGGCGTGGTGGAGGTGTGGCGCGCCTTCACGCTGGCGCCGCTGTACGCCTTCCCGCCAGCTGGCGCGCCCGTGACGTCACTCGCGCTCTCACATGACCAGAAGTACGTATGCACTACATAATCCAATTTCTATGAGGTCAGCGCAGTATGCCTTGTTCTCTCACACATCTGTATTAAGACTTTCTTGGACGAGTCCTCTTTGGATCCGATCCATTCGTAATTTTCTCATCGTCACACGGTTTTAATTACAATGATTATGGTGCATTAGTAAATTGAAACAAAACTTTACTAATGTATGCTTGTATTAACCAGTACACGCTTTTCGTTCCAGGTTCCTGTTAGCGGGTCTAGAGAATGGTTCCCTGGTTGTGTTCCACATAGACTTCAACAGATGGCACCACGAGTACCAACAGCGGTACTGAGCCGGGCGGTACCCTACTTAATATTACGACACCTAATTCAATTACCAGCCTGACGCACACTTGCAACACCCGATCCAACCATAGTGTCAATTGAGTCACGTCAAATTGGGTGTTAAAAGTCTGTTTCCGGATTTACCGTTCGCATAGGTATCGATATTACGCTCAGAGTAGGCGATAGAACGTAATGGCTGCTATAAGTTAAATAATCACTGTTCTTTGCAATTATCAATAAAAATCTTGACCAAAAGTAGTTTCAAGGTACAATGTACTCAATGCGAACTAAAATAATGAACAGGATTGTATTCTCGATACGTTAATGATGGTCTATTTAAGACCACTAAATATTGTTATGAAATTGTAAAGAACAGTGCGAGTAAAACTAAAAAGTGTGGTATTTTAAATTAAATGGAAGCTGAAGTCAGTTACAATTTAAACTACCGCACTGGTCAAATTTTAAATTATTAAAAGTCTTGTTGGGTTGTAAAATTTCGACACATTAATGCTATATTGGATAATAAGAAATATTAAGCAACTGGCAAGTAAGTACTTAATTAGATTTTAAGTTGCATTGACATTCCATTGATTTTATTATAATAATTGATTTCGTAACAATTACCTGTAATAAAATACTAAAATTAAAAATGAGACGATTTCAAAACATTCCATACAATTAACTACCAAATTACTATTATAATAAGATCTTTTTTGTTAAGATTTTTTCTAAGATGAAAGATACTGTAGTTATAAATAATTGTGTGTTATCAGTACTTAATCAATTGTTATTTAATTAAGTAAAAGAAAACTGAAGTCGTAACATATTCTACATTATTAATATTTAATTAGAGCACTCCGCAACACATTGGCTTTGTCTGTAATACTTCAGTGCTGCCAATGTCAAAATTAAAAAGCTGCTTTAGAAGTTTTAGTTTGATGACGTAGCATAGTGTTGGTCCATGGTTTGTAGGAATATATTATTTAATAAAAAAATAACAAAAAGAGATTTTTTGTATTGTATTCTTCCAAGCCAGGATCCACCAAAAGTATTCTATTTATTATAAAAAGACATTTTTATTATGAAGCAATTAATTTACAAGAAATTATTTATGTAGTGCCATAGGGAAAGTATAATAATTTATCGCAATATAGTGTCTTTATTATTTTATTTATGTAACTAAGATCTCCTTTCAAATTTCGTCCATTTAAATTTTTCCATTGTATTATTTTGAGATTAATCGTATGTTATTTATTCATTGACTTTGTAAGTGCAATATTTTTTAAAAATATGGATCACTAGCTGCTGCTACTACTACTTATCAGATTCCTTATATATTTATAATTAAATTATGTAATGTGCTTTCTCTTTCTATCATTCCAGAATTAGAAATAATTTGAAACATTCCTAATTTTCAGTCTTATGCTATTTTAATGGTGGTGGGTAAACAAGTCCTTAATTTTGAATATTAAGATAAATAATTGACGTTGTTGTAATTAATTTTTGGTTTTTATTAAATGGTTATAGCGAATTATTTTGTTTCTTTTATTTTGCCCTTATACCGTTGATTGCTATAATTTTAGTACCTAGTTGGATTTTATAGCTGCCTGTTATTTATTTTTGCTGCAAAAATATGCTTGTCTTGTACTACTCACGCGTTGCTTATAATATTAGAAAAATCAATAAAGCATTATTGTACTCGAGGAGGTCAGATAACAGCGCGAAAGTACCAATAAAGTAGTCATTTTCGCTAATTAAACTATGTCAATATAACGTTAGGACGAGTTTAGACTATATTAATATAATGTAATGCTAAATAAAGTTGTGTTACAGCTAAGTGACGTCACAAAAACGTTACAAAAAAAACATAGTTTTTTACGCATACGTCGTGTAACATTGTATTAATAATTATACAATCAATTAAAAACTATATTTTTGCATCACTACGCCCGCACCGCTCCTTCCGTTCTGTGATTTAGGCTTAAATGCACTCTAGACATACGAAAGTTTATTCTTCTCGTCGTTTTCCTATCTCTGTGCCAAAACTAAGGTTAACAATATGAGAGACAGATCAGTGATTATATAATACGAAACTAATAATAGTTCATTCATAACTTGCTTCAATATTAAGTCGATTTCCTCCTTACCAGCTAGCTTCCCTTACTTCGGGAACTTCACTGTACTTCTTAACAAGAAATCAGAACTTCGGGGTAATGAGGATTCTTCTAGTCTTAGATAAAAAAATGTTTTTCTAGAAAAGTTCTATAGTCGAATTATTCACGTAGTTATTAGATAATTGTACAAATGACTCTTGAACCCTTGAACTCACGTCCCTCTGTAGTCGTAGCGTACCCAGTTACACGTAGATTGTACCTTCTATTTATTATAATATAGTCCACTAGCTATTTATGCTTACTGTAGACAATTTATTTTGTTTTAGATGCAATTAAGACTATCTTTTCAGTTCTCAAGCCTATCCTAGTCCTTCTATCTGTCATGCATTATCAGTGCGATTTAGTTATATCTTACGATATTCTACCACAAAAGATTGCTATAGCTTTGAGAAGCTGATAAAATTAATGATGTAGAGAATACTTCTCGCCACCTGTACAGAAATTCTACTACAAAATGAATGTGACCAACTTCAAAAATATTAATATTACTATCCCTGGCATTGATCACTTTAAAATCCTTCCCAATCTAACTCACGCCTCACCCTAAATGTTTGTTTTTACCAAAAACACGCTACACGCAATTCTGTCCATTATTAATAAGATTAAATAGTAATAGGTCGTGGATGTTGGATTAGAATTAAAAATAACGTTTTTATTTAGTAGGTTAAGGCACCTTGTATTATAAAATATCACTGTCCATTTAAATGTAAGCTACATCAAGTGTAAGCATTGTAATTGTAAAAGTCGCTAAAGATTATTCGATTTTTTGTATCTGTTTTCAAAATACATAGCAAATAATCACGCTTTTCACGCGTTAAAAAACGAAAATAAACATCATACCTCTTATCTAGAATGTTTATGTAGAATTTCTTTTAAATAAATAGTTCTGCGTCAAACACGTAACAAAATCTACCAACTGCCTTCACCCTCACAAAAGTATCGCCTAGTGTAATGAACTTAATACTTTATAAAAAAGTTGTTGAGCGTACGATAGTTATTTCATAGACTTAGTACTTGTAGAATTGTAGTCTCGCAGTAGGCTTAGTTTGGTGAACGCAATCGGCATTTCTAATAAGTATTTTGAATGGATTATGGATTAGAGAATCCCTATTGTTTTGGTGAGCAAGTAAACAATAAGTAATTCAAGTGTTACAGACCACGTGTCCAGCTTGGCTTGCTTGAAGTTCACCCCTTGAATAGACCCAGTAGCGTTCGAAGTGAATAGGAAAACGTTAAGTTTTAGTGTTTGTTCATTTAGCACCTAGAAACTTAACACGGTGCAATTTGTTGTAGACTTTAATTACAATTTGATATTTTTAGCAATATTGTTAGATTGTTATTTGTTTTTACATCAACATTTTATTTTTACATTATAAAGTTAGAAAAAAAAGCAATCCAAGAATATTTTGGATTTCCCGCGCTATGCCACAGATAATGTAACATAGAATAGATTCGCTAAACATGTTCAATATTGTTATTAACATTATTTAATATTTCACGATCCTTAAATTTATATAAAGTGCACATGCTATTTTCAACTAACCACTGACTAAACTTATTGAATGTTTAATTGTTATTTGTAATAATTTATAAAATTGTGCAATTTCTTAATTTGCATGATATATTGTCTTCTTTCAATACTTTACACGTTAGGGCAATAATATGTCCTATAAATTATTGTTATGCTAAGTATATGGTGCGTTTGTATGTAATGAAAAGATCTTGAGTAATGAATAAATTGCATTGAGTAAATACTTAAATATTGTTTTTTATTTAACACTTTCATAAACGGGTGTTTATAGTATAGAAGGCATGTATGCAGTTTTGTATCTGCAGAAGATTAAAATTTAATAATTTAATTTAAACACAAAAGCAGACGAATGAATGCGTATGAGGCGTAAGAAGCATGGCGTTCTGTGATTTCTGCGTTTCTACCTTGCTTAGACCTTGGTAAAAGGCTGTCAGTTTATGAGTTTACAAAAGCAGAAAATTCGTTTTTGGTTGGGATAATTTGACAGATCCATACACAGACTAGATAGGTTGATCCATAGAAAAAATTATAAGATTTGTTTTGCCACTGCGCTCGTGTAATGCAGTGTACACACCGTGCCAACCAATGGTCTTGATGGCCTTGGTTGGACCTGAGGGCCTATAAGTGGCTTACCGAACATCGACGATCGCTCGTTGGCGTTTGCCACCGGTTCGAAGCGTGGCGGTAACATCAAAGGAATTGAACCATTCGATGGCACTCGGTATGGAAGTTTACTGAAGGCGTTCGTTTGCGTTCGTGGGCCCAGTAGGCACGAGATTTTGGAGAATTGCAGACTTCACTACATGATTTGATTTACTTACAAAAAATTTTGCCTCAGTGGTGCACAGTGCACTACAAAAACTTGTGGAGATTTTTCTACATAAACCGATTTGCTTCAACTCGATTTCGCAACATCACAGTTTCCGAACGTTCATAAAAGTTGACATTGACGTTTGTATAATCTGTTTCCGGCCTTTTCCTTCGCTCCCCCGTTGCAATCATGGCGGTGAACAACATTTCTAAAAAGCGAAAAGTACGTTCAAACGGGTGTTTATTATTGAAATACATATTACAAATCATTAAACGTTATCTGACAAGCCAATAAACCTAAATAATGGATCCTATATTTTTGTGAAACTTGTGATGATAGTGGATATTCCAGTACTTGTCACCTGCACTGGGATTGTTATGTTTCTCTTGTGTCTTGTTTTACCGTAATGTATTTGTGCCAAATCTGTTAGATAATCATATGGCCAAAGTACCAGCGATGCGTCCGGAAAGTTTCTGTTTAAAAATGCGATGACCAAAACATAACCTCTCGGTGAATTTGCAGTTCGTCGGAGACGGAGTTTTCAAGGCGGAACTCAATGAGTTCTTGACCAGGGAGCTTGCTGAGGATGGCTACTCCGGTGTGGAGGTGCGCGTCACTCCGACTCGCTCGGAGATCATCATTATGGCGACTAGGACACAAAGCGTGCTCGGAGAGAAGGGCCGCAGAATCCGTGAGCTGACCTCCGTGGTCCAGAAGAGGTTCAACATCCCCGAGCAGTCCGTGGAGCTGTACGCCGAGAAGGTCGCGACCCGCGGTCTGTGCGCCATTGCACAGGCTGAGTCGCTCAGATACAAACTCATTGGAGGTTAGTTATTGTAATTTTACTCATGTTTTTAGGCATTTTGAACCTCTGTATATCATTGCTACTGTAACCATGTAATAAAGAACTCATGTGCAATCGAGTGAATTTCAAGAAAGAATAGTAAAACTGCATCTCCAACTACTCCGTGATGCTCTTTCACATTTATTATTATAAATATATTTAGATGCAACCTCAGCATAAGAACTAAGTCTTTGAGAACTTTACAAATCCTCAGTTTTTGTCAGAAACTGTTCAAGATTGACAAAATGTTACTTATTATGATAAGTTCCGATTTAAATCTTTGAGATGATTATATTTTCATTTTTTATGAATAATTTTCACAAGAGAATGTTAAAACATGGCTTACCAAGGTTTATGGTTTACCAAGTCCCTGAAAAAACACACCTAACCAGAGTTTACTACTATTTAACCAAAAGTTCTTTACTCACATCAATGTTCAAATTTATTTTCATAATCACCATCTTTGACTTTTTATTTCACTTTATCACAAGATTGGCATATGTAATATTTGAGTGTGGTGTGCTTATCTGAGGATACATAAACTAAGCAATATATTTTTTTAATTTTTGAAGTAAAATATGTACTATTTATTGAATTGTGGGTATGTTCATAAGCATTTAAACTTACATAATCAAACAAACCAACTCTAAACCTGTTGGTTTCATAAATATTTGTTCAGTGAGGGAATCGAACCTGCAACTTGCAGCACAGCAATCAATCTCTCTGCCACTGTGCCAACCATGCCATCAACATTATCCCTGCAACTGATGCACAGCTGTACTGCTGTGCAGCATTTAGATACATATTTGTATTAATTTGGATGTTAGGTGGTGTCAGTGAAAAACAACATTTTGTTTTAAGATATCAAACTACACAGTGGAATGAGAACTTAGTACTTACCTTTCCATATTGTTTGAATAATTTAGGTATTCATTATTTACCCACTTGCAAAACTATTATACTTACAAATAGATGAATTACTAATTCTCTATTTTTTAACCGTTTTATCAACTTTCGCCAGGTTTAGCCGTGCGTCGTGCATGCTATGGTGTCCTCCGTTTCATCATGGAGTCCGGTGCCCGTGGTTGCGAGGTGGTGGTCTCTGGCAAGCTACGTGGACAGCGTGCCAAGTCCATGAAGTTCGTAGATGGCCTCATGATCCACTCTGGTGACCCGTGCAATGACTACGTCAACACAGCCACACGACATGTGCTGCTAAGGCAAGGAGTACTCGGAATTAAGGTGAGAACACAAGATTATCTTGGAGTTGAGACTTGACTTTAACTTAAACAGAAAGTTGCAAATTCATATTTGTAATGCTTAGTAGATCATAATTAAAAATATGTCAAAATATAAACTCAAAAGTGTAATACAGAATTTGAATTAGCAACATTCTGTAGGCCACAATATCAGGGATTTCTTGTCTCTCAATGACTTGAGGTCTAATATTTGTGGCAGATTGAATCAGCTTGTTTATTGGAGGGCATGTCTGTACAGGCTCTGGTACGGTGCAAGCTGGACATTTATTATTAAAACTATATTTTTTTGGCATTTCAGAAATTCTGAATATTTGTTCAAAAACTTTTACAATTTCAGTTTGTTGAGGAATCTTATGACAATTTGCTCTCAACAAGAGCAATGTGATATTATATCTATTGATACCAGACTCCAGAATTTAGAAGAAACCACATTTCACTAAATGTATTAGTAACTTATTTTACTTTCTTCTGTAGGTCAAGATCATGTTGCCATGGGACCAACAGGGCAAGAACGGTCCCAAGAAGCCGCAGCCCGACCACATCCTGGTCACCGAGCCCAAGGACGAGCCTGTTCCTCTGGAGCCCACAAGCGACGTGCGTTCCCTCGCGCCCGCGCCGCTGCCCCAGCCCGTGCCACCTGTGGCTTAGGTCTTAAGCTAATAATTAATAAAAAAATCTAACAAAATCTTTTTCTTTCTTTTACTGCATACTACCTCCTGTAACTGCGTTTTCATTGCCGAAATGTGGCATCTAAAACAAACTTACGATTTCTCTGCAAGAAAACGAAACGGTGTTTGAATGTTTCAGTGTAAACTCATTTACACGTATACATGACGTAGGTATATACGAGCTGCAAAAGCCTCCCCTGAGTCCTGACTTACCACAGCCACTTATGAGGTGCAATATGATGGTTATAGACTCCTTGACCTGACCTCGTTGCACCTCCCTAGCCGTTATCAACCGCGATACTTCCTCCGCCCTTATGTCCTCTTGGGACGAATCACATCGACAGTGTATTTCGACCATGGCCATGATCACACGTGGCAGAGAATAGGTACTGCCTCGATTGCTGCACGGCAGTTACTGGATGCTATTCGAGGCTCTGCATACGGAGTCCCGCTTGGCGGATTCCTGCTACTGGGTAGTTTAAAGGAAATACAATAGGACCGTTTATACCAACATTTATTTAAAAACCTGACTACATTCACCCCAAACCAAGTGCATTAAAATTATTGCTAAATACAAAAATGTCGTTGGCGATTACACAACATAAACCAAAATAAATGGAATACACGATTCACAAAAATAATGTAACTTTAACATAAAATTTATAACCAGTTTCAATTCCAAAGAGATATGTGTTTGTTGAGATATCAGATACGTCAGGGAATGCTATGAACACGGCCATAATATTTTACCCGTCAAATAGAATCCAAATGACTAAACTGGTATATTAATATTTAAAAGCGTAGCCATAGAGGAATAATTAGATTTAGTAAACACATGCCTCCAAGATTTTGACCAAACCCCAACTACAAAATAAACTCCATATTGTGACAAAAAATACTGACAGACAATTCTTTTTATTTAGATAAAATACTAAATTGAATAAATCACTTATCAGTCTAAACTTAAACATTCAACATTTCTTATGTATTAAATAAAATTGGACCGACATTAAATAGAAATTAAAGTTAAATACATAAAGTACATCTTCTAACTACAATATTATATACCGATTTGTTAACAACCAAAAGATTATGCTATGAAATGCATTGGAATACATTGTACGAGTGGATTATTAAGCGATGGCAGTTTTTCAAAATACATCATCTCTTTCCAGCAATAAGCTGTGATATAACTTTATCTCACTCATTCATTTCTGTTGAGTAGGATTTTTGTACTGCAATGGTTTGGATATTTTGTTCTTATATTTAGTGATGTCCAAATGGACGGTGTTTTGTTCGCCTTTAAATGGATGTTGACATTCACAGAATGATTTTTTTCGAACAAATAAAATTTTACTAAGCTGTCAATTTTATAGTAAAAATAATGGACATTTTAAAAATAGATCCAGTGACAATTTTACAACAGTTAAAAATGTTTTTGTTTATTTAAATACATACATACAGAGAAAATGCTTTCATAGATTTAATTACTAACCCGTGTAACAATCCGTGTATTCAAATAATTCGCAACTGAAGTACACTAACCCATAAACACATCCAGACGTGTAGACTGCACACTTGCGTAGTTTTCATATAAAAGAACGACAGTGATGTAGAAAGTTTTCTGTCCACCTTAACTGACCTTACGTACGAGATAATTACCTGTAAACGTATAAAAAAAAAACAATTATTGATTTAATATTTTCCAAGTTGGAAAATCGGATAAAGGTATGTCGGAAAAAAGAGGCAGAACGACTGAACAATCTAGATGGTTTTCCAAACCACAATAAGAGGATACCAATATAAGATAGTTTGAGTATGAATAACGACAGTTTAAGCTTAAGACTTGTTTATAAAACAAAGAATATATTGTAGGAAAGACAATTTGACTAGAAAGTAGTTGAAAACTTAAATGAAGTCTACTACAAACATTTCCACGTAGATGTGATACGTACTGCTGCTGCACATGCTCCATGGGCGGCGCCATGCGGCACACGAGCTGCACGGCCGAGTGCACGCCCGAGCGCAGAGCGGCCGGCAGCGCGGGCTTGTCGGCCGCGCGCTCCGCCGCCACGCGCAGCTCGCGGAACGTATTGCGCGTGTACGGGTTGCGGCGCGACGCGTAGCGCCACGTCACGAAGTAGTAGTACACGAACGGCGTCAGCAGCCCGCAGTAACCGCTGTGGATACAATAGTACATGGTTATATACATTGAAATTGGCAAGAGCCGTAAGTGTAATAGTTAAGGCGCCATTAGCTCAGGTGACATTTCAGCAGGTGTCTAATGTGGAATACCTCCAAAGATTTAACGCGGCTTTGAAGCGCAAAGTGCAATTGAAAGGATTGGTTTTTAATCAGTACGAGTCTGATACTCCCTTCCGCTCCACCCGGGGTTGGAGATATGATGATTTTAACAAAAAAAAAAGGAATTTATTAGTACTATTTATCATTGTTGCCTCAAGGAACCTTGACTGAAAGAGGCAGCCTTGAATCAAGTACCTAGACCTGATAATCTTAGTTTACTCACAAGAGCGCCATGACAGCGACGAGCGGGAACAGTACGATCTCGGCGAGGGCAGCAGCGCGCAGGATGTTGCGCGACTGGAACTCCACTAGCGAGATCAGTAGCCGCGCCACCCACATGGAGTTCTGGCCCAGGGTCTGTGGAGTAACAGGTGACATTGTTAGTAAACACACAAATAGGTTAAACTAGGTACCTAGTTTTATTCGTCTAAGAATTGAAATGTAAAGCCTCGTATTCATGGTAAACATTTGCTTAAAAACAGTTGATGAACGGCGAGAATGCTGCTAGAAATTTTGTTTAAATCAGTATGGGTTGTATACACGCCAGTATGCGTTAAAATGTAACTCGAGGAAGTTTTCATTATTTTATCATTGTCCCACACTACTGCCATGTTTATAAACAGTTGCAAACACGTCCACACACGACAACATTTGTTGATAAACTGATGTACTTGCGGAGTTGACGCCCGGCTTTCGCCACGCAAATGTTGCCCGCAACATGCTGACAGCAACTCGGCAACATATATGTTTATGCAACCATGTTGCTAAGCAAATGTCTACCATGAATACGAAGCTTTAGATTTACATAACAAAAAAAAAGAAAACCTACACACAAAAATTTTGAAATGCCCGTTCCAAAGCTAGACATTTTTCGGTGGAGCTGCGTTTACATGGCTTCCCTAATTTACAATGCTTTGCCGAAGTCAATTACTCAACTACCCTTTAAAAAGTTTTGCGTTACATTGCGCAAGTGGTTGTAACTAACTGACTGTGTTTCCCAAAAGTTGTTCCGCCATGGCCCGGTAATTTTCACAGTGCCCCTTCGTGACCCACTTAATAGATTTAAGCTGGTTCCGTTTGGTAAAATAATACAAATGTATGGAGCTGCTGTTTATTTTTTATTAAACGAATAATAACGCGGGAGTGTTGCGACCCGGTATTTTATTTTGATGGCCCGTTACCGGTACCGGTACTAAAGTGTTTTTTATTCGCCAGATGTGTTCTTTTAAGTGTCAATGTAAATTTGCATTAAAGTACAGATTTATTTAGCTGTTAAAAAATTACATAGTGTAAAAACTTACTATTGCATACTAAACGTTCTATGGCATGCTACATGGTCGCGGGACTGTACGAATTACCGTGACCCCGGAACGTAAAGGGCTATTGAAGGGCTCCGTGGATTTTAGTCAGTACGAGTCTGAAAGTCCCTCCCGCTCTGCCCTGGGTGGGAGGACTCATTTGATGATTTTACCATGATAAAAAAGAAGAAAAAAAAATGGCTACATGTTAACCAAACGTGTGTTACTAAATATATTTTATATAAGAACTTCATGATATGGATTTGAATTAAAATAAATCTTGCCGGTCAAAAGTGCGATGGCCTAGTAAGTAGTAGTAAGGCGTCTGAAATAAAGTAACTAGCTAGAGTCGTAAGTTTTGCCTACCCCAGGAACAATTACTTACGTTATAATAAGTATAAAATACACATTTTAGTGATACAATTGTTTTCTTTCTTATCACAGAATGTTTTCTAAATGGTTTAATGGATTTTTAGTATATGCGTATAGTGCGCGATAAGTATGAACATTTTATCCGCAGGTAAATTAAACTTATAATTTTAAAATAAATATTCTATCACCTACTTCGGGTTAAGTGATCCTTATAAGATCATTCGTTTAATGATGTGATGATAAATTATATTATGATGATCCTGGCTGAATTTTATGATGATTTGTGACTTCATGGCGGTAGCCTCGCCTCCTCTATTTATTTTAATCACTTAACATTATGTAGCGAAATGTGAGATTTCTTTAGACACAAATGTAGCAAACCTTTCGTTAATTCCAGACATAATATAGCTTTTTTTTACGTGGTAAAATCATCTTATGAGTCCTCCCACCCAGGGCAGAGCGGGACGGACTGTCAGACTCGTACTGACTAAAATCCATGGTGTCCTACAATAGCCCTTTACGTTTCGGGGTTACGGTAATTCGTACAGTCAGACATAATATACCTATGTGAGAATTTTAAAATAAAATATAGAACAATATATAGAACCTGTTATTAATTTCACTTCAACTCTTAGTAAATAAATGCCCGATTGCCGTTAGTTCGGCGGAAATTGAAGTAAATGACTAATTATGACACAACTGTCCATTTCTAGATAATTACAAGATTGTGTATAACAAAATAAACCATAGCTTCTGTTGTACAGTCACGAGCAATAACATGTATACACTTAACAAAATTCAAACGCAAATTACTCGTGAAATACTGGTTTCCACTTTGAAATAAGACCTATTTCGTAAAAGTATGGCTTCCAAATTAGAAGTTTAATGGAAATGATTTTACCAATCGAACATTAACCTTCCACTATTGTGATGGAGTTAAAAATTTGACAGATTGAGGTAGGTTGATGTGCTTGCGACCGTACCTACTAGTATTAGAAGTGTTACAATTTACTTTCATAAGTAATTATGTACAACTTTCTCTTTATAACAATTACGAGTATAATGAAGTACGAGTAAAATTTTCCCTTAATTGTTAATTTGTGTTTGTGTTACCATTTTGTGTGCGTGCGAAAGAGATAGTCTTAAGTACGTATGTAAGTCTCTCTCACACAACAAGGTTTTAATCTTAGCATTGTTAATACATAAGCTGTAAGTATATAATTACTGTGCTTGAACTTTGAACCGTTCTCTTATCCTCATATGAATAGTGCTTGCTCTGCATGATGACATCATTTTCTGTCGCTTTATACTAACGATCAAACATAAGATGCAGTCTCATCATCATCAGCCTATGTTCCCACTGCTGGGACGAAGGCCTCCTCTCTTTAATTGGGAGTGGACCATAAGTGCGGGTTGGTAAAAGTCACATATCTTCAACATCCATTTTTGGTTCTAGGAGATGCCGGTTTCCTTACGATGATTTCCTTCGCCGTTTTGAGAAATGTGGTGATGAAATAAATTACACACAGTAATATGCCTGCCTGAGTTCGAACCTACAACGACCGACCTACAGCTCGTCAGTCGGGGCTTATATTAACTGGGAAGGTATGGCGGAACAAACTCTTCAGCAACACACTTGTCTGTGAGATTTGAATAACCTAATTTATATACAGCTATTACATACAAAAGTATAACTTTATGAGTGATATAGTCACTCGAAATAAATGCATTGTATTTTTTATTTATGTTCTAATACATCGTTTTACCAAGGAACATGGTATATACCAAGACACATAATATACGTTTATAGTAATTATTGCATTTTATTATAATCATTGTATTTAATGTCGTTACGCACCAGTTTTAATAGTTGGCTGTGAAGCGAGCCCCATAAAGGTCAAGAATGAAATGTCTATTGCTCTAAGAACAATGTAGGTACCGTACTTAGTAAGTACAGCCGTTAGTAAGGCAATCAAATCATTGTAACTACGTCAAACATGTAGTTGTGATATAAGAATTTAGGCCCAGAAAGCCTAATTCGCAAAGAAGCAACCGAGTCGTTAAAAGGACAAGTTCTCAAACTCCCTAAATACCCCAATTCTCAAAATGGTCAATTAACAAATACATTTTTTTTCTGCAATTCTTGTAAATAATATAAGTGTTTTTTTTTCGCAAGATTAGATTAAATTGAAGAAATCAAACAAAATAACTCTTTCATTCTTTATTGTCAACAATGAAAATCATGTTACTTTGCATTGCATATAATTGTATAAAAGTAACACAAAAAACAAATGATTCACGTTGCATGCATGCGTCTGTAATAGAGTCATGGTTTGCCTTTGTCTGTTCATCGAAAAACTGGGCCAATTCATTGTATTTGTTAAAATGATTCATTGATTGATGACCACTCAATAAGCTACCTACACTGTAGCCATGTTCCTTGTCCTACACTTTGTCAATTATGTTCTCCATACCAAAGTAGTTATATTATTTTTGTAGCATACATTAGTTACTTACAGTATTATTATATTTTGCTAATTTTACTAATAATAATCAAGTGTCGTGTAAGTAACCCTTTAATCGAACCCAAGACCGTCAGAAGACGAATAAAAAAAAGGATAAGAATTCAACGACGCGCGGATCTATATTATGTATTAGAGAATAAAAAAATCAATGTGTAGCGTCTGGTGACGATAGAGTGATAATTGTGATAAATGTCATATTATGTGGGTAGGTAGCTAATAACTAGCTGTACTAACTGTACGAGGACGTGTACGCCCACAAAATACTAATTAGATGGTAGATTTTAAATCCGGCCCGTATAACAGGACGGCAGTCAAAACTTAAACATTACTTAAAATTAGATTTAATTATGATTCCATTTGATTGGTTATAGCTACGGGCCATAGACTAAACTCAGTGTTTTTTTTTAAAGAGTAGAAATACTCTACACAGAAACCCACTCATCAGAGAGATCTCGCAAAGAGGCATGTGTTCCAGAAGTGGGAACATTTGAGGCTCCATATGCTTGCTCGACTTGAGAAATCAAACTTCACTATTCGCTGAATGGCTGAGCTATCCATTTCTTGTTTAATTTTTACGTTTCAGATTAATTAAAAGATCAGTCTTCTGTAATCTTACAAGCAGATCTTAATTCTCAGCCTTGAAAATAAACTACAGGTCGTAAAAGTCTGTATGGCACGATCGACGCACTTTAATAAAGTCGTTATAAAGTTTAACGACTGTCACTTTCCAACGCTGTCCCCTTACATTTCACGTACAAACTATCACTATGTTATTGAGGAAGAATGCAATTAAATATAATTGTTATGATATTGAGAGAGTAGAGTAATGGTGGCTGAGTAGTATTGGGGCCGAATTACAAGTTTTTAGGTCACAGGTTCAACCCAAGCATGCATTTTACTTTATGTCCGTCACTTTGATTATTAGAAAATGGTTGACCCGTATTTTCTCTTTTGTAATATTTTTTCTGTTGTACGTAAACAAAATTTGACGAAGATACGACGCTTTTAAAATTGACAATACGACATGCCCAGATTGTTAAAGTGGGTCCTGATGAGTGGGTCCTGGACGTCACAAGCCCCCACTCTCGAGTTTTGATGCGTTTTATCTTCCTGAATATTTAATGATTTAACAAAAGTAGAAATATGTGTGTATTATTTTTCATAACTCTGACGGAGGGTTTAATTAGATTTGTAATTTATTAATGCTGTTAATGAACCTTTTTATGATGTGTAGCTTCTTGTTCTTTACATACACATAAACATATTACACACACATATACCTAACATTACACACTCTTCACAGACCCCCTTATTTTAGTTATTAATTTTTCCTCTCAGTTTTTTTTTTACTTTGATTCAAGAGGGTGAGAGCCTGGAGATCTGTCATACAAGTCCCATACCCATTATAGACTTCAGCTCTCACAAAGGTTGAAACCTGATTTAACCTAAACCATGAACCAATTAAGTACCTTTAACTGAGAAAATTAAATAAATATTCTATCGTATTCTGCTCTCAAAATCTGTAAGAAAATCATGGCGAAGAATAAGCCTTCGAAACGCCTTATACCACTTGTGACATTCCCCAACCCGCACTGGGTCCACTATCTCTTAAAGAAGAGCAAGCTGGTATCCCAGCAGGGGAGAACATTATAGTCTAATCATACTGTAATATAAATGTACTTACATCAAGAATGGTGAGTGAGTAGGACGCGGCGTGCAGCAACGCGAACAGGAAGATTGGCGTCAAGATCACTGTTAGCTGGTCAAGGAATTATGTTTAGAAAGACACGGTACACAAATATATATTTACATAAATGATTTACGTTATAACTTAGAATATCGAACTTTTAACCTCTCGGGCGATTTATAATTGAAAATTATAAAAATCAACGTCCAATGAGCGACTGTCTGTTATGTACAGACGTGTGTACATAAGGCGCTGGGGCGTTTTCGGTTATGTACACCCGGGTGTACGTAACGCGCCCGAGAGGTTAACAGTGCCGAAATATAGAAAGCCCAAATTAAATAATAAACATAATCATCATCTTCTTGCCCTTATTCGCAACATTCATCCATCTTTTGTTTGGCCTTCCTCTTCCTCTCCATCCATCAAAATTCACACTCATCACTCTCTTAGTCACATTATTCTCTTCCCTTCTCATAATATGTCCAACCAGGAAAAACTTCCCATGATTTTTTTCAACAATAAGCAAAAAATAATAATAAACATGATAGGTAAATATACAGTTTTAAATTCTTATGATAGTGTTAGTTACCACGGTCAGTTTTTGAAATATTAGATCTTGTTTTACATCAACTTTTCTTTGTTCATGTCAATAATACAAGAGCCACCTACGAGTCCAAATGCGGAAAAGGGCTCCCCCCTTAACATTAACATTACAAGAGCTCATAAAATATAATATAACATTATTTATTTTTTTTATCTTCGATTGTTTAAATCAAATCTAGCATTTTATTAAATTTTTGATGTAACTTCAAACGGAAAATTCTTCTACGGAATTGTTTATTTTTAAACCAAATAGAATGAAAATAAGCAATTATTATTATTGTAGTAATATAAGCACAAAACCATTTTGAACTGACCTCGAATTTTTGTGACAAGGACGGACAAAACAAGTTATTTAAAAATAAATTAATACTTTTGTTTATTGTAAGGACTTACAAGATTTATTAAAGAAATAAAATAACAATATTGAAAAATTTAATGACATGGTTTTATCTAACGCTCCCACCAAGTATGATAATGGCTTGAATTTTTATTTCTAGAATTTAATGAAGAATTAGTTTTTTTATTTAAATAAACCTGTTTCCAATTACAATTAGATACTTAAAAGGAAGGTCAAATCAAAGAAAACTGGTGCGTATAAAAAAAATGTGTCAAAACTACAGCAGTTAGTTTCGTGTTAATTTCATGTCTTTATTAAGGTAGGTAGTGGATGAATGACTAGTTTTTTACCATCATCATTAGTTACATGGAATATTCTATTCTATTGCTAAAGCAATAGAGTATAATTGATAAAAAACAATTTTAGCATCCTAGTGACTAGATTCATGATTCAAAATAAACAAATTTATGAAAATGCGCGTCTAATAACCTCCTTTTGTCTTTACAAAAAGGAAATCTATTGCCTTGGCATAAGGCACTTAATGATCTGTTCTAGTCAATTCTGCGCCCTTAATGTACGGTTGACGTAAAACAATAGAACATCAATAGATGATGCAAATTCATACGTAACAGAACTTAATAAGGAATGCTTTTTACGTAATGTTAGGATAAAAAGTAATTAAAATGAACAGAAACCGTCAGTGTTATGAAGTGATGACGTAGCTGCTCACCTTGAGATGGGCAGACTACTTCAATAAGCATAAATAGTTAATATTTGTTACTAACACGCTATGAGAACTTGTAAAAATTATATTTAGTAAAAAAATACTTAAATTAATTATTTATACGATTTTACGTAGAAGCTACGTTAAGTTTTTGAATATTTTTGTACATAATGTTACACTACTGGCAAAGCCTGAAAAGTGTTTTGTTTAACCCTTAAGATACTTATATTTCATTACCTAAAAAAATGTTAGTTCTCAATACGTTCATAAAGATATTGTAACAAAAATATTAAAGCAAAAATTAAAGATAGCGGTAGGCTAATATATTGTTTATATTTTTTAAAGTTTTATTATTTGTTTTAATGAAAATTTAAAAATGTTGCTAAGAAGGAAAACAAATGAATAAAAAATAACATTGAAGTTAACAATATTATAGTTGCAAAAACAATTTTCTAGTTTTAGAAACGCTTACGATAATTTGTCAGTCTTACCTGTAATTAATTATCACTCCCTGTCTTATTAGACATATTATAAAGATTCTGAGTTATACCCATCATTCTGCAATTACAAGGGCCTTGGAAGTTTGAGACAATAGGACCCAGATACAGGAGCTCAAATTTTTATCGACACTGCTTAGGATACGTTAGGTCAGCTCATGACTATTTATTGATACAGGAAAGGTAGTGAAATATAACGAAAACTATGTGGGGTAAGTTGACTTTTGCATACAGGGACTCGTGCTAGTCAAGAATCGCTGACCTCTCGATATATGCCCCGATTGCCCAATCGATAAGCCGGCCCTGACGATGTCACAACATAATCGATTGACTGAAGGTCTCCAATGTCTTACTTCAAGCTTCTATTAACCATATTTAAAAAGGATACATAAGTTAGGCGCCACATTCATGAATATGAGCGAGTAGAAGAGGTAGTGTGCGCTGTCCTCGAGGAAGAACCTCGCGAGGAACTCCCGGGATATTGAGATCTCTCGCGCCGGGATGCGCTGGTGCAGGCGGAGGGCAGATGTGGCCGCGTTCGCGAGGAGCGCCTTGTAGAATGCTGATACTGGGCTGTGAGGGAAAAAATGGTGTTAGAGAGAGTAACTGATGTCACGGGACCGTCTGTAAAAGTAATGTCGACCCTGGAATGCAAAAGGTATAAAAAGAAACAGGATTTAAACTGTCCATTGATTCATTGTTCTGAGCTCCCGATATTTCGACGCTCTTGCAAGCGCCATGATCGCGCGCGGGTTCACGTACAAGGTTCAAAAAACACGGAAGATATGCCATAAGTGATCGTTTAAATTCAGTATTAGACCTCGAGAGCTTAAAACATCGTGGACTTTTAGTGAGTAACCTTTCTAAAAAAAACTGTCAACGTCAAAACGACATTTTCACGTTGATATAAGATATAAGGTACGTTTTACAGTCACACTTTTTTGGACAAGCGTTTAACAGATGTTTGAGGAGCTCGTGGCTTAATAAATACAGGGGCACAGGCCGATCTTCCGGGTTAAGCCGCGCTTGCCGAGGTTGGTCTGTGGATGGGTGACCATCTGTCATAGCGATTTGCCTCCGTGCCTCGGAAAGCATGTAAAGCCGTTGGTCCCGTGTGTCATTTGTAGATCTTTGACAGTCGTTACTGTTAGTCAGAAGCTCTAAAAGTCTGACAACCAGTCATACCGTGGGGTATCGTATTACCCAGTTACTGGGTTGTGGAGGTCCGACAGGCAGTCGCTCCATGTAAAATACTGATATCTAGCTGCATCTGGTTTGACTGGAAGCCGACCCCAATATAGTTGGGAAAAGGTAGGCAGATGATGATCAATAGATGTTTATCTTTTGTGGTATGGCGGTATGAGTGTAACAGTCCCTCCCGCTATGCCCTGGGTGGACTCATTTGATGATTTTACCACGCTAAAAAAGGCTTACAGGTAGCTCTTCACTTCTTCAGTCTGATTGTGTATACATAACGCCTGTAAGCCCATAAGGGTTAGGCGGAGGTGTACGTAAATAGTCCACCGACATTTTGGAAGTTTTGTTAAGACGTATGTTATAAAGGGCAAACCTGTTGCTTTTGTGTATTTTAGTTTACATGTTTGTAAATGAAGCCACAATAAAGGACAAATTCAAAGTGAGAGACACATTTTTTTACACAAAAAATCAAAATGGGTAGACCGGTTGTACGAACGTTTTTCCCTCGCAAAATTCTACAGTATTTTTTTATGTAAACTATTTATACGAGTATTATAAAGCTGAAGAGTTTGTTTCTTTGTTTGTTTAAACGCGCTTATCGCAGGAACTGCTGGATCGAATTCAAAAAATTTTTTTATGTTGGATTGTCGACAACACGGACATAGTGAGAAGACTAAAAAGGACAAAACCTTTCGAGTTAATTTAGTGAAGTGTTAGTATAATGTAGTGAAGTGAGTGCTACCCATAAAGAACACAAGAATAAAGTGTCTTCCCCTTAATAGAGACAATAAGAAAAGTGTTAATGGACACATTCTAAGGATTACTCTCCCTAGCAAATTAAGTCAAAATAGAATTACTCATTAGCTTTAGTATTAAGCTAGATTGTATTTTTATGATGTAACCGTATGAGGAAACATAATATAACAAAACCGCGGGGAACAGCTAGTTTATATGTTTCAAATAAAAAAAAAATACTGTAGATATTTTATAGTGTTATTGACATCACAAAGTACGGCATAAACGTGATACAAAATATTTAGTAAATAATATAACGTCAATTGTCAGTACGTAGGCAACTGTACCCAACCGTTATCTACGGTAGTTTTTCATGGCAAAAAAAGTTACCGTACAAGCAACCTAAATTGAGACCATTTCAAACATGGCTGTTATACAATAGTAATAAAAAGTCGCAGATCTGGTACGGTACTGTTTTCTTTGACAAGAGATTATTAGCATGAAAGTATGTTAATTTTTTGTGAAAATTGTCTGTGGCCTTTTAATTTTGCAGCACCATATACCAATAGATTAAGCAAAAATATCTTTTGTTTTTTTTTCCGTAAAATATCAAATGCGTCCTCCCACCCAGGGCAGAGCGAGAGGGACTGTCAGACTCGTACCGACTAAAATCCACGGTGTCCTTCAATAGCCCTTTACGTTCCGGGGTCACGGTAATTCATGAGTCCCGCGACCGAGTCAAAATAGGTAGAGTAAGTTGTTATTTACTGCAGCTATATAAAAGATCTTTAAGATGTTGTCCTTAGACTCGATTTAAATCCAAAATACTTTCATTTACTTCAGAAAAGGCAAAGGTAAGTAATTATTAAATTGTTTTTCATTTACATTTTACCAATTGTTAGCATAATCAATGTTCTTAAATGAATAAATAAATTTGCTCTGTATACTTAGAAATTCATCAAATAGGTTCAGCCATTTGATGTGAAAACATAAAAACAGTTTTGGATTGATATTGGTTAGAATTTCGAATTTATTTATGAAGTTAATAAGTATCAACAATTTAATGATGAAATGATCAGTGATGAAGTGATGACAAACACTTTACTCAGGGTTATATTAGTTTTTTGTTAGCTAAATACTAAACAAACCATTACTGAGTGATGCATGTTAGTATATAAGTAGTAGTAAATGTATTTCAAGGTTGCCAGCTTATTGAGAATTAATACAAACATATTCGTTTAAAAATGAAGTGTATACAGTATCTACGTCATTGGTCGGCCGTTCGCAAATAGAACTGCTGAGTTTTAAGAACTGAGTTCAATTCTCAGGTTGGACATTAAGTTATTGGGTGAATTTCTCTATAAACTACCAATTTTAGATCAGAGCCTGTTTGATGGCAATAGGCTCGCTCTCTATTACAAGAAATTATTACTTGTGAAATATGTGCATTCTATTAGGCAACTTGTAAAATATGTTCATTCTATCATTTGCCTAAACTTTTCTGTAACTGTAGAGTACAGGTAGGTCGGTAGGTACTGATACTAGGTAGTACAGGTTCGAAATGAAAAAATCTTTTTGTGTTAGATAGCCCATATATTGCTTGCCACAATTCCCTTTAAATCCCAAAGATATCCAAAAACGAAAATGGCTACCATTCAGTAGGGCTTGGATCCGCCCCCACATGTAGAATAATAATATTATTTATAAAATTGAGCAAGCTACTTTCCCTTTAAGTTTGCACAAACCAGAACCAGGCACATACATACATAAACTAACACCTTCTTCTCATGGGGTAGGCAGACCACTTGCTACCATCCTTACATACTCCTTTCGCCTCATCCACATTCATACAAGCAGAAGCACGCCAATAGTAAAACACAAAGTATTTGTATTAAAGTTTTGTTCATTTCAGTAATTCTATGGAGTCAAAGGCTCAGTCAGAAAGATTTCTATATACAACAATTAGGGATATAGTTATCAACATAATATCACAGGTAAATCCAACTCTTGATGTCTGGTATGTTATCTTCGAGATAACTTATCTACCAGATTTATTTCTAGTTCCCACCAACGCATTGTATAGGTATTTTAATATAATTATTTTTGGATTTTTTTAACATCATAATTTAAGTGTTTTCAATTTATTATATATAAATTACCAGATGGAGTTGGCGAAATGACCAGGACGTGTATCATGAGGGCTGGTTCGAGGATATACAGCACAAGGACTCTATTGGGGGAGGCCTTTGCCCAGATATGGGATATCTAGATGAGTGCTGTGTACAGTACTCATTGGAGTGCAGATTTAAAAACGCTATTATGTTAACAGCTAATCTTAACTAGAACTACTTAGTTGGTATTCTGTAACTGTACCTTTTTATAAATAAAGTTAAGTCAAGACCATAATATTATCTCTATCAACTGGACAATGCTTGGCCCTGTTCTGGATTAGGGCTAACCCTATCTCACACAGAAGCCCCCCAGCAGTAGGACCATTAAAACACGCTCACAATATTCAAAGTAAATAATAGATAGATGTTATGGTATGAAAACTTTGTACTGTTGTAACAGAGGTCGAGGTCATTGCCCTAAGTGTAATTTTAATCTTTATTGTCTTAATTACTGAACAAAGAAGCCTTGATTTAACTGAGTATGCAGATACATTACACCTGAAATCCATTGTTGTAATAAAATAAAACAATACAAATAATAACCTTGCCAAGAAGGGACAGCTGCTTTTAATACTTGTTTACTATCTGTTTCCCATGGTTTCACCCTTGCTACTCGGTTCCTATTGATTGTAGGGTGTTACGTAGCCTATAGCCTTCCTCGCTAAATGGACTATCCAACACATAAAGTATTTTACAATTCAAACCAGTACTTCCTGAGATTAGAGCATTGAACTAAAACAAACTCATCAGCTTTATAATACTAGTTTAGATTTAGATTTATGTCTTTTATGTCTTTGACAATTCAAAAGTGCCTGTAACTGGTCTACTTGAAATAAATGCTTTTGATTTGATTTGATTTGAGATAATTCAAAATATATTTTTTTAAAATAATATTTCTTCAAATTAAACACCTGTTATCTCAACTACTATATGTATTGCAACAAAAAGTGAAATATTGCAAATCTGTAAATCTAATTTTAAGAATCTGAATCAACAGTCATAGTTTCTAATTAGGTATGAACAAGCAGTTTCTAATATCAATATTTAAAAAAAAAAGTATTACTTATTTAAAGTTCTTGCAATCTTATGATTACCAAGAGCAACAGACTACAAAAATAGAACAAAAAATCACAAGGTAATTTTCACATAAATTAGTGTCACTTGCCACTTATAATAGTAAGATATTAAAAAGAAAGATTCCACTTACTTGTTAAACAAAGGCAGTACATATCCTATAGTAAAGAGCACAGTGAGCACTCGGATAGCCCATAGTGCTACGTCTATTTTGTTGGCATTTATGTGGGCCTTAAGTGCTGGTAATCCCTTGGGGGGCCCTGCGTCTCCAGATTGGGGTTCTGTATCAGCCATTTTCTAAAAACGAAACCAAAATCAACAAAAGTTTCTTTGTTTTGTGTAGTGTAAGTTATTTTTAT
Source organism: Agrotis puta (assembly GCA_943136025.2). Lineage (NCBI taxonomy): Eukaryota > Metazoa > Arthropoda > Insecta > Lepidoptera > Noctuidae > Agrotis > Agrotis puta. The sequence continues at coordinate 900,793 of OW964181.2, forward strand.
GTAGTTGCTATCAATTATCATATGAGAAAAATGCATTGATCTGACAATAAACTCAAGATAAATATCATAATTTATATGAACTTTGAATATTATGCAATAAACTGTATTGTATGTACCTACTTAAAAGTAAAATATAACTTTAAAGAAAGTATAACTTTTATATTTTAAAAATCAGACAATGCATATTGAAATGTAATAGGTATAAAGGTTTAAGAATAACAGTGACCACAAATTTGCTATGTCACTATCAAAAGCTACGTAATTCATGAAAAACTAGTTGTTCCACAGTCACATTTTTATCTGATAACAACAGATAAATAGTTACATATTCTCAGGCTACAGTAGAACGTCGAAACCACAATTAAACGCCGACTTAATGCATTTACGTGACCACGACCAAAGTAGAAAGTACCATTATAAAAACTTTTTTGAGGAGAAAAAGTGGAACAGTAGGCCATGCATGAAGTTTTTGGACTCTCCACCTTAACTAAAATATTAAAAATAGCGTTATATTTCAGGGCAACATAAGTCCGTATTACAATAACGCGATGACCAAGGACGCAATAACTCGGAAAACCAGTTTCAATCATCAATTACTAACAAAATTATTAGAATAGTAGTAAAATAGTGTCATCAGGGTTTTATGGACAAGTAGCAAATCTTTAGAGAATAATGCTAGTCTGGTGTACTTACGTTTTACACTAGTTACTTAACACAGATAAATATATTATTTAAATTAAATTCCAATAAATTGTTCACAACGCAACAAATCGAACATGCATGATTTGCCGAATGACATTTGACAGATAGAAAAAATTGCCAGCTACGCAGGTCAGGAGTTGGGAAAACCGGTATTTTTCAACATTATTTGTTTGGTGTGAAAACGCAGCCATTGAGACCAAGTCTTTTTTTTACTTGGCCATAGGCAAAGGCTGTTTCGTTTCTGACAACTATTGACACCTGTCTTTTCGAACAGCTGTTGTTATTAATTTTTTAACCAAAAAGCAAATCTAATTACACTCAAATAGTTTAGTAAATATGATGTACAGAAGTTATTTTAGTAAACTCAAAAGCTTCATAAGAAGTAAAGAGATTGTCAGAAAATACAGCGTTATATCTGCTGTTTTAGAAAAGCCGAATGTGGGCAATTTCACGGAAATAAAGGTAACAATTTCTCTATAAAAACCAATATTCAGAATGAAAAAGTTACAAAATAAACATAATTCTTGTGTTTTAGGGTTGGGTGAAGAATTTGCGGAAACAGAAAGACCTTATATTCGCCGACGTGAGCGATGGATCTTGCGCTCAAAAATTACAGATTGTTATTCCGAAAAACCTTACAACGGACTCATTAACTTATGGTTCCTCGGTCCACATTACTGGAAAGCTATCCAAAAGCCCGAGAGGACAGTTAGAACTAGTGGCTGACGATGTTAAAGTATTAGGAACTTGTGTTGTATTAGATGGGTACCCATTTAACCCAAGGACCACACACCCACCAGAATACACTCGCCAATACTTGCATTTACGACCCAGAACTAACTATACCTCTGCCATTTTACGAACACGAAGTGCTGTAACTAAACACATTTATGACTACTTTGCTGCAAACAATTATACAAATATTCATACACCTATACTAACATCAAATGACTGTGAAGGTGCTGGAGAAGTATTTAAAATACAGCCAGACAGTGAAGAGACAGTTAAGGCAATGATGCAAGAGAATAAAGACAGAGACTCTGTCTATTTTGGCTCAAAAACATTCCTTACAGTATCTGGACAGTTGCATTTAGAAGCAGTATGTAGAGGAATGGGCAATGTCTACACGCTTGGTCCAACGTTCAGAGCAGAAAACTCCAGATCAAGGCTCCATTTATCAGAATTCTACATGCTAGAGGCTGAGTTAGCATTCTGTGATACGTTAGAACAATTACAAGGAGCAATAGAAGACTTACTCAAGTATGTTTTCATTGCGACAAGAAATACTAATGAGGCTGACTTGTTCTTAATTAACAAAGAAAATAAAGAACCTTCTTGGATCACAAAAAAGTTTGTAACACTCACTTATGATGAAGCTAGGCAGATTCTGCAAAATAAGGGATCTACATTGACCAATGAGGGGATAAATAAGGAGCAGGAGTTGACCCTGGTGGAATACTGTAATGGTGTGCCGGTGTTTGTGGTGAAATGGCCCAAGGATATGAAGTCCTTTTATATGAAGGAAAGTTCTGAAGATAGCACAAAGGTAAATGATAGCATTTAAACTCAAAAGTTTTATGTAGCCACAAACAATAATAATGACTTAACTTTGTAATCCATAAATCCAATGTGAGGATATGAAATAAGAACCTCATTTGACATTACATTTTAATATGAGGTTAATATCATGTTAAAGTCAACACCCTGCAGATCAAGCTGTGCTTTAACTGTCAATTGAAATATTAAGAGTTTTCTTGAGATGTTTCAAAAGACCTTTCTTCCTCTTAGTTGTAATATTAAAATGGAGTTTCACTTGTTTCACACACAGTAATACAAAATACATGCTACTATGACGCAGTTTCAGAAGAAGGCACAGACTTGAGACCCCAATTTAAAACCTTCATTTTTAATTTCAGGTGGATGCCTTAGATCTCCTCACACCCATCACTGGCGAAGTTGTTGGTGGAAGCTTAAGAGAAGACAACTACGAGAAGCTGAAGTCAAAGCTACCATCAGATAGACTAAACTGGTACTTGGAACTGAGGAAGTTTGGTAATATACCTACTGGAGGGTATGGTCTCGGCTTAGAGAGGTTACTACAAGTTGTGTGTAATGTAAATAATATCAAAGATACTTTGCCTTTCCCTAGATGGCCACATAATTGTGATATGTAGGCTTAAGAATGATTATATGTACCATCAATAAATAATGCACATTGACTCTTGCAAAGAAATAATTGGCTAGTTTTGGTTTTGCATAATCGTATGTCTGTCACATGATTAAATGTGTTGTTGGTTAGAGCTCAATGTAACAAATCAGACAGAACGTAATAAAGGTTGAAGCAATATTTATTTTTCGTACCTACCTGTTTGTGTACCGACTGTTGTGTGTTTATGCGTGTGATTAAACAAGTATTTTCTGTAACATAAATTTATGTCCTGGGGAATCACCTACTGTAAAGTAACAAGATTAAATTGTGGTATAGATAATGTAATATTGTTTATACTACACCTGCGTGGAAAGTACCTTGATACTTTATCAAATTTACGGTAGAAAGTACGTCATTGCATATCTAACCAATATGCGGGGAGAAAACGCTTTCTCTCCCGCTCAGATGCGTTTTCTCCCCGTATCAAGGTACTTTCCACGTAAGTGTAGTATAAAGCACTATGTATCACTCGAGAGAAAGTGCGATTCCCGATCTCAGGTGTTTTAAAGCTCTCGCCTACGGCTCGGGCTTCAAACGACACCCTCGACGGTAATCGGTCACTTTCTCCTCTCGGTAAACAATGTACTATTGTTCATAAATGTTATATGTATAGTGTTTAGGTTTTCAGAAATTATTGAGGAAATAACAAATTATGGAGGCTATACATGTTGGGGTTTGCATGATGGTTTTAACATATGCATAACCAATACATGTACCGATAATTGTACAGTTTTACCACATGCACGCTAGGGCTTGCCTGTTGGTTATGCATGCAAGGTTAAGACCATCCTGCAAACCCTAACGGTATGGCCACCATTATCAAGGAATTAAAGACTTATTTGTGTATTGTTCTTAAAGTTCAATTAATTATTGTATATAAAATAAAAATTATAGTGTTCTTCTTGTGTATCATTTAATTCCTTTGTGATGCTCTGCTAAGCTCCAGTTTACTAAAATGTGCTATGCTATGTTGCTATGGCTGCATCTTTGATATCCACCTATCATAGTCCATAGCATAGCACTAGTGTTTTAGGGTTAAGGGTTGGGCTGTTGAAGGACGTCGTGGATTTTAGTCAGTACAAGTCTGAAAGTCCCTCGCGGCCTGCCCTGGGTGACACATTTGATGATTTTACCAAGTAAAAAAAAAGGTTTGAGGGTTGAATAGAATTAAACACAGAAAAATAAGTTGATGTAAACATTTATTTACAATTATTTTGTAAACTAAACAAACAAACCATTGTGATTCAAGTTCCACCTAGTAATGGTGAAGCAACAGTTGACTTGGACAAGAAAATATAAGAGTGCTTCCGATTGCCATTAAAATAAATTAAACTAACATTTTTTATTTTAAAATATTTATTAAATTTTTAGTTATTTTTCGAAGATTTTTTAATAAAATGGAACCACCAATGTGGCAAACAAAAAAAAAACTTAAGGAAATAAAAACCCTTTAAACGCAGAGATTCTCTATAATCAATTATTTACACAGTCAGTCATACAAATTCGTACAAACACCGTAACAATTTGCACCCTTACAAATACTCCTAAATATTTACAGACACAAATATTTACATGAACTACATGATATACACAATTAATTCGTCAAACAAAACGCACGCACTACATAAGTCGTTAACTTAAGTTTAATATCACATTTCGTTTTAACAATTCTTTCGAGGCTTCTATGGAAGGTTGACACCTGCTCTCTCACTATAAAAACATAGGTTTATATGTTAAAGTAGTTTATATACTGAGATATAGGGAGATAACGATACATTTAACATAAGTTGCAGTTTTACGAAGACATATTTTATATTTCTTAAATATACAGAGACATACCAACAACCAACACCACTCTAAATTATTCCCACAAGTTATAATGAAACTCTGTTTCATTACCACACAAAATTATCAGAGGTAATTAATTCAATCTTTATATACATACAATCATTTACGTGATATATTTCAAAAAATTTAAAAATTTGAGAGTGTTTTAATCTCAAGTAAAATTGATGCAATACTTACGAAAACTATAACAAATCGCTCTGACAATGATTGATTTAAATTTCGTGCAAATAAGGTTCAAAATCGACAGAAACAATTAGCAGCGTGTTTGCCAGTTTTCGTCAGTTTTGCGTGGCCCGGGTAAAATGCATCCATTGTTAACAAAGTTTCCCATTCGATTAGTGCAGTTACTTACCTGGGGTAAGAGCATTTCACAAGTGCACCCAAATGTTATGGTATAAATCGCCTTATACCATTAATGTATTTTTTTTAGCAATAGTATTATATTTACGCTAAGTATAAGAGAACTATCTTTAGGCCGTACAATAACATTTTTCAAACTGCAATCAAACCTCTCATAATTAATACACCAATGAATGCACAAAACTAGTTTACCTAACCCAACTTATTGTAATAGGAAATTAGTACCATTATGCCATACTCAGTAATCAACTCAATAATAAATCCAGTAATTCATTTCACTATAACAATCGATTAAATTTGATTGGTCGAGATTTTAATTCATTTAAATGTATTCCTTGCGCGTCTCTTGTTGGTTTTTCATTTTAAATCTAAACTCGATTATACACATAATTATTATCAGTCTATGGATTAGCATTCAACGTTTTATACCTTATGCAAGGAAACGCTAAACGTTTCTTGTTTAATTATTCGACGTATCCAATCTTTACAGAGTATTTCAAATACTAAAATTTAGTAACACGAAACGTATAGACACGACTCAATTGCTTTTATTCAGCAATTTGAATATTCTGGCAACTAAAAACCACTCAAACTCGATTAAAGACTGGAAACGTCGGAACGAGTACAGATTTACATAATAGAACACAATCCTGAGAGCTCAGTGCCTCTATTGACCGGTGGTTGTCTACTGAACTGAACACCTTCTAAACCTGGCTTTAGTGTATACTCCAACTCTGGTTCTTCACCAGGTGGCAAGGGTTCATCATCAGCGCTGATATCGTCTAGTAACTTGTCATCAATATTGTTGGTGACGAAGGTGGGCAATGATTTGGAGATGTTGATACGTATCCCGCCGACGGGGAGGGTGGTGGCGGGAGCGTTGGCCGCGTCCAGCTGCAGGTTGCCGTCGATCGAGGACTCCACGGTGGCGTGAGTGTTGTCTACTCGCGCCTGGACGGTCTCTTCTTCTGCTGTCAATATTGGTTCGTCATCTGTTGATAAAACACAAAAATGAATGATATTATAATACATTTAATAGATACAACTGGTTGGGAAATAAAGTAAACGGAAGAATAACTTGATGAATGAAATGATAATAATGGACATTTTGATGAGGAGGTCTAGACATTATGCTATTTCTGCATGTTCAAATGACCACTGCACAAATGCACATAAATCTACAGGCAAGTTTTTATCCAGAGTTATTCTAATATCAATTATGTCAATGATAGTAATAGATTGCAATAAAGTGAGATTGCAAGCCTTACTTTTCATACAAGGTTAATAAACAAGTATAATTATCTCCCCAAGCTCTGAACTAAAGGCAGATTTAGCCACGAAACTGAAGACAAAAGAATCAAAAATCAGTCAAATTATGCCACGTCATTATCTATCAGCCGTAGGACGTCCACTGCTGTGCGAGTAATGGGCGACTCGCTGTCCGACCATGGACCATGCCCGGGTCGACGGCGCGTTGTGTTCCACGCGCGCCTGTCGGAGTGTCAGCATACCCGTTGAGGGCCAAAGCCTGCCGGGGTCGCGGGACTCAGAAATTACCGTGATCCCGGTACGTAAAGGGCTATTGAAGGACACCGTGGATTTTAGTCAGTCAAGTCTGACAGTCCCTGCCCGCCCCGCCCTGGGTGGGAGGACTCATTTGATGATTTTAACACGATACAAAAAAGGACGTTTACTGCTGAACACAGGCCTCCCCGATAGATTTCCAAAAGGACCGGTTAGAAGTGGCTTGCATCCAGCACGATCCTGTGGTCTTCATGTGACCGTATGCCACGTAATAGCTCTTAAATGCTGTTTGATATGCTAATCGAATTTAGTTTCATTGGTGACCACAATTTTGAAACTCACCAGGATCCATAGGCTCCTGCTTGACCTTGATCTTGCTGAAGTCGATGTCAGCGAGCCTGTCCCTCTCCTTGCGCTCGGCAGTTGTCTCGTCATCCGTGTCGGCGTCATCATCCACCACCACTTCCTCTACGGGCTCCGCTTTGAACACTACGTCATCTTCTTCACCTTCATCGATCTGTAGAGGGATGAAGAGGTAATATAGTACCGAACGGGACTTCAATGAATGAGGGCAGTTTCTAACAATTTTACCCAACCAAATTTGCATGACAGCATGTCGCTTACCATATGTCGAGATAGTGGTCTTACGGTAAATAAAAAAATAAAAAGTCGCTTGCATTAAGCTGTACAGTCTCTGGTGAATGATACAATGGCATATTCAAGCCTGCTAGTTGCATAAATGTTTATTATGGGCTTTATTAATACGTTAATAAAGATCACTGTAACTTTGAATACTTAGTAAAAAAATCAGAGTTTGGTTAGACACTTCGGAACTTGTTGGAAAATCTAATCTAAACTATCATAATACTGACAGAAAAACATTGGTAAGTCTTGAAACGGATCCAGAGATAACAATAAAAAGTACTCACTTCAACGGGATCCAAGTCCTTAGCTTCCTCAACAACTTCGACCACAGACTCATTGTCGGACTCTTCCGCCGGTTCGTCCTCTACGTCTTTGATCTCTATGGCCTCTTCCTCTACCTTCTCTATGGCTGTTACGTCGTCGGACGACTCTTGTGATGGTTTCTCTTCAGCTTTGTTTAAAGACGCCTTGAAGGAAGATAATTATTAGATAAGGGCGACCTTGTAAGTTGGATGGAGTATATTTAAAGCAGTATTTTTTGTGTAATATTGAGAAAGTTAATTTATATTAAGCCACAACAGCAATGTTTTTCCAGTTTCGCGAAATCAATCTATAATTTAAAAGAGATTTGTTGAGCTGAAGAATTTTGTAGTTCAGGTTTGAAACAAATGTCTATCAATAAATTTTTAATCTTAAATAAATTGTGTCGATATTAAATGCCACGGTAAATGCCCTATGCAACACAATATTTTATAATGTAAGAGCTTATTTAGCTAAGAAATCTCACCTTGAAATCCTCATAGCACAGCGGATGATAATAATCATCATTATGCTTGACGGAGTTCCTGAGATGCCACTCCTCCTTGTCCTCGTTGTAGAACTGCTGGAAGGTGTCCCCGCACAGCGCACACGCGTGGTGCGCCGGCGCAGACGCCGCCGCGGAGGGGGCCGCCGGGGGGGGCGGGGCGGGGGCCTCCGCCACGCCCTCTGCCGCGCCACCCAGAGGGACTCCGCCCGTCTCGAACCAACTCTTTTCTGAAGAGAGGAAACGAATCATTTTAAAATTATGCTTTTTGGTATCTTCACATGAAGTCCCTAGGTCTCAGTCTCTTATTTAGTAGCCGAATCAAAGTTAAATATTGTACAGAAACATCATCTTCCTGCCCTTATCCCATTTTACTTGGGCTCGGCAACGTTTTCTTCTTCCATTCTCCCCTATCAGACGTCACGGTATCATTTACTCCTTTTTCTTTCATATTATTCCTTAGACAATCTATTCCAGGGGTGGCCAACCGGTCGATCGCGATCGACCGGTAGATCGTGACTATTAGTCCAGTCGATCGTGGACCTATATTATGTTGATAAAACATCATCAACTCAGACTTCCATTCCAAAGTTTTAAGTAAATTTAAGGAAATAATCTCACATGTGATATGAAAAGGAACTCCTAAAACTGTTCAATAAAAAATACTACATGATTGTGTACTAATCTATGCTGTTTCATTTAAGATTTCAAGAAGTATGTTATTGGTAGATCGCGGTCGCGGGACCAAGGGATTACCGTGACCCTAGTACGTAAAGGGCTATTGAAGGACACCGTGGATTTTAGTCAGTACAAGTCTGACAGTCCCTTCCGCCCTGCCCTGGGTGGGAGGACTCATTTGATGATTTTACCACGAAAAAAAAAAAAAAAAAAAATTGGTAGATCGCACAGGGTTTCGTTAGTTAACAGTAGATCTTATGTCTAATCAAGTTACCCACCCCTGATCTATTCGTATTTTCTTTGGCCTTCGTCTTCCTCTGCATTCATCAACATTCATACCCTTCACTCTCTTAGTCACTGTCAATATTGTACAGAGATACAAAAAGAAGAAAATGCGGTAGAATATAGAGTATCCACTGGTTATACTACATAAATGACATCTCACCTCTCTCCTCCAGGTCCTCGACCTCCTCGTACTGCACCCAGTCGGAGAGGTCGTAGTGCCAGTGGCGGGAGTGCGCCCTCCTGGCGGAGTCCCGGTCCCTCCTGTTCTGCCTGAAGTGCCAGTCCAGGTGCTGCGAGTACCGCACGGTGTGCTCGGGAGGGAAGCGCGCGCCGCAGCCCGAGCACTGCATGCCGCCGTACAGCCGCGACACCAGACCCGGCTGTTTGCTGAGGGGGGAGGGAACTTTATTCAAACAACTGTAGCAGAAGTCAATAACGACACGTTCGATGCAAGCGATGACTCAGCGCGGGGTGGCGAGCAGTGAGATCAATATAGAAATGTTTGTAACGCGACACGACGCGTCGTAGATACGTTTACAAACATTTATAAACTCACATACACAAACGCCCAGACCAGAAAAAACTACTTGTAGATCATACAAATATATGCTCCGTGCGGGAATTGAATCTGCGACACGCAGCGCAGCAGTCCAATCGCTTAGCCACTTCGCTAACCGTGCCGACTACGTTTAATGGAATATAAAACAATTTTAATGAACATCAAGAGAATTTTCCCCTCTATACCTCGTAATCCACATGTATACATGCTTTGACTAATTGAACTAACAAATAACTACAATCATAATAAATTCTAAAATAAAACAATACTCACACTCTGAACGTCTCAATCCTCATGAAGTCAACTTTATGTATAACATTCTTATCCTCTTTCGGCTTATTCTTTTCCTCCACTTTATTTTGGTCTTGAGCTCCTTTCTCATCCTTGTTATCTTTGACCTGCACGATCCCCGTAGCCACTAGCTTCGCGAACAAATCATTGACATTAATGTTGCCTAGGATCGGCAGAGGTAGGACAGGTGGTTTCTCATCTGATGGTGTTTCTAGACCAGGAATCTTGTCTGATTTCAGATTGGAGAACAGCGGCTCGGCCGTGCTGTAGTCTGATCCGGAGGCCGGTACTGTGCTTGAGGGCATCACGCTTGCTAGCATGTCGAGACCTACCCAATAAATATAGTGAATTAAAATAAAGAAAACAAAATCACGATGTAACACACTATTTGAAGAATACGATCAAAACAAGTCTTGATAATTTTAATCGAAATAGCATTGACCATAACGTCATGCCTGTGGTCTTTGAAAGATTAGGCAGAAGCGCATCAAAATTGAGTAGATATTTGAACAATTACTGACTAAAAATAAATTCCTCATGGAAAACTTAACAGCAAAAAAAATCAGACCAAAACTACAAGTTCAACGTCAAATATATGTAAGAGGATTACGTACGACTACAATAATCCAGTAGACATGCTTACCTAAGCTTTCAGTATTGATCTCAGGGCTGGGTGTCTTCATAGGCCTGTTGAGTGGCTCCTGTGGATCAACCTCCATGGCGTTCGCATTCTCCTCTTTTACTTCCTCAAACTTATTGACTGGTGGCACTAGAGGCAAGCCCACGCCCTCCATGTTCGTGATCTGAATGTGACCAGGCTTGATGTTCCGCGGTAAGGCAGAGAACCTAATGAAGTACTTCTCATTGCCAACCACGATTGGCTTCGGAAGATCACCAAACTCCACTTTGAATGGCTGTTCGTTTATTAATACAGTTCGCAAAGAATCAACGAAACGAACCGTCAAGAAATTACCATTGACTAAGATCTTTTGCACTTTCGCATCCAAGTATACGGGAAGCATCTGTGTGGCGTTCACAATAAGGTTTATTTTCCCAGCGACCAAGTCTGTGCGCTTTTCTTTGCCGATGTCAACTTGAGGCATCGGACCTTCCAGATGTACTAGCCTAGGCTTTCCGTCTATAATAACTCCTAAGGGCTGGCCACCAAAGAAGCACTCGTACCATCTACCGTTGATGTACAGTTCTCTAGTCGGCGCACCAAATTTTATATCAAATACTTGATCATCTATCTCTACTTGTTTATAATTTTCATTAAAACTAAGAACTATTGAGTCTTTATTATCAAATGTAACTCGCCGACATCCAGGTAGGAATTTGATTTCTCTAGGATCGTCCCAATCCAACATAATAACAGCTGTATCACCATAGAACCTGATCTCCCTGGGGATGCCGTCGATTTGGATAGTTTTGAAGGGATCCTGGTCTATGTATTCTATAACTTTAAAGTCGGTAGGTGGGATGGCGAAGCCCGGGGCTCCTAGTGGCGGCGGGGACTCGCTACGTTCATACGGTACTAAAGGACTTTCTCCTTGACACATGCCAAGTATAGGAGTAGGCAAAGGAGGCATTGGCATTCTTGGTTCGAAGGGCACTCGAGGACCTCTCTTATCAAACTTCCCTCTAAAAGAGAAGGGCGGTACTGGTCCTCTGAACCTCCTGGGTCCGAATTCTTCACCTCTTGGCCTCGGTCCTCGCCACATTGGTTGATTGTAAGGTCCGTACAGAGGCATGACAGGCGGGAGGGGTAGCAAACCTTTCTTAACGCCACCATCTACGGAGTCAGAATTGACTCTCATGTCTGAGTCAGTTCCTATGGCGGGTAGCATGCCCTGACTGTCTGGCGGCGCGTCCAGGAACACGGACGGGGTGATTCTCTCATCAATATCTCCGAATGTGTTTCGTTCAGTTGGCGAGGACTTCGGGCTGGCTACTTTCTGGTTCTCCTCCAACATATGTGTCTTGAGTCTTCTCTTCGATATTTCTAAGGATTCCCTCTGTTTGGCTTCTTTCAGTTTGAGCTTTTCGTTGATCTGTATGATCTGGTACATGAGTGTGTTGTATTGATTCTTGTCCAGCTGTCCGTCTGTGAAGTGTTCTTTGGCCTGTGACATGATGATGGAGATGGATTTCTTGTTCTCGACGAAGCCTTGCTCGTCTTCTTCTCTGTGGTCTGAGTCTTCGCCACTCATAGTGCGGCGCCTTTCTCTTTCTATACCTGGAATAACACATGACTTTAGTATCAGACAAAAGAGAAGGCTCATAAAATATATTTGTTTAGTTCACGATTCCAGCATTTATCAGCTCATAACAAAATTAATAACTTTGCCATCACGAGAATGACATTAAAAACATTACTTACTAGGTGATTTACTGAACAGCAGCGGTCTGCCCAGCCTGTCTTTGCCCTTCGTCACTTCAGCAAACTTGGCTCTGACGATGTCTAACTTCGAAGGAGTTTTCTTATCATCCCTCTTCTTGACCTCATTCCAGTCTCTCTTGGGGGATCCCTTGGGCGGAGATGCCATCGCCACGTCAATATCATCAGGTTTGCTGTCAGATTTGGGTGAGGAGGTGATGGATGGGGGCGGGGGAGCGTTCAGCTCATCCACTTGGGGAAGTTGACGCAAGTCTACGTCTTCGTTGCCGAATAGCCTGTAACGTGAGCGGTGTTAGTTGTCTTGAATTGGGATATTTTAGGTAAGCAATAGTGAGTTAAGCATATTTGATCCTATACCTAGAAGTATGAAGCCATCAACGGTGATCCTCAGTTAAAAAAGAAAGCCTTATGTATTATGTGGCAATGTTAAGAATAAAATGAAATTTATGCATTGATCGTGAAACCTACCAGGATTTATGAAAATCAGTTAGCGACAAATGATTCTTTTAGAAGCAAACGCTGTCAGGTTACTATTATACTATGAAGAGTTGAAACAATGAAGTAGATGGCTTATGATTTAAGAAAGTAAAATATCAGGAAAAGTTACTGACAAGCTAGAAATTATGTAAGTGGTGGTAAGTCCTCTATTATAACGCTATTATTAATAAAAGGATTCTCCAATACCAGTCTACTTACACGTCAAACTTATCCACTTTAGCCTTCTTAGTTTTGACCTCTACTGCTTCAGTAGAAGATCGTTTCTGGGCAACTGTGGCAGCCTTGGGCTCAGCCACCACGGCTGGTAGAACCCTAAGGTCTACATCCTTATTCTCTGTCACGACTTCTGGAACACCTGGAAGTAAGACTTTATCTTTATGTCTTTGATTAATGATGTGTTTAAGGTATATTTTGGCATGAACAGTTTACCGTGTCCCTTTTACCTGTCGACCCAGCATGCGCGTAGCAGTACGAGGCGAGGTGTGAACGTCCGTAGATGTCACCCAGTGATTCCAGAAGAGACATCTCTTGTAATATGTTTGCCACGATCATTACCACTTTCATTTGAATTTAAAACGGAATATTTACCCTGATTTTTATTTGAGAATTGAAAAAGAAAATGTTTTGGACCCACCCCGAATAAAATAGAATTTTGGCGGGAAGGTTATTTGTTTAAAATTACCGATATTTCGGAACTGTTAAGTGCCACTGAAAATATTCCGTTTTAAGCTGTAATGATCTTATGTAGTGGTATATTTATTGCACTTGTGTAAATAATATATTATATTTATGCACGTCTCCCTCAGTTTTTTTTTATGTATATCTTATTGTATTTATACTTCGTACATTGATTCAGCGTGTAGTATTTAAAGTATTCGATTCCTTGAAGTTATTCTCGTGAAATAATTTGTTATATTTTATTGATTCGTGATATATTGTAGCAAAATGTGTGAATTGTAGGTAACTTTGTTGAGTTTCTAAAATATTTTACATTAAACAGGTGCTTAATTTTTAGTTACTGGTTACACATTCAAAGGTAATAGAGTTTAAAGTATTAATGGCGACATTCAAATATTAAGTATCTACTGGTAAAGCTACATTCCTAATACATTAAAATTAACCCTAAATTACAATTATCATTATTTATTTAAACATAGTGCTAATTTCTGCATGCTAATTAATGCACAATTTTTACTTTTATTTTTGATTACAATTATTTATTCCCCCCCCCCGTCCCCCTTGACAGCAAAAGTAAGCAAAGCTCTTACCCCAAATTTATTTATGCAGTAAACTATTATAAACGCACAGCAAACAAATTAGTAAGTGAACAAATTACAACATAAATTTTATTATTTGCATTGATAACTGAACTGTGACTACTAGAACTCCTTAATAAATGACTAAAAAAGAACTAAATGCTATTGATGGGTATGTACAGTCACGAATACTAACGACAAAATAAAGTTTTTTTGTATCAAATCCAGCTATAAATTGGTTCAATAATAATATAGTAGCAGTAATAAAAAAAAGTAATTGCGCGATTACAGCAGAAATTATACTCTCAGTCAAAAAGTAAAGCAAATCATTTCTAATCTAATTATAATAGGAAAATATAACTTACAAAATTCTGCAGTACAAAAGATACACTTTTTTTAGCTAACAAACATAAGAATCAAAATGTTTTCTCAACAAAGTTACATTCAATTCAATCACAGTACCTAAGTAATGAATACTTTTTGTTCAAATAGCTACTTAATAAGCTATTTTAAAAAATATCCTGTGACAACCGAGAGTAAGAATTAGTTATTCAGTAAAATAGTGTAGATTAATAAAACAATGAGACATTTAACTTGATGAGTCCCGTGTGGTGCACAAAACCCAAGTGAAATCACTCCAGCTCCATGGTGGTTGAAACATCAAGTCCAGTAAAACAGATTGAAAGCGTAGACAGTGAAATGCGTCAAGAGAAACCTTCTCCATTCCTTGTCATCGTAGAGGAAGCACATGTCTTAATATTAGAAGATATACATCATTACTTGATAACTCACACGCAAATATAACGTTGTACTTGGACCAGTCTATCGTACTCATGGATTTATGAAAACATCTCAGAATAAATAATTTTACAGTTAAAAAAAAATGTCGCACATATTCGTTTCTTTTTACCGATAACTTAAAATGACGTGAACATCACAGAGTCATATGTAAACTCACCTCATCCTTGTCTTCAAAATAACAAAAAAGAAACGAGCGTATCAAACATGGAAATTACCCCCAAAAACCTACAATAGTACAGGCAAAGCAGCTGCATTGCCATCTGAGACAGAAACTTGCAATATTCCAAGACAGAAAATCTGCTCAAATGTATGTTGTTGAGCTGAGAGTTTGTTTGTTTGGTTGAACGCGCTAATCTCAGGAACTACTAGTCCGAAATATTTTTTTGGAGAGCCCATTTATCGAGAAAGGGTTTACGCTATATAACTCCACGCTACAACAAATAGGAGCCAATCAGCCGGGGTGGAACCACAGGGAACAATTAGTTAAAGATAACTTTGATGGGCATTCGCCCAGTCCCGCATTGATAATGAAGCAGAAAGATGTCGGGCAGATACAAAATATCCGGCTAAACTAATTAAAAGGAATATCCAGCAATTGACTACCGTTGTAACACGTAGATCTGCGCAAGCCCACGAAGGTTATAGATTCCGGAAGATCTTCATACCAGCTGAATCGTTATCTTATTTATATAAGTTTTTCAGAATCCAGTATGTATTCTGGATATTAAAATTAGACCGGATAAAAGATAGTTCCCGGATATTCAATACTACGCTTACCCGCACTAACACATGTCCTCGATCTTATAAAGAAATACTGAATTATGGGTCTTATGATAAAAGTCAATATATTTTACTAGGTACACAGATTCCTTCCGTAACCACTCTTTATGTTGATTTTTAGAAAATAAAAATATTATTCTTAAAGTATGAGTAATTTTGGAAACGTCTATAATTGATGATTCATGCTATTTTTATTTGCCTTGGCTGTACGCCTAGAATTAAGAATCAAGAAACAAAACAATCGCAAAATATAAATATTTCCCTAGGGAAAATGGGGTCTATATTTAAAATTAGACTTCTAGGAATACATCAGTGAAAACTGCATTCAATTCCATGCAGTCGTTTTTACGTTATGCGTGTGCAAACATACAGACAAAAACTGTTGTTTTGGCTTCTGTTGCTCTTATAAAGACCTCGATAAGGAAGCTTATGAGTTTAATTTAGCTGTGTTATTAATATACAGACACCGGCCTGATATTCTTTTACTATTTAAATGTGTAAGGGTTTTTGTTTGTTTGTTTCGCTTTTCTGCCTAATTCGTTGAACCAATTTTTGATACGGAGGTAGATGGGACCCTGAAGACGGTTATATGCTACATCTTAGGGAGGTAGAGCGGTGAGCGAAGCTGTGAGCGTAAGCTAGTTATTTATAAAGGTCTTGCAATATTTTTCTTGTATAAATTAGACTTTGTTTTTATCAGTATATTGCGATCAGTTGCACATAATCTGATCTCACATAATGTCATCGTTAGACAGCCTTTTCGCTCGTGAATGAAAGATAAGGAGCAAACTTTTATGCTAAAAACGAAAGTTACGAACAGATAAGAACGACCCAGATCACTAGAAAACGTTGGAAGTCTACTGGATGAATCACAGAGTCGCAAACAAATGGAGTGTTAACTTTAAGGGGTAAACGCCTTGAAAATATGGTGTCTGTCGCAGTATTTATGATCCAATAGCTGAGGGTAGTAATCCTGCCAGAACCGATGCTCTTCAACTGACCCAATGATGGATAGCAATCATTTCACAAGATTAATGAGTAGCCGCTCCATTCCTGGTTTATTTTCATGTACATATTTCCCAACTGTTTAGGGATAACATAACAAGTGATGTTGTGTTTAGAATAGTTGTCAATTACTTTGTTGTAGTAGCAGACAAAACAGACACTCCATGTGCTAAATACTCCATGGCAGATGAAAGTAATTTTCAGAAAAGTTACTCTCAACCAATAAGCAAACATAAAAAAGTTAATAGCTATTTGATGAATATACTTACGATAAAAATTCTTCTCACTTTACTACGATTCTGTTTTGTAATTTTCCCAAAAAAAAAAACTTAGTAAAAATGCCCCATTTTCTACTACAATTAGAACTAAAATCTCCTTCGAAAGATGTGACTGCTACAAATTTTGATTTTCATTTCACTGTATATCACTTATTTTATCCGTATACTTCAGTTGATCCAGAGTCCAGCGATGTCCTCAGTCATTGAGTGGGTGTCCTGTCCATGGCTTGCTGTCCGGAGTACTTTGATACTGATTCCACCGTTCTTTGTCCAACGTTTCACAATTTTATCATGGATAAAAGATAATGTTTTTAGATAATATTTTAAGACTAAACACTAGTTCAGTAAAAACTTAGAAGAATAAATAAAATCGTCAAGTAAGATTTCGTCTCACACCAAGAAGAAAACGTGATTGTGCATGAATTCTCTGATCAGATCACGAAATGTAGGTAATCAATCAATGACTAGAGTAATTCTTAAAAAGTGCAATGAATACTGAATAACCAATTTAAGTCAAACTAATCACTCTCGATAGTCAACATAGATATCTTAGGTGTTGAGTAGGGAACAGAAACACTGTAGAAAACACGTCAATATGAATACTCCAACAATTAAAAAACATTTTATTTTCCACACAACAAGCGTATGCACGCTCCGGCTTATATCTAGTATCACAGAGGTATGGGCGCACGCGGCTACAGAGAGGAATATCTTACTTGAGACTGCGCCGGACTCCGGGCTGTCGGACTTCTGGCGGTTGCGGCGCATGTAGTGCTCGCGGTTGTAGTTGCGGAGCTCCTTGAACGTCACCACTTCCGCCTCCTTCTTATCGGGCGAGGCGAGCGAGGGCGCGGGAGCGGGCGCGGGCGCGGGAGCGGGAGCCGCAGCGGACTTGCCTCGCGCCAGCTCCTTCTGAGCCTCTTCATCCCGCCGCCGTCTGCGCTCGGCACGTGCCGCGTCTCGTTTGCGTTTGGCCGGCACTACTTCACCGTCTCGTTTTGCATTATTCCGAGAGATTTTAGGAATCGGTGGCATTTTGCTTATTTTCTTGGCGTCGGGCATCTTGTCGACGTAGGCTGGCATGGGGCCTCGCTCGGGCTCGGGCTTGGCCTCGGTATGGTTGCGCTCTAACTCCGCGCGGCGCAGCTCCTCGCGCCTGCGCTCGCGCTCTTCTCTTGGTCGCGCGCGTCTGGGGTCGCGCTTGTCGAGGTCACGAGCGTGGCGGCGCGGGTCACGAGCATTGGGTCTGGCGGCCTCCCCGTCGGGCCTGACGTCTATAGTGATGACGTTTTTCCTTTTAGTAACGCGCTCGAGTGGTTTGATGTCAAAGACGTTAGGTGCGATTGGTGCGGCAGGAGTGACCGGCGGGGCGGGGGCCACGATGGCCACCGGAGGGGCGACAGGGGCCGCGGGGGCCGCGCGGGGGGCGGGGGCCGCGCTGTGCGCCAGGCGGGCCAGGCGCGGGTCGCGGCGCGCGGCCACGAGGGCGGCGCTGACGGGCGCGATACGACCAGCTGGCTTGTTTACAGGCTGCAAAAAAAGAAATGATTATACAATCTCGGTATTTTCAAATCAGCGACCGACGGATAATTTCGTTAACTAGTTAAACTCGACTATTTTAAATAGAAATGTTAAAATGATCTTACCGGTCCAAGCCGCTGCTTGACAGGTATGCTGGCCACCTCGGACACCACGGGCTGCACGGCGGGCGCTGCCACACTGTTTGAGTTACTGTTAGTTCCTGGAGTCGATGGCACCTGTAACAATACATAGCTCTTAGTTAAGTCGACACGTCAAATTAAAAACGGCCCAACAATATTTTCAAAACCATGTTATTACCACTTATATAACTATCAACTTTACTCGTTAGAATATTGGGTTGATAGTCAATTTTCAAGTTTTTTTTTTATACTTATATTGAGTTTCTTAGAAAAAAATATTGCGAAAATCAGTTCCGGAGTTTAAGGTACACGAAATCACGTTGGAAACCATATAGTACTCGTATCAATCGTCATCACAATCATGAAAACAATTATCCTTGCCCATTCAATGTACTGTTAGAAGGAAATCAGCG
Organism: Agrotis puta; assembly: GCA_943136025.2. NCBI lineage: Eukaryota > Metazoa > Arthropoda > Insecta > Lepidoptera > Noctuidae > Agrotis > Agrotis puta. Next base: position 919,789 of record OW964181.2, read on the forward strand.
TCAGTAGTTAACAAATAAAATCCACTTTTATTATTAAAATAATCTTATACCCTTCCAACTAAACTAATTAGTAGAGAATATCAATTAAGATATTACGTAATATGGTGCAATATAAACCCGTTTCTAATTTAATATCCGTAGCTATTTGTAATAAAAGAGATAAACCTTAGATTACAGAATGTCCAGATCCCGTCTGGACGTTCAATTCTCAGAGGCCTGCTGGGAAGCAGGCAATACAAACGTTACGTTTTGTTTCGATCGAAGTCGCGGGCAAAGGCTAGTTTAATAATATAAGAGACACTCGTACGTAAAATTCATTATTAGTCAACAGTTTACTTCTTAGTTGATGGACAAAACTTTCTGATTTAACACATTACATTTATTTTTATATACCAGTTATCAGACAAAAGGTCATTTTGAAACTGACTTGACACCGAAAACTTGACAAATTTATGAAAAAAACATTTGCAGTTTCAGTTACATCAAAGTATTTATTTCAACATTATTTTAAATTGACTATTTCATGCATTCTTGAGAAATTCACCCTGTACTACGCTGTGGGTTTTTCAATCCCACTTTTACTAGACACTTAACAACAAATGTCTGCCACAACAAGTGTCTCTCTAAAGACTTCAAGTATCTTCAGAAACACTTATTATACCTAGCAATGCAAGACATATAAAAATAATATATAAATGTCTCTAACCTGCTTATAAAGTGCAAACTGCCGACTATACAATACATAACTCCGTGCATGGGGTATTCTTATGTCAGAAACACAGCTTGTTTTCACGATGCGAGAGATCTCGAGCGTCAACATAATTAATATTTATCTGGGAAAACTATGAGCCTAGCACAGCATTAATCAATTTTTCAACACAAGCGCAGCACACAAACTAAAATTTCAGACGTCAACCCACGGGAACTTCTCAAGATAGACTGACGGTCTTCTACTAAGCGCGACCAAACGATGAGTTTTGAGCGAGCCGGTGTAGTGTAAGTGGTGGGGGGTACAAAATAGGTGGTAGGTGGATAGGTGAGCTGGCGAGTACAAAAATACCACAAAACTTTTGTAACATATAAATTGTGTTATGAAATAAATTGATTGATTTCCTTTAAAGTTTTATCCCTTCACAGCATTTAAATAAAATCTTGGAGTTTCAAAATCTTTTTGTATCTATTTTTTAGTATTCTTCTTAGCAAACTGTCCCTTCTCTTTGATTTGATATGCATATGCTTCTAAATAAACTTATTAGTGCGGCGTGCAGTCGGCCATTTTGGATATTACTCAGCTAACCATGCAATGACATCCAACAAACTTAACATTTCGATGCCTTAGTTCACAATTGCACTAACTACGAAATTTACATTTTTGAGGAGAGAGCTTTAAAGTTTTTTAAGGTTTAGACGAGAATAGTAGAAAATCCAAGTAAAATAACAAAAAAATATGCATATATTCATAAGACTAGTCCTTTTACTCCATCATATCTCAATATTGTAATATTAGTTTAAACGTAACCTTTTCAAAATAGCCAAATAAACATAAAACCCCCCATTTAATACATTTGTGCACTAAGATTGATTATGGTGACCGGCATTAAGTGAAAAACTCAAAAATATTAACAGCTTTACCAGGCTGGTTCAAGGTCCAAGAAGAAGGATAATAATAGTTATGGATATTGCATAAAATAGACAAAATAATAAACCAGTGATCCATATTCATAATGTTTATTTTTATTATAAAACACAAGCAGTTTTTATCAACAATCAAATAAAATAAATTTCAAAATCACAACAAAAAAATTAAAAGGACTGAAGCCCTATAATTGGGCTTCAGTCCTTTTAATTGTTTTGGCCAATCTTTAGCTATTTCACAAAACAATAACTAATTAGTTTCTGAATCATTAAAATATATTTTTTTATAAGAAAACTAATAAAGTCAGTCTTCAGTTTCAGGTAACAATTATTCATTTTTACTAATTGGTAATTAAAAATTGAATCAAAACTTAAATTTCTTCAACAATGGACTCTTCATCTGGATCATCTTCAACGGTTTAATGTATTTGTGCACTTAAAAATTGCCAAGCCCCTTCCAGTAAAAGTACTTAGCACACTTGTGCATCAAACTTTCTTGATCCTTTTGTACTACCAACACTCTTGTAACACCGCTAAAAAGTATGAGCAGATATTGCAAATGTATATAATACGTTTGTGTTTTGAAATTTCTTGAAATTGAAATACTTAAAATCAGTTAAAGTATATCTTGATTGGTTTTACAAAAATAAAGACCATTAGTATAATACCACATTCATGGAACATTAAACGATCTCATTTAATACAAATGTGACCCATGTTTTTGGTAGAAAGAGACGGAATAACGGTATTTCGATGCGCGGAAACGAAAGAGCATTACATTTAGTGTATTTGGCATTAAAAAAGTAAAAATTGAAAATTTTGTAGTTAGTGCAATTGTGAACTAAGGCATCGATTTATAAAAAACTGCTTTCAAACTAAATTGCAAGATTTGACCCAAACAAACATTGCAAGTTTTTAGCTCGTGTTGAACCACTTACTTGCCAGATACGCTTAATTAGAAGCAACCTATTTACTCTTGATTTGTAATAATGTTCAAATTGTCATGTGTCTCGATTTCTACAGCTCCTGCGCAGGTTAAAATCTCCAGATAACTTACACTGTTTAAACCATGCCTTTCTATCGAATCATAAAGCCATTGACTTATATCGTGGACAGGCCCAACCAAACAACGAAAATGGCACCAGTATTCTGGCCCCCAAGCTGTCAGTTCTAGGCCGAAGCAACTCGGTCAACTCAGGTTACGTACAAGGTAGTTGAAAGTAGTTCTTTGTTTTTTTTTTCACAGATGGCGCTACTTTTTGCTTGTTTGGAGAAGGTTTAGGCAAAATGTTCTGTAGGGCGTATCCTTCCTTTTGAAATCATTGCATAAAGCCAATTTAGACCGCTCAGTCGCGCTTCATCCAAAAACAAACCTTTCTAGTGTGAAGTATTTAAAATAAGTGTATTTAAATGAATAAAGATAATAAATATTAATGAAAAATAATTTGTTCATAGTGTTCTTCGTTTAACTTAATTTATCCTCACAAATTATAGATATAGCGTCACCCTCTCCGTATTTATATATATTGTCACATAATACATAGATATTGAGTTTGGCAGTGTAAACTCTATCAATCCTAACTAGAATGGAAACCATCTTTACAAATTACTGTACGTCGCAACAAGGCTTCTTTCAACCAAGGTTGAGAAATAATTGCGACAAATATTGTCGGTTGTCAAGCGTACTATCTTTTACGATAAGCGAGAAACCATGAACATTACAAGTAGCTAAGTTAGATGAAAAAATAAGTAGATTATCATCATTCATTTATTCCGCAACTTTTTAATAATTTGGGAAAATACCCTATGTATTATTCTAAAGCCTTCCTATATTAATTTTTTTCTGCATATTATTAAAAAGTATATATATTTGAAGGCTACCTATCTTAGCTTTCATGAAAATCTGTTCAATATTTCTAATGTGATTAAGTAACAAACATCTCGCTTTCCATTCAAACATATAATAAAACATCATATTGGAATAATAACATATAATGAAGCTAAAGAGATAGTTTAAACAAGGCAATCGCTGAAACTACCACTCGGATCGACTACCGAACTGCCGGTGAAACCGGGGGAACAGCTAGTTCTTTCTAAATGTATATGTATATGGTGCAGGGAAATCTGAACTTTAGCGTTCGTAAAAGTATATTGTACTTTTTTTATCTTGGTAAAATCATCAAATGTGTCCTCCCACCCATGGCAGAGCCGGAGGGACTGTCAGACTTGACTGACTAAAATCCACGGTGTCCTTCAGTAGCCCTTTACGTACCGGGGTCACGGTAATTTGTGAGTCCCGCAATCCCGGCAGGCTTTGGCCCTCTACAGGCCCCGTCATGTATGTATGTTCATATTTTATTTATGCTTTGTACACTGTGTCTACGTATCGAAGTCTATCTCTCTTCTGTCGTTGGTCTGCTGGAAGAGATTTCTTAATAAAATAAGCAGTATCTTTGTGCTCTTTTATCTGTATTTTATTTCTTGTACCTATGTTTTCTGTGTACATAAAAAAAAATGTCGTGTAGGTATTGAAGAAATAAGCAAGCATACTAACTCCTTTTGAATTCGAGCAAAAAGATGTATAAAAACCGGCCAAGTGCGAGTCGGACTCGCGCACCGAGGGTTCCGTACAAACCTGCAAGGTTTACAAAGTTCGTTCATTACGACAATCGAGTCATAACTATGGTATTTTTATTGCAAAATGAAATTCATAACATTACAATGGGGGTTTGATTTTGTTACAGCTTAAAGGTATTATAGACCTGAGTATTTGGTATGAATTTCAATTTAATACCTCTACGCGTTTATGAGGAAATGGGTAGTAAGTTTAAAATTATTAAAAAATATATATTATGTGATGTAACTAAAAATTTATGGTTTTCGTAATTTTTTCTTTATCTATGCTATAAGACGTTGCTTCGTACCAAATTTCAAGATTCTGAGTTCACGGGAAGCACCCTGTAGGTTTTGATTCCCTTGCAAGTGTCGAAAATTTGCGGCATAAACGGCTGTATCTTTTGATTGCGTTGGCTTAGAAGTTTGATTTTTTCACAGCTTCAAGGGACAGTAGACCTGAGTAATTGATATAAATTTCAGCTTCATACCTCCACGCGTTCCTGAGAAAAAGGGTCTTGACAGACGGACGGACAGACAGACGGACAGACGGACAACAAAGTGATCCTATAAGGGTTCCGTTTTTTTCCTTTTGAGGTACGGAACCCTAAAAAGTCAAGTTTATAAATAATGTATATCGAATCAGATGGTGGTGTAAATACCCGTTTGCCTTCCAAGAAATTGACTAAGGAAAAACATTGCATATTTAAATAAAATTATCTTAAACAGTCTTCTCAATATATGCTGGACTTCGTCGCAAAACTGGTTCTTTGTTTTATATTTTTACTAGCTAAATGATTGCAGAACTGATTTTGATCACTTTTGGCACGGGGAAACAATGGATTTTTACTGATATTAATCTTAAATTAAAGTCGACCTTAACATTAGCGCCCTGCACACGTACAGTTCGGACCGCGGGAAACACCACGCGCCGTTCCATCCCTCGCTCCGAACTGTACGTGTAGATGTGCTGGTCTAACAGTCCGATGTGGCACTTCGACGCGAGTGCATGCCTCACAGTTTTACGCGCGCATCACGTATAAACGTAAATAATATGGCGGTTTGGAGCGTCGAAGCTATCACAGAGTTCATTCGTTTGTACCGTGAACATCCGTGTCTCTGGAAAATAAAAAGTAAGGAGTATACTAACAGGAATATGAGAAACAAAGCATATGACGAGCTCGTTGATTTTTGCAAGTCAGTAGGTTTTAATTCAGCTGATCGCGATTTCGTCAGCAAAAAAATACAGAGTTTAAGAGGTGCATTTCGCAAAGATTTGATGAAAGTAACGGGGACACGGAACAAAAGTAACTAACTACAAATTCAGCTAAACGCGATGACCAAACGATTGTCCATTTTTCTTACTACCTAAAAAACTTTTGAAAGTTTTAACGTTCCACGCGCCAGTCCAAACTGCAGTCCAAACTCTTGAAATCAAATTTACACGCACAGTTCGGAACGTTTGTCTGGATATGAAAGTTTCATCCGCAGTCCAAACCGTGAATGCATTTTTAATCGTATTTGGCACAACAGTTTGATCCGCAGTCCAAACTGTACAGATCTAACTGCGGTTTGGAACGCAGTCCAAGATGCGCGGTCCGAACTGTACGTGTGCAGGGCGCTATTGATAAATTTAAGAACAATTTTATACTAAAATACTAGAGTTATACAGTTTTTCAATCTAGAAAAGTCGAAGGATATAGTCAAAACATAGTGAGTTTCTCTGACAAGGTCACAATATAAATAATTATTTTATTGATCCAGTCAACTCAGTTGTATACATTTGAATTAATCAGTATAAAAGGGCCTCCATATTATGGAATTATGTTATTGTTTTTATGAAGATTTAGGTATTATAAAATTTTGGTATTCGAAATCGGTTCAGGTGTTCAGAAGTTATAGTGGAATATAGGAACTCACAAAGATGCACGAACCCTCTACCTTTTAATTGAGGATGTAAAAACATTTATTGATGGAGTATGTTCACTATTATCTGTGGCATTAAGCCCAACGAACTTTAGACATACAATACTATCATAAATGGCATGTTTTACTTGCATATCAGTCACTGTACATTGACGCTTGCTCTATCTGCCGTACGGACAGACGCCAGCAGGTCAACCTACCCCAAACTGTCAAATTTTATCAATCGAACATTAACTTTCCACTATTGTGATAAGGTTCAAAATCTGTTGAAGAAGTTTGACAGATTGCTGTAGGTTGATGTCCTGTCGTCTGTACATAGTGTTGATAGGTACCAAAGAGATAACCTTTACATCCATTAAGAGGCCTCTTACAGTCCACTAGCGCCGCCAATCGAAAAAATATAGCTGTTTAGCTAAATCGTGCATTCTAAACATAAACGGCCGTTTTTGTTACAAATGCACGATTTAGCTAAACAGCTATATTTCAAGTGTTGACAATGTGTTATAAAATTACGTTATTGCCTTTTCTACAATAATTACAGACCACATTTTGTATTTTTGATTCTATTTACGAGTTATGACATTTTTTCGATTGGCGGCGCTAGTGGACTGTAAGAGGCCTCTTAAATGTGCCAGGAAAACAAATTTTAAGAAACGTTGAATAACGATGACAATTACGGAAGACTACTATTTACAATAGTAATTATTTATTTTCTACACAAAATAGGACCTTAGCCTATAACTTGACTGTATAATTTTTCTTTCAAATGTGTACGTGCAATGCTTTGTACTAATAGCTTGTTATTAAGCAGAGTAACGATTAGAAAGGATTACGATAATGGTTGTTATCACCTCATTTCCAGAACTGATACTTAATCACCTGTGCTACATGACTCACATGCGACAGTTGGTTGGAATTAGAAATTGTTACTTTGGTCACAGAATCTACTACACTTCGGTGCCTTATGGCATACATTTGGTAAATAGTTTAAATTAGTAAGAATTTTTAAGTAAGGAAGGCTTAACTCAACGTCAGCTTTACTCAATCGGGAAGCCTAAAAAAGCTGTCTTACCAGAATCATAATAAAATATAAATTGACATACATTCGACGTGAACAGAAGTATCACTTATTCCGATTCGCGCGATCTTGAGTACTTAATAACTAGTTAAAATAATAAAAATGGTACCATTTTAAAGTTTAAATTTAAACTGATTTCAAATTCATTCAATTCCAAGTAAGTAATTCCATTCTTATGCTCCCAAGTATAAATCAATTTATACTGTGTCCACATTTCTACGAATTTTATCATTATATATATTATGACTTTGCAAAAGTGGCTTTTTAGGCGAACAAAATGTTAATTAAGCCATCAAAAGGAAATTCGAACGCCACAAGTTAATTGGGAAATGGGATTGAATCTACAGCCTCCTTGTAGTGCTATACTCTTAAGACTCAAGTCGCGGAAGCAATGAAACAAAACAAAACTTCGGTTTAGTTCTAGCTATAGTATAAAGTTGAAAATCTATTACAAGCTCGTCGACGATCTTGTCGTAGTCTTTCAGAGGATCCCCGGTACGTAAAGGGCTATTGAAAGCCACCGTGGATTTTAGTAAGTACGAGTCTGACAGTCCCACCCGCTTTGCCCTGGCTGGGAGAACCCATTTGATGATTTTACAAAGCTAAAAAATAAAGTATTTCAGAGAATAACAGCTTGTAAAGCTGTGGTCTATGCCCTATTTATTCAACTCTGTAAAAGAACAAAGTATTTTACCCTCCGCCAGCCACGGCAGGATGTCAGTCTCCAAATTAAACTATTTATGTTTGTGGTGCCGGAAACGACGGCTTCACGTAATTGCAACTGCAACTAGCAATGCACATATTTTATATACATATGTCTTCATATAATAAATACGGAAAATACGATTTATTACTTACGTTAATTACGATCAGAAAACCCAAGTCTCATGTCATAATTTGGCTTTTATTATAAATGAATGTAACATATTTATAATTGGTTTAAGAACAATGAAAATATCAGTAGAAATGTTAAAATATATATTTACTAATGGCGACTTCACTAACTAGTAATCACCTAAAATATTCATAATTGCTTTTATGAATTATATTAAATAATTACTAAAGTCATTAGTATTTAGGTGGAAATATTGTGATTTGAGTCAGTAAACATTATATTAAATTAATTAATTCAAAAATGAATTATTACAAGATGAATGTTTCAACTGGGCGTATATGGCCCAATTCGAAACTTTTCTGACGCGATTATGATGAAAACTGAAACTGCAGTATTAGTTTCAGCCTAGCCAAATAAGTTGAAAAAAAAAAACACTTTTTTATTACTAACACCATTCGATAGTGTCGCTAAAAAGGTTCAAATTGTGAGCAGTAATGTTGTTAGCATTCATATTATACGATAATTTAAAAGGCTACCTAACTGAAGTAACTCAGTTCAATAAACCTTTTTTCCTCCAGCATCTGCTCAACTTAGAATGACTTTAACATACTTAACAGTATTGAAATAAGATTCAAATTAAATTGTATATTCTATTTCCACAACGTTTCTGTGGTAAAAACCACAAAATCGAATTCGCGGCCATTGAATTACTTGTTATAAGAATTACAGAATGAAATCTTACCTTTTTATTGACAGTTTTCTCAGCGATCTCGACCTGCCGCCTCATCTGCTCGAGCTCCATTTCGACCTTCTTCCTCTGCAGCATGAGGAGCTCCTGCTCCTTCTTGGCGAGGATGCTCCTCATCTTTTCATCCTCCTCAGGTGTAACTGTTGGGGCTGGTGTGACCGTTGTACTGGTGGTTGGTACAACAGGCTGTTGAGAAAAATAGGAGATTAGAATGATGAAGTTTTTCTTAAAGATATTTTTGAGGGAAGAAAAATGTAGCTGCGAGTGGGATTTGAACCTGTGTCTTCTGGATAAGTACTCCAGACGCCTTAACAATTAGGCTAGCAACACCACACTCTGAAGCTAAATTTTCTATTCCCTCGTTCCTAAGGCGAAGTTCCTATATTAGCCTTGTTTTTTTTTTCTCTTTGTATTCTGCCCCATATCTGGACAAAGGGATCTGGACATTCAGTTGTTGAATATTATATCTCATGTGTTTTGATCACACTTCTTTTGTTCTTGTCTGTTTAGCATCTTTATGAATGAACAAGTATAACATATGATTGTGACATTATTTCCCAAACACTGATTTTATAATGAGAAATTACAATATGTGTATAATTCAAACTGGGTACAAATAATGCAGATGTAAAAAGGCAGTATATTCAAGCATGAGTTTCCAAATTAGCAATGAAAGGAAACAGATAATGAAATGGTTATTTACTGCGGGACTCAAACCAACAGCTGCCAATGCGCTCTCTAAAACTAACTCATAAACTAAATCAATTTCAAAACAATAATCAACTAAAAATACACCTTTTTCAGAAAATTTGGATTTACATGGATGTTTGACTGTTGTATCGGCTGTGCTTGTATCGGCCAGGCCGGGTCGATCAAGTTCACTTTCACATCCAGTTGATACAGCTTTGTAGCAGGGAACACATCATGCCATGTCTCCCTTAACTTGAACATTTGTGACCTTATTTTTTCATCGACCTGTGAAAATGTTTCCTATTAGAGAATGCCAACAAAATTAGCAACAAATTCACAAAGCATTTACATGACAATTTGACTCACAATAATTACCTGTTTGAAAGTCCTTGTAAACATATTGACAATGCTCTGTGAAAACTTCACTGTGTAGGCTCCGCCAACATTCTTGATTATGGAATCAACTAAATACAGTACTGGCAGCTTGACGTCTGGTTGTACCTGTGTAGAGGAAAAATAACTTCTAGTCCCCGGCTAGGCTGGCCAAGTACACACTTGACCTACTCCCACAAAGGTTTACACCCACTGTTCATAATGGTATGGGAAAGAATAAGACAAGAATTTGCTTTATCAACCTGTTTAATTGTTAATATGTGAAAAATAAATAAGAATTCAGTTTCAAAAAGCTTTATTATGAACAATTTCTTGAATATACAACTGAAAGAGATAAAGATTACATACCCTTGAAGGCAGATAGTGTTATCTGTTATTATCTTTTGATACAGGTATCTCCTAATTGTTTATTGTGAGTTTGCAACAAGAAATAAAATGACTGCTATAGATTTATATCTCATAAATAATACCTAAACTATATTTCAAACTAATATCTCTTTGTAATTTTACCGAGTTTTGTAATTTGGATATTTGCCAGGTCTACAACTATTGTAATCTAGGTAAGTTTCATTTCTTGGTATTATTATTACTTTTTATCAAGATAATGTGATAGTTGGCACTTCGTAATATTTCAGACTGAACAATAAGAAATGTAGAAATTATAAGCATTATTAATAAAACGGTACAACATTTATTTATTAAAGAGTTGATTGTTTCTATACTATGCATTTTTTGCTTCAACTAGTACATTTTTATGTTAAAAATGTACAAGTTGTCTATCATATGTTTCTTCAATTTTGGAATGTGTCTTATTATGTAATTGTCATAGTAAAATCATAGTCCCTATATTTGTAATTTCCACACTTGTCCACTTTTTTCCATATTATTATTTTGTAACAGATACTATGAGAAAGTTTTTTAATGTTTCTCATTTATGAAAAAATAAGCAATTTCAATGGAAAGCTGTATCTTTACAATATTTTATATCAAAGGAGACAGTAATATATTATATATTTTTATTGTTGCTGTCAGTGGTTTTATCGTATTTGGTCTAATTATGATTCAACAATTTAATTAAAAAAATATATTATTTGCATTTAAATAACTAAAAATACTATAAGTTTACATAGCTGGAAATAAAAGTTATCTGTCTTGACAGATAGTATTAGAATTTGAAATACTGAAATAAAAATATAATTCATGGAAATGTTTGTTTTTGAATTATTAAAATGTTAGACTCAAGTTATGATCTAATCAATCTTTAATTTACAATGGTCTAATACTTTTTTAGATACCTATACATTTATTTTAAGTGTGGAAATTGGTAACAGACATAATTTTAAGACTTAACTGCATATTTTTCTTGTCATAAGTACCTTTTTAGTAAAAATGCTTCTGCAATGTTTTAAATTAGAGTTGGCAAAAAGTTCAAGTTTAGGTGAAAATGAACTCAAGATGCGTTTCCTAAAATAAAATATTTAACCATGATACAGTAATGGATCAATCATGACCAAAGCAAATAGTAGCCAGTGGGTTGTCTTAGGCATCTAGAAATTTGTGGTAAACTTTGTACCATCAAATGAATAAGATAGGCAGCCAATTGTCTCAAATCTAGTTGTTATATGTAAGTCCTACAGACTTGATAAGAACAATTTTAAAGAAGTCTCTACAGCCAATGCCGTCATATTGTTTGAGGTAATGTTGTGAAATTGGAACATTTAGTAGGAGATACCTGTCTATGCTTCGACTGGTTACAACGTCGAATTAGTCACACTTGTCATGGTAAACACGTTAAACACAACGACGAGCGTGCGTCATCGTATAATGAACACTTTCCCCTAATTCCCCTAACTCTCACGTGACTGGGGCTAAATTCCGCGGCACCACACGTGTTAATTTTAAAAATGGAAATTCACCTTCTCCAAATGCTTCTCCACTGTTTCAACGATAACCCCGGCGTGCTCGATGTTCTCTTCCGCAAGGATTGTCAACATATTTATAAACGGCTTGCTGTTGACGGTGAGGTCCGCCAAACTCGACGCATACTCTTCTGCTATTTCTTTTGACATCTTGTACGACGACCGCAGTCGTTGATGTCACCATGCCAAGCACAATCTTCAACTGCACATCACTGTAATAACGAAATACTACGCTTAAAACTTTATTCGTTACGTGGATAACCAATATGGCGAGGTTTTAGAAATGAACACGTAGTGAACTTACGTTATCGCGAATATCACAGTACTGCGGACGATAAACACACGTAATTACTGCAATCACCTCACGTACAATGGTTTATACACATTTATTAATACTAAATCACGTACAGCTAGGTTTTCTTCGACACGACAGAAAATACGTATTGACGTAACGAAATCCTGTTGAAAACAAGATGGCGAACAAACACGCGACGGGAATGTCGTCGTCAATGCGGTGAGTAAAGAGTGGGGTGGGAGGGATTTAAAGCAGGATTGCTAGTTCAGTAATCTGAATTTTCCCCAAATATTTCATTAAACTTTTTGCCTCACATTATTATTTGTTACATCATGCGGGAATCAAACTCGTGACACGCAGCAAAGCAGTTGATTGCTTAGCCACTAAGTCAACCGTGCCGTTAATAATTATACTAATCAGGAGATTAACAAAATGTAGTCTGTGTATTCATTCATAAAATGAGCCGGTTGCAATCACAACCCACACACAATCGTATTGTACACCACCCCGCCTTTTAATTTAGTCTATTCCAGGTACCAAATTTTGTTTCTTTTTGTAAAATATATCTAGTAAGTAAAGAAATATTCGGAGTAGGGATTTTTATCCTAATGACATTAATGAGCACTAACATTAAAACATTTTCCACAAAAAATGGGAAATATCTCCTGTCATCCAACACTTGTCAGAGTGTTGCCAATATTGCAAAATTGCAAATGATGTTTGCACAAGGTTTCACAATCGAGAACCATTTTAATTTCAAAAAATCACGCTTCTTATCCCCAAATGGTTAGGTATAGGTGTACCCAATCTATGTAAGCGATGTCAGAAAATAAATAATATAAAGTCCAATAAGAGGTCATTTCGAGACACGAGCGCTTTATTTTGTAGGCGTTAAAAAGGTGCAGAAATGGAACAAATGCATTCCCATGTATCCGTTGTTAACACGTCAGCGTCAGCGCTTTTTACCCGACTATAGCAAAGCCAAAAGGAGGGTTATGATTTTGACCGGTATGTATGTTTTCGAACTCGGTGACATTTAAGTTCAATTTACCTTATTGTTTCAACTCAGCGTTATTTTAACCCCCAAAAAAAAGCGCTCGTTCGATTTTTTTTTTGCTGATAGTTAACTAAAATAAGTATTTTTTATTCATTCTGTATCAATGTAGAGTAAATTTTGTATTTGGGTATACAAAGAAGAGTTTTAGTGTACAGACGCCAACAGGTCAACCTGGGGTAGGGTGCTGAAAGAAGAAGAAAGAAAAGAAAAGAAAAGAGATTTATTGACACATTGCTGGGTGACCTGTCTGACTGTCAATTTTTACCAAACGATCTTTAACCTTCCAGAATTGTAATAAGGTTGAAAAACTATTCAAGATGTGCTGGCGTCTGTACCTATTTCACAAACTATATTTAACAGAAGTGCAGTGATGGGCTATCGTCTCATTCTAACGATAATCGGTTAAAATACGATAATCATTCAAAATAAATGTTTTCTTTTTTACCGACGCGGCATGCGGTACTACGGGTACTAAGTTTGAACTGCTTTATTAAACGATTTTGGACTAGATAAAGTTTTAGACAGGCATGCCACACCTAGCTTTGGCCCAGAAAAAAGGGCAAGAGGAAGAGGAAGGAATTTATTAAAGGTGCCATTTCATTAGTCAATTATTAAAAGTAGTTAAGTGTTGGTTAAGTATGGGCAATGTTTTAACATTATCAGGATTCGACCTGGGACGTATGACAGGCGGATTTATGACACGAGATGACACGTCAACATGAACCAAAACCCTTCCAAATTTTTTAAAAGTCGTTTGACTTCTTAAATGAACCCATTAAACAAGCTTGAAAACTATGCAGAAGAGAAATAGATGTCGATCCCGCAGTGTAAGTTGATAATAATGTAAAAAACAATAACAATATAAAGGTCTCCGTCTCAAAGCCAGGGAACAGCGGATAAAATAATATAACGTAAAGAAAAAAAAAAATTTACATTAAAATGTATGTATAAAAATAGCGAAAGAAAGAATAAATGCAATGACGGAAGACAAGGCAGTAAGGTTGGAAGACCATAGCCCACCCAATACTGGGTGAATTAAAAAAAAAACAAGCGCTGTCAAAATTGTCAGTATAAAATTAGTTGGTGACTAATGTGATATTTTCCAAAAAGTTCAAATTTTATGAAAATTGTGTGAATTCATTTAATTTGGTGTTTAATGAAGTAAATAATCATGGCTAACGTAAACACGGGTGAACTTTTGGACTTCCAGGACTATTCCCCTGACCATAATAACCGTAGTGCCCGTATCGACGTGGAGGCAGTGCACACAAATCAATACAATAATACTATGTCAAATCCAAACTATACTTTCGAAGAACCCAAAGCAATTGATGAACCAGAGGCTGCACCACAGAGTAAGAACTTAATTTATAATAGTTATCCTAGAGTCAACAGAAAAGAAGACAGTATTTTACAACAAATTGGTTCTGCAAAACAATTAAGTTTATCACCAATTACTAATTAATGTAGTTTTTAACTAGATTCTAATCTAATCAATACATTAGTAACACTTTTCATTTTATTTAACTGAGTTCTGAGTAATAATCACTAGTAAAGAATTTTTTGTAACAATAGTTTGTGTTTTTGTTGTGATTAAAACTTAGTTCTCCCAAATCCTCATACATTTCATTAGCATGTATCATCGACGGGGTAATCAGTAAATTTTAATAGAATGTGCAAATAATTGAATGTCGTCTTGGCATCACAAAAAATTGTTTGAGCATTACAATTGCCTAAATTGAGTATTGAAAATACTAAAAAATATTAACATTTAAACAAAAAGCCCATATGATTTGGCCACACATTTATTTATCTGTTACTTCGTTCCTGATTTATGTCAAATTCAGTTTTGTATTTTAATTTAACTGATTATATCTAGTATATATTGTCAGAATGAGCTTATATTTTATATTTACTGCAAGCTAAAACAAATTCTGTAATAATAACATTATTATGTATAATTTTCCAGAGAATCACAATTTCTGGACTATAGAATACTACCAGAAGTACTTTGATGTCCACACAAATGAGGTTGTGGAGAGAATAATATCCTCGGTGCTGCCACAGAAAGTGTCCCGCAACTACTTCGATGAAAGAATCAAGGGTAAACCAGATCTGTATGGACCTGTCTGGATTTCTGTTACCCTGGTAGGTAAAATAAGCAATCTGTAGTATCTCCTTACTGCTAGGAGAAAAATTCAAACAATGTATTAAATGGAATTTATGTTCCCCACACTGTTTTGTGGGCACGTTTACAAACATAGAAACTAAAACAAATTCACAAACACCCAGACCTAGAACAACTAATTGCAGATCATACAAATAATGGCTACATGTGGAGATCAAACCCACAACACGCTGTACAGTAGTAATTTGCTCAACCGCTGCACCAACCATGGTGTCGAAAACGGCAATAGAAAGAATTATATGGAATAGGGAAGGCTTTAGTCCTGCATACGCAATTATAGGGCATTAAAATTCAAACATTTACTAATCGTGACCATCATCAACAGCCTGACTTTACCCACAACTGGGTATAGACCTCTCTGTTTTTGATAAGCCTTATGTTCATGTCAGCTTCATCTATCATATGCCAGCAATGGCAATAATTTCATAGTAAAGTTGTTTTAATAATATTATTCACATATTAACATTTCCTTTCATAATATTTTTAGACTACGCAAATACACTAGTCTGATTCAGGATTATTAATAATGATTACTTACTCAAATGATAAATAACTACTTTACCATTTCCAGATATTCACAATAGCAGTAAGCGGGAACATCGCAAGTTATTTGCACAATGCTAATACGAAAGGCTTTGTGTGGCGCTATGACTTCCACTTGGTCTCCATTGCGGCTACGGCCATCACATGCTATGTATGGCTGGTTCCTCTCGCATTGTGGGCGGCCTTGAAGTGGACCTCTAACACTGATGGCCATGATGAGATAGAGAATCAGGTAAATAGGATAATAAGCAGTAGGCAATTTATTTTTTACTCAACATGTCTAGCCTAGGTAACGCTGGCGTGATGACCTAGACGCGTTCATGAGAGATTGACCAGACAAAGTCGCACAAAGGGAAGAGTGGAAGTTTATGGGGGAGACCTTTACCCAGCAGTGGAACAACACAGGTTAAAAAAATTAGAATATAAACCATTTTTGAAGTGGGTGGGATCCACGCATCCTGGCATATCACATAGGCTACCTTTGGCCTGCGGTGATGGCTAAATGATTCTACTGGTTCAGTCTACCATCCAAGTACATGGCATGTCATAAAATAACACTTTGACGTGACAACAGTTGTTCTATGAAGGACTTTTTTTTTTCTTAATTTCGGTTGCTTCTTTATTGCTACATCGCCTTTTTTTAGTTCGATTTACAAAGTCAAATGGAAGTGTAACACAATGCTCTAGGTCTGATAAAGAATATACAGCAGAGCACAGCTGTGTCAATAAGATAGATAGTTAAACTCTATGTTAATAAAATGCCGTTTTCACCTTAGAAATAGAGACTAGAAAAGTTTAAATTGCACAATTTTTTTTTTCTTTGTAATACAAACGTTGCGCGCCTCTCCAAGAATTTCTCCCGAGTCATGGGTGCATTTACAAACATTGAAACTCACATAAAAGAGCCAAATCTGGAACAACTACTTGTAGATCATAAAAATGTTTGTTCAGTGTGGGAATCTAAACTACGATATGCAGTGCAATAGACCATTGCTTGGCTATTTGTTTTATACGACCCCAGGATAAAGTATTAACACGGGAAATGAAGAAATGATTGACTGCCTCATTGATCTAGTGGTCACAAGCACGATTGAACATGATCATGATGTGCCGGGCTCGCCGCCAATTACATGGTACTTAAACGTAACTGTCGAAGAACACCTCGACCTCATCGTTCTAAAACTGGAATAATTGACGTAGGGAAAAAGGCTTGCGAAAGGCGAGTAATGGGCGACTCGCTATCCGACCAAGGACCATCCCCGGGTCGACGGCGCGTTGTGTTTCACGCGCGCCTTAAGGAGTGCCAGCATAGTGCCAGGGCCCCCCTGTAGAGGGCCAAAGCCTGCCGGGGTCGCGGGACTCACGAATTACCGTGACCCCGGAACGTAAAGGGCTATTGAAGGACACCGTGGATTTAAGTCAGTACGAGTCTGACAGTCCCTCTCGCTCTGCCCTGGGTGGGAGGACTCAATTGATGATTTTACCACGTTAAAAAAAAAGGGTAATAGGTTGCCAAGCTCAAATGGGATTGGGCGGGTCACGTAATCCGCATGCACAATAGTCGCTGGGCAAAAATATGCACTCAATGGGTGCCTGAGGATGGACGACGCCGCCGAGGCCGGTACAAAGAGGTGGCAGGACATTTTAGACGCGCACCTTGATGGCTGGTCCGAAGTGGCACTAGAAAAAAGCACTTGGAAGGATATGGGGAGGCCTTTGCTCAGCAGTGGGACACAAAGGGCTATTAAAAATAAATAAAAAATGTATGTCTAATAAAAATACTCTCTCATTTCAGGATGCAAAATCTCCAACAATGATGTCTCTATTCTGCCTCTATGGATACTCTCTCTCAATATACATCCCAGTAGCTGTATTATGGACCATCCAAGTGTTCTGGCTGCAGTGGCTCTTCGTCCTGATGGCCGCTTTCGTTTCTGGAGCAGTGCTTATATTCTGGCTCATGCCTGCTTTAAGAAAATCAAAGTACTTTGTAATTCTTATCGGATGTATACTCGGTTTCCATTTTCTGTTAGCAGCCGGTTTCATGTTGTACTTCTTTCATCAGCCGAGTACGCCTGAAGATATTGTAACGCCGACTTTGAAGCCTTTGACCCCTTAAGTTACTTAAGTACATATTTTTTTGGTATTCGGGCCAAAAACTCAAATGTTAAAATGTGGGAGTGTCTCGCTTACGCCTACAGTCACTTCAATTTCGATTTTAGTGTGTGGACATAAAGCTCTTTATCACTGTGTCAGGACGGTTCTGGTAAGTGCAATCACTCCCATAGACCTCGAGATGAGGCATAGTTGGGGCACATTAGTTGCTATTATAGTTACATAATTCGATACTATAAATTTTAGCAATGAGTTCTTGGTCCAAGTATAACAATTAATTATAGGCACTATGGATTTTGTGATGGGGCCAAGTGAATGTCACAGCCCGCTTACTTCATGCCATCTTATTATCATAGTATTGCTACAGTGATATATTTACGTGTTTCTCGATGTTAAAACAGTCACCTCAAGTTACTAGTTGACGCACATTCTATTTGAAAACTTATAGGGTGCTTACACACATTATGTCCAGGTGTCCTACCATGACAACTTGTATAGCTTTGTCTCGTTCCCTCACTGGAACTACTCTGGCTTAAATACGTTATGATAGGCCACCCGGTAGCTGAATCTACGGATCTTAGATTCCGCCAACTTGGGCGGCACAAACGAGAATATGAGGGTATACGTTCAGGACAAAAGCGCTCGAAACGAAGGTCAAAAGGATTTTTGCTATCTTGGTTTCCTCATTGCTTCAGGTCGTTTATATTACCGAATTGGATGTGCCGACCCGAACATGCGTGTGAAGCAAACCCTCACTTTAATAAATCAGAATATAAATGTATCAGATATTTGTCTAGTGAAATTTTATAAGAGAGAATTGAAAATCACACGTAAATTGTATATTTCGAGCCAAGTCGTCTCTCACTTTTTAGGTGTAAATCTTATATTATTATGTACTATATGGATTTATAAAATTAAATATAATTTAAAAGTATTTCTTGATTTCCACATTCCTAATGTAAAAAGTCTTATATTTATGTTAAAAAAAAAACAAATAAATGTTTTTAAATAAATAACAATTGTATTCTTTCTTAAATAATCATAGTATCATACAAAATCATTTCGGTTATTTACAATATTTACATTTTAATTCTAAAAATAGAATTTTATTATTAATTTCATACAAACAGCATGTAATTCGAGTTTAATCGACCATAGAGAATAATTGGAAGCTTTTCAGCCATGGTTGTCTATGGAATGACGGCGGCATATCTTCTGGTGACGACTGGAGTGTCCCAGCGAGTTCAGTCAGCATATTGGCTAGAAAAAAAGATAAGTTTTACAAATATGCATAATAGTTTCAAAAATACTCATCACACATCACAAGTGTATTTGGCAATATTTTATAAGCCATTATTTTCTTGGTCGCGGGACTAACGAATTACCGTGACCCCGGTACGTAAAGGGCTACTGAAGGACACCGTGGATTTTAGTCAGTCAAGTCTGACAGTCCCTCCCGCCCTGCCCTGGGTGGGAGGACTCTTGATGATTTTACAACGAAAAAAAAAACACTGTTTCTTTCTTATACTCACTGTAGGCCTCGCTATGGTGTGCGGTCCTCATGAGCTCACAGAACTCTATGAGATGTCCCTCGTTGTGCGACAGCTGCGAGCTGAACTCCACGTCGCGGACAGCGCACTGGTACAGCAGCTGTATGCCACAGCGACACACTGAGAGTAATGTACACTCGTTTGATGGAGTATCACCTGGAAGACATTGTAATATTTGTATTAGGCCCCTTTTTTATCGTAAAAAAATCATGCAAATCCGTTGAGTAGAAGAGCAACAAACATACATCCATTTATTAATCAATCCTCAAAACCTTGGCATTAATAACAATAAATTTGAAACTAAATGGTTTTTTTGATTGATTAGTAAAAAGAAAGATACTGAAAGTATGTTTTCAGTTAAATTTCGATTTAACAAATAGTCAATAAATTCTTATTTAAGAGAAGTTGCTTGCTTTAGTATGGACCCTGTTGGCTTTGTATAAGTTTAGACTAGTGATTTACCTGGAAATGTATGTTTCAAATTCTCCATCATCACAGCACATATTCGAAGAGCGTAGACTATTACTTGGACTAGAATGAGGTGGCAATCACATCTGGAACAAAATGTAATAGATTATATGACTGAAAAAATTAATTAGTCCGTCACATCAGTTAGATTATGAAAACATATTTCACACGATATTTTTTCTTTTGTTACGTAAACCAAAATTGATGAAATAAAGACACTTTTAAAATGGGCAAAACGTCACAAGCACGTGCAATTTTTACTTGCTTCTGACGTCACGAGCCCCCACCCTCGAATTTTGATGCGTTATATCTTTGTAAATATGCATTTACTCAACAAAAAGAAAAATATGTATCCACTATTTTTCCAAACTCTTACTGACGGACTAATTATGTTTGAAATTTATTGATGCCTTGAAAATGACATTATTTACTCGAGAAAACATTGCCCCACACCAAATCCCAAAACAGACTCACGGCGAGAAACCCCGAGAAGCGTGAAAGGTTTCTCTACGCCTCTTTCACTTCACTTGACGTCTCGGAGAGACATCTCGCTGTGACTTATCACCTTGAGTGTCTGTCTGTCTAAACGTAGCCTACATTAGAATTTCTCCTGCATTGTGGGTGCGTTTACAAACATTTAAACTCATATTTACAAAAAAATATTTCGTCCGGAAATAGTGCTCCCAGCACGTTGAGCAATACAAGAGAAATTCCTAGAGATCCTAAAGTTGTTCCATCTTTAAAAAGAAGGTCGCGGGACTGTACGAATTACCGTGACCCCGGAACGTAAAGGGCTATTGAAGGACACCGTGGATTTTAGTCAGTACGAGTCTGACAGTCCCTCCCGCTCTGCCCTGGGTGGGAGGACTGATTTGATGATTTTACCACGATAAATAAAAATCTTTAAAAAGAAAATACATACCTATTTGCTTCTCTTGCCAGACTGCTAGTAGTATTGTCACTAATATTGCTATACAATATGATGAGGTTTTGTGTGGTCTCCGCCGCCTTGTCCGCCATCTTTTGTTTCTCCATACACTTCAGACATGCTTCTATTTGTTTTAGAAGCACTTGTATGAAACATGAATCTGGGAATATTAAGAAATATGTTTTATTAGTCCAGCGGGTCTAAAACGGCCACTTTGCAATATCTGAAATGATTTACTTCTTGAATGAGTAGCCAATAGCTTTACTGGAAATGAACTAAGTGAGTTTTAGTCCTGATCAAAGATCTAAGTAATGTACTGCCAATAACTTGTAAACCAAGAATTTTAATGAGGAGCTGCAGCTTACAAATATATAAATGTAATAGTAGTAATTATCTTTCTTACTTTTACGCACCAATAGCTTAACCGATTGTGATGAATTTTGGTAGAGATAAATGGGATTCTAGATTTTTGTTTTTTAAAACATTGCCCCACACTAGGAATTTCTCGTGTATCATGGATGCGTTTAAAAACAGCCAGCCCAGACCCCGAACAAGTACTTGATACAAATATTTGTGCTGATTGATCAATTAATATATGATCAATCGATTATCCGTTTGCAGATAGATCGGCAACCAGTAATTGATAGTCAATATTTGTGTTAACTTACCTTTCTTATACAATAGAACACCTTGATCATAATCAGTCTTCAGGTTCCCAGTTCCATTTCCTGGACAGAAGGTCTTCATAAACCCATCCCAGAGTGCCACAGACTTCAATAAGTTCAGTACTTGAGTGACCACAAAAGGCACGGGTCTAGATGTCAGTATGGTCCTTAAAATGTCCAGGACTTTTGATTTGTTGATTTCTGATGAGCTTAGGGCTTCGATGAGGTAAGTTATTGATAGTAATAGACTGCTGTATAGCGTTGCACAGGACTGAAAAGATATGTGTAATATTGATGAAGGCATTTTGGGTTTTATTAAAAAAAAAATGTATTTGCATCTATTAAGTTGTTAATTGTGTAGGAAAAGTTTTTATCAAGAACCGAAACTTTAAAAAAAAGCATGTGTAGTATAAGATTATCCCATGTGTACGAGCGGAAGCTGTAGGCAAAGTCTCTATACTAATATAAATAAAGCTGAAATTTATTAGTTGAAAGCACTAATCTCGATAAACTAATTATTTCTGGTGTGTGATAGTCGCATTTGTCGAGCGAGGCTATAGGCTATATAGCATCACACCTCGACCGATAAGAGCTGAGCTGTGGGGTTAAAACCGCGGGTAACGGCTAGTTAACTATTTGGAATTAAATAAGAAACATAGTAACTTACAGCATTGTCAAGAAGGACGCATATCCTGTTCATGATATCAATAAACTGTCCACTTTTGTCCGCATTCTCTTCAGGCATTTGTTCATGTTTGAAGAACCAGTAGATACCTCTAGAAGATTCAAGAATATACGACAGTGTCGCCACCATTCGTCTCGAGAGGATCTCTTGCTCTTCTTTGTATAATGCCCTGAAATTAAATAAATGTTATTGGTCAAATAGGTACAGAGAAAATTATTTTTATAGGTAGGACAGAAAGACTCATTTAATAATTACTTTTTAGGGTTCCGTACGTCTGAATACAAAAACGGAACCCTTATAGGATCACTCGTGTGTCTGTCCGTCCGTCGCTTACAGTCAATTATCTCCGAATCTATTAGACCGATTAAGTTGAAATTTGGTACACATATCAATTCCTGTGACCCAAACACAGAGGTGTGACGTGAGCAGATGAAATCTGTATATGGGGGGTCATTTTTGGGGGGGAGGGGAAAATTTAAAAAAAAAAAACTGAAAACTGCATCGTGTGGCATATCAAATGAAAGGTCTTGTTGAGAAGATCTTAAATGTATTTTTTTGTAATTTTAAAATAAACAGTTCCCAAGTTATTCAAGAAAATAGACGAAAATTGACCATTCCCCCCCCCCCTTATCTCCGAAACTACTGAACCTAAAATTTTGAAAAAAATACAGAAATTAGTTTTCTCCTTATAGATTATAGGAAAACCTATAAGAAGTCCATGATATTAAAATAACATGGTAAATCACTCAATATTGTGCGTACCAACTTACATTTTTTTTTTTAATACGTCATAAATCGTAAACCGCAATTTACCTTTCAAAGATACAACCAACTATAAGAACTTTTATATTATGTTACTTGCTGCTACGGAACCCTTTATGGGCGAGTCCGACTCGCACTTGGCCGGTTTTTTAATGTGTGTAATATTTTCAGTTTTATTTTTATAATTATGTTCAGTATTAATGAGTTATTTTTTGCAATTACTCCACAACTGAAAACACCAATTTGCTATTTCATTATGTTTATGTATTTGTGAATAATTTTTATTAGGATTTTTAGGTTTTGTGGTGTTTCATTCCATAATTTATTCAAAATAAGTGATTTTTTTTTTTGCTGGAACTAACCGGGCTTACTTATCGCGGGACAGTGAGTGGTAAGATTAAATGTATAGAAATGTTTGAAACACGATACGAGGCGCCGCCACAAGCGAATTCGCGTACTAATAAAGTAACTAATGACTTATTCCCGCCGTCTGTCGCAACGCTTAGACTACTCGTGAACCGGCCGTCTCAATGCCAAACTAAACGCGACAACTATGATACTTATGTTAAAGTAAACTTTAAGTTTTACAATTTTTTACGGACACCAACCTGCCTCTCAACAGATCCTCCCTGCTAACACACTGGTAGCTGGAAGTGACCTCCATGTACCTCTCGTCCATCTCCTTCTGGAAGGATGTCGTCACGCGCTGGCAAACTGTCTCCAGGCGACTGCGAGTTTCCAGCAGTATGGACTTTATTGACCTGAAGATCTGGAATGTAACATTAGGTTGATTTAACACAACCATTGTTTTTAGTTAGCTTCTGAATTGGAGCGACTGCCTATCGAAATCGACAATCCAGTAACTGGGCGATATGATAACCGCTGGTAAGACTGGTTGTGAGACTTTCAAGATTCTAACTAACAATAATAACTGTAAAAATCGACATAGGACAGTCGGGACCAACAGCTGTATGAGGCATGGAGGAAATTCGCTATAAAAGATGGTCACGTATCCACAGATCAACCTCGGCAAGCGCAACTTACTCTTGACATTTGATTTGTGCCATTGTTATTTACTCAGAAGCCAAACAGTCATACTTACATTAAAATACCTCTCTTCAGTCCGATCCCCGTCATCCATAAACACACTGGTCACATCCTCATAGACACAACTCATTACCACTTTGTTCTTGCTTGTTTCCTTAGGCATCGGTGTGGTGGGTACACGGTGGAATGTGCTGTATATCCTGCATTTGTTCTGGGATAGATCTGTGGTCTTCTGCAGCTTCTCATTGTAGTCTAGTATGGAATGTTGGTGGGTTGTGCATGGCTCTAGTATGTAGGGGAGGATTGAGGGGTCGGTTCTTGACTCTGTAAGGAATGCAAAATGGTAAAGAAGTTGTGTACTTATTAGAAAATTATGAAAGTGGATAAGTCGAAAGAAGTTTGTAGGCATTGGGGCAGGTAGCATTTTGTAGGTTCATATAAGAAAGGTGTAAGTTTATGAGGTATAGCAAGACGGGCCAAGGTGGCGTTTTTTTTTGTAACATGGTAAAATCATCAAATGAGTCCTCCAACCCAGGACAGAGCGAGGGACTGACAGACTCGTACTGACTAAATATTAAAAAGAGTGAATTTGTTCTTTTAGCTAAAATTTTCTGTACCTGATCTGCATCTCCTGTTCAATTTGAGCATGTGAGCTTTGTCATCAGTTTGCACTGCATTGGATATGGTCTTTACTCTTTTGCCTTGAGATACAGTTGAGTCATTCTGATGATTGTTGTTATAATGCCTGTAAATAGCCTATTATTATACTAAATTGTTATGGAGATTTTTAGTGTGCCTGTCAAATGTATGGGCCGCTAGAAACTTTTTGAAATCACACTGAGGGCACTCTCATTTAACTTCATAGCACTAGCCAAGGAGACAAGTCATCAGTCACTGGGCTAAGAAATTAGTCAGCAGTCTGGTCACATAGAGTCCACAAAATGCTTGTCAATTTTATTACAATATAACATCGTTTTTGGTATAATCCCATACTGTATGTGAATGTATGGCATTGCTAAAAACCTTTTATAATTAACAAAATTGCTGTTTTCAGAGTAGTTTGGATGCAAGTAGGTTACCGTGTTACAACACTATTATTATGTTCTGCTAAAAATATATTATTTCTAAAACACCTTTGTGATATGTCATTTCCTCCAACTGTAACTTGTGTTAATCTTACTTTTGAAGATTCCAGTTTCTTGCATTTCTCCTTTACACTTATTATTTCGAGATTCTGAAATATTTAACAGGATATACTAAATTTCAAGTGATTCAGTAACATTCTGCAATAACTTACAAATTAAATCAGCTATCTAATATTGTAGTTAACATTATTAATATCATAAATCATGCAAATTAAGTGAGCATTAACCTTGAAGTCCAACTGTGTCCTCAGATCATGCATCTGACTGTTAGCAGCACTGAGTTTTTCCTGCCACTCCATCTGTACTTTCTCCTGAGCCTTTATCTTCTCCAACCTGGCATTATCTACTGCGAACTGACAACTTTTCAGTTGAGTCCTCAGTATAGAAGCCTCGCCTTCCTTCGTCACACATTTCTCTAACAATTTACCATTTTCAGATTTCAGTTTAGCATTCTCCTCTTGCATTTGAAGTAGTTGGCGGTACACATGGTCTGAGTCATGAGCTTTGAACACCTTGTCACTGAATATCAAGTCATCTGACATGTTAACTTGGCCATTTGTTTTTGGTATAACTTTTGATGAGATTCCTGGTAATGGCGAGGATATTCGGTTGCATTTTTCTTTTAGATGCGTTGATATGGCGGTGGGGGTATTGAATGACGGTTTTTTAAACGTGAATTCGGTTTTAGTTGAGCTAGTACTTGGAGTAGGCTCGAAACTTAGCTGTGTGCTTGTTGATCCTGGTTTCATACACATACTGTAGTTACCAAGTTGACTGATTTCATCGGTGTTGTAGGCCTGCTCGCAAGCTTGGCTGGCGAGGAGTAAAATCTCGTCATCATTGTCGTCTCCCCAATTGTCATCAATGCTGGGTTCTATGGCAAAAAAGTTTGTACATAACCTAACTTGAGGTATGAAATAATGTCTCTTGCTTAGTAGTATTACATTATATAGTTACTGTAAGACACTTTTACACCTTACTTTTGTTATGCAACACATAAATAACATATGAGCAAGTAAGAAATATAAAATTTGGGAAGTTTACCTTTGTTGAATTCATTGTTTTGACTCAATGGAAAGTTGTGATCAGATATGCTGATGTCGAGTTTAGCTTTTTTCCGTTCTCCTAGTTGTTGCGGATAAAATCTTTTGGACATTTTTATACTAAATTCATTCCAAAACAATGTAAAAGTTTAATTTTGGCGGTACCTGCGCCAACAACCTCTGAACAGAATGAAAATAACAAAATACAGATAAAAATTTAAACTGTCAAGTACAAGGTGTAAAAAAAAAACAAAAACAGAACGTGGTCTTTCAAGGAACTAAATAACAATAACAGTGTGCACTATGGCTGTTTTAGAAAATTATTTCTGTTTTAGCAGGCTTGCTGATCTTCGTTTTAGCACTCATATGAAGACAAAAAATTGAATTGTAATTGTTTTTCATTTATTGTTAGAATTGCAAACAAAAAAATGCAATAAATGCAAAATGCATTTTACTCGTTTTAAAATGAAACGTTTTTAGGTTTCTATGAGGGCATGTATTTCCATACAAACGATGCGTCTAAATGGTCATACCAACATTTTTTTAGTTTGCCGTAAAAAAACTTATGTGTAACCGGCTTTTATAAAAATGATGCAAAATTACGGTTTTCGCAACGACCATAAACAAACCAAAAGACGCGGAAGCTTGCTCTATTCTAGGATGGAAACATTTTCTCTTTGGTTAGTTCGTCGTGGAAAGCCGAACAGAGTAGACGTGTACGATGTCTGAGAGTTTTAAACTTGGTGATCTTGTGTGGTATGTATTGAAAAGTGGAGCTATTTGAAACTGTTTGTGCAGTTTACTCGATTCCAGTGTTGTTAATACATGACTTATGTTTGTTTCAGGGCCAAAATGAAGGGATTCAGCCCTTGGCCCGGCCGGGTAAGACGCCTTCATTATTACTTTTGAAGTTAAAAATGATTAAACACTCACTTTCTATCAGTAAATAACATTTATCAAAACAGTAAACAACTGTTGGATCGTTTGTTGATAAAATTGACAGATTAGGTTCACGCAATTATGGGCGGGAAAATTTCCTGATAATTAGGAGTGCTTGGGTTTAACGGTGCGTGGCTGGGGTAAAGAGCTGGAGAAATACTCCAGAAATCTCATAGCTTAAGAATCAGAACTGTCAGAATTGATAAACAAGTTGAGAAATGTCATAATAGTGGAAGAAAACATTGACCCTAATTCTGGTTTGTGATGGTTTTCAGGTAGCCATCCCTACTCCGGAGCTAAAGCCTCCCAAGAAGGCGATGAATGTACAATGTATCTACTTCTTTGGAACTAATAACTAGTAAGTACTCAATTTCTTAATGTAAACAACACTAATCTGATAAGTTTTCACCTGCTTGGTTAAACATTTTCTTCAGCTTTTTAAGGTGCATCACATGAATCCTAACATTCCCAACTAACCATATAAGTATATGCTTTTATTGTGGAGTGATATTCATAAATTTAACTGTAAGCGGTATTTTTTTTACAACAAGACCTATTTGTAAATTAGACTAAGCAGGTTAGGTTCCATTTAATATTTTTTTTAAATGGAACACAGTAACAATCAGTATCAGTCAGTAAAATGATTTAAAATTCGATTTGTGAAAAAAAAAATACAAAAGAAAGTTACAATTTACTATTTAAAAAAGAAAAAACTGTGGGGATAATATACAAGTGAATGTTGCCAATAATTTATTTTAATACATTAATTTAGTAATAATAATAAATTCTTTATTGCTATATAAAAATAACCATAAAATTAAGACCCTGGATCCAGACTCCAGAGCTAGGTTAGAGTACCTGTGTTTCAGGAGCCAAATTAGTGTATAGCCAATTTAGTGTATTCACTTAGCATCACACTTATGATCCGAAGGGTCTGGCAGAGTTGTATCTAGTGTATTCTTTCACCGAAGTACTAAATTATTAGATCAGTGTTCCAAGTTCCCCCAAGCCATCCCATGTAATTTTTTTGTATTGATTTATAGCTGGGGTATACACAAAAATAGACTTCTGCCTCTGAGACAATCAGACATATTTTCTCATTTTTTATGTACAAATGCCAGCAGGTCACCTTACCCCATCTATCAAATTTTACCAATCGAACATTAACCTTCCTTTATTTTGATAAGGTTCAAAACCTACTGAAGATATTTAACAGATTGAAGTAGCTTGATGTGCTGGCATCTGTAATACGTAATTGACAGACATACATAAAGTAGAGTTTGGTTGGTAGATTGATGATAATAATGTGAAATTCTTTTGCTTCATGGCAACCAACACACAGCCTTTTTTTTATTTAATAATAGGTTCACGTTTGACCAGTATCTCACCTGATGGTAAGCAAAGATTGTGGTTGATGGTGAAGCACTCTTGCCTACTAATAACTTATTCACTCTTGACTTGAAGACCCCAAGGTTATAGCTGTCAGGAAATACAGGGAATTCCACTCCTTCCTTTTAAAAAACCTACACCTCCAAAATGCCTGCCCTTTGCCACTTACGAGTGTTTTAGCTAGGAAGAAGTTGCGGAACAAGCTCCTGAATAACATGTCTGCTTGAAAATAAAAAAGAAAAACAAATTATCCATCAAATTAAATGATTGCCAGCTAGCACACACCTGTTCAGTATTGTATTGTATTGTATTGTATTGTATAACGGGCTGGTATCCGCAACTCCACGTCAAATGCGCGTATTTTGCGTGCGGGTGGGAAAGAAGTTATTCGATCCACCCCAGCTCCCCGAGGAAAGCCAGCAGCGCCTTCGTGTTGCCGACGATCTCGTGGAGAGTACCTGGGTTACCGAAGTACTTTGCCCTGTATGAAGCAATTTCAGGGCAGTGTAGGAGCACATGACCTGCTGTCTCGTCCGCCGCCATACAGGCTCTGCACAGGGGGCTGTCTGTGATACCTAGGACAAAGAGGTGTTTATTAAAGGAGCCGTGTCCTGTCAGGACGGCTGTGATTGTTCGTATCTGCTGTTTGGTTAACCTGAGCACGAGTTTGGTGAAGCGGCCATTGATGGCGGGTAGCGCCTCCTTGGCCTGTCTGCACTCCGCCTGATCCTGCCACAGGCAACGATGTAAGTTACCTGTGCGTTCCCTGACTAGAGTACGTATGTAGCCGAAGGGGAGTGGCACTATTGGTTCGGGTCCCACCGCCGTCAAGCCAGATCCCCTTCGAGCGAGTTCATCCGCTGCATCGTTGCCTCGGGAGTCGCTGTGTCCTTTGATCCACTGAATAGTTATGTTGTTATGCTCACCTACCTGGTTTAGGTTCTGGTGGCACTCGTATATTAGACCAGAGTTAACCGTGTGGCTGTCAAGTGCCAGCAAAACGGCCATGCTGTCTGATAGTATACGAATTGAGTGGTCCTTCACCCCTCTGGCTGCAATCGCTGCCGCCGCCAGGATAATGCCCATGCATTCTGCCTGGAAGACTGTGTTGTGGACCCCCAGTGATCTGGCAATGCGGATGTTGAGGTCTTCTGAGAAGACTCCAGCACCAGTGCCGCTACCTGTTTTAGATCCGTCCGTGAAGATCCGTAGCTCCGCCGGGGTCAGCCCCTCGCATCGGTGGTCCTCATGGAGCTGGATTTTGTATTTCTTATCAAAGATAAATTGTTTGGGTACCCGGTCTTTTATGGCCTTTGCCATGGGAAATTCCTCATAAAGTCCCTGTAATACCGAGGTGTGTTGTGACTCTCTCTTACCTGTTCAGTATCATTGCTTTTGCCTTGTGGTCCATTTTTGAGTGCATCAACACGCCTCTGGATCAAAGACACTCTGAGCTCGGCTATTGTTTAAGTTCAGTCATCACCAGATCACATCACAGATCTAGGAGTGTGGAGACAGGCTTAGTATTCTTAGTTACTTGTTTTGTCATGAAGGCAATGAAGAAGTTGATGGGTTTGGAGGCTTACTTAAATCTTATTAAGCACAAAACAGAATTCATGACTGCAGATATGAAGGTGGTTGAGGTGAAAGGAGTATGTAAGGATTGTAGCTGATAGCGTTCTATGGTTTCTGCCTTGGCAAAAAGGCGAGAGTTTATGTAGGTTTTGCTTATTTCTGCCTCATAATATACAAAATTGAAAAAAATAAAAACAAAAAACACATATTTTGCAGATAAATTGTTTATTTTATTGCCATCCTCATAATGTCACCGGCATCAAATATAGGATTTATTATACTGATTATCATTATTAGCCTTAATATTCATATATTAAACTTCATCCTCTCATCATCACTGTCTGTTAAGTTCTGTCAACAGCTGAATACCGACTGAGGTCTATCCTCAGTTATTATTACTTTTAAAGCATGCTTCAATGGTCTAATGACGGGGCCCCCTTTTAGAGGGGCAAAGCCTGCCGGGGTCGCGGGACTCACGATTTACCGTGACCCCGGAACGTAATTAATTGACGTTTTTCGGCTAGATGGAAACTAAAAGCAAACACCATTGCAAAAATAGCTACTTTATTTACACCAAAATAAAGATTAATTTGATTTTGACGGTGTTAAAAATCAGAGGTAAAGAGAAACTGCGACTGAACTGTAAAGCTGATCCATCACTGAATCAAAATTTCAAGAAGGCCAGCGAGAGATTGGCGGTATGATACCCCCGTAGCTTGGAGAGCACGTAAGCCGTTGGTTCTGTGCCTGATCTAGCATCAGTCCTTTAATATAAAACGCAACGTTTCTCTGATATAGTCGTGTGCTTATTACTGGAACTATTACTTAGCCAAAGGATGTAATGTTTAAATAAGTTGTACACGTTAACGCCTGCGTCGTAATTCTAGTGATCGCATGGTACGGTACAGTTCATAATAATTCATTTAAATTATTTCAGAACTTTTGACCAAAATTCTTTGCTTGAGTAATTATTTTAATTGACTAAAAATGTCCGCCATACGAGAAAAAATAAGTGAAGTAACAGATTAGACATTTCAAATAATGCTTGATTCACTAAAAAATACGTTTTGTAATTGTTTGTTAGGTAGGTAACTATGACATCGTCACTCACCGTGCACAAAGTCTGTCTTGCACTTTAAATTAGATTTTTTTGCATAAATTGGATAGAAAGCCTAATTCACTAAATGACAGTCAAGTCTCAAAAGAACAATTTTGGCTTTTCGAGAATGTGCAATTTTGAGAATCAGGCTTTAGAGAATTGGACAATTTTAGGGATTAGTCTTTTAGAGTATTTTTCACTTTGAGGACTTATATTTTTGCGACTAGGTTGCGGCATTCTCGGGGCAGTATGGAGGGAGCGACTGTCGCAACCGAGGTCCGGGAACGCCGCAATCGCGTCGGTAAGACCCCTCTTTGAGGAGTGGCTGGATAGGCGTCACGGCGTCCTGACCTACCGCATGACGCAGTTCCTCACCGGACACGGAAGTTTTGGGAGGTTCCTGTATCTGATAGGGAGGGAAGAAACGCCTGGGTGTCACCACTGCGAGGATCGTCCGGAGGACACGGTGGAGCATACGGTGCAGGACTGCCCCGCTTGGGCAGAGCACCGCCGTGTCCTCACGACGGCGATTGGCGGAGACCTCTCGCGCCCGGCATTGGTCGAGGCCATGCTGCGGGGTGAGACGGAGTGGGAAGCGGTCGCCTCCTTCTGCGAAGCAGTCATGCTCGTGGAGGACCCGGAGGCGACCCGCGTGAAGGGGAGGACAGCGTCCTCCCTCCACCCCAGCCGCAGTGGTGGACGCCCACGGCGTCGGACGTCGCAAGACGATCTCCGGCCACCGTATGCGCGGGCATGCGGGCGGCGAGTAATGGGCGACTCGCTGTCCGACCATGGACCATGCCCGGGTCGACGGCGCGTTGTGTTCCACGCGCGCCTCAAGGAGTGTCAGCATAGTGTCTCACCCAGTCACGGGGCCTGTAGAGGGCCAAAGCCTGCTGGGGTCGCGGGACCAAGGGATTACCGTGACCCTAGTACGTAAAGGGCTATTGAAGGACACCGTGGATTTTAGTCAGTACAAATCTGACAGTCCCTCCCGCCCTGCCCTGGGTGGGACTCATTTGATGATTTTACCACAATAAAAAAAGGTTGCCATTTTGCGAATCAGGGTTTCTACGCTTAAACCGTTTTAGCCTGTTCTTTGTCTTTCAGAGAAGCAAATATTTCGTGTTGAACCCTTTGTATCTGAAAATATTTTTGAAATAATTTCTACTTTACGTGTTGAATTTTGTAGAGGAAGGCGCTGGTTGGTAACAGTAACAACTAAGGGTTCATGTCTCTAGTTTGCCTATAAGTTCCACTGCGCAAATTCTGTCTGTTACTTACGCCATTGTGAATTTTTACCTTACAATAATTGCGTAACAATTTCAATCATTTCATAATAATTCTCTTACCCTCGTCTCAATCTATTTGGGGGTGGCGGGCGCAGCATTTCTCCATGAGTATAACCCTTTCTTTCTTAATATGTTGCAATATCTTTCACACAGTTCATCATCGTGTTTTTGATCATCTAACTCTTATATTACTGCCATTCATATTTAAAACTTTCCTCCATATTTTTTTTCCGTTTTAAAGAAATTGGAAATAAAATTTGGGCGATTTTTCTGGCATGCCACGCAGTCAAGTAGACTACTAGCTGGTTTGGCTACTAGAAACTGATAACTTTTTATGGGTTCATGCTTTATAAACAACTACCGTGGATCAAAAACTAAAAGCAGGGTAATAATGAGCTGTTCATATTTTTTTTTGTCGAGGTACGGGAACATAGTGTACGGAATAGCTTTTGTACTCAATAGATATAGAAATAGCAACGTTAGATAAAACTCCCACTGACCGGGATGGGCGCCATTTTTATAAAACCTAACTGCGTAAAATGTCGTTGTGGATGTTTTTGTATTGATCTAGCTTCGGGGAAAAGCTGCGAGCCATAGAGTGGCTATACGTTTTTAGACTGAAATGAAACGAGATATTTACCATGTTTTTATTTGTTTTGAGTTAAAAACAACTAAAAAACATGGAATATTCCGTTTTAAACCCTAATATTCAGAGAGTGGCTCTTATTAATTGCTGTTTTATATTTTTCTTTTTATAAAAATAATCTGCAACGCTCCCGTTTTTATCCAGCAGCACCCGAAGGCAAGGCTTATGTTTTTAATAATAAATTGAAGTTATAATGTTTTTATGTATCTTCTTGTAACATGAAAATAAAGCACAATTTTGATTCTAAAGAAAATTTACTAAAGTTTAGGGTTTTGTCATAAAAGCCTCCATGGAAGCAGTCCGGACAATCACAGTAATATTCATTTAATCATGATGTTAATAACACTGTTCTGAATGACAATAAGGGGGGAAGTAGAAAATGCTTCCGATGCCATCGTTCTACTAACATAGAAGAAAAATATTCGTATGAAAGTGAATGCCTCGCTTTCAAAGCGTTTCAATTAATCTCGGATGTGTTAATATTTAAACTCGCTTACACAAACAGCCAGAACATAGCTTTTATTTCAACAAAAATATATGGCAATGATGCCAAATGGCTAGGCTTCATCGGGAAAACGCTAAATTCAGCTTTCGAATTGTGATGCTCCAAATTATGAATTCTCTGACACCAGTGTGTCAGAGAATTCATAATTTTAAATCTCGCATTGGAGGCCGCACCATCAAGGGAAAAGTAAGATGATGTAAAGATTGTTGTACAGAAGAAGAAGCGCTCGTCTTGCGTCGCTTGGTATTCCTAGCTTCGTTCTACACTCTGAGATTCTCGGCGAGAGTGTACATCCTTGTCCAACCCTAAAAGTTAGAGAATTGATGTCCCTCTTCCAAACTGTCTAATATTATTGGTGTCGACGTAACACATTTTTGATATCCCATACCATACACCGTGTATATTTCTTACGTATCGAGTCACACGGCTAGTAGTTGCGAAATGCATTATGCACTTAGCAATCCCCTTCAATTTACTGGCAATTTGTACCAATCTTTTGTTGGCCTCTGCTTAGCACGATACTGAGAGGATAAGTCGAATTAATGGATAGCAGAGGACTTTAAGTGGTATTTTTAAACATCGACGAAGTGTCTCTAATACCTTTATACAATCTCAGGCAATCCTTGACAGTGGAAAACTGGTAGTTGATTAACCGTTTGCACGACATCAAAGGTAGCGTTACGTTTTACACGCGTTGGTTTCTTCAGTTCAATCCCAGATTTGCTACAATATAGCCCAACCCAACCCTATTCAGGCTTTTCGTCTTATTTTCGGTATGGAAACAGGGGCCAGAAAAAAATCGAGCCAGGTGGCTCGAATTTTTTGTACCCTCCTTAACACGTTCTATGCCAACTCAGGTCAGTGCTGACCGACAGTGAACTTCCTCTTTAGGCCAATAAAAAATCGGAAATGTGTTAAAATTTTGTCAAACAATTTTTTTGATTAAATACTTAAATCTCTACTTATAATTAAATATCTAGATGTCGACCAGCACTTACCGACGTGGCTTGAATGGTAAGACGCGTTTTTTTTCCTGGCAGCCAACGTGTTAATATTTTGTCTCGTTGCATTGTCTTTTGCAATTGCCGTGCTCACCGTCCACTGTTCAAGTTTCCATAGCGATAACCATTGATTTTTATGCATGCAGTTACAGTTACCCTACGCCCATTTTGTGTGCCATAGCGTATTCGTAGTTCGCAATAGCCGACAAAATCTCTTTAAACTAATTAGCTTGATGGACAGGTGTGCCGATGCATTTATCCCGGGGCGTTCGCAATGCAATCATTACTTTCAAACTAAATGCAGGATCCTAGGTTCACGTGTCCTGTAGGGTATCGACCGGGTTCCGACGAACGTGTAATTGGATCTTCGTTGCTATGCAGCATGATATGTAGAGATACAAAGGGGAGGTTTTAATCAACCCCGGTCAATTCCATTCTGGGAGCCTGATATGCAAAACTGATTTCTGAGAACAAATGTTTCAGTTCCATATATTTCAGTAAAATATTGGTATATTGCATATTCCCTTTTCCACCCTTTGCAACTGACCTAATTTTGAATTTTACCTAGAAATATTTGTAACTGGAAAATTATTACAGGAATCCTTGTGAAGGGGAATACTCCGAACTGAATTTCATTTTACGTACAATATTGTTTCGAAACGGAAAATAAATTAATACTGCACGTTTGTAAAGTTTGAATATGAAATACATACAAACTGTCTGTTATTTGAAAATATATCCGGGAATCCTTTTGAAGAGGAATTCGCTGAATTCGAATTGAATGTTGCGAAAATATAGTTTTCCAGTTACGAATAAAATTTAATTCTGCATGTTTGTGAAGCAGTTTCTTATGAAAAATACGCTTCGTTCTATTTGAACAAAAAACATTGGTTGTATTTAAT
Source organism: Agrotis puta (assembly GCA_943136025.2). NCBI lineage: Eukaryota > Metazoa > Arthropoda > Insecta > Lepidoptera > Noctuidae > Agrotis > Agrotis puta. The sequence continues at coordinate 955,465 of OW964181.2, forward strand.
TTTACTAAATCATCCAACTAGCATTGCTCCCGCGACATCGGTCGAGTAGATCCAGGAATTTTCTCGAGAAAATTTCTGGATCAAAGGAAAGATAAAACATTTTACCAAAATATTAGTTAGGACTTTGATGTTTTTTTTTACGTGGTGTTATTATGCAATGAGTCCTTTTTTCTCCTTTCGCCTCGTCCACGTTCATCGATTTTGGTATCGAGGAATTGTTTCAAAACGGCAAATGGGTGAAATGCGGGGTAGTTTATTAAAAGTGGGGTGCCGTAGGGTGACTGACAAGCCACCACAACGTATCAAAGTTTCTATAGAAACATATGTATTGCAGTTACACCTCTTATTACTTGACCAACATTAATTGAGACATCGGGGTGGCGCTGCTTGCTCGGAACAACTTCACCCCTCTGTCAAATCCAGTACGATAGAATGTTGGTAGTTCCAGATTCATCCGCGTATTAAGATATGCTGGTCAAGTAGTATATGGCTGGATGAGTCATGATTGTTTCTCCGTCTGTTGATCGGGCGTCTGTGCCTTGATAGTTTATACGGAATCGATCTTAACACGAGAGTATGTAGAGTCATTTCGATTAAGAACAACTAACATATGATTGTCATCACGCTAGTATTTCCCCGAAGGGGGTATTCGTGTAGCTTACTGACATCAACGGGGCTTTTAATCCAAATTTCGGGGAAATACTAGCTCCAAATTTCGGGGCTGCTACTGAGAAACTCGAAACTCAAAACCTCGTGCTCAGCAACAGTGCTTACAACAACAACCTTATTATTATTTTTTTGAACACAGCAAAAAATAAAATAGAATTCAAGCTAAATCGTTTTTTACTATATGCAAATGATTACAATAGACCCCTGATCCAGAAACTGATGAAACCCGATTGTCAACAGTGCCTGGATCGAAGACAACAACATCAAGCCTTACCAGGAGTACAAGGAGCAGCTGATAAAGTCCTGCAAGACAGCCGCCTTCAAGGAGGCTGTCGCACAGATCGAGGAGTTTATAGTCAACCCAGAGGTAGGTCCACTGACACTATGTACAACTTGTTTTTATGAGCTGGCTCAAGCCTTGATTAACCCGTCCAGTTTGGGAAAAGGAGTAAGAGTGTTGAACGGCCGGATAGAAGGGCAGATGATATTGTTTTCCAAACCAGGCATATTCTGGATGGATCGGCACTCGAACTTGTAGCTTGGCATAAGTAAAATGATGCCTATACCCAGCAGTGCGTAAGGTTAGGCTGTGGATCATAATGTTGAAGATCGTCCCGAGAGAATAATGGATAAGATGGTGGGACCTTTGGTTTGGGGGTTTGTTCCGCCACTTTTTCTTGCCAGCTTTAACTCTAAGAAGTGGCGAAGAGTGCGTCTTTTGGGGGACTTTCAAAGATAGTTTCGTTTTTATTGTCATGGGTGAGTAAACATCAAATGACTCCTTTCGCTCTCGACGGGCACGAGCCGAAGGGCCTGACAGACTCTTACTGAGTAAAACACATCCCGATCCAGAATGGCACTCTGCGTTTTAGTGCTCTTGTTTAAACATTCCCGCAACTTCTCAGATAGTATTTTTGCCATTTACCAACTACTGCTAAGTACTCTCAAAATAAGAGTTAAATCTTTTTTGGGAAAAACCTGAACATGATAGCGTCAGCACATTTGATCATGAGTAAATTTCGAGGTTTTATAATCCTGCTTGAGTTCACGGACAATTTGGCTAATGTGTTTATTACCAACTTACTGCAGCATATCTTCGTCACTGAGGAAGCTAGTGTCCCAGCTTCCTTGGTTATGGTCTGGTCATATGTGTCCTTCAAAACTCTTCAGCTCCTCTTTCAATTGTGCAAGTAAATGACCAAATTCTCTATTCAGAAATTCGGTGACTTGGACGAACACGTGCGTAACTCAGAGGAGGACTTCGACAAGTTGAAGGACGTGATGGAGGAAGATGAGAACCAGGAGGTGAAGCCGGCTGACGAGGAAGAGGCTGGACCAGCTCCCGCTGAGCCCACCTCATCTAAGAAGAAGAATTCCACTCCTAAGGTGAGCAGTAATATACATATAAATACGTTAAGTTTTTAGTTTTGTATGATTATTTCATTCTTAATTACTCAATTGCTGACATCAATGGATGTGAAAAGGTAGGGGCCTGTTGTCTGAAAACTGTTCAGTAGTCACAAGACAAAATATACAGTAAAGTGCTTTCACAGTGCATCAATAGTCAAGCAGCTAATAACAAATGGTTTTCTGAATCTGGTATACTGATCTGTGCTTATGCACTAAATATAGACATCTTTCTCTTATGGACTCTAGGAAAATAGCATATCTTCATGCATGATTGCATGGCACCATTTGTCACCAACCCGCGTGGACCCCATGATAATATCTTCTCACAGTGGAGAGGCCTAAGTTCCTGCAGTGGCAATGTGGCGTGTGATCATCTTGGATATCATCAATGAATGACATAGGCTTGGAAGAAAGATAAAAAAATATTTGGCGCAAAAGAGACCACTATCGTGGTCTCTTTCACACAACATTTGAAATAAAATGAACACAAAAAAAGAAAGGACTTAGGTGTATCTGACACAAGCTTTTTTTTTTAAACAAAAATTGTTGTGTGTCTCACAGTTGCGCCAAATAGGCCCAGTTCAGCAAAATGTCAAGCAGCTAGTGCTCGACGCTGGTTTTCAACTGGACCTGTTAAGCCTGGAAGCCGTGTCAGGCCCTAGTATTGTGGATTATATCTTACTTTGACCTATTTTCGAATAGTGGTAACAACGGTCCGATTTCCAAATACAATTTGGATGTTACCAAAAATAAATTTAGTAAAAGAGAGCAGTGTTAACTATCCTACAGTATTTAGCATACTCCGTGTTATGAAGAGGGACTTATGGCCAGCTGTGGATAATTTTAGCAGATTGTGCATGCATTATTCAAAAGCATGTTGGTTATGGCCAGCAACCTCACCACTTCACAAATGACCATTCTCAATATTTATAGATACGTTTGGGCATTTCAAAGGTGAAGCCTATAAAACGGTCGTCGTCGGCGGGAAAATCCACGCCGCGCAAGAAGAGCAAGGGCGCGTCTCGCTCGTACACCGACATCGATGCGACCAATGAGAAGCCTTCCATGCTCAACCATTCGTTTTCCAAGAAGTCCAGTCTTCTGCATCGCCCGTCCAACATTCTGCGCCCGGTAAGCACCTTTTTATATTTTTTATTATTAGCATTAATATAAAGGCTTAGTTTAGAGGCTTGAAAAAATATTTAAAGTGCCTGAAAAATTTACCATGAATAAATTAAGTTATTATTGATTTTCATAAACTAAGTTCACGGTCTTTTACGCCAGTGACGAGAACGCGTCTTTTGACCAAGGATTGTCTCGTGCTAATGAGATCCACAGGAATTTAGTTCAGCCAAGCTAGAACAAAAATTGACAAAAGACTTGAAAATGATTTTAGAGATACCTATCTCTATATTTAAACAGTTTTATTTTACTACACGGGTATTTTTCCCGCAATAAACCACTTTTTATTTTAAATATATTTTAATAGTAAAATTTGGCGTTTAAATAGCCAACGTTTAGTAAAGAAGAGTTGCGAATACAGTTTCTTTTGCACCAGGCCTCCACTCGGTCAAGCACTCGCGTTAAACACCCGCCAGGCGACGCGCACAAGCCACAGGCGGCAGCGGGCCGCAAGCCCAAGCGATCACACATCAAAACGGTTCCTACGCGTAACACGCGGTCGAGTCAAGCGCGCGCGTTTTTTAAATAATCCTAAAGCTGCATGTATCTTTTGGCGCTTTGAGTGCCTCATGCATGCATGCTCATATTGCTTTTTCAATACAATATCCCTAAATAATTTCAATAAAAATTATGTGTGGAAATTATATTGAAAAATCCAAGATGGTGGCGTTAGTTCTGCGCTAAAAGATTCATGTACAATAATTGTGCAGTGTAAGAATGTAACATGACAAAGAGAAAATTGTTTCTTTTGTTGCCAAACGGCGAAGTAAGGTAAGTAAGTGTAGATCTTTCATCAATTGTTTATGTATTAGAAACCTACTAAATCATTGTATTATGTCATTATTAAGTGTACCAAAGAATCTGGAATTTTATTAAATTTTGTAAAAAAAATATCAGGTTGTACAGTCATCGACGACACTTCATATTTTTAGGACATAAGTTTTGAGTACAATCAAAAATAATGTAAAATTAAATTAACTTGTAGTTATTTTTCATATTATACCTTCATGAAAAGTAGTGCAATCTTTATGACTGTGTTCATTTAGATGATATTATTTTGTGGAAGTTATATGTTCATAAACTTTCGTTGCTGACTGTTCAATCAAGTGGTGTTTATGTCTAAAACACATGAATTATAATGCATTTGTAAAATATCATATCTTATTTACAAATAAATCATAGATTTCTTTGTAATTTTGCCTTTCATTATTTTATTTGTAAATTCACGTGTTTAGGTACCGTACAAGTTGCGTGGCGGGTGGCAGAGCGATACTTTTGCTCTTTCTTACGTACTGACCGCATTTTCTAGAGGCTTGGTCGTTACAACCACTAGATGACTAAATCTTATCCAACTACATAATTATAGTTCTCATTTGATGATTTTACTAGACTAAAAAAATAAACTACATAATACTAACAATGAGTTTATTTATTTCTTCGTAACACATTCACGCCTAAACAACTGGACCGTTTTTGATGAATTTTGGTTCGGACATAAACCCTGGAGACGGTTGTGGCAACAGAATAAGAAGCAACACTGAAAACTACTTAATCACACAACAAATTCATTCGATGTTATAGTTTTAATTAATGGAAGGAAGTTACTAAAAAGTTTTTAGGGATAAATGGAGGAACGCGATTGGTAGAACCTGCTCAGTATATCGCGGGTTCGACCCCCACATGGACCATATATTTGAATGACCTACAGATTTTTGTTCCGGGTCTTGGTGTTTGTGTATTACTTCAAAAAAAGAGGAGGTTCTCAATTCCACTTTTTTTTTTATTTGGTAATTATTTTAACACACAAAAAGAAATTTGACGACATGGCGACTCCCGACACCGTGGCTGACCGATTAGCTGCTGCACTGTGTGTCGGGAGTTCGATCCCTGTACTGAACAAATATTTGTTTACCTCAAGGTCCGTTTATTTATATTCATAAATATGAATGCACTCACGGAACGTTTTAATTTTTAAGAAAAATAAGGTTAAAACGAAAAAATCAGCCCTTAGTTTCATGAAAGATCCTAGACCTATGTATAGACCGTTGTATATTTTAAACTCGGTGTATCTATTGCAGTATATATATGTTTAGTTAAAATTACTCAGGCTCATGAATGCTAGTTTCAGTTTAGTCGAATATTCGAACGCTTTTTGGCCGAAATCGAAACTGCAATCGACTCAATTTTTTTTTTGTCCTCTACCATACCTTTGTCAATAAGGATTAATTTCGTTTAGACTTTATCCGCCTTATTACAAAAAGGGGTTTAACTAAAAACCCAGGTTTAAATCTTGTAAAACTACGGTTTACACAAACGTTATTACAAATCGTGGTTTTGTGATAAACCATGGTCTAACAGTGGTAGCTGTCAAAGGTGTGTCAAAGTTTCTCATAGCATCTTTTTCATTGTGTTGTTGTTTTTGTGCTATTTACACCCAAAATGGATTGAAATAAGGTAGATTTAATTGTTCTTACTCATTGTGGATTTAATTGTTTAGACAATCGTTCAAATGGCGGTACTTAAGTCGACGTTTTATCTTAGTTTTGTAATACGGACAAATTTAAACCGTGGCTCTGCAGATAAACCTGGACTTGATAGACCAGGTTTAAACCAAGGTTTATTTATTTTTTGTAATAAGGCCGTATGTATCGGTTTCGAATAAACAAGTACTCAGCTTTTGGGCTACAATTACAGTTAATCAAACATATCGAGTAATAAAATTGCGTGAATAGCACCTGACAATTACGGGCCATAATTGTCAGGTGCTTTTACGCAAAATTTCGTGAATTTACTCCTACAATGCATTGATTCTGACTATAGACATAGCTAATGGTCTGAGTCAAGAGCCCAGGGTCGGACTGGGCTGGAAGGAGTGACTTCCCACAAGCTCGGGTTACTGCCATTCAATTTACAAAACTAGTTTCATGGATGTCTTTCTCAGGTTCAACCATGTTTCGGTAGTATTTCATTTTATTTTTAAATATTTATCGCTGTGGAATCTAGCTTGCGCTGGCCCCCGATCTTAGCTACCGCTTGGCTTGTGGCAAAGCCCGAGGGGGACCGACGCGGGCCATGCGGTAGATGTAACATAGCCAGTCCGACTCTCGCAATACCTGTATTAAATCAATCCCTCATTAGAATGAGAGTAGGCGCCCTCTGCATTCAGCTGCTCACTCTTTCCTGTAAGGTATAATAAACACACACTTTTTTGACCGTTTTTGCATGATATTTAGATAGTGAAGGTTCAGTCCATGTTGTTGTAAGTCTATGGTTCTGACTAATAACCCCCTACACTTAATATAAGTAGCATGAAACCATATGACAGGCAAATGAAAATGATTGTGTTAATTACCTAGTTGAAAATCACAATTAATTGCTGTATCGTGATTCTGACATCGTTGTCTACATGTGCGAGCCGACCGAAGTATTGATTATTGAATCTGAATTCTAGGAACAGGGGGAGAGTGCTTAATATACACAAACACATACAGTATACTCCGTCCAACCGCACTCGGATTACACCTCTCAATCAAATGAATTTCAACCGTATACTTTATTTGCACGAATGAATTTTCAATGTAATAGTATTTTCCAGGGTTGCAGTTATTGTCCCTAATTAATAAAAGCATTTCCCAAAGCGTGTATTGTTTTATTTTTGTATGTTTACATCACGTTTGTTCGCAGTCCGTATTGGTCCGGATTAATAATAATAATACATATTGCGAAACGTGAAGCACCCTTGTTATAAGTTTATACAATATTGGAAATTGGAAATCATTTTCTGGGAAAAATTGGTAGCTGATTAAAGCTTTTTTTTATTAATTATTAGTTTTCATGTAACAAGGGTTTGCATGAAGCCTTCATACTTTTTTTAAAATTTATGTACAAACCTACGTTCGAAGTCCGTACAAATCTTCTATCACTTTTAAAAGTTTTTCGATCGCTAGGCCTCTGACTGCGCCATCCGTTCCGTGATCCAATTCTCCTACTCCTCCGCTATTCTTTTCGTTTCAGTGGCCTCCATCATCATCTTACTGCCCTTATCCCATTTTCCTTGGGGTCGGCGCAACACGTTCTTTTCTTCCATTCTCCTCTATCAGACGTCCTTTTTCTTCCATATCATTTCTTAGACAATTCATCCAATTCAATGGCCTCCAAGAAAGTTAAATTCAATCGCAGGGACTTCGTCACGCGTCATTGCCTCGCTGGTTTCCTGGTAGTCGCCATTGTTGATTTTGGCTTTCAGGAGTTGCGTGTTTGGGAATAGAGCGGTGGGATTATTTCGTTATTCACCCATGTCTTGAGAATTCTATAGTGGAATTTCATTTAGGTACTCTCTGAGATGTCTTGTCTAGGTTTAATGAAAACCAATCAGCAAGATCTTTATCAATAAGATCTGGGGGCACGGCAGTTTCCCCGCCAAGTCGACAAAAAAAGCGGCACGCTCGTACCATCGTTTTCTCGAAGCAGTTCAGGTTATTTTCGATGGAAAAGTCAATGTATTTATTAAAAACACGAACGTTTTTTAATATTTATATCGTCACTATAGAATGTTATTATATTAGCTAATTACGTAATAACTTAAGACAGACTGACTGAAATGCATCGGTCATTAGTTTAGACCCCCTCCTTCGCTAGCATAACGGCATTTGCGGTATAAGAACTGAGTTGCGAGACTTAGTTATTTTTACAAGTTATGTTTTTGGTGACATTAATTGATTTCCTCAACTGGCAACTACCGAACTGTTAAAAGATATCATTCTGTGTGACTGGGACTGTAGTTCCAGTTTTTATTATTTTCAAAAGTGCCTCTAAATATATAATTTAATAATGCAATTTCATTGTTAGACAATAGCATAACTCGGATACTTACATCTACGTTATACTTAGTTTTCATCTAAAAACGTGTACCTACTTATGTATGCGTTTTGAAATTAAAATATTACTACAGAAGGTTACAGAAATACGAGTATCACTGAAAAACGAGAATAATAATACTATTGAAAATGTTACATGGAAATAAATAAATAAATCGGGATTTCACCACTGTGGATCCTGATCGACGGCACGATGAGCGTAGTGGCTGAGCGATTGGACTGCTGCGCTGCGTGTCGCTGGTTCGATTCCCTCACGGAGCAAATATTTGTATGATCTACAAGTAGTTGTTTCAGGTCTGGGCGTTTCTGTATGTGAGTTTATATGTTTGTAAACGCACCCACGACACAGGAGAAATTACTAGTGTGGAACAACGTTATTTAAAAAAAAAATCTTACAATAAAATAACAATATAATTGTAAGGCTCGATTCTCACACAAGAAATGTACCCACGACACTATTAGATACAAACATGACCAAAGAAACCGAGATATTCTGTCCATACGTCTGCCTACTAGTGATGTTGCGAATGTCTGATTTTTAACACCGCGAATGCGGATGCGAATATTCAATTTCAATATTCGCTGACGCGAATATGATAATAAATGTAACTTCATTCATTCAACACATAAAATTTATTCAACAAGTTTAGACTGAAGCTAGATTTTTAATACGCTTCACCGGAACAGGCTTGGACAAAGAACTATAAAAATAAATTTAAATATTTTTTTGTTTCCTGCAAAATATAATTTGATGCAACGGCGCGCCTGTTATTCCTGAAGGGTTAGACAGAGGTGTACCTAATTGTACACCTACATGCCAGTAATGTTTCTACATACCATGTGATAAAGGGCGAGTCTAATTACCATCAACTGAGCATATATCCAGCGCCGTATACTGTTACTAAAAGATCCTTAAGGAAACCCAAAAAGACTGCTCGACCTGGACAGATGGAACAACAAGGCAATCGAAATAAATTATTTATTATTGATCTTGTTTATTATTTATTCGTAGGAAAAATAGAAAAAAAGGAATAAAAAAAACAAAGATTACTTTTCCTTACAATTTGCCAAGCATAAAAATGCATTTAGTGTAAAAAAAAGTCATTTATTCAAATTAGGCTGATTTATCAGCACTTTATGAAGGTCAATTTTTACATAAGACAGTCCCCCAAAGCGCCCCCCCCATTCGACACTTCCTAGTGTTTTGGCTGGGAAGAAGAAGTGGCGGAACAAACTCCCCAGCAACACATCTGTCTGTACGATTAGAGGAACCAAAATGTAATAAAACTTATTTGACTTAGATAAAGATGATATTTTTTTTAATTTTAATAGACATTTCAACCTTTTTTTTCTCATATATGCATAATTATGAAGTAGATTTTTTATGTAACTGGGTGGTAGGACTCATTTGATGATTTTATCACGATATAAAAGGAATTTTGACATTTTTGTTGCGATTCTGTTAATATTTTAATTGGACTTACAAAATTATTTCAGTTTAGTTATGTACTTCAAGACTATTCCGTTACATATAGTTTGCATATTCAAATCATAGCAGTAAGTTAAAAAATAGATTTTCAGAAATATTCGCAAACATGCGAATGCGAACATCAAAAATCATGCGAATATATGCGAATGCGAAAATTGCATCACTGAATGTTACATCACTACTGCCTACGGAGATATATTATTTTAGACGTGTTTCTTCGGAGTGTGTCTAGGCCAATTTTAAAATTTGACGTGGGAATCAAAAAACGTTGCTAAAAGAATTACTCTGTTGCTTGGCTAAACAAAAGAGTAGAATATTCTATTTTACGATTTTTATCTCAATACATATTATGATGTTGCTCAAGTTGTCTTTTTAGACCCGGTGATTGATGAAGCTTTAATAAAAATAAGATACCCATTCTATAATGCCCCTCTCTCCCTTCCGCAGGACACACCCCCTCTGGATCTGGAGAACGTGTCAGAGACTCTCCTGGAGAAGAACATCCAAGCCAGCCAGATGAAGTTCGGTTTCCTCGGGCTGGGCATCATGGGCAGCGGCGTGGTAAAGAACCTGCTGAACTCCGGACACAAAGTTGTCATCTGGAACAGAACTGCTGCCAAGGTAAGTGGGATTCTTGGTGTCACTTGAACGTGGTTCTTGAATAAGAAGCTTACTCCTATGAGACTTTTGCAAGGGAATTTGTAGGATTCGATTTTAATCGACTGCTTTATACGGAGGTTTATATTTCTTTGGTTATCGTGGTTAGGTCTGTTTTGTTCCTAGGATAACGATAGTCTAGTCTCTGAAAAATTGGAGGATACTTAGAATTGACCAATAATTGCAATATTTTGTTTATTGCACAATGTTAACCAATTTTCGCAATACAAAATGAAAATGATGACGTAGGTGTGTGCATTGAGTGTCGAAACAGGTTCCATGGAACAGATTTATAAGCCCATAAATAACATAATTACAAAGTAATTTAAACATAGTACTCGTCATAGGAAATGTTCAAGTTGGTAATCCCCCTGCTAGAAAAGGGCATTTATTATCACTATTCTTTGTTGTTTGGTAATTTACTTATATAATTAATTAAGGTTATAATAGTTAGCTTATTAAGTCATTAACTTAATGAAGACACCTAAATGATGTGTCCTATCTAAATCTACAGATGAGACAAGCATATTTTATGGATCAGAGATGACTTTTGAAAATGTCAAATTCATTATATGAATAATTTACCTTTACTCATTTTTAAACTCATATACATTTTCAAATATTTTGATATAGAAATAAAAAAAATACAAAAGTAGCCCACCGGTATAGAGAACAGGGTCCAAGCTACTGGCAAAAAGAAGTCCAAAAGAATTGCTTTCGGAATCAGGTCTTTGATCTAACTATCTAACGAGAGCCTCCTTAGATGTTGGTCGAGGCTCTTGGCAATTCAGCCATTCGGCTAACACAACTATTGGCACAACGATCGCTGAATCCATATCCCACATATCGATCGATATAACCTCATGAGCCAAACTAAAAAATTGATGTGCTTATCTTTCTCAGCTTTCACGAGGTTCTCGTCATGCGGGACGGTTATGTCAACAATCATTACGCGTAGTTCTGATCGATTCATCACCACCATATATGGTTTATTGGCTACAATAGTCCTGTCAGTGATGATGGATTGATCCCAGTACAGTGTGATATTTGCCAATTTCAAGAATTAGGTCGGGCACATGCTTGTAGTACGGCACTTTCGATTCCACAAGGTAGTGTTTTAGAAGATTATTTAAGATTAGCTGCTGCCCTCGACGTCGTCTGCGTGAATCCGTTGAAGAAATAAAGGTTCACTGCTCGTTCCCCGTAGCGTGATAATATGTAGCCTATATGTGCCAAATTTGAAGTAAATCCATGTAGTACTTTTTGAATTTATCCCGGACATACACAAAAATATAAAATTATAAAAACTATATTTTTGGCTTCCGTATCGATTGTAGATCAAACTCTAAGTATTCCTTTAAAAAAATATTCAATGTTACAGTTTTGACTTTCCTACCATTTTATTATATGTATAGATGATAGTGGGAATTTAAGTTGTCCTAAAAGAACATGCACTAGCCTTAGTGTTGATGTTTTTAAGAATGGCCAGAGTCTGCAGTTATATGAGCATACAGTTCTTAGTAGATGATGCTCTTTAGCTTCTGCATACTTTCATAAAAATAGGCTTGAGTCTATGCCATGTATGTGTGACAGTGATACTTTTTTCCATTGTTACTGTAAAGGGGGTCCCTCACCAGGAGCATTCGTATGTAATGTAACATTACAGATTTGACTTTGAGCAGAGAGCGCTCCGCGGCCCGCCCGACAGATTTAATTACAATTGGATCGCATTGATGCTACAAGTTGTATCAAGGTGTTACACATTGTATCATCACAAGGTGCGCACTGTAATGCTAGATTTCCTCTCCCACTGTTTAATGCTCGAATCTGTAACGTTACATTACAGGCAAATGCTCCCGATGAGGGTTACCTATACGCAAAGGAATTCGTGCTGATGTTGTTATTTACCTAAGCTATCAGACTCTTTCATCTGTGACTACTAAGTTTGAGGATCTAAGCACCATGCTGTTAGGATATGCCACCATCAATCATTCTGGTAATTTAATACGGTCTTGTGTTTCCTTATCTCTTGTAACCCATTAGATTTGAAAGCAAGCAAGCATCGTTTGGGCATGCTCGTTCTTTTGCAGACATCATCCATCGCTTTCCGTCAGGTGAGATCGTGGTCAAGGGTAGACCTTTTAGGAAAGTAGAAAAAAATGTAACTGATACTCTTTTAGAAGAGGAGAATTTCCCATAAGAGCTCGTGGCTAAATAATAACAGCCTCACAAGTCCACCTTCAAGGTTAAGCCACACTTGTCTAAGTCGCTCTGTGGATGGGTGATCATTCATTACATACCGAGTTTCCTCCGTGCTTCGGAAAGCAAGTAAGGCTTTTGTTCCTGGCTATTATTTGTAGATATTTGGCAGTCGTTACAAGTAGAAACTGGACCAAACAACTGGCATTACCAAACGGTATTGTATTACCCAGTACTAAGTTGTGGAGGTCAGAAAGCAGCATCTTCTTGCCCACATCTCATTTTACCCAGGATCGGTGCAACACGTTTTCTTCTTCCATTCTGTCAGACGTCTAAGCATCATTATTCCTTAACATTCATATAATTTTGTTTGGCTTTCATTCTATCTTGGATCTGAGAACATTCATACCCATCACTCTTTTTTTAGTCACATGTATGGCTTTCGTCTTCATCACAAATGTCCAATAGGCTAATTAACAAGCCACGACTGTGCAAAGGCCTCCCTCTATTGCTTCTAACGATTACTACTGAGCTTCACCTCCTCAAGAGACATGCTGCTGGTTCCAACGTCTCCTTCGTGGTCTTCTGTCCGACTATGTGTTGCTGCTATAATATTATTAGTAATAAAATAAAAAAAATAGTCTAGTCTTTTTCATTTGCCTTGAAACATGGAAGTTCTATGTGGCATAGAGCTTAATGCTTGCCGGTTCTTCTCCATGAAAATTACTAACTCGAACCGTGCACCCTCTCTCGACATTTTATAAGTGCTCATTGAGGCCTATACGAAATAAATAATTTGATTTTGGCAAAACTACTTCACACTTAATGAAAAAGCAGAAATTCGCTGAACAATGTCAGGTGTCTAATATTCTTAAGAGTGCCTACACTATTATTGGTTTACTGAATTTTCGATTAAAAATTTCTCAGTAAAAACCGGGGGGCTAAATTTTTACATAGTTGATGACAAAAGGCACCTCCCCATATGAATAGCAATTCAACATAACTGGTAAATCATCTGTTACGTTGCAGCATGGTGACTGATTTTGTATCTAGTTGATGGCAATAGGCATTTAAGGGGACTATAAAAAGGGGTATTTCTTTATAGATTTTCAACTTTATAACAATTTTAAATGTATCATTTTCGATTGGGAAAATTTGACAAATTGTGGTAGTTTGATGTGCTGTACGTATAGATGCCAGCATATTAACCTACCTCTATCAAATGTATTTAATAGATTTTCAACCTTATCACAATAATGGAAGGTTATTGTTCTATTGGTTAAATTTTACAGATTCGTGTAGGTTGACCTCCTGGTGTCTGTACTTGGGGCTTAGATTTATAACGTCCAAAATTATCATCTGTATAATATGTCTGGTCGTGTTGAATGCAAGTGTACACTTTATAAAATGATGTAATATTGTTAAAAAGTCTTTTTAATATTATGCAGTGAATTAAAAACTTCATGTTGAAGTAATCCTATGATTCAGCTGATGTAGTAGTGTAACTTGATGCCTGTGACTCTGATTTCTGCTGTCTCCCGGTGTCAGCTTTCACGGTATTTACGATTCACTGAGCAGGCAGTCTTGTATATGTTCAGGTTAATGTTTGACCAAATTCTCACTGGGAATATGCACAGTAAATGAGTAGAATATAATCGATTTTTCCTATAAAGGCTTGAGTAACGGCGAAATCTACTTTATTAGAAACAAGCGGTAAATAACATATTAAGATCAATATAGATAGAGCATCCATTACATGAACTTTCTTTTTGAAGAATCACTGTAACATTATTCCACCAACCCACACTGGGCCAACGTGGTGGATTAGGCCATTACCTCTTACAGAGAAAAGGCTGTGTCCCATCTCTGCAAACACAATAGGCTGATTCTATTATTAATTAATTAAAGTTAATTTTTAATTGTAGAATATAATTATTTTAATACTAGCAAGCTGGAATAGGACTAATTTAGAAGTATACCATTAATTTTATAGATAAAGTACCCTTTATTATCGTGGTAAAATCATCAAATGGGTCCTCTCAACCAGGGCAGGGCGCGAGGGACTGTCAGACTGATCGAAATCCCCGGTATCCTTCAATAGCCCTTTACGTTCCGGGGTCACGGTAATTCGTAGGTCCTGCAACTCCGGTAGGCTTTGGCCCTCTATAAGAGGGCCCCGTCATTATGCTGACGCTCTTTGAGCCGCGCGTGGAACACAACGCCCCGAAAGAAAGTACCTTGGAAAAAGTTAAAAATTACCGATCAATACTATATAATAGATTAGATACGTTATTAAATATTCGTTATTACAATATAAATGGTTTATTAATTCATGATGTAGGTATATTGAACTATCATGGATGATGCGTGAGAGGGTAATTCTTAGCATATGAAACAAGCCATAATATCCCTTAATATCGACTACTTTCTGGACAAAGGACTCTAAGCTTTTTTACTCTATAATTCTTACCATATGAAGCAAACAATAAAAGCCTTTAAAAAGCCTAGTTTCTCGACAAGGAAATATATTTTTATTAACTAAATATTTTTATAAATACTCGCTACAGAGTAATTCTTAAAATATGAAACGAGCCATAATAGCCCTTATATCGCCTAGTTTATAGACAGGCAATTTAATCTTTGTTTGATCTAGACATTTTTTAGAAAGACTCGCTATTGGATAATTCTTACCATATGAAGCAAGCCAAAATAACCCTTATATCGCCTAGTTTCCCGACAAGGGAATATAATCTTTATTTACTCTAGATATTTTTGAGAAATACTCGTTACTGGGTAATTGTTAGCATATGAAACAAGCCAAAATAGCCTTTATATTATCTAGTTTCTCGACAAGGGAATTTCATCTTTATTTACTCTAGATATTTTTGAGAAATACTCGTTACTGGGTAATTGTTAGCATATGAAACAAGCCAAAATAGCCTTTATATTATCTAGTTTCTCGACAAGGGAATTTCATCTTTATTTACTCTAGATATTTTTGAGAAATACTCGTTACTGGGTAATTGTTAGCATATGAAACAAGCCAAAATAGCATTTATATCGCCTAGTTTATAGACAGGGGAATTTAATCTTTATTTACTTTAGATATTTTTGAGAAATACTCGCTACTAGGTATTTATTCTTACCATATGAAACAAGCCAAAATAGCCCTTATATTATCTAGTTTCTTGACAATGGAATTTAATCTTTATTTACTTTAGATATTTTTTAGAAAGACTGGTCTTATTTGTCAAGCACGTCGCGTGATAATGGAAAATCAATTTCTTGATGTCTATTGATATTACTCATGTTTTTCTTTAGTATAAATCGAATCTTTTTTTCTTTATTTATATAGCTGTTAGTTTCCATATATTTAATGTAAGTTTGTGTGTGTGTTTCTCATTAATATAATATTTTAGTGAAAACATTGCTTTTGTTATGCAAGATCCGTCGTCTCAAATAAACTTTGATGTGTGAACAAATTGTTTTATTTGTACGGCTTCAATAAATTCGCAGTAGCGCTGTCCGCCATTTTGAAGTTCTGCAGTAATGCGGTCATTGACATTTTAATTTTGTGTGTTTCTACTTCATGTACACGAATTTTTAGGTGTCTTGTAGGTCATATCATAACTGTTATGCAATTGTGTACTATCAGATTGCATTTTAAATAACATTTATACTTTTTATGAAGTTTTACACGTATTATATGGTAAATCCAAAGAGAACTAGCACTATTACTTGAGTAATCTATATGATGAGGCACACTCCACACGTTTGAAAATGAGTTAAAAGAGCATCATTATTAAGAAAAAGTACTTAGTAATTGTTGTGTAAGAAAGTTGTTATTATTACATTAATGTTATTGAATGAGTCAATAATTTTATGGATAAGTTATTAGTTGAAGCATTACTGTCCAGTATTATAGTTTTTTTTGTTTAGATTGTGACTGATATTCTGATGTATGCAAAAGATAACAACAAAATAGCAGGCCATCAGCAGATTACTTAGTTTGTTTGTCTGTAGTGTACTGTGGGATTGTTATATTGTTTTGGGATTGTTATTGACTGCCATTTTAATGCACAAAATAATACTAAAGTTGTACATTGAAAAATAATTTATTCTCCATGATTAGCGGTTTTACTCTTGTTATTATATATTTAGAAAATTTTCAACAATATTTGTATATTTTATATTAAGAAACGTTATATAATAATCATTGCTGGATTGTAGTTTTGGCATATCACTGCAAGACGCTATACATTCTGTAGGACAGTCACAAAATATGTAAATATCATAAGGAATAGTTTATAATTACAGACAGTTTAATTTATTGACACGTATTTATGTAATAGATAATGTGATGTGTGACGATGGTATGTGCAGTGAGTTGAGATCAGAGGGTCGCAGGTCGCCTCCCGAGATACACCATGTACAATGACCGCGCAACAATTACAACAATACAGTAACAACTCTCTTATACCTCACTTTAAGTTGAACAATATAAAATGCATAACTCTAAGAGTCCACCCTAACCATACATCAAAATGGAAAACATATTGAAACAAACGGAAGTTATTTACAAGTTCTAATACCCACAGAATGCTTAATTAAACAGGTTCATTCGATTCACTACTACGAACGATCAAGAATGGATCGTTTCAGTATACTCCTTATCGCCTACCACTATAGAGACAGTACGAAATTAAATTGTCGCTAAATTCAAATCTAGTCTATCACAGCTTACTTAGAAGTACAAGCGGCATCGGCAGCGGCGTCACCAGAGTCCGAGCGGTCCCTCCGCACTAGGCTAACCTTACATTATTATTGACATCCGGCAAGATATGTTCCGATTCACGAACACTATCATACGAAGGAAGGGGATTGGCCGCTCAAGTCACAGAGCGGCAGGTCGGCGCGCTGCGGCCTCGCGCGGGAGACGGCGTAGATGTTGAGCACGCGCCTCAACAGCCGGTACTACAACGGCCGCGCCGCGCACTCGCCGCACACCGGCGCCAGCTCCAGCGCCAGCAGCACGCGCGCCGCCGCGTGAGCGTCTGCGGCCCGCGCCAGCTCGGGAGACGACGCGCTGGCCGGCAGCGTCACGCGCCGCCGCGTGCGCTCGTACGTCACCGCGTCGCGCCCCAGCAGCGGCTCGCTGGACGGCTTGGGCTCCTCGGGCCGCGCGCGCCGCTCGCGCGACCGGCCCGCGCGCGCCGGCCCGGCCGCGCCCGCCAGCGCCGCCTTGCTGGTGGTGGGCGACGGGGAGCCCGGCGACGACGCGGCCGCCAGCTCCGGCGGCAGTTCCAACGGCTCGAACGGTAGCGGCTTGATCATCGCCAGCAACCGCGGCGGGTCCTTCTCGATCATGTTGATATGGATCCCGTCCGGTATCGGAGAGTTCCGTCGCGAGTTCACCGATCGCTCTGTCGGAGTGTAGTACACGGAGATCTTGCTCTCCTCGTCGAATATCGGGTTGGGCAGATTCGACAGCTTCTCGATCTTTGTCTTGAGGTACATGTCGATGACTTCGACGTCAGGGTCGAAAGCCATGGAATCGCTCCGGCCGCACGAGCCGCTCCGACAGTTCTCGAAGTACAGGCTGGGCAGGTTCTCCAGCACTTTGTTGAGAGTCTGTTGTTGGTACTTGTAGCTCTCGCGGAGCCGCAGCACCTGGTGCGCGCTAAACTTGCGGATCTTGTTCCGCTGGAACACGTAGTTCTCGCGGACCCAGTTCAGCTGGCACGTAGAGTACTCGCGCACCCGCTTCACCTGTGCGATCAACAAAATTCAAATTAGTTGATTCCATAATTGTCGAGAATTATTCTGAGCACGGATGTAGTAATGATAAAACAAAACTCTAAAAATAATATGTTAATACCTGGTCGTAATACTGGTCTCTCATAGAACTCAAGTGGTTGCTCCCGATGTCTCTAATATTTCGTAAATGGCTCGCTTGTGAGGAATAACTGCTCTGTATCCAGTCCATTTGTTGCGTGCAGTTCTCTTTGATGCGATGAACCTGTAACAATATTACTGGCTTAGAATAGGTACATAAACGTGCACCACGTGACGAGCGGCAACTAATTAGTGCGATAAACTTACTTGAACTGCGTAGTTTTCCCGTAGTTTCTCTAACTGCTGTCTCTTGTATTGTTCGATGTTGTCCAGCATGCTGAAAATTTGTCGCGAGCGAGGCGCGTCGCGCTTCACACACGTACAGCAACTGCAACACGTCTCCATAAGACGGAATCTGGAAACAACAATACATTATCCGTTAGAGTGACATAGACACACACACAAACTACATCTCAGTAATAGAATTAATCTCACCTGAAAAATATGTAGCGCAAGAACTGCACTAGCAGAGTTAATCCTAAGAAGGCGGCGGCGCAAATTGCCCCACACAATAAACTGTACATTTTGATCTCGAACATAGTCATGGGATCTATGTTGAGCACGACATCCGCCGTCAGGTTGGCGGAGGGATTCGATGCAAAGCATAAGTAAGTTCCACAGTCTTCTCTATGTATATCTCCTATAAACAGGGACCCGTCGTCGAGCACTCGTACTCGCGACTTGGAATTATCTATTGCGTTGTAGTACTGGTCGTGGGCGATGCCGTGCTTGTGAAATATGTCCTGGACCTGCGGCTCGGGGTTCCAGTGGAACACCATCCTCGTAGGCGTGATCCACGTGATAGACGGCATGGGGTTTCCCGCGAACTTGCATTCTAGTAGAGCATCTTTTTGCAATCTGTACAGTGTTAGAGGACTACTAGATACTAACGTAGGAGGTTTACAATTGGTATGGTTCAATATTCTTATCATGTCGTTCGGGTAGGTGAGCGGACAGCTCAAGTCCGACTTAATGATTTCTTTCCTCTTGTCGGCCCAGCCCGCGAACCACGCCATGCGGCAGTCACACGCCCACGGGTTGTTGGCCAGCCTCAGCTCTTGCAAGTCTTCCAACATTGTTAAAGACTTCGGTAGCGTCAGCAGCGCGTTTGAACTCAGATCTAGATGCGTGATGGTTGGCGTGTCTTGGAATACAAACATTTCTATTTCTCGTAAAAATTCGTTATTTCTTATGTATAATTGCTGTAGAGTACTTAAGCCTTTGAAATTAGTGTTTTGTATAACTGCTAGTTCAGTGTGATCGAGGTAGACCGTTTTAAGATTTTCGTTATGTTGGAAGAGCATCGGTGGCAATGTCCGCAGTCGGTTGCCGCCCATGCTTAGCCATCTTAAGTTTTTAAGATTCTTGTAAACATCTTGTGATATGTTCTGGAACTGGTTGAAGCTTAGGTTCAGCTCTCTCAGTTGTTCGAAGTTATCGAATAGAGACTTGGGTATGTATTCTAGTTTATTGCTCGAGATATCCAGTGTCTCCAATTCCTTCAGGTTGACTAGAGCATGAGACGTAATTTTGACTAGGCTATTATTATTTAGGAACAGTGCTTTCAGTTGTCTATTAGGATTAAAGTAGTAATCTAAGAAAGTAGCTATTTTATTATGCGATATATCCAAATATTGGAGTTTGATCATCGGCCTGAAGACCTGGAATGGTATAACATGGAGCCCGTTGTGTGATACATCTAGGACTTCTAAATTGTCTAAATCGGCGAACGTGTATAGAGGAATATCGTCGATTAAGTTCCGCGACAGATTGAGATACTTGAGTTGATTCAGTCCGGCGAACAGGCCGTGTTCGGTTCTTCTGATTTCGTTTCTGCTCAAGTCGATGTACTCCAAGAGTTCGAGTCCGTCAAAGACGTGGATTTCAAGGGTGTTTAGCTTGGAGTTGGTCCAGGAGATGTCTCGTAGGAGTTTGCCATAGGCTGCCTGGAAGTAGTCTTTCGAAAGGCGGTTCTGCGGCGCCGCGGCGGTGTCGCAGGCCAGGCGGGTGCTGTTGCAGGAGCAGGCCGGCGGGCAGTCCTGCGCCCTCACCGCTGCGCAAATTATTGCCAGCGCTAAAACTTTGTGCAGCCGCTGCATTATATTACAACCCTCATAGTCTTATTTACTGTAACAATAGAAAATTGTTTGCTCAAGTTCCTGCTGTGTTATCTATTGTACTCATTGTGTTTATTGTGGCCTAACTGTTTAACTGTTCTCTCTAACTAGGAGCTGAATTAACAACTTAAAATCTTGAACACAAAAATTATATTGATAAATTCTGCTTTGTCATTTGCATTTAACATTAAATTTTTGGCATATTATGAAAACTAATAGATAGTGGGTATGGCAAAATATTGATAAATGTGATTGTAAATATTACCGAATGAGTTCATGTTTTGTTTTCATTAGAACAGGTAGGTATTTACCGGTGCTATCACCTTTATAGCAGACTCCGGTTTCGATACTGTTACATTGCATGTCAGTGTAATAAATAGTTGCCCGCCTAGACCTAGATTTCAAGGTTTTAGGCCGTAATCAACTTATACTGTAAAGGCTAATAACACTTCCCTAAATCATTTGTAATTACTGTTCAAGTATGACATGTTCATTGTGTGTAATGTTTTTATCAGCTATTTTTTGTCTGGCACAGTTACACTAAATGTTTTGTAATTTGTGAGTTTAATTACTAACATTGTCGAGTGGTAACGATCCAGTCGAACGTTCGTGGAAGGATTTGTGTTACTAAAACACGGGCCGAGCATGAGTGGTTCATTAGGATGTCTTTATTGCCACACTCGTGTTATGTATCGCAATTGGAGATAATCTAATTGCACTGCGTGCACTCTGTTCATCTTGTACACGAAGTTACTCTACGTACGTGCTCCAAACAGTCGCCAGCAGTCGGTCGTACATAACTACACAAACTCTAATGTACGGTACTACGGGACACTTGTAACTAAAACTCACACACAAATCAACCCATTGACACGTATAACGTAATAAAAACACATAATTCACCTAACACTCGTCCACATTTTACTCCAACTTGCATAATCCACGTTATTTTATGTTGACAACAGATGCGATGAAGCCAGCCATGCTCGAACGAATGGCTTGTATCTTCACCTGTTTAACTTTAACTCCATTGCACATTCACAAATTACACATTTCTAAACATTTGTAAACAATTTTATATATGAATTTCACAATTAAAACGAATAAGCTTTGCGCTTAGTGATAAAAGAAATACACTGTCACTACGACGGGGGCCGAGCACTGAAAAGAACTAAATGGCGGCGCTGCGAGTTGCGCGGCGCGCGGTCCTTGTCGCGCGCGAGCTTACTGCGCATGCTCTTCTCGCTCCCACCTTGGCCCAGTCAGCTGTGGGGTGCGGAGTTTGCCGAGCGATACCGAACGTAGGCGAAAGTGCTTTCGGAAGCGCGCCGTGTGTCCGAACACCGACGCATTCTTGCAAGTATTTCTTGGCTCTGAGGGGACAAGTCTATTTATTAGGGATCCGTCTGGCAGATGTAAAAAACGTTCGCTTATGCATTTTACACCTGCAATGTTATAAATATCAAATGATTACTCGTAATAGAATTTTAAAACGGATTTTCAAGCGATGTTATTGAACGTTTGTAGGTATAGAATAAAGAGCGTATAAATTACTCAAATGAGTTTTAAGGGCGCGCGCGGACTGATTTCGTATTCCATTATTTCATTACGTAGCTTAGCAGCTCAGCTGGGTTAAAAAGTAATTATGAAATGCTCAAGTTCAAAGGTCAAATAACGTACAAGCCATGCTCGACCTTCCGCCGTGCACCGTAGCAATAACATCGTTTTTATTGTTTTTTTTGTGAGTCATTCATCGTTCAACTTGTAACCCAGACATAGGACCGAATATTAGTATTGTCGTTTGCCAAAATGTATATATGCCACTATATTCTTTATAATAAAAGCAATAGAGGGTGTTATGCCATAAAGTTTTCTGTTGATTTTTGCTCCGTAGCAGATGTTTGACATCTAAATAGGTAGGTACCGCCGGCACGGTCATTTCTTTTACAATGACGTCTTTGCTCAATTTATAAAATACTAATCTAACTTCTAACATTATAAAATGTTAAACCACGGTTATATAAAGTCTAAATTGACGTTGAAACCATACAATGTACGAAAATAATTCGCCAGTTAGCAAAGGCTTCGGGTTACGACAACATAAATGACATTTAAAGGTGGTTTATCACCGTTGGAAAATTTCTCCCTTTTGCGTTTATTTCTAGGACCATTGAATTGTATAATCATAACTTCATTCCCGTATAAACTCCTCGAAAGGGTAGGCAGAAGTGTTTTAAAATGCCATACTTTGCTGCTTCACCAGTCGTGTTTAAGTTTTATGTGTTCATCAAAGGTGATGGCTAGATAGGGGTCGATTATTAGAGATGTTGCACTGAATAGGTATACTTACTTTAAATTAAAATAAGGATAATAAATGTTTATTTTTTGTAAGCACATAGAAAACTATGGTACCTACTAGTTAGTGGGAAAATCCTTTCAACTGGATTCTACGATAAGATAATGTATGATTGTATAGATAAATCGGTAAGGTACATTATGATATTAGCCGTAATATCGTTTATCATTTAAACGGATTGACGAAAATCAAAGGAAGCCAGTCGTGTACCAAATCACGGCCGTATATTAACAATTTATTGTTTAATTCGCCGGGGTCAGCTAATTCTTAACTTCCTTTCTTTTGGTAAACAAGTTTTGATTAATTAGCATTTTTTTGTCAGTGGAACAGAATACACTTCATAATTCTGATGCTCCTTGAAATTAAAACTAGTTTGAAGTCCTCATGGTCATGTTTTGCACGCAATGCAAATATATGTATATTATCAATAATACTTTTTTTTTATCGTGGTAAAATCATCAAATGAGTCCTCCCACCCAGAGCAGGGCGGGAGGTACTGTCAGACTTGTACTGACTAAAATCCACGGTGTCCTTCAATAGCCCTTTACGTACCGGGGTCACGGTAATCCGTTAGTCTCGCGACCCCGGCAGGGTTATCAATAATGCTAGTAAATAATATAGAGAACCAGTTCTGTCCCACGATGGAAATAACAGGGCTCCCAGATTGAAAGACAACAAAGGACAGAAAACAAAGGACGATCACTTGTGATGAAGAGACTTTCTCAAGCGGTTATCACACGATCTTAGTCAATACCTTGAGAAACCTGAGATATGTAAGCTATTTTAAGATATTTGTAGAACTGAGAGCAAGCTCTTTTTTGTCTTGCTAAAATCATCATCAGAATGAATACTCCCGCCCAGGATGGAGCGGAAGGGACAGTCAGACTCGTACTGACTTAAATCCACGGTGTTCTTTCAAAAGCCTTTTACGTTATAAGGTTACGGTTCCATGTTGAGACATTTTGGCGACCCCGGCAGGCATTTCGCCCTCTATAGGCCCTACATGACTGTTCGTCTTAGTGAATCAGATCTCACGTCCATGCGTAGGTAACACATGTACAACTGTCAATCCGCGCTATCGAGCGGCGCTTACCGCGTGTCCGCGCGGCGCAATGTGCAAACATTTTTTGCCTCCTACCTGCCCGGATGAGCGTTGTCGAATGAGATTCACTTGCAGACGCTCTGCCTGAGAGACAGGACTTTGCCCTGCTGTCTGATAGCATAGGTTATCAACAAGTATATGTTGTGTTGTGATCGATCTTGTTATGTCAGTACTGTGTTGAGTCTGTTTTAAGAACGGTCGATCCAAACACTTTGACCTTGAGCTGGCCTAACAAAGAAACTATAATGGTACGATTCCACCAAAGTAATGTGCGGCACATTATTTTGTTCGCGCACTTAAGCTGTGCCCGTACTAACCTGGTACCGTGTTTAGCCTCTGTGTTCACCGGCATGGCTGTGCGTAACTTTTTCACTGAATTGAGTTTAACAATGTGCGCGCACAAACGAGTTCACTGCTCAAGTGTGCGCGCACAAAAGTATCTAGGTGAGATTGCTTGAGTGAGTCGACCAGAGAAAACAGTACTAATTTCCGGAGGAATTGCATTTTTAGGTTTTGATGTAGTACGAGGGAAATTGCATTATCTTTGTGACCAGTAATATAAGTTCGCCTGTATCGAGTTTGAAGTGGAAACAGCTTATTATTAATCTTAATAAATATGTACAGCTAACTAGCTGTTGACCGCGGATTATAACATAAGCCTATAACAGACTCCAGGCCTCTCCCATCTACCTCGGTGCCAAAATTAACTGTTTTGGTGTTAAAACAAACTTAAACACGCATTTATAATTTTCAGGGATGCCTTTGATGTTTTTTTTTAATTAAGTTATGGTTTTATAGCCTGGACTTCGATCCCGTGGGTCAATTACCGAATTCCACGCAGACATTGCCGCGGGAGTGAGCTAGTTAAATTATAATTAAAATTCGTCGAATGTATTCGCGTAATATGAAAGCCATTAGTCCCAATTGCTGCGGATATCGCATCGAGCAAATGGTTGTGGTCGGTAAACAATGACGGTTTATAACTAGCGGTAGGTAAGCAATGGATTCACATATATATCATTGTGGTATGAAAACATTCATGGTGTACCATCACCGTCGTCATACATACCGAGTGATGACTCCTCAGGAAAGCCGACTATTCGGGTATATTTGAAATAGACAAATAGTCTGAAAAGCATGGAATAGTCGTGCCATCGACTCCAGTGGTTGCAATCTATACAGTTAGGTACAAAAGCTGAAAAATTTGTTTGGTTGAACGCGCTAATCTCAGGAAGTACTGGTACTAATTAAAAAAATAAATATTTTATAGTCTATTGATCGAGGAATAGGTGCCGAAAATCGAGGGAAACAGCTATGACGTTATAACGGACTTTGTTTGTACCTCCCCTTTTTTTCTGTAGCAAGTCATCAAATGAGTATTCCCGCACTGGATGGCAGAAGAGAGCCCTTTGCGTGGCAGGGCCTCGATATATGGCTTAGACACTCCTAAGACCCTAGCAGGCGTTTGGCCCTAAATAGTAGTCCTGTAAGTTTACTAACAGGTCCTTGAACCACTAGACTCGGGCCTAGCTCTTGATCAGACGGCGAGCTTGCTTATGCCCCCGTAAATTCAACTGAAACCATTAGTTTGACCGAGTCGGCCTTTTAGCAACCGAATAATCGGCCAGTATTTTTGCAATCGACTATTGACTCCATTGACACACAGAATGGCTATCTCTTTTACCCAAGAGCCGATTTTTCAATTGCCAGGTAGCAGACCCAGGTTTGTGGTCCGCAAGATTACAAACTGTCGTTAGCAAATCCTGCCATTATATCTTTAGAAATATACATGACAATACATCAATACATGACATAACACTTTACCTTCATCAATTCCGTCGTTTTATTTCTTGAGAAAAATATCCATAGCAGTCGTTTATTGACGGTAATACCCTCATGCTGGTGATAAAGTTAATGCTCGACATAAAGGTTGGCGCCATAAAGCCAACACTCGCTACAGCTCGGAACAGATAAGCGGTGAGCAGGAGATGAGTTTATGCCGAGATAACGTGACGGTCTAGTTAAACTTTACTTATCTGATGTTTCTCAATATGATCTCATTTAAAGAAGAATGTTAAAATAGTGGTCGCAAGTGTCACGGCTGAGCGTGAAGTCCTGAGTTTGATTCTTAATTCGGGCGATGTTATTGAGATTCTCCATCTGGATTTTCTCGGTAGCATTCCAGAGTCAGAACTTGCATGTCTGGATGGCGCATCATTTCAGATTATGGCAGTCTACTGCTGGACAAAGGTCTCATCCAAGAAGCGTCAGAGCGCACGATCTCCCGCTTTTTATCCAGCCGCTGCAAGCTACCTTCTTCAGGACATCGGTCTATCATGCCGGGGGATGTTCCACACTATGTATACTTACGCGGCCTCCATTCGAGAACCTTCTAACTACCAACTTTCGTTGGTTCTACGATAGTCATGACCACTTCAGCTTGCTACAGGGTAGATGGAGCATGACGGTCACAAATGACTCGCCCTCCGAAACATGGTGAAATTTAGGTGTACTATAATGCTAGTTATATCTGCTGCTTGATCTTCCGGCTGTTATTTCTGAGTTCTGATGTTACGGCCATGCGGGTAATGGGTGACTTGCCGATCTGATGATGGACCAAACGCGGGTTGATGGCGCATCGTGTTCCACGCGCACCTCAAAGGGCTGTAAGCAATATGATGGCCCCCATACGGGGCCAAACGCCTGCCGGGGTGCCATGAGGTAGTCGTGACCATGGAACGTAAAGAGCTATTGAAGGATCACCGTGGATTTCAGTCAGTACGAGTATGACAGTCGTTTCCGTTCCACCCAGGGTGGGAGGACTCATTGGATGACATTTCCACGAAAAAAAAAGCATTATGTTGTGTGTTAAAAAAAGAAAGCCTTGATCATATTGGTAGCTGAAATTCAGTCGAACTTTAGCAGAGGAAATTGAATATTGATGTGTGTCAATACTAGAAAGTAAGAAAATCATTCATATGTTCTGTAAGCTGGCCTCGATGTAGAAAATAGCACATTTTGTATTGATTTTGTTTAAAAGAGATATTTGAGAAAATATTTATCCTGTCTGTAAAATGTTTAGTTTTAATTCCACAGAAACACTACATCCCGGGTTGGATGCGGAATGCGGCACTATCCCATCTGTTCACTCTAGTAGGATCTAGTTTTTGCGGAATTTAAAACGAATGACTTTTTTTGTACTAGCTTTTGGTTGCGGCTCCGCTCATTGTATGTAAAGAACACAACAAAACACAAAAACACTATCTCCCTTTTAATTTGAAGACGGTGCAGCATGTATCAATCCCAGAATTCAATTCAGAATCTAGATACCGATAAGTTTTTTTATGACTAATTGGACATTATGACTTGCAAATTCGTTCGATGATTGCAACCGAGATAGATTTTAAATTCTAACGGTATTCTGTGCATCACTATTATGTAACTGTCATGGCTGTAGGTAATTAATTATCATTAATTACCTTTCTAACAATATCATAGATGTTTGTATGTTACCTCGCCAGTTATGAGATAAATGATAAACACTCCATTCCACAGCTAAATCCTCCGGGAAATACAGACGTGGTGTCATCTTACAAAAGTACCGAAAACCCTGATAAATTCTCCACTTAGATTGTGAAGCTTACGTCACAAGTTCGCCTGTAATCCTATATCACCCACCCACTGTTCCCAGAGCACCAAGGCTGCTCTGACATTTGTCCGATTTCCGACAAACACACAGTCCGACACTAATAGGGTTTCAACTTCCCACTTCTGCTCTAATCGGTTCAGCGAAACCCTTAATTAAAACACTACAATCGAAAGGTTTAATTGCCTTTTCCATTCATGGCCTCATTGTGTGTTTACCATAATTACATTAATTGCAAAACTTGTAACGAGGCATGACTGATACATGAACGGTTACATGTTTATGATTTCAGCTCCTAATTCAGGGGCATGTGAAATATTTTCAGCTTGACCACGAGGCACACGACAAGCGTGTAGCGACCGAAGAAGAGGTTGCCTATATTATGCTACGTAACCACCACGATGCACTTTGTGCCGGTGCGGTATTCACACGAAGACAAGTGATGCACGCACGCGTTTTTCGCTTGACGCTATTCGCATCGCCTGAGGTCCTGAACGTGGCGTTACGGTAACTCAAGCATAAATAATGTGAATGTTATTCTTTCTACACGTGCCGTATAACTTTCCTACGAAAGCTGAGTTCAGGGAAAACAATATAAATGGGCCATTACCTGGGAATTTTCCATAACCTTACGCAACTGCCCGAGTCGCGGTAAATGTCAAACGTTAATTGATTTGATTGGACTAACCACAGAAAAGTCAGTTAAACGAGATTAACGATTGAAGTGTTTATGTTGCTCTCGATTCGAGTTACCTTCACTGTGTCCAAGATCACATAAACCATTTTACCGAGACGAGAAAATACTAACTGTACAATCGTTGCCAGATCCGAACAGAACCTTGTCTCGATAGGTAAAGGAACTCCCTTGTTGTGGTCTTGGCGGACATAACAAGAATACACAATACATTATATTACTCGTATTGTTATGGTGTTATCCTGGCCTATTGCCAAGTGAGCCTTGCCTTAAAAAGTTAATTGTGTATTCATGAAACATGGTATTATGAGAAGCGGCTCGGACATTGTATATCAAGACGATGGTCAAGAGTGCTTCTCTTCTACACTGTGCGACGTAACCGGCGGGAACTATTAAATCGATCGTAGCGCACGATGTGACGGAGATGTGAACTAAGTGGGGACAGCCGCGGAGTGACGAAGTGTCAAGTTTACCAAGCACCGCAACATTTTACGTAATTTTTTAGGTTTTATTTAATTTTTAATGAAAACCAAACCGAAAATGTTTATCAAAATTGACAGAATTTGCAGATCTTGTGTCCCCAAATAATATGATCACGAGCAGGCTTTATCATCTCACACACAGCATATAGTAAAATTAATAATAGTAAAATTCTAAAATATACAAGAATTATCTTAGTTCTCCAGATTTTGTTCAGTAAAGTCTAGACACAAACTCGCAGAACACTTTGTAAAATCAGTTATAGACTCGCCTCAAATCTGTGCTATGTACCGTGAAGGTCGGGTAATCGCGAATCAAACACTTATTTGTTTAAGCCATCCTACTAATACGAGTTTTATAAACGTGAAAGTTTATTTGAATGGATGGCTGGATGTTTGTTACTCTTTCACGCAAAAATCTCTGAACGGATTTGGATAAAATATGGTACACAGATAGATTATAACCAGGATTAACACATAGGACTGTTTTTATGGTCCCATGGGATAATTTACGAGTTGTAGCGGATAAAGCCGCTGGCAACAGCTAGTGCGGTCTGTCTGTCCCTGGTATACTTAGATCTTTAAAACTACGCAACGGATTTTGATGCGGTTTTTTTTAAATAGATAGAGTGATTCAAGAGGAAGGTTTATATGTATAAAACATGCATAATATAGTAGAGTTTGCACCCGTGCGAAGCCGGGGAGGGTCGCTAGTGAAATATATTCTGTTTAACTGGCGACTTAGCATGCTTATTCCATTATCACAGTGTGCAGACAGATTTACTTTTAAATATTATGCGTCATTATTATCCTTATCATTTAGCGCCGATGTAGATATTAGGTACAAACACGTGTTAGATATTTAATATCTTTCGGACATTTGGTGGAGCCGTAATGGCGGCCCGTTAGAAAAAAAGGAAGGGTCCTGCCAAAAAGGAAATTTAGCCCGCAGTTATTACGTAACCGGCCAAAATTGTTTATTCCGTAGTGCCAGACATGTTTTAGCTAACGGGGTCGCGGGACTTACCCATCACCGTAACCCCGGTACGTAAAGGGCTAGTGAAGGACACCGTGGATTTTAGTCAGTACAAGTCTGACAGTCCCTCCCGCCCTGTCCTGGGTGGGAGGACTCATTTGATGATTCTACCACGCAAAAAAAAAATGCTGTAAAACTGAATTGATAAGAATAGCTCCCTATCACACTTACGAGTATGTTCTCGTATGCCAGCAGATTAGCACCAATTTACAGAATTGATCGTTGCTTTGGTAGCAAACATTGCTTCCGTCCGTTGTTGATGTCCTTTGATTCTGTCCGAGGTTATATTTTCTAGAAAAATCTTCGGTTTAACTGAGTCAGGAAGACCAGAATAGTTTCGTTACGTTACGTTTTCGTAGGTGTTTAGACATCAAATACGTGCAAATTACTGCTTCTAGGTGTTTATAAACATAAACATAATTTATAGTGTAGTTTCGTACGCTCCTAAACACAATATTGGCAGCACTTACGACTATCACATACGAAGTTTAATGAGCGGGTTTCCTTATTGCCCAGACATTCAAATTGTATTACAATTTTGCCGCAACACAATGTCGCATTGTATGACCGAAGTCTGTAGAGTAATTGTCTTAACATTTGATGTACAACAGTAATTTTATAACGTAGAAGATTCGTGCGTCGATAGTCGCGTGCGTGGATCCGTCCGTTGCCAAGCAATTCACGTGTACACATCGCCCAAAAAGTTTCGCCAATCATTATAAGCAAGCGCCTCTTAATTTGTGAGTCATAAATGTCGCGCCTGTATTCTATTATTTACGTTTATTAGGCTCGTGGAGAATAGCGGTTATCGTGTTAGTTCCCGCAGAGTTCCCGATTGATAGGAGTGCTAAATTAGCAACGCGTGCTGTCAGTTTGTCTTATCACATTAAAGGCTTGTTTTGGTACCGAGTTGGCGCTAGAAATTGACTGTTTTATTTGAGTCCCCTCATCTCTCACTAGTTTATCGTTTGACAGTACCTTAAGCTTCTTTTATTGTTTTTAGTCGATAGCTTTCTTCTTTGATGAAGTCCTCTGACAAGCGAAGATGTAAGTTTATGCTAGAGATAGGAAATTTACACATCTATAGGCGTTCCTCCCTCAACCTTGCTCATCCATTGAATATTGACTTTAAAGTATTAGTTAACAGTATTCATTATGTTACATTATACTTGTCATTACACGCTGCCTCATAAAGAGCGCGCATTTACAATGAATTTCCGCGCAGATTCCGTTGAGCACTAAATAATGCATTGTGTTCTACACATCAAGCGGACCTGATAGTAATTTCTAGGAATTAATCAACTAGCATTAGAATAGCAAATATTACAATCACAAACAAGACGAAAGTTCAATAGAATTTGGCAATTATTACATCAATAAAGTCAGATTTAAGGCGATAAAGGTTTATACGACCGTGCTTTTTAAAAGAAAGCCTATGGTGAACAGTCGACGCGTATGGCGTCATGTGAATGAGAAAACTTTAATAATGCAGTCACGACATGGTGCCATTTTGTCAGTAGTCAACTTTTTAACTCTCCGTAGAACAGTTCCAAATAAAGTGAGTTTAAAAATCTAAATAAAATATCTAATCATAATTTTATCTTAGTAGGTGATATAAGAACACGAGTTCTTGAAAGGATAAGATTTCACAGTATTATTGTCGGCAGACAGGAAGTGTGTAGCGGCGGGCGACTCGGTTTCATTCATTAACTGGAATTATTCCTTCAGTACTGTTCCAATATTTACAGTCAACTTTTGAATATTTAATACCGAAATGTTAACACATGCTATGTGATTCGTGAACTAGACACACGCACAGTTTGAGACACGAAATTCTATTCTAAGAACTCTATAGTAAATCTATTGAACAGTAAATAACTCGCAGGATATGGAAACGACCTTGCAGAGTGCTGAGTGAATGGACCGAGTTAGACAAAACAAACAGTCTTCAAAACTGAAGCTTGATATTCGGATTACGGCATATAAACACGAACACACGTAAATAGATTTAAGGGATTATCGAATTGTCTGTCTTTATTAGATTAGATTGCCACTGTCTGGCAGATCTGTAGAAACTTGTGCCAGTCTAGTCATATGCTTTTATTATAGCAATATCTGCCAAAATCCGGGATTACATATTTCAAACACTGAGAAATTGTACTAGGCAATCATGGAATGGCATGACGTCGCTCTTGATGGACGACTCTGCTTATTGCTATGTTATGTAAATGTAATTTTGAAGTACGTAGTTCCCATTAATGACACAAATCGAGAAATAACTAAATTGGGAAATCCAATTAGAATGAGGATAAAGACAGTGTTTTGGCAACCTCGACATTTAATCGCGTATGAAGTATTTATACAAATCGGCGATTTAATTCGTTACGTGTTTAAGTCGTAGCGATAGTTATAAATATTTTTATCAACTAAAATTATATACTAGTTTTCCTCATTTTTCAGTAAAATAGGTATAGAAATTAATGAAATGACTTTGTTTTAACGCTTTTAACGTTAGATATGTCATCGATCATTATAGCAAATTCAAGTATAATCACGACTCAAATGTTACGGAACTTTCTGCGAATACATTATCATAATTTTCGAAAGTTTGTGCTTAAAATATTTTCAAAACACGGTTACACAAACTCCAGGTCAATTTCGGCGGTATTTCAATAACATAAAGACAAAAATAGCGTGCACGCCGCACATCAGCTTAGTATCAAGCTTATCCATTTGTGAATTACTATGAGGCCTTCAATTTATCAAAGCAATTGCTCCATCACTTTAATTAAGGGCTAATGTCTGTCAAAAAAATCTTCGTCGGAATTCACGTAGTTTTTTGTCTCAGTCTGAAACTTTGAAGAAGGAAAGAGACAAACTATAGCTGGGCTAAAAATAAATTTACACGTGGTTTCGTGCTGTGATGCATTGCAGGAGACTTCCTTCTCAGGTTCGGATGCAATGTGTTATCTAGGTAACCTAGATATTCTAGAGTTCCTGAAGATTAATGTTAGTTTATACAATCATGCCGTTCACGGTAATAAATTCCCTGTCGCCATAATCGCTGTAGCGGAATCTTGGTCACGTGCCGAAATAGTAACACGACCCTGACTTTGTATTAACGATCCCTCTGCTTCAAAGTTAACAGAACTAGAAGGCACTTCTTGAATATGAATCCATTTCTATAGCTAATACTTCCAAAGAAAGGACATCATCAGACATCTAACCTTCGATCGCGAGCTGTAAGAGCCTTGTCCAGTGGTTGTAAAGGTTCCAACAGAGTATGAGGATCTGGATTTATCAGGGCAGGTGAAATGAGTTTTCCATCAGGAAATACTAAGTAGCAGTTCGGAGTCTGAATGTGTGACGGTGACGATATGCAATTAATGGTAAAGATGCCAAGTTGCCAACACAATCATTACAGAGTTCAAAGATCTAGCATAATTGCGTCAGAACACTTAATTAAATCCACTGTCCGTAATTCACGCGCATTATTTATTTTTCCTCATCTAGAACTCACTATATTACCGTTTACTTTGATCTGTAACCCCGGACCCGTCTTTTATATTGCTGTTTCTTTTACTAGTACTAGGTTAGAAGAAGATGGAGGAACTAGTTTGAAGGCACGTGACTCTGAAACGAACTTGGCCTTGTCACATAAAGGGCTTCTCGATCGAAAGCGTCTAGAATCGTTTGAACGTTTGTTTTATTTAATTAGGTTAATATTAGGGAAACGCGGATCATACACACATACATTTTTCCATTCCATTTTTATATTATTTCTAGCAACACATTTGCGTGATGACCCTGGACGCGGACCGCGGGGTTAGAAAACTCCTGGAGGAATTTGGGGTAGGCTTTTGCCCAACAATGCAATAGTACAGGTTAGAAAAATGATCCCAATTGACGTACTTCTTGTTTAATTCACGCTAATATCAAGGCGTCGGGTCGAAGTGACAAGTCGGATTGTCAAAAGCGGATGAAAAGTTTTAACATCAAGTAGTATTTCAGCTAATCTTAATTTATCGTTGTGGTTTATTAAATAAATTTATTGAATGATACATACATAAACACACTTTCTCCATTCCATGTTAATGTTATTTCCAAACTACTTTTCGTGATGACCCTGGACGCGGAGACGGACAGCGGTGACTGATTATATGTGGCGCCAAAAAAAAAAACTAAAAGAACAGGGAGTATGCCTTTGGGCAACAGTACAGAATTACAGGCTAGGCAAAACGAATTATCTTCATTCACATTCATATTTTGGGTTATAGTGACCATAAGTCCTTAAGTAGTGGGTAGTAGGTATTCATTTCAACTTATTTTATTTTACCGTTCTTTCTACAGAATCCTGCAGAAGAAGAAAGGAAACAGCTTGTATCTTCACTTAGAATTCTGACTTTAATCCCCAAAGAAATCTCTCTCACTCTACCTATACATTTGGCCAGCTAAAATTACTTCATCTATTAGGGGACAAGCCATTGCCATCAATAGGACACAAATCTTGTGTCTAATTGCTAATGAGAGATTCCTGATGGAAAGCCACAATAAGTGGACTAGCATGAGTACCTACATTTAATTTTGTTTTCTTTCCTGTACATTTCTTTCCTACACGTTTTTGTTTGTCTAATGCTATAATAATTGGAGTGCTTATAGATTATATCGTAACCTACATACTCACGGCCACGTGTTGACCCTGTAACTACTAGCATGTATTGTAAATCTTAGTACCTGCTCATTGATTGGAAAAATAGTCTTAACACATACCTTACATGTATGGAAAAATAACGAAAAGGTAAAATGTATTTTTGTCCCTCTCGAAAAGGTGATTTTAAAATACATTAGTGGTGTTAAATTTATCCTTATTTGTGCTTTATTTGTGTAAATAACACGCGTGTGACTGTGGTTATTAAGTACCTACCTATAAACGCTGTAAAAAATGTTTAACATAACATGATAAAACTTAACAAAAACAATCTTTATCATCAATTTATACGTTTGGCTGTTTTTAGCATATTAATTTTTCCAAGCAATATTAAAGTTTTATCAGCACGTTATTTACAAAAACAACGATGCAATCAAAATCCAATATTCTTTATCAAATAATCTCCATGATAAGCACTATTATCAGTAACTCCATATGTCCGTCAGCTATACACAAAGCACCCTATAAACATAGTTAGCATAGCCTAAAGGATTATATCGAACGCGAGTTGCTTAACACCAACACACTGTATCTGTGTGCGTGCTTAGTGAAATTTTGACAAGGCCGTTTGGTTTTTGCACATTCTAATAGCTGTACCATAGCACATCAGGTTACGTCACGGCCCATGCACACAGACACAAGTATAGGATCCTTATCGCACGATATACACTAGGTTTACAAATAGAACTCGTATTAGTGTTCATCGGTAGGTTTACATTACAATACAGCGGCCATGACACCTAGATGGTAAGCATTTACAATTAGCATTAAAGTCCGATGCTGTACAATATAAAAATCATTATTTTAAACGCAGTAATTGTCCTGGTTATAAATTTCTCCTCAAAGCATTTGTTTTTTGTGATATCTATGAGAGTATTGAACTTTTGGATGCCCACATCTTTACGATTTGTGACGATCTTTGACCTGCTTTAGTCTAGTGCATTGGAGTTCTTGTCTAAATGTTGCTTTGTTATGTCAGACTTTGGAAGTCTACATCGCTTTCGATTTTCATCCTTTCCATCTTTCCAATGGCCATCATTTGATTCAGGTTTTCGGATAGTTCATGGGCAAGAGACCTCCATTTTAAGAGATCATATTTTGTTACGTTGCTAACGGTCCCTATTTGATCTATTAAGTCCACCAATAACGATAATGCCTTTAGTTAGATTGTTTGGTGGATGTTTTATCGAATTGTTGACGATTGCCGTGCCTATGTCATACTTATAATTGTAACTAGTAACATCTATTGTGCAGAATTGACTGGCTTTTATAATAAAGGTGAAGAATGCGGCAACAATACCATGTGTGTAAACTAATACGGTTAAAGACATGATAGTGCCTGTAAGCTATACAATACCTAGTACATAAACTGAAGTAGGCTTTACGCATGTTAGCGGTTCTGTAACAACAAAAATTGGATTACATTAATAAACCCACGTTCCATGACGACGATACTCGAAAGGACGGAAAATTATAATATTGGCAATAGTTTCATAAACAAATATTATGTTTTATGAGATTCACACGATAAACAAGTTTAGCAAGAAATCATGTTCGGCGCACATTATAACTACACCGTAAAATCTTTTGGAAGCCATGTTTGTATTAGTTCTACAGATTCACATGTTGGTAATTAATTTACCGAAGTAAATTCACGGAAACACGTGCTTTAAGACGAACACGTTCAAGTTTCTCAATGAATGAGATAAAGAGCTATGGGAAAAAACTTCTAAATATAAACCTTTTGCCAACTCTTCGTGAATAGAGTAAATAAAGACTGGTGTCGCTATTAATAATTAAGCAAATAATAACTTGCAAAACGAACCCTCGCGAACGTCACACAGCTAAAATTAGCTTGAGAGATTATTTATAGGCCCCGTCTCGTAATAAAAAAATGCAAAGTTGGTAAAATTGGCGCCCACAACGATTTTAGGATTGGAACACTGTCTGAAAGTCCTTAGACTACAGCCGCATTATCGCAGGAATTTAGAAAGGATAATAAATGAATTTTGGTAACATTCTAAGAGCACCGAAATGCTCAAATTTAGTTCCAATAATCAAGATGGAAATGCTACGACAAGGACGGATGAGGTCTCTAGGAATCTTTCAGAGAATGTTCGAGACGTTAACGTGGTAAGATCGATGGGCAGACGGATGTCTGTTTGCATAAAAGACCATTAGGTGGTCAAACATTCACGTGGCGATAGTAAGGGGGATACTAGAAGTGGACAATTTAATAAGATGGACCCCCGATCATATGTCAGACGCTGAACGTTGATTTGGCAACGGGTAGTGACGTAGACGCTATATAACATTTCATGCGTCACATTTTTTGTACAAGAGAATGAACTAGGTACTCGTACCTTTGTTTCTCAGATCCAGTCCTTGGCCTGGTTCTACAAAACACTGAATAGATACCCGAGGTATGAAGAGCACCGACTTTTTCTGTGAAGTGCGATGACTGACGATTTTGAATTTTATTCAAATAAAACAGTGCAATGTGTCCGGTGACGTCAATGAGTAGTAGGTACTTAGCCCGTTTTCACACTTTGTTTGATACAAATTTATAAATTTATTGAAAATTCATGGGAATAGTCAATATTGGATCAAAAACCATAATGAGACGATTATTTTTCAGTACTCAGACCCTTTTTCTATCAGGAGGCTTGAATTAGTTTGGGTTGGTGCATGAAAGCTACGTATTTTTTTCATGTTTTTTTTCCGTATTTCTTGCAATAACATCCAAGCAAGCCAATTCAGATATTTTAGATTCAAAAAATAAAACGCACAAAAATATGCCAAATCAAAAGTGAATTTATCGAAAACAAGGTTAGCACGCACAACATTCTCGAAATTAAAATTACCGAACGGGAAACTCGCCGAAGTATTTGCAAATGAAGCAGATAATGAAAGGAAGCGCGAAAACTGGCTGGAAACAAGATTTCCTTTGCGTCGCGAAACAGGCTGCCAACATGACCTACATGTGTGTCGAGTACCCTTGGAGTTCGGCGCGATAGAATTAATCGTAGCAGACGCCATGATGATAAATTATTACAATAACTTATGAATAACGCCAAAAATGATCGATGTGGAACGGCTTTGGAAATATATAATTTTATGTTCCCAAAATTATTCTATCATAAGATATGAATAGAAGACTATCATTATTTTTGTATTATTATCAATAGACGCTTTTTCTACTAATTCTTTTCGAGCAACTAAAGCTTGATCGAGATTGATTATATTAATTTCTACTCTATTCTTCGTCTATGAATCTATCACCCTCATTGAAAATGTCCGTCACTGACGACATCAAAAGAAACGGTTACGTAATAAACATAGGATTGTTCGCCGTATATTTTAGGGTGTTACTCTTTTATACATAACGCTATCACACAGAAGGTTATGGCCAGCAAGTCAGTCGGTCTAGGCCCAAAGGCTACACCACTATTGCTCTGATTACGGCCAGCATCTATGGAGAAATTGGACGACAGACTAACGTCAGACTATATAACGTTTTATGGCTTTGGGAGATATTATGCCTTTTTTGCTTAAGAAATTAAAAATAAAGCGAAAATGGTTTCGAACTGTTTCTGGTTGACAAGGGAATGACTGACTTAAAAATAGAAATTTTCGAACGGAAGTGGCAGATGAAACTTTATTCTGGAACGTTTCTTCAGTTTTACAATCTCAAGTAATGAGAAAGAGAGAAAATGTTTGGGAGACCTAAATCTATTTGTAGGAATCTTTCATCTCATACCATCCCTCGACATTATTATAGCAAATGAAATTCCAAGCGTTTGGATATTGCTAGTAGAAAAATATAGTTGAATTTACCGTACATTCGGATAAATTTGTGGTACTTTCCTAATGATTATATCAATTAGTATTATAAATGATGTTTAATTTGTGGTCGTTTGACAGGCACTATTAATATTTAAAATACCTTTACTGGTTATGAATTAATTAGATAGCTAAAATTATATTACCAACAATTATAAACACGTTAATTTTCCACTTAGAATCTAAGAATAACTACTAATTGCGCTTGCGAAGTTGAACTTTAGTCTCGTAAATATAACCGGTATATCCTAACATCGTCACATTTTGTAACTACTAGCAATCATATATATTATATTCACTTGATAATTTCATCTTCTAAAACCCCAAAACGCTGGAAGTTAGAAAATAATGTATCATAATTTTCCTTTCTACGTGATTAGGAATATATTCGTGAATCTTTATAAAATCATTATCCCTTATTAAATGCCAAACTATTTCAATAACAAACACCTGGAATTGTATACTCATGGATATCTAGAAAAAGGATATACGCGGTGGAACCCCGAACTGATTTACTTACTATCAAAAATACCACCCGAAAGATGAACGTGGCATCTCAATATCAGCCTCCTTAGGGCCTCTCTCGTGAGTATATCGATCAAGACTTAATATAGGCTCTCAAATACTAACAACCAATTTTCTCAATCAATACCTACAATTCTGTAACAAATTGGGTAATCGTGTTACGGTGTCTGGAGTCTGATCCGAAATTCCTCCGTTCCGAACGAAGAAACTTATCCCTATAATCCTATCACGAATTGTACATACTCTTCATGTAACGTCAAAGCCTCTTTTACACGGTTCATAGCCTCTGACCTTTGATTGTTTACCGTTCCTTAGCGTCACCTGCACTTTTTTGGTTGTTTACGTCTCTGTTTTTTGTTCGCTTCACCATCTTTGTCTGTCCATTATAATCGTGCGTGTCTTTAAATCATACACCAGCGGTAGTTGAGACATCTAAATGTATGCTGACGCACGTCAATTATTGTCAAACGTTTCACAGTATGCTACTCGTATTTGGGTCATAAACCCAGCCTTGATTGCGATGTCACAACTTTTAATTGAAACGTGTAATCAGGAACATTCTGGAAAAAGTTTGCTTTAAGATCTACCTAGTTCTGTTATAAATCGCCATGTTTAGTTTTTCATTCGCAAGTTGAAACGGAGCAGCCAAAACAAACATACGTACGTATCAAAGCAAAAATGCGGAGCATTGCCAGCCATCTTTTTTTCTTTTCTTCATAAAACTGAGCAGTTTCTCCAACTTTACGATTACTACTTCAATTGATGTTTAAACATTTTATAATGGAGATTAATTTATTTTACTGTTTCTTAATTACGTAGATAATGTAACAAGATCGTTTATTGGATGGAATGCTCCTATATCGAGGTGTCTTTCTACACACGTGCATTATGTCAAGACACCCAAGAACAAAGACACGCACAGCGCACGCGCACAAATTGTTCGCTGATGACGCAAAGCAACTCGCATCATTTAACCCAAAGTACTCAAGCATTTTTATCATTGCAATGCATTTCGACAGAGGAAAGAGATATAATGTTTCCATCTTTTCGACGACGGGCTGTTTGGATGGCCAAAACATGGTTGGGCTTACAATTAAGGAGTGTTCCCAACCATATCTGCTTGCTATTATTATCAACATCTCTTGACGTTAACGACTTAATGTTGGACGGCTTACCATTGTCATTCACGTGATGTGGTCACCATATCGGGTTATCCATTAGTGTTTTAATGAGTCAACGCACAACCGTGTAGCTGTTCAAGCTTATATCCTTTTACAAAATGTACATTTACGAGACAGAACGATCTGTTTCTTAATTCTTGTACCTTCAAGGGGCTCCGGTTCTTTGCCTGTCCTTGACACGTGTGCAACCCTATTGTTCGCAAGAGAGCTTAGTACTCGCCTTGATCTGCGGATTCCATCCTCTTGTGGATCACATAACGAATTATGCACTATTTCTTAAAAAAATGAAAATAGATTGAAAAATGTACACGGATGAATCATGCCGGAATTATTTGACAGAGATTAATGGACTAACAAAGGTTGAAATGAGAAATAAGTCTAAACAATATATTCAACAGGTCAGTCTTATTTAGATTTGGAGCATGTTTTCTGCCAATGGATATGAAACATTCGTTAAAATATTTGTGACTTTTCGCGAATAGCCGGACAACTGCATTTCTACAAACAGTTGTGTTACCGTTGTAGTTTCTCAGTAGTCGCGGGGTGACCTGCTTGCATCATTCCGATGCCCAGGTGTTTTATATTTATAGCCCATCCTGTCTGCAACTTCGCGCGTATATGAATACTGCTTATGCTTACGTTTTATGCCACGAGAGTTACAGGAGATACAGAAGGCTCATGCTGCTTTGGTATTTATTTTCAGTTCCGGCTTATGCATTCTGCGTTTGGTACTTAACTATGACTAATGTCTTTGTCAGGCTTCTTGGTGATAATTCTTTAACGTCTGTCTGTGTAATTTTATATCAGTTTGTCAAGTTCACCAGTGAACCTTCTTTGGTCATTTCATGCGATAGTTTCATAATACTCACGCTTCGTACATTTTCATTGATGTAGACTGCGACCGGATTTTCTAGTCTCTGACCGCTTTATTGCCG
The DNA here is from genome assembly GCA_943136025.2 of Agrotis puta. Classification (NCBI taxonomy): domain Eukaryota; kingdom Metazoa; phylum Arthropoda; class Insecta; order Lepidoptera; family Noctuidae; genus Agrotis; species Agrotis puta. The sequence continues at coordinate 996,465 of OW964181.2, forward strand.
TCTCTGGCATAGACACGTTTTCCACTTTGTAGAGGAAATATTGCCAAAAACACCACGTTATTTCAGGATTTCTTATCAAAATATTTATATTCGGTGTTTACGATTACCAGTTATCGTGTTTATAATATCACAGAACCATTACATTTGCATGAAAATCAAATGATTTATTACATTAGTGAATGGTTTGGACGTGTAGAATTGAGTATAATAAAACCTCATTGTTATTTTCTCGGTGTTAAAATTCATGAAGAATTCGACGAAGCCGAAATGTACATTAATTATTCACATTTATTCGACCTCCATTTTGTAATTTTTAAGCAGAGTTAAGCATGGAGCCCATTTTAACCTTCGCATCATTTTAATCAAATTATTAACTGTTACCGCTACTACTTTTCCTTATTTATGGGAACAAGGCGTCAGTTACGCAAGACACGTTCCGGTTCCATTAATAAAACAAAAAAGCTTTTCATTTAATGACGGGTGTTTCCTTTCACGTGACGTTGATTCCACACGCGATGAACGTTCATCGCCGAGCACAGAGCACGGACCTATTCTCAAATCCTCACTAACGACACTTCACACCTCTTTGTTAATCTCTATTGCACTAATTCTGATGTGTGTACGTACCCAAGTTTTTATTTCTTTGTACAAAATCTTTGTGTCAAGCCTATTCAGTTTCTCATTATTTCAAATGTTTTGTTACCAAGTTCATTAAAATGTAAAACAAAATCCTTGAAATATCATACGTTGTAGACGTCATACTTTAGAGACAGACACCTTGTTAATTTCCCGAGCCTAACCTTGATCAGTTACTAAAGTATGTTCAACCTTACTTATTAAAAAAATCAATGTTACACGTTATTTAAGAATGATTTTGAGAATCGGAACAACGAAGATGTGCAGGAACGTTGCCAAGACGTCTCATAAACTGGTTGTTTTAACAAACATAGTATGATGAAGCTAAATAGCTCAATTATCGATACACGTCAAGGTCCGGGAAGCCTGGTGACGTGGAACTCTATAATCAGCTAACGATGCATGTAATGGTTCTATATTATACTCAACAGTTACCTATGTCCTATAGGATGAAAAGATAGATGTTACGTGGGTTTTAATAGCAGTGATCGATGAACCACTAATCGATGTCGGGTTCCGAGGGAACGGATATGACCTTCCGGAATTTCCCGCTTTTCCTGCTCGCTTATTAAATTGGTCTGGAGACGATGCTCGGTACCGCATCGAACCGTTTATTTTGAACCTCTTTGGTTACGCTCACTAAAATAACCCATAGGGATTCGCAGTTTTTTATTTGAAGATTTTTGTAACGTGCATCGCTTTGGTTACGCTGTTTGCAACGTTAATCTTCAAAGGGTGCTTCGTGGAATACCGTCCAGTGTTTAGTTAGCGTTGTCTGTTCTTACAGTACAATAACATCCTGTATTGGAGTCTTTTTGACCGAGTTTGCTTCAGTATCTTTATTAGGCATGTTCTATCATTTTCAGGTTAAATTTCTATCTTAACACAGCTAGAAACCTGCCTGAGAATGCTTAATTTCTGAGAAAGAAATTCCTACCCACCTGGTTATCCATTGTTTATGTATAAGACAATGGCTGGACCATTATCCACAACAATTGTATTCGCACACATGAAATACGTTTCTCTATTCTTGTTCATATCATTTGGTATTAAAATACTAAGGTATTTAGTTTTAAAATTTAGTCAATTCTTTCGTTCTTGTCTCGAACATAATTTGCGACAAAATTAATTACCTATTAGTTTTTGGCTCAGGCACTTAAAACTAGGTCTTTAAATATCTCCTTGCTGTGTCCAGCTTCACCACCTGCTTCTAAACTAATAATTTCCCCTTTCTATGGACTGTCGCCAAAAAATTCGGTGCAAGTGTCCTCAGATTGAGATAATTTACTGCGATCTCATTTGGATGTTTATTATTCTGTCTGGGTCTTCTGACACGTGTTGTGCGTCCGATACGCGTCCATGAATACTTTACTTCAATATCTAATATTGTATTTGACTATGGCCTTGGTTGTTAGATAAGTAATACTGTTTAGTTTGCAATGGAGAATGCTTTTAGGTGGATCGTAGATAGTGAGCTGTATGTTAGTGCTACTCACATTATCAGTATTTGTTCCATGGGTGTTTAGGGCTGCTATCTATTTTCTGTTTGATAGTATTCTCTTATATCAGTTTGACGCAATAACTGGCCTTAACACTCGTTTGCGTTTCACTGCCACACTGGCAGAGTTTTCATCTGGATGACAAATTATTTTTCACGTCCTGAAATTAGCGCTGTTCCGTGATTGCGGAATGTGAGGCGTTGCTTAGCCAATTATTGTCATCTAAATAAATCATTCTTACTTTGATAGGTTCTTGGATCATTTCGTAACAACGTGAAGATACGAAAAAGAAGTGTATTAGAATCGATGATTATGTTTTCTAATGTTTCACATCCCTTTTATTTTTTTTATTCCACAACTATCACACAACGCCATCTAGTCCCAAGCTAAGCAGAGCTTGTGTTATGGGTACTAGACAACTGATAAACATACTTATATATTTCTAAATACATACATATTATAGATAATTACACCCAGACACAGAACAAATGATCGTGCTCATCACACAAACATTTGTCCTGGGTGGGAATCGAACCCACGACCTCCGGCATAGCAGTCAGGGTCACTAACCACTAGACCAACAGGCCTAAATTTTATTTTCTTTTATTATTGTTAGGTATTAGAAGTGCAGATAGAATGATTGCTTGTATAATTTCTAGCTGTCAACACCAAACCCAATTTACTTCCGAAATGATGTAATTCCTATTGAATGTGACTTGTAATATTCTGAATGTTGCGTTGCAACGCTATTGTTTAGCCATTCGTTTCGGATATAAGGTGTGAATCGTCTTAAAACTATACACAAATCCATTATCCCATACATCGTTGTCAAGGAATCTATAATAACAATGAGTAATGGCCAATCACTCACAGTTACCATATATTCAATAACTGCGACGGTTCTTATTATTCCTGATGTTTCCTTATTATAAATAACCTACTTTAAACTAACTTTATCGTCAACTATGAGGAAATTAAACGTACTCAACGCACTTGAATACAAATCTTGAATTGCGTTGCATCGCTATTGTTTAGCCATTCGTTTTGGATATAAGGTTGCTCACTTGTGTGAATTGTCTTGAAACTATACACAAATACATTATTCCATACATCGTTGTCAGGGAATCTATAATAACAATGAGTAATGGCCAATCACTCACATTTACCATATATTCAATAACTGCGACGGTTCTTATTATTCCTGATGTTTCCTTATTATAAATAACCTACTTTAAACTAACTTTATCGTCAACTATGAGGAAATTAAACGTACTCAACGCACTTGAATACAAATCTTGAATTGTCTTTTTCTACGGAGCGTCTACCAACAGTCGTCTGTGACCAGTTTCTTAGCTTCAACAAAAACTGATTTATATAATAAATAAGCACAGAAACTTATTAGTGTCAGCGCACCAGCAATGAACGCTCGATGCTCCATTACATGACGCATAAAACATTATGATATAATATTGTTTGGCAACCTTAGACGCTACGGTGAAAGAGCACGTACGACCTACTAAACAATCGACGAAACAGTTCCGTCCGTCCGACATTTTGAACTTTTAATTATCACCATTGTATGAGTACTTACATTATTGTGGTAGAACTAATGAAAATGATGTGATGAGCGAAGACCACGGAACGGCAAATGCAAAGAAAAAGATTGTAGAACTCTCTCAAAACTGTAGCGAGGATCTTTGTGAGGTGGTTGATATTAACTGGGTGTAGAATCTTGAACAAACGAGATTCGAGAGACTTGCTCTGAGATGTCATATTCCCTAATGTATGTTGTAATATCAACTCCACTGATCAGTGGGACTGTAATGATTATGCCAAGTAGACTTTATGTTACTGATGACAATAATGGCCGTGGCCGAATTCGGAAAATATAAAGGTTGAAAGTATGGGTACAACTGATAGGAAAATATAGCTAAATTACGGATAGTTAAAATGAAACAAATTGGCCGTAAGTGGACGTTTCATTCTAAGCAGTGGAACAAATTATATTGATTTCGACGTGTACGGCTTCTCTAAACCTACAAGCCTACCTGTCTACCTGCTATAATTTACAAGAATTCCTGAAAAAGTTACACGTTTTTTGTGTAAATGTCCATAGGATCATCTCAAACCAAAAAAAGTAAGGAGTGGGCCTGTCAACATAATTGGATAGGACTTGTTTGCTGATGAATGGAAGACGATAATGTTTGAATGTTTGCGATTCTGTGAAGAGACAGAATGAAAGGATCATGATATTTAATTTAGTGTTAATGACATTTTAAGCTGTACCAAACGTATTAAATAAATGATAATGATCCTGGTGTTTAGTACCACTACTCTTGCCGGAACTGTTACCGACCTCACGCTGTTTTGGAACATCGATATGACTGTACTCATCTTTAGAATAATAATAACTGTTATGAAAGTGTCGATTCCCAGCCAAGAGCACTCGGCGAAGAGATCAACGAATTCAATCCACCAGTTTGAAACTTAGCAACAAAAACTTTTCCAGCTTTCAAACTGTTGCCCTGGGATCTGGAGGCGACTGCCCTCCAGCGCGTCTATGAATGGCGCGTGGAGGCGCAGCGTCGGGGCGAATCCCCGCTGCCTCGACAAGTCGAGGCGCGGCGGGAAGAGCTCCGGCGCGATCTCAGGGCAGTATGGAGGGAGCGACTGTCGCAACCGAGGTCCGGGCACGCCGCAATCGCGGCGGTAAGACCCCTCTTTGAGGAGTGGCTGGATAGGCGTCACGGCGTCCTGACCTACCGCATGACGCAGGTCCTCACCGGACACGGAAGTTTCGGGAGGTTCCTGTGTCTGATAGGGAGGGAAGAAACGCCTGGGTGTCACCACTGCGAGGATCGTCCAGAGGACACGGTGGAGCATACGGTGCAGGACTGCCCCGCTTGGGCAGAGCACCGCCGTGTCCTCACGACGGCGATAGGCGGAGACCTCTCGCGCCCGGCATTGGTCGAGGCCATGCTGCGGGGCGAGACGGAGTGGGAAGCGGTCGCCTCCTTCTGCGAAGCAGTCATGCTCGTGAAGGAGGAGGCGGGCCGCCTGAGGGAGAGGACAGCGTCCCCCCTCCACCCCAGCCGCAGTGGTAGACGCCCACGGCGTCGGACGTCGCAAGACGATCTCCGGCCACCGTAGGCGCGGGCATGCGGGCAGCGAGTAATGGGCGACTCGCTGTCCGACCATGGACCATGCCCGGGTCGACGGCGCGTTGTGTTCCACGCGCGCCTCAAAGAGTGTCAGCATAGAGACGGGGCCTGTAGAGGGCCAAAGCCTGCCGGGGTCGCGGGACCAAGGGATTACCGTGACCCCGGTACGTAAAGGGCTAGTGAAGGACACCGTGGATTTTAGTCAGTACAAGTCTGACAGTCCCTCCCGCACTGCCCTGGGTGGGAGGACTCATTTGATGATTTTACCACGATAAAAAAAAAAAAAAAAAAAAAGCTTTCAAACTGCGAGAATTTATTGGCCAAAGAAACGAAAAGCATCTTGAAAGTGGAATTGAAGACCTTGACCAAAAATTGTTTACCCGTCGATAAACAGTTCGGAGAATTTTCCTTCACTGATAGTTCCATTTGTTGTAGAAGTATCGACCTGTCTACCGATATATTTACTGAACACCTTCTTTCTAGGCTGTGCTACAATATAGATATTGCCACAGACAGATATAATTATAGATATGTGTACCACCACAAACTAATTTACACTCACAGCAGAAGCGATAAAGCTTAAAATAGAACTGAACTCTGATAACAAGTGGTATTTACGAAGTTTGTAGCAATAATTTAATCCAGTTGATGGAATTTTTGTTTGCTTTGATATTTAATGGAAGAAATGTGTTGAGTTAGGTTTTTAATTTTTTAGGCATTTGGTATCCTTTAGAAACTGGAACTCTATAGTATCGATTGTTTGAAATGGGTTCTCATTTATTGACAAATATGCAGAATTCTGCGGATGAGAAAATTCTACCTTTTGGCAGATTTAAGAAAAGTACTTAACAATTATTAGTCTAGAATGCACTCTTCTAGACTAATTTCCTTTTAGTCTGCCCACTTTAAAGAGAGCGTTAGGTAACCTGAGTAATCGCTTTTCTTGAGAAAATATGTTCGTAGTGGGTGGGAACTGCGAAACGAAATCTGCAGATGAAAGTACGTTTCTAAAGTGTAAAGAGAGGTCAAACGTATAATATTTATTTAGCGTGGCTAATGCTTGAGTTGGTGTTACTTTTGGATAGCTCATGTCAAATGAACATTGTTATTTGAACAGCTTTTTATAATCTTATCTCGAATGCACTCTCTTATCTTTTAGTTCATCATAATATTGTACCTACTCTGCACCAATACGGTACAATTGTACTTAAGGAAATTGTTGAAATGCCAGAGCTCCGAGCAACAAGAACTGTGAATGACATCTTTGTGGGGAAGCCCGAGACGGCTCATTTACTGTTCGTACGCACCATTCGCCTATAACACGTCCCAACGGGATCCCGTAAATACACCAAACAGAGATACTAAAGTTACAAAAGATTCAAGAGATTGAGATTCATTTCCGTTAACAGATGCCCTGTGATTCAGATTATGAAGCCAGTGCTGCACTTGTGCCAAATCCATTATCATCTCAATATTAAAACGATTGCTGAAGAGAACGTTTCTCCGATAATCTGATGCGGATATTGTATAAAGGATTCAACAGTACCATTTTTCACTACCAATTAAAATTTTTGTAGGATATTTTTTGTACAAGATACATGTCCTTCATGTATCTTTGTATTATAATTGCGAAATTCTGTCGTCACTGACAAAACAATTGATATTTCAAGCGTGACTTCTAACCCATTCATATCTCCATTGTTTATAAAACATTATAATAACTTCAGTTACATTTTGGGTAAGGAATTCGTTCATATCTGCAGTTCCTACAATGTATGTAGGTCGTAAAGATATCTGTCTGCGTGGGTGTTATCCTATAATAGAGAATGTATGAAGCCGGGTTGCGAAACTGGCGCCATCTGTGCAAACATTGATATTGACCTTCGAAGCCACAGTTGTTTGTCGTGAACCATCAATACTTTGCGAACGTTTTATTATCAACACTTGACGCTTTCATGGAGCTATCAATATCGGATTTAATTTGACAATGGATCGTTTTAAGTTTAACACCGACGTCGCCTGCTTTATTATTCTGTTCACCTGTTCGGTTGTGAAAATCAATAGTATTGAATTCAATGCCTCTTGTTCTCGCGTAGGAATTCTCACTGACGGGACTTTTATCTGCCCTTTTTCCTCAGCTAACTGTATGCAAACAATATTTTAGTGTAGGCGAACACTGACTAGGTAGGTATACCTACAGTATTCCTCGACCTCTTTTCGAAATGTCACAACCTAAATATTATTATGTAGGTTTTATTTTTGTATGCGTTTTTTACAATGTCCGGGAGGTCATCTAAAAATAAAGAAAGCATTGCCGTTTCTTTATTGCCGGAGATTATTTCTAAGACAAATATTGAATAGTTCAATTTATTATTGCTAAAAAAGTTGCAAAGACAGCAAAAAACAAGCAGCAAATTTGCTTCTGCTAGAAAGGCATCGATGCGTTCCCCGTTTTCCAGTAACTCTTTAAGCGGACACAGTGTCGTGTTCATAGAATGAATCGGCCGAGACTTTCGTTTGACACACGTCACGGTATCGCCGGTGTCGCTGCGTGCGTGGTGGCTGTAGAGGCGCCGTTATCGCCGTCAAAATGGCGGCGCGTGGCGTCGGCCATTGCGCGCCGCGGTCGTTGACGCGGCCCGGCCGGTGGCGTGGCGCGGATATTGATTGCGCTTAGGTACCAGCCTGTAGACGTTCAGCGACATCTAGTAGTGTAGTGTGGAAGTTTGCTGCTTAATTTCTGATGATAGATGACGCTAGTAGTATTTAAATATGAAGGGGAAATGTCTATTTTGGTTGATTTTTTTCAATTTATCTAGTATTTGAATAAATATACCTTTGAGCATAAATAACTAAAATGGTGGTTTAGCTAGGTTAAAAGAAAAACCAAAAGACTACATTGCGACTGGTTTCATAGATTTTAACACTTTCATCTTGTAGTCAGAAGAAATATTTTTAATAAAATTGAAAAATAATATTAATATAATTATTTTTGTTGTCTCCAGTGCAAAGACTTCGAGAAGGTGGGAGCGACACTGGCGGTGACCCCTTGCGACGTGGTGGAGGAGGCAGACATCACCTTCTCCTGCGTCGCTGACCCTCAAGCAGCTAAAGAGGTAACTAGCACTCACAATCATTATAATAAATCTAGAAAGAGGTTGAAAAATATAGTTACTTGATGATCTGGCACGCAATGGTGTACCAGAGTTGTTCATAAAGGACATCGTAGGCCGTGTGGAACACAATGGCAACAGGGTGGAAGGAACAGGGTGGCTTTTAAGTTAATAGGAGTCTGACACAGTCCCTTTTGGTCCACCCGGGACGGGGAAGGACTCATTTGATAATTTTACCACCCAAAAAAAAAATGAGTCGAGTGGCTGTGACAAGTGTTCGAAACATTTTATATTCTCCTTTCGTATGGTTTTGATAATTATGGGTATTTTATGTAATTTCTAAACTTATTATTACGCAGAAATAAATCAAGTTTTAAACATTGTCATTCCAGACAAAACATTCCCCCTTGTAACGCAGGTCGTATTACATAACACAAATAAATATAAGATTTCACGGGTAGATGTGTTTGCACAAAGGTCAGATCGGAGTCAGGGTCGGTGGCGACCCTGATCCGACCTTTACTGGGGATTTTATGCGTCACGGAGGGACGGGCTGGGAACCGAACCGGAAGAGATTGTTCAAATACGTGGAGAAGACTTCACTGTGAAGTTTGAGGAGAGAATATTCTGCTTTAAGACTTCTTAGCGTAACTACCTGGTGTTTTTTTTATTTGAGTATCCCTAGTGTCCTGAATATGATCCTTTTGGTATTGCTTTACGTTCTAAGTATTAAGTAATTATTTATTTAAACAGATTCCTGACCTCCTGTTCAGGTTACTAAAAGATATTTCAGCACCTACATTATCTGTTGGACCGTGGCACTCTCCCACCCAGGGCGAGGAGATTCATTTGATTATTTTACTACCACAAAAAGAGCAATAACATTTTATCCATCATCTGTCACCTGAACCGCACTTGCAATTTGTCCAAACAGTTTTAACTGAAAGGTTTATAAAACTAAAACGGTGAAGAGAAAATTATAATAATGTTATTAAAAAATACTAAAGACTGTTTGTTTGAACATTATTAATTTCAGGAACTACAAGTTTGAATTAAAAAATATATTTGTGTTGGATAGTCCATTTGTTGAGGAATGCCTATATAATATCACGCTGCGGCCAATAGGAGCCGAGCAACAGGTGAAACTGCAGGGAACAGCTAGCTTTTTTGTAATAATTTTGCATTAAAACCACAACACTTCCTAAATAAAGCTTATAAGTATAATAAAATCCAAGATTTTGAAGCTGCAGACCAAAATGATTGAAAGTAGGCCAACAGGACACTGTTGTAGCCGTAATAAACACAGTTTTCCTAAAGCAGCCGTGCCAAAACATACTACCTCCAATAATCTCCATTGTCAGTCATATGAACAATGGAACAGTTCTCGTATTAAAATGCCTTACACCCCATTGTGTTCATTGGCAACGGTTCTGTGGTTCATATCTTACTGTGTACGTTTGAAAGTACAGATGCAAGCCAGAATCTACGATTTGTTCGGACCGGGCATAACTTGAAAGTGGCGCCCCCTTTCAGTCTTTTTACCCGACTGCGCCAGAAGGAGGGTTATGTTTTTCGAGTGTATGTATGTATGTATGTATGTATGTGGGTATATTTCTTTGGCACGCTCTGCAGCCTAAACGGCTTGATGGATTTTAACTTGAGAGGTGTCGTTAGATTCGTCTTAAACGTGAGAGTGTCACTGGGTACATAAAACTGGCCAAGTGCCAGTCGAACTCGCGTGCAAAGGGTTCCGAAATAAAAATATTTTTATAAATCTCTCGCATTCTATCAAGTGGGGTATCAAAATAAAGGATTATAAAAATGGTTTACCAAAATATATATAACTTATATGTTTCAATTTAATTTGGAGTGATAAATGCTAAAAACAACAAAATATTTTAAAACAAAAACCTAAGATAAATATACCAATACCTATTGCCGAGCTGTTTGTTGTTGTCCCTGTGTGTGAGCAGACAACATTTATATTCCCTGGGCAACTGACAACAAGCGTGCGGCGTGTGCGCAGCAGTATTAATAATATAAGCTGGGAGTAGCTCCACGCGGTGAAGGCGGTAACAGTTTATCTGGCTAAAACTCCCATTAAACTCTTGCATGCCTTCGGGCTTATGTTTAGTTGTTGTGTATTTTGGATCTTCCTATTTGGCTCTGCCATCCCGCTAACGCAGGGAGGCAGCCATCTAGCGAACGTTTGAGTTTTCAACGACTACGAGAATTTCACAATTGTACTAACTAACAATGAAATTCCCGTAAGCGATAAATTCATTCTATGCAAAAACTAAAAGTAGTAAAATAAAAAAATTATTAAAAAAACAAAAAACCCGACTGCCTGAAAAAATGTGAAATAACTGGAAAGACAAAAACAAGGTAAGAAATATTTTTTTTGGTTTTTAAGCGATCGTAGTGGACAATTGTCACAAAAGCAGTCGGAGGCATCAGACACAGTGTACACGATGACTCAGCAGTAGTTAACTCAACATCATTGTCACCATGTGAACATTTGATGCCTCCGACTGCGTTTGTGACAATTGTCCACTACGATCGCTTAAAAACCAAAAAAAATATTTCTTACCTTGTTTTTGTCTTTCCAGTTATTTCACATTTTTTCAGGCAGTCGGGTTTTTTGTTTTTTTTATTTGACTTGTGAACGAGACTGTGATACTATATGATCGGTCAATTCGCCGCCTTCTGCCGCTCTAACTACTGTCCCGATCAGCTCAGTTTCTTGAGAGATAGCGCGTTGTCTTATCTACACGTGCACTATGCATACATTCATAAATTAATTTAGGATCGGTTCGTCAGTAATGAATGTTAGGGAATTAGTTTTCTTTTTAGCACGCATCAAGCAAGCATTTCTAATGCCCGCCTGGCCCCCCCAGATCCGGCACCGATGCCAAGCACATCAAGCTTCCCTAATTTCAACTTTAACACAAAAGAGGGTTCGTGTTAGATTGGCAAAATTTGTCAGATTAGGGTAGGTTGTTGTGGTGGCGTCTCTACATGATAAAAACCGCATATTGCTCCCACTCAAAACCGACGTGCGTGAAAAGGTTAGCGACCAAACGTAGGTTTCTCCTGGTATTAGTGTGAAGGAAAAATACCAATAACATAGCAAGAATAAAGCTCATACTGGCTTAAACACAGAGGTGGAGTGTGGGCGTATTATACGCTGCTAGAGTAGGTACGACGCTACATATCTGGCTGATAAAGGGTAAGTCTCTTTAGGGAATACATGCGATGATATTAGTGGTGAAAGTGCTGTCAAGTAAAAAATGTATACATTTATTGCTTGTCAATCACGGGGCCATAGTCAAGTAAGGTATTGTTAGAAAGTACTTTTATGTTTCTCCTGTATTGTAAGTGCGTTTACAAAGATTTAAACTCACCATATACACAAACTAGCCGTTTCCCCCGCAGTCTCACTCGCTGCACGCCTCCTATTCGTCGAAGTGTGATGTTATATGGTCAGAGGACTGTCTTATCAGATTATCGTGTCCCTAGAACGTAAAGGGCTATTGAAAGATCACTGTGGATTTTAGTCAGTACAATCTGATAGACCCTTTCACTCCACCCAGGGTGGGAGGAATTACTGGTTCGAATTAAAATATTCTTTTTGTGTTGGATAGTCAATTTAACGAGGAAGGCTTAAGCATATGAAGCATCAGACTACGACCAATAGGAGACGCGCACGGGGTGAAATATTGTATGAAGGAGTTATTTTCACCATTACATTGAATCTAATTATCAGATGGTGTTCGGCAACTGCGGCGTACTGCACTGTCCGTCGTTGGAGTCGAAGGGCTACGTGGAGATGACGTCGATAGACTCGGACACCTCACACGACATCGTCGAGGCTATCAGCGGGAAGGGCGGACGGTATCTGGAGGCACAGGTAAGAAAAGATTATGCATAAGAGCTCCAGGAAGGTTTTCTGGGAGGCCTTTGACAGCTGAGGAACAGGATAGGATAATTAAAAAAAATATTTTTGCCCTGTTAAAATGGTCATGCAAAGAATATTTTGTGACAGCTTTTATCATGCAAAGATTGAAATTATTGTTTAAATGTATACTCATGATAATAAAGATTTCTTCACAAAATTATGAAACTGGCTTGTGGGGCTTAAACAGATGAAAAAAATTCGTTTTCCAGCTACGTCATTGGCTATTCTAGTTACTATTTCTGTGGCCGTTTTAAACCCGCTGGCCATTAAAAGACATTTTTAAATGCTGTTAAATGATTTTTACTGTGAGCTTTCTGTGCAGTAAAAGAATTGAATGTCACATTTTATGATACACTCCGAATGCAGCTCACTTGATGTCTTTTCATTAAGTTTAAGTGCAGACATCAAACTTTTACTGTAACGTTTAATTGGATTTTGCCTCTGGACACGACCTTTGCATTAGCAGCCGTTCACACGGGGGTTAAGCATAAAAATTAGGGGAAAAAAGTTGAGACACTCAACTAATACGTTTCAAATAAACGCTGTATAAAAGCGCAAGCGCGGATCCATCGTTGTGGGCATGCCAACAACCCTAATAGACCTGTAAAGTCACACTTTCATGATCTATTGATAAAGTACGGTAATTATTTAAAAACCACCTTGAACTTATGCAAGCCTAGTACTTTTTCTGGCTGCCCAACATTCTTTCAGTGAATGAGCTATTGCTCTCATGGCCCAGTTGCCTATTATCAAATAAGAAAAAGTAGAACTGGTCCCCATGTAAAGTTACGAAGTGGATGAGTTGACCCCTAATAAAAATGATGAGGTGCAACTGGTCCCTGGGCCTAGTTTCCAAGTGTGCGAGTCCCCTAACTCAAATTATCCGGTGGCTTTGCACACAACTTTTTTTGAGGGCTAGATCCGAGCCTGTGTGATTTCTGGATTACACTGCAAAAAAGAGTAGAACTTTTATACTCTGCACTGCAACTCCGTGTGAACGTACACTTACACTTATATACAGAAAAAACATTAAAAAAGCTCTTTAGAATGGTAAGTTGCAGAATAGAGAAGTGGTCATGTGAAAGCTTTTGTAAGTTACAAACTAACTCATCCATCTTAATTTCCAGATCCAAGGCTCAAAAACACAAGCTGAGGAAGGCACCCTGATCATCCTGGCGGCAGGCGACCGGTCGTTGTTCGACGACTGCCAGTCGTGCTTCAAGGCCATGAGCAAGAACTCCTTTTACCTTGGTAGTAGTCAGCTGCTCCGGTTGTGGACCTGCGGAATCTTGGACGTTGACAATTTATGTTTGTTTTGGCCCGCGGTGCGGTAGGACTTGAAACGGCTTCAGAAAAAAGCAAAATTAAGACTTATGTCCTGGTCATCTTTTGCATAGGCAATTGCCTTGAACGCCGGATATCCATGGGGTTCCGAATTCCAGGAGAGTTTCGTAGAAGTCAATATAGAGAAAAAAACAAAATTAAGACTTATATGGAATGTCCGGGTCATCTTTTGCATAGGCACTTGCCTAGAACGCCGGATATCCATGGGGTTCCGAATTCCAGGAGAGTTTCGTAGAAGTCAATATAACGAAAGCCTAACGTAGCCTTGTGTAAGTGGTGTGGGCTGCCACTGTCCAAAAGTGCCCAGTAGTCTCCAATAGGTTATTGACAGTCCTGTGTCCAGACAGGATCTCGTAGCTGCTGATTGGCGCAAGTTATGTAATCAAGTGAAATTAAGTGCCAAATACAACTGAATGAATATTTTTAGGGTTGCCCCACTTGTCTATAATTTGACTACATCAGTAACAGCCGTATTCCCGTATTTTTTTCTGTTTTGATTTTTTTTTTCTTACATCTCGGGCCTTTAGTCCTTTATTTATTTATTTTATTTTACATTATATTTTTAGTTCGAATTTATATTTGTTTAACTGTCAACGTCTTAATCTGTGGGTCCTTTATTAAATAAGTTATCATGATTTACTAACAAGCACAAAGTATGGTTCACAAAATAGACTTCATTATTATTATTGTTCGTGCATTCATGTCCTTCATTGAATTTTAGACTGTAAATGCTTGCAACAAAAGTCATGTTTGGGATTGACCACTATCACCACGCTTGGCAATGAGAGAGATGATAATTATGTCACTGTATAGTATAATAATGCTGCTATCATGAAAATTATGTTACCATGTTCAAAGTGCACCTAACACAATTTATAATTTCTGCCACAGCCGGCCACACTAACGGCATTTCCCGGTGATATTCGTGATAATAATCTTCAAATGTTTCTTTAAATGTCCTTTACGCGATAACTAACGGAATTTCCCGTTAGTGTGACCATGGTGTAACAAACACATTCACATCATGTCGAATCATTCATTCACTTTTTTGCTAACAAATAAGGCTTTTTAGTTTTTTTAAAGTTCGATATTTTGTTTTCTGGCATACATTACAGATTTAACAACTGCTATGCGACGTAGAGGAAAAAATAAGCGAAGAGGTGGTATTTTTACCACATAAAACGATTCCAAACTTTTATATAAAACTAGGAAAGGTTGATAGCAATATCCTTAATTAGGTATCTAGTGAGGCTTTTTCCCAATAATCCTTATTATTGAGTTTATTTCATAGAATTTCAACTTTACCCAAAAGAAGGTTCCTGTTTCATTAGAAAAAATGTAAAGAGAATTATTTAATTGATTTCAAGGAATTATTGAATATTTAAGGAAATAATTTTTAGGTAAAAATTATTGAATATAATTTTAAGGGAATTATTTAATTATAAAAATTGATGTGAAGTTGGCGTTTGTACCGAAGTTGATGAAGGGTTTCATAGAAGTAATGTGGTTGTCCAAAGCCATAATTGACTACACGTGTATGTTCCAGGCGACATCGGCAACGCGTCGAAGATGAACTCCGTGCTGCAGGTGGTGGGCGGAGTGTCGCTGGCCGCGCTGGCCGAGGGCCTGGCGCTGGCCGACCGCGCCGGCCTCAACCAGGCCGACCTGCTGGACGTGCTGGCACTCACGCCGCTGGCCTCGCCGCATCTCATACTGAAGGGACGCGGTACGTAGATCGTAGTAGTGGTACAGTGGTAGATTCATTGTACCATTCTGCTTTTTTTGATGTGCGGCACATTTTGTGCAGAACTTCAGCAGTGTGCGTAGTTAGCTGGTATCGCGTTTAGCCTCTGTGTCTATCAGCAAGGCTGTGCGTTACTTTTGTTCGAGCACATTTGTGCGCGAACATTTTCACTGAACTTAGTTTAGCAATGTACGCGCACAAATAACGAGTCCGCTTCTCACTGAGGTAAATTAAGTTGCTTCGTTCAGGTTTTGTCCATAGATAACAACGATTTTGTATAATGAATGGATGTGGAATCCTGAATGGACGCGTTCGCATCTTTATACACAAAATTACTTTTAATTTGGATAAAACTGAAAAGAAAAAGAAGTATGGCGAGTTCCTCAGGTGTAACCAGTGCAGCGTACTGAGACTAAAACATTAACTGACCAACCTCTCATTCCAGCAATGATAGAATCTTCGTACTCCACGCACCAGCCCCTGATGCACATGCAGAAGGACCTGAAGCTGGCGCTCGGCCTGGGAGACACCCTGGAGCAGTCCCTGCCGCTGACGGCCACCACCAACGAGATCTTCAAGCACGCCAAGCGGCTCGGGTACGCCAACCACGACGTGGCCGCCGTCTACATCCGCGCGAGGTTCTGATCCTCGACCCCGCAGGGACCGGGCGCTTCTGGGAACAGAGAGGACCTCACCACCACTGCAGGTGCCAGCGGGACACACCTCGCTCACGTTGGACTCGAAAGTGATGTTGCGGTCGATGATGCCGCTTCCTGTTATGATATAGCCACTTCCAAAATTACAGACAATAATAATATACAGAACTTTACCGATTTTGCCACGACCTCCTGCGCTGCTGATATTGCCACCACATATAAAATTGATGCTATCACTAATTCCAGTCACGGGGAAGATCGCCCTGTATTCCGAGTCGGCGATACCGTTACCATTGTTAATCCTGGCGAAATTGCCAGCACTTCCAATGCTGGTGATATCGCAGGCGCTTCTAATGTCAGCGATACCGCCAGCCCATCGAATGGTGGCGATGATTCCATGGCTTACGATGGCGATATCGGCAGCGAATCCAGTGACGACGATAGACCTTTAATTTACTACAATGGCCGTAATGTTGAATCCGACGACACGGTGATTGTTATCACTACGAGCGATGGTGCTATTGATGTGAATATCAACGATGGCAATGTCGCGGTCGCTGCTGACAATGATAATATAGCTATCGTCAACGATGATCGTGCAACTACCAGTAGTGCTAGCATTATGACGGGAGGTAACAGAATAATTTAAGATAATTTCTTCTGCTTTTATTGATTGAATGGGAGTAATTTTTACTGTTAAATATTCACTGTTAGAACTGTGGTCCTCTCTGTGAGAGGAAGCAGTATTGTTCGTAGAAAATATAAAATTAAATGATGTTAATGCAGAAATAGCTTAATTAAAAACGTTACTATTTGAATGTAAAGAACAACTTTGTAGTCTGTAGCGTCTATATCAAAAAGTTTGAGAAGCTATAGTTAAGAAAATGTAAAGTATTTAAGAACAATGTGACAAAAATATTCTGTAAAAGTTACTCCGTTCGACTAAAAAATAAATCTTATTCATAACCACCACACGTTTGAAAATATCATTTAGATTGAAATTGCGTTAATATATTCAGGTCAAAAAACAAGTGATTTATGCATTTAAAATCGAGGAAATTCACAGGGTAAATAAAAAAGAAGATCTTGAGTTTTTTATTGAAACTAATATCACAATCTCGGCTCTAAAATGTTGCTAATCAAAATAAGTATTTTTATTACTATTTATTTTGTGAATAAAATATCGAATGACCAATCTCTTGTCGCTATATCCATGTTCTTTTATATTTTTATGTCTTTCCATCTAGTTAAAAAGCAAGAATTCTCATTTGTATCTTTCTGTGTGCGAACAAGGACATAAATACAAAAGTGTAAAGGTGAGAATCGTGTGCCCGTGGCGTAGTGTCGTCAGATTTTTAGATATGTTGGACTTTAAAGCGTTGTTTTGATTCAGCGCTCATTTAATAATATTAGTATTTTATTAACAGTATATAGAGAATGACTGCCTGTTACAATGGTGCGACTTCAATGAGAAATTAAGGTAAAATAGATGTTGCGAGATTAACTCCTGCGCAGCGTCGAAAAGTATCCTTAGTGTGTTCATGCAATCATAGATGTCGCTTCAATAAAAGGTAATTGTTCTCTCTAAACTGTAAAAATTACTCATAATACCTTATGTGCAAATGTTTTATTAATATAGGTACATAGCAATAGCTTAGATGACGGACTGAGCCTCACATGATTATATTTATTGTGGAACGCTCGTTACTGGCCCATCAAACTTGAATGACATTTTAAATTTCATTGTTGCATTAGACTATTTTAAGATTACATTAGCAGTTTTAAATTATCTGAATGTTGTACTAATTGAGAATAATTTTGATGTAACTTCAACAGTAGAGCTGCTGAACAAAGATATTTTGGCGTTTGAATGACATTGAATATGTGACTTGTTTAGTGCAATCAATATTGTTTTCTTTATTCTTTAATATTGTAAGAGGTGTTGTTACTAGTGTTATGAAAGCAGTTGTATTATTGCTTGCATTATATCATTAATATAAAACAATACGGCCGTAGTTACGATTATTTCCACGCGCTCAAATATCCTTGTACAGCAAAAAATCAGTATATCGTTGTGTAGTGGTAATAAATGTTTGCTTTCACAGAACCGTGAGTGTCCCGCATAGAAACATTGAATTAATTTTATTGTGGAAACATTAATATAAGACAATTTATTAGTTAAGTCACAATGAACGCCTGTTTACTTGAATAAACGGTTTACACTAATACTTTCTCATTTTATTGTAATGTTGCGAGAGTGGAAAAAGCAAATTGCAAGGTCGAGGTAAATTAACCAGCACAACTCCGCCCAAAAAATCTAATTATGTTCAAATCACTGTAAACATAATGAAAATTAATTTGAATAAAATCAGATCGTTAGATTTTGGCGTGTTTTATATATCACGTGTTCGGATTTGTTCTAGTTAATTTGCACTTAGACTTTTATGACTAAAGAGGGAAAATCCCATATTTTTTATAAATCAGTAAGAAAATAAAGTTAGTTTAAAACTTGTAAAGAGTAGTAAACTGAAATTAAAGTGTGTTCCTCGATATTTCTGTCCTTGGTTTTAAATAGTTTAAGAAATTGACGTAAATGAATTGTAGATGATAATGAATCATTTTAATATAAACATAGGTGTAAATGGTGACCACATTGGGGTGATGTTTTCGTGTTGAATTAGTTCCCAAGTGGTGAATGTTATGTTACGTATTTCTCAAATTATTGTCATCCTATGATAAGCAACAATAAACTATGATTAATACAGTATTACTTTTAATTATTTACGTCTTTCTTCACTTAAACTAGCTCCTGACTGTCCCCGCGACAATGCTCACGTGAAGTGTCCATCACATCGTGCGCCTGCGCTTTGACTTTTTCCGACTCGTTAGACAAACATTGTAATAGCTAAGCTATATGCATGACTATCTGTTCCCCGTGGTTTCATTCACGCTGTCCAGCTGCTTCGTAGCGTGACTCCTCGATAAATGGACTAATTAACACAAAAATATTTTTTTAATGCGAACTAGTATAATTCATTAGAGCCCACTCTGCACCGCCTCGCCTCCTGCGGCAAATATTCTTTACATGGACTTGTATGGGTATGCACTCACTGTATCAACTCCGTAGCGTCACCGGATCACCTCGGTCGTAGGCCCTCCACGCGCGGACGGCGGGTGGACCACACGGCGACAACTCGCTTCTCGCATGTTTTCCTTGCGTAAACTGAGCATTGCCAACGCGCGGGTCCCGAGTGGACCGCGCGACGTTTATTGGTGATAACGCGGCGTCCACACGTGGACCACCTGTCGACAACGAGTGGACGTGCGATGAGGCGGTACGGGGAGGGTGCAGGGTGGGTCTTATGAGCTGTGACCTTTGTATTATTAGTATAGATATAAATATAGTTTATAGGCTATAGCACTCGGGAATTATTTGTGTTCTTACCCCAGACATTGAAAACGAATTGAATGCACCGATCGAAGAATCATTCTTCCTGCATCGTGGTTATACATTTTTTTAAATCTTAAACAACCAGTTAGACACGGAAGAACTACATGTAGGCCTTAAAAATTATTGTTCCGTGCAGGAGTTGAACCTACGCAGTTCAGTAGATAATGCGGTTACCGCTTACATTGCCAAGGTTATATGTTTTTCTGTAAAAGCTACGTATTCAATTTGATTTGACAACACTGTTGGCAATGTTTGAGCAGTTAGACTGCTGCGCTGCGTGGGGCGGGTTCGATCTCCGTTCGGAACGAATATTTATATGATCTGCAAGTAGTTGTTCCGGGTCTGGGAATATTTAAAAAAATGTCTGCAAACCAATGTAGAAATGCGAAAGTAGGCTACAGATTCAGAGTAGATACAGTATAGACCCCGTTTTTTTATTACGTGGTAAAATCATCACATGATTCCTCCCACCCAGGGCAGAGCGGGAGGGACTGTCAGACTCGTACTGACTAAAATCCACGGTGTCCTTCAATAGCCCTTTACGTACCGGGGTCACGGTGATTCGTGAGTCCCGCGACCCCGACAGGCAGTATAGACCCCTAAGATAAAGATAATACTTCTCACTTGCAAACATCAGTTCCCCACTGAAACCAACAAATTGAACGGAACATACATCATTTTGATCGATCGCGGCCTTCAATATGCTTCGGCAAAGATACGAGTTTACGACAAAGTGTACGCTAATAATAGCGCGATCTCGTGATTTAAGCCGGCTGGTCACGACATCCGAAGCGAGCGAGCA
Organism: Agrotis puta; assembly: GCA_943136025.2. NCBI lineage: Eukaryota > Metazoa > Arthropoda > Insecta > Lepidoptera > Noctuidae > Agrotis > Agrotis puta. The sequence continues at coordinate 1,016,829 of OW964181.2, forward strand.
TAAAAATCGTGAGCCGATGAAAGAAAGGTCGCGACAGGGAAGGGAGACGCAACTTGAGGATGGGTTCACAAGCAAAACAGTTTTTGTTATGGATTAGAGCAAGTATATCTTCCCAAAATCTGCTCCGCCCTTTTTCCTTATGTATTCCTTCCGTATTGGATGCGCGGGACTGCTTTAATAGGGAACCGTAAAGGTCTATTAAAAGAATATCGTGGATTTTAGTCAGTACTAGTCTGATAGTCCTATTTTCTCTCCACCATGAGAATCATTTGATGATTTTACCACGATAAAAAAGCTTGATGGATGGATTATTTAATGGAAGACGATGATATGACTTTGTAGAACTATATACGAGTAGGTTTCTAAGGAAAAAGCGCGGTTGACTCGCTGTCCGATCATGGACCATGCGTGCGGTGGAACGACGCCGGCGCGTCGTGTTCCACGCGCGGCTCAAAGAGCTGTCAGCAACATGACGGGGTATAAAGTCTGCCGGGGACGAAGGACTATCAGGTTACCGTGGCTCCGGAACGTAAAGGGCTATTGAAGGACACTGGATTTTAGTCAGTACAAGTCTGACAGTCCCTCCCGTCCTGCCCTGAGTGGGAGGACTCATTCGATGATTTTGTAAAAAAAAAGTTTCAGTTTTTGACAAAATCTTCGTTGTCTTTCGCTCTTTTTCTTTAAAAATAGGGGAATAGAGACGAGAGAGGACGAAATGCTAGTGTTGTGTCTTTACCGTTATCGTCGAAGGCGCCCATTGTCGTACCTTCGATGCGACAGAAGGTGAGTATGAATATGTTCGTAGTAATAGGGCTACAAGGCATACAGAAGTCGCGAAGCAGGCGCCTCGCTGGCTAGACGGTTTTAGACCGCGCGTCACGCTGCGGTTACGCATGTTTTTACTCAATACGTCACGCAGAACCACCATTTTAAATGATCACGCCACGGGATCGTGAGACTGTCACGTCATTTTAATAATATTTTAATATCTACGGGACGTGATCTTTATCATAATTATAGGCTTTTTTGCCACAATTTTATACATAGAAATACGTAGTTACACTCATTATTAGCTTAATAGGTTCTCCCAAAATATGTTGGGGATGTTTCCAGTCTACCCGGATGCAGCTGAGTGCGACTGCCTATGTCCACTCTATTTCCAGTATCTGTAGATAACACGATTCCAAAACTAAAATTTCAGTTGCTTATTGTGGAACTCTATGACACACAAACAGTGTAGGTACCTACTAAACGAGTTCGATAAATGAATGTGCGATTTACGCTTGTGCGACAAAACTGTATTTCTTACGACGCACCATATTTCGACTGCACGCTTGTGCGATACTCTGAAGCTTGATATTACGCTGCTGCGACGAACGATTGTGTAAAAGTAGTTCGACACTATGATAGTTCGACAAAGAAGGTATGGTCTTAGAATCTCCGTTTTTTACTTGCCACACTCTGTCTTATTCGTTTAAGTGGACCCTAGCGAGTGATTGACCGTTTTATAATGATCATAACTCACAATATATTCAGGATAAAAAATTACGTTAAGCAATTTTTAATGTTGTTTTCGCATTTGAAATGATTAAGGTTATCGTTTATTTATGTTCTAAAAAAACATAAAAGTAGAAAAGAAAAATAATTTTATTGTTTGTAAAAGTTCCTTCGAATCAAAGTCAAACCGTTGGCGACCCCATAAAAAGTCGAGCTGAACATGCAAAACCGCAATAACTCTAACCTTATTATGAAAGAAACTTACAAAGAAAAATTACAGGCTCATGTTCAGTTGATTAGAAAACCTACGACCTACCGCAGGAGGACTAACATTACATCCTTTTTTTTTAAACCTTTTCAAAAATTCTCTCTGTCTCGTACTTTTTTTCATATTTCTCGTTTGACGTTGTCAATCGGTGGAGTATTTTTTTTGATATTTCTTTTTAACGAAAATTTTGATAAAAAGCAGCATTAAATTAAAGAGTGCATCATGTCGTTTCTAACGGAATATTTCGATGAGTATCGACAGCATCCCATCAGGAAAACAAAAATGTAAGTTTTCAACATAACAAAGCTTTTTAAAAGTTTTGTTTTCCAGTTACATCTCAACTAAACTGGGTTTTGAGTTTGAAAACTACTGCTCGTGTACAGATTTACAATGTATTTCACACGTGACTCTTTAATATACGCTTAATAGGCGTTTCTTATATTTAATTCCTCTAGGTGTCGACCAGAGCTTCGATGGGCGAAATTGGAGAGAAAATGGCTGGATCCGAAAGTTGGGACACAAGACGTGAGTTTATAACAATCATCATCATCAGTCTATAAATGTTTCCACTGCTGGGACACAGGTCTCCTCTCTGTGAGATTGAGTAGGCCATAATCCACCAAGCGGGCCCAGTGCGGGTTGCCCAAGTAGAGTTGTTAGTTCTAATCCTACTTAGTATTAATTCTTTAAAGTTTGTTTAAAATGTAAAACAGAAAGAATGGACAGACGACGAGATTCAAGACTTCATCCAGGAAACTATGAAGAGTCTCCGAGGACAGTCCACCTACTACAACGCTTACTGCGCTCATCACACTGAAGGTAGGCCCCGTTCATGACTTTGGCGGCGTGAATACGACATTAATTACTTGGAAGTACGCGAATGGGGTTGGCAACTCAAAAATATTCAATAGAGAGACTCAAAATCCAACTTTATTTAATACACGTAAAGATACTCATTTCACCGATGACACGACGAAGCCACACATTTTAATAGCGACTCAAAATCTAAGTATATACTTACTACTCGAAAAGATACAAATTTCCAGGACCGTCTCGTCACGTCGCGTCTCGGTATAAGAATCTACTATTACTACTTATCCACCAGACTTCGGGCACCGTCCGTTCGTCCCTCGCGTCAAGAAGCTGCGCCCTTGCTCCGAGTTGTACGAGAAGAAGGAGGAAGAGGTGGCGCTTCCACCAGCACCGCCCAAGCTGGCCATGAAAGACACGGAGCTCATGAAGGTGGCCAAGGAACTGTATGACACAGACCAGGACACACCCACACTTCAGCCATTGCCCACGCATTTGAGGAGTTAGTGTCATTTATTTATACTTACAGATTTCTAAGAGCCAATTGTAAAAGCCAGGGTATTTTTTTTTACCTAGAGCTTACCCTGCGCTCTAAAAGGCTCTTTAGTTAGTCTCGTAAAATCATCAAATGAGTCCTTTGGCCCTGGGTTGATCGGCAGCGGAACTGACTGTCAGACTCGTACTGACTAAAATCCACGGTGTTCCTTCGATAGTTCTTAACGATCAAGGGTCACGGTTGCTTGTTTAGAGTCCCGCGACCCCGACAGGCATTGGCCCTCTGTGCAGGCCCCGTTAAAGCCTAAAAGGCCTTTGGTCTAAAATTATTAAAATAGGCTTCATCATTCCATTGCCAAAAAAATGAATAGACCATTTCACGAATTTTATCGAAACACTTATTACAATTTTGCTAAAATAGCTTTTTCAGACCCCTGACCGTTTTATTTTTGTTACAAAAATCATCACAACTGTCAGGATACTTGTAGTTTAAAAATAACCTTGGTTTCAACAACTCGGACTTTCAGTAGCTCTTTTGCTGGTGTGTACGACTCAATTTAAGCAGAGTTCCTGATAATTTAAAGATTATAAATTATAAGGCTTATCTATGGGTAGATAGAGAGTATAGTAGAGTAGTGGTATGAGTATTTTAATTATGTTAAAAATTAGATATTGTTGTAACTAAGTGAATTTAACATTAATATCTTAGAAAATACATAAGTAGTATTAAAGTATTACTTCTATACAATACATATAAATGAAGTTAATATTAGGTAGATAGTCAACATTGTTGCATGAACTTACGTAGCTGCTACGTAGGTATTAACCTTATTTCGAATAATTAAAAAACTTTAATTTGTAAACTTTTGTTGGCATTCGAACTTGGAGTTTGAAATGACAAAAGCAGTACCTTGAAAGGATTCTTGGTAGAAGTTAATAATTTGGTTAGAAAGTTTCAATGTCAGGTCAGACGTGATTCGATGTCGTTACAAAAGCCGCATCATTACGTTCAGTAAATTATAAGTGATTTTTACAATGCTATGGTAGCAGCGGCATCAGTTCCTGTTAGCCTTGGAAAATTGTAGGAAGATAATGAAAGCTAAATGAATTAAAATTTGTTGCTAAAGAGTCAAGAAATAAAAGCCTTGTGCTTAATGTTGTCAATAAAAACAAATAATTTGCTATTTAACACTATCAATATATTAAAAATCGAATTATGCCGTCATTTAGAGTTTTGCAAAATAAGGACACGTATTTTTTCTTTTGTATATTCGGATATTCCTCACCGGACACGGAAGTTTCGGGAGGTTCCTGTGTCTGATAGGGAGGGAAGAAACGCCTGGGTGTCACCACTGCGAGGATCGTCCGGAGGACACGGTGGAGCATACGGTGCAGGACTGCCCCGCTTGGGCAGAGCACCACCGTGTCCTCACGACGGCGATAGGCGGAGACCTCTCGCGCCCGGCATTGGTCGAGGCCATGCTGCGGGGCGAGACGGAGTGGGAAGCGGTCGCCTCCTTCTGCGAAGCAGTCATGCTCGTGAAAGAGGAGGCGGGCCGCCTGAGGGAGAGGACAGCGTCCTCCCTCCACCCCAGCCGCAGTGGTAGACGCCCACGGCGTGGGACGTCGCAAGACGATCTCCGGCCACCGTAGGCGCGGGCATGCGGGCGGCGAGTAATGGGCGACTCGCAGCCCGACTATGGACCATGCCCGGGTCGACGAAGCGTTGTGTTCCACGCGCGCCTCATAGAGTGTCAGCATATTGACGGGGCCTGTAGAGGGCCAAAGCCTGCCGGGGTTGCGGAACTCACAAATTACCGTGACCCCGGTACGTAAAGGGCTATTGAAGGACACCGTGCATTTTAGTCAGTACAAGTCTGACAGTCCCTCCCGCCCTGCCCTGGGTGGGAGGACTCATTTGATGATTTTACCACGATAAAAAAAAAAAGTGTAACGTACATTTTGAAAGCGTCGTTTCTCCGTCAATTTTGGTTTACGTATCAAAAGAAAAAATACGGGTCGAATATTATTTGATAATCTAACTGACTAATTAGATTTTTTTTGTCTCCTTCAATTCTAATAGTCCAGTCATTCTCTACCCATTTAGTAGGTGAATTATATTATCATCGACTGCGTCTCTGACACCTTTATACTGAGACTAGAGTCAAGAGCTAACACCTGTGTATGTCTAAAATAAAAATAAAAAAACATTTTTTTTATTCACAAGGGATTCATGAGAGAAAACATGCTTCTAAATGCAACTGTGTGTCTGTAGGTACGTTCAGTTTAGGATTTTTATTAGGTACATACGATAAGATGCACAGAAAAGTTCCTTTTCTATGCAGCTTAATATACCTATTACATTGATATAAAGTAATTTAGAATGAAATATATGTGATATGGAATTATAGGAGAATTTAGCGAGCACAAGGCTGTTTCTGCAACTATTTTCTTCCCAATTGTCTGATTTGCGAATAATGCACAATATACAATGTGTAACAAATTGTTTTGTTTTGCAAACGGACGGACCATTGACGCAAGTGAGTATTTAATTGTTATGAACAAACAAACAGCACATGCTGTGATATTTTTGTTAACACACGGCTAATTCCATCGACTTCCTTTTACAATGTTTGTTTTGCTAATTGTTTTATGTTTTCATTTAGTTAACGATATTCTTGGAGCATGAGTTTTGATATTAATACGATTTTGTTTGGCTCGTGCTTGAATTATTTAGATTGTAGTTTGTCGTATAAAGTAGCTAAGTATTTCCTGTGAAAGTATGTAGATGTAGATCACGTCGTTCATTTGTAGTGATGCTGTCGTTGAATTCTGCATCACCATGCTCGTTGGTCGCGTGTGGTCGCGTTAGCAACGCGTGCCTTAAGCGATGCATACACGAGACAAAGGCGATAAAAACGCGCGTCAGTATCGCTATTGTTCAGATACAAACGCGCGATTTTTTCTCACGACGTTTTGGAAACGATGACTGGAAAACGAACGGAGAGTATCGCGTGTTTACATAGCGATTAAAGCGCGACAGCATCGCATATTATCGGCACAGAATTTAGATAACGTGGGGGAAGTTATACAACCAGGTCGCATTATCACGGCCATTTTACTTATGCATCGTTTCAAAATGTCGCCCCTAGTGTTTGAAATATAAAGCATATAAAGTAGCAAGGGCAGTATGGAGGGAGCGACTGCCGCAACCGAGGTTCGGGGACGCCGCAATCGCGGCGGTAAGACCCCTCCTTGAGGAGTGGCTGGATAGGCGTCACGGCGTTCTTACCTACCGCATGACGCAGGTCCTCACCGGACACGGAAGTTTCGGGAGGTTCCTGTGTCTGATAAGGAGGGAAGAAACGCCTGGGTGTCACCACTGCGAGGATCGTCCGGAGGACACGGAGCATACGGTGCAGGACTGCCCTGCTTGGGCAGAGCACCGCCGTGTCCTCACGACGGCGATTGGCGGAGACCTCTCGCGCCCGGCATTGGTCGAGGCCATGCTGCGGGGCGAGACGGAGTGGGAAGCGGTCGTCTCCTTCTGCGAAGCAGTCATGCTCGCGAAGAAGGAGGCGAGCCGCGTGAGGGGGAGGACAGCGTCCTCCCTCCACCCCAGCTGCAGTGGTGGACGCCCACGGCGTCGGACGTCGCAAGACGATATCCGGCCACCGTAGGCGCGGGCATGCGGGCGGCGAGTAATGGGCGACTCGGTGTCCGACCATGGACCATGCCCGGGTCGTCGCGCGTTGTGTTCCACACGCGCCTCAAGGAGTGTCAGCATAATGACGAGGCCTGTAGAGGGCCATAGCCTGCCGGGGTCGCGGGACTTTCCCATTACCGAAACCCCGGTACGTAAAGGGCTAGTGAAGGACACCGTGGATTTTAGTCAGTACAAGTCTGACAGTCCCTCCCGCCCTGCCCTGGGTGGGAGGACTCATTTGATGATTTTACCACGATAAAAAAATAAAAATAAAGTAGCAAGTTACACAAGACACGAATATTAAAGCAATAAACAAGATTATTACCTTGCATGCCGCTGTTTTTACTGGTGGCCAATATTACGTAGATATTGTAAAACAAGGTACTCGAAGGTGTATAATTCCGCTTTAACGTCACGACACTCGTGTGTTTGTGGATTGTCACGATATTATGTGCTTGGTTTTCCATAAAACTGAGGGTAGGTAATTTATAAGAATGTACAACTTGTATTTTGACATACATCTTCTGATTTCTATGGACTATGCTATTGCATATAGTATATACTATTGTCAAAGAATTTAATGTATGAATCTCTCATCTACCATATGATTGCATTTCGCGTGCATACCTAATATTTACACTACATTCAGCTCAAGTCCACCATGTACATTAAATCGACGTCACTATCGATCCGAAATTATAAAAAGATGGTATTTACGCTCCACTAGAGGACGTCCGACCCTGAAGCCTTTCTCAAACAGACCCGCGTGACGAATGCAAAGCGAGGCGTTTTTATTTGTAATGTAAGGAATTGTTTGAATGCAGTCACATAGAAAAGCGAAAGCGATCCGATAGCGTGACAGAACTATCGGACTGACGTCTCGCTTCGGTTCGGAATCGCTTCGGAAACGCTTCGCTTTCGCCTGTCTGTTTGACAAAGTCATGAGAGATGCTACCCACAAAAAAAAGCCGAGACAATTTATCAGGGCAAATTATTATTTATCGGAATTAAGTTTAATTCCAACTGTTCGAGCTCGACTTCGAATTATTCTAGGGGCGAGTGGTCCGCGATCTATCTGTCCATGTGTGTCAGGGCTTCTGAGTCGAGTTGTCGGGCTGGATTTGTCGTAGCATCGAAATAACATTATTTTCCTTCCACAGTACTCGGCTACACGCGTCCAAATCTGTGGCACACCGGTATCAGTGACTACCAGGGAGGCATAGCTCGGTTGGCGTACGAAATGATCCGTGATGATCGTATTCCGAGGTATCATGCTCACAACGGTTGCCGACCCAGGTGGGGGCTGCCACCAGAGGAAGAGAGGCAACCGGAGCTGGATGGGGTGCCCTACGATGGAGAGAGGCTGTTTTAGAGTAACTGGTTGTGGTTTTTTTTTGTTGAAAAGATGCGATGAAGATATTATGAAGTATTTTTGTGGTGTTCCGTGGAAGGATACTGTCGAGTTTTGGGAAACATTTTCTCCCATTTAAACTTGGAATATTCGGTACATGAAAGCTGAAAATCCAAGAAAATTTTAAATAGTATTTTGTTTCCAGTAGCTGCTAGATTTTGTTAATTGAAAATTGTTTGTGATAGGATAAATTGTTTTTAGACTTTCTTTGTATCCATTTGTTCTTTTTTACAGTAAACATTATCTTAAGCCAGTATCATAAATGGTCGTTTTAATTTTTATATCATAAGTACTCCTTGTGAAAATACCGCAGGTTCAAAATAGCCAACTCTGTTTTTTGCCGATGGTATTGTGAGAAGACGTTCTATTAAAAGAAAATAAATTCAATTAATATAATCTACTCTGAAATACTTCAAAAATTCTTGAATTGATGATCGGGTTTAAATTTTCATAACTCTGAGGAATTTATAACAGTAATTACTACATTGTAATACTTCGTTTTGCGTACCAGGCAAACATGAGCTATTGAGAGGTGAACGTTCACTGTAGCCAAGCACACTCAATTTTAAAGTTAGTAGCTAGTTTACTTGCTACGATATCACGGTCCGTAGCAAGTTACCGTAGACTTGTAGCAAAGTGCTACGCTTGTAGGCTGTAGAAAATAATGATATAAATCATAGATTTCTTGTTGCTAACCATCACGTTTTAGGTGTGGATTTACATTTACGAATGGACTAACTGGCAGTTATTGCGCGATGCGGACCACGGTTTTATGATATTCCAACATATCCTCTGAGTCCACCCACCCTGGGTAGAAGCGAAAGGGACTGTCCTTTAATAGCCTTTTACGTTCCATGGTCACGGTTATCTGCATAGGCCATGAGCCATAGGGATAGTCACATGTATTGAAATAAATACATGTAGTAAAATTCGCAGTCTGATTGTACGTGTTTAATTAATTCTTGTTAAGGTAAAAACAAGTATCTTTTTTATAGGTACTGACTTTTAATAAAACAAGCATCCGAAACAAAAACATCTCTTAAAAATATTTTATATCTTTACAAGTTTACTGAAAACGGATGCAAATGGCTTACAGAGATTTGTTCTGTCCAGACATAATTAATTTAAATCACACTTTTTTGTACTGCTCTTATAAAGGTACATTATTCCATTTTGTGAAAGATTCACCTAATTTACACGTAGGTATAAACACTTTTCATCTTTAGTTAAAAACACTTTTCATCTTTTCACTAGTTTTCTTTGATATTTCGTGTTTCTGACTCATTTTAATGTCCCACACTGATAAATTGACGTTTATGATCTCGAGTGAGACTTCAAAAGTACTAAAGTCAAGCCTTGTTAAACAACAGAGTTTGCATAAAATATAAAAGGTGTTGAAAATCAATCTTTCAATGCACTATAAACGGAAAATTACGAGTTTTGAGAAGAAAAGGATATTGTTGAAGTGTTGATAAAGTACAAATTGTGTTTATTTGGGAACAAGGAAATCTCTGACAAAGGAACGTTTAAGCCACGTGTTCAGTCATTGTCGAGGAGGCAAAAAATTTACTTTTATTTCATGTAAAAATTCAAGAGTACCTTATGAGCGTCTCGCTGTCCGACCATGGACACGCGCGCCTCAAGCATAGTCAGCATAGTGACGAGGCCTGTAGAGGGCCAATGCCTGTTGGGGTTGCGGGACTTACAAATTACCCTGGTTGCCTCCTACATTGTCTTTCCAGGATTGGCTTTGCCCAGAAAGAGGCATACAGCATAAAAACTCAAGGCCCTTTTTTCTAAAATACAGTGATATTTTACATCCGGATCGCCAGTTGATGTTGCTTCAAAAATGTATTTTTTTTTCTCTGATCTCTCTTGCTCTTAACCTACACTCCAAAAAGTCTGGACGCAGCGGAGATAATTTATCTGGCCAGTTGCCAAGTGCACTTCCATTGTCATTACCCACATGAAACTGCGTCCGCGCAGGTGACGCGTCGTTCGTTTGTTTTGCTTCTCTTGTTATCTGTCATTGGCCTAGCTCGGGAACCTGGTGGTCTTTTTGGTTATTGGTCGCGGATTTATTTAGGCCTGAGTCAGGACTAGTCTTTGGAGGGAGTGTGTCTATTTGAAGAATGCTTTTGATGTTTGCGTCAGGCACTAGTTGTCTTTTTATTTATGCTGAATTGGGTCTGTTTGGCACTGTCGTGAAGCATTTTTTTAAATTTTTTGATAAATGCGTCCTCCCACCCTGGGCTGAGCGGAAGGTATTGTCAGACTCGTACTGACAAAAATCCACGGTGTCCTTCAATAGCCCGTTACGTTCCGGGTTCACGGTAATTCGTGAGTCCCGCGACCCCGGCAGGCTTTGGCCATCTAGAGGGGGGCCCCGTCATTTTGCTGACACTTTTTGAGGCGCGCGTGGAACACAACGCGCCGTCGACCCAGGCATGGGCCATGGTCAGACAGCGAGTTGCCCATTACTCGCTGCCCGCATACCCGCGCCTACGGTATCCGGAGATCGTCTGCCGACCTCCGTCGCCGTGGGCGTCTACCACTGCGACTGGGGTGGAGGAAGGACGCTGCCCTCTCCCTCACGCGGCCCTCCTCCTCCTTCGCGAGCATGACTGCTTCGCAGAAGGAGGCGACCGCTTCCCACTGTGTCTCGCTCCCGAAACTTTGTCCGGTGAGGACCTGCGTCATGCGGTAGGTCAGAACGCCGTGACGCCTGTTCAGCCACTCCTCTAGAGGGGTCTTACCGCCGCGATTGCGGCATGTCCGACATAGTTTTACCCTAAGAGATTTTTGTGATCCTGTAGTAAACTTAAGCTGATTAAAATGGATGAATAAAGAGTGCAGTCCTTACGGCTACAAACGTGGGGTCTTTAAATCAAGAGTGAATAGGTTACTTCTTGGCAAGCGTACTTCACCGTCGATCACATCTTCGCTTAGCAACTGGCGAGTTAGTAGTGAAACGCGAGCCTGTTGCTCAAAAAATAAATCTTTAAAACTAAACAAAAAATTTCTGGTCTTCAAGATGCCTCTTGATAATAATTCTTAGTTTGGGATGCAGTTATTGTTCTTCGCTTTCCTGCAAAGCTTTTAATTTCAACGGATGTGTGTAAAAGAGTACCTGAAAAAGAACGGTGATTTCGGTATTTCTTTTAACTTAATGCATTTTATTTACAGCCATTTTATGGATTTCAGTAAAAAGGTAAATGTTAGTAACCACATCAAACCGAATTTAACGGCGCATGATGTTTGATCTCTAAATACGGATGCTGCATGCCAAAAGTGCATTGTTTTATTGTTCAAATAAACCTGTTTTGAATAACTTCATACGCACCAAAATTAAAATAATTGTGCTATATTTGTGTGAGATTCAAACAGGTGTTTTGGTGAAGGTTTATTTGAAAGATCTAAGGATTTATACACATGCATAAAGTCATGCCTTTTTCATTTAAAGTAGAAATTATAGTCTTCTTAGTAAAATGTGGCCACCTACGATGGTGTGGTCAATATCAAACTATAAAATTGATCGACTTTCTCGTGGGACAAAAACTTATTGATTGATATTTTTTTCGTTACTCCGACGTTAGTCCCATGGAGTTCAGGAGGCCATTGGTTCAATGTTGATGCTTTATCACACATCCATAAATATAGTTCAACTTATATGATACACCCTGTATGAAAACTTTACCCGTAAGATTTATGAGTTCCACCAAGAGGTCAATCACCCGTGCTCTCAATCCACTTAAAGAACTTAGGTACTAAATCAAATCATGGTCATAACTTCGTTGATTCTTGTACGAAGAATAATAAAATTGATATAAAAGTAATAGACCGTGAAAATGATTCAGGAAGCATTTGAGCACATGAAAGCAAATTCAATAAGTATTTTAGTAGGTAAACCTATAAAAGAATATCATACGAGTGTCTTGACTTCAGTTAACAAGCAAAACTGAAATTCAGATTTAAAAAGTCTTTGAAGTAAATTTCTTTTAGATATCCATTTTTTGTCAAGTGACAGTCAAAGAGTTTAGAATTAGAAATAGCTCGCTGAAATACGAGCTTCGAGTTTCAGTCACTGTCAAAATGTACAAAATTAATTAAATACCGGATTGCAGAAACGTTATTAATTATATTTCATCATTGATATTACATAACGACGAAATAGCTGACCTACAAGTGCAAAAATGTTTGAATTTCTATACTATTTTATTTAGTGCATATGTCAGACTTGTACTGACTTGAAATTTTTGGTGATACTTCAATAGCCCTTTAAGTTTCAGGGTTACGGTGAACTGATGAGACAGCCCTGTCACCCCAATTTCTATGTCCTTAAGATTCATCATTGTGTATTTATGAGGTTCAGAACGGTAAAGTAACATTATCATTTATCCAATGTAACCAGTGAAGTGCGAGTCGGACTCGCGCATAAAGAGTTCCGTAGCAGCAAGTAACATAATATAAAAGTTTTTGTAGTTGGTTGTAACTTTGCAAGGTAAATTGCGGTTTACGATTTATGACGTATTAAAAGCGCTATTTTTTCGTAGTCACCCGACTACGAAAAAAGTTTAGTTAATTTTAACTTATTTTTTATTTATACTTTTTTGGGGTTATATTATTTTTCAATGTGATTATGATAAATTTCTCAATTCAAATGACATATATTCAGAAATGAAGAATAGAATACCACAATAAGAAACTCAAACACAATACAACGAGTACGGCGACGCCTATAATAAGTAGGGCGACGCCTATAACGAGTAGGGCGACGCCAATAATAAGTAGGGCGACGCCAATAATAAGTAGGGCGACGCCAATAACGAGTATTACGACGCCAATAATAAGTAGGGCTACGCCTATTACGAGTAGGGCGACGCCTATAACGAGCAGGGCGACACCTATAATAAGTAAGGCGACGCCTATAATAAGTAGGGCGACGCCTATAACGAGTAGTGCGACGCCTATAATAAGTAGGGCGACGCCAATAACGAGTAGGGCGACGCCAATAACGAGTATTGCGACGCCAATAATAAGTAGGGCGACGCCTATAATAAGTAAGGCGACGCCTATTACGAGTAGGGGACGCCTATAATAAATAGGGTGACGCCTTTAACGAGTAGGGCGACGCCTATAATAAGTAGGGCGACGCCTATAATAAGTAGGGCGACGCCAATAACGAGTAGTGCGACGCCTATAATAAGTAGGGCGACGCCTATATTAAGTAGGGCGACGCCTATAACGAGTAGGGCGACGCCAATAATGAGTAGGGCGACGCCTATAACGAGTAGGGCGACGCCTATAATAAGTAAGGCGACGCCTATAATAAGTAGGGCGACGCCTATAACGAGTAGTGCGACGCCTATAATAAGTAGGGCGACGCCAATAACGAGTAGGGCGACGCCAATAACGAGTATTGCGACGCCAATAATAAGTAGGGCGACGCCTATAATAAGTAAGGCGACGCCTATTACGAGTAGGGGACGCCTATAATAAATAGGGTGACGCCTTTAACGAGTAGGGCGACGCCTATAATAAGTAGGGCGACGCCTATAATAAGTAGGGCGACGCCAATAACGAGTAGTGCGACGCCTATAATAAGTAGGGCGACGCCTATATTAAGTAGGGCGACGCCTATAACGAGTAGGGCGACGCCAATAATGAGTAGGGCGACGCCTATAACGAGTAGGGCGACGCCTATAGCGAGTAGGGCGACGCCAATAACGAGTAGGGCGACGCCTATAGCGAGTAGGGCGACGCCAATAACGAGTAGGGCGACGCCAATAACGTGTAAGGCGACGCCTATAATAAGTAGGGCGACGCCAATAATAAATAGGGCGACGCCCATAATGAGTAGGGCGACGCCTATAACGAGTAGGGCGACGCCAATAGCGAGTAGGGCGACGCCAATAACGAGTAGGGCGACGCCAATAACGAGTAGTGCGACGCCTATAATAAGTAGGGCGACGCCTATATTAAGTAGGGCGACGCCAATGACGAGTAGGGCGACAACTACAACGAGAAGGGCGACGCCAATAACGAGTAGGGCGACGCCAATAACGAGTAGGGCGACGCCTATAATAAGTAGAGCGACGCCAATAATAAATAGGGCGACGCCAATAATAAGTAGGGCGACGCCAATAATAAATAGGGCGACGCCAATAATGAGTAGGGCGACACCTCTATAACGAGAAGGGCGACGCCAATAACGAGTAGGGCGACGCCAATAACGAGTAGGGCGACGCCTATAATAAAAAGGGCGACGCCAATAATAAATAGGGCGACGCCAATAATGAGTAGGGCGACGCCTATAACGAGTAGGGCGACGCCAATAGCGAGTAGGGCGACGCCAATAACGAGTAGGGCAACGCCTATAACGAGTAGGGCGACGCCAATAACGAGTAGGGCGACGCCTATAATAAGTAGGGCGACGCCAATAGCGAGTAGGGCGACGCCAATGACGAGTAGGGCGACGCCAATAACGAGTAGGGCGACGCCTATAATAAGTAGGGCGACGCTAATAATAAATAGGGTGACGCCAATAACGAGTAGGGCGACGCCTATAATGAGTAGGGCGACGCCAATAATAAATAGGGCGACGCCAATAATGAGTAGGGCGACGCCTATAACGAGTAGGGCGACGCCAATAATAAATAGGGCGACGCCAATAATGAGTAGGGCGACGCCTATAACGAGTAGGGCGACGCCGATAATAAGTAGGGCGACGCCTACAATAAGTAGGGCGACGCCAATAATGAGTAGGGCGACGCCTATAACGAGTAGGGCGACGCCAATAATAAATAGGGCGACGCCAATAATGAGTAGGGCGACGCCTATAACGAGTAGGGCGACGCCGATAATAAGTAGGGCGACGCCTACAATAAGTAGGGCGACGCCAATAACGAGTAGGGCGACGCCAAAACCGAGTAGTGCGACGCCTGTAATAAGTAGGGCGACGCCTATATTAAGTAGGGCTACGCCTATTTTAAGAAGGGCGACGCCTACAACGAGAAGGGCGACGCCAATAACGAGTAGGGCGACGCCAATAACGAGTAGGGCGACGCCTACAATAAGTAGGGCGACGCCAATAACGAGTAGGGCGACGCCTATAATAAGTAGGGCGACGGCAATAATAAATAGGGCGACGCCAATAATGAGTAGGGCGACGCCTATAACGAGTAGGGCGACGCCAATAACGAGTAGTGCGACGCCTATAGTTAGTAGGGCGACGCCTATAGTAAGTAGGGCGACGCCTATAGTAAGTAGGGCGACGCCTATAACGAGTAGGGCGACGCCAATAATAAATAGGGCGACGCCAATAATAAATAGGGCGACGCCAATGACGAGTAGGGCGACAACTACAACGAGAAGGGCGACGCCAATAACGAGTAGGGCGACGCCAATAACGAGTAGGGCGACGCCAATAACGAGTAGGGCGACGCCAATAACGAGTAGGGTGACGCCTATAATAAGTAGGGCGACGCCAATAATAAATAGGGCGACGGCAATAATGAGTAGGGCGACGCCTATAACGAGTAGGGCGACGCCTATAACGAGTAGGGCGACGCCAATAATAAATAGGGCAACGCCAATAATGAGTAGGGCGACGCCTATAACGAGTAGGGCGACGCCGATAATAAGTAGGGCGACGCCAATAATAAGTAGGGCGACGCCTATATTAAGTAGGGCGACGCCAATAACGAGTAGGGCGACGCCTACAATAAGTAGGGCGACGCCTATAACGAGTAGGGCGACGCCTATAACGAGTAGGGCGACGCCAATAACGAGTAGGGCGACGCCTATAATAAGTAGGGCGACGCCAATAGCGAGTAGGGCGACGCCAATGACGAGTAGGGCGACGCCAATAACGAGTAGGGCGACGCCTATAATAAGTAGGGCGACGCTAATAATAAATAGGGTGACGCCAATAACGAGTAGGGCGACGCCTATAATGAGTAGGGCGACGCCAATAATAAGTAGGGCGACGCCTATAACGAGTAGGGCGACGCCAATAACGAGTAGGGCGACGCCAATAACGAGTAGTGCGAGGCCTATATTAAGTAGGGCGCCGCCTATATTAAGTAGGGCGACGCCTACAACGAGAAGGGCGACGCCAATAACGAGTAGGGCGACGCCAATAACGAGTAGGGCGACGCCTATAATAAGTAGGGCGACGCCAATAATAAATAGGGCGACGCCAATAATGAGTAGGGCGACGCCTATAACGAGTAGGGCGACGCCAATAGCGAGTAGGGCGACGCCAATAACGAGTAGGGCGACGCCAATAATGAGTAGGGCGACGCCAATAACGAGTATTGCGACGCCTATAATAAGTAGGGCGACGCCTATTACGAGTAGGGCTACGCCTATATCGAGCAGGGCGACGCCTATAACGAGCAGGGCGACGCCTATAATAAGTAAGGCGTCGCCTATAACGTGTAGGGCGACGCCAACAATGAGTAGGTCTAAACTAGTCTTAGTACGAAG
This sequence comes from Agrotis puta, assembly GCA_943136025.2. Taxonomy (NCBI): domain Eukaryota; kingdom Metazoa; phylum Arthropoda; class Insecta; order Lepidoptera; family Noctuidae; genus Agrotis; species Agrotis puta. Next base: position 1,033,506 of record OW964181.2, read on the forward strand.
TAGGCATTACGCTACGAAAACTCTTTCACTCGTTATAGTAATGAAATTGATTTTTTTCTCCGGTTATTAAAATACTTACCAGTCAAAATTACATAGATTGTATAAATAAATAAATATTCCACAACTATCACACAACGCCATCTAGTCCCATACTAAGCAGAGCTTGTGTTATGGGTACTAGACAACTGATAAACATACTTATATATTTCTAAATACATACAAATTATAGATAAATTACAGTATGTTCCTCTATCGCTTCTAAAACAGACAAAGCCTGCGTAAACTAATATAATTTCATCAGAACATTACTAACACAATCTACTGAGGAAGAAGTGACTCTCATTTCGTCGAACGAGTTCTGTTCTATATCACTGATTTCCCAGAAATTTCAATGGACTTCAAATTTTTGAGAAGCTCAAGATTTGTTGCAATGTTTTAAGAGAAAATTTAATGTTGCCGGTTTTAAATCATACTAAATAAGATGGCCGAAGTGATATATTGAGTGTTCTTCGCCTTTAGGACAAAGAACATGATGCCACATAGTTTTAAGAAACATTTATTACGTAAGCAGAGTTTGAGGAAATAAGCTGTGAAAATTCAACATTTTTATAAAATTGTCTGAACTTGTGTGAGGTCGTTTCTCTTGAATTTCTTTATTAAGATTGTTTTCTGTTTTATTTTAGATGAGACTTAATTCCGCTTAAGTTATTTTTAATTGTTTGACTGAGTTAAAAGTTGGTTCAGGGAAACCTGATTGCAATCTAACCCAGTTTTGATTTTCATGAATCATGTGGGTCTTTGACATAGGTGTATGTATTTACTTGTAACATAAAATATTTTATTTAGACACGTAAAGGTACATAGTACACGAGAAACTTAAAAAGTATGCATCACAACAATATAGTGTACATTCAAAATTGTTGGCTAAAGCTGTGCTCTCCAAGCAAGATCACTAATGCCTTTGTCAAACAGACAGGCGAGTCCGAAGCGATAACGAACCGATACAAAACATCAGTCCGATAGTTCTGTCACGCTATCGGATCGCTTTCACTTTTCTATGTGACAGGATTCAAACAATTCCATACATTACAAATAAAAACGCCTCGCTTCGCATTCGTCACGCTTGTCTGTTTGACAAAGGCTTAAGTGATCTAAAATGAGGTGAGACAAAATCAAGATACACCTTAGGTGAAGATATTCTTGATCTTACCAAAGCTCTGAACAAAATAAAGAGTCTTAAAACACATAACCCTTGAAACAAAAACATCTTTCTCATGAACGTGTGTTATGGTGTAATAACTGTCTGCGTCTTTAATCTTTACTTCCGAAATAACATTGACATTGAGAGCTTTGAATTGAAACTGATCTCATCGGCGCGGGTGCAGGGGCCGTACCACCACCTCCCAGCGGTAGGTACTGTATTGCCTACAGGTAGAAATAATGAACATCGTCGAATCAGATAATATATGAAACGTCACATAGGTACAGGTAGCGTATTCGTATATGTTCGCTCTACAAAACCGAAACGTTTTTCGGCTGAATTTTTCGCCGGTACTTATATCTGAAATGTATTCTTTTTCTTAAACAATATTTATTGGTGCACTGCGTAATAGTGAATAATCAATCCCATCACATAAAAGTTACTTACAGTAGAGGAAATAGAAAAGTCGCTCGATTTGTGTAATTCGAATAGAGTTACATTAACATTCTAGTTTGAGATTGATGGCGAGGCTCATGGCGAGGTTGTCAACAAATCATTATTACAAAAACTATCATTGCACACTGAATGCAATACTCAACACTTAACTCCTACATTACAGGCGAATGCTCCTCGTGAATCACCCGAGCATTTTAAAGACTGCTCAAATAAGTGGTGGCAGACACCCAGACCTCGGTCGAGGACATATCTGGCCCTGTCCTCAGACGAGGACACGAGTGCTTGTTTATCATCCAAATGTTCTGTATCACTCTCAGTTGTATCATATCAACCGTGCTTTTGTTAATGTTATCAATTTGGGTTTTAGGATCAAAGTGAGCTTTGATGTGGGATTTTGGGAGATTGTAAACTGGGAAGCTGAGCTGGGACATAGGATACGGACGCATTCTTAAAAAGCTCAGAAAATCCTTATGCACGTGATGCAACTAAACCTGTATGTTGAGTATAGGTTGTATAATGTTCTATTCTCCTTGCGATGACGCGTCTTTTTTATTTTGCAGTGACGATTACCACTCTTGCGCATGCAATGAATCAACTAAGGAAAATCAGTTAGTAATTTTTCATAGACATTGCTGTACGATATACCACCTACGTTCATTACAACATTCAATATGAGATACATGCAACTAATGTTAGGTGGCTTCACCTGTAGAAAACTTAATATGCATGAAACAGAATTTTGGCAAGAATACTGGAACAAACTGCCATTTACAATATCAGTCACGATCAGCTAGGATTGTATCATCTCCGTCGAAAATAAAGTCATTAAAATAGACGACTCCATCAAAACTACTGAAACTAATCCCCATGTCATTTAAATAACTCGGAAACTAGAGCTTCCACGACATCAAGAAACTAGGTTCATCGTCTACGATCCAGTTTCGTGATTAGCCATTCTCTTTGCTGTCAAACGAATAATTATTGTGATACTATTTTAGATACGTTTTCACAGAACTCGCCGACAAGCGTGTCAACATAAATATCCCAACGTCGCATCGTCTAGCGCAGGCACAGCCCGACGTCTGAACACTGGCGGACCACTCTCGACCATTGTCCTCAGTCCAATTCCGTATGAACCTTCGTAAGCTTTGTATAGCATCGATATCAACCGTATTATAAGACCAACATCAAAATAACACCATTTTATGTGGCATTAACTCAAGCCAAAACAACGTTGGCTCAATTGTGCGACACCAACGCGACAAAATACAATACTACCAATTTGAACCGCAATGTAAACAAGCTGTGGTGTATCGAAATGGCTCGTCAGAATGTTGGCGTGTTTGCCAAACGTTGGCGGTGACGTCGGCTGGCACCCGCTGGCACGTCGCCGCCAGTTTCAGTGGCACCCGCGCGTGCGCCGGCCGAACCGCCCTCCAGTTTTTCCGCCCAAGCAACCGCGAGTGACACTTGAATTTTTTGAAAATCGAATTACCGCGTTCGAAACAGTTTGGAATACCGCAGTGGTTTAGTAAAACAGTCAGTGGTGTACAAGTGATTATGATCAAGTTTTATCGATACATCCATACTGTCCTGTGACTGGATACGATTGATTTGTTTTCACTAGTGTCCGGTTTCCACATCCGCGGAAGATTTCGCTCGGACGCCATGGTAATATCTTTCATTTATTTATGTATGCATTAGAACTAAATCTAGTCGTAAATCTGGCTTACCGACCTGGACTGGTGCAAAGACCTAAAGTCTAAACACTTATTTATAAGTTTTATTGGTTGTGTGATCAACTGAGCGATGCATGCAGATTTTACTGGAGTCGTCAACAAGTTGATGACACGTTTGTGTGACGTTTACGAAGTCTATGAGTTTTTTAATTTGATTTATGGGCAAAATTATAACATATTATTATGATATTATATTCTGCCATTGAGCAATCTATTTGGGAGCTAATAAACTTTACTGTAATATTAAAACACAAGCTAATTGTTATATTTAATGTTACATTCTTGTAAAGAATAGAAAATTTCAAAAATCGACATGGTCTTTAAAGAACTTTCCGTTTTGTGCTACACAGACGCCTGATTCTCTTTCAAATTATTAAAAAAGCTAGGCGTGCAAATAAAACTTCTTTTGTCAGTGGCCAACTTCCATAGCCAGGGTTTTGGCATAATAAACCCAATAGCCTTGAAAATACCAACTCTTCAAACTAATCACCTTTTGTCTCAAGACTATCCATGTTTAATTGCTACAAGTGAAGTCATGCTACCGTCTACATGTATTTTAAAACCCTCCATTGTTCTTTTGAATTTTTATTTTGTTTCTTAAACTCAGTACAATAGAATGTTCTATCTAAACATTCATATAAAGATTAAATAGGCATCTAAAGAAGCTAGTCAAAGATTTGTTATAATTATTAAAATTAATAGATTTTTATTAAGTACCTAGTTTTTTATGTAAATAGATTTTAAAGACATTATAACAAGATGAGGTCGGTGTTTCGTACCTGGGTCTACTCTTTTAGTCCGTCAACGAAAATACGGGCCCGTACTCGAAGCTTTTGAGTGAACCCTACTAAATGTTAGTAGGTTCAGCCAAGACTACAGGTTTTGTGCTGAGATAATAGTACCCCCTGACTACTCTGAGAATAAACAGTCAAAACAACGTCAGAGGTCTCTTAAAGTCCTCACAATTTATTATTTAATTAAATTGATCTGAGGATTATGTAGGTTTTCGTCTGGGGCGGTCTTTTGAAGAAAGAGCCATAAAGGTATGACTGGATTTGTTCAGTCAATGCAAGCATGTATCACTGTAGGAATGGATCAAGTCAGAATTTGATCTCTTTGATTACTACTCCTCCTTTTTATATCGTGGTAAAGTCTTCAAATGAGTCCTCTCCCCCAGGGTGGGACGGAATGGACTGTCAGACTTGTAGTGACTAAAATCCTTTCAGTCAGTACAAGTCTGACAGCCTTTCACATTCCAGGGTCACTGTTATCTGACAAGACAGATCCTCGACCCCGGCTGGCTCTATGGGGGCTACGTCAGATATTAATAATCTTCTGGCTTTAAAAAATGTAAGCGCGTTTCAATTGATTTAAGACAAGATTAAACCTTTTATACTGTTACACAAACCCGCATTGACTACATCAATCAAACGTATTGTAAACATACGAAAATAGACAGACGATTCAAAACCATTGAAATTACGGACGGAAATCTAATTCCACATATACCATAAGATAAAGTAAACCATAACCTTTATTATTGAAGTTTAAATACAAATATAAAACAACCGGCCAAGTGCGAGTTCGACTCGCGTACGAAGTGTTCTGTAACATCTATCGTCTTCTTCTTCTTCTATATATAAAAGAACAGGGTACGGTCGTAAGACTCCTCTACAGCCAAAACCGCTAAACGCAGAATTTTGGACAGCAGTTGCAGTCTATTATGTATGGGGGCAATAAGACGGGATTTTGCGAAAATCCTCCTTCTAAGGAGGTGGGTTGGAAACATTTTGTATGAAAAATATTATTCCTTGGGCTTATACATTTGAAACTTGCCATGAATATGAACATATAAGTAAATAAAAAAGGTTGGCACTATTAGTTCTTAAAACTTCCCTCCTTTGGTGATCTAGACGATGTTAAAATTTGTATGGGAAAATCATAAAGCACGAGCCGATCAATTTGAAACTCAGTATTTCGAAATTAGAATTTAAAACTTGGCATAAATAATCTCTCAAACGAATAAAGGATGCGTAATTATCTATATTTCAAAAATCAACCCCTAGCGGTTTGAAAATCGGAAAAACAGTTTGTATGACATATTTTATTCGTTCTGATTAGTTAAAATCTTGAAGCCAAACCAAAAACTGTTTCTCTTTTAGTAATTGATAAAGGTAATTAATTGTAACTGGAAGGGGTTGTAGACGGGTTATTGGGCATCAACCTACAATCAAATGAAGTCACAATGGATACACATACAGATTTTGCGAAATTCAATCTTAGACTGTTTCTTCGGTTTGTTTTTTTATTTTACATTTTTAGATTTTTCAAAAGTATCATAAAACAAGATTGACCGGGCATTTAAATTCACTGAGTTCGAAGTTAGAAACATGAACAGACGAATTCGCGGGCGGGGTGATATTTAAGTTATCTATAAAACCGGTAAAAAAAACATGTGTGTTGTATGGGAGCCCCATTATATATTTATTTTATTCTGTTTTTAGTAATTGTTTTTATAGCGGCAACAGGAATACACCGTCTGTGATTTCAACTGTGTTACTATCATAGTTCAGGAGATACAGCCTTGTGACAGACGGACAGATGACAGAGGACGGAGTCTCAGTAATAGGGCTCTGTTTTACCCGTCGGGTACGGAACCCTAAAAAAAGGTCTTTGTTCCATTCTTTTAACAACTAAACATATTGTAGATCAAACGCGAACAGATAAAGTCCGTCAAATAATTTATGGCTCTGCACATGAAGAGATAGTGAGTGATTTACTTCGCTATGCGCGTGAGCACGTATTTTATTACCCTTTAATCCCTTACAGTTACACGATAAAATGGATGTTTATTACGGTAACGCATCAATTTAATCGATGTTTTAGTAAATATTGTCGATGGATTTTGTTATTGATGAACGTCCCTAGTGCAGGTGGTGTTGTGGGGTGTACTAATTGATACGAAAATCAGAATTTCTTTTTTTGACAAAAAGAAAGAAAGAAAAAACTATTATTGACACATGTCATACGTACACACAACATTAACAAAGAAAGAAAATATTTAAAAAGAAAACTTACAGCTAAACAATAAATATATAAGCTGATTAAGATAGTTATGAGTAGTAATATTGCTTTTTTTTCGTGTTAAAATCATCAAATGAGTCCTCCCACCCAGGGCAGAGCGGGTGGGACTGTCAGACTCGTACTAACTAAAATCCACAGTGTCCTTTAATAGCCCTTTACGTTCCGGGATCACGGTAATCCGTGAGTCCCGCGACCCCTGCAGGCTTTGGCCCTCTAGAGGGGGGCCCCGTGCTGACACTCTTTGAGGCGTGCGTGGAACACAAATTCGTACAGTCCTGCAACCCATATGTAGGTAGTTAAAACAAAAGTGAGCAACACAATTAAAAATGTCACTGTTATTAACAATTTTCGTTCGAAAAGTAAGGCAGTTGCAGAAAAGAATTGGAGATACGTTTTTACATTTTTGTTGTAAATCTACATTCACATGCGACCTGCGCCAATACACGAAAGAGCAAATGAAGTTATTATAAATTACGTCCATTATAAAGAGAGACAGCACTACACCCTCTCGCTTACTCCTTCGTCATCTGTCATTGATTATATATCTAAAAATAAAATGCGCTGGAGTGCGGATTCTAGGATCTTTTTGATACATTCGAATTGATAGACGTACGCCGATGGTAAAATATAAGTGATTGAAGAGATCTGTAGAGATTTATTTCGTATCGACTTGTGATTTTAAACAGATACATAAGAAGAAACTCATTTAATTTTGTTTTAAAAATGTAAGTAATGTGGCGTCTCATTTACAAGTACTGTGGGGCCCACGATAACTCTTATGAGTTTTTCATCTATGAAGCTACGGTTTCGCCCACGTAGGGGCGAGAATATCGTCATCTTACTGCCATTATCCCATTTTACTTGTGGTCGGCGCAACACGTTTTCTTCTTACTCCTCCTCTGTCAGATGTCAAAGCATCGTTTACTCCTTGTACGTTCATATCATTCCTCATACAAAATACCCATCTTTTCTTTAGGCTTCTTCTTCCTCTCCATCCATTAATTTATCCTATTGGAATATAATACCAGGATATAAATTACCATACCTAATGTCCTAGCCTACGTAAAACAGACAGACAGTTTATTTTTCATTTAAACACTAGTGTGGACTAAAAGTTGCCAATTCTCAACAGTGTATTATTACCCTCGTTAAATCGATTATGATGCTATCAAATACTGATTTAGAAAATAAACAGTGCAGACTCAACGCTGAGTAAATGAGTAATGTAAGTTTTCGGAAAGTAGTAAATATGGTTTACTACGTTGCTTAAAACTTGGACTGTTGTTGTAATTCCAATTTACATGGTACGACGAGGAAGCCTATATCTTTTGTCTCTCTACACCTTATAACAGGGGTGGCCAACCGGTCGATCGCGACTATTAGTCCAGTCGATCGTGGACCTATATTATGTTGATAAAACAACATCAACTCAGACTTCCATTCCAAAGTATTAAGTAAATTGAAGGAAACAATCACATGTGATATGAAAAAGAACTTCTAAAACTGTTCAATAAAAAATACTAAATGATTGTGTACTAATCTATGCTGTTTCATTTAAGACTTCAAGAAGATTGGTAGGTAATAATAATTGGTAGATCGCACAGGGTTTCGTTAATAAACAGTAGATCTTATGTCTAATCAAGTTGGCCACCCCTGCTTTATAAGATCATCTCTCTTTCTCCTCTTCAAACACTGAGTGAAAAAGAAAACTTTTATTTTATTTTCGATAGTGTTTTTACTTTACTGTCTGAAAATATGCACAATCGATGATACGTTCTCATATCGCTTGTTGTTTAAGATTAAATCTCTTTTGTTTTTTTCGATAGTTATTATATATTAGACTTTGGTCTAAACGGTGAGCGCTGAAAAGCACGCGAATTTGCTACTGGCTCCTCGTAACGTGTTTCAAACATTTCTATACATTTGATCTTATCGCTCGCCGCCCCGCGCTAAGTGACCGCTCACAGCGGCAAGCTCGTGAACGGGCCGTTCTAGTGAGTAAATTTCCTTGTGGAAAGGAGTACTTGAACCTGCGATGTTCTACAAGTAAGCTCAATTGGCTATTCGCCTGAAAAATTATAATTAGTCCGTCACTTAGATTATCAAAAAATATTCGACCCGTATTTTTTCTTTTGTTTCGTAAACCAATATTGACGGAGATACGATGCTTTCAAAATTGGCAATACGTCACAATTTAGTACAATTTCTATGAATTCTGACGTCACGAGCCCCCGCTCTCGAGTTTTGATGCGTTGTATTTTGGTGAATATTTATTGATTTTACAAAAGAAAAAATACGTGTCCGTCATTTTTTTTTAAACTCTAAATGACGGATTAATTATATTTGTAATTTATAGTTACTGTCAAATAGCCAATTCTCGCCTCGGGCGTTTATGCGTATAAAATATTTAAAACTTTGTTACGGTGATGTTTGGAGATGTCCGGCAATGACTGTCATACGGCTGAGACGATTACAATTGATTTGAAACTACCTGACTGAGATGACGATCTTCAGCAGAAGTTGTAGTTAATCAAAGCAATAAGTTGTTCTAAATTCGTTGAATTGATAAAGTCACCTCTAATCTTATTTCTGTTACAAGTGATTAGCTCAGTAAATCACACAATTTAATATTGTTGGCTGAATGTGGGTTACACAAACGCATCAACGATAGCAGCGCCATCTGGCGTTGCGTTCCGTCACCCTTTGATCTCGAATAAACGCGATTCACCGATTTTACGATCGACTCGAGAATCGATGTAATATTATCGATATGTTATGCGCAACACTGTTTATTAAGATAGTGTGCGTGTGTAGTCGGAAAATTATGTTGTAATGCGTTTTAGAATCTGTTTTTATATTTTGTTTCTTGATTATTTGTGTGGTGAATCTTTATGATATAAAAATAAACACTTAAGATTGGTATAATAACATACACTTTTGCAGATCTATCTATCTTCTTATATATATAAAAATGTTATGTTGGTTTGTGTACGCTTCAAAAACTCAAAAAGTTCTGCACCGATTGAGCTGAAATTTTAGCATGATATATAATCCGCATCAAGGATTGTTTTTACCTATTATTTGGATCAGTCACATATCCGCGACCGCGGAAAAACAGTTTTTTTGTGCCACAGCGAAGCGTGGCAGGGTACAGCTAGTTATAATTATAATAAAACGGTTTATACTTGTACCATTGAAAGTTTCATACTTTTAGTTTAGTTGATCTTTTCACTTTTTTTTATTTGACAATGATAAAGTTTCTATTGCTCCCGTTTTTCTCTTAATCAATAAATAATTGTGAACAAATAAATTAAAGAATGAAAACATACGGTGAGAAAATTTACATAAAAAATACGCAATTAAATGAGACAGTTATGTTTATTTATTAATATAGTAACAATCAAATTATACTTTTTGATTAGGTAAGCGAACTGATTTCTGACTGTGCGAATTGAAATAGCAATATAAATTAAAACAAATTGTCACTAAGGCTTTCATGGTGTAAGGCATGAGTGGCCAGATATGTTCTATTCTTGGGATTCTATCTATTTTCCTGTCTTTCCTTTGAGTTCCTACCTGTTCTTTTTTTAATTTCGCAACTCGTGCGTACGAAAAATCTATATTTTTAAATAAAGAATCTAAAAAGAAATCATAATGTAATCTACAGTTACAAAGAAGATTTCGATTTTTCAAAGTAATCTCAATCTGTTTTAGATATGTGTGCACTAATGTAGTACTGTCAGACCCAGCACAACTACTTGCAGGTCATACAGGCATTTGTTCCGTGCGGGAGTCGAACCCGTGACACGCAGTGCAGTTACATGGGTTGTAAATATCAAATAGGCAATCATTCCTCAAAAAAAATATATATTCAGCTGCATTTCGGTTTGTTTTTTTTTAAAACGTTGCCCCACACTAGGACTTTCTCCTGTGTCGTGGGTGCGTTTACAAACATTTAAACTCACATACACAAACGCCCAGACCCGAAACAACTACTTGTAGATCATACAAATATTTGCTCCGTGCGGGAATCGAACCCACGACACGCAGCGCAGCAGTCCAATCGCTCAGCCACTACGCTAACCGTGCCGTCATTGGTTGACTGGAAGCCGAGCCACACATATTTAAGAAAGCCATGTCACTCGGTAGATACTGGAGAAGTTCTACTAATCATTTTCCATATTATTACACCCATAATTTGTAAAAAGCAGGGTTTGGCAGGAGCTGTACTCAAACTTCAACACTCCAAAATTTTATTTACAATACGAAATAAGTATGGTGGGTCAACCAGTAATAAACGTAGGTACTGTCCAGGAGGGCAACCACATCGCGGCGCCGACTGTACAAACGCCAGCACATCAAGTTAGGTACCACAATCTGTCAAATTTCTTCAATAGTTTTTCAACCTTATCACAAAAATACCGAATCCAACTGGGTTGGGCAGCGTTCGGGAAACTACGCAATGTTTTTTCGTCCGACATACCTCAGTGCCTCAAGACGAAAGTCTTCGACCAATGTGTGTTACCAGTGATGACGTACGGCACCGAAACGTGGTCTTTCACTATCGGCCTCATCTCAAAGCTCAAAGTCGCTCAACGAGCTATGGAGAGAGCTATGCTCGGTGTTTCTCTACGTGATCGAATCCGAAATGAGGAGATCCGTAGACGAACTAAAGTCACCGACATAGCCCACCGGATTAGCAAGCTGAAGTGGCAATGGGCAGGCCATGTTGCTCGCAGAGCAGATGGCCGATGGGGTCGAAAAGTACTAGAGTGGAGACCAAGGACTAGCAAGCGCAGCGTAGGACGTCCACCAACAAGGTGGACAGACGACCTTATAAAGGTCGCCGGAAGACGCTGGATGCAGGTCGCTTCCAACCGGTATATGTGGAGATCTAAAGGGGAGGCCTATGTTCAGCAGTGGACGTCCTATGGCTGAGATGATGATGATGATGATCACAAAAATGGAAGGTTAATGTTCGATTGGTAAAATTTGACAGATTCGGGTAGGTTGACCTGCTGGCGTCTGTACATAACTGCGCCTAGGTCTAATACCTCACGATCTCCGGCCACCGTAGGCGCGGGCATGCGGGCGGCGAGTAATGGGCGACTCGCTGTCTGACCATAGACCATGCCCGGGTCGACGGCGCGTTGTGTTCCACGCGCGCCTCAAGGAGTGTCAGCATAGTGACGGGGCCTGTAGAGGGCCAAAGTCTGTCGGGGTCGCGGGTCTGACAGTCCCTCCCGCTCTGCCCTGGGTGGGAGGACACATTTGATGATTTTACCATGATAAAAAAAAAGTCTAATACCTAGTACGAGTACATCTAGGTGTGTACTCGTATTTCTGAACAGAACTGACCACCACGTTGGCCTCGTGTCCTATTGTCCACAGTTACCTCACCGGCCTGTGTTTACAAAACATGGTGTCCGCATAACTGAGCCGAGGAGCTGGTGTTACCTGACGTCAAATTATTACATGACGGGTCATGTAGGTATAGTAAAATATAATTAAACTAAACTATTACAAAGCATCGAAAATTTCCTTAACGCTGTCAACTGGTAATGTGCCGAAGAGACCGGCTGCGTTTCCTCGTTGTATGAAAATACTTAGTCTCTGACTAAAATAAAAGCCAGCTCTTGGGTCGTGAGAAGCGTCAACAAGTCGTTTACATAACTCTTTGCACTGGTTGTGAGCACAGTCATGTGTTGGTTACGTTTCTACGTAGTCGTTAAGGGTAGGTAAGCATCATTGCATTTTTTCTGAAAATCTGCAAGTCCTGCCTCATGGGGCCTCAGGCATCACGTTGAATCAAACTAAAGCGTTTATTTCAATTAGACCATAGGCAATAGAATACTTAACTTTATTTGGAAATAAACTTGATTCTAGTTGATTCACAAGTGTAGTTTTTCTTGAAGTCGAACCCCTGGGTTCTAAAAGCCACACGATTGACTGTTTAGGTGCTCCGTAATATTTAGCACTTTTCTTTGAATAAAAGTTAGACATACGTTATGTTAAGGTTTTCCGCTGAATAAATGATAATTTAGAGGGAATTAATCACAGGACTACAGGACTATAGTTTTACCAGCACGAATAATTTCAAACTGTAATTGGGAATTCTGATACACGTTTTTTCTTCATTTAGAGAAGTTAAATTAGAACTCAGATCTTACGATGGATGGTGTGCTTTTTCTCGTCAATTCAAGAGGAAAAAAATAAAGCTTTAAAGCCTTTGTCAAACAGACAGGCGTGACGAATGCGAAGCGTGACGTTTTTGTTTGTAATGTATGGAATTGTTTGAATCCAGTCACATAGAAAAGCGAAAGCGATCCGATAGCGTAACAGAACTATCGGACTGACGTCTCGCTTCGGTGCGGTATCGCTTCGTAAACGCTTCGCTTTCGCCCTTCTGTTTGACAAAGGCATAATGGTTCTAAGTTACTACAAGTATAATATAATTATGTAGAAGTTTTCAGTTTAAACTCCTGATGCTATAAGCTAAGACATTTCTGCCGCGATAGTTACTACGAACTGAACTGACCGGACGAACGCACGCGCATTGTTTACGGTCGATCGCTAAATGCGACTGTGTTTATGTGCACCTACTTGTTGATGTCAGTAGACATGTTTGTTGGTTAATTATGTGTTAGGAAGGAGTTAGTGTGGTTAGTTAGTTAGTTAGGAGCTAGCTCTGTATGTGACAGCATACATGCATTGATTTTGTTGAATTTCCTAAGTATTTTCCTATTATAAGACAAACTACTCCCAAAAAGTTTGAATAAAAGACTGAATATACATACAAGGCTATAGACTTTCTAGACTTTTTTTTTGAACGTGGTAAAGTCATCAAATGAGTGTTCCCACCCAGGGCAGGGCGGGAGGGACTGTCAGACTTGTACTGACTAAAATCCACGGTGTCCTTCAATAGCCCTTTACGTACCGGGGTCACGGTCCGTTAGTCCCGCGACCCCGGCAGGCTTTGGCCCTCTAGAGGGGGGGGCCCGTCATTTTTGCTGACACTTTTTGCGGAGCGCGTGGAACACAACGCGCAGTCGACCCGGGCATGGTCCAGAGATTTTCTAGACTTAGATGTTTTTGTCGTTCAGATTATGACCACGCGCTGAAAGGACTCCGCAGCATATACCCTTACAACAGCAGATCTAGGACGTTTTATCTTTGCTGGCTGGTTACCACTTCGTACTGAGACATCCATAGTTGAGATAGACCTTAGTCTACGGTCTAATTACCTGCGACAATGGACTGCCTGACACCAAATAACAGCTCAGATACATAATAATGATATGTTTCATTCGTAAATGTCATAATTATATTCATTTGGTAGTGTCAAAAGATAAAAAGTGTTATCGAAAAGTTTGGACCAAACAGAGCATGAAAATGAAGAACTATCCATGTGATCATCCTTTTCACGAATAAAAATGGAATTATGATGTGGATGTGGTATGTATGAGATATTTTCATACATACCACATCCACAAATGCGACCACATGGTTTCTGATACATGATTTTATAGGTTACACATATAGCTAGAATCCTAGGTCTTACAGGCGCCAGGTGTTCATAAAACACTTGACGGGTGTTCAGGAGTTATTAGCGGACCTGTTTATTAGCTCCACTAGAGTCATAAACTCAGAAACGACTGTTTGTAGACGCCATAATGACGTTAAGTGAAGCGTCTAAAGTGGCCAGGTGGTGCTCAAATAGATTTTGAACATTCTACGTTAGGTATTTTTTTAAATCTTCGATTCTCTAAGAGAAGTATGAAGGACGAACCGAACTATATCTTCAGAAAATCTTAAATATTAAACGCATTAATGCATGAGACGCGAATTTCAAAGCTCTTCTTTGGAAAGAAAAATTCGATCTCCGAGCAGGATTTGAAGCAGCGTTCAGTACATCCGATGCTCTTTCCAACCGATGTTGACTTGGTTGCAATTTTTCTTTAAGAAAAGCTTTATACTTTCAGAAATTGGTATGGACTCTTTTTTTGAACCAGTGCCTGCGAAAATGAGTTGTAAATGCGAAAAGATTTATAAAAGACTAGCACTCCGCCCGCGACTTCGTCAGCGCGTGTTTCTAACTTCGAACTCGAAATATTATTGTAGACAAACTGATTTTCTAATGTTTACCCGCTAGGGGATGATTTTTGAAATATAGATAATTACGCATCCTTAATTCGATTGGGAAACTATTTATGCCAAGTTTTGGGTTTATCGAAGCAAGCAGCCTTCCCTTAAAAATTAATCACCCTTTTTCACCAACTTAGGGGGTGTAGGGTAGTTTCAAATTCAACGGTTAGCGCGTTACGATTTTCCCATACAAACTTTAACATCCTCTAGATTACCAATGCAGGGTAGTTTTAAAAAACTAATAATGCCCATCTTTTTTACTTATACTCATATTCGTACCAAGTTTCGAGTTTACAAACTTAAGGGATAAGATTTTACATACAAAGGTTTTCACCCCTTTACACCCTCTTAGTGGTGGATTTTCGCAAAATCCCTTCTGAATTCTCACCTACATAATTAACGGCAACTACCATCCAAAAGTCAGCTTTCTACGTTAAGCGTTTAATATCCTTACCATAAAAGTTGAATACCCCTTTTCATCAACTTGGGGGGTGATTTTCGAAAAATCCAAAGACACGTGTTTAATTATTTTTGATTTAGTATTTAAATACTGATTTTCAAATTCATCGGTTCGCGAGTTATGATTTTCCCATACAAACTTTAACATCGTCTAGATTACAAATGGAGGGTAGTTTTGAAAATAATATGTAAGGTTAATTTAGTCAATATGTAGGTATTTCGTCTAGTTTACTATCATAGATACAATAATGTAACACATTATTGTATGCATGATTGACATCAAATTTGATAAATATTAAAGTACTACTCATTATTATTATTTAAGTTTTAATATTAAATCGATTATGGAATTGTATCGAATCAGAATCGACCATGGCAATATTTTGTCTATGAATTATTTTATGACGTTTGAAAGCACTGTGAAATAGATTCATTCTTTATTCGACCGTTGAACAAAACGCTTACTTCAAAAATAAATCCGATTATATCTGTGAAATCGTCGTTTAATTTTCGAGATAAAGAGTAGATCCTTTATCTCAGAAGTGGGATATGCCAATTACGTCCACTATTTCGAAGAAATATTACGGAACACAAAAACCACGTGTTTTCTTGTATTCTAAAGTCCCCGAGTTTAAATGGATAAAACTAACGGAAATCGCAAGAGCAGTCAGCGTAAACGTCGCCGTGATCGGAGCAGAGAAACAAGGGCGAGCAAAACGCGTAAGCGCAAGCAGCGAAGGCAGCAATCTAGCGATCAAGATGGTCCGTTGGATTCTCATCATAGTGGAGGCCGCAGTTCCTGTGATCAGTCTACGAGACGTCGTCGCCAACGGAGCCGGAATCGCAGCCGTGACGGGTACCGCAGTCGAAGCAGCAGCTGTGAGCAGCGTCGGCGACATCGTCCCAGCCGGGGCTTGGATGGGAGGCGCACCAGACGAGGTCGCAGCAGCCACTCAGAATCCAGCATCGAGCGACATACACCTCCACTTCTTGGTCACGTGAGTACCCCCAATGTTCTTAATAGTGACACGCAAGCGTTTTTCACAACTTTGGTGGAGGCGTTAACCAATAGCCGACCTCAGGGTAACAAGTTTCCCATGTTAGGCAATGTGATTCCAGAATTTGACCCTATGGTTAAAAGTCAGACTGTAGTGATGTGGATAAATAAGGTTGAGGAATGCGCGAGGCTTTACGGTTGGGGAGATGACCAGATAATTCACTACGCTCTGCCTAAACTGTCAGGGATTGCCAAATCGTGGTATCAGGCTCTTCCATCTATGTCGTATTCATGGTCTGAGTGGAAGGGCAAACTGGAGCTATCATTTCCTTGTAGTGAAGACTACGCCGAATTACTCACCGAGATGTTGTCAAAGCGTGTAAAATTTAACGATTCGTTAGAACATTACTATTACGATAAAATAAATTTATTAAATCGATGCGAAATACATGGTAGACGTGCGGTAGATTGTCTACTGTATGGGATTGAGGATCGGTCAGTGAGATTAGGCGCGAAAGCAGCAAAATGTCAGGAGCCGGAACAGGTTCTCACATATTTTCAATCAATTAAGCAGCAGATTCGTGAACCAGATAGGTCAAAAGTGAATTATGACAAACGTAATAACGCTACCTCTTCATTATCCAGTAATAGTCTTAAGCAGGCGACTAATGGCAGCGAAAATAAGATTTCGAAGGCCCACAATACTGCGTCAGTTGTATGCTTTAACTGTAATGAAGCTGGGCACTACAGTTCCAAATGTACAAAAAAGATATTGAAGTGTAATGTTTGTGCCAAATTAGGTCATTTGTCAATTAACTGTCCCAGATTACCCTCTGATTCGGGTAATAAAAATGATAAAACTAAAGAAAAAGAGGTGATGCGTATTGAAACAAATAATTGTAATGATAATAAATATTTAATGTACTTGAAACTCAACGGTGAAGTAATTCGAGGCTACGTGGATTTGGGTAGTCAATGCACGCTGATCCGTCACAACGAGGCCGTTAGGAGGGGAATCACGTGGACTGATAGTAACTTACCGACTATGAGGGGTATAGGTGAGAGTATAGTAGTACCGTTGGGTGTAACAAACGTCATTATTGAAATTCAAGGTGTTGTGGAAGAGGTTACCGCTTACGTCGTTGATGATAATGTCATTAAATATTCAGTTTTAATTGGACATAGTTTTACAGAGAAACCAGGTATAGTCATAACGAAAACTACAAATTCATTAATATTCACTCGCGAACACTCGACTAAATTACAGCTAAGTTTAAAAACCGATATTGTAATTCCCCCTAAAGAAATGTATCCATTACCTTGTATCAGTACCAACAAATTTTCGGGTGTAGTCCACGTTAATGGTTCCTTACGAGGCATGTTGCAGAACGAATATTATTTGATGCCGGGCGATTATGAAATAGAAAATGGAGAGGTTAGGATACTGGTACAAAACTTTAGTGACCGTACGGTTTGTTTAAATAAAGATACGCTCATTACACGAGCTCATTGTTCCAGAGATCACTTAAGCATACATTTAATAGATTTCGAAAACGCTGAGATAAATTCTACCTTCAATTATGGTAAACAGCTTACTAAAAATGAGGTTGAAAAATTAAAAGAGTTGCTCAAAAATTATGAAACGTGTTTCTCGGATAACTTAAGAGACTTAGGATTGACTAATATAGTTCAAATGGAAATTGAATTGAGTGACTCCCAACCAGTAGTTTATCGCCCATACAGGCTCTCCTTTCCGGAGCGTAGACAGGTGCAATCTATGGTGAAGGAAATGATAGATGCAGGTATAGTATGCGAATCAAATTCATCTTACGCTAGCCCAGTTTTACTGGTTAAGAAAAAGACCGGCGAAAGTAGATTATGCGTCGATTATCGTGCATTAAATAACAAAACAAAAAAGGAACACTATCCGCTACCTTTGATTGATGATCAGCTTGACAGACTAGCTGGTAATTCTGTATTTGTAAGTTTAGACCTTGCATCTGGCTACTACCAGATTCCTGTAGAGGCAAAGTCCCAAGACAAGACTTCGTTCGTTACCCCCGACGGGCAATTTCAGTTTAAACGTATGCCCTTCGGTCTGGCAAACGCTCCCTCTATTTTTCAACGAGCAATTAATAAAATATTGTCAAAAGTCTGTTACACTATCATTTATATGGATGACGGGTTGATTCCTGCACGATCTTTTGATCAGGGAATGAAACGACTAGAGGAGGTACTCCAACTTATAAAAGACGCAGGCCTTACACTTAAACTAAAAAAATGTAGTTTTTTTTGTACCGAGCTAGAGTTTCTAGGATTTCATGTAAGTGGTGAGGGAATACGCCCAGGAAAGCGCAAAACATTAGCAATAGAAAATTTTCCAATTCCGCGAAACGTTCATGATGTCAGACGATTTATCGGTCTAACTAGCTTTTTCCGGAGGTTCGTTAAAGACTTCGCCCTTATTGCCCGGCCACTGACAGACCTGTTAAAGTCTAAATTTGAATGGAAATGGACAGGGGAGGAAGCGGAATCGTTTAAAACTTTAAAGGCAAAATTAGTTGAACGACCTATATTAGCCTTATACGACCCTCAACTAGAGACCGAAGTTCACACGGACGCTTCGAAGCTAGGTATCGCTGGGATTCTCCTACAGCGAGGTACAGACAGTTTACTTAGGCCAGTGGCGTACTACAGTCGTAAGACTACGGTAGATGAACAAAAATTCCACTCATTTGAATTAGAGACTTTAGCAGTTGTCGCATCCTTAAATCGATTCAGAGTCTATTTACTGGGACTAAAATTTAAAATAGTCACCGACTGTAACGCACTTCGCACCACTTTAACTAAAAGGGATCTTATACCACGAATTTCTCGTTGGTGGATCCAGTTCCAGGAATATGACTGCGAAATTGAGAACAGACCGGGTGCGCGTATGGCGCACGTAGATGCTCTCAGTCGTGCCCCCGTCAGTGAGTCAACCGACGTAGATACAGAGCATGTTTTTGATGTTTTACACGTAGACGTTCGTGACTGGATAGCTACTGTACAGGGTAATGATAGTGAGATAAAACGTATAAGAGACATCTTAGAAGACGACAAGACAAAGTTTGTAGCTGACGTGTCTAAAAATTATGTTTTGAAAGGTAGTTACGTGTATAAAATTTTAGACGATGGATTGAGATGGGTAGTACCGAAGGGTTGCAGGTGGCAAGTGCTACGCATGAACCATGATGAAGTAGGCCATTTTGGCTTCGAAAAGACTTTGAATCGTATCAGAAGCATATTTTGGTTCCCTAAAATGCGCCGGTTTACTAAGAAATATGTCTCTGCATGTTTGGAATGTGCGCATCATAAGGCACCTGGTGGTCCCAAAGAAGGTCTACTTCATCCCATTCCTAAGTTGGAAAAACCATTCCATACGCTTCATGCCGATCATTTGGGGCCGTTTATTCGCTCTAAAAGAGGCAACTTGTATTTGCTAGTGATTATAGATGCCTTTACAAAATTTATTAATATACGACCCGTCAAAGATACTAAGACGACTACGGCAATCAAGGTATTTAAAGAACATTTTAGTTATTTCGGTGTACCTACCCGCCTGATAACAGACCGTGGCTCTTGTTTCACAAGTGCAAGATTTAAGAATTTCGTGGACCAATTAAAATTAAAACACATCTTAAATGCAGTACCTACCCCAAGAGCTAATGGACAGGTCGAAAGGTTTAACCGGACCATAATTGATGCCCTGAGTACAAAATGTCATGGCGGAAATGACAACTTATGGGATGATTACATCGGTGACGTACAATTAGGTATTAATACCACCATAAATAAGACGACAGGGAAGAGTCCCTCTGAGCTATTGTTCGGTTGCAGATTGACGAATGCGTCAGAAAATATATTGACTGACGTAATTGCAGAAACAACTGAACGAATCGATGGGGATGCGTTAGTAGAGCTTAGGTCGAATGCTAGCAAAAGAATACAAAAACAACAAGATTATGCTAAAAAGCAGTTTGATAAGCGTAGGAAGAATCAGACCAAATATTATAATGTAGGCGACCTAGTCAGGGTAGAGAGGACTGTAATAGACAAAGATCATGTAGGAAAATCGCATAAACTCATTCCTAAATTTCAAGGCCCCTATCGAATTCTCAAAATATTACCTAATGATAGATTTCTCGTCGAAGACACTCCATTAACACGAAAAGGTAACAAGAGGTATGAGAATGTTGTCGCGCTAGATAAAATTCATCCCTGGACGAGCTTTAAAGGTTACAACAGTGAAAGCACTGACAGTGATCAGAGTGAGGATACAGAAATAGAAGTAGAGAAAGATTAATTTAAACATAGGTGGGATAATTGAAATGCGTCGATATATAATAATAATTAAGCTTAAATCACATTGGTTAATCAACTTCTCTAATGAAAATGATTGAGAGACTGTGTGTCACTATTAGGGATAATATCCATATAATAATTTTATGAGCAATCAGTGCAGATAATGAATGGCATTGAGAAATCGATGTCGCACATATGATTGCAAGATAGTGAGTAAGACATGATACGATGTGAGCACAATTTGTCAACAAGAGGTCAGTGCAGATTATGAATGGTACCAAGACAACGGTGCCGCACAGTTGACCGAAGAATCGTGACAGATTGTGCAAGAAACAAAGAATGAAAATACAGATGAATTTGATTTGTGATAATGATTTATGATCTAGATAAAAACGATAAGCTGAACTGAGATGAACTTAGATTTTGATGATACCTTGAAATTTTGATTGTGATGAAAATTTGTTATAGACATAAATTATGATAAAAATGTACCTTTGTACTGTAAAGTTAATTTGAACTTATATTGTATGATGAGTTATTGAAAAGAAATTTTAGTTGTACAAGTATGTATTCATGATTAAGTTACTAGCTATTCATTGTTTATTGTATTACTGGCTATATTTTTTTTCTCTTCTTCTTAATTAATAATTTACACCAAATAAGTGAGAGGACTCACTTTCACAGGATGGCCGAGTTGTAAGGTTAATTTAGTCAATATGTAGGTATTTCGTCTAGTTTACTATCATAGATACAATAATGTAACACATTATTGTATGCATGATTGACATCAAATTTGATAAATATTAAAGTACTACTCATTATTTTTATTTAAGTTTTAATATTAAATCGATTATGGAATTGTATCGAATCAGAATCGACCATGGCAATATTTTGTCTATGAATTATTTTATGACGTTTGAAAGCACTGTGAAATAGATTCATTCGTTATTCGACCGTTGAACAAAACGCTTACTTCAAAAATAAATCCGATTATATCTGTGAAATCGTCGTTTAATTTTCGAGATAAAGAGTAGATCCTTTAAATAATAGTGCTAATCCTTTTTATTTACTTATACTCATATTCCTACTAAGTTCCAAATGTATAAACCCAAGGAATAAGATTTTTCATACAACAGTTTTACCCCTTTTCACCCCCTTAGAGGAGGATGTTCGCAAAATCCCGTCTTATTGCTCCCCTACACGGTAGACTGCAACTGCTGTCCAAAATACAAGTTAGTGTGTTTAGCGGTTTCGGCTGTAGTCGAGTCTTAATAAAAATCCTGTTCTTTTATATATATAGATTAATATTTTCGAATTTACGTGGATTTGCGTGATTAATTTATTTGTCTCAGAGGCGGGACTCACAAATTACCGTGACCCCGGTACGTAAAGGGCTATTGAAGGACACCGTGGATTTTAGTCAGTACGAGTCTGACAGTCCCTCCCGCTCTGCCCTGGGTGGGAGGACTCATTTGATGATATTACCACGAAAAAAAAAGTGGTGGAAATATTGCAGGATATGTGTATTGAGTGAATTTAAATTTTAGTATGCTGCACCTACTTAATTTCTCAAATTAAGCAGGTGTTAAGGTTGAACCAATTCGTGTTCCATTTTTGGGAAGTCACAGGTACCAAATTCCAACAGTTTGATGTCTTCATGACCAGACTGAGCTGTTGCCTGGCTGTAAGGCCTCATGTCAGAGCCTATCGGGGCCGCAGAACTGTCTAAACAGGCAACCGTGATACTGGAACGTAAAGGACGAACGTAAAAGAAGAACACCTTGGATTTTAGTCAGTACGAGTCTGACAGTTACAAGTAGTGACCCATTTGATGATTTTACGACGCTAAAAAAAGACTTCATATCAGAGGACAAATGATCGAAGAATTGATCGATTTTATAAGTGATGTAATCAGAAGATCGAAGAATGTTCACGCTAAATTCTTTAAATCTTATTACAGCACTATCCGTTCGCGAGCATACGGGCGGCGAGTATTGGGCGACTCGCTGTCCGACCATGGACCATGCCCGGGTCGACGGCGCGTTGTGTTCCATGCGCACCTCAAGGAGTGTCAGCATAGTGACGGGGCCTGTAGAGGGCCAAAGCCTGCCGGGGTTGCGGGACTCACAAATTACCGTAACCCCGGTGCGTAACGGGCTATTGAAGGACACCGTGGATTTTAGTCAGTACAAGTCTGACAGTCCCTCCCGCTCTGCCCTGGGTGGGAGGACTCATTTGATGATTTTACAACGAAAAAAAAAGCACTATCCGTTAAAACGGTTGCTACGAAGTTCCCACAATAATCTTTGTTTGAAAGCTAGTGTTTAAGACTGCTATGATTTAGCACCTGTTAGGGCAACGTACGACTGTAGTCGTGCCTGAAACTGTTCTAATTTTACACATAGTGATACTGAAACGCTCCACTGGTTTCATGTTGTGGTTTGTGTTCTCACTGGTGTTTTCTTGTTTGACCGAGGTTTTACTGACGTGGTTTACTGTTAACTTTAGTTGATTTTCAAAGAATTTGACTTTTGTTTAAGTGATTATGTCACAACTGTATCGTCCCTGATTGCATAGCTGGTCTTCTGTCCATGACTTCGAATTTGTCGTTTTGAATATGCTTCCATAATATGCAAAACCCTTTTCTATGGTATCTTGTCAAAGTCAAAGTCAAATCATTATTTCATTTATTTCAATTAGGCCATCAAAGAGGCACTTTTAAACGTCGAGTATTAACATTAATGGAAATGGACGTCATGGTACGCGTGCTGGTGCAGTCCCGTCAGTTCAATCTTACCAACCTAGCTCACTAGCTTTTTGTCTAGCTGAAATGAAGCGAGAGAACACCAAAAAATAAAAGGTTTTTTTAGTTTGACTATAATATTTGTATTTACTTCAATAAAGTCCGAGCACAAAATCGTACGAACCACATTTATTCTGCGCTATATTCTTGAATCCACATTTAATACGGATTTATGATTTTTTCATCCGCGGTATGCGTGGGAGTGGTGTATATAATTATGTTCCCATGTCCGCGTTGTCAATGTCGGCCGTTTGACATAAGTATAATTGGAATGGATCTGTGTGTTCAGTAAGAAATGGCTGTGACATCATCAGCAGAAGGCGTATAATAGGAACAGCTGGTTGCTCGACATTTCCTCGAGTTTGAGTCCAATCGAATTGATTGGAATTTGTGTTGAATTGCTATTAAGTAATTGAGTAATGTTAATGTCACTTTTTTCTTAATAAGTATAATTAATTTGAAGTTATATTTCAAGATGTCGATTACTTATCAGTTAAATGTTTCTTCAAATTTCATATTCTCTGTTTTATTAATTGGTGAAAATTTTTCGATTGCTATTATTGCGAATACTAATGATTTTTATGAAGATAATCACAATAACAATCAAGATAATAACCTGACAGTGTTCCATTACAATTAATTCATTACAGGACGGGTTCCATACTGAAATTTCTTTGCCAAAAGACGAACTTTATCAATCAAAACCTTTCACTTCTTAAAAATCAATATTGCTCTCCTCTGTAAGTAAACTTTAAACTTTTTTATAGCATGTAGCTGATAAAAAAGCATACAGATCGTCTGGTGATTAACGAAATCTCAATTACCTGTGAGTTGCTGACCATGAAACTTGTAAACGCTTTTTTGACGGTTTGAAGAAAGCAGAAAAAACCGTATTTCCGTTTTCAGTTAATGGAAAAGTTGTCCTGTTGGTTTAGGTGAAATGTGTGTACACCGTGTGTCAAACTGTCGTCACAACTACCCTTGTAGAACTCGACTTGATCTATGTGTATGTCAGTTAAACAATAATATCGTTTTCTTTCAAACATCAAGGTCATTTCATTCGCTATACCTAGATACTTAGACAGTCTTTATTTAACGTAAACCGGGTGAATCATCAGTTAGTAGACGACACTTTTAGCTTTCAGTCTGAAGTCGTTATTTAACAATCATTGGACAAGTTTTTGTCACGTTAGATACCGTAAATCATTTCAGTTTCAAGTCTACACGATCTTTGCTATAAATCTCTACTGTAATGGATGCATATTTTGGTATCGTTCACGCAGATCTGGTAGAACGGTGCATCATGTTTATTTTTATTATTTTCATCTTGTGTTTCATTTCTCGCAAACTCTATGGTGTCGCCTGACCTCCGTCTTTGCATTTTTCTACTGCTTCTGTATTTTCGTCTGACTACGTATTCTTTGGTAGATAATGGTTTTTAATATCAATCTAAACCTTTTTTAAATTAGTGTCTTGGTACCCACCAATATTGTGGAAAAACCTTTGCAACAGTTTAAGTTTAGGATGAATCGTAAACACCATGGCATAAAGTAATGTCACTTAATTAAGATTAATTTTGTTAGGGTGGCGAGAATACATAAAAAAATGTGCTCAAACGACTGTAAATATAAACGGTAAAAATTGTATAGCTTTCGAAGAGAGAAAGAAGGTAAAGAAGGAGAAAGAAACACGTATAAAGAAAGTCCACGATGGACGTCTTCAGTTTACTCACTCCAGTGAACTTCAGTGACTAATGAAAACAAGTGATATAACTAGCTACAATGAGAGAAGCTTTGTCGCCAAACAAAAGATCTACTAATACAACGGTTGCTCGTACTCAGCCAGTTAGTAATGCCCTTGCGGGCACGCCAAAAGCGACGCGCGCGCACCTTACGACAACAACACTTATAAATGTGATCAAGAGAAGTGCAACTGCTTTATGTCCTTTGAAAAATGTAAGGTGTTAATAGGAAATTTATTATCATCTCAACTTATGGTACCTAGGCAACTGTCGTAATTCAAATCCATAGGGTTTATACACAGGCATGCGTTCAATGGATACCAAATTCTTAACGGCCTTAATTCTATTGAGATTTTCCACCACGAATTTCTACGTAGCAGCAGTATTAGGAAGTGCTTCCCACCACACCACCGCGCATCCGAAAGTATGAACCATACAAGGAGTTGGTTCTGCGGTTGATCACAGAAACACCAGAGACGCACTTACGCACCAGTGACTACTGAAAAGAATTGGGGGAGGCCTTTGCATAATGCCTTTGCAAATAAGTGTTAACTGTGTTACTGATATTTCATCTGTTAACGAATTGTCGAAGTCATTATCAGCAATATCAAATACATTTTAGACAACTTGTAAAAATACTTAAACCTTGAACTTAACCTACTGTCCCTCCGCCACAGTATGCGGACACGCGAAGTGTGAAAAACGTAGGCCGTAGCCGCGACTCAAATGTTATGATCTGTCGCGTCTGTCGGCACTCTATGACACATGGTTGGTCTATGCACGCCTTGCACTCTTTGGCATCTTTACGGTATTTGTACGTCTGATTTGACGAATAATCTGTTTGGTGCTTCGAGTCATTGATGGTTATCTAACATTTATTTCTCTTTGTGGTAGACCTATGCAAATATCTTTTCTTCTTCTTCAAAATAATGGCCATGCAATGCTGAGTGCAGGTCTCTTCCCACTATCTCTGCTTTTGGCGATTTTGTGTCTGGCTATCCAGATTCTTGCAGCCAGTTTAATAAGGTGAAGGCTATCCGCCTAATCTGTTGTCTTCACAAATCCTGTCTATGGTCTCAATCCCCAGCTGGAAGTATGTTTTGTGTGATTACACAAATAAGAAAAACTGGATTAATATATTGTTAACTGTGGTCGCTAATGACCTTAGATGTTAAAAGCGACCTTAAATAAATAATAAAAAAAATATGAATTTATGATAGCCAATAATTGGAAATATTATCTGAAAATTACGATGCTTGGTCATAACATCTGTTTATGCAATGATTTATTTGATTTTAAAAGACATATTACATACGTATTTGCGTGTGCCAAAATGGACGAAACAAAATGAGTGTGTAAGGATATGTTCTGCGTTTTTGTGGAAAAAAGCGGTAGTTTTGATGTATTTTTGAAATAATGGAGTGGTGTGACTACCAATCGTACACACACAACCAGCTGACTTACTGCCTGTCCCTGTCCATCGCACTGCATGATGCGATTCTATTTCTGCGCTACACTTGACGCTTCGGAGAAGTCTGTCGTACCGGGTATTTATATAGACCGGACTGTGCCCACTGCCCAGGGCCCAATGTAAATACGATTAATGTCCGACTTTATAGCCTATTTACTTGGGAGACTGGCACGATTATATTGACTGTGAAAGACGCGAAGTGAGCCGCGAAACGTGGGGCATGGATGGATCTTTCGCAGTTATTTTAAATATGTTAGCTGCAGTACAATATCAACTTTATTGTTACGAAATTAATGAGCAATATGATTTTGGCAGACTATTTTAAAGAAATAGAACATCTGGTCATGCATTACCCACGAATTATTCTTATATTGTTGGTGTGTTTTCAAACATTTAAGTTCACACTAACAGTTAAATACGGAGTAAGTAAATACTTTTAGGTTGACGGGGCCTGTAGAGGGCCAAAGCCTGCCGAGGTCGCGGGACTCACGAATTACCGTGACCCCGGTACGTAAGAGCTATTGAAGGACACTGTGGATTTTAGTCAGTCAAGTCTGACAGTCCCTCCCGCCCTACCCTGGGTGGGAGGTCTCATTTGATGATTGTACCACGATAAAAACAAAAGTACCGGTCATGCAAAAATGTATTCTGTGCAGGAAGCGAACTCGTGAAAAATAACGCAACAGCCAATTGCTCAGCCACTGTCGAATCGTGCAAATTCGTGTTAAACTTATTTAAATAAACATTCAGATCAATGTCATATTGTTAATGATGCAATTGTGGAGGTGTAATACTATAGACTTTCAATGATTTACGTTTTCTCTTTAGTCATAGATTTAGTAATGGTTGTAAGAAGTGGCTGTAACAAAGATACGCTTAGTGCCAAAAGCTTCGTACGTGAAATATTAAATTATGTTTGCTAGTTAGGAACTTTAGCTACACAACTTTTCAGTAACCGGTTGTTATGGTATGAGCGTAATAATGAGGTGGACTAAGGAAAAATTTGTGAGGAAAGTTTTCAGTATAAATGTGAAGAGTAGAGAAAGACTAATGAAACTATGAATTGATTTTGTGCAAGATGATAAGGTTAGGAAGGAGTTGACTAATGGAATGATGACTGATAGAGGATCATGGAAGGAGACAGTGTGCACAAGCTCCAAATCCACGGTTGGCGCAGTTGCTGAGCTGAGAGATCGGCTGTTGCGAAGCGTACCACGGTTTCGATCCCTGCACGGAATAAATATTTGTAATGACCTATAAGCAGTTATTCCGGGTCTGGGTGTTTGTAAGTTTCTATGTTTGCACCGACGTTTCTATGTTTGCAGGAGAGATTAGAAGTGTGGGGCAAAGATAAAAAAAAATGTATAAGGGCAAGAGGCCCAAAACGTAGTTACTCCTAGCTGTCCACCGTGTTTTCACCAGCTTTATCAGCTCTTAAGGGTCATAGTGTGAAGTCAATGCGTCTATCATTGCCTAGTACCCTTTTTTATCTTTATAAAATCATCAAATGAGTCCTCCCACCCAGGGCAAGGCGGGAGGGACTGTCAGACTCGTACTGACTAAAATCCACGGTGTCCTTCACTAGCCCTTTAGGTACCGGGGTCACGGTAATTCATAAGTCCCGCGACCCCGGCAGGCTTTGGCCCTCTACAGGCCCCGTCACTATCGGACAGCGAGTCGCCCATTACTCGCCGCCCGCATGCCCGCGCCTACGTTGGCCGGAGATCGTTGCCTAATACCCTTGAAAATAAAACAAAATTTGCTAGAGACTAGCCCGTTGCAACAAACAATATTCTCCAACTGTGTTATATCAGTATAGGTGTGCAATCCCACCCGTTGATAGTTTGTCAGCACTCTGTTGGTGGGCTATTGTTCAATTTGACACCTCGTTGGACTTGGCTACAGTGTGCCAGTCGTGGCTAGCATTACACCCGCTGTCGGTGACAACACTGTCACTATTAATATGATGAGAACCAGCGGTTTCTTGGTAAAATGTTGTACTACTATTTCATTAGGAGCGTAAGACGGGTTGGTAACCCTCAGAGTTTTTTCATTTACATTATGTATTTTTTTGTAAATTGCAAACTCATTCCATCGAAGTCTTTTCGATTGCCGGAACAACTTCCTTCCTACTATTATCAAACCCTTAAAAAGTGGCAGGCTCGGCAACGCGCAAGCGATACCTCTGGTGTTACAGGCGTCCATAAGCGTCGGTGACTACACACTTGCCGAAAATGTATGTAAAATCAGCATAAAATATTGGAACACAGTTCTCTGTATGAAAGGAAATTGGCTGTAACCCAGCACACAGGCCCATTGTTGATACACACAAAATAAATTATTCAAACCTGCAAGTCGGGGTCGAAACTTGGGCTATCACTGCTAAATACTTGTGTCTAATTATCCAAGGCTTGATAGACTCGGAACTAAATCCCTGCCAAATAATGAAACTGCAGCAACAGTTTGGCTGCTCATACTGCGAAGGTCACTCCTCCGAGCAGATAATAACACTTGCTATATTTGTTCTTCCAACGCGACACTGACTATAAAAAGATTGCGAGCTATTCTTGTATGACAGAATCCAAACACGGCACACGGCCGATGCCGATGCGCTGCCGTAATGGCGGGCGCACATGGCGACAACGTGACTTTTGGCAAGTTGGTTTAGCAACACAAATCTTTTTGGGTAATTGTGTGCTGTATTTTCGTCTCGGCACTCGAAACAATAAGGCATTAGACCCGGATATCATTTGTAAATCTTGGATAGCCGCAATTGGATGCCTAACTTTGAAGCTTTGCGACGCGCACAACTTCAAGGTATTTTTTTTAAACGTTGCCCCGCACTAGAAATTTCTATTGTATCGTGCGTGAGAGTTTACAAACATAAAATTAAGCTGCGTTTGCCTAGAAGGGTGGCGTGGATCAGTGACCAACCATTACATACCGAGATTCCTCCGTGATTCGAAAATTTCGTCAGTTACTGTGAAATCAGAGGTTTTTGGACCAGCCTTGACCTCACCAAGAGGTATTGTACGACGTAGTGAAGGCAGTCAATTACTATTTCCCCAGTGACATTTGTTAAAGGCTGATCAGCTGAAGAAGTAAAGCTGTATGAAATCTAGATCCCCGTCTTTTATTATTTAACGACAGGATCGCGTTTGACCCCTATCTCGCCTGATATGGTCGACGGTGCCTGCACGCTTGCCTAGAAGTAACCTATTCACTCTGACTTGAAGACAGAAAGGTAATAGTTATCAGGAAACACAGACCCCGTGTACGTACCGGAGGGATCTTTATCATGTCAAACGATACAAGTTACTATCGCCGTGTGGACCCAAAGTTAAGCAGAGAGGCGGGCGGCCGGCCAACTACAAGCAAGCCGCTAATTGAATGCCGTGTGTTAGATGCAACCCACATATTTATGTACTCGACTCATATGCACTGTGTGTACACGATGTATTTGTTCTAAATGGTCATGTGGCGCGAGCGCCATGATTCGTATGTGGAGTGCTCGTGGCAAACAGATAGTGGGTTTGACGATTGATGAGTTAGGTGGGAAGACTCTGAATGAGGTGAAATCTGGTCCTTATGAATTGGTAGGGTTTTTTGGGGTGTTTTGCCACCCCAAAAAACCCTTCAAAAGGGTCTTTCCACCCTAGTTGGAACGGTAGGTACTGTCAGACTCTTACTGACTCAAAGTGTACCCTGTTCTTTCGGTTGCTCTTTGTATTTCAGGACCACATCTCCTTTTAAGCCGGTCCCAGGAAGAAAACGTGATAGGTTCGATTTGAATTCGAACCGTCGTCGTATATTCATAGTTTTAAAAACTACCCAGATACGACAGTCTGGCTTTCATCTTGAAGTAAAATAGAGGAAACCTAGGTTTATGTAAAAGTTTGTTTCCAAACCAACACAAAATAAGTAGTTCTAGAAAAACTTAGTAAAGAATCGATACGGCTGAAGCAAACATTCAAATGATGTATTAATGGAAAGTTTTCAAATCCCTAAACTCCAATGTTTTCATTTTTGAATTCTTAAGGCGGTCACGATGAGGTAGTAAACCATAGAAGTAACAAATGAAACAAATCGTTGAGACCAACCTGTGAAATCGCTCCTTGTGGGCACTGCATTATTGAGCGCACGGCAAATAAGGGGAAAGACGTCAAGTGTGCAGGCTGTGTGCATGTGTGTGCAGGATCAGGGGTTTCTTCAATTAAGCAACAAGATGGCGTAGGTACAAATTTTATATTTGAGCAGAGTCACGTATACAATGGTTACACTTGACTTGTTGTTTAGTAGGTGGCGGCTCGCGAGAGAAGAGAGGGATACAATTCAAAAACGGGGTTTTATAGGGCGCGAATGAACGACGCACGCGGACCGAACGTGAGCAACTAACTAAACTGAATGATTGAGTTCTCCTTGAACGGCGACCGAATACGGGATGTATGATGTCGGCCTTGAACGTAGTTGCTATCTTCGCCGGTAGATGTCGCCAGTCGTCTGCTCGTCCGCAGGTTGCTGGTTGTGTTTTATTTCTTTGTCACTAGATGGCGTGAACATGCCCCCGGCCTTGGAAGCCCAGCTTTCAAAAGGATCCCGATATTATGGAGTCAAGCCTCGACGCTTGCTGATTGCAGTGGCAGCGGGCAAATCTTGGAGAAGGCTCTTCGTATTGTTCCAGTGGTTGTGTGGATGTCCGCTACTCGAGCCACGCCGTCTTTCCCTGGAAACAGTCGTATGATGCGACCTAGCCGCCACTTTAGTGGCGGCAGATTGTCATCCTTTATGAGGACAAGACTGCCCAGTGTGATGTCATCCTGTTTCGTCTTCCATTTGGTTCGCAGTTGCAGCTCCGACACGTACTCTGTGGACCAGCGCCGCCAGAAGTGCTGCCGCAGTTGTTCGATGCGCTGGTAGCGTGTCAAACTCGAAGTTTGCTTGCTAGTGACGTCGTCTGAATGAGGTGCTGTCAACGGGCGGCCAATCAGGAAATGGGAGGGGGTAAGAGGAGTAAGGTCACAAGGTTCTGAGGAAAGAGGTGAAATTGGACGGGAATTTAGGACGGCTTCGATTTGTGTCAAAGCTGTACAAAATTCCTCGTAAGTTAATCGCGCGTTACCTACTATGCGCCTCAGGTGATGCTTGCACGAGCGTACCCCACTCTCCCATAGACCGCCAAAATGTGGAGAATAAGGAGGGATAAATCGAAATTCCATGTCATTGTCTGAAGCATAACTAATAATAGTTTCTGATTCCTTTTCTAAAAATAAAGGAAATTCTTTCTCTGCGCCTACGAAATTTTTACCATTATCCGAATAAATGACAGAAGGTTTACCTCGCCTACTAATGAAACGTTTTAATGCTAAAATATAGTCATTTGAAGAGAGACTAGTAACTAGTTCCAAATGCATAGCTCGCGTCGTAAAACAAATAAATAAACATATGTAAGCTTTAGTCAGTCTTGAACCTCTGCCCTTTTTATTTAATATAAACACTGGCCCCGCGTAATCAACACCGGTTCGCATAAATGGGAAGCCAGGCTCTAAGCGTTCAGGCGGTAAGTTACCCATGATAGGTGTTAATGTCTTACCTCGAATACGTGTACACTTCACGCACTCATGCACTATTTTTCTTGCTAAGTTTCTAGCATTTAATGGCCACCAACATTCACGCACGGTAGCTAAAAGAAGTTGAGGACCCGCATGTAATAAACGTATATGTTCATACCTAAATAAACTAATAGTGAATGGATGTTTACTGCACAATAACACCGGATGTTTTTTATCGTAAGTAAAACTAGACGAATTAAACAATCGTCCACCAACTCGAATTATTTTATGTTCATCCATAAAAACATTAAGACTAGAAACCTTATTATATTGTTTACAAGTCCTTTTAATGGGAATATTATTAACTAAATGATGATAAACATCCGGAAATGATTTTATTTGCACCAACCTAATCAACATTCGTTGTGCAATATTCAGTTCGCTTACTGATAAAGAATCGGTTCGCCGGACTTCTTTATTCGACTTGATACGTGTGTTATTTATAAACCTAAGTACGTACGCAGCTATTCGTTTAAGTTTCAAAAATGAAGAATATTTTTCAAAGTTTATTAAATCTTCGTATTGTATAGAAGATAAACATGTTTGTTTACATTTTAAATCTGGTAAAGTACAAACATCAGAATTATCGCATTTAATCTGATCGAAACTATGTAAATTATGACGTAAATAAGGCGGACCGTACCACCATAACTCACAATCCTTTAATAAATCTAAACTATAACCTCGCGACAACAGATCAGCTGGGTTGTCTTTGCTACTTACATGCAACCATACCGAGTCGCCCGTGAGGTCATTGATCTCGGTCACTCGATTTTGTACAAATGTTTTAAGTAAATGTGGTGACATTTTAATCCAACCCATGACTATTGTAGAATCTGTCCAGAAATATATTTTACTGAACTGTAACCTAAGAGATTCAACAATTTTTTTGTATAATTTAGCTCCAATTAAGGCACCACAAAGTTCTAAACGAGGAATACTTATAGCCTTTAAAGGAGCAACTTTGCTTTTGGCACATAATAAACGCACTGTTACGTCAGAGCTATCACTATAAGTACGTAAATAAGCACACGCGCCGTATGCGTCTTGAGACGCGTCGGTAAAAATGTGAAGTTCCGTATATTGAGTGTGATCACCCTTTACGTGACGAGGAACGCGAATGTCTTTTAAATATCTTAACGTATAAATGAATTTTTTCCAAGTATTAACAATATCTCTAGGAACCGGCGTATCCCAGTCTATTTTACTAAGCCATAATTTTTGTAAAATAGTTTTTGAAATTATGACTGCAGGAGAAAGAAGACCTAACGGGTCGTATATTTGTGATATGACGGATAACATTACCCGTTTAGTTAAGTTAGACTCGCTATCATAATTATCAATACTCGTAACAAAATGCAGCTCATCACTAGTGTTGTGCCAACCCAGTCCGAGTGTTTTAGTTTGCGCATGCTCGCCTATAAAATGTTCTGTGGATTTATCTTGAGATATGTCTGAATTAAATGTCCACTTACGCAATGGAAAACAACCTGAATGTAAAACTTCTGAAGTTTTCTGACAAATTCGAATTAAATTATCTAAATTATCATCACCGGTGATGAGATCGTCTACGAAAAAGTCTTGGGTGATGACTCGAGCGATGGCCTCATCATCACACTCTAACGCTAACTGTCTGATACACCGCATACTTAAATACGGAGCGGACGCAGTTCCGTATGTAACCGTATTAAGTTGGTAGGTATCTAAAGGGTCCGAAGGGTTTTCGCGCCATAATATTAACTGTAATGACCTTTGGTCAGACTGGAGAAGAATCTGACGGAACATTTTCTCCACGTCTGCACAAGCTACATATTTATACTGTCTGAATCGTAACAAAATAGAAAAAATATCATTTTGTAACGCGGGACCCGGAAATTGAATATCATTTAATGATTTATTCGAGCTAGTGACAGCACTAGCGTCGAACACTACGCGTAATTTTGTGGTCGTACTAGATTCCCTAATGACTCCGTGGTGGGGAAGATAATAGTTAGTTTGACTACAAGTGTCTAACTTCGACATGTGACCTAAATCATCATATTCTCGCATAAAGTTAGTGTACAAACGTTTAAATTCCGGTAAACGTTCAAGTTTGCGTTCTAATGACAGAAACCGTTTCTTCGCTAACGTATAAGAATCGCCCAGTGTGTCTGGTGCTTCTCTTAGCGGTATACGAACCGAAAATCTACCATTTTCATCGCGTTTAGTTGTATTATTGAATAATTCTTCACACAAACGTTCATCATCCGTGAGAATTGGTGATGATGATGATGATGATGATGAAGGAATATTTTCGATTTCCCAGAATAACCGGAGCTGTTTATCAATGTCCTGAGTGAAGTGACAATGAACGTGAGTAGGTTTTGGATTCCTAGCAAACACAGGACCGGACAATAACCATCCTAATTTTGAATTTTGTAGGAATGGTCCACTACGTAATCGTATTTTATCTGTTTCTAAAAGATCCCAAAATCTGTCTGCTCCTATCAGCAAATCAATATCTGAACTAACGTGATACGTGGGATCTGCTAATTGTAGGAATTCAGGAATACGTATATAACCAGCTTCTATGTTTATCGTAGGCAAACCGGACGTTATGCATGGCAAGACAATACATCGAAGCTTGGTGTGATAATCGTTTACTTTTGATCGAATTGATATATCGCATGAATGACTGGACTGTGTGACAGATTGCCCCACGCCCGATATTTGGATAGTGGACTGTATGTAAGACGCATTTATTCGTTTAGTTAATTTTTCCGTAACAAAACAGTTCTGACTACCACTGTCCAGTAGTGCCCTGGCTGTATGGTAGACATTATTATTATCCGCGACTTCTACTAATGCCGTAGAAAGTAAGACCGTGTGTATTAATTTGAAATGACTTGTTTTTTCGCACACAACATTATTCGAATTACTCGGTAAAGAATGCAATGCAGTCGTAGTGTTTAAGTTCGCCTCTCCGCGCGACTCGCTACTCACACACGCACTGTTGCTAACGCTTTGATTACTCGCATTTTCTATGTGTAATAGACTGTTATGTTTGCGCTGACATTGCTTGCACGGTCCTAAAATACACTCGTTTAACGTATGACCTGCTCGCAGGCAATTCCAACACAACCTTTTATCAGTAACAACTTTCATTCTATCCCTAATAGACATATTAAGGAATGTTATACACGTATACAGCGCATGACCTTGATCGCACAAAACACAATTCGGTAAATCCCTTTTAGTATTATTATTCCGATAGTTATTACGAGTAGTTTTGATAGATGAATAACTATGCACGCGGTTCGAATTTCGTTTATCACTTGTATGTTGATGCTTATCACTTTGAGGTAATTCTTTTGACTTGACGTGGTTTGTACTGATCATTTCTAAAGTATCTGCGCGGTTTCTGAGGAAAAGTATTAAGTCTTTTAACTTTACCTTATCGCGTGACCCTAAGGACATGGTCCCTATGTGGTTTTCCCACTCCCGTTCCGTGGAAGGATCAAGCTTATGAACGATAAGGTAAATAACCAACGTATCCCAATTGTCCGTGGGTTCATTGAGTGACGTCAGAGCGCGTAAATTACGTAAGATCGTATCAATTAGCTTTCGAATATGCAATGGTGATTCCTGTTTTATAGACGGAATACTATGTAACGCGTTCACGTGATTTTTAACTAACAGCCTATCGTTTTGATAGCGATTTTCTAATAACTCCCAGGCGTGAATGTAGTTGGAAGGACTGAACTCTAACGCACTTATCACCTGTAATGCGCTCCCGCTCAGCGCTGACCGTAAATAGTGAAATTTTTGTATTTCGTCTAAATCGGTACGGTTATGAATCATGGTGATGTATGAATGTTTAAATTCGAGCCAGTGGTCATACGCACCTTCAAAGGCTGGGAGTTTTATATCTGGTAATTTAATGTTAACCGGGTGACGGAAACCGTCGCGAGCTGATGCAGTAGGGAACCCGCTCATGGTGGTCTCTGCGTTTTTAATAAGACTATTTGCATTGGCCATAGCCGTAAAATACATCGATTCTAATGAATTTATGTATTCTATATTTGAGGTTAATTCTGTCTCCGGTAAAACTAATTCTATTTCACTTTGAACGTTATTTAATTTTGCAAATACATCGATGGCGGCCTGTACTCGAATCTTAATTTCGTCTACTTGTAAGGCCGTCAACGTGGCCCCTACAAATGAATCTACTATGTGCTTAAATTGGGTTAACCGGCCCTTTAAACTACCCCTGCGTTTTTTAAGTTCCGAAAGAATTTCCTCTACAGACTTACTAGACATTTTGGCGACTATGTGTAAGTGTTGTGTGGGTATGTAGGTATGTACTCACGTGCAAGCATCAACGGAACCGCTTGGCTGCAACTCTCGCGTCGCGTACAACTGTAATCGTAAAACAACTTTAAACACAAATCAAGCGTGAAGGGAAAGGAAGGAAACCATGACCTGCCCGTTTCTTCTCTTGAACAAAATGGCTGCTGGTCCAACGACGGGGCTTCGCTGCTGCTTGTGATCGGCGGGCGGCGCTCCGTGTCTCGGTGTTGTCCAGGTTTTATTCGTCTCGAAGGTCCAAATTATGTGCAGGCTGTGTGCATGTGTGTGCAGGATCAGGGGTTTCTTCAATTAAGCAACAAGATGGCGTAGGTACAAATTTTATATTTGAGCAGAGTCACGTATACAATGGTTACACTTGACTTGTTGTTTAGTAGGTGGCGGCTCGCGAGAGAAGAGAGGGATACAATTCAAAAACGGGGTTTTATAGGGCGCGAATGAACGACGCACGCGGACCGAACGTGAGCAACTAACTAAACTGAATGATTGAGTTCTCCTTGAACGGCGACCGAATACGGGATGTATGATGTCGGCCTTGAACGTAGTTGCTATCTTCGCCGGTAGATGTCGCCAGTCGTCTGCTCGTCCGCAGGTTGCTGGTTGTGTTTTATTTCTTTGTCACTAGATGGCGTGAACATCAAGCATGACGGTAGTGAGCGGTGTGCTGGCTGGAGTCCTGTGGTAACGGATAATATCATAAAATCAATCAAACATACTTATATCATGAAAGATAAAATCGTGAAGAAGTCTTCAAGTTCTGGAAGCAAAAATGTTACAATGACATCTAATAAATATCTCTATGCCCGTGTGTTGGTAATTCGTGAGTCCCGCGACCCCGGCAAGCTTTCTATTCATGAAAGACGTTTTTCACTGCAAACTTTACCTCTTTATCATAATTATTACTAAGTATAGATTGGTCCTGCCGGGGTCGCGGGACTAACGAATTACCGTTACCCCGGTACGTAAAGGGCTAGTGAAGGACACCGTAGTTTTAGTCAGTACGAGTCTGACGTCCTCCAAATCATCAAATGAGTCCTCCCACCCAGGGCAGGGCGGGAGGACTCATTTGATGATTTTACCACGATAAAAAAAAAAGTATAGATTGGTGGTCTGTATTCTATTTCACTACATTTGGCCTTTAAATTTCTAAAATGCTATTTTTTTCTACTTAGTTAAAAAGGAGACAGAGATATAAAACAGAAGCCTCAATGATCAATTATGTCTAGTCTATCTTCTAAAAATTGTTCAAAAATCTCCTGAATGCTTGCAGTAATCCGAAGCGTATCCGCTGAGTGAGATAAATCTCAATTTGTTTCAAATGTAAAAATATTATCGATGATCTGCGCCTGTAAACCACTTTGTTATCAAAACAAATTACTTCGTTTTTACGATGGCGTTTTGGCGTGACGTAGTACATAACTACAGCCTGTTGCGGATTGAAAAAGTTATGCATTTTTCGAGTGAACTTCACTGATGCAGTCATGAGACCACCAAAGTGCGGATGCTAAACTATTACGAAGCAACGTGACGTTGAAGAGAACTTTTGACAGGAACCTGGACACTGGTTTTGCCTCTTTGTATTGCAATACTTAGCCTCTGGCCAAGACAAAAGCCAGCCATTGGCCTTGTTAATTTTTAGATTTAATAAAATAAATTTAATAATGGTATTTATTGTATAATACTACTAAAGGGTTCTTTGCTTGTTATACAGCAGTGGTTATGTCTGAGTCATGATGCTCAGAGTAAATCGTACTGATATTATAAGCACATGAGCAATTGAGCGCATGAGCTGCCCATCTTGATCCTATCTCTTGCCACACCCACAAAGTGATTCATTGCAATAACGTCAACGGACACAAGACACGCCAATACACAAAATTTTTTGCGTGGTATTTCCCATGTCAGCTTGTATTTAAGAGCAATTTTGTATAATTAAGTATTTAAGAGCGATTGTCCTTCTAAGCAACACACACGTGTTGCTTAGAAGGACAATCATTGATGTGCCTTGAAGGTTTCCTGCCAGGGGCTTACAAATTCGATTAAAATGGGGTACAAACCTCGGCTTGGGGCGCTGCTTGGGGAGGTCGGCAAGGAACAAGCACGTTTTAAGAAACTGTTGGATCAATCTTTGTTGAACCAGGTTACAGAGTCCAGATAAGCAGTCACTCCCTATGTGGAATGGTGAAATTTAGCTGCACCTAGACAGTCGTATACAGCCAAAAAATATTTTTTGAAATGCTAACTGTACTATATGTTTCGGATACGAGTACCTTATTTATAAACTATCGGTAACAGCAAACAGTTTGGCAAGTTATCATGTTTACAATATAAAATAATGTAATGATGGCTTATTCCTCATCAGTCGTAAAAACGCCTGAGAAAAACAATTTCGCGGTCAATTTTACGGGTTCACATACAGAAAAGATTCAACCTTGGACAAATCAATGTTTTAAACATGAGTGAATGAAACTTCCGTGTACCAACTATAGTTGGTAAGTAGTTTCTATACCTAAATAAACGTCGGAAATACGAGTAAAACAGCATATCTGAGGAGTATTAATATTACGAACTCTTGAAGTTCAAACGAAATTAAGAATTGAATTCTGAATCACTTTTGCTTGATAGACAAATGTGATGACATGAAATTCCCGAAAGCTTAGATTGGAGGCAGGAGTGTAACACATTTTGAATACGATCACATTTACGTAACATAGGACTTGAGATTGTGCCTAGTTCATGAGAATAGAGTCACCCCAAATCACGGGTAAAAATCGGGTTTGTAACATCCGGGTTTGTATACTTCGTGTTCGTTAACTTCGGTATTTTAAACCTCGGTATTTTAAACTTAGGATCTTAAACTTTGGAATTTCAAAATTCGGGATTTATAACTTCGGGATTATAAATTTCGAGATTTTATAAATCGGGACTTTAGATTTTAGTACTTAAAACATCTTTATTTTATTATTCGGTAGTATCAACTTAGGGATTTTAAACTTCAGGATTTTAATATTCGGTATGTTGAACTTCGGTATGTTTAACTTCTAGTTTTTAAGCTTCGGGATTTTCCTTTAACCTTCGACTTTCGACTTTCGACTTTCAACTTTCGACTTTCGACTAACGACTTTCGACTAACGACTTTCGAGTAATGACTTTCGACTAATGACTTTCGACTAACGACTTTCGACTAACGTCTTTCGACTAACGACTTTCGACTTTCGACTTCGTCTTTCGAATTACGTCTTTCGACTTACGACTCTCGACTAACGACTTTCGACTTTCAACTTTCGATTTACGTCTTTCGAGTTACGTCTTTCGACTAACGACTATCGTCTTTCGATATTCGTCTTTCGACTCACGACTTTCGACTTACATCTTTCGACTTACGACTTTCGACTAGCGACTTTCAGCTTACGACTTTCGTCTTTCGACTCACGACTTTCGACTTACATCTTTCGACTTACGACTTTCAGCTTACGACTTTCGACTTACGACTTTCGACTTACGTCTTTCAACTTACGAATTTCAACTTAGGACCTTCGACTTACGACTTACGACTTTCGACATACGACTTTCGACTTTCGACTAACGTCTTTCGACTAACGACTTTCGACTTTCGACTTACGTCTTTCGACTTACGTCTTTCGACTTACGTCTTTCGACTTACGTCTTTCGACTTACGACACTCGACTATCGACTTCGACTAACGACTTTCGAATTCGATAAACGACTTTCGACTAACGACTTTCGACTTTCAACTTTCGATTAACGTCTTTCGACTAACGACTTTCGACTTTCAACTTTCGTCTTTCGACTTTCGTCTTTCGCCTTTCGTCTTTCGACTATCGTCTTTCGATATTCGTCTTTCGATATTCGTTTGGCTACTTACATCTGACGACTAACGTTTGACGACTTATGTTTCGAGAATTACGTCTCGACTTACATCTGACATCTTTCGTTTGACGACTTAAGTCTGACGGGTTACGTCTGACGACCTACGTTTGACGACTTACATCTGATGACTTACGTTCGGCGACTTTCGTTTGACGACTTACGTCTGACGCGTTACATCAGACGACTTACGTTTGGCGACTTACGTGGGGCGACTTACGTTTGACGCCTTACGTCTGACGACTTTCGTTTGACGACCTACGTCTGACGGGATACATCAGACGACTTACGTTTGGCGACTTACATCTGACGACTTTCGTTTGACGACTTACAGCTGACGACTTACGTCTGACGTCTTACGTTTGACGACTTACGTCTGAAGCGTTACATCAGACGACTTACGTTTGGCGACTTACGTTTTACGCCTGACATCTTACGCTAGACGACATCTTACGCTAGACGACTTACATCTGACGACTTACGCCTGACGACTTACGTTTGACGACTTACATCTGACATCTTACGTTAGACGACTTACATCTGACGACTTACGTTTGACGACATACGTCTGACGACTTTCTTTTGACGACTTACGTCTGACGGCATACGTCTGACGACTTTCGTTTGACGACTTAAGTCTGACGGGTTACGTCTGACGGCATACGTCTGACGACTTTCGTTTGACGACTTAAGTCTGACGGGTTACGTCTGACGACCTACGTTTGACGACTTACATCTGACGACTTACGTTCGGCGACTTACGTTTGGCTACTTACATCTGACGACTAACGTTTGACGACTTACGTTTCGAGAATTACGTCTCGACTTACATCTGACATCTTTCGTTTGACGACTTAAGTCTGACGGGTTACGTCTGACGACCTACGTTTGACGACCTACATCTGACGACTTACGTTCGGCGACTTATGTTTGGCTACTTACATCTGACGACTAACGTTTGACGACTAACGTTTGATGACTTACGTTTCGAGACTTACATCTGACATTTTACGTTAGACGACTTACGTTTGACGACTTACGTCTGACGACTTACGTTTGACGACTTACGTCTGATGCGTTACATCAGACGACTTACGTTTGGCGACTTACGTGTGACGACTTACGTTTGACGTCTTACGTCTGACGACTTACGTTTGGTGACTTACACCTGACATCTTACGTTAAACGACTTACATCTGACGATTACGTCTGACGACTAACATCTGACGACTTTCGTTTGACGACTTACGTCTGACGGGATACATCAGACGACTTACGTTTGGCGACTTACATCTGACGACTTTCGTTTGACGACTTACAGCTGACGACTTACGTCTGCCGACTTCCGTTTGACGACTTACATCTGACGACTTTCGTTTGACGACTTACGTCTGACGGGTTACGTCTGTCGACTTACATCTGACGACTTACGTCTGACGACTTACGTTTGACGGCATACATCTGACGACTTTCGTTTGACGACTTAAGTCTGACGGGTTTTGTCTGACGACTTACGTTTGACGACTTACATCTGACGACTTACGTTCGGCGACTTACGTTTGGCTACTTACGTCTGACGACTAACGTTTGACGACTTACGTTTCGAGACTTACGTCTGACGACTAACGTCTTACGTCTGACGACTTACGTTTGACGACTTACGTTTGACGACTTACATCTGACGACTTACGTTCGGCGACTTACGTTTGGCTACTTACGTCTGACGACTAACGTTTGACGACTTATTTTTCGAGACTTACGTCTGACGAATTACGATTCGCGACTTACGTCTGACGACTTACGTTTGACGACTTGCATCTGACGACTTACGTCTGACTACTTTCATGTGACGACTTACGATTGGTGACTTACGTTTCGCGACTTACGTCTGACGACTTACGTTTGACGACTTACGTTTGACGACTTACATCTGACGACTTTATCTGGCGATTTTCGTCTTACGTCTGATGACTTACTACATTCGACTTACGACTTTCGACTTATGTCTTAAGACTTAAGTGTGACGACTTACGTTTTACGATTAACAACTTAAGTCTTACGACTTTCACTATTACGATTACTCTTAATCTCATTTTCACTCTTTTACAACTTAATAATTACGACTTAAGTCTAAATTATGTCTTACGACGTACGTCTTTCGATATACGTCTGACAACTTACGTCTTATGTCTGACTCTCACTCTTTCTGTCACTGTCGCTTTCACCCTTACTTACTCTTACTCTTAACTCTCTCTCTCTCTCTCTCTCACACAACTTACTAATTTCGATGTCTTATAACTTACGACTTACGTCCTTCGACTTAATTATGTCTTACTACTTGCGTCTTTCGAATTACGTCTTTCAACTTACGACTTCTTTCGTCTTATGTCTGACAACTTACGTTTTATTACTTACGTCTGACGACTTACTTTTGCTGTTGACTGTACTCTGAGTGTGGTTCCGCCACACCTCCTTGGATTACATGGTGTTACTGTATATTCAGAAAACATCTTAGTTCACCTGTCTCTTTGTACGTGTATCTGGACAAGCTCTAATTGTCTGACGCAATAATAGTTGATAACTGCGATATGTAACTCGTATTGAAGTATTTACAAATACAGTTAGTTATTTGGGTCAGATTTAAGCAACCGCTACCTTGTAAAAAAGCTGGTATTAATCTGCAAACGGTGAGACGGTCGACAAAATCGCTTTGGAGATTTTCACGTTCAAGGTTGAATGTAAAATTTTCAACTTTCCTCCCCGGAGTGTTATTGGAAACGGAAAAACAGTTTAATAGCAATCGTTAAGCCGCTGGCAATGAAATCAAACACATCTCTACAGTACTAAGTATTCCCACATCTGTTTAATGTGTTTATTGTGGCAATTAGAAGTTAGCTGCTTTTCACGTTATCGAGTAACAGTAGCATGAATCGATCTTTTAGGGAAAGCAACGCTTGCCGAGGCCGATGTGTAGATCCAGATCTTTTTCCATGCATTGGAAAGTACGTTAAACCGCTGGTTCCAGCTGTCATATCATGTAACTTCCATACATCGGTCTTCATCCGATGAACAACGACTCAACATCATGGATCTTCTACAGACTTCAGGTACTTGGGAGAGTGAGCATATGATTTCTACGATCTTATCCCACTGGTCATCTTCTACCATCGGACATCTAGACGTCCTGTTAATTACGACATTTACCACCCATACTTAGTTGCTAATCCACCAATTTGCACTAAGCGCTTTCAATATTCCTTCATAATACGAACAGCAAAAGAGAAGAACTCACTTCCTGCGCCAGAGTACAACCCGAATCTCTTTAAAGTTAAAGTGAACAGGCTACTTCTGGGTAAGCTCGCTCCATCATAAGCTTCGCCGCAGTTACATTTGGCCTAAACTACAGTCAGGAGCAAAACACGTCTCAAATAAAAATACATAAAGTCACGCCTTTTTCCCTTGAGGCTAGACAAAAAAACAAAGCGCCATCTATCACGATCTTTGCATACTCCTGTAGCCTCTTCTACATTTATACAAGCATGGTGATTGCGAGTACTATGCACGCCACCTTTCTGAATAACGTTCTTATTGCCTTGTTATTTCTTTGACGTGTCGGTCATGTTGAAATAATCAGTGAAAGGCTACTAACATAGGTTTATTATTTAGATGTGAGTGGTAATGACGGGAGGGGACACCCTAGGAAGACCTACACTGACCTGATTGGTGAAGTTCTGCAAATAATTTACTAGCGGCCCGTCCCAGCTTCGCACGGATGGACATGATCTATAGCCTATGTTACTCGGGTGAATGTGTGTGAGGTGAAACAATGTTTAAAATCAGCACAGTAGTTTTTGAGTTTATTCATGACTAACATACACACACACAAAAATACAAATCTTTCCTCTTTATAATATTAGTGTAGAATTGTAGATTACTTTGTTTAAATTGTGTTCTATGCACATATTATATGTATATGTGAAGGTTCTATCATGTTTAATTTTGTTATAATTGTTGAGGCATTTCCTCTTGACGTAAACACAATTCTTGCAACAAATAGCTCTATTCTTCGTCTATTCTCGACTATTTATTGTTATATGTCGTCAATCGTGTCTGTTCTTGTAAACAATTGCTTTGTTTGCTGTTATAATAACAGGAAATGTTATTAATGTTGCATCGCGCGGATTAGTGAAAATATTGGTGATTACATAAGTGTTAGATTAGTAGGCACGTGCCAAGGAGGTTATTGTTAATCAACTCTCGTAGGTTTCTATCGATGAGATCTACTCAGTTCAGTTTTTTGACAAAAACAAAATTTGATAAGAATACTGATTTTTCAAATCGTTTTATTATTCACGAGTTTATTTGAAATCACTTACGAACGTTAATAAAATGACTGGAAAACAAAACTTATGTCATCTAAACGCCTAGTTCATAATAAGACCAAACAAATATGCATCTATTATGACTACATAGATAATAGATATGTTCTACTTCATTGCTATCGAAATTCGATATTGCATATAGTACCTACCAG
The DNA here is from genome assembly GCA_943136025.2 of Agrotis puta. NCBI lineage: Eukaryota > Metazoa > Arthropoda > Insecta > Lepidoptera > Noctuidae > Agrotis > Agrotis puta. The sequence continues at coordinate 1,078,324 of OW964181.2, forward strand.
TGAGTATAAAAGGTCTCTTTAACAGAATCGTGTTATGAATCGCGGTAAAATTACTCCATATGTAGGTAATTTACGAATTATATCGCAATTTATATATTGATCAATGAAACTGGCGATTTAAACCCCCTGTTTCTCACTACCGCCAGCACTGACAATAATTCTAATAACATTTATACGTCCCATCCATCTGTCAAGGGGACACGCAACTAAAGCTGCAAGAATCCAAGTTATTTCTTCAGCTGAACATTTTAATACCCGATGACATCACTGAAATCAAAAAGTTTTATGAGGTCGAACTAGTCGTAAATTAACGACAAGCTTACGAATCACTAAAACTAAACTCTTGCACATCGAAATGGCGGAAGTGACGAAATGAACCTGCTATGACGTCAGATCTTGTCATCGGGATTACTTAAGATGTTATACAAAAGAAAAATTAATTGGAACTCACTGAAACAGAGAAATGGTGGATTTCCTGCTGACATTTTCAATCAATTTCTACATTACTAAAGTTGCATATTTTATAATATTTAGGTTACAATAACTGCTGGACACAGGAATTTCTTTGCAGTCAGGACTGATGCCTTTGTCAAACAGACAGGCGAGTCCGAAGCGATAACGAACCGATACGAGACGTCAGTCCGATAGTTCTGTCACGCTATCGGATCGCTTTCGCTTTTCAATGTGACTGGATTCAGACAATTCCATAGATTACAAATAAAAACGCCTCGCTTCGCATTCGTCACGACGGTCTGTTTGACAAAGGCTTGAATGATTACAATAACGCCTAAATGTTAGCCAAAATAGTTTAGTATTTTTTATAACGAGTATGAACCAAGTTGGTTACGGTTTTCAGGATAACCACATTGTCATTGGATATCAAGTAATAAATGGAAAGAGTTTCATGATGGATTTTATCATCATCATCCCATTGCTGGGACACAGGCCTCTCTTTTAGAGGAAGTGGGCCATAATCTACCATGCGGGTAGATCTCACATGTCTTTTTTTTTTTTATCGTGGTAAAATCATCAAATGAGTCCTCCCACCCAGGGCAGGGCGGGAGGGACTGTCAGACTTGTACTGACTAAAATCCACGGTGTCCTTCAATAGCCCTTTACGTACCGGGGTCACGGTAATCCCTTGGTCCCGCGATCCCGGCAGGCTTTGGCCCTCTACAGGCCCCGTCACTATGCTGACACTCTTTGAGGCGCGCGTGGAACACAACGCGCCGTCGACTCGGGCATGGTCCATGGTCGGACAGCGAGTCGCCCATTACTCGCTGCCCGCAAGATCTCACATGTCTTAGAATTTTTGGTTCCTTCTAACACATCGTTTCTTCACGATATTTTCCTTCACTGTTTTGAGAGCATGATGGTATTCAAAATACATTTATTGAAATTGTTACCGCCACGGCCCATGCGCATATTTGTGCGTGTCTACGTCATATGACGTCATTGTAACGTTTACGACGACGGCCGCTCCTCGGTTAATAGCCGCCGTGAATATACAACAAAGCGTAGCAATGACAAGAATTATTTATGCTCGTGTTGAGCATTTTTTATGAGCATTTGTAGTCTTGTACTCAGTTCTTTTTAAAGGGTAATTCGTTTGATATTTTTGTACATTTAGAAAAAATGTGATAAGATTATTCTTTATTCATTTTCTCTGCTCTCTCGTAGGTGTGGGTATTAATTCGGGCGAGTACAAATGTGATTTAGCAATCTAGAATATGCTCTTACTTCTAGATCAGTGGTAGTCGCGTTACGTTAATCAGAAGCTTGAAAGTCTGATAATTAATCTCATCAAGGGGTATTACTCAGTTACTAGGTTGTGGAGGTCAGATAAGCGGCCTGACGACCCATGAAAAAACATTTATCTTTATGAGTTTTACTACTTTTTTCTTATCAAAATCAAAAGTCATTTATTCAAATTAGGCTGATTTATCAGGATTTTGAAGGTCAATTTTTACATAAGACAGTCCCCCAAAACCTCCTTCGACACTTCCTAGTGTTTTGGCTGGGAAGAAGAAGTGGCGGAACAAACTCCCCAGCAACACATCTGTCTGTACGGTTAGAGGAACCAAGATTGTATACAATTTAATAGAACTTATTTTTAAACATTACACTACTCTAGGGTTTTCCCCGTAATACCACGTGTGTGTTTTTATCTGCGCTAGCCCAGCCCGATTCGGTTTTTACGACGTCTATAGACGTCCGTCGAGAAATGGAACATAGCTCTTGACATCGACCTCCATTACCCCTATAGACATAAAGCATGGACCGGGGTTTATTTGTTTAAAAATGGCAGAATTTTTAGAAAGAAAGGAAAACAATCCATGGACCCTGTATCTATTAGTCCATATTGAAAATGACGAAAGTTGTAGACCACATTTTAAGAAACTAGACATTCTAACTCTGACATCAATTTATATTCTAGAAACATGTAAATTTGTAAGACAGAATCCAAACTTTTTTATTAAAATTTCTGACCAGGCTCGCCGATACGCACCGCGTTCACGATTTGAAAACACGCTAATAGTACCCCAATCAAAGTTAAAACTACACAGTACTAGCCCTCACGTTACATCAATAAAAATATATAATAGAATTCCTAATGAAATAAGAGTTGAAGAAAATGACATAATATTTATAAAACGAGTCAGAAACTTATTAATTAAAAATTGTTATTACTCATTGAATGATTTTTTTAACGATGACTTTATTTATTAAATTTTGTTTTATTTTTAGTTGATTGACATTCTGAATTTGAGTGCTATTTATTTAAATTGTAATTATTATTTTACTGACAATTATTAATGTATTATCCCATTTTATTATTATGTAAATGACATGCATTTTAACTTTATTTTATTATTTGTGACTTTTTAATTTCATTTATTTTTTGCCTGGAACATTATTCTGTTATTTATATTAATTAATTATTATTGATTATTTTAATGCTACTGTTGACATTTTATTGAATTGCTGTGCCCGACAGGGTCCATGTGAACTTACTTTTATTTTAAAAACTTTTAAATACACATGTGAATGCAATAAAGAATTGAATTGAATTGAATTGAATTGAATTGAATCTCTTTCCTGTATGTCTTAGATGATTTTATTAAACAGTTTTTTTTAATTATCCTTTATTTTAGGTAACTAAGGCCCATAAAACACAAAAAATAATAACTATAAACTTTTACATATTATAAAAAAAAACACTTAAAAACTACTGCACACAATGTGACTGCGCCGGCAGCGGGCAGTGCGGCGGCGGCGTCTCGTCGCGTACCTGGCCTCGGGAACGCTGATATTAGCACATCTTTTGACCAAAACTCTTTCTCGAGGAAGATCGGCAAATGTTGGGTCAGATAAATGTCTATGGTAAAGTAAATGTAAGAGATAGATTTTCATTTGGATGTTTTTCTCTCTTTCTAGAGTATGGTAGTTATAAATGACAATCAATTTAGACTCCGCGGCACTGAGAAAATTTTGATAGAAAAACTCAATAGTACTTTGCCTAGCATTTCTTCTGTATCTACATGTAAGTATATCTGTATTAACCCACATATCCTCATATTTACTTCCATTACATGCAAGCTGTCACGTACGCAAGTTCCATGATTCAGAAGCTTTTAACACTATTGAACGTTTACACAAAAGTCGGACGATTGGTGCGTGAGAGTGCGTCAAAAACGATGCGCCCGCGCCGTTGTGTATGTCTGTGTGTCCGTGCCTGATGGTATATAGTCGCCATTTTGATTGATGCATGATCGGCGTTTTTATATCCAGTGGTAATATGGCTTCTGGGTTCTGAGAATAACTAGGTCGGGAGGGTTATGAAAAGCTTAAAGAGGCCTATCGGATCTTTCATAGCTTTTCTAAGATATTTTTTTATGTTTTTCAGACGAAGTTCTAGTATCATCAATCTTCTAGCAAAATCATGGGCATTTTATTTGTTAGGCATCTGATTTTTGAGATAGTCTTCCTCCTATAAGTCCTCTACTATATATAAGTCGCCATTACAGGTAGGGAATTCGCTAGTGGCTGGTTATGTCGGTACAACCTAAACAGGCTAACATGACCTACCCCTGGAACGTAAAGGATAACTGAAGGAACACGGTGGATTTTAGCCGATACGAGTTGGACAGTCGCTCCGTTAGGACCTGGACGGACACATTTGATGATTTTACCACGTAAAAAAACTGTCAGAGTACCATGTTAAAATTGTTTATACAAATCACGGTCGCATTTATAATTTTCATGTAGGTAAGGTATGTCGTGTGGTCGGTGGTGGTCGCGGGACTCACGAATTACCGTGACCCCGGTACGTAAAGGGCTTTTGAAACACATCGTAGATTTTAGTCAGTACGAGTCTGACAGTCCCTCCCGCTCTGCTTTGGTTGGGAGGACTCATGTGATAATTTAACCATCATGTCAGTCAGTCATCTCTTAGCTGCCACGGTTTATTTTAATTATTGATTATTTTGTTTCTGAATTGTTTTTTTTTTGTATTTTACTGTGGACACTTTTAACTTGCTACATCGTTAAAGATAAAGATAAAGATAAAGATAAATTTATTTGCAAAAACATGTGTAGGTAATAATACAGAATTGTGATTATTAAAGCTGGAAAATAGTATTTTGAGTCAACATGTTTGACCATGACTGGTGTACAAAAATCATTCTTAAAAACTAAATAATTGGTTGTAATACGTCCATTCAAAGTTAATACATTACATACATTTAGTCATTAATAACAAATGTCGAGAGTGATTCATAAATTCAATACATTATTAATTAGTAGCGAATATCATTAAACAATAACATTATTATTTTATTGAGATAAAAACACATTTGGCTCACTCAAAGAGATTTGTCGTTAAGAAAGTCATTAATAGCATTTTTCAGTCAACATTTTTTTAAGTGTTTTTTTAAAAAGGTTTATATGTAACTCTTTAATTTGTTTTGGGATTTTATTATAAATTATAGAAGCTCTGCACACAACACTTTTATGCATCAGTGCTGTTTTAGTAGGGTGAACACAAAGTTTAGTGTTATCACGGCGGTTTCGTGGTACGACATCTGTCATGCGAGGAAACAAATGAGGATTTTTACGGACAAATAAGGCTATTTCTAGGATATAAAGAGACGGCAGTGTGAGAATTTTGTGTTGAATAAATAAAGGCTTACAGCTGTCAGTATTTGGGATACCAAATATAGCGCGTATACATCGCTTCTGCATTTTGAATACCATAATTACATTCGTTGAATTGCCCCAAAAAATAATACCATATCTGAGGATGGATTCAGCAAGCCCGTAATAAGCCGCGAGGAGCGCATATAAGTTAATAGTTGGAGCTAGTTTATATAAGGCATATGATATACTACTGACTTTTTTACATAATACATCAATATGTTCTTTCCAGTTGAGTCTATTGTCAATAGTTAAGCCTAGAAAACGGGTGGTAGTAACTTCATTTATAATGTAATCATCGTGACTCAATTGTATGTCCAATGAATTTTGCAATCTTTGTCCAAAATGCATGATATTCGTTTTCATTAGGTTAATTTTTAAATTATTATTATTTAGCCATGAGATTATTGATGTCAATGAATTATTTATGTCAAATTTATACTGTTCAATGTCCTTACATGCAATTGTAATTGTGCTGTCATCGGCAAATAATGTCATAGGTTGTTTAGTTGCATTTGGCAGGTCGTTGATATATATATTAAAAAGCTGTGGTCCCAGTACACTGCCTTGGGGAACACCGTACGATACATAGTGTTTCGTAGAGGTGTATGTTTCTTCTTTTTTTGTTTTAAGATTTACCTTATTTATTTCTGTTATTTGCTGTCGATTCGTTAAGTACGATCGAATCAAATTCAAAACATTGCCTCGAATACCGTAGGCGTCAAGTTTACTGATTAATATATCATGATCCACATAATCAAATGCCTGTGACATGTCGCAATAAATGGCACACACGGGAGTTGTCTTGTCAACGTGGCATAAAACATAATGAATGAAATCGTAGATGGCCATATTTATGCTTTTATTTTGTCGAAAGCCTTTTTGTTCATTGCATAATATTTTGTTTTTTTCGAGATAGTTATTAATTTCACCATGTAGATATTTTTCAAATATTTTTGAGAACACTGGCAATAGCGCGATAGGTCTGTAATTCTCCATTAAATGTTTATTATCTTTTTTGAGTAAGGGCTTTATAATGGATAATTTAAGATTATTTGGAAAGGTGCCTGATGATATTGATAGATTAATAATGTGACTGAGGTGGTGGCAGATATCGTCATTCACCGCTTTTATAACCCTTGTAGAGATACTATCGTGTCCTACGCTGCTGGTGTTTTTTAGATTTTTTATAATTTCCTTTATCTGATTAGGTGAGCTTGGTGCAAGGAACATCGAGTTTAATTGATGATTGATTAAGGAATTTGCATCTTTTCCAGCTCCCGGAATGGGGTTGACTTTATTAATAAAATATTTATTAAATGCGTTAGCTATTTCAGTAGGATTATTTATGTCTTTGTTATCAATTCTTATGGTATCAATAGTACCTTTCGGTGTATTGAGTCTAGCATTATTTATGATGCGCCATACCGCTTTATATTTATTACTGGAATTTGTTATTTTATGGTCATTTTGTGCACGTTTTGTCAGTGATATATTTTTTTTAAATAATTTGCAATAATTCACATACTTTCGTTTATTTTCTGTCGTAGGATTCAATCTGAAATTCCATAGCAGTTCCCTTTTCTTTCTACTACATATCTTGATTCCACGGGACACCCATTTTGGTTTATTATTAACATTTATTTTTATTTCAGTTTGTGGGAAACAAAGATCATAAAACAATTTAAAATCTTCTATAAAATGTTTGTAAGCTATGTTCGGATCATCAGAATGATAAATATGTGAGAAAGACAGGGATTTTATACACATTTTAAATTTTTTGATGTTGTCATTACTATAGTCGCGTTTAATTGAGCGCCAAAATTTAAGAGTCGGTATCTTTTTGATTGGAACTTTAATTAATTGAGCTGTATGGTCAGATAGACCTAATTCGAGAATTACAGTTTTACAGCCCTTGTTAAAGTTATGAGCAAAGTTGTCAATACAAGTACGACTGGCAAGTCTCGTCGGTTCATGTAGTGCCAACCTTAGATTATAATTCAACAATAAACATTCAAAGTCTAAGGTAACATTATTACTTTTTAGAACATCTATGTTAAAGTCACCGGCAATAATTACATTTTTATAATTACATTTAGCAATATATGTCAATAAGTTTTCTAGCCTATTGAAAAATGTATACATGTTATTTTGTTTTGGAATTCTATACAGACAAATAATAGCAATGTTATAGTCAATAAGTTCGATTGCACAGCATTCAAATATACACTGAATACAAAATTTACTGATTTCGGAGTTTTCCTTGAATCTATGGCCTTTTTTCAGTAAGATGCATGTTCCTCCTCTTTTGTTATTGATTCGACTGTACGATGAGGCCAAAATATAGTTTGGTAGATTAAGATTTTGCTCTTGTCCCGCTGTCATGAAATGCTCAGATATACATAAAACATCTACAGTTTTGCCCTTATCTCTGAGTTCTTCCAAATTGATACATAATACATCTGATTTATTTAGTAGTCCTGCAATATTCTGATGCAGAATATGTAAGTATTTTTCAGAGAAAAAGCCGAGTGCCGGTTTCGTTGTCGTCGGTTTGAACAGAGTTCGTCATTATGTTAGGGGTGTTACACGGTTCGCTAATATTTCTCTTCAAATCAGTCTGGTTAAATGATGTGGTATCAATTAAGACATTAGTCAGAATGTTTTCATATATGGTATAAATCGTTCTCACATAATGTATGTACCATCTAAAAATGAATGATGTAACAAAGGTTTTGTAATAATTTTGGCGATCTAGAGTGTCCATGGAGTTTCTTGCCCGTTCTTCTCCCTAGAGATCTACTTCTTGGAACGGGCATCTACGGTACTTTCACAGTTTTTATGTCTTGTGACTGGGACTGTAGCACCATAATTTTGTAGTATTTAATTATATTTTTTATGTCTTTGACAATTCAAAAGTGCCTGTAACTGGTCTATTTGAAATAAATGCTTTTGATTTGATTGATAAAAAAAAATGTAAGGTATGTGCCAGAATCATATCTTCACTACTCAGGATAAATAATTAGCCTTTTTTCTATCTTTTTAGCACTTGCATTTGAATTACAATTATACCATTTTTCCTTGTCTACAATTACGGAAACCTCCACCCATTTACAATAATAGAACTGAGAAAAAAAAACAATCTCACAATCATATCTCGGTTATGACAAGGAGATATTAGTTGAACGTCGCATAAAAAATGGTTTGTCATTTATAATGTTGAGGACAGTGTGTAATGGTGTGTTTTATGGGACATTGGGACAGTACAGCTACTGGCACGAGAGGAATGGGGTCAGGGGGGAGGACTATGAAGTCCGAGTTGAGGTGAGAGTGAGATAACAGAATACTGACAGTTGCCAGTGGTTTCACACGCTACGAAAACCCATGGGAACATAAAATCGTGAAAAACGCTTGGTCGGGTCCGAGTGCGCGTCTCCTTTTTAAGGAAATATATCGCTGACTGGTCGACACTTTCACAAGTTTCTTGTGTACCGATTTAGTTTTTCAGCAGTTTATTTGATTCTTCATGATTAAAACGTTGCTAAATTACAAAATAAAATAAAATGAAAAATAAAAACAAACAATAATTCTGTTTAGTTACTATAAAAACATTCATAAATCTTGAAGCATAACATCAAACATTGCGAAACCTTGGATCGTTTTGTGAAATAAATATGAACTAATACATGATACAAGTTGTATGGGAAATGAAATAAGGCGTGATACACATTGGGTGAACTACGAGACACGAAATAAACTGTCTCATGCCCGTGAATCACTGATGTCCAATAGCCCTTACGGTGTGGAGCTCCACAATGAGCGGGTTTGAAAATAAGCACTTTGGATTTAAAGTTTTAACCAATCTCACCGAGTAGTGTAGTTTTATTCAGTAATTGGACTGAGGAGGTCAGCTGCAGAGGACATGACGTTTCACGTTTTTATGATGTAAACGGGATCAATGACGTTAATTTGGTAGAAAAAAATTGATGACACTTGATGCACTTTTTCATTTTCAATACAATAAATGCCGTAAATAGGTACTTCAAGTAAGCTGTACGTAAAATACGGAGATCTAGTGATATCGAATATAGACAGTCGTTATCTAGGCATATAAAAAACAATTTACAAACAAGAAACATTAAGCCTCACTCGTAATTTAAAAAAATAATGATATGTGCCATTTATTTCGTCTTCCTAAGCAATTAAATCTTTGTTTATTCGTAAGTTGATATAATTCCATAGTTGATAAAAAATTTAAGCAATCGCGACGCTTGTGTGTATCTTTAACTCATCAATTATCCGCTGCCACTTACTTGCCCGAGGGCCATAACACTTAACCTTGTCCGCTTGGTCGGAAAAGCCGCCGCAGGTCTAGTGGCCCAACTCGTCCATCATATTTCTTGTTATGACAGCTCAATGGTAATTGCTCGATGGTCGTAAACTAATAGTTTCAGGCCTTCAAGGTCAAAGTTTCATGTTTTTTCAGGAAAATTTCGATGGGATGTTCCGATTTTTGTCGTACTAGTAGTGTTTTTGTTGATGTGTTTTGTCCACCATAAACTCTAGTTTGAATACAAACTAAATGTGAACGCACACTACTATGGAGGTTCTTAAATCTATAGTTTCTTCTTTGGTCATTTCCTGTATGTCGCTTCAGTATTTAGATAAAAAAAGGTATCCACTCCATCTTCTGATTAGTTTTCTACGGCCAATCTCGCATAAACACATTCAAATGTTGTGTGTTTCAAGTCTATTTTTTTACTGATGCGTTTGTTTATCACGATAATTACAAACTTTTTATTTGGATACACATCATGAATTTACTGAATTAAAAGTTTCAATTACCAAACGCATCGGAAACACATCAGTAATTGATCCATAAAACTCTTCACTCCACCGTATTTACATTTACTCAAGTAATTTCTAAGAAAACCAATAAATAAACTTTACGTATCTTTGTTTTATTCCTGAAATATACTGAAACAAACCGTTTTATTGTGCAGTTCGTTTCCTGTGCACTTTTGTTCCCTTTCTGCTGAAATCCGAAGCCCTAAAGGGATTAATTAAAGGGAATGCAATCAGAAATAAGTTGGTGACTCATGTTCTTGATTTACTTTATTTGTTGAACTTGACAAAGGGATTGTGGAAAAGGGGTTTACATTGTGTTTACTCGATATTTATGCTCGAAATTTAGGGATTCCTGAGATTGTACATTGTAAATAAAGAACATAATGTGCCATCGTTGTGTTTGAGTGAAAACTGTTTGAAATTTTAAATCCAAAACGAGTCAAAAGAACTGTAATGATTAAATAAAGATTGTATAGTTTTCGGCGAAAAGTGCTGTCTAGGAATAGAGACTAGGTTGGCGCAGTGGCTAAGCGATTGGACTGCTGCGCTGCGTTTCGCGGGTTCGATTCCCGCACGTTACAAATATTTGTATGGCCTACAAGTAGTTGTTTCGGGTCTGGGTGTTTGTGTATGTGAGTTTATATGTTTGTAAACGCACCCACGACATTGGAAAAATGCCTAGTATGGGGCAAAGTAAAAAAAAAACTTAAAAAAAACTAGGATTTATGTACGTAGTCCTATCGTACAAGCGTGTTTCTAAAGTTTCTTTGTACGTTCCACACTCGTGATATGACGCTAAATCTATTTACGCAAAAAAAAAAAATATAAGAAGCCAATTTTTTATAGATCTTACAAATGTCATTTGTATTGTAACGCTACATTATCTACCAATTATATTACTGAAATGAGTGTGTCTCATGTGGTAAAAAGGTGTAAGTTTATGTATAATATATTTAGTTACTAAACATACGTCAGTATGTCAGTACATAATATTAGGTATTATAAATAACAGCAGTGTTTTTCATAGATCGTATATCAGTCAGCGCTCGAGTAGTTTTGTAAGTATAAAGAGTATATTGGATTCTCTGAACTTGGCAGAATATTGCTTACGGCTGGACAAAATTGAAAATTTGAATTCACATGATTTAGAATACGGAGAATATCAGAAGTACGAGGGCGGCACTGAAAATTTCGGGAATCAAGGAAGTAACACAACATTACTATTTAAAAATGTATTTATTGCTTTTCGAAGTATTCTACGCGAAAATTGTCAGATTTTTCCATACGATGGAACCAATCATTGAAGCAACCATTCCATTCGGAAGTTGGGGTCTCCAAAATGGCCGTTTTGTAGGCGTCCACAGCTTCTTCAGGTGATGAAAATCTCTGTCCACGCAATTTATTCTTTATTTTAGGGAAGTATAGAAATCATTAGGGCTTAGGTCGGGACTGTACGGCGGATGGTCTAATAATTCTACGAGTAGTGGAGATATACATACGGGAGCTGTAGAGGTGGTGACATCATTAAACTAGTCTTCCCGCTCTTGTTGGGACTCTTACCGAGTAAAAGTCCACCGTGTTCCATTGGTTGCCCTTCGCAATCCAGGGCCACAATATCCTGCTTATTTTGGGCATACGGACGGCGATTAATGGGTGACTTGCCGTCTGATCATGGACCATACCCGGGTCGACGGCGCGTCGTATTAGACGCGCGCTTCAAAGAGCTGTCAGCAATCTGACGGGCCTTCCCTTAGAGGGCCAAAGCCTGCCGGGGTCGCGGGACTCTCTCATCTAACCTAACCGTGTCCCTGGAACGTAAAGGGAAAGATATTATTGAAAGATTAACAGTCCCTCGCGTCCCGCCCTGGGTGGGAGAGTCTAGAGTGATTCAATGATTGTTGCATCAATGTACAATCGACCAAGTTGAATCATGACCCACCATAAGGTTATTTTCTTACAGACATTCAAATACAATTAAGTCCACATTTGCGAAAACATACATATCTATGGTAAAACCTTGGTCACAAATATCCAACTTCATCATTATAATTCAGTAACTACGACCCTTTTGCGACCTAAAATAATAAGCACAGCAATCTGATTTTTCATTTACGGACTCGCGAATCGAGGTTATGAAAAATAATAGCCTTTAAATTCTAAAACCATCTGTGACTACCATTAAATTTTGAATTATAAACCATTTTTTCCTCTGCTCAACATTATCCTTGCCTTTATGTCACTTTTCTGTGGGTCTATTAAGGCGTCTTTGGCAGCATCATAATAATTATGGTATTGGGATAAAATTCGTAAAGAATATTCTATTCTTTTGCTTGAGCAAATGTTCAACATTGCTATAACCAACATTGCTAAAGCGGCGTTTTTAGATCTCCTGTTCTGCACAAATTACTTTGCGAGGTAACAGACCTTATAGAATTTCGAATTTGTTTGGACTTTCTTTATGAGTTTGGTCTCAGGGGGAGTTTGAAGGCGGATATAAATGTTTCCTTGGTGGTTAGAATTTAAGCGGTTTATTTTAAAGAGTTTTCTGTCTCTGCTAAATAATTGGCAAGTATTATTAAAAGACACACAGTCTTCAATTACTTTACTTGTTTGTAGTATTAATTCATTACGACTGCGACATTGGTCTAGACATTTATAGCTAGTGTAACTATTAGTATAATCAATCCAGGTTGGTTTAACCTTGGTCTTAGTTATTTTGACAGATTCAACTTTGCCGATTGTAACATTTAAATCAGTCTCTGAAATTGTAAGAAATAAAAACCCTATTATAAACTTCGAAATGAGAAGATAAAGTCATCATGCTGTGTAGCAAACAGTAATATGTATAGCATTTTTGCAAGAAATGCCAATTTCTTGCAAAAATGATTGATCAAAAGAAACTATTTAGTAAATAATTTAGACCTATGTGAAGTTCCACTTAATACAGCAGGCGTGAATATAATATTTGAGTGTGATCGTGACGATGTCCCTTTATATTTAACAGTAAGAAATCGCGTTGTTGGATTTAAAACTTTTCAATGTCTCTTGGTTTTTTAAATGTTCTATGGTCGATATCTCACAGGTGATGAGTAGACGGTGAATGAATCACTATTAATATTAATATGAAGTGTGAGTCGTCTGCGTCGTTGCGCGCGCGCACATCGGTCGCATTCATAATTTAAACTAATTTGCGTCACACGGTCCGCGGAATATATTATAGTTTTCTGTTTTATTTGGATTGGGGAAGCTGCTGAACGTGAAATATTTAGGAGCTATTGATGCGATACTTAAATTCAGTATTCATGTCTTAAGTGGACGTCTTTCTACATTGTACTTAATGATGATGAATATTCTGTTTATTTTATCACATTTTTTTATGTTCAATGGGTTTGCTCTTGACCTTAGTCTAGATCAGGGGTGACAAAGACAACGTCTACGTTGGAGCGAGCTTACCCAGAAGAAGCCTGTTCTCTCTTACTTTGAAGAGATTAGGGTTGTATGCGTTCGGAAACACACACGCAGGCAGAGAGTTCCCCTCCTTCGCTGTCCGCATTATAAAAGACGATTGGAAACGCTTAGTGCGAATTGGTGGAATAGCAATAAGGTAAGGATGGTAATTTGCCGTGCGTCTAGATATGCGATGATAGAAAGGGGCTGATGGGATGAGGTCGTGGAGTTCTTGGGCACACTCTCCGAAGTACAATCTGTAGAAGACCGACAGGCAGGCAACCTTGCGGCGATGAGTCAAGCTATGGAGCTTGGCATTCACCATTTTTACGTCACCAAGAAGCCTCTTAGCTCTGCGTTCCACCGAGTCAAGAGCGGCGAGTTGGTATTTAGCTGAGCCATCCCAAAGGTGGCTACAATACTCCATGCAGGATCGGACTTGTGCTTTGTACTTTTTATTCGAAATTGAATTCCATAGCGTGGTAAGTTTTGCAAATAACTACTAGATAGACGCAATATTTCAACCATTACCAGAAGTTAATACGAGTAATACGGGAAAATTATTCCGACATGTAAAATAATCCAATAATATTATTTTTACCGGGTAAACGGTAGGTTATGTATTCTATGCATATATGTATGACTATGATGAACTGTTGCACATTATGTAAACGTACACCCGATACTGATACTGAAGAAGTTCCTAGTGACAGTCAATGTTAAGTTTTCGCTTTTACTTGGACGATGCTATTATCGGATTGATAAGATAACGGAATACAAAATTCTAGTAAGTAAAAAAAAAACTCCTGCCAGGAAAAGCCTGGGTCCTGGCCTCAGGGACTCTCGGGCCTCGACTGGGGGGGCTCTTTAGCGCATGCCTGGAGAGGGGCCAGTTCCGGCTTCGTTGGAAGACGGGGAAACTGGTCCTGATCCAGAAGCCCGGGCGCCCTGCGGACTCTCCGTCCGCATTCCGGCCCATCGTGCTGCTCGACGAGGTGGGCAAGCTCTTTGAAAGAGTAATTGCAGACCGCCTCGTCGGGCACCTGAATCGGGTGGGCCCGGACCTCTCGGAGAGCCAGTTTGGCTTCCGGAGGGGGCGCTCGACGGTGGACGCCATCATGAGCGTGAGAGCCCTCACGACGGGGGATGCGGTATCCCGGGGCAGGGTCGTCTTGGCGGTGTCCTTGGACATCACCAACGCCTTTAACACCCTGCCCTGGAGTTGCATCAGGGAGGCACTCCGGTATCACCGGGTGCCGACCTACCTCCGTCGCACAGTCGAGGACTACCTGACGGACAGGGCCGTCATCTACCCCGGTCACCGGGGAGAGTGGAACCGGCGAGTGATGTCGTGCGGTGTTCCACAGGGATCGGTCCTAGGGCCGCTCCTGTGGAACATCGGCTACGACTGGGTGCTGCGCGGCAACCTCCCTGACGGCGTCGGCGTAATATGTTACGCCGACGACACGCACGTCCTGGCGGAGGGAGAGTCGCACCAGGCGGCGGCCGACCTGGCGACGCAAGCGGTGGCGACAGTCGCTCAAAGGATCCGGCAGTTGGGAATCGACGTGGCGCTGCATAAAACAGAGGCCATGTGCTTTCATGGCCGTCTGAACGCGCCACGTTCAGATTCCCACATTACGGTGGAGGGGGTTCGCATCGGCGTCGGGAGGACGATGAAGTACCTGGTGTTATATAATAAAGGTGTGACAGAATCATAATAAAATAGTTAATACTGTTGAAAGACTTTAATTAAATACAGTGGAGACGACATTATTAAGACAATTATACAGGCCACAGATGATACGACATTTTTAATAATAATGTTGCCAGCTTACTAGTGTTGCTACACTTATATTATTATTATGACATCTCCCCTCTTTTAAATTAAATGGCAAACTTACACAAGTTACATTTATGACAAGTACAATAATTAAACATTACAACAAAACACTTACACAAAATACTTATACAAAATACTAAATGAGATGCTCATGACACATCATTACAAATTTAGCCTCTTTGGCCTATTGACAACTCTACCAGATCTGGTTTTGAATTCACCAGTATTATTCTGCTCAGGACTAATGTCTGTAGGAAGCACTTCGAAATCAATAGCTGTATTATTTTGCTCAGGACTAACCTCTGTAGGAAGCACTTCAAAATCAATGTCTGTATTATTTTCATATGCACAGTTATTATCATCAACACTAGTAGAATAGTCAGTAGCCACACAAGTATTTTCATAAAATTTCTTAATTTGTATCCTATTTCTCCTGTATGTTCTTCCATTACTACTAATCACATAACTTCTAGGTTCAGGACCTACTTTGATTATTACACCTTTACTCCATTTCTTATCAGAAGGAAGCAACTTAAAGATTACAACATCATTTATATGCAATGGACTTAAATTTTTACCTTTAGTTTTGAATGACTTTGACTTATTTTGCAAATATTTATAATACAATTGAGGTTTGGTTACTTTAGGTTTTAATTGTTCTGTTGTGGTTGGAATGACTGTTCTTAATTTCCTTGACATTAATAGTTGTGCTGGGGAAGCCAGAATGTCTGTTGCTGTGTTTCTATACTGAAGTAAAGTTAAATAAATGTCAGAATTTGCATGACTTGATTTGTTAAGCATATTTTTTAGAGTTTGAACTGCTCTTTCGACTTGTCCATTTGACTGAGGATAATTTGGACTACTAGTAACATGTTCAATGTCCCATGACTTCATAAAATTTTGAAATTCAATTGAACCAAATGGAGGACCATTATCAGAGACCATAATGGATGGGATACCATGCCTTGAAAAAATTGATTTTAATTCCTTAATTACAGATTGAGCTGTTGTTCTTTGCATTAAAGCTTATTCAATGTACTTAGAAAAATAATCTATACAGACCAGATATTTATGTCCCTGAAAATCCATGAAATCAACTCCTACTTTGCTCCAAGGAAGTAGTTTTATTTGATGACTTAACAATGGTTGCCGACTGTTATTATTACTGAATTGCTGACATGTTGCACAAGACCTGACTACGTTTTTAATATCATTGACCATATTAGGCCAAAATAAAGATTCTTTAGCATATTGAACCGACCTAGACATACCAAAATGACCCTGATGGATTATTTCCAACATTTCTTTTCTAAGAGACTGAGGCACTATGACACTTTCACCTTTAAAGACAAGTCCGTCAGCGAGGTATATTTGATCCATGAATTTTAAATATGGACGAACCTCAATAGGAATATTATTTTTGTCAGACGGGAACCCTTCCTTAACAAATTGAATAAGACTAGTCAATGACTTGTCAGTACGAGTTTCTTCTTTAAATTTATTGAGCCTATCTTTAGATATTTCAAGACTTGATATTAATACTCCGACATGAACTTCAACATTTTCATTTAGCTCATACATAGACTCTGGTAGGGGTGCTCTCGATAGGGTATCAGAAATATACATTTTCTTGCCTGGGACATACATGACATCCAAGTCGTACTGTTGAATTTTTAACATTAGGCGTACTAGTCTGGGAGGAATTTTATTTAAGGACTTTTTAAATAAGGGTACTAACGGCTTATGATCTGTGTGAACAATTATTTTATGTCCATATATATATTGATGGAATTTTAGGCATCCAAAGACAATTGCGAGTAATTCCCTTTCTATCTGGGCATAATGTTGTTGACTATCTGTTAATGTTGCTGAAGCATATGCTATTGGTTTATTATTTTGCAACATGACTGCACCAACAGCTGATTGTGACGAATCGCATGACAAAATTACTTTTTCATTTTGATCAAAATATGCTAAAACTGGAGCCTTTGTAATTATACTTTGTAAATTTTTAAATTCCTGTTCATGAATATCATGAAACTGCCAAACTACATTTTTCCTAAGGAGTGCCCTCAAATTTTTAGTTTTCTCAGAGTAATTTTTAATAAAAGGCGACAGATAAGTTAACATTCCTAAAAAGCGACTTAATTCTTTTGTGTTGTTAGGTTTTGACATATTTACAATAGCTGTGACTCTATTAGGATCAGGACGCATTCCTTGTGCATCAAATAAATGACCCATGTATGTGACTGACTGTTTGTTTAGTTTAGACTTTGACATATTGAACTTCATTCCGACTTCTCTAGCCCTTTCTAACACAGTTCTTAAAATTGTGTCATGTTCTTTCTGGGACGACGCATATACTAGTACATCATCAAAATATATAATTATATTTGGAATATTTTTGAATAGATCAACCATAATGGCATTAAAGAGCTCTGGTGCTGAGCAGACCCCAAATGGTAAACGAAGAAATCTATACCTTCCGAACGGAGTAATAAATGTACATAATTGTGACGATTCACTATCTAGTGGAATTGCCCAAAATCCAGAATTTGCATCTAGTGTTGAAAACACTGTAGCACCTTTTAATTTTGACTTGACTGTGTCTATACTAGGAAATGGATAATGTGGTCTCAAAATGGCTTTATTTAAATTTCGTGGATCAAGACAAACTCTGAGCGCACCATTTCGTTTTTTGGTGATGACTATACTGCTGACCCAACGAGTTGGTTCATCGACTTTTACTATTACACCCAATTTTTCCATCCTAGCTAACTCTGACTCTAATTCTTTAAGTAGACTAAAAGGAACTTTACGAAGTGGTTCTATAACCGGATTGACTGATCTGTCTATTTCTAAATGACATGGTTTTTTGACACAACCTAGACCCTCAAATACATCCTTAAATTCTTTAAATAAATTATTTTCAACTTCTGAATTAAATGAGACTGTATTAATTCTTTTAATAATTTTAAGCTCTGAACATGTTTTCAGCCCTATGACAGTAGCACAATTAATTTCCAAAATTATAAAAGGAATCTGACTTTGCTTTTCATTTATAAAACACCCTAAGACAGTCTGACCTCTAACAGGCAGATTTTGTTTACTAAATGTTACTATTGTAATTGAAGACGGCTTTATTAAATTTTCAGACAGTTCTAGACTTTGAAATGTACTCATACTCATCACATTTGCTTGAGCACCAGTATCTAGCATACCAGTTATGACATGATTATTAATTTTAATTTGAATATTCCACGATTCCATACTATTAACTGAAACTTCACCCAATGCATAAATTGAACCCATAAATAATTCTTCCACTTTTTGACTACTATTACTATCTTGAGACTGTGACTTAACTACATTTACCGAAGACTTGTTACCTTTATTATTAGTTTTTTTAAAATAACAACATTTAGCATAATGACCCTTTTTATGACAATTATTACATTCTACATTTGAAGCTGGACATTTAAAACGGTGTTTTTGAGCACATCTAGTACAAACTTCTGACCTGTTGTCGCTTCTGTTTCTTTGACCTGACCTGGTACGACTCCTGGTATGACCTTCATCTCTGCTATTGCTTCTGCCCCTGTTATAACCTTTTCCTCTATTTTGATTGTATACTGCTCCAAGAACGTTTTCTTCGTTTGATATTTCGTTTGTCTGAATTGTGGAATGCTTTATAGCCTGGGCCAATTGAACGACTTCATCAAGGGTGGTCTTGTTTTCTTGGATTAGACGTTTTTTAATTTCAATGTTGTCTGCATTTAATCCACAAATAAAAACATCTTTTACTAGACTTTCTCTTAGTGTGTCAAACTGACAGTTTAGACTTAAGTTTTGTAACACGGTAATGTAATCAATAATTGATTCGTTAATTTGCTGTTGTCTTGTAAAAAATTTATGGCGTTCATATGTGAGGTTCAATTTAGGCGTGAAATATTCTTCGAATTTCGTTAATAATGGCGAATATCCAATTGTGTCAATATCTAGATCAAAAGAATTAAAAATTTCGAGGCCCATACTGCCTAAATAATGTAGCAAGATGGCTACTTTTCGTTTGTCACCTTCATTTTCAAGTCCCGTAGCTCGTATATAAATTTTGAACTGGCTCATCCACCTTTTCCATTCTTGCGCCTTATTACTTGCATTGTAATTAAATTCTGGTATTGACCCTCTGGCTTGAATAGTTTGAGCCTTTTGACTACAAGACGACGACGCCGACGCTCCTGGCTGGTCCGGCATTTTTTTAATTTTTTGTTTTTGCACTCACTGAATAGATTATTACATTGACTCACTGAACTTCTGACACCATGTTATATAATAAAGGTGTGACAGAATCATAATAAAATAGTTAATACTGTTGAAAGACTTTAATTAAATACAGTGGAGACGACATTATTAAGACAATTATACAGGCCACAGATGATACGACATTTTTAATAATAATGTTGCCAGCTTACTAGTGTTGCTACACTTATATTATTATTATGACACCTGGGACTCGTCCTCGACAGCCGGTGGAACTTTAGGGAGCACTTCCTACGTTTGGCCCCAAAGCTGAACCAGGCAGCAGGCGCCCTCAGGCGACTCCTGCCCAATCTCGGCGGGCCAAACGCCTCCTGCCGGCGGCTGTACGCCGGTGTCGTGCGGTCCATGGCCCTCTACGGGGCCCCTGTGTGGGCCCTAAGCATCCGGACGCGACCACTCAAGCTGGTCGCATGCCAGAGGGTCATGGCTATCCGGATGATCCGGGGATACCGCACGATCGCCGGCGAATCAGCCAACCTCCTAGCGGGATTGCTGCCTTGGGATGTGGAGGCGACTGCCCTCCAGCGCGTCTACGAATGGCGCGTGGAGGCGCAGCGCCGGGGCGAATCCCCGCTGCCTCGACAGGTCGAGGCGCGGCGGGAAGAGCTCCGGCGCGATCTCAGGGCAGTATGGAGGGAGCGACTGTCGCAACCGAGGTCCGGGCACGCCGCAATCGCGGCGGTAAGACCCCTCTTTGAGGAGTGGCTGGATCGGCGTCACGGCGTCCTTACCTTCCGCATGACGCAGGTCCTCACCGGACACGGAAGTTTCGGGAGGTTCCTGTGTCTGATAGGGAGGGAAGAAACGCCTGGGTGTCACCACTGCGAGGATCGTCCGGAGGACACGGTGGAGCATACGGTGCAGGACTGCCCCGCTTGGGCAGAGCACCGCCGTGTCCTCACGACGGCGATAGGCGGAGACCTCTCGCGCCCGGCATTGGTCGAGGCCATGCTGCTGGGCGAGACGGAGTGGGAAGCGGTCGCCTCCTTCTGCGAAGCAGTCATGCTCGTGAAGGAGGAGGCGGGCCGCCTGAGGGAGAGGACAGCGTCCTCCCTCCATCCCAGCAGCAGTGGTAGACGCCCACGGCGTCGGACGTCACAGGACGATCTCCGGCCACCGTAGGCGCGGGCATGCGGGCAGCGAGTAAAGGGCGACTTGCTGTCCGACCATGGACCATGCCCGGGTCGACGGCGCGTTGTGTTCCACGCGCGCCTCAAAGAATGTCAGCATATTGACGGGGCCTGTAGAGGGCCAAAGCCTGCCGGGGTCGCGGGACTTACCCATTACCGTGACCCCGGTACGTAAAGGGCTTGTGAAGGACACCGTGGATTTTAGTCAGTACAAGTCTGACAGTCCCTCCCGCCCTGCCCTGGGTGGCAGGACTCATTTGATGATTTTACCACGCAAAAAAAAAAAAGTAAAAAAAAAACTACACTTAACAAAACTAACCAGAATCAAATTTTATTTATTTATTTATTTGTTTATAGGATCACCAACGACATATTTACAAAAGATTTCACTTATTACATTATATGAAATTTTACATTATTGAATTGTTTACATAGAAAATAAACATTATTTTGTTCTGTGCAAACATGTCACTTATAGGTGAACACGATGTTACAAATAATGACTTTTTTTTAGTATATTAAAAATAATTCAATGAAAAAATTGCTAAGTCAGATATACAAATAAGCTTAATTTTGATAATATTAAACATATGAAAAAGAATATTAAATAATAAATTTGAGTAACAATTTGGAAACATAATAAAGTTTATAATAAATGATTAATTTTTGCTAAAGTTATAACTAGTGGGAGGTAGTAGACCACAAATCAATCTCTAATAGTTTTTGCTTGAGCTTTTTTTGACCGTCACAAAAGATGTCAATCCCAGTGTCAGCGGAAATGGCTCCATTAGAGATAGCCATCATTCGATTCAAAGGAGCTGACCGACCAAGATTTGTCCGTGATGATTTAATAGCAAACGTGTCGAGTTTACGTGCAGACCTGACTGGGCATTGGCGGGGCACACTAAGGGAAATACTAGCAAGAAGTTCTGGAGAGGATATCTGACCGTTTAGAATTTTGCTAAGAGTAGAGACATCTGCCAAGACGCGTCGCTGTTCCAGCGAATGCCAATCAAAATGAGCCAGTCGCTCCGGGTAGTCGGCCCTGTACGGACAGCTATGATCCTTGTAACGAAGGTATCTGGTGAATTTTTTTTGAATACGTTCTATGCGGTCTATATGCACCTTATAAACTGGATTCCAAACTGGAGAAGCATATTCAAGGGTACTCCGTACAAAGGAATTGAATAGGATTTTCAGAGCATGTATCCTTTTGAAATCTTGACCAATTCTCTTGATGAAACCAATCATTTTGCCAGCCTTGGACAAGATATCATTGATGTGAGGCGTAAAAGTTAGGCTGCTACTAAGTAAGACTCCCAGATCCCTTATGACATCCACTTCCTGGACAACTATGCCATTAAGTGAGAAGGATGATGATACTCTCCTTTTTTTGCGGGTAAATGAAATGTGCTGGCATTTACTCACGTTGAGCACCATCCTGTTTGCAATACACCAATCATGGAGGGAATTTAGATCTGACTGAAGCAGCGTGACGTCTGATGTGGATTCGACAATACGATACATTTTCAGGTCGTCTGCAAAAAGTAAGCATTTGCTGTGCTTGATATGGTTTACTATGTCGTTAATAAATACAGTAAAGAGGATTGGTCCAGCATGTGAACCCTGGGGCACACCGGAAGTAGCACAATATTCGGAGGAATGATAACCATTTACCACTACTCGTAGTTTCCGGTCAGCTAAGTATGATCTAAACCATTCCACAAGGTTCCCATGCACCCCATGTCTCTCCAGTTTGGCAAGTAATATCTGATGGTCAACTTTATCGAACGCGCTGCTAAAGTCAGTGTACAAAGCATCAACTTGTAGACCTGCATCAACATGACAGGAAATGTCATTGACATATAGTGAGAGGTTACTGACTGTTGATTTTTTAGAGCAGAAACCGTGCTGTTCAGAGGCTAGTTGTGCTTCGAGGTGTGAAGTCAGATAGGGAATTACTAACGATTCAAAAATCTTTGAAAAATGAGATAGCAAAGAAATAGGGCGATAGTTCCTGGCGTCAGATTTATCTCCTCTTTTAAAAACTGGGATTACGTTAGCCCTTTTCCATTCTAGGGGAAATTTGTAGGTTTCGATGGACTTGTTGTAAATCAGCAAAAGTGGGAGGGAAAGATGGCGAGCGCATCTTTTGATAAAGACTGGAGGTATCGCATCCGGTCCAGCTCCCTTGGTGATGTCAATGCGAGACAATGCCTTAAACACTTGCCTTTCGGTGAATTTCATCGATGTTAGTGTAATCTGTGGGAACTTTTGAGTCAGCGATGCGGGACATTGTATTATGTTGCTAGAAGAGGGGGGAGTTAGCGTGGATGAGAAATGCTGAACAAAAAGTCTGCAAATGTCAGCACCTGTGGTAGCTGTTAAGTCGTCAAGCTTGATTTCTGAAGGCATGGTGGAAGAATTTGACTTTTTAGCTTTCACGAATGACCAAAAGGCTTTGGGGTTGGAGCTAATATTTTTTTCCATTACGTGGACATATTTTGAGTAGCATGACTTAATTATGGACCGGGTCCTGTCGCCAAGAATCCTGTACTCAAATTCATCGCGTGGGTTGTTGAATTTTTTAAAGCGTTTTCTAATTTTTTCCTTTTCATTAAGCATTCTTACAAGTGTTTTAGAGTACCAAGGAGGGAAGTTGCTCTTGAGATTGGAAGTTTTGGGAACTGTTTGCTCAATAATATTATATAGACATTCATAAAGCAATGACACCATAGAATCAACATCAAGATGCGATGAAAATTTGTTATTCCAGTTAATATTCCTTAATTTTTCATTGATTGATTTGTAGTCCGCTTTCCTGTAATTATAGTTACATGTTTTTTTAGGTTTAAGGGTGCTACAGATATCCAAGTCGAAATGTATTTCCAAGGGTGGATGATAGTCGTCCACCCTTGACATAGCATTTGATGATTTTTTTACCGTTACTTTATTTACATTTGATATTATTAAATCAAGAATTCTGTATTTAGAGTTCACAACATGGTTGAATTGAGACAGGGAATTAGAAGACATAAAATCTATCAAAGAATAGCCTAGGCCGCTGTTGTATTTGGCAGGTTTGGTCACAGTCGAGTTAGGGGTATGATCTGCTCTCCATTCTATGGATCCCAGGTTGAAATCCCCGATAATTATCACGTCGTCGCCAGTGGTCTCGATAACTCTCGACACGTTATCTAGCAACGAGTCAAGTTGGTGTTGAGTGACAGGTGGGGGGAGGTAAGCGGTACAGATATTTATCCTCTTACCTTCTTTGGTTTTGATGCTCACCCAAAGATCTTCAGCAGAAGTTTCCCATTGGCAAGCTCGCATGGAATTGATTCCCGTTGAAACAGCTATTAGTACTCCTCCACCCTCTTTGCCATTCCGCGCACTGGAACTCCTGTCTCTCCGATAAATACTATAGTGATGGTTGAAGATCTCGCCGTCATTAATGTTGGCATTAAGCCAGGTTTCTGTAGCTACAATAATGTCATACTGGGTTAAACATGCTGATATACTTATTTCCGAAAGTTTCGTTCTCATGCCTCTAAAATTCTGGTAGTAGATGTTGAATTATAGCAGTTAATTTGGGGTTTTATGCTAGAACTTTTCCAATGTATGAACTTATAGTAAGGAAACAGCGAGAAGACTTTTTACCTGTTTGGGACGAGTGCCGTCATCTTTGCGGACAAGTATACGTCCGTCACGAACCCACACATATTTGTATCCCTTTTCTCGAGCTACTTTCCTAGTCTCGGCGTGGATTGCCTTATTCATGGGTGACAGGTGCTCTGAGACAAACACAGGGGACTTGGTTCCTCCGTATCCCAAATGGTTGGAGTTCAATTTCTTTTCTTTGTCAAGAGACTTGTTAAATTTCATGACTGCGGCCAACACTTCATCACGCATTCTCGTATTACGGAGTTTCACAACAATTGAACGTGGACGTTTACTATCTAAGTCAAGCTTCTTGATTCGAGTAACAGTTAGGATGTCAGGTTCCTGAATATTGCAAGACACCACTTTACCCAGCTGTACCATAGTGCTAATGAGGTTCTCGTTACTGTTTTCAGGCAGCCCATTAATTTCAATATTATCTTGGCGAGTATATTGTTCGAGCAGATTCAATCTTACAGACATGTCTGATATAGCAGTTTTTAGCCCTTCATTTTCAGACCTCAATTTTTTCATATTATCTCTGTTTGATTCACATTCTTGTTGCATTGCATCAAATTTATTGCTCATAAATTTCACAGATTTTTCAAGTTCATGCAGCGATCGAAGACTTTCTTTTATAACTTCAAACTCGTGACTAAAATAATCCTTCAGAGACATTTTCAGCTGTGCCGATATTGAAGATTCAATTTCACGACGAATGGTGTCAACTAGGTCTTTATTTGTAATTGGATCGGCATGCACAAGATTATCGTCACTACTGTCCTCACTAGTGGGATAATTGTCCAGGCGAGGACGCTTAGTACGAACAGAGATGTTCCCCGAGTTGGGATGAGTACTATCAGTACCTTGAGTCTCGGTTTCTGGTGGTTGTTGTGATGTAAGCGGTCCCTCCGAGCGAGGCAAAGTTCTATGTCTATTAGGCATTGCAGACGATTAAATGGGTTAGTAACCAAACAATGCGATACACCATATACTTCAGCTTATTACAGAAAACTCAACAATTCATAGATGTTCAGCCACTAAGTTTGTTTACAATCGTTCCAAATGACTTAAACGGTGACGCAACTGACGTTCTAGGGTGCGTTCCAGTCTTGACAGATGAGTTGACGCTAAACACGGCATGCGCAGACGCCGACGCGGTGAGGAACACTGCGGGTGCAGGGGGGCTGTGAGCGATTTATCACTGTGACCGTCGGTAGATTGATATTTAAACAGCATATTCTTTTGTCGAATTAATATTGAATTCTTGGTTTTTGAAATGTTGTGTTACACTTATCACTTAGTTAACCTCACAAACTTTGTAATAACACCATTCCCAACAACGAGTATTTAGTTTTGGTACTGGTATGAATTTAATTAATGCGGAGCAGAAAAAATAACGTCAAGTTGTTTAGCGCGTCGCGTTCCGGTGATCAAATCATCAAACTAAATAGAATCTACGTGATGCGGCGCGTCGTAGTAATAGAAACGAGTATGTTTTCTTCTAACCATCTCAATGCCAAGAATTTACCTCAATCTTATATTATTTAGAAATAATTCTGAGGTTTTATCTTAGCTACTCTAATTAGAAGTGACAGTTGTCGCAATTGACGCTAGTTCTGTGATGTTACTCGCCATGACAAACGTCAAATTACGTCATTGTATGTGGATGTAATAGGAGAAGAAATTGAGAGTGTTGATGTTGT
This sequence comes from Agrotis puta, assembly GCA_943136025.2. Classification (NCBI taxonomy): domain Eukaryota; kingdom Metazoa; phylum Arthropoda; class Insecta; order Lepidoptera; family Noctuidae; genus Agrotis; species Agrotis puta. The sequence goes on from OW964181.2 coordinate 1,104,474, forward strand.
CTTTACGTTATTTTTGTGCCAAATTATGGTGGTTTCAATGTGGTTTTTATGTTAACTGTTTATGATTATTATCTTCTTATTTATGAAACGTTATTGTATGTATAAATTGTAGATACTTAAGGACTAAAATCAATCAACAATATGTGGTCCATCGACCCGCAGTTTTAATTAAAAACCAAACATTGTCCCCCACACAATGAATTTCTCCTGTATCGTGGGTGCATTTAGAAATATTTAAAAGCACACAAACATCCCACCCGGAACAACTACTTGTATATCATACAAAATTAGAGCTCCTGGGTAATCGTACCCGCGACACGCACTGGAACAGTCAATCGATCAACCACTGCACTAACCGTCAAACTTTCCACGTCAAATCACCCTCTCTTCGTTATTTGAACGTGTGAAAGAAAAAGATATTTATTCGTAGAATATGGTAGGTATACAGGTGTTAAACATAGTAAGTACAGCATATCCACCACATAAAGCGGCATACGAATTGTTATGTTAACTTTGAAGTAACATTTAAATTAAGCTCGACTAAAAAAACGATAGACATTTATATGCATTTATATAAATGTGTAAATAAAACTAAATTAACTTAAAATATCGCAAGTAAGGGAAAACACAATAGCAGGTACAACAATAAACTTTAGTAGCATTTCTATTAAATAAAATCAAACAATAAAACTTAAGACTAAATAAAATTAAACAAGCAATAACAACTTTGGTACGTGAAACTAACATTAACTAATACATATTTCTATTTAATCATTTAATCTCTAGGTAAACTCCTATCTTCAAAAAAATCTTTCACGGTATAAAAAGCCTTTTGGAATAGTTATTGAAATTTGAAAGGAAAAGAAAATTGAATGAATTCATCGTAGCAACAAGAACAACCACGATTTAACGACACCCATAAAAGAACCACGTTATAATCTCAGCACAGTTGCTCGAAACTAAACCGAAGACTATGACGTAGGTTCAGTCATTTAGGAATTACCCAGTAGGTTCCTGGAGTATTATACTCGTTTGATGGCTATAGCAAAACTTCTTAACTTTCTTTTTTAAAACAAAAAAGCGCCTTCATCTTCTCTCCTATTACTAATTAATTTAACTATGCTGTTCCCGACAGGGTCCATATTTGATACAATGTTTTAACATATCAACTGTTTTATTTAACACTAGCTTCCGCCCGCGACTCCGTCCGCGCGGATGTCGGTCTTCGCGTGGAACTGAAAAATAAGATTTTTTTTCTACGTATTTTTCCAGGATAAAAAGTATCCCATTTTATGCCCAGGATAATAAGGTATAATTACACCAAGTTTCATCGAAATCTAACCGTTAGTTTTCACGCATATACAGACAGACAGACAGACAGACCAGACATACAGACAGACAAACAAAAAAATTTTTAATCACATATTTGGGTTTGGTATCGATCCAGCAACACCCCTCGCTATTTATTTTTTCAATATTTTCAATGTACAGAATTGACCCTTTTACAGATTTATTATATGTATAGATTATGGAATGCAATAAAGTATTGAGTATTGAGCATTGCCCCCTATTACATCTGGGGTGCTACTATCTAAGCACAAAATCTGTAATATCGGCCGACATTTCGGGCGTTTACTCCTCCATCTCTTTTACTGAGATATACACATCAAAAAAAGTTTGCGATCACTTTGAATAATCGAAATCTTTTTTGATACGCTAGATAATAATATGACTTCTTCTTCTTTATGAATCTTCATTTAAAATATAGATTTATCATGTCAAACAATAAAACATTCCAATTGATTTTACATATAAAAAAATATCAGTAGCACAAAATTTTTTTGATGTGTGTATGATTAGTTAGGTGCTTAAACCTAAAAATTATTATAAACGCGATTGAGTAGTTGTCCCTTTTCCCGATGTGATGTCAAAAATCATGAATAGTTGACTCAAAAGTTTCGAGATAGGTCCAATCAACAAAGTTGAATCATGTTCATGATAAGCTTATTTTCTTACAGACAATCAAATATAATTAAGTGCACATCTTCAGACCTTGATGTTTGTTATTTTGACCAAAATGGGTCATGATTCAACTTTGCCGATTGTACTTTCGGACGTCCGTCTGACCCTTTCCATCCTCATCGAAACCTTTTTTTAATGTTAAAAGTTTTTTTTGAGTTGTAACATTCATCAAATGACTTCTCGTGCCTTGGATGGAGCGACATAAGTCTGAAAGTTCCTATCGGGCTCTTACTGACTAAATATCGCCCTATGCCTTCACATGCCGTTTGGGTTTTCAGGGCCAAGATGCCCTTTTAAGATTGCTCCGCGACCCACAATTGTGATCATGCGCCATCAGGCCGTCGTTTGCAAGCGGCCATTAACAAATGGCATCCTGTTGGCGCTTGTGCTACGTTAGTATTGTGTTAAGTTTGCCTTAAGTGTGTGATTTCCCATCATACCTCGCGTCCCCGTCTTATACGCTGTTCCCCTAATAATTATAATCAGCCTTTAATGTTCCCACTGCTGGGACACGGACGGGCCACCTGTCTGTAAGAAGGAGTGGGCCATAATTGACCATGCGGGCCCAGTGCGGATTGGTAGATGGCACATGTCATCGAATATTTGTTTTCTATGACATGTCGGTTTCCTCACGATGTTTTCCTTCACCGATTTGAAATAAATAACGCAAAGTAATGTGAGTAAATGATACTGTGACGTTTGATAGAGGAGAATGGAAGAAAAAAAAACGTGTTGTGCCGACCCTAAGTAAAATGGGATAAGATCAGGAAGATGATGAATGTGCCTGGCTAGGTTCGAACCCGTAACCATAGGGCTACCACTGATTTTCAAGTGTTGTTGTTTCCATAACAGTTATTGTAGACATCCCTATTATACACAAGCTAATTAAATCTGTCATAGAATTTGATCCGCCGTGGCGAGTTCAAAGGGCGTTATTTTTATACGTTTGTAAGATAAAAGTGGTGGAAATAAGCATCACCACGCTGTGAGCGCCAATTAGCTTGTACATATTATTATTTAAATTAACTTCTTGGCGCCGGTTTTGAGAGAAATAAGTATATGGAGAAGAAAATGTTTACAATCTATGATGCGGAGGTGCGATCGGAAGTGCCTGACATGTTTTTTTATAAAATGTTGATTACGTCTGCTTAAAATATTTTCTGTTAACCTCTGATGAATCGAAAAGTTTCAGGATTGCCTATGATGACCTAAATCTTGAACTTGGTGAAGTTTCAGGTCTTGTTCTTGAGTTTCTGACCGTATCCATTGATTTCAGTAGGAATTATTTTTTCTTATTGTTTATTGTGGCTTTAAATGCTAGCCATGATTACAGAGACTGCAGTACCCAAGTTTGCCATTTTTCTTTTTCCATAGAAATTATCTTGAGATGTGGGGGAGAGGACGGGTTAAGTAAACAACATGATGTGTACTACTGCAAGAGTCAACTGCAGAACTACCCCGTTCTATATTATATTTATGGTATGGTTGTAGAATAAGTACAACATTTTGTCAAAACAAAAACAAGACTTTTTCTACGAAAAACCTTCAATTTTTTCGTAGTATCTCACCATCAGCCATTAAAAAGAAACAACAATATAGATCTCCTGCTGATGCGAATATGATAACCGTTGACATACATACGAGCAATATTTATATTAAATCGTGTATGAGAGTTATGGTGTGATTCCACCAAAATAGTGTGCGACACATTTATTCGCGTACTTCAGCTGTGCGCGTACCAAGTTGGTATCGCGTTTAGCCTCTGTCTACCGGCTGTGGCTGAGGCTGTGCGTAATTTTTTGATAGCGCATAGTGCAGCACATTTGTGCGCACACAAATAACGAGCCCACTGGTCACGTGTGCGCGTACAAAAGTATCAAGGTGTTCGCGATTAATATAAGTATGTTGACAGCATCAATCAATTGCAAATTTAATTAGTCCGTCAATAAGTGTTTTATAAAATAATGGATACGTATTTTTCCTTTTGTTGAATTAATGTATATTTACAAAGATATAACACCTCAAATTTCTAAAGTGGGGGCTCGTGACGTCAGAAGCAAGTTAAAACTGCACTTGCTTGTGACGTATTGGCAATTTTAAAAGAGTCGTATTTTCATTAAAATTAGTTTACGTAACAAAAGAAAAAATGCGTGTCAAATATTTTTTTATAATCTAACAGACAGAATTAGTTTTTCAGACAAATACCCTAGTTGTTCGTATTTGCTAGAGTGAGTGACCATCAGGATTACTATGACGTCTTGAGTAGAAGTAATTCCAGCGTGGGAAAGAGACATAGCTATACAAGTCGTCTAGCGCCACCTCTTTCCCACAGTAGAAATACTACCGCTTCAAAACGTCATGGTAGGCCAGCCAACATTTGTGCCGTACAGTGCCGCACACTGGTGGAATCGCATCTTTAACAGTTGTAACGTGTGTCTGAGAAAAAATTTTTTCGGCCATCACACCTTTCTGTGCCAACAATTTCTGGCAACCAGTTGGTAGATTGGTGCTAGTACCAACCACGATTTCTTTTGGACATTGTGCTTATTAGTTCGGAGTATTGCAGGGTTAAAACTTGTATTTGCAGGTGTTGCGTTTAGCTGTGCATTTGATTCAGGTTATAACCGCCGTCACAAAAAGAGGAGCGCTATAAGTTTAATTAACGTGTGTTTCTGTCTGTGGTATGTGTGTTCCTATGTTGTATGTATGGTGTGCTCCTATGATGAACCGATTTTCATGTAGTTTTTTTTTTTCGTAAGTGGAATAATTTGGTCGCGGGACTCACGAATTACCGTGACCCTGGTACGTAAAGGGCTATTGAATGTGATCGACGGTGAAGCACGCTCGCCTAGAAGTAACTTATTCATTCTTGGCTTGAAGACCCCAAGGCTATAACCACCAGGAAAAACAAACCCTGGCAGGCTATTCCACTCCTTAGCTGAGCGCACAATAAAAGTATTGACAAAACGTAAACAAAACAAAAAGATCAAGCCGCAATGCGCCCGCATGGTGGTTTACAGCCTGCTCCCTCCAGCATTTTTTTTTTATTTGAGACGATCTACTCCTGTGTCCTGGGTGCGTTTACAAACATATAAACTAACATACACAAACGCCCAGACCCGGAACAACTACTTGTAGATCATACACACACGCAGCGCAACAGTCCAATCGCTCAACCAGTGCGCTAACCGTGTCGTCAATGGAAACATTATAAGCTGACTATGCTATGCTTATGCTACAACAATCTGAAGCCCAATAAACAAGTGTAAACATGACATCACAACTAACTATACCTACTTTTACCTGCCTGTTTACACGCTTCAAGTAGACGAGTATCACATGTTCTGATAAAATATGATCATCACACACGTAACGAATAGATGCGCCGGCGCATGTACTAGGTTCTAAGGCGCCTGCGTCGGGGAAACTGCCAACTATTATTATTTAATAATCAATAATAGACAAGCAGCTGTTTCGGCTTGATATTTTACTATTAATAAATGGTGTGTGTAGTAGCGTAAGAGATGGGTATTGTAAATAGTTTACCGTTTTATAGATAGATAGAAGATACATAGAATATACTTTAGTGTACAGACGCCAGCATGTCTACCTACGGTCGGTCATGTTTTTAACTTTTTTGTTTTTTTTTTGTCCACCCGCACTTTTTGGATGACTGTGTGGTCGCGCCTGCTTTGCGTCCGTATGTCACTAAAGGGATCCAGCAGCATATCAGCGTCAGGTATTAACCTGACACATGCTGAGCTGGATACCTATTCAGTGCAATCCTGAGACACAAACAGCTCATTTTTTTTTTGTGTCACGTCTGAATTATGTTAATCTCTGTAGGTGTCACCACTTTTTTTTTGTTATGTCACTTTTTTTTTCCTTATTACCTAATTATTTATTTTGCTTGTTACTGTTTATCCTATATCTATGTACCTATTTGTTTTTGTGTCTCTATTGCACTGAATAAATCTTTTATCTATCTACCTGCACCAATCTGTCAAATTTTACCAATCGAACATAACCTTCCATTATTGTGATAAGGTTGAAAATAAATTAAAGTTGAGATAGGTTGTTGTTATGTCTGTACACCAAAATTGTGAATTGTTTCATAATTCTAAGGTAAAAAAATCCGGTAATGTCTTATCGCTTATAGCGACAACCTTGTAATGGAATATGAGTTTACAATGAAAAGAGGGAGGTAGTTAGTGACAAACACAAATTTTTGTTAAATTTTTGATATTTCTGAATATTCTTGGGTTTTTATGAGTTTTACAGTGTTAGTAAGTCTCATGATTTAGAGATATCGTTGTAGACTTACGTCTAGTTTACCTTAATCGCATTTTATTCTAAAAATAAACTTTAAATGTGAAAGTAAAGGTACATATTCCTACGACGGCTGTTGTTAAGCCCTGGGGTGGTATTATGACGTCTTAAAACCAGGCTTGTTCCAGTGAGTAAACGAGATGGCGCTAGACGACTTGTATAGTTCTGTCTCTTTCACTCACTGGAACAAGCCTGGTTTTAAGACGTCATTTAACCTGACACATTTATTTATTTATTAATTACAACGGCTTACGCCAATAACAGTAATTAAGGTATACTAACATAAAACTAACATAAAACTTATTACACATAAAATTCACATAAAATTAAACATAGGTAAATTAAACATAATTCAAGAAAAAATAACAAATTAGAGATCATTTATAAATTAGAGGTCATAATACAGCCGCTGTCTGAGTTTAGAACACATTCATTTGTAGGCTTTTGTCGTAGCGCGTAGCATATGACTCGTAGCTCGTAGCAACGTAGCAAGACACAATGAACGTCAAACGTCTGTCGTGAATACAGTTATCCATATTATGTAGTCGAGTGAATGAATCACATCGTTATAAACATTTGTGTAAAAGTTTTTTAATTTACCCTTTTTTTAGTTCAAATATTCAACCCGAATTCTTGCAGTAATTTCTAGTGTCGTATTATTAACCCTTTTTTTTATCGTGGTAAAATCATCAAATGAACGGGACTCAGGAATTACCGTCACCCCGGTACGTAAAGGGCTATTGAAGGACACCGTGGATTTTAGTCAGTCAAGTCTGACAGTCCCTCCCGCCCTGCCCTGGGTGGTAGGACTCATTTGATGATTTTACCACGATAAAAAAAGTCAGAAAATGCAAAAATCCTTTTCTATCACCGTTTAACAAAAAGAATTGAATTTTGTAAGAATGTCACGTCTCCTCTACGTACAATAGAACAGTATTAAAAACAGAAACTCACGCGCATATTAACAATACACTAATGTATTGTTATACAAACTAAAACAATGGAGTGGACTAGACGAAGTTATTTGTCATATTCATGACTCATGTTACGGTCGTCAATTTGATTGACTTCTAATGATTTCTTCAGTGTGAGACATCGTATAGACGAGCCATTCTCAAAGTGTTCTCCGCGGAGCCCCGGGGATCCGTAAATCCTTTGTAGGGGTTCGCAAGAATACTAGTCTCGAACTCTCTTCGACCCAGTCTTATATCAACCGATGGATGAAAAAGTCGGTTAAAATTAAAAAGCAGTTGCATAGCTTTAGCATTAGCTTTTTACTACTTTTTTGTAGTATATACTTACATTGTAACATCATTACCTATGTTATTAGAGAATGCACGTAAGAGTTTTTTTTTTATTTTTGGGGTTCCGTCAAAAAATTCGCTTTTCAAAAGGGTTCCGCCACCAAAAAAGTATGCTGGTATAGACTATAGACTACTTGTACCAAAGGGTAAAATTACTAAAATTCCGCTTTTCGTCTGTCTGTCTGTTAGTCACCAGACTGTATCTCATGAATCGTGATAATTAGACAGTTGATCACAGATTATGTACTTCTGCTGCGGCTATAACAACAAATACTAAAAAACAAATTAAAATAAATATTTAAGGGTTAATTGTACGGAACCTTTCGTGAGCGATTCCGACTCGCGCTTGGCTGGTTTTTTTTTCTTTAATTTAGACAGAGACACAATACCTTTAGATATTACAGTAGATAGCCTTTTGCCACAAACCGGGCATAACCAGACTCCGGGTTGCTACTAAGAAACCTCTAGAAAAATATCAAAACACTGCCTAATTCAGGTCTTGAACTCAGGACCTTATCATGCTTGCTTATTAGACCAAAAGAACATCATATTGATTAAAAATACACGTTTAAGATCATCTATACTTTATGCTAACATACTGTTGTTTAACAATTCAAAAACATACTTCTCTTACTAATCCTACTTATATTATAAACGTGAAAGTTCGTTTGCATGGATGGATGTTTGTTACTTTTTCACGCAAAAACCACTGAACGGATTTGGATGAAATTAGGTACGCAGATAGTTTATAACCTGGATTAACACGTAGGATAGCTATCGTCCCAATTTTATCTTCCAATGGGATAATTTTCGAGTTGTGGCGGGTGAAGCCGCTGGCAAGTTTAGTTTAGTTAGTCAAATATTGTAGCTTCTTCTATTAACTTGAATCGCTAATTAGTCTAGTCTAGTCAATTAATAAGATACTAGTGAAGTTGTCAGTAAGGCGCGCTCAAACCTTGTCCACGTTTAAAAATCTGGTAAAAATGCACTATTTCTTAAACGTGTGGCTAAAATGCTTCTTTGTTTTATGTTTATTATTTTTATATGTATTTGTCTAGTATATATATTTACGAGTATGATGTTTGATTTTATGTGCAAATTGTACACCACTGACTAACTACAGTATTGTTTCTCCCTTCTCTTCAAATCCATTCAAAGGTTGTCTTGAAAAGATCGCTTTTAGCGATAAGACCATTGAGTCACCCTATTTATAAGATATACTCTGTACCTTTAATTTGTATGGTGTTCATAATAAAGTGTATTCTATTTATCTATCTAGTGAAGTAACAAAAATTCTTTTCGCCTAATGGAAGAGTTCACTGACTAATAACGGTTTATACCGACTTAAATATACACTCGATGAGTATAGGGCGTGGGTCGCATCGTCAGCGGTAGACGGAGCGGGGGCGTTTTACTACGTCATAAACGTTTTAGGGAAAAAAATTGGTGTCATATGATTGGAATTTTAATAGGGCGTTGAGTGTGATTTTCGATATGAGAAATGTGTGAGTCATGTAGATTTGTAATTATTTTGTTGTTATGGTTTGAGCACATCATGACATATTTTTATCATGATGTTTAGAATATGTTATATTCATATAGTTAAGAGACAATGTGTTCGAAAACAATCTTAAATGTTTCAACTCTAAAGAAAGCTTTCCTTGTCTTCTCATCTTCTCAGAATTCAACATTATGAGTACTTTTCAAACTTCTCACACAACAAACGTAAGATTTTTAACTTCACGATAACAAAAAAATATTCAAGAAATCTTCCCAAAGAACCTGAGTAGGTACAGCACAACACTTGTGTACAAACAGTTATTACCATGAAATAGATTTCTTATAGCTTTCTGCATTATTTTTATCACTGTGTTCGCTGTACTTCCGCTTGCTACGTGACCTTGCCTTACGATGCGTCTGCGTCGAATTAGATTCATGACGTCGAAGAGAATCTCTCTTATGTGTATCTAATATAGTCTATTCCCCAGCGGAAGTTTATATATTTGCGAATACTCGGACGTTTTCCCACCTTATTTTAAGATTTTTCTGTATTAATCTTGAGCGTAGCCTTGTCTCGGTAGGTTAGCAATACTCATGGGATTGTGTTATTTTGATACGAATAATGTTTTTCTTTTTTTTGTATTTTATTTTGGAAAGCGGTGTTTGAACTCAAATATTATAAAAATATGTAGTTTAGCATCTCCAAGCTGCAATCATGAGGTAAAACAGGAAACATAAAATAAATAGTTTTGAGGTTACGTGAAAATTATTTGTCACATAGTAGAATTAGAATCAGAGTTTTATTATTAAGATGTAAATCAAATGTTTTTATTTGGAACACAGGTTTTATATTATTTTTAAATATTTGTGTTTATTTTTTAATTTCCACACACAATGAGCCCTCCCACCCAGGGCAGGACAGGGCAGGAGAGACTGTCAAACTTGTACTGACTAAAATCCACGGTGTCCTTCAATAAACCTTTACGTTCCGGGGTCACGGTATTCGTTATTCCCGCGACCCCGGGGACCAACAGCTTTACGTGCTTTCGAGACACGAAGGAAACTAGCTATGACAGATGGTCACCCATCCACAGACCAGCTTCGGCAAGTCGAATAAGACAGAGACATTTTTAACATTGCAAAATTAGAGTATTTAACTTTATCCAGTTAGAATACAAGCCAATCTCATATCTCCAACACTAATTAGCTAAACTAGTACACATAACTCAGACCTGTCAGTTACGGGCCTTGATGACGTCAAGTGACGTCACAGCCACTCTCAGCGATGCATAACGCAACGTTGTTCATCGCTGATTGACGGCGTGATTGATGATTGAGGTCATTGGGTATTGAGCGATGAAAAATTGTCGAAATAACATTTTAAACTATTGCTATTGCTTTTAAGGTGCATTTTTGGCTAGCTGTGTCTTCCGGGATTATTATATGCGCACGGTTTGTACCATTATTTAATAACAATAAAATTAAATTACCCATACCTTTTTTTGCCAAAGTTGTAAATATTTTTGTAATTTACCTCATACTCGTATTTATATTGCCCGGGTCGACGGCGCGTTGTGTTTCACGCGCGCCTCAAGGAGTGTCAGCATAGTGACGGGACCCCCTGTAGGGGGCCAAAGCCTGCCGGTGTCGCGGGACTCACGAATCACCGTAGATTTTAGTCAGTACGTGTCTGACAGTCCGTCCCGCTCTGCCCTGGGTGAGTGGACTCATTCCTCGGTGTCCTCCCACCCAGGGCAGAGCGGGAAGGACTGTCAGACTCGTACTGACTACAATCTATGGTGTCCTTCAGTAGCCCTTTACGTTCCGGGGTCACGGTAATTTGTAGTCCCGCGACCCCGGGCAGAAGCATAATCTACGCATTCATTCGTTCTACCTTGTCAGGTTGAAGTTAAGATGTCCGCCCACAGCGAATTTGTTTGTCCGAATTGAAATAATGTGACTTCGTGTAGTTTGCGTCAATCGGTTAGTCACTACGAAGCTACGCGATATTGTCCAACGTCTGGAGCGTTGGACAAATTCGCTTCAGAAGTTTGATACATTTGAATATGAAGACAGAAATGCCTACGAGATGTAGCCGGCCTTCTATTAAGCCTTTGTCAAACAGACTGGCTTGGCGAATGCGAAGCGTGACGTTTTTTTTTTGTAATGTATGGAATTGTTTGAATCCAGTCACATAGAAAAACGAAAGCGATCCGATAGCGTGACAGAACTTTCGGACTGACGTCTCGCTTCGGTTCGGTGTCGCCTCGGACTCGTTTTGCTTTCGCCTGTCTGTTTGACAATGGCATAAGTATTGGGACCATATTACACCACACGTTTATACAAACATTTAAAGACCATTATCGCAAAAACTAACGCCATGTCCCATTAGTGTGGCGGCCGCTATGGTGAAAAACAAACGAATAATTAATTGATGAACGTACACAGCTCGCATAGTTTAGCGTTAAAAAGTGCGCGAAACGCCACTTTTATTACAGGCATTTTTGAATTGCCAAAAGACATAAAATATAACTATAATTTAAAATAATTATGGTGCTAAAGTCGCAGTCACAAGACATTATAACTGTAGCTGCCCATTCCATAGCGTACATCTCTATGAAGAAGAACGGGCAAAAAACTGCTTTGTTTTGCAAAATTTTGTTTAGTTTTCGAAAAGGAACAGTGATGAGACGGGATTAGCCGCATTTACATCATCTCAACCCTGTCAGAAGCCAGAGTACAAGCGTGTGGTGTAAACGGCAAAGTAATGTAAATATTTTGAATTTGCGAATCTAAAATAGTTACTAATATCTATATGGAAACATTTTTATAATTACATTACATTCTTAAAACAAATTTTTTTAAGAGGCCTCTTACAGTCCACTAGCGCCGCCAATCGAAAAAATGTCATAACTCGTAAATAGAATCAAAAATACAAAATGTGGTCTATTATTACTGTAGAAAAGGCAATAACGTAATTTTATAACACATTGTCAACACTTGAAATATAGCTGTTTAGCTAAATCGTGCATTTGTAACAAAAACGGCCGTTTATGTTTTGAATGCAATAATAGACCACATTTTGTATTTTTGATTCTATTTACGAGTTATGACATTTTTTCGATTGGCGGCGCTAGTGGACTGTAAGAGGCCTCTTAACAGTTTTCTAAAAAGGAGGATGCTTTCAATTTTAATTAAACTTAACACTGGTAAAGACGTCGACGACACGGTTGGCGCAGTATGATCGACTGCTGTGCAACGTGTCGCGGGTTCGATCCCCACACGGTTTAAAAATTGTATGATCTGCAAGTATTTGTTCCGGGTCTGTTTGTTTGTGTATGTGAGTTTCTATATTTGTAAACGCACCCACGATAAAGGAGAAATTTTCGGTGTGGGGCAAAGTTTAAAAAAAAAGCCCTAGGGAATTCGGACCCCTTACATTATTTCACACCTGTGTTTTGACTCTATACAACTCAAGACGGCTAGCCCCCACTTACGTCACCTGACGTCACGAGTCGCGAGGTCATAAAACGTAAGATGTCCTCTACTCAGTATCATTAGCCCTCAATTAATCCACTCAGCGATAACACCTGACTGGGAGAGGAGCCAACATTGCGAATTGTGTTCGATACTAAGTAGTGAGGATGTTGGCATGGTCTGGCCATTGTCGTCTAAATACGAGGGTTGGTACGTGGCGTGGGTAGTCGGTGTTTGCGTTAATTTAAGATCTGTGCGGCACAAATGTTCCTCAAGCGGCGTAACCTCAGTGGAAACTACAATTTCCAGCCGTTCGGGGTTGAAGCTTAAGGGCCAGCGTAACATACTAAGCTGATGCCGCCAGGGAGGTTCTCACGCGGCACCCAGTCGTAACCGATGTTCCACAGGAGCGGCACCAGGAGCGATCCCTGTGGAACACCGCACGACATCTCTCTCCGGTTCCAATATCCTCGGTCACCGGGGTAGATGACGGCTCTGTTTGACAGGCTGACAGTGTTGAGGAGAAGTTTTTCGATGCTTTGAATTAATTACTTTTTTACTGGCCTATTTCGCCAATTCCACGACGTTTACACCTATTTGTTTTGGGACTCAAAGTGCACGACCGAAACTGCAATTTCTAAATGTTCCATATGCAGAAACATATTCTAAATCTTCCAGAGGATGGGTCACAGTTCTCAGTATCCTGTCATCATATTAATTCTACGTAACCAATGACGTCAAAATGACAAGATATGATAAATAAATAATACAATATCTAACATTGAATCGCGAATGTATAAAGCTTGATGACATCTTCATTATATATGTAATAGTTTACCTACCAGTATACCTCGACCTGCGGGAAAATGGGGAATTAACTTAAAATATACTGAATTTGACAGGTATTCTGACAAGTGGCGCCATTTTGAAAGACCAAGGTATACTGGTGAGATTGTAGAAGATTGTAAAACTATTTATCTACTATCATGCTATTAATCCTCTATAAAAGAACATATAACAATTAGCTTATTGCCAACATTAAAACACTCAATGATATAATGATCATTATATCATCCAAACGCGTGTTATAATGAATTTCAAAAAAAGAACATTCTCATGCAATGACATTTTCACCAGCAGATCGCTAAAATTTTGAAAAAAGAACAACTCGTCATATCGTGTTATATCCCGCCATTTTTTCACTCGAATATGGTATGCGAATATGGTATGTTATGAGAATCTTTTATAGAGGATTCACAGCATGATTGTAGATAAAGTCTTGTATGCAACCGTTATAATTAGGTATTAAAACACTCATGTGATACTATTATCACACTCGGCTACGCCTCGTGTGATAAACCCACATTCGTGTTTTAATACCCCGGATTATACAACAGTTGCATAAATAACTATTAGTGAATGCCTTGAGTGGGATGTTTTGTCGTAAGGTTGAGCACCTGTTGGTGACAAGAATAAAGTGTCATATGACCGCTAGTGTGATGATGTTGACGGATCATTTGAGATGGAATGATAGTAGCTATCTGTTGGGAATTGATGGCGGTGAGGACAGGAACGAGAATATCTAAATGATTCAATATTATTTTTAGATTTTGAATAAGCATAAGCCATAATAACCGTGAAACTAATAATTGGGAAGATAAGATCTAGAGTGGCGACCACGAACCGAAGCCTTATCACAAGATTTCTGTACTTTATTTTCATCGTACTTGAAGTATTTATTGCGTCGAACTATTTTTTCCATCAAATTAACGTCAAAGTTCCATGCGTCACATAAACGGGAATGCTCTGTTAGAGCCTCCGGAAGACCTAGCGCAGGCAGGCCCCCCACTAGGTGGACCGACGACATCGGGAAAGTCACGGGCAACCGATTGGATGCAAGTATCGGATTGTCGTTTGGCATGGTGGTATAAGAGAAGGCAAGGGATCAGCAAGGGCCTTCTTCCGATTGGTGATGATGACGATGGTAATACCAATAATGGTCCCACAGCTGAATAAATATTAATTAAAGGCTTGAAAGGCAATTTTTTCGAGTACATCAAATAAAAGACTTTGTAGACTCCTACGATTAAAATAATTTCGTCCTTTTGTGTAGGTTTACTTTTACTTTGGTTTTAATTTTGCTTTCTTTAAAACTAACATTACTTTTCTAAAGAAGTTCAGTAGCAACCCTGTACAACAATAATTAAATATTAAAAACAATTTTCAAAACACTGCACTTTTATCGCCAGTCAATGCCACTGAAAGTCGCGAGCGCAAGTTTTTAGCAAAAATATATTTTATTTCTTATTCTTTATTCATTTTATTTTTCTATTTATCTATTAGTTGATAGACAAAGCTATTTAAAAGTTGCCGAGATGATTTTCTGTCATAACTTTCAGCGATATTTTTTCATAATAAACGTTTCTACTACCTAGCCAATGTATGTAATGTTCTACCCACAATATTATCCATTCTAAACATTCCATAGAAATACTTTATTATTAGGTGTAAATACATAGACCATCATCATCATTTTGTATATTATGATTTCTGTGATATTTACTGCTTTCGAACTTCTAGAAAGACGTGACCAGTATCACTACAATTTGTTGTCAGATTAAAGACGATTGTTATTTGTTTTATAAACTGAGCGCATGATACGTCAATAATTATTGTCTCTAGAGCAAAAAGATGAAAGATACCATCATTATAATAATGCTTTATGTATATAAAGCTAAATCAAAGACATTATAATAATTTATTTTAAATCTCTTTGGCTGGAATCATCAGTTAAATGTTATCCGTATCCAAATACTTGAAATATTTCTTATCGTTAATTAACTGTTACTTTCAAGTTCCATGCAATTGGGAGATTTGAACGTACAGTAAACGTAAAAGGCACGTTCATACATTTATGTTTTTTTTTTATTTCGACTATTTTGTCCGATTTCTCTTTATGGTGCTTGACACTGAGAAATTGACTTCCCATGGGATATGAAACCGTGCGTAGCATTACGATACGACAAACACTCTAACGAGGCAGAAAAAAACATATTACAGTAGTTTGTCAACCCAAATAGTTCAGGTAGACCTTCCACTGTTTAATGATCTCTGTTCTCGCATCGATCACTACAACCTTCAGAGAACATTATAAATTCGATTCAAATGTGTTTTAAAAAACCTTGTTTTTTCTAAATGAAAGAAACAAATAATCTCTCAGAATCCCTTCTAATTCCTTGTCAAAGAAAAATTTAAACCTATTAATCATAAGGGACGGAACTTGAAACAGTTTTAGCACAAGATGAATGCGTTTTTCATGAGAACAGATTCTTTACTTTCCTAACCGCCTGGTTGATGGACGTGGCTATTATTGGCTTTCTGCTGTGTCCGTCAGTAACATGATTTTTTCAGTAAAGTTTGTATTGTGCAATGTTCAGTCATCGTTAGTAGGCAGTTTCTTCAGGGTTGATTGATTTGGAGATGAAACAGCTGTTTCGGGAATTCGTGGTTGTAATTTTTGATTCCTAGAAATTCTAAGTGTTTTGAATTTGTGTAAGACTTTGACTATAAGGAAACTGGCTGTTTCAGTCTTTCAAAGAGTTCGCAATATCATCATAGTAATTCTGTCAAGAATTCTGTGCTTCCAGATACTTACCACGTTGGATCTTTAAGCCAAGATAGAATAGAAGCATCATCTGCCTAGAAGTAAAGCCAAGCGCGCTTCACCGTCGACCACATAATTGATTACCATCAGGCGACATAGTGGTGAAATGTGAGCCCAACATAAATAAATTTTAAAAAGTCAAATACAGGACCTAAGGGAATCTCATCGGCGACTAATGGGCGACTCGCTGTCCGACCATGAACCATACCCGGGTCGACGGCGCGTTGTGTTCCACGCGCGCCTCAAGGAGTGTCAGCATAGTGACGGGGCCTGTAGAGGGCCAAAGCCTGCCAGGGTCGCGGGACTTACGAATTACCGTGACCCCAGTACGTAAAGGGCTAGTGAAGGACACCTTGGATTTTAGTCAGTACGAGTCTGACAGTCCTTCCCGCCCTGCCCTGGGTGGGAGGACTCATTTGATGATTTTACCACGATAAAAAAGGGACTCTCATAGCGACTGGGTCTATGCTTTCCGTATCCGCCAGATAGCCATGACCTTCTTAAGAAAGTCAGATTAAGATTACCTATTGGATAGGCTACTTTCCTAACAAAATGTGATTAGTTCGTCTTATCTTCTGTAAGCCTTTTATCTTTAATTCTGTAGACTTAAAACTAGAACGGTTTTTAACCGCTTTCGAACACAGGGAAGAAAGTTCTCAACTAGGGCTATGATTTTTTTTCTTCTGGATATCGCTGCCACCTGGTCCAATAGGCAGTCGCTCTTTGTAAAATATTGAAATCCAGCTGCACTTGGCTCGACTGGAAGCCGACCTCAATATAGTTGGAAAAAGCTAGACAGATGATGATATCACTGCCACCTAGCACACCATTTGTGTTATCACAAAATTCGATATTTCCACGACATATTCGTTAGCAGCGCAGCGGTCACTTTGACTTGTGTTAAGGGCCACAAAGGACACGAGGTGGAACATAGTTTATGACACAGCTTTGGAGCAGATACAATTACAATTTTTTGATAATCTCACCCGTGATTTATAATAAAAGTTAGAGTTTATTTTTTGTTTAGACATACTAATCTCTAGAACTGTCAGTCAGATTTGTAAAAATACTTTTGCATTTGATAGCCCAATTCTTAAAGAAAGTTTTAGGCTATTTAATATCACGCTTTGATCCTCACGATACAAATAAACAGGGTAATAGTGGGAAAAACCGTGAAACACGGCTAGTTTTTAATGCCACTCATGCTCTTTAATATCAAAATCTTAGTATAAGCTAGATCGTTAAATCTCGAGTTATTTTCTACTGGAATTTATAGACGTATGCAGTTTACAAGAAATACATTGGTTTTATTGTTACAGTACGTTGTTGAATGGCTGTGAAACATTTATTAAGTTTACGTGGAGAGTTTATTGTTCTATTAAGAAAATATTAAGATTGGTTCACCTAATTCTTCAGTTCTTAGAGAATATGATTAATTAATACGTTTACTTGGAGTTTTTTTTTCTACACTCTATTTACATTTTTCAGGAGTGTAATAAAACCTTTTTTTCCAACTTTGTAACATACTGTAAAATATGATAAAATAGTACATTGTTCACCAAGAGAAGAAAGTGACCGATTACGTCGAGGGCTTTAAAACACCCGAGATCGGGAATCGCACTTTCTCTCGAGTGATACATAGTCCTTTATACTACACCTACGAGGAAAGTTCCTTGATACGGGGAGAAAACGCATCTAAGCGGGAGAGAAAGCGTTTTCTCCCCGCATATTTGTTCGATATGCAATGACGTACTTTCTACCGTAAATTTGATAAAGTATCAAGGTACTTTCCACGCAGGTGTAATATAAAATATTTTAATAATATAATTGCCCTTACTTATTCCTATTACACAGTTTTTTCCTTAGCAGGAAATATTTAAACCGTAGTAAATGATGATTGTCCTACGGCTGAAATGATGATGAAATGATCAGATGATGTGTAGTTTCTGCCTACCTAAATAAGTCGTTTATTTATTTATACGTGTAATACACATATTAAGAACCTACTTAATTTGTCAATCGAAAGCTTCTCTAGCTTTAGCGCTTTAGTTCTACCGTTTATGATAAATTTTCTAATTAGTTCATTGTGACTATTTTCTTGAGAGATTTGTGGGTATGCGACACAGATATTTCAACACGTCTGTCAAAACATCAGCAGGGCAACACATGAAAATATTGTTTACATTACATTCTTTGTAGTAACCTATTTCAAAAACGTCACTGGTTTACGCGTTCTGTGTACAAATTAAAAACTAATCGGTTTATACTATATTTTTTTTCTTTAATCAGCTTGCACTGTCCCACTGCTGACAAAAGGCCTCCCCCAATTCCTTCCAGGAACTCTTTTCCAGCCCTCATGGTATGCGTTTAGGTCGTCACTCCACCTTTTTTTGGGACGACGACGTCGGCGGCGCCTTCCATCCCCCGTCACCCATTGAGTAACAGTTTTTTCTTTGGTAAACATTTAGGTTTAATTAATTTATTATTGTATTGTTTTTAATAGAGTTTATTTGTAGGTTATAAATTAGTATTTAGTTTATTTTATTGTTAATTAGTAAATAATATATATAGACAAAAGTAGAAAATTAAAAAAAAATAGTAATTGAGTAACAAAACTAGAAGATATCATTATTAAATCTCAAATCTTAAATATCTTAAATTTTCTTAGAAAATAATCAAATTGACAACCTCCATCCTCCTTTTTCGAATTCAGTTAAAAATCTAAACACGACAGTTGTCAAAAGCGACCAACCATCAGTTTCCGCATTCCGTTTCCGCGCACAACGAAAATAAAGGAATTTTTTGTATTGGTTTCAGACGCGGGCGCAGTGACATGTCAGACACGGCCGTGCGCGCGCGCAACCCGCACGCAACGCTGCAACTAACTAAACATTCCAGTTTTTCATGTGCGTCCTTTTAATTAATTTGCATTCATATTGATTTCTCTTTAATAATATCTCTATCACTTTTAACTCAAATTGTTTTTTTTTTTATGTGAAACCAAATTTGTTTTTTTAGTTTGTGCTAAAAAAATATTTTTTAATAAATCATGACTAAAACTTATACTTTTTCGACAGTCAAACATCAATGTGAATGCAAAAACAATGAAAAGTACCCAAAAAGTGAAGTGAAAGTGCAAAAAAGTGCAATAATAAAAGTGTAAGATGTAAAGTGCCTAGTGATTGGATGAAGTGCATTGTGGTTCGGTTGAGGATCACTGGGAAAGCATGGTGTGAGACACCATGGGCATACAAGTGGAGAATTCTGTGAACTATAATAGTAACTCATGTAAGTTGAGTCACTTTTATTATATTATAGATTAGTCATGACTGTTTTCAAAAATACTACCCCATCTATGATTTGAATGCTAATGTAATAACCCTCGGTTCATGGTAGAGATTTGATAATCCAGTAAAGCAATAATTAAGCATTCATTTAAGGTGACGCCTAGAATTAAAGAAAGCAGTCTATAAAACCTATGGGCTAGATAAGTGACATTTTGAACTTCGCATTTTAAAAGTAGAGAAAATGGGATTGATTCTAAACTTATTAGAAAGTGTAATTAGTAGTTACCCTATAAAAATGTAAAACAACATTTTGTTGAATATTAATTAATTAAAATCATCAGTGGTAGTTACGATGATGTCAAAATTTATATTGGTTTTTGACATAAACTACAAAAAGACTATCGAAAATATGTCAATTATGTTAAAAGTCGTTGATTCGATAAGCTTTGAAACTAATTGTCACTTGTCAAGGTCTAATAAAATTTCAATAGAGTTGAGCTTGAAGAAGTTGTCTGATGTAGTTTTTAAAACAACATTTGATTCGATAACAAATATTATTAGTTATTGTTCTTTCTCGTGTGACCAAATATTCACACGTAAAAGAATGAAAGAAAGACAATTTATTATAAAGTGTACATTGATAAAGTCATGACTATTTTCACGTTTAGAATCTGAATTATTAAAAAACTAACTTATATTTCTTGGTGCGTTTGCAACTATACTATAAGATACTTTTTACAATTTGGACAAGAGAAGACACACATACCACAAAAATTTCACCGAAAATGTCAGATGATGCATTATGTAGAATTAATCCAACTTACTCATAAATATAATAAAACAAAACGACAGAATTTTCTTTAGTAAAAAAAATAATAACTGAAAGGTTGAATGTTTCTAAGTTATCTTGCTAAATCAGGCTGATTAAGCTATTGAAACCTGCTTATAGGCAAAATATGTTCAAATACTAAATGTTGTTATCAATGTTGTTAAAGAGAATCGTCAGTGCAATATTTTTTTAAATACGGATCACATATAAACTAATTAGCTTTATGGATAATTGAGGGCTAGGTTACTATTTAGCCTATATACTAAATTGAGACAAATTAAATTTTAGAATGGAAATGTTTCTGTTTCGCATTTCAATAATTTAAGACAATTTTACTTGATATACTTTTTAGTTTTATAACTTTTGTCTTAAACCCAGGGCATGGTTTATCTAAAAATACAGACAGACAAACACAATTAGGTTCTTTTGATTTAGTAAATATAAATCAAGAAGTTTATGGGATGAGAACAACAGGTGCACTAATCATAATTCCACAAAAAATTAGTGCAATACCTTTGTTAATTTATTGGGCATTTATATTGTTTTAAAAGCATAGAATTTATTGTTTCCTTAAAGTAACGTTTCTTTGCAAATATATTACGAGTACAAACACTTCAAAAAAGCTTTGTGATCACTAGCTTAGTCTGTTTTTTTTTAATTATGGGGAAAAAACAATAAACCAGATTATTGTTCATATTCTAAATCCGTTAAATAAAGAATTCAAAAAGAAGAAGAAATCATTATATAATCAACTACAACATTAGAAAAAAAAAACGATTTTTCAAAGTGATCGTAATCTTTTTTGATGTGTGTAAACTAAACTTCTAGAACGCTTGTAGTAGTTGTTACAACTGTGAACAAATAATAATAAGAAAATACTTACGTCAAATATACGTAAAACAGGTCACTGAAGCGATTTAGTAAAATAAGATCAAAACAAAATCATGTCAATCGCATAAATCGCTTCAGTATTCATCCCTAACTAAAAACAAAACATGTTTTTGACAAAATTAGTATGTTTATGTCATACTACGAGTATCTGTGTTACATTTTTATTACACCGCGACACATCTATTGAGAAAATATATGAAAGAGAAACGTAGCAAATCCACAAAGTTTTAAAATAAAAGTCACTTTCAGCCTCGTTGCAGCTTCAGGACATGCTCATAAATAACCAATTTTGCGAGAGTCACTCGAACTGCATCCGTATGTTTGCACAGACAATTATAGAACACACTAAATCTGTTATCGAAGCAATGTAACAGGAAACATTCATCCTTGTCCTCTAAAAAGTCATATTTTCTATTCTCAGTGTCTTTAAATATTTTTACTTTAATTTTAGTTTAAGTTCAATGTCAAATGTACGGCCTAGAACGAACGAATGCGACTAGCTCAGAAATTCCGGCCATCATTTAAATGAATGTCTGGTCTTACGACGCCGGCGGACTATTTTAGTTATAACGCTAACAAACGTCAAAACACCACAGTTATCTGTCGATATGATATGACAGACACATTAATATGAGCAATTTTGGGAATAACCTACAATCCCACATCATCGATGACCTCAATTCTTGATGGATCAAACCTTGATGTCAAAGCAGTGAAGATATAGTGAGCGCTAGAGTTTATTGAAGTTACAAATTATGACAAATTAGAAATAAACATTTTGTTCCACATTTTGGAAGCTCTATTTGCATGAGTCATCGATGAAACAATACGTAGAGATAAAAAAAAGAATGTAGGTGATAAGATTGGAGATAAAGTATTGAAATAAACAACAAGAAGGGATGAAGTAGCAGACACTTGCATTCCAAGGTATAATACTCATAAAAATACTAACTAAACAGCAGAAAATTAAAAAAAAAATTAAACGAGAGAGAGATTCATGAAGACACAGAAACAAATAGTAACGAAGCGAAGGATAATTTTAAGTATAACCAAAGCACAACAGCTGCTAAACAAGAAATAAAAAAATGCATTGGCAAAAGGAACATCGACTGACGCACTCTCTTAAGGAAAGTGACTAACTTGGACAGAAATAATATCTACTAAATAATGAACGAGAAAAATGAAGATATTTATGATTAGTTAAGTGATGCAAGATTTACGGATCCGTTCACCATGATTATGAAGTACTTCCGTCATTTATTCGGGCCATTACAGAGACGACGATCGATCGAGCTGTGGGTCCTTGAGTTAATGCTAGAAGAGCAGAATACCGATGGTTGCTGATTAGAAATTTTATTGAACTGTGCAGGTAGATTTGCTTCTTTTCACGCAAAAGAAAGTAATAAGAAGGAAGAGATAGAAAGGAGCAAGGAAAAGAAAGTACGATTACTTGATACAAGCCACAAGTGTTGAGTCACATAGGCCTGCTGTAGCCATAACAAAGGATAAACGCAAACGCTGAGTAGGCTTTGATAGATTTTCAACTTTATGTGCTTGGGTATAAAGATAAACATCTAGTGGAGATTGCATAGCGTTTTCGTTCTTTCCAGTCGATAACGCTTGGAAATCTTTTTTATTTTTTTCAAATTTTGGCTCTGGGGTATATAATTGAAAATTTATTGGGGTGTACCGAGCGTTTACGATTATCGTTTGCGACTTGACTCGGGGGGCTTTTAAACAAAATTCCGGACAACTAGTGCTGATACTGGTTTTTAACGAGATACGTTTGCAAAATACTCGTAGTGTCTCTCTTTTTCAACTCCTAGTCTACGTTAATATACGTAATATCTACTTATCGGTCCGCAGTTAATGAAAAGTTTATTTTGACTATTTAATTTCAAGAAAATGTGTATATGTTAGTACGTCATAACAAATCTAAATCAAACTTGAATTCGCTTGAGTGATTGAATTTGTCCAGCATCATTTTTCAACAGCCTTTAGTATGAGGTTATCTTTAAGGTGGATTAGTGCCAAGTATGAATACTTTAAAAGGTTTTTGGTTTGTGCATTGACAAGACTATAAGCTAATAGTTGGTCTTCTGAATCGCACATCATACTTTTGGGCTTTGACTTTCTGTGTTCCTCATTTTTAGTCCTTTAACAAGATGTGAGTGCAGGTTATATCTCCATATTGCCTGTAACCTGTTCAGGCAGTTCAGGGTCCCCAGCATATACTTTGGTACGTAATTCTTCTTCTTGTGCCTCTCTCATTTTGTCAAGGTTTGTCATCACTTCAAATTTGTCCTGGTGCTTTGCGAGGTAGTACAGCTCAACAGCACTTGTGATTTTGGTCAAAAAAAGTCAATTGGTGTTCTTAAGTACTATTCGTTTTCTTGTTGAGTCATATACCTCATTATCATCATCATGTCAGCCGTAAGACGTACACTGCTGAATATAGGCCACCCAGTGACTCCCTCTGGGAACGGTTGGAAGCGGCTTGCATCCAGTGTAATCCTATCTTCTTCATAAGATCGTCTGTCCACCTTGCGGGTGAACATGGAGTCTTATACCAACACCATCAAAATAATCCCGAGAGATTTTCTCCTTATAGAATGCTTTGTAATCTATGAAGCAGCTGTTTGTCAGTAGTTGATACCCATGAGACGTAATGTCCAAATCCAAAAGTTCATTAGTCGTCGTCAGGTCGATTACCGCAAGACAAAATTCACTGAAAAAATGTTCCTTTCCGACGAAATAATTGCGCCCGCATCATTTATCTTTTTCGTATACAAATATATCTCTCTCTTTCTAAATATACCTTTCTGTTTCATTATCTTTGACCAGTTTTATTTCATTTGCTTATTCTTAATTTACTGAATCCGCATTGGAAAAGAGGAATGTACTGCTTTTTTTATTTTTTTTGTACTGTTTGTTGAAGTTCTTTTGAGTTCATTTGACGTGATTAAGATTTTAAGTGTATGTCGTATAATTTATCTTTCATACAAACAAGACGTATGTGATTTATGTGACCACATCTGTTGAGTCTTATCTTCTGTCGGTCATGAAGTGCATTTGAAATCCAATTTATATTTATAAGGAAAAATTACCTACTGGTAGATTGGCCATCTAAAGAAACACTGTTAACGAATGTTGTGCCTAGTTTATAATACAATTTGGCAAAGATATAAAACTAGTGTTTTTGAATCGTCAGTTTTCATCCAATTTTGCATACAGCACTACAATAAATTCTCAATTTAAAATTAAGGTTCTTCATAGTCATTCTCTTGTCTAAACCTAGTTTATTTGACGTCAGCGCAGCACCGTCTTCTTCCATACTTCTCAAGTATTGATCAAGTCAGCAGATATTTGGTGTCTAGTCATGTCATCTATCACGCAATCTGTCCTTCGTTTCATTGGTCTACCTATTCTCATTGTCATTGGTGTTCATATTAAAATCTTTCTACCCAAAAATCTGATAAACAAAATTCTGTTACAAACATTTCTATTCAAAGTCATTTATCCGTTTCCAGATCATTATGATGCGGTGTGATTTAATAGATTAAATAATATTTCAATGCCAGAGTTGCTAACATATGGCACAATTCGAAGAGAAACACAAATATTGTAGCCTAGATCGAAACTGAAACACAGCTTGATTTATAGCCTTTTCTTAGTAAAATGACTATCGTCATCATATGTGACCTATTTCGTGTTGATCATATCAACAACTATTTGTCTGTTTTCCTCAACAACTTCTATTTACTGTTCCGTGTTGTCAACTGTTATATTTTTTTCTAGAGAATTGGTTCTCCTGTGTTTCCTTAATTTTATGCTATCCAAGGGACCACTTTGTTTCTATTTTATGGAAAAATTAAAATTGTTAATAAATTTTGGGAAATCTTAAAATTAAACTTCAGTGATCGTTCTGATTCTATAGTCTTCGTTATTACCGTTGGCCTATTTTGCCTTCTTGTCTAATAAACTATGCACTCAAAGAGTACAGATTTCTTTTTTTGACATTATTCCAATGTTTTTCATCCTAAGTATAGCTTTCTTCATTATCGGTGGCATACTTTATGTTAATTATATCAACATCTCGTTTTGCTCTTTGGCTGTAAATTTTTCTAATTTTAGACGCCTAAAAATGTTTATGTTGAGAAAGTTATGTTAAAGGTTTCTTTTTAGCTTCCGTAGCTACACAATTATTTATAGATTTGACTTCAAATCAAAATTGATAATCGTTAACGTATTACTCTATTGTTTCATACTATTGACGCAAACTGTCCTTCGAAACTTACCCTGGTATGTTGGCAGACCACCATTGCCATTGTAGACCGTCACAATGCAATATCAATTATGGAATCACAAAAATTGGAACGCGTGATACAATGCGCGGGAGCATGCCAAAACTTCATTACAAACCAATTGTCATCGGTTCGTTAACTCACCTAACGATCGATATTACGTTTGCATGAATTTGTAGTATAAATGTTGGTCTAGAGCCCACAAAACTATCGACAACCACGTAATCTGCATTTCACTCTGTCATAATAAGAACATTAATTTTCTTGGAACACACCGAACTTACTAAAATACATTTTATTGCGTAAGTTATATTCGTAGTGTCTAATTCATATGCAGTATAAATACATGTATGTATGTTAAAATAGTTTCATTCAAAATTGATTTCATACTGTCGACATCTAGCGGTCAATGCCTGAACTAAATGCACAAGAAAATCCCGATTTGATTCCAGATTTATTCGGATGTAATTTGGCAAGCTTTCAATTTTCCTTGTTTACGCCGCGCTCACTAGATGGCGTTAGTAGTGTTCGCGGAGAGCTTCTAAACAATATTGTTAATGTTATGTCGGGGGTTTATTTTTAAATTAGAGCGTTTTATAAGTGGCCTAGGAAGTTATGTATACCGTGGCTGTGCAGAATGTGGCAATGGCGATGCAGTGAGACGATTCTACGCTACCAACACTTTACGTTGAATTTTTATTGATTCTGCTGAGGGAATAAAACTGTTTTTTCAATCTGTTATGACGCTCAACGGTGGGAAAGTTTTATTTCGTTGTTGTTTTGGGATTAGTTCGTAGTAGGCGGATACTTTGTAACACAAAAGTCATTTAGTCGGCAACGTTGGTGCTGCAACGGGGAAAGAATGTTGAATTGTAGGCCAGTAGTTCTGAAGAATTTGTGTTAGAGTGTAGGCTTAAGAATTCTTCAATGAATTGGGTAATAATTGTGATGTAGACTTCATAGCCAGACGGGCTGACGACCTGCTATGATATGCAGCTATGTTGGGAATTCCAGAACTTTCCATATTGAAAAATTTTGTCCATGGAGAATATATTATTCCTTGAATCTAGTAGCATTACACTTTCCCCTGATCTAATATGAAAATAATGTTTTTTTTTGCCTTAACCATCTTCTTCTTTGCGTGTCGATGTACTGTAATTGTATCCGACCAATAAGAAGCCTCCAGCACAGCTCTGTTGTTTGCCTCGTTCAAATCCCGGAAGGTACATTTGATTAAGTAGGATGGGCACGAAAGGAGGTGGGACATATCCTGTACAGAGGCTCCACACTGGCATTGTATTTGGGATGAGTCGAAAGTCGAGTATGTCCCATTTGACCAGCTTATTTTTACACCGGCCAACCTGGGCTCGCAATCGATTGACATATCTCCATATTAGCTACTGCAGTTCAGACCCAGGAGGGAGACATCCATTATGCCATCATTACGAGATAATGGAGGCCTATATTCATCTGTTTGATTTTTTTTAGCGTGGTAAAATCATCAAATGAGTCCTCCCATCCAGGGCAGGGCGGGAGTGACTGTCAGACTTGTACTGACTAAAATCCACGGTGTCCTTCAATAGCCCTTTACGTACCGGGGTCACAGTAATTCGTTATTCCCGCGACCATATTCATCTGTTTGATAAGATAAATAGTTTCAATTTCCCACGCTGTGTTTTGTAGTATTATCAGGCCGTAACCAATTTAAGTGTCAACCGTCATGGAATGCTACTACATGAACGTAAATTCGCACATTTGTGCAAATATCCCAAATGATTTGATGACCGCATTGAAATTAATTATAATTATCGCGGTCACTGCCTCGTTACCTTGATTAGCTGCTTTGAGCCTTGTTTTGCTCATTTCAGAGATATTTGTAAATTACTGATGAATCTATATGTATAAAAATATGACCTTCACTAGTGAAAATATGTTTTATAATATTCTGATAATCAGATTTTTATCGTGAAAGTTTTCTTTATTTTAGTCAGCTGTTTCTGCTGTATATGTTTTTTCAAAGACCTCATCATCTGCTTTATCTAGTCCTGTTCTTAGGAGACCTTTATTTCTTCAATTTTTTTACCCTTCTCCTCTCTATATATTCCACAAAATTTCTGAATTGATAGCTGTTATTAGCGCCTCATTCGTTCGTGTTTTGGCTAAATGATTGTACCTAGTTACCTATTATTAAAACTTGGCATAAACACTTATCATATTTACTTCAAAAATATGTTTGTCATTAAATAAAATACGTTGATTTACATTGATGATCTAGTTCGATTCGTGCCTGTTTTCCTAATAGCTAGTCTATTAGCAAATTAGAATGCGGAGAATCAAAAATGAAAGCACTCGCAGACACTTTTAAAAACATGAACAGGTGGGTGAAGCGCAGGTGTTAACAAATAAATAAAGAAAATACTCATAATGATTTTCCTATTTGATCTACCTACTTATGATCTGGATGATGGTTTTCCATGAGAATATAAATTAAGAAAAGAAAGCTAATAAATAGGGGCTACTGCAAAAATCTGACATCTTGATTGTATCCAACTGACTTCGAAATTTTGAATTTACTGGCCCCGGAACGACCACGGGTGCATCCGTAAATGAAGCGCATCGGAACTAGGAGCCATGACCATCGTCAATCACGGATGCTAGGGCATGTCACCACATAGGTCAAGGCGCGCGGGGCGGGCGGCGCGGGGCGGTGCGCGTGGGCGGGCTTGGTTTTGTTTACGGGCGGGCGGCAGTCCCGTGCCGAGCCGCCGCCAGCGCCGGTCCGTCGTGCGCGAGCGCACCCTATCCAGTTCACGGCCGCTCTATAACCGGACGGCTATTTCGGCGCATAATATACCGCACCGTGCGGAGTAGTGTTCAGTTTCGCGCAGGCAGGTGCGCGGGCCGAGGTCGGACATGCCGCGCAGCGAGCCCGCCTGACCCCATGTGACCCGCGGCCATGGAGCGCCGCCGCCGATCCCGCCTCGAGCCCGCGCCCGACCCCATGACGAAGGTGGCGCGCCGCCGTGACAAGCCGCGTGAGCGCTGGCTGCTCACGCGAAAGACATGGAAGTATATGTCCGACGCCGGCCGCCGGCTCATCCCGGACGGCGCGCAGAACAGGGCCGAGGACGTGCCGCGCCTCGAGGCCTACTTCCAGGAGGTGTGCGCCAAGGAGCCGCGCTTCTTGCTGTGGCGCAAGAGCTCATACCCGGGCGCGCTGCCCCGCCCGCGACGCAAGAAGCGCGCGCGCGGTGGTTCCGTGCGGGCACGCTCGCCTGTCGAGGATGCGCCTGCGCCCCCGGGTAGACCCACCGATCTCTTCATCGGCCACACCTCGGGCGGCCGTTTCGACATTGCCAAGCTCCGACGTGATTTCTTCGCAGCGCCAAATCCGGCCGCTTCCACTCCCAAGTTCAACGCGGCGTCGTCGGCCCGCGCCTTGTCGCAGGCGCGCACGGTCGCAGCGTTCGGAGACGTAAGCCGGACCGTGCCCGAGGAGGATGAAAGTTGTCTAGTAGATTTATTGCGTACGTACCTGAAAGTAGAGGATGATTCTGGTCCAGCGAAACACTTGGACACGGAAGAATTAGTTCACTCTTTAAGAAAGTATCTTAAGCAGCAGTCGGAGCGGATCCCGACCGACGCCGACTCCAATCCCTCTCGGGAGAGGACCCTGCTGGAGAACCTCAGCAGGTACTATGTACGATCCCCGAACAGGGATAATATAGTGCAGGATTTGTTAAGCGATAGGAATTTGTTGAAAAGACTGTATCATGACCTTCGCAAGACGAAGCCCTACAGAGGCGGTAGGAGTGGTGGTAGTGGTGGTTCCGGTGGTAGTGGCTCCGGAGGCTATGGACCTAGTGGATTCGTCAGTGCGCTTAGCTCTAACTCTAGAAGTGTTCCGCGTCGAACTGTTGGTGTTACGCGATTTAAAGACGATGAGGACCCTTACAGATCGCCACCGATGTCTCCGCCGCCACTTATTGAGGTATTTCACGAGTCACTGGAGGATAAGTACGTCGATTGTGGGACGCAAACACATGCGATTCCCGAGGAAGTGTTGCAGGAGATGGAGCGGGCGTACCGGGAGAAGCTGGAGCTGGCGTCGATGCCGACGAGCCCGACGAGCCTGGTGCCTGAGCGGCCCAAACCGGCGCGCCGTCGCTCCAGCGTCGACCATGACGATGTGTCGCAATCCGTCAGCGACACCATCAAACGGTACTTGAGGATGGCGCGCAAGAAGAGCGTGGACGCTGACAAAGCAGACCGCTTCAAGCGTATCAATTACGATAAGAATTTGCGAAATATAAAGCCTCGCTTGCCGAGTGACGTGGATGACGATGGTCCTCACAAGGGTTGTCAGACAGAAGAAGGGTGGATCATGACGTATCGGGAATTGCGATTCGCTTCGGTCGCGTCGACACCGACGTCGCCGCTGTCGCCGGCGTCCCCTTCACAGTCGCATTCGTTCTTGTCGACTTTGCTTGGTAGAAGTGCTCCGACTATGGCTCCTCCTGCAGGTGGCATGCAGAAGTCGCGGTCTTCGAGCAGCGTGGTGCAGAGTGTCAGCAAGAAGCTGTGGCGCACGAGGAGCAGAAGCTCGTCGCGCGTCGCGGCCACATGGACTCCTCAGGTCAGTCGCATTATAGTCTGTGTTATGTATTGTCTTACACCCTGTGTTATCTGATCCATTACAGTTTGTGTTGTGTATCGCGTTATAGCCAGTGCTCTGTGTTGTACGAGTATAATCTGTATTATCTATTCTCTTATTTGTGTTAGTTGTGTGTGTGTTTATCATTCTAATCTGTGTTGTTCGTAGCAGTGTAGTTTGTTCTGTGCCTCAATATAACATGTTTGTGTTGCTTTCTATTCTGTAATGTGTATAACATTATAGCCTATATTGTCTGTCCCACTACAGCCTATTATACGTGTACATTCTGTTCAGTGTTGTGTGTTTTATGAGTGTGTTGATGCTTACGTCACCGTGTTTATGTTCTGTATACAAACAAATAGTAAACAATGTCATACCTAAATCAAGAGAAGTGTCTTGTCACCTCATATCCATCAACGCGTTATTTATCGGTCATAGCTCTGCCCTAAAAGAGCACATTGACATATTTTTTCTTATTTTTATGATTCTCGTACTGTGTAGCGTTATTACCATTCATAATCACTACTACTTTTCATCGTCATTATATTCTTCTACTAATCTGAAATCTCCCTTAATTATCAAATAATTTGTTCACATGCTTTCCAAATAAGATCCATAATCAAGTACGAGACTTACTTTTTATGCTAGAAATTAATTTTACCAGTCATCTCATCACGGGAATTTTTTTTACCCAGTAACTTGGTTTTGGTGGTTAGATAGTCACTTCATACAGGTATTTAAATTCATGCAAATCCGATCCCAGCATTGCGGTAATGATCATGGTGATCATGGAGTTCTTCTAGATGTATATTAGGACCACAAATATTTGACGCGGGTGTGGTTGTTTGTTACACCTGTGCCTTAAATAAAAATAATGTTTGTATTTTCCTGGGAATGTCTGATGATTCACTTTACAATATTGCTTGGTTTTTCCTTACATTTCTAATAATGTTTTACTGGTTGAACAATTTATTACTGCATAATTTAATTTTATGCTGATTTTGTTTTCACTTCTGAAGAATACTTGGAGTAAAAGGAAATTATAAATACAAGGTTAATATTTAGAATAATTGTGCATAGCAGCGACTAATTCACCATTATGCTTATTAGTGTATCTTTTGTGAAAAGAATGTTAGTTTATCGCAATTTATTCGTATATTTATTATTTGCATCTCGTCCCATATTGCTGTATTAGTGATCATCCTAATAGTCACTTCTTTTCCAGAGATATCATATTTCACACAGACCATTCCATCTTTTGTTTCCTACGTTTATAACCGTCTACATTCATGCTTTTCAAAACATACAAAATCTCGTGACATTTTCATCTTTCCTCTACATGACAGAGACAGAACATAACATACAATACCCGCACAACTTATTGGCTGTTAGTCACTGGGGCCAGTTTCTGACATCATGCCAAATAAGGGTTCAAGTAGTTTTCCGTTTTAATACTTATCAAAACTACTACAATTTGACTTAGTTCTTCATAGTGATTCCTAATTGCAGCAATAAGAACTCACCTGCAGCCTACGTCACCTAAACCGTATTTCCAGCATTGTAAATCAAAACATTGTGTTCTGTGCAACTGTGCACCGAATTAATCAGTACTGAAATACAGGTACACATTAAGTGTTGACTCTCACAATTTATTACTTCCGGCCTTCCTGCAATATTTCTAAATTGTTATGGAATTCCTGGCGCCTGTTGTTTATTAATGCATTGGAAATCAAAGCTTTTGCCTCTTATTTCTTGGAACTTTCATTCAATTTTTTTTTGGCACTTGAGTCTTTACCTACATGTTTTAACATAGGTACTTTCTTTTCTGTTAATGTTTTTTTTTTACAAACATATAAAATCACATACACAAACGCCAATAATGATTAAAATTTTTAAATAATGCTTTGTGCAAACGGCTTTCTCAAAACTTTATTCAGTACTACAAAACTTTTTCCAGCATTTCATATTCTCAGTTAATCTCCGAACTGATTTTGCTGCGAGAAGATCATTACAATATGCACCATTTCCACAATGATGCATACTCATATTTTACAATAAATTTTATTCTATTCTATTCTAATGATCTTTGTATACTACATCTACCATAGCATAATCCACTAAATCTAATTTTTCATCTATCTCCCATTAAATCCTCACCAGCAATCCTCATATCACATGCTTCTCAAAGCCGCATTCCACATAACTTGCCTACTACACTAATAATTTGCAGCGGATCGTAAATTGCGTCGGTGTTGCACTCTCCAGTCGCGTCGACGTTCCGTTTCAACGAGCGTAGGCTTGAGAGTTCTTCAAGTGTTTTGTTGTATGCTTCTTGAATACCAGTGGATGCTTTTGGTTTTTCGTTACCTATATTTTCAATTATCTCTATCTTAGAATAATATTATTCCAACAAAGGTAGGTGCGAGAAGGTAGCTGATTTGTAAACTTTTGCAAAACCAATAAAACCACGTTGTGTTGTATGTTTTGGTTGTTTTTAAGTTCATCAACATTATCAATCATTTTATCCTCATAGGTTACGCGTTCAGTTAATGGTACAGACCAATCTTTTTGTGTCGGTTTTGTCATCCTATACTGTTTTACACAGAAATTCTGTTTTCTCATGATATCAGCAAGCTCGAAGCCATCTTCTTCATGTCAATCGGTTTTAAACTTTTTTTCTATTCGATGTTTGTCTCTCTTTGTTTTTATTGTAATTCTTAGTTCAATAATTCGATGTAGCCTTTGAACATTAAAATTGTTATCAGTAAAATAATTTGTGTATACTTGTTATTTTTGTACAAGCTTTCATATAAATTCTCACGTTTAAATCGGGGTTTACAAACCGATGCGATGAGAGGTGCCGATGCACCTGCGTTGAAACGCTTGAAATTCAGATAACTCGTGTCATTCTAAATATACCCGAATATATTTACACATACAGAAATAACCTTTTATATTTATCCCAATACATTTATACTGAAACCTTTTGCTCTCCTATTTATACACTTTGGCTGAGCGAATTTAATACAGGCTAAGTCATCTTGGATCCGATGCCAGGCAAGTTAAAAAACCCACCTGTCAGTTTTTATGCTTCCTTGGTACTGAATCACATGTCACGGTGCATTAGATTTTCTATTTATTTCTGAATTTTGTTAGTCATTTGAGTTATTTTCGTCATCAATCAGTCATATTTCGGTAGCACTTATTTCTCGTCTGTCGTTTGATCAGGCACAGCCTGCGGTTTCTCATCTGCGTAAACTATTAGCAGTAAAATGATCATTACAGAACATTGACCTTCATCTGGTTCGTCTAACTAATGTGTGTAGTTGATTAAAATAAAATAAAAATTATCAAGACGAGACATGTGTAGATTTTGTGCGTCAGTTTCAGCGTCAGTCAACGTTGAACTGTCTAACTGATTACATTTTCTTCTATACCAATTTATAAATTCAACAATATGAGACATTTTGTTATAATTCGTATTATTTTATGTATAATTAATTCTGCTTATCTTATTTAGCGCAGTGTGGATATAGTTTCATAGATCTAAGTAGGCCTCTCCGTAGTCACTTTCCTCTCTAGTCATATCATTTTTCTTACAGTCCTACCATCGTTTATATTATTTCTATTCGTATTTATACTTTCCTGTCGATGCTCATTTGCCTGCATCATTCATGATCATGTATCAAAGCATACAATTTGTTGAGCCTCACTACCAACCTACATCACTAATAAAAAGAAGCGTTGCAATTGTAATGTCAATTACTTGCACTTTGAATTCTATTTCCAGCACTGCATTTCATTGCAAGCCAGACACTCACATCAATCAACACTTCTCTAAAATCTGTATGCACTATCACACACACAATCTTGATAAACAGTTCGTCTTTCACACCCAGCTCAAAATTCAAATTACATAACAAAAAATATATACAGAAGCCGTGCCCGAGTCTACTGCTCGTTTAAAATCAGACTATCAAAGAGTACCGTAGGCGTGTTTGAGACACAACACATTTATTAGCTTCGCCTGACTCACTATCAGCTTCTCTTTAATATTGAGCCAGTGACAGACATGCGGATAAACTTGTCGTTTATCACTGTAATATTGGATTGTGTGTTAGAGGTAATTTGTTGTTGATTATTCTTCTTGTGAGTGTCTTTATCCCTTATTTTGTTTCTGCACTTTTTCAACTTCAAAACTTTGCATGAGTCAGTTCCTTAATTTTTTTTTGCCGCGTTCTAATGTTTAGCTGGTAAATGATTTTGTCTTCTGTTCTACTCTGTATCCTTCACGTTATTATGTTTCATACATTTTCTGTCTTCGATATCATTTTCAACCTGCCTGTACTTCAATATCATCAACTTTGTCAGTTTTCATCTTTTGCGCTTGGCACAATATATTTTTTATTTTCATGTTTGTCAGCTGCCTCCAATTTCATTTGTATCTTTTGTCAACAATTTTGCAGTGTTCTTTTTTAATTCGATCTACCACAAATTATGATTATGTGTCGGTTTGTAATTAACATCTACTTACAAGCTAATTGCTTGTAAGCTCCTCGCTGATTGTTTATAGCTAAAATAATGTTATTGCTGTGTGTCTTTTGTGTTTCTTATTATAACAATGTTTCACAATTACTATCGTGTATTAATCATTCTGAACATGCACAATCTTTTGGTCGTTAAGACGCTTACAATTCTTAGTTGATGAGTCCTTAACTTTAATTTGTTACATGTAAAACATATAGTCACAAATTATTTATACACTTGTTTTCTTGTGTTAATATTTTTATGTTTCCTCCTAATTGTCACCTTGGTTTGAAAGTGGGATATTAATACAATCATTGACAAAACATTATCTGTTTTGCCTTGAAAATGCGTGAATATGTTTCTGCTTTTATTCTCTTTCCTGTTATTACTCCGTTTGTATTTGCTAATTTTGACAAGTGACCCAGATTCAACTGCTTTTAGCATTTGCTGCATTATAAATGCGTATATTTGTTTACTTACTATTTTGTATTCATTATAATGACCTCCAACAAGGCTGAGAAAAAAGCTGCTATTCGTCAACTTCCTTTTTTAAAATTGTGAGATTTCCTTCTTTAAAATAATTTCGCTTTGTACGACGGAGTATGACTCATTAATACAATATTTCACTCCGGTGTCTACAAAGTTTTTTGTTATATTTGATCGTACTTTGTTTATTGCTGTCTTAAGTATCGACGCCTAGTCGTAAATTTGCAGTTCTGTCATCATCATCTTCCTGCCCTTATCCCATTTTACTTGGGGTCGGCGCAACACGTTTTTTTTCTTCCATTCTCCTCTATCAAACGTCACAGTATCATTCACTCCTCTTTCTGTCATATTTAAACTTATTTCAACTTAAAAGGAACCACAAAAAAAACATGTCTGTTGTATTCTAAAGAATCTTCGATTGTACATTATAATTATCTGTTGGTCTACGGTATACTAGCTTCCAGCAGTGGTTTTACTCTGCCATAAACTAAAGTAATAGCAATTATGGGAAAAAGAGTAATAAACAATTATCTTTACAAATTCTCAGGCACGAAACTCATGAAATATGTAGTTTCATCATCATCATCCACAGCCCACATTCACCCACTGCTGGCCTCTCTTTGCTTGTGTCAAGCTCCACGGTCTTGCGCCAGCCTCATCCAAGACACTGCCGCAATGGCAACAATGCCGTCTGCCCATCTCGCCGAAAAGTTTACCGAAAGATTGTTCAATACACACAAACTATTGGATTATAACAAGATAAAGACTTCCAGGTCAAATTATCTGCTGCAAATGTAATCCTCCCTTTGAACCACTATTTTTCAAGTGTTGATATGATCAAATAAGTCCTCCAGCCCAGGGTGGAGCAGAAAAACCTGTCAGACTCGTAGGGGAACAGTGTATAAGACGGGGACGCGAGGTACGATGGGAAATCACACACTTAAGGTATACTTAACACAACACTAACGTAGCGCAAGCACCAACCTCATTTATTAACGGCTGTGGCTGCTTGCAAATGACGTCCTGATGGCGCTTGCGCTACGTTACTGTTGTGTTAAGTATGCCTAAAGAGTGTATGTCCCCATTATACTTCGCGTCCCCGTCTTGTACACTGTTCCCTTACTGACTAAAATTCACGGTGTTCCTTCGTTAATGTTCCAGGGTCACGGTTTGATCCACATGTGTTTTCAACAACATATCACAGTTCCGCTTAAACTGCCATTTTCGACAGTTATTCCCCCACAATAGTAAGAAAAACCACTCTGATATCGTAAAATGTGCTTGATTTCAAAGCGTGGGTATATAAACGTCACTTCAACGGCTGTATGGACACCTGTTGATAATTTACTGCGTATATCAGTGACATTAACGCGGTGCTATTCATTGAGACGATACTTTACGGGTTCCTTACTCCTATTTGTTAGATTTTTTTATTCATTGCTTGTAGTAGGAAGCTTGGTTTGACCTTGAAGAAAATTTGGCTTTTTTTTTATCGTGGTAAAATCATCAAATGAGTCTTCCCACCCAGGGCAGGGCGGGAGGGACTGTCAGACTTGTACTGACTAAAATCCACGGTGTCCTTCACTAGCCCTTTACGTACCGGGGTCACGGTAATCCCTTAGTCCTGGTAAGAAAATTTGGCTTGCGGTTTTTTGCATGGCTGTCATCTTATGGGTGTGTGCTTTGGTAGTCTGAGGAAAACTGTCTCGAAAAAAGTTTTCAGTGTAATTCTTCTTTCGTTTTTAAAAACGTTAACCCTTGTGAGCAGTAAATGACGCCCCCCCCCCCCCTCTAGAGGGCCAAAGCCTGCCGAGGTCGCGGGACTGTACGAATTACCGTGATCCCGGTACGTAAAGGGCTAGTGAAGGACACCGTGGATTTTAGTCAGTACGAGTCTGACAGTCCCTCCCGCTCTACCCTCGGTGGGAGGACTCATTTGATGACTTTACCACTTAAAAGAAAACCCCTTGTGAGCAGTGGTGACCCAGTGGTGGCCCACGACTTACGAGTCCTTCTTCGAACCCAGGCCAGCCAGGCGTACTTTGTGCAATGTATTTCATCACCACTGCTCTTAAAACGGTGAAGGAAAACATCGTCAGGAAACCAGCATGTCCTAGAACCAAAAGTTCGAAGACATGTGACATCTACCAATCCGCACTGGGTCCACGTGGTGGGCGCGGCCTACTCCCTCACACAGAGTGGAGGCCTGTGTCCTAGTAATGGGAACATTTATAGGCTGATGATGATGAGCCCGTACTAGAATTTTCTCCTGTATCGTGGGTGCGTTTACAAACATAGAAACTCACATACACAAACACCCAGACCCGGAACAATTACTTCTAGATCAAACAAATATTGGTTCCGTGGGGGGATCGAACCACTGTGACTGCGCCAACCGTGCCGTCAATTATTGTACTTTACCTAGCCTTTTCCAACCATTTTGGTCTTTAAATACATATATTATATTGAATGTATATGCTTGTTACTTGGGCTTGAGAATTTATATTATTTTGTTCTTGCTTATAATATCACCAATACAATACACGAACCTAGAAGAACACTCCCTCTTACTCCAGGTTATACGTGTCGCACAAGAGTTCCGTAAAACATATATAAACTAATTAATTAGAAATTTCGTATTAATTGTATCCTATTTTAACTTAGCTTGCTTACTAATAAACTGCTTCGCTATTATTGTCTGTTGAAATTCGAAAACGAATTCGTTTATCATATAAAAGAATTCGTTTATCGGATAAACAAATTCGTTTATAGGATAAACAAATTTGTTTATTGGGTAGACAAATTCGTCTATTGTCCATGGGGCTGTTGTCTGCTGGTTCACCGCTATCTTAATCTGTGCTCCGCGGCATCTCCTGTGTGTGGTATGATGACGTCACGCGTTATGTGCAGGGCAGCTGTTGCTGGACAGACGGCAGTGGGCGGTGCGTGCGCTTGACGGACACCTCCCTGCTGACCCTCAGCGAGGTGGAGAGAAAGGCGCTGCAGCAGGCCGCGCTCGCCAGGCTGCAACAGATCAATCTTGGAACTGCTATCAAGATACCCGAAGGTGAGTTTTAGATGATAAGATTGT
This sequence comes from Agrotis puta, assembly GCA_943136025.2. Taxonomy (NCBI): domain Eukaryota; kingdom Metazoa; phylum Arthropoda; class Insecta; order Lepidoptera; family Noctuidae; genus Agrotis; species Agrotis puta. The sequence goes on from OW964181.2 coordinate 1,142,839, forward strand.
ATTACATATTTATTTTGAGCTGGTCCAAACTCTACGTACCCTAATATGAAAATTAAAGACTTCTGAATAGTGTTTACCTTTTCAGTTGATTTTCTTAAGTTTTATTGATGCACAGATGAAAAAGCCTCTCCCAATTTCTGATTTCTCTAAGACGGTACTGATTTGAAAAACTATTGAAAGGTGGCTTTTCTAGGTGGTTCCATTACTATCAGGTTAGGATCTGATGAGGGGATCTTGGTGAAATCTAGGAAACTCTTCAAAAATTACAGTAAATCAACCGCGATTACTATTATTGCATATATAAATTACCGACTTCTAAAAACCACAAAAAGTGTAAAGTAACTTTTCTTTCGGAGGTCGGGGCACGAAAGTAATGAAAAAGTCACCGGTGATGTTTTTTTTTATTTCAATAGGTTTTTTTACACTTATTGTACTAATTTAGATATAAACGTCGGTTATTTTTTATTAGGTCTTCATTAGACCTTTGAATAGATCTATATAGTTAAAACCACACTCATTTTACTTTTCACACTATCCCATAAGTAAACACCTACATAATTTTAATGAAAATAATCTCCAACACCAAACACATCACAAAGAAAACATTATGAAACCACATCGAAACCAACTGAAACTAATTCTCACCTGTCATATTAAATTGAATTTATTAATTGGGTGATCTTCAAAACAAATGTGCAGTTCAAAGGCACTTTAGAAAGTGATTTTTCAGTTAATCCCTCAGCACCTGTGTTGATGAGGTGATAAGTGAAAAGTTGAGGTATTTAGGAGCTGAGTAATAGTCTATTGGCTGTTTGGAGGTTTTAAATATTTATACTGCGTCGCGTTTTCGTAAAGATTTTTGAAGAAAGAAAAATTCAGCTGCGAGTGGGACTCAAACCCGCGTCTTGGCCATTGCAAACACTTGCCACACGGCTAAGATACTATAATACAATGCACAATTAATTATGATAAACAATTCAATGGACCAACACACATGACGAAGATAATATATATTTCATATTTTGGTATCTTAAGATAGAATTGTATGGCGAGGGATATGGTATCTTAAGATAATAATAGATAGTATCTTAGCCTTGTGTGGCGCGCTTAAAGCTTAAACTTTCGTTCCCTTGTTTGAACGATTGAGGTTTTTGTTTTTTACGTGGTAAAATAAATCAACGGTGTCCTTCAATAGCCCTTTACGTACCGGGGTCATGGTAATTCGTGAGTCCCGGCAGGCTTTGGCCCTCTACAGGCCCCGTCACTATGCTGACACTCCTTGAGGTGCACGTGGAACACAACGCGCCGTCGACCCGAGCATACTGTCCCTTGTTTATTATTGACGTAACTGCTAGAAACCCAAAAGTCTGATAATGTGTTTTACAAAGGATTTAGTTTTAACCAGTTACTGGCTTATAAAGGTCAGATAGGTAGTCGCTCTATATAAAATACTGATACTTAACTGCAATCAGTTCGACTGGAAGCCGGCTTCAATTAAGTTGCGAAAGGAATGGGCAGATTGTGTAAACTAAAAATCTTTCCTCCTTTTTTTATCGTGGTAAAATCATCAAATGCGTCCTCCCACCCAGGGCAGGGCGGGAGGGACTGTCAGACTTGACTGACTAAAATCCACGGTATCCTTCAATAGCCCTTTACGTACCGGGGTCACGGTAATTTGTGAGTCCCGGCAGGCTTTAGCCTTCAACGGGTCTCGTCACTATGCTGACACTCCTTGAGGCGCGCGTGGAACACAACGCGCCGTCGATTCGGGCATTGTCCATGGTCATACAGCGAGTCGCTCAAAATCTTTCCTCCTAAGAAAAAAGACTCACCCCTCATGGTTACACTAGTAGTTATACCAGTGGAACCATGAACAACCATGAACATACTGTGCCTTGAAAGTTTCTCATCCATTCTCTGCCGACTGTCTTCGCAGGCTCTTCGCTCCACCTCCATTGAATAAGAGCTGATAATGCTTGTGCTAATTTGGTAACGTAGTTTCGGATACATCCCATTGAAATAGACCGATGATTTTTAAGATAGTGGCTGGGACGAACGGGATGCTGAAGGAGAGGTGATGTGGCGAAGCCTGGGGGAGGCCTATGTCAAGCACTAAACTGCGATAGGCTGAGTTGATTGATAATGCTTTCCAAATATTAACACCGCTAGATTATTGAATTCTCCTTCTGAAATTCCGGGATATGAGTTAAGATTAACAGTCGGTCGCTTGTGAGGAGAGCGTGTGGCGACTGTTGTGAAACTTGGTCGACTGCCAGTGGTAGTGTTTGTTGATCGCGGTGTCTACACATCGCGTGTTTATTATAAGTGTTTTAGATTAACGGATTAGTGGAAGTAAGCAGGAAAAGGGCTGTCTTGTTGGTTAGTGCACGCCAGTGTTGCTGAGCTTGTTGTCTTGGATTCGAATCGTCTTCAAACAATTTTTAAAGTAACTCGATTTCTAACAAGACAAGTTTTGCTTGTTACAGTACCTTAATGTCAAAAAAAAAACAGATAAAAACATTGAAAGTGTCCTATTTTAACTTCTGATGATATTGTCTTTTTTGAGGAACTTCTCAATAGCTGCCCCGAGTTTGAAGTTCTTAGCTCGACTCGCCATTTCATCGAACTTAAGCTTAACGAATCTCCTCTGCCTCAAGTTTCGGAGATTACAGGCGTTATTATATTTAAAATATATATTATATAATTATTTTTGGGTGCACTCCTCCGAAACGGCTCTACAAATTTTAATGTTCTTTTCTTATGTTTGGTGCATTTCATCCTCCTGCTCGCACTCCCCATTTCTTTATACTATATTTGACGCCTACCGAAATGGGTACGAATCTGTTCGTGTGTGAAGTTAAGAATGTCGAGGTTCTGCTGACTCATGCGCAGATAAAATAGAACAGCAGATTTTTTTGTTTATCTGTCTGTGTTTATGTACAACTCTGATACTCAGCAGAATTGGTACAGGATAAATAGTCTAAACCCACAGAAAAGTTGAAAAAACTCGGCTGATCGATTTGGCAGCGAAATAAAATGTTAGTCTAGTTTTTTCTCCGTCTGGTTTACTGTACGGTATCTGACCTTTTTATTGCTACTTGGTCCTCGATATTTATTGCTGATAAGTCAAAGATCACGATATTCTGCATCAATTATTATACATAAAAAAGAACAAAATCTTTATCTATACTTATATACTAATGTTAAGAAGCTGAAGGGTTTTTTTGGTTAAACGCGCTGATCTCAAGAACTATGGGTTCGAATTTTATAGACTACTAGCTGCTGCCCGCCACGTCACCGTCGTCTGCGTGAATGCGTTGAAGAAATAAAGGTTCACTGCTCGTTCCCCGTGGGTGACAGCGTGATCATATGTTGAGTTTATCCCGGACATACATGCAGACAAACAGGCAAAAATTCTAAAAACTATATTTTTAGCTTCGGTATCGATTGTAGGTCACATGCCAAGTATTAATAAAAAAACAATGTACAGTTTTGACTTTCCGACCATTGTATTATATGTATAGATAAAATATCACGCTACGTCCAATAGGATCCGAGCAGTGGGCTTGAAGCCGCGGGGACTAGCTAGTGTTTTATTTAATACTAGCGACCCGTCCCGGCTCCGCACGGGTGCAATCTTTACTATATTATGAATGTTATATACCTACATATAAACCTTCCTCTTGAATCACACTATCTATTAAAAAAAAACCGCATCAAAATCCGTTGCGTAGTTTCAAAGATTTAAGCATACAAAGGGACATAGGGACAGAGAAAGCGACTTTGTTTTATACTATGTAGTGATAAAGCTTAAAGATAACGAGTACAAATCCAGTCTCCATGCTGCTTTGAAACCATGGGTTATTGCCTGGCAATCCACTTGTAGAGCATGCAATCACTAGACTAGTGAGGCTGGTCGCGGGACTGTACGAATTACCGTGACCCCGGAACGTAAAGGGTTATTGAAGGACACCGTGGATTTTAGTCAGTACGAGTCTGACAGTCTCTCCCGCTCTGCCCTGGGTGGGAGGACTCATTTGATGATTTTACCGTGAGGTAGACTTAACAGATCCATTAATATAATGCTTTCCATAAATATTGTAAGATTAGAGTTTCCTCTTGAAGCAATAAACAAAAATGTGATTCGTCTAAAAAGAAAAGAGATTTATTTATTAAACCAAATTAGTTTTACAAACAAAATATGAACGAATGAAATTCTTACTAACCTAAAAAGAAAAGAGAATCAACAATTTAATGTTCATGCCTTCCTTGTGTACTTTACACTATTCTTTTACATGTATCATTTATACAAACACAATATTTAACAAGAACTTATTTAAAAAATCATATAATTAAAATATTAAAGAAAATTACTAGTTTTTATATTAGACACGAGAATGTGTCAAAATGTCAGTCCGTGACAATGTCAAAGCTTTCATCACCCCCCTTTGAGATGCAAATTTTTCCAAGAAGTTGAGTAAAATTTAGCTGGAAAACCTAATCATCAAACATAGGGATGATATAATGCCACAGTATATGATCATTATTCACATTGCTAATTTGATAATGTTTTACCACCTCTTTGTTTTGTTATGATTACTTTAAAAAGTTTTAGCCCGATGGTTGCACCTGGGGAAGTGAGCTCGGAAACATTACAGAATAACACTACTGAAGAATCTGTCTGTGCCTGAGATGCTACCATCTAAGCACGGAAGACGTAGCTTCGGCCAAAGCTTCGCGTATTTCCTACTCTTTATCAATTACGGACATGAGATTAGTGGTAAAAACTAAAAATTGACATGATTGGACAGTTCTGCCGACTCCCGATGTGTTGCCAGAATTTATGAATTCAAAACTAATAAGAAGTAGGGTGCTCTCAAAAGCTTCAAGTTTCTTTGTTGACGGTCTAAAGCCTTTGTCAAACAGACAGGCGTGACGAATGCGAAGCGAGGCGTTTTTATTTGTAATGTATGGAATTGTTTGAATCCAGTCACATATAAAAGCGAAAGCGATCCGATAGCGTGACAGAACTATCGGATTGACGTCTCGTATCGGTTCGTTATCACTTCGAAAACGCTTCGCCTTCGCCTGTCTGTTTGACAAAGGCATTAATGAGCGCTAAAACAATTGTCAATCTTTAAAAAAAACCTTTACAAATGCCAATACATACCTCCATTCCCACGTTACAAGCATGACGAGCAGACACCTGTAAATACTGAAGAGCTGCTACAGGTGACCCAGTCCCGGCTATTTATAACTGACACATACAACACATGTGCTGTTCTCAAAATGGCCGGCGAACAAATACGTACAGCTGACAGGACAGGGACAGAAGGTTTAATTGTGAGAAGAATATAAGGTGGTACGAATTTGAACTAATATCCTTTGTATACAAGAAAAAAAAACTTTAAAAAAAGTAACAGACTTTTTTTGGGTTAACTTTTTTTTTGTCATCGACTACCGTAAAAATAGTTTTATTTATTTGTATTACTATATAATATGTACGTACACACAAGATGCTACACAGGAAAGTTATAATTCAGATATTTAACGCAATTTCTTGTCATAGAACATAATTTTCTCGAGTATTATGATTTATCGGAGCAGGCGGCGATAGGCGGAGACCTCTCGCGCCCGGCATTGGTAGAGGCCATGCCCGGGTCGACGGCGCGTTGTGTTCCACGCGTGCCTCAAGGAGTGTCAGCATCACTATGCTGACACTCCCCACGGGGCCCCCTGTAAAAGGCCAAAGCCTGCCGGGGTCGCGGGACTCACGAATTACCGTGACCCCGGTACGTAAAAGGGCTACTGAAGGACACCGTGGATTTTAGTCAGTACGAGTCTGACAGTCTCTCTCGCTCTGCCCTGGGTGGGAGGACTCATGTGATGATTTTACCACGCAAATATCATGATTCATAGTTGACTGCAATGATTGTTACGAGTATTGAGAAAAAATAAACTAAGAATGCGTCATCATCTTCCTGCCCTTATCCCATTTTACTTGGGGTCGGCGCAACACGTTTTTTTCTTCCATTCTCCTCTATCAAACGTCACAGTATCATTCACTCCTCTGTCTTCCATATCATTCCTTATACAATCCATCCATCTCTTCTTTGGCCTTCCTCTTCCTCTCCATCCATCAACATTCATACTCATCACTCTCTTAGTCACATGAGTGTCATCCCTCCTCATCACATGTCCATACCAAGACAGACGATTCCCTTTAATTTTTTCTGTAACAGGCGCCACTTTCAAACTTCCCCTTATAAACTAAGAATGCGTAATAGCCATTATATGTAATTGTAGAAATTAATATTAAATTAATAGACTCATTAAAAAATGCAGTGGTAGAAAATGTAATTTAATCATTTTCTTATTTGATGACAATTATTTGAGCTTATCTTTTCATCGGTCATTCTTCAAAGTGATACTTCTACATGTATCTGTGATCTACAAATACGTGGTAGTCGCATGCGCGGACGCCGTTACGCAAACGTGACGCGCTGTGACGTCACACCGAGACATTATACAGGGTGTTGATATACGTGTCTACTTCTATACAGAATGATGAGAGACATGCGTACGCTTATATCGAAATTAAATTGTTTTATTTATGGCACCATCATGTTTTTTTGAGAATGGTCATTGGGCATCGTGTTAGTTTCTGATGAAGTGTAAAATATTTTAGAAAGAATGATATTTTATGTTCTTGTGACGGAAGCTTTCACATTATTATATATTTTTTTGTTTTCTTACGATACTGTTATAGAGATTTTATTTTGTTTAATTTTTTAATCAACAAATACTTTTAATGGTAGATAATAGGCTAGTTTAAAAATATTGAAAATCTATTATATTTAATCCGACGAAGTATTTAAATACAATGGATTCGTATTTTTAGATCGAGAAACAATTTTTTTTTTCAAAAATTGTAAAAAACACTTCACTATTTAATAAAAGAACTTCAATTAAACATGACCTTGACCCGCCATCATTTGGCAACCCACCAAAAATGACAATTAAAATACTTTTCCTGATCATTAAGAAAGCCCTTTGCAGCATCTGTAAATCATTGAAACTTGTTTAATGCTTTCTTTTACGTGGTAAAATCATCAAATGATTCGTCACACCCAGGGCAGAGCGGGAGGGACTGTCAGACTCGTACTGACTAAAATCCACGGTGTCCTTCAATAGCCCTTTACTGGAGTCACGGTAATTCGTAAATCCCGCGACACCGGCAGGCTTTGGCCCTCTACAAGGGGGCCCCGTCATTTTGCTGACACTCTTTGATGTGTTTAGTACTTGGGAAGATTATCTCTTAGGCCGGCCATATTTCAGTCATGTCAGTATCGACTGCTTCAGGCAATCAGTATCGACTGCTTCCGGCAGTAGATATCGACTGCCTTCAAGCTGCAAAACTGTAGAAAACTACAGTCATTTGCGTACAGGCCGTCTATACACGGAACCTAGAGCTAGAGCAGTGAACACCGATCGGTGGAGCAACGACCTAGACCCTTTTTTTTACGTGGCAAATTCATCACATGATTCCTCCCAACCAGGGCAGAGCGGGAGGGACTGTCAGACTCGTACTGACTAAAATCCACGGTGTCCTTCAATAGCGCTTTACGTTCCGGGGTCACGGTTATTCGTACAGTCCCGCGACCCCGAACGACCGAGACCCTAGTAGACATTTGGTCATATCGGGTCTCAATCCTTTGATGCCTAACATCAAGACATTGCGTGGACGTACGCCTACCGCCTTTTTTGAGGACCACCGCTAATGCATTTATTTCAGCACCATCGGCCAACCGCGTGGACCCGCGATATCGTGTGCAATCGCCCTTAAAAGAATCACATGATCTCTTTGTTATATTTTTGATAAGGAATGTCTGTGGGCGAGACTTAAATCACAGACGCGAGTATTGTCATAGTAATAGTTAGGTGACATGAGTTTTTGTAGCTGGCAGGTTCACCGTTGTCGCAGACACGATCGTGAGCCCTGCCCGTTTTTCTATGAGGCTGGGACGACCATTGGTGGAAATCTGCATTATATTGTGGTGTTCCTTCTGTGATTGGACGAAATAACATCTCCATTTAAATGGCAATCGGCCCTTACGGCTCAAACATTAGAAACGTTCGGGATACTTTCTGTAGATTCCTTTTTGTTTGGATGTACAGACGCCAGCACATCAACCTACCTCAATCCTTCAATTCTTTCAACTTTATCACAATATAGGAAGGTTAATGTGCGATTAGTAAAGTTTCACAGATTCTTGTAGGTTGACCTGCTCTGTACAAATCCTTAAATGGGTCCTCCCGCCCTGATTAGTGGAAGAGACTGTCAAACTCTTACTGATAGTCAGTAAGAGTAGCGACTGATTAAATAGCACCTTGTTCCTTTACTTACGTTCTATGGCCACTTATATTAAACTTAAACAACCCGTGATTCCGGTAGCATTGGCCTTATTTGGCCCAGTCGGTTTGCCCTTCAAAAGAAAGAAACAAAATATATTAATCTGGGTCGAACAATGTGTGAAACAATGCATTTCTGTCGATTACTTCACTGTGGGTATAAAACGGCCACTTGAAGTAATATTCCTAATGATTCACTTTGCAACGTCTTTGGCTATTCTTCTAATATCCATTCACGAAGTGAATCATTAAGAATATTGCTAAATGGCCGTTTTAGACCAGCTATAATGCTTATGTTCAGGTTCATTGAAGTCAACTTTACTTGACGTAAAATAATCTTTTGTTTAAATGTTACCAATAAACGTCTGTTTAATAGTTTATTTTCGTGAAAAATGTTAGTATTTGTAATTTTTTGGACAGAGATATTTAAAGAAATTATGATAAGTAACTGAAAGATGTCTTGATACCTAATACAAAAATAACTTTTGGTAGATATTTATGTGATTTCATTGTCCGTGCGTACACTAGCTATAAATTATTGTGTCTAATTGTTGTTGCGAAATAAACTTGGCCGTCTGATTCGTATACAACTCGTATTTTGTGATTCTATTTTGATATGTCTTATTTTTACATTAATTACCTGGATGCTATCTTGTCTCAGTGTTGTAAGAATTATTGTTGGGTAATGTCGCGACAGAAATGTCTTTTTGCTGTTTTTACATTAAGAACTAGCGTTTTTAACCCATTTTTTAACTACCTATATTAAGTTGTTAAAAAGGCTTTAAAATGATTACAAGATATATTTCTATGGTGGATAGAATTCGGAACGAATTCGTTTGCCAGAGAACCAAACTAACCGACATTGCGCGTAGAATCAGTATGCTGAAGTGGAAGTCTATAGACGGACAGACGGTAGAAAACGGAGATTGAGCAGACATGTGCTAGAGTGGAGACCGAGAATGGGGTCTTATTTGATCCGTGCGAGAATCGAACCGAAATCAGAACAACCACATTATTTTCTTTTTGTATCTGTAATCAATTCTCGACGTTCAGTACAAATACAAACACATCACTCAGTCACTCCACATTACACCTCCACCAATCACATGCTTCCATCTGTTGACGAGCAGAACATACCTCCAATCTGTCGTTCCTCAATCGTCACTGGCGGCGCAAGCGCATCGCCATTACGTGCGCATACGCACACGTAGACTATAGCTGCCAATCCGCGATCACTTTACAACCAGGTTATACTATATTTAGTTGAGGAATCTCGCGCATATGTGTTCGTCTGTTTGCTTGTATGTCTGTTTGTTCGTTTGTGTGGGAATGTTCATATGGATTTTGGTATGTGGGTTGTGGGTGCAGTCAAGTTGAGTATGTGATGTGAGTTCTTGAGAAGTTCTTGGTGTAAAATTACAAACTTTATCTTTTCTTTCTTGTTTAAAAGAAAAGTTGGTCTGCCCTATTTCTCCTGCATCGTGGGTGCGTTTACAAAATTATCTCGTGTTTAAGTGAGACTTTGAGGCGGTTTTTTAGAAAAAAATTAAAAAAGAAAAGAGATTTATTGACACAAGGACAGAACAAACAAAATTATATGAAAGGTAAAACCAATAAAAAACAATTTAGGCCTGTGCGAGGCCCAAAGGCTCCTATTCTTTTGCATGGATCCATATTGCTTACTTTGGTGGCGCATTTTTAAAGACGTTGATTAGAAAGAGACTCCTTGACCGATTTTTGTTGAATATCTAAACTAAAAAGGGTAATCAAAAAATCTTTTAAATAAAAACTTTTACTTGTCGGGAGAATGTAGCCAGAGTGAATGTAATAAAAAAAAAACGTCGGGTTGCACTCTGGGAGTGCCGGCAGAAGTGTAAACTTCAATAGTAATAAACACACACGAACATTCGCGCAAGCGCGTTGCGCCGTCTTACGAATTTTCAATCAGGTCACGTGTCCTGACGCGAGTTTAAAATTTTTTACCCATTCCAAAAAAAGTGCACAACGCCGGTAAAGAAGTTTTCACTTCAATAACAAAAGCCCCGACTTCCAAAATAAAAGTTATTATATATTTTTATATCATATCATATCAGCTGTCAGTTTAAACCATGTCATTCTTCACACAGTCTATCATTTCTTTGGCGATTTTCCGTCAATGACACTTTAAACAAACTTTTGTATAAATGTCTTTTATACTCTTCTTAGTCGTAACACTCTTGTCAGAGTGGTCGTGGTTGCGCAGACGAGGTACACGGAGGGATGTTCGGTGGGTCGTTGATTTCCCCGAGGACTGCTCTTTTAGCGATGTGCTTCCATTTTTGCCGGTTGGAGGCGTTGCGAGTACATTGGACCATGGTAGTCTCAGTAGCTCCTTTTATTAGGTCAGACCAACGAGTTGGTGATCGGCCTCGTAACCTTTTGCCCTCCACTTGGACCTGGACCACCAGTCTTTCCATCGAGTTTCCATTCCTAGAGATATGACCGAAGAACTTCAATATTCGTAATTGCACAGTAGACGAAAGCCGATTTTTAATATGAAGCTCTTTAAGGATGGATACATTCGTGCGAAACGCTGTCCACGGGATCTTTAGGAGGCGTCTCCAACACCACTTTTATACTTTTATACTGGGTTACGTTAAATAGATCTCGGCCTAAAACCCGTTGCCATAGCAACGCGAGTGTCTCTCAGCCCAAAGAATGATAGGCAGTCAATAAATCTATAAATAGGTTCCCCAGATGACGGCAGAAATAAATCATTCTTTTAATACTACGGACAGCTCGGAGTAAGCGATCTGTGTTACTAGAGTGGATTCTGTAGACGCTGCGATGGTGACGAATTCTACTGGTTTTAGCAATTTTTAACAGAATAATAAATAATTTTGTTTTTTTGGTCAATGCAGTACCTTATTATGAAGTTCTTGTCGTTTGGTCACATAGATATGTCAATCAGTTTGGTTCAAATGTTTTTTATTTTTATTTTGTGAGCATTTTCTTTTGCTATTTGGGCTATTATATGGGTGTTATTTTGTTGGTGAAAAATACTGTATTTTGAACCTAGAATGTGATGGATCACTTTAATTATGTCTGAGACTGACCCCAAAATATTTCAGAAGTGAATAAGGTTTGCCTGCACGTCAATGCTAATAATTTTTCGTATTACAATTTATAAACTTTTATACAATATTAAAATTTATTTACCTTACATCCAGCAGTTGGTGAGGTCAAGTTGAGGTGATGATGTTAGATGATCGACTGGTCAAGCACCCGTATTCTTTATTTATCTAAATGTCCTATCTATATATTCATTAAATAATACAACTATAAACACAGATATTACTGTAAAAAAACGTTTGCTGTGACGATAGAACTAAAAATAGTGTTGTGACAACAGAGCATTAAACTATAGTCTATGGTCGTTACTAACTTTAGAAGAAGCCCATAAAGTGGGCGTGATTCGCGTAAGCGACTGTTATGAATTATCTAGATTATTCAAGATCAAAGGTTCCTCGCTTTTTTTATATTCCTAAACGTTATATTATGGCGTAAAATAAATCAACAAAATCTAAATTAATAACAGACACAAATTGTGCAATTTGCACCTCCACATTACTGACAGGTTCGATAAAATGAATTAGTTTTTACAATAGTTTTGATACTTATACAATATACATTTTAGAAGTAAAATTAATAAATTTTTTTATCATTTTGTTCGAGTTATTAAGCCAGATATGTCCTCTGTTCACGGTTCTTTTGGACTGGTCATATGTCCGGACATTTCGAGTTTCATCGTAGCCTTTGCTGATCATCTGTTGGACAAAGGCTCTCCTCCAAAACTTCCCAGGAGTTCATTCCCTGTGCCTCCTCGAACCAGCCGTTGTAGCTCTTTCTGGGCCAGCCTCGGCGGCGGTTGCCCCGGAGCCTCGTCCTCCCTGTGGCACTCATTGTGTGGAGAATTTAACTTCGAAACGGTAATTTAAAGTTAAAGCATTCGTTTTCAAATAAAAATATATGAAAACTTAAAGATAAAAAATGTGTTGGGTCTCTGTCAGAACTTATTCATAATGGTAACGTTGGCAACCATACTAACTTGTAATTAATTAACGTTCTAAACTGCAAATGATGACCACAACATTTATTTATGGTCACATCAAAAGTATCCGTGGTCGTATATAATTAGTTTTGATGCCATTCTGTGGGCAGACGATCACCATTTCATATACAATATTGCAAATAATTTCCAACAGTATTAATTATATCAAACGTGGTTGGTGGCGGTTACAAAAATATCTTTGATTAATATCGATAAAATTAATTTTGTGTGTCACATCACTGGTTTGGTACCTGGGCGTGTTTTTGTTTTGATCTATGAGTAGGTCATAATGTTGAAAAGAGATTTAAAAATATAATTATATTACGTAACAGACGTTTTGTATGGTAGTCATCATCATCTCAGCCATAAGACGTCCACTGCTGAACATAGGCCTCCCCTTTAGATCTCCACATGTACCGGTTGGAAGCGACCTGCATCCAGCGTCTTCCGGCGACCTCTATAAGGTCGTCTGTCCACCTTGTTGGTGGACGTCCTACGCTGCGCTTGCCAGTCCGTGGTCTCCACTCTAGTACTTTTCGACCCCATCGGCCATCTGCTCTGCGAGCAATATGGCCTGCCCATTGCCATTTCAGCTTGCTAATCCGGTGGGCTATGTCGGTGACTTTAGTTCGTCTACGGATCTCCTCATTTCGGATTCGATCACGTAGAGAAACACCGAGCATAGCTCTCTCCATAGCTCGTTGAGCGACTTTGAGCTTTGAGATGAGGCCGATAGTGAAAGACCACATGTATGGTAGTACATGTTTGCAATTTAATAGATATTTGCAGTTTGAATTACTACCATTTCAATTAAATTTGAAGGTTGCAATAGGAAAAAGCTGGCAGATGATGTAACGATGATACGTTACATCATCTGCCTAGCTTTTTCCTGACTATGTTGGAATAGGCTTCCAGTCGAATCAGATGGAACTGAATATGTAATGATCAACTGGGTGTTATAATACGATAGGGATATTTTCAATAAAATGTCTAAAAGGGTAAGAATATTAATAGTTGATATCTTCCTTCCTTCTTCACTAATTATTATGTTACATAGGTGGTCGCGGGACTGTACGAATTGCCGTGATCCCGGAACGTAAAGGGCTAATGAAGGACACCGTGGATTTTAGAACGAGTCTGACAGTCCCTCCCGCTCTGCCTTGGGTGGGAGGACTCATTTGATGATTTTACCACATAAAAAAAAAATTGCATAGGTACGTTTTTTATCGTTTTGAAATTTTGTACTGTAGTTTCAGACTACAGTTAGTTAGTTAGTATAGCAGTTTATATAACAAAAAAAAACAACGAAAAATGTCACCGTCATTACCTATTGAATCTTTCTTAGAAGTTTGTATTTTTCAACAACGACATTTAATAAAAATGGCAGTTACATGTGATTTGCAATAATATGTAAAAGCATTTTCTATGAACTCATACCTGATTCAATGTAATGCATTGGCTCTCGTTAAAGTTTCAGAAAACTTCTGCGAATTCTCCCAAATTGAAATAGTTCGGGGAAAATTGCTGAAAGCATTTTACATAATTTTACTAGACATTTTCATGAATACTAAAATATTATTACGCATATTTTAGACCAACAAAATATTAATTTAAAATACGTGTCGTATTACTGAGCGATTTTATTTTTTTATTAAACGTTTATTGAAGGAGCTCGTGGCTAAATGATAATAGGTTCGATCTTCAAGGTTAAGCCGCGCATACCTAGGTCGGCCCATGGATGGGTGAAGCCTGGTTTTAAATTTTAAGTTTCTAACTATAATAAACTAAACAACGAAGTGTAGGATGTCCCCCGCATGATGGACCGATGACCTGAAGAAGGTAACTGGCAGTGGCTGATGAAAACAGCGTGAGGTCGTGTGCTGTGACCCTCCCTTTTTTTATCGTGGTATAATCATCAAATAAGTCCTCCCACCCAGGGCACAGCGGGAGGGACTGTCAGACTCGTAATGACTAAAATCCATGGTTTCCTTCAATAGCCCTTTACTTACCGGGGTCACATTAAATCGTAACTCCCGCGACCCCGACAGGGTTTGGCCCTCTGGAGGCTCAAGGGGGGCCCCGTCTTTTTTGCTGACACTCTTTGAGGCGCGCGTGGAACACAACGCGCCGTCGACCCGGGCATGGTCCATGGTCGGACAGCGAGTTGCCCATTACGCGCTGCCCACATGTCCGCACGCTGTGACCCACCTTGGAGAGGCCTATGTCCAGCAGTAAACTGCAATAGGCTGAAATTATGATGATGATGTATATGAAACTAGAGACAAAATAATTTAGAAAGTGTCGTAAAATGCGAGCCTATCGCTTAAAAAAATGCGATCAAAACCAAAGTGTTTATGATGTTGAAGAGTTTAGCTTCAAATATTATTACAGAAGGTGTTTTAGTGTCGTCTCTTCTGTTGTTGTCAAATAAATCTTTATTAAGAGTTTAGGCATGCGCGGGCGCCGGTGACGGCTGTAGGGCTGCCAACTTTTGTTAATTATTTACATTAATTTTAGTGCTGAAATATATCTGCTACTACTAATGCTCCTTGACTTTTTGAAGTCGAATACAAAATGTGTGTTCGACTTGATGTGTGTGTGTGTGCGTTGCGACGCACACACATCAAGTCGAACACACATTTTGTCATATTGCTGACAGCTCTTTGAGGCGCGCGTGTGACACGACTCGCCGTCGACTCATTGTATCGTCGGCAAGGCTCATGACCGGACGGCGAGTCCCTTACTCGCCGTCCGTATGCCCACGCCTATGGTGGCCAGAAATTGCAGAGATTGGGCCAGCGGGTGGATGAAACCTACCCAGATTTGACAGGCCATTACACACAAATATTGTTCAACCCTATTGCTAGACTAGTGCGGGGCGCCATCCGTTCCGGTTATTAAGTTCCCTGCCCACCTTGTCAGTTCACGCGATACGCTATGCTCGAGAATCACTTTGTGGATAGCAGGCATGTTATTATAGTCCGGTATGCTCGAAGATTAGTTAGAATGTGGACTAGAGGCTGAGGATTTTTTTTTTATCGTGGTAAAATCATCAAATGAGTCCTCCCACCCAGGACAGAGCGGGAGGGGCTGTCAGACTCGTACTGACTAAAATCCACGGTGTCCTTCAATAGCCCTTTACGTACCGGGGGCACGGTAATTCGTACAGTCCCGCGACCAGATGCTAAGGATGGAAAGTTTTTTAAGTTGGGAGAAGCTAGAATGTGGATAGAAAGTTAGGTGAAATACTTCTGAAGT
Source organism: Agrotis puta (assembly GCA_943136025.2). Taxonomy (NCBI): domain Eukaryota; kingdom Metazoa; phylum Arthropoda; class Insecta; order Lepidoptera; family Noctuidae; genus Agrotis; species Agrotis puta. The sequence continues at coordinate 1,158,599 of OW964181.2, forward strand.
AGAATCTGATTTTAGAAAGAAAAGAGGAGTTAATGATTTTCCTTAGTATTTAATATTTAGACTGAACAAATGGGACAAACATTGGGATTGAGGATCAATTCCACCGTTTTGGTAATGGACAACTTGGCCTAAATTCTCTACTTCTCCCTCTGCCTAGCAGAAAATAGCGTACAAGAAGCTTAGGGCACCCCGACATGAATAAATTGAATTCAAATGCTCGGGTGTCCTCCTGGGTCCTCGCAAAATCGCTCCTAGCAAAATGAATTAATAAAAGCGTTGTTAAACTATGGGGCTTATCTAGTATAAGATAAGACTTTTGCTCTCCAAACCTCACATATTTTGTATATATCATATTAAATAAACTAGCGACCCGCCCCGGCTTCGCACGGGTACAATCTCTACTATATTATACATATAAACCTTCCTCTTGAATCACTCTATTTAAAAAAATCGCATCGAAAATCTGTTGCGTAGTTTTAAAGATCAAAGCATACATAGGGACAGACAGAGAGTCAGCGGGAAGCGACTTTGCTTTATACTATGTAGTGATACTATACCCGCCCGTACACGGCTTTGCCGCTGTAACTTAGCGCGGGGCGTGCGAGTGGTAAGATCTAAAATGTTTGATACACGCCACGACGCGCCGCTAGTACCGAATTCATGTACTTACAAAGTAATAAATGTCCCGCCGCACCGTTCACCACTTAGACCAAAGTCGTGAACGGATCGTTTTAAACTAAACATATAAGATAATACAAGACAAGACAAGAAATTTATTGGTAGAACCATGAGTATAAATACAAGGCACCCAGATTGTTCATATATAAAAGAGCTCTGTCATGTTCGGCCTTTAAGGCCTACAAAAAAAACTTAAAAAGAAATAGATATATGACATTGAATAATTAAATCATAATTAAACAGTGTTAACAAACAACATTACAATTTTTTTTTTTATAAAAACTAAAGCTAACAATTATAAAATACGTACTATTAGTATCTATCCAAAGAAAAGTCCACCAATTTTGATCACAAACAAATACCACGTGCGTTGGAACAGGTAGTCACATGAGATGTCTCGCTAATGCGTTTTTATAAATAGCTGCAAATATTCACGGTATGCGGGCAACGGAGCTAACTGCATTGTCTGACACTCGCAGATCACACGCGAGGCTCGCAAGTGAATCATATGAAACTGCATTATTGTGAGAGACAGAAATACTTGCGTATTTTTAGATATCATTATAGTTAATGGTTGATTGTAACTGTTAACCTAGTTCTATTTTTGTTATGCTATAACATAGTTAAATATAAGAAGTGGAGTTTTATCCCAACAAAAGTTGTATTATTGTTTTAGCAATAAAAAAAGATCTAATCGTATTTTCTCTATTCATTTTTTCACTTATTAATTGCGTTTTTAAATATTTTTACAAAAAAAAGCAATAAAAAACATTTAAAAATATAAAAAATAGCAGTCCACCAGCATCGGGAACAGGGTCCGGGCTGCCGGTGGTCAGGGCAGTACTGCCTTCTGAATCAGGCGCCCGATCCAGCTGCCAAGCGAAAGCCTCCTCAGATGTTGTTGTTGTTGATTATGATCTATTATATGATCTATTGTGTATATAATAGCTAATCATTTGTCAAACTTTTAGTGTTTTTAAACCTTGTTTCCAGGTTTTAAATACAATCGTTTAAGATAGTTTCAAGAAACATTTTTATAGCTAAACATAAAACATTATTCTTAATAAATGTATTATTAACTGTGGTCGCTAATGACCGCAGATGTTACGCAACCTTAAATAAATAATTAAAAGAAAAAACATTATTATTTCCAGTCAACATCTTTGTTTACACAAAACCTTTTGTAACTGACACGGCACGGTCGGCGCAGTGGCTGAGCGATTGGACTGCTGCGCTGCGTGTCGCGGGTTCGATTCCTGCACGGAGCAAATATTTGTATGATCGATAAGCAGTTGTTTCGGGTCTGGGCGTTTGTGTATGTGAGTGAGTAATGTTTTTAAACGCACCCACGACACAGGAAAAACTCCTAGTGTGGGGCAAAGTTTTTTTTAAAAGAAAGAAAGAAAGAAGAAAGAACTGTATTACAAATAGGTCCTATTTATAAAGATTTGTGTTCAATTTTGTCATACCCACTAGATCTTTAGGTATTGGCATGGTTAAGGGGCTGTGACCTGCAACTCTATCCCAAGAGGTGTAAGGTTCACAACATTATTTGTCACATATTTCTATTGTTCATTGAGTGCTTCAGTTTCATTTATTTTGAGACTAGCACGGAAGTTTCCTGGTGAGTAATCGTGCTTGCACAACTTACTACGCATTTTTGTCTATAGATAGACAGAATGGTGTAGAAAAAAAAGGAACTTTTGTCTCAGCAGTCTATTGGGAAAAGAGTGCTTTTTTTTGTCGTGGTAAAATCATCAAATGAGTCCTCTCACCCAGGGCAGAGCGGGAGGGACTGTCAGACTCGTACTTACTAAAATCCACGGTGTCCTTCAATAGCCCTTTACGTTCCGGGGTCACGGTAATTCGTACAGTCCCGCGACCGGGAAAAGAGTGGTTAGTAAAATCACTTTCCTGAAATATACACGATTCGAACTCTAAAAAGAAGGTGGTTGTGTGCGATCTTCACGTTTTGGGATCAAAATAAATTCATCAAATGAGTCTTTTCGCCCTAGCCTAATGCCTTCCACTCTGACCGCTTAGATTCTGACAGTCTCCTCTCAGACATACTGACAAAAAATCCACCCTGTTCTTTCGATTGCCAATTGCGTTCCAGGGCCACGGAGCCAAATTAAGACAGACTGATAAAGATAGCCTGTCTTTTCTGAGAAAATAGTCCAAAGCGGTTCTTGAGATAAGTCCAAAATACATGAACAGACAGAGAGAGAAGCAGTCTAGACATACAACATAGTTTTAACAACAATTTTATCAATATTGACGTAAAACAATCAGCTGATTAGCGGCTATAATTAACATGCTATTATTACTTGGTGGAAGACATCGCCAAGACAGAAATACTGCGACACAATACGGTCGACTAACAATTGGAACTATTACAACTATCCATCATCTTAAATAATTGATTTTGAAACGTGGATGTTGTGGGTGACATAAATTATGATGCTGTGTGTGGAAATGTTTCCATTGTGAGAAGAGTTGAAATTTTATTTCTCTCTTTCTTTATCTACCTAGTTTTTTCCAAACCATCTTGGGGTCGGCTTCCAGTCGAATCAGATGCATTTTTCCTATTTTAACTCCACTAACCAGTAAGTGGGCTATACAATACCCCTTTCTTTTATTGTGGTAAAATCATCAAATGAGTCCTCCCACCCAGGGCAGGGCGGGAGAGACTGTCAGACTTGACTGACTAAAATCCACGGTGTCCTTCAATAGCCCTTTACGTACCGGGGTCACGGTAATTTGGGAGCACCGCGATCCCGGCAGGGATACGAAACCCCTTGGTAAGACTAGTTGTCAGACTTTTGAGCTTCCCACTAACCGCACGACTGTCAAAGATCTACTAGTAACAGCCGGTAACAACGTCTTTACGTGTTTGCCGGCACAGGAAAGATCTTTATGGTAGATGGTAACTTATCCACAGATCAACCTCGGCAAGCGTGGCTAATTGAAGATCGACTTGGACGGCTGTTTTTATTTATGAGCTCCTCGATCTTGATCACGTATATCTAAGAATACTATGTTTGTAATTCCCAATTTTCCTTAGGACCTAGATATCGGGGTCGCGGGACTCACGAATTACCGTGACCCCGGAACGTAAAGGACTATTAAAGGACACCGTGGATTTTAGTCAGTACGAGTCTGACAGTCCCTCCCGCTCTGCCCTGGGTAGGAGGACTCATTTGATGATTATAAGCACGCTAAAAAAAAGGGCCCAGATATACCTAATGACATTTTTTTAAAGAATTTAGTCCACACTTTGATTTTTCCTGTAACATGGGTGCGTTTACAAACATTGAAACTCCTGCAAACCATAAAAATATTTGTTCCGCGCAGATCGAACCAATTACAAGCACTTTTATCGATATTTCTGCACTGTTGCAAGTTCACGGATAAACTTGCACCAGTGAGCGCCGTTTCAATTACTAATGAGAGGATGCATGTCGTCCGTCCACCCATAAAGTGATCTACATCAGATCATCCACCAACAAGGTAGACAGACTATCTGATGATGATCACAGGATCACGCTGCATGAAAGCCACTTCCAACCCATTCTAAAAATCTATATACAGGATGTAAGAGACATCGTCGCACAAACGGTTACCATGGGTTCAGGACATGATTCTTGGAATTTTTAAAATTCCGTGTTGGAATTTTTCGTCGGTTTCTTTCTATTTTTTTTTTACATTTTTTTTTAAATAGTGGCCGCGCATTAGGTACAACAAGTACTGCGGTACTGGACACAGTATTTAGGTATACGATGACCTTTTATTTGAACTTTTATAAACATCTGAGAAAACACCCATTTCTAGTATTATTTACATAGCTACTTTTAGTGAAAGTAGCGAAATAATTACTTTTTTATTAATAATATCATTGTGTTAAGTAAGAATAACGATTATGAACAGTGTAAAAAAAGCGGTGTTTAGCAGTGAATTGCGATAGGCTGAGTTGAGAGGAGACCTACGCTCAGTAGTGGATATTCTAAGATGATCATGCATGTAGGCTTAAGAACTTAAACTTGTTTATGTATAGATTGTCTTGTATATCTCCAGAAGCCTCATATATCTATCTGTTTCCCAGAGAATGCAGTGGCCGCGACGAAGCCGAAGCGACGCGCGTACCTCCTGAAGAGGAAGGCGCTCACCACTGGCTTCTTCGACCAAAGTCGCGCCAAGGACGCCGACAAGGATAAGGGTGAGTAATCTAACCTCTATTGTAAGCACTATCTCACTAACATCATGCGTGTAATAGGCAATTTTACAAAAAAATATATATATAAGTCCGAAATATAGATTTTAAAAAAATATTAGACCCGTATTTTTTTTGTTTGTTACGTAAAATAAAATTGACGGAAGATACAAAGGTTCTAAACATCACAAAACGTCACTCGGTCAGTACAATTTTACAGGCGTTATGACGTCACAAGCCCCCATTCCCGAATTTCGAAGTGTTTTATCGTTATCAATTTTGTTTGATTTCAAAAAAAGAATAAATACGTGTGCATTATTTTTCAATGCTAACTGACGGACTAAACAAATTTTTAATTTATTTATGCAGTACAATAAAGTCTATTCCCTAATGGGTTTCGTTTAAATACCAAGTAACTAGAGGCGAACCTGTTGGTCTCAATGGAGTCATGGAAAACCTAAGAACACTTTAAGGCCTACTTTAATGATGGCGGGGCCCCCCTCTAGAGGGCCAAAGCCTGCCGGAGTCACGCGACTTGCGAATTACCATGACCCCGAAACGTAAAGAGCTATTGAAGAACACCGTGGATTTTTGTCAGTACGAGTCTGACATTCCCTCCCGCTCTGCCATGGGTGGGAGGACTCATTGATGATTTTACCACGATTTAAAAATCACAAACAACGTGTATCTTGTGAAATTACTTACGTATAACCAAGAACAGAATAACTTTATCTCTTTCGGAATTAGGTTAAGGTTTACAATCATACAAAAGTAAACGATTTGCTGACATCCTGCGGTCTTATTATGACGTCTTAAAAGCTTGTTCCAGTTAGTGAAAGAGACAGCCCCCGAAGACGTAGATTACACATATTTTATCAGATAATAATGAAAGACACAAGTCTGATACGAATTTAATCAACATTAACGCCATAAAAAATAATATTGTATCACAATTTAAATCTTGATTTACGTTCTTTAACAGCTGCTTCTCATAATATATCCTGAAGACTTAGAATAGTGAATAGTGACTCATCATCTGCCTGGCTTTTCCCAACTATATTGGGGTCAGCTTCCAGTCAAACCAGATGCAGCTGGATATCAGTATTTTACATGGAGCGACTGCCTGTCGGACCTCCACAACCCAGTAACTGGGTAATACGATACCCCATGGTAAGACTGGTTGTCAGACTTTAGAGCTTCTGACTAACAGTAACGACTGTTAAAGATCTAGAAATGACAGCCGGGACCAACGGCTTTACGTGCTTTCCGAGGCACGGAGGAAACTCGCTATGACAGATGGTCACCGATGCACAGACCAACCTCGGCAAGCGCGGCTTAACCCGGTAGATCGGCCTGTGCGGCTGTATTTATTTAGCCACGAGCTCCTACGAATAGTGAATAGTGACTGACTAATCAATATATTTATCAGATCTTACACGTGGCAATATAAAAAATAGCAATAGTCATAATATGAAACAATAAAACTCTGTTTATAGACCGCGCGGTGCTATTTTAAGGTTCATCTTCAATCGTAAAATATAAGAATAAATGTCGATAGAGAATTTGTGATTTTACGAATGACTCATTAATTTTTATCTTTTGACCAAGAGAGGTATTTACTATAGACAGGTCTAAAAACATAGTTAAAAACGAACAGGTAAGATGCACTCTGGGAGTGCCGGCAGAGGTGAAAACTTGAATAGTAATAAACACACACGAACATTCGCGCAAGCGCCCTGCGCCGTCATACGAATTTTCGATCAGGTCATGTATCCTGGCGCGAGTTTAACATTTTTACCCATTTCAAAAAAAGTGCACAACGCCGCTAAAGAAGTTTTCACTTCAAAAATTTAGTAACTCTAGACCGTAACTATACAAACCCAAGCTATGTGCAAATATCACCTAAAAATTATTGAATTCAGTACCAAAACTAATATAGTTAAATTATTTCTGAGCCAGCAACTGTAAACTATTTTTGTAAACAACTGTTTCCAAATATAGATTTAATGTTTAAACTAACTGCTACGCGGCTACGCAATCGAACTTTGATGTAGACCGTAACGTAGGCATTCCGTAGACGCCTACGCCGTAGCAGATGTCGTAGACAAATGGTCTACGCGTCATACTTTAAGGTCAATCTTCTTAAAGGAAGAATTTAAGGTGTTTGGTATTTTAATAATTCGTTTTTTATTAAGATACCTAATTAATATACCTACTCATGATTATGGTAATTGAAAAAAATGTAAATACCTACGATCTTTTACTTACCTATTTTAATAATGCTTTTTTTTTTGTAATCACAAACCAAGTAATAGTGTAATAGAAAACAATATCTTTAACTTTGCTTTGGTCCTAAAAATAGAAGAGATAACCCATTATTTTAAAACTATCGGTCAAATAATAAACCAATCAAAATTGTTAGGAAATAAAATGCCAAAACTAATTTCCTTCAACTAACTTTCTGTTTGCTGAGAACACGGACAGCTGTTACAAAATATCTTACAATTCGCTCGTAAATATCCGACGATATATTTCGTATTAAATTCTTCATAATCACGTGTTGGGTAAACAGTGATAAATCAACGAGATGCGTTCATTGTGAAACTGTGTGAGGCTGGGGAGTGTCGATATTTTATCTTCTTGAAATTCATCATCTTTCTTATATCCCCAAACATATCACATGTGTCTGAATTCTTGAATTTTTATTACGTGAATAGATATTTACTGAAATAAATAGATTTATTCTTAAAATAAATTACTTTAATTAATTTCTCTAACTTTAAATTTGATTTTAGTGATTAAAATATACACAGAACTAAAACTAAAAATGTATAAATGTAACAAATGCCTCTATAGAAGGACAAAGTCTGCCAGGGTCCTGGAACTGTCTTATTTGGAAATCGGTCTCCGGAACGTAAAGAGCTATTGAAAAAACACCGTGGATTTTAGTCAGTACAAGTCTGACAGTCAGTCTAGTTCCGCCCTGGGCGGGAGTACTTTTTTATTTAATGATAGGCTTTCGTTGACCACTATATCGCCTGGTGGTAAGCGAAGATGTGGTCGATGGTGAAGCATGCTTGACTAGAAGTAATCTGTTCACTCTTGACTTGAAGACCCCAAGGTTATAGCTGTAGGGAAATACAGACGCCCGCAGGGAATTCCACTCTTTAGCTGTGCGTACAACAAACGTATTGGCAAAACGCTTTGTACGCACCGGAGGGATGACCACTATATATCGTTGGCGCATTGCCGTACGTCTTGTAGTCCGATGATGGAAAGGACGAGTCTTAATCAAGTTGTGCAGTTCCATCGCACACTCTCCGAAATGTAACCGGTAAAAAACCGACAGCCTGGCAACACGGCATCGATGTTCAAGGCTCTGGAGTTTTGAGTGTCAATGTAACCCCAAGAAGGTTAGGATGGACCCCAGCCGATCCAATATACGCGAATAATACTATTTGACTACATCCTTAATGATAAAGACCGTGTATTCCCGTTTCATCAAAAAGTATTTCAGTCTTAAATTCCAAGAACAATGTTATACCGTTTATAAATACTAGTGTGAACGATACGTATGGTTATTTAATTGAGATGTAAACCAGAATATATCGTAAAATTCGGGTTTGATCTCGGTTTAAGGCCGACTCTTAAGATTTACGGCTTGTCGGTCAATAATTAAGTTGTGATCTTTTGTTGTGCTAGTTTATTGGGTTCTTTTCTTTTTCGTGGTAAAATCGTCAAATGAGTCCTCCCACCCAGGGCAGAGCAGGAGGGACTGTCAGACTTGTACTGATTAAAATCAACGGCGTGGCCCGCAGGGTCGTGGCGTGAGGAGGAGGATGTCCTCTCCTACGCGCGTTCGGCATTCTGATTCGCTAGTATTTCTGCAAGCGCAGAAGTGGGGTAGAGATGAATGGATTGGACAACGAAAATAGGAACAAATCAGTTTAGTACGTTTAAAATACGTTCTATATTGATTTCGATAAACAGGAAAAAAACAAGTTTCTAGCGCAAATATTTTATTGCGTTTCTATGAAAATTGTTTTATCTGTTCTCGGTGAAATCCCATGTTTTAGTCGTGGAGTCGTAAAAGTCAAGAAGGTAATGAATGTATTAATCCTCAAGGAACTTTAAATATTCTTTTAATATACTAGAATTTGTTTTATATCGTTTTTATGGGCAACGTTACGGATCATACTATAACTCCCAGCTTAAAAAAGACATTTCAGCTATAGTGATGGGTTCGATCTATCCATTTTGAGAATTACTAAAACCTCTCAGTAGGATTGCTAATTTGACTCTATGCTGGTTTCAACAAGCGAACAATAATCAAAAAAACGATCATAATGGGTCTCTCTTAAACTAAACTAGTGCACAGTTGCTTATAAAATGACCTTCGATTTTGCGAATTCCGACTATCTATAAGCATCTCATCTACAGGTAACTGTCCGTGTGATCTTAACATAAAGGTTTTCATTAATAAAATCCAAATATGGCATATAATAAAATTACGATAAAAAGTTAGTAGAATCCGCGTTAAAATTTGAGGCGTCCCCGAGGTGGCCCCGTGGCACAAAACACAAAATTATTTTACTTATTAAAAGTCATATCATCAAATGAGTCCTCCCAACCAGGGTAGGGCAGGAAGGAATGTCGGAATTGTACTGACTAAAATACACGGTGTCTTTCAATAGCCCTTTACGTTCCGGGGTCACGGTATTCGTTAGTCCCGCGACAGAGTAACTTAAGCTAGGTATATTTTATTTTCAAATTGCGCTTGTGCGAAATCAGGGCGGGTCATTAGTGGTAAATATACCAAATGTTGTGATTAAGTTGATAAGTTTAAGTTTGTAAGTGGCAAAACTAAATCAGCGTTCAATGACTTGACGGACTGTCTAAGCAGGTTACCGCGGCCATGGAACGTAAAGGGCATCTGAAGGAACAGGGTGGATTTTTAGTCAGTTTTGTTTCACAATCCCTTGTGCTACATCTAAGATGGGATGAGGACTCTTTTGAAGGCTTGAATACCTAAAATGTGGCTAAGCGATCGACAGCTGCGCAGCGTATCCCGGGTTCAATCCCTGCACGGAACGAATAATTGTATGATCTGCAAGTCGTTGTTCCAGGTATAGGTGTTTGTGTATGTCAGTTTCTATGTACTCACGACACAGCAAAAATTCCTAGTGTAAAGAAACTTTTTTTTTAAATATTAATCTTGGATTTTCGACCCCTTATTGACGTTATTGACATTTGCCTTAACCTTGTGTTAAAATATGTCAAGGACAATGTACAACATAGCAACCCACGAGCACAAGCAATAGCATACCTCTCATATCTCAGCCGGTTCACAAAAACCAAATATTTACAGTTCAACTGTTTATCCAAAAAAGTTTATAGCGTGAACTGTTCAGAAACGTTTGTTAGCAAAAGAAAGGTATTTCAATGTTAGCTGTGATTGTTTCATACTGGGCCAGTGTGCTACGTGTCTTTTCACACGTTTAGACTGTCATGCGAGGAATTTTTCAATAGCATAACGTATTTTTTTCATACCAGTTCATCTTTTGCCTCATCATCTGCCTAGCCTTTTCGCAACTATATTGGGGTCGGCTTCCAGTCAAACCAGATGCAGCTGGATATCAGTATTTTACATGGAGCGACTGCCTGTCGGACCTCTACAACCCAGTAACTGGGTAATACGATACCCCATGGTAAGACTGGTTGTCAGACTTTAGAGCTTCTGACTAACAGTAACGACTGTCAAAGATCTACAAATGACAGCCGGGACCAAAGGCTTTACGTGCTTTCCGAAGCACGGAGGAAACTCGCTATGACAGATGGTCACTCATCCACAGACCAACCTTGGCAAGCGCGGCTTAACCCGGAAGATTGGCCTGTGCGGCTGTATTTATTTAGCCACGTTCATCTTTTGCCTGTGCTTCAGAAAAGTGTTTGAAGTATTTACCACTTCAGGTAGACGCACCTGATTTTCGGACACCGTAGGCGCTGATTTGCGGACGACAAGTAATGAGTAGCTCGCGGTCTGATCCGGAACCGAACCTTGTTCAACAGCGTTTCGTAACAAACTGATTGGGCCAAACTCCTGCCGGGGTCGCAAGACTGTCTTAAAAAGACACTGTATCTTTAAGGTACACTTATATTTCGCCAATTAGTTTAAGTTCTATATAATAAAAGGGGATATGTCTATCGAAATTAATCGGCCTTTATTTTTTTTTTATTTTTTTTAATATTCCACAACTATCACACAACGCCGTCTAGTCCCAAGCTAAGCAGAGCTTGTGTTATGGGTACTAGACAACTGATAAACATACTTATATATTTCTAAATACATACATATTATAGATAAATTACACCCAGACACAGAACAAATGATCGTGCTCATCACACAAACATTTGTCCTGGGTGGGAATCGAACCCACGACCTCCGGAATAGCAGTCAGGGTCACTAACCACTAGACCAACAGGCCTGTCATTATGTTTGTTCTTAAGTATCTTTCGAACCACAACATAAGATAGGCTCTTTTAAATCAAAACCACATATATCGCCTGAACAAGACAAATATAAACTCACCCTTTTTCCCATGGGGTGGCCAGAAACCATGCCTGCTACGATCTTTAGATACTCCATTCGTCGCGTCCTCTTTCGTACATCTGGTCATACACGCACGCCGATTGCGAGTTCTACACACCCGGCTTTTTTGAAGAACTTTACCAATAAGTAGATTTTCCTAGGGCATCCCTTCCCGGCGTTACCACTCACATCTGCCTTATAAATTCTTTTTGTTCGACAACTTTAATTCATCTGTCTTTAATTAATTTTAAACGCATTAATACGATGCGCATCGTAAACACGATATTTGAGGGGAAAAAAAATCAGCTGGGTGTGGGATTTGAACCCTCGTTTTCTGACTTACCAGTTAGGGTACCGCAACTCACACTCAGGAGCTGAATCTTCAATTCCTTAGTTTGAAGCAATTATAAACTAGTCCAAGAGATGACAGAGAATAGAAGATTCAGCCTAATTGGTCAGCCATTTGGAGTACTTATCCAGAAGTTCACACTCTTCATTTTTTGTGCGCTACATTCTCTTTTAATCCGCAACGACGTGCAATTTTTAGCGTAGGATTGAAAAGAAAAATTACACTCGATAATCTGGCATAATTACACAAATTAATTCCAAGGTGGCTCGACTTGGCACATTAGAGCTTGTTGCTAGACTAGACTTATTGATATATTAGACTAACTGCTAGCCGAATGGACCCCGCTCGCTCATTGTTTACCTAGATTGTCAAGAGACGAGCCAAGTGAATTTATCTTGAAAAATTTAATTGGTTGAGATAGTATCGGAACACCCAATATTGGATTCCGTAGCAGTAGTTTATTATCTTAACACGTTAAACGCCGCTTCGCCCTTTCGACTACTCAAGTGAGGCCCATATGTTGTCCCCCGTGGCGCTTAACGTGTTAATAATCTCGTAAATCCAGAAAATCGAATTGAGTTCAATGCAGACGAATTATTTAACGCCCAATTAAAACTCATTGAGCACCTTTTTTTCCTTACTTGCCCATGTCAGCAAAAGAGATATATGTATATGCATCATCACCTGTCTAGTTTTTACCAATTATATTGAGATCAGGTTCCAGACTATGTGAATGCACCTGATTATCAGTATACTACTCGAATTGAATACCTATCTGAACTGCTTAATACTAATAATGTTATAAATAATTTATAGATCATTAAAAAAAATGTGTTATGCTTAAATCTTGTTCAGAAAAAAATGGCGATCTCTTTTCAATGATTTTCTTTTTAACATTGATGACGAAGCAGCTTTAATTTTGAGGTCCAACTAGGGTTGCCAACATTTTTTTGCCAGAATATAGTATTTTTTTTAAAAGCCATAAAAAAGTACGCTTCATAAAAATATAGTATTTTAGTAAAGCTGAATAAAAATAAAATCAAGTTATATTTTTTTCTGATTTATTTTTTATAAAAACTATATTTCTTTGCACTTCTTGCATTTTTTAAACGAAGAAGACGCGTTCGAAAATTGCAGGAAGTTTTTTTTTGTTTTACTAATTTTAGTATTGCAAAATATAGACATTGAGCTATTGTACTGAAATATAGTATTTTCGCGTACTATAGATTTCTTCGACAGTATATAGTACGGAGACCCTAAATACAATACAATACTATATATTATAGTATGGTTGGCAACCCTAGGTTCAGCACAGAATAACTTAAATAAGATTTTCTTGGTTGTGCTAGGGTTTTTGTCAGGCTGTTTTGTACTTGAACTTACGAGTCACAATCGCCTTTAATACGCTAACTCCACGGAACTCTAAACCTAATAATTTAAATAGCATTTTAACGAAAAAAGTTCCTTAAAACATGGTGATTGCGGGGGCAGGAGACTTGTGAAATATTCCGACGATCTGAACTCTTGCCAAGAGTTAGTTGAAACTAAATCACTTTGATTACATGCGCCGTGTTATCAGCATTGCTATCAAACTCCCATCCATCGTCATTGGTGAGTTATGACATCTATTTAGGAGATTAATTTGAGAAATGAAAGAATTGATCGGAAAACAAAACACTGTTTGGTCTTTAAAAATTATTTTAGTTTGAAAGAAAAAAAACTTTTTTAATTTTTTTATTATACCTTACTATTCAAAACTTTGCCCCACATTAGAATTTTCTCCTTTGTCCTGGGTACGTTAACAAACATATCAACGCACATACACAAACGCCCAGACCCGGAACAACTACTTGTAGATCATAAAAATATTTGCTCCGTGCGGGAATTGAACCCGCGACACAAAGCGCAGCAATCTAATCGCTCAGCCACTGCGCTAACCATGGTCAACCACTGCTGCTTAAGAGCAGTGGTGCTATAGACCCAGAGAAGTGCTATAGACCCTGATTTACTAGTTATAGTTCATGGGATCGAACCTCACCAAGCCCGTAACTTTGTGTAATTTATTAAATCAACACTGCTCGCAAAAAGGTGAAGGAAAACATCGTGAGGAAACCGCCATGTCTTAGAACCAAAAATTCGAAGCCCGCGTGGTGGCTTATCGCCCAATCCCTGTGGCCTGTGTCCCAGCAGTGGGCAAATTATAGGCTGATAATGATGAGTGTTTCCTTTTCTTTTTTAAAACTTATTAAACTTAGGAGGAGGCGGGCCGCGTGAGGGAGAGGACAGCGTCCTCCCTCCACCCCAGCCGCAGTGGTAGACGACACCCAGGACTAGAGGACTTATTTGATGAACTGTTTACCTGTAATAAAAGGCCTTAGCAACTACAGCTTACGTTCACGGTCATTCCAAACCGTGAACGTTGATACAGCATGCTCCTACCTACCTATGACGGAGCGGATTCCGCGAATACTGAGCGAATAGCGCCGTGATAAAAATAACGTGCGCTTTCTAATGTTTAAGGAAAATATCCAGCAGAATTATTGAACAGTACTGTGACACTCGTATATTTAGAATATTAGATTGATAACAGTATCTTTGAAACGCCTATAACCCATTTTATTTTAGTGTAAAGTCATCAAATGAGTCCTCCCGCCCTGGGTGGGGCGGAAGGGACTGTCAGACTCTTACTGACTTAAATCCACCCGTGTTTCTTCGGATGCCCTTTACGTTCCGGGGCCGCGGTATCCTGGATTAAGACAAAATCCGCGACCCCAGCAGGCATTTGGCCCCGTAAGGGACCCCGTCGGTGACGCGTGAAACACGACGCGCCACCGACCCGGGCTTGGTTCTTGGTCGGACGGCGAGCTTACCCATTACTCACCGCCCGCAAGCCCGTTCCGCCGCTGTGCCCTCTGCTATTCAGAGGGACACGCGTTGGAGCGTCCACCCGACAGGCTATTCGCATACGGGCAAAGAGACCCCTTAGGCACACAGTGCCTAAGGAAGAGTTTTTGCCCGCATCCCAGGGTGCACCGGCCCGAAAAACTGGTCTTCCTCCCGGACGTATCCGAGAGGGAACTCCAGTCCACGGGCGCACGTAGAGGTTTTCTGTCTTAGCACCCCGCCTATAACCCATACTAGGAATTTCTCCTGTATCATGTATACGTTTACAAACATTAGCACACCTACTACCCAGAACAACTACCTGATGGCCTACCATGCCTTGATTTCCAGTGTGGGAAAGAGACAGAGCTATACAAGTCGTCTAGCTCCACCTCGTTCTCACACTGGAATTACCTCGCTCGACGCCACCTGTAATTCATACTGTTAACATTTGTTTCGCGTGCAAATCGAACCCACCATACGCAGAGCAGTTGCTTTTTTTTTCATAATTTTTTTTACAAAACCTAAAAACGTTGTGATACATATTAAAATTGACACGTAGGGGAACAGTGTAGCGCAAGCGCAATCAGGACTTCATTTGCAAGTGGCTATTAACAAATGGCGTTCTCTTGGCGCTTGAGCTACGTCAGTATGTGTTAAGTTTGCCTTAAGTGTGTGATGTCCCATCATACCTCGCGTCCCCGTCTTATACACTGTTCCCCTACTTCGGTGCGTTGACACACATCTCTGTCATATTGCGCGCTGTGATCGATTTAATAGTCCCGAGCTATGACTTCGCATATAGTGAATCATCATCTCATCATCATCTCCATAGGACGACATCATCTCCATCATAGCCATAGGACGTCCACTGCTGAACATAGGCCTCCCCTTTAGATCTCCACATGTACCGGTTGGAAGCGACCTGCATCCAGCGTCTTCCGGCGACCTTTATAAGGTCGTCTGTCCACCTTGTTGGTGGACGTCCTACGCTGCGCTTGCTAGTCCGTGGTCTCCACTCTAGTACCTTTCGACTCCATCGGCCATCTGCTCTTCGAGCAATATGGCCTGCCCATTGCCACTTCAGTTTGCTAATCTGGTGGCTATGTCGGTGACTTTAGTTCGTCTACGGATCTCCTCATTTCGGATTCAATCACGTAGAGAAACACCGAGCATAGCTCTCTCCATAGCTCGTTGAGCGACCTTGAGCTTTGAGATGAGGCCGATAGTGAAAGACCACGTTTCGTTGCCATACGTCATTACTGGTAACATACACCGGTCGAAGACTTTCGTCTTGAGGCACTGAGGTATGTCGGACGAAAAGACATTGCGTAGTTTCCCGAACGCTGCCCAACCGAGTTGGATTCGGCGGTTGACCTCTTTCTCGAAGTTGGACCTACCTAATTGGACTACTTGTCCTAAGTAGATAAATGAGTCAACAACTTCGAGTACCGAGTTTCCAACAGAGACTGGGGTGGGCACAACATTGGCATTACCAAAAACGCATCATTTTATATCTCGTATTTTTCATTTTACAAAAATCGCACACGCAAATCCGAATAATTATTATAATCAAAATTAGTTTCTAGATTGTTGCAAGATTGCAATAACATATAACATGATACGCGCACTAATTCGCAGGGGTCACTAGTATTATGTAAACACCGATATTACAGAGTGTTTAATATTTACATTTAGTGCTAAAATAAACCGTAACACCGGTGTTTTCTGGGCCAGTTTCTTAACTTTGTCGGTTTTTGTTCCAAGGTCGGAACAAAATTCACCTGTGTTTATAATTGTGTAAATCGTTGTGGTTCAGAAATAAAATGTTCAGTTGGTTACTTTTGATCGGATTTATTTTCCTTATTACCTAAATGTTTTTGCCAATTCGTCGGCCCCATCACAGAGCGCCCAAAGTGTATGAAAAAGGTGTTTGGAGTAGTCAGGAAGAGTCAGAAGTAGTCATTAGATCATTGTTTTTTTTTTGTGTTTGTAAAATCATCAAATGAGTCCTTCCACCCAGGGCAGAGCGGAAGGTCAGTCAGACTCGTACTAACTAAAATCCACGGTGTCCTTCAATAGCCCTTTACGTACCGAGGTCAGGGTAAATCATAAGTCCCGCGACCAAGGGAATGTCTCTTACTGACTAAAACTCCACCCTGTTCCTTCAAATGCCCTTTGCGTTCCATGGCCGCGGTAACCTGTTTAGACAGTCCCTCAAGTCAGTGAAAACCCTGATTTAGTTTGGCCAATTACAAACTTAATCACAACACGTGATATATTTACCACTAACGACCTGCCCTGATTCCGCACAGGCGCAATTTGAAAATAAAATATACCTAGCTAAAGTTACTCAGTCGCGGGACTAACGAATACCGTGATCCCGAAACGTAAAGGGCTATTGAAGGACACCGTGTTTTTAGTCAGTACAATTCTGGCAGTCCCTCCTGCCCTACCCTGTGTGGGACGACTCATTTGATGATTTTACTACGATAAAAAAGAAAAGTTTAAGTTACTCACTTTTAATAAGTAAAATAATTTTGAAACTCGGCTCAGCAGTGTTTGTGTTTGTTCGACACAAACACTGATAAATATTATTTCATTTTAAAGTCACGTCACGGTTTGGTCTTCGTGGAGAGGACAACACAATCCAAAAACACATCCTGTTACCTTAATTACCATTTGCGTTCCAGGGCTACGGTAACCTCTTAAGTCATTCCCGCGACCTTATAACCAAGCAGATACAGCCTTGATAAGAGTACAGCTTCCATGTTGTGAGCTCGGCCTTAGAGTATCAAGGTGTAAGTAACAACGTAGAGAGCATCGTGTCTGGACAATGTTTTGCAATGTTCAGATACGCCCCAGTTTTTATAGGAAGTTTGTGTAAACGATAAACATTGCTATACTTAGTCTTTATTTTAAGGTATATTTTTAGATTTTGTTTGTCAATGCAAATTCTGATTGTAGGCTTAAAAATTTTTGGTGCAAATTGTAAATTATCATGTTTTGACAGAGATAAAAGAGAAAGATTCTTTAAAATTCTAGGTTTTGTAGAAACTAGAATAAGGTCATAGCAAAATATCAAGAGAAAAAATATCACTCATATCTTGCCATGCCAGTTTTAAACAATGCAGTAAAGAGATTTTTTTTTAAAAAAACAACAACATTTTGCCAATCCAATCGACAGAAAAAAAAGCGAAGAGCGCCAATCGATTATAAAAAAAAAAACAAAACTGACTCATTTATGATACAAAAATCGAACACGAAGAAAAAAAAAAAGCAGGAGAAATATGAATTTTTAAATATCGTAAGCGCCAACTCTGGCGTATAGTACAGATTTAAAAATAGAACCAGACTGGCTTTTGAGAAGTGTCCGTCAACGCGCTCCTATATTGTTTGACTACCCACATACACACACTTTTTTGATAGGCCCAACCGCTCGTTTTATTGCTATTTTCTCGGGAACCTGCAAATAGTTTTGTTTAGTTAAATTGGCCTTGGATGATGGGAAAATTGATGCAGATGTGTGAAAGTGTTATAGTAGTGTTTTTTTTTGTGGTTTTTATCATTTGCAACTAGTAATTAATTCTTACTTGTTCCAAGTTTTCTTCCTAGAGGTCTGCTTGCTATATTGGTGCCCTTCTTCAACACAACCCTAGGATTTCTTAACTGGATTTTGTCGTTTCGAGAAAATTCATCACCCACACTAAGTTCCTTTCTACGCTAACAATCGAAAAACTCTTCTTACCTTTAACTATTAGGTCTCTTCTACTAACTGCTCCACACTATTATTAGCTTTTAACACCAGAGACACTGACAGCAGCATTAACACATAAGTAACAACGAATCGTATCGACTCTTGACACGTCAGGTGTAACCATTTCCAATCAGGCAACTCGTCGGTCTGTTTGCCAACCTATCAAATAAAAGCCCACAAGATCACCCACATCTTTATCAATCATATCTGATGTATGTATATTTGTCTATAATTCACGCAACATGGTAACGATCGCCTCAAAATATAACTTTGTATGTTTTACATCAAAATAGCAATTGTATGAGAGGCTCATACACTCCGCTCCGTGTGTAAACACCCGCTTCCTCATGCCCACGGAAAATGACTAAGTTCTCTATTTATTGTTTGGTTTTAAATAGCAAAAATTAGTCATCATACAAATATGATGAGTTTTGTGGGTGATCTATACTTTGCATCCATCATCGTAAGTGTGATAAAAAACATATGGGTTCGTATTGTCTATGATTTTTGTGTTAGTTTTTGTTTTATAATCAGGCTAGTGTGAATGTTTCCAGATGACAAATGTTTGTACAAATCTATAATAAATGTTGTGAAGCTGAGAAAAAAATAGACGGTTTTGGTATTTCGCATAGAATTTTTCTATTTATTGAGGTCGGATTAAGCTCTGGAAAATTGAAATAAATCGTTTATTTGACAAGCTACAAGAGCACACAACATAAATAAAAATAAATTAAACAAAACAGCAGCAGTTAATGCCCGGTTTTGAATATCCCCAAAATCAGATCCACTAGTGGAAAAATCTAATGAGGGAATCATTCGCACCATTGTAGGACCTTATAAGTTCATAAGAACAGTAAGCATTTTTAAGGAGGAATCAGTGTCCGCAAACTTTTGATGCGAGTTTGGTCAACTCTTATATTCTCCATTATTATTCCATTGTTCTTATATTCGTACAAGCAGTGGCGTACCTAGAAATCCCTTACAGGTCAATCAGTTGGCCATAATCTTAACTTATGAAGAGTAGTAGCTTTCAAAAGCAACCGACCTTTTATGGTTCCACAGCTTCTTTTTAACTGCAAGAGAGCATTTCAAAGTACTAGGAGCCCATACTTAAAGGGAGTCCCAAAAATATGAAGATGATGATGACAACATGCATGCATAGCTACCGCATTAGCGACGTACCGGCGCTGCGCATACGACGCGCCCGGAATAGACTCGACCTTTGTCGCAGTTGTTACGCCCGTCTGCGCCCGCGCTTAGCTTTATGAAGCGGTTAGCATCATATTAATACCACGGTGTAAATAGACGCGCTAATATTAACGTGGCATTTAGTTCCCAACAGATAATAGAACTGCATGTCCTGGAAGATATGAAAATTCTGCCCCCTGTAATATCATTAGAAGTCAAGGAAGGGAGGTTGATTTTGAGGACTGATTATTTATTGGTTCTACTCAGTCTTGGGATCAATAACGTTCAATCATCAAAAACGTTGTAGGTTTAGGAAAACGACGTACTGAAACGATTTAAAAGATATTCATCTATGTTGATGACCCCTATGAAAACATACGGCAAAGACCTTCCATCCAGCTCTAGTGTTATTTCTTTCTCCAATATTGATCACCTTGTTTCGGCGGAACGTGTGAAGGAGACAATTATAATCTTTCTCCTCATGCTCCAGCCACCACACCCAGCATCTCATGGAGCTGTCAGTAAACTGTCAGAACCCAAACCAAATGCTAGCTGATGTTGCAGGAATGTCTTCATCATCATCATCAGCCGGAAGACGTCCACTACTGAACATAGGCCTCCCCTTAGACTGCCACGCCGAACGACAATTCGCCACTTGCATCCATTGGTTACCCGCGACTGTCACGATGTCGTCGGTCCACCTAATGGCAGGCCTGCCTCCGTTGCGTCTTTCGGTCGCCACTCGAGAACTGTCTTCCCCATCGGTTATCAGTTCTACGAGTGATGTGGAATGTCTTCTTTCCTAAGTAAAAAACTACCCTGTTGGTAGTTTTTAGCAAGTCAACCTCTGTCAGTCAGTCTGACTAGTTCTTCCGCTCCTCTCAATGCGGGAGGATAAGATAAAATAGTAAGCAGTCAGCGACATCATGTCAAAAAAGAAAGTAACGTTTTTTTTTTGTAGAATGGAGATAAAAGACAAAGAGAAAAAAACAATTAAAAAGATGTTTTGGTAATAGACGTCGTCTCGTCCCCTGACACGAGAACTGATCACCGTCATCATATGCAGACGAGTGGTGGGTGTAAGACAATGCTCCCGTCGCCTACCTTTTCAGGAAAGCCCCGGCTTAGGTTTCCAAGAATGCCAAAATGCCCAATGCGGAAGTCTGGTTTCGTTGCAGAATGTTCTCCTTAAAACGGATAGCTGCAACTTCAAACCAGCATGTTGACTGTCATTACATTACATAGAAAATACAATAATTTTGTTTGTATATAGGGTTAATTTAAATGTGTAGCAAAAACGTAAAGGTGTCTTGAATTTTGCAGACTGCTAAGTCAATATTGATCACTTTAGCACCTAAATCTCGTGGAAAATCAGGCGTCAGTTGGCATACCTTGTGCTGAGCTGAGGCTCTTTCACATTAATAGATTTATTTTATTTTTTCTAGTTATAAGGCACTTTTCTTTTTCTTTCTTGAACCGATGATCCGTTACTGTTGTGAAGAGGTCTGTCTGACTCCCAAAGACTACACGTTCTCCTCATCATTTCTGACTGGGGTAAATGTCCCCCCCCCACACATTTACACTGTCCAGAATGAACCCAACAGTTCAATTCTATACAAAAAACCTCTCTTTCTTTTTAAGTTCCATTCTCATTCCATTTCCATTTTCAGTCCATTTTTCGTTATAGTTTAGAGCTTCTCTATCTTATTTTTCCGTGACTCATATAAATATTCTTTTGCATCTCCAGAGTCTTCGGGCGGCAGTGTGTTCGGAGTACCACTAGCGCAGTGCGTGGAGAGCGAGCGAGCGTTGCGACGGCAGCAGCATGGCGGCTCCCGCGCATCCCTCGCTTCTCTCGGAGCCCTCGAGAAGGGCGATGATGTAAGTCTTATATTTCAGCCTAGTTTCTGCAACCATTAATGTTCACTGACATTGTATGACTGATGTGAGTGTATGAGCAGATGTAAAATGGTTGAAGTGAAGTAGAGTGACACGATCTTTTCATGCTACTACCACATCATAAGCCCGTGGAAAAAAAATGGGTTTGGTAAGATAACCTGCCAAGGCTAACCTTTCCGTGATCATGGCGCTTGCAACCGCCGATCATGCCGACATAAGGACAGTACGGATTATTAAGACCACTCTCACAACCCGGGGACACAATGTCGATCGTAAGTTCGATTTGTCCCAAACGCAACATTCTGGAGAAGACCAAAAAAGGCTACCTAAATGGTTGTATAATCATCGGGTTATATTAGACTGATTATATTGGACTGTTACTAGATCAAAGATAAACCACGATGCGAACTATTCTAGCGAGTATAGTAACAAAATTAAAACGGTGAGTAGCTCAAAGCATCAATTTCGCCTGTCTATCGGCAACGCTAAATCCAGATGTAAGAATTTTACGGCTCGAATGAGTCATAACCACAAAGTTCGATAACCAAACATCGTATCCAAAAATAGATCACAAACACTAACAATAGAACTGTTTGATGAATTAAAAGATGCATCAATCGATCACTCTATATTGCAATTGACATCTATTTTCTACTGCAACTCAGTCCCGTCTAGGTTCAACCACCCAATTTACAATGACCCTTAAAATCTCCCAAAAAACCTCTCTTAAACCAGTAAGTATTAGAATAGGGAGGGGTCAGGGGGGTCATGTGAGACTGGTCGTGTAAATGCTAGTGTTCGTCATTCGCCATTTGAGCGCTCAGAAATAGTCGTGGAGTGTTCGCCAAGACACGTAATGTGTGACGTAGCGGTGCACCTGGGCCTATCAGACATGCAACCGGTTACTCACTCGCGGCGAGGAAGGGTGATAGAAGAATTTTGACAGGAAATATTTTAGGGATTTATTTTTTGATTTTATTTGGGAGGTAATATTAGTAAATAGGGAAAGCTTACAAATGTTGAGGAAATATAATCTGGGTGCACTAAAAAACTAAGGAGAAGAGGTTCAATAAATTGCTAAAGACACCGGCTTGAACGGTATAATATAGAATTAATTCGAATGAAAAATATAACGATTTTGTAGGTGGTGCTTCAGGTTTCGATTGGCACAAGAATAAACTTATGGTAATTGTTATCCGACTACAACAGTAGTTTGTTTATGATGTGATGAAACAGTTTAGCATACAGCTTTGGGGCACTACAAAATTAGAATGTATTAAGATTGTGAGCCTAAATAAGGCTTTAGGGAACCAAAATCCATTGCTTACTTGTTGTTGTTGTTGTTTCTATAAAATTATCAGAAGTTTTACCAAATCAATTTACCTTTATTTTTACAAATACCAAGAGAAAATATGAAAGAACACAAGTACCAGAACCTAAATTCATATATGTGTGAACAATAAAATTTTCCGCGCCGCATTGCCTGCGGTTTGCCACATTTGCCACGTTTAGCAGAAAACTGGCATGAAACTATGCAGTAAATGGCCATTACATTGTGGTGCATTATATTTGTGACCGACGCTTTTATGTTTCGCGGTTGTAACATATTTAGTTAGTTACGTTATGTTTCTACTGAATTGTAACGTTCGTTACAATTTTTTGTAACATTAAAAGATTCCGGGGTCGCGAGACTGTACGAATTACCGTGACCCCGGATTGTAAAGGGCTATTGATGGACACCGTAGATTTTAGTCGGTACGAGTCTGATAGTCCCTCCTGCTCTGCCCTGGTTGGGAGGACTCATGGTGATGATTTTACCACGTAAAGAAAAAAACATTAAAAGAGTGTCCATGGATTTTCTTGAGCACTCTTCTCCATTCCTTTCACTTTTTTGTGTAGTAACGGGGACTTTGACCTTAACCTGATGGAAAAAAATATGTTTCTGGTTCGTACATTAGAGACGCTTTTTCAATTTTCCATACAATAACCGCAGTATATTTTTCAAGTACGCTGTAAATAATGTACGGAAATCTTGATAGCACAAGCCCCTGATTTACAATTGGGAATAGGCGACCATAGCCTTTTGTGGCTCTTTGGCAGTCATGACTGTTAGCCACAAGGCCGAAAAGCCTGACAACCAGTCTTACCTGTATCGGATTACCTGGCAACTGGGTTTTAGAGGTCGGATAGTATTCAACTGCATTCAGCTAGAAGTCAACCCTAACATAGACTGGAAAAGGCTAGGCAGATAATGATTATATGAAATAGAAATACTAGGCAAACTGTAGTCCAGCTGCTGACCTTTGAAACTTAACATCATGACAATTACATTCATCAAAAGATGAAACTACGAGTATCACAAACAATGAAGAATAGACAGCAGACAGGTATACGATGACTTAACGAATTAATGCGTGACCACGATCACGTACACCAAACGTAAAAAAAGATAATACGCAAAGTAACTCAAAAACATTTAGCTAAATTGAAAGTAGATTCATTAGTTAAAGATAAATTGTTTATGAAAGAACAATACAGAGAATGCTAAAATCAATAAACCTGATAATCGCAACAGCATTACAGCTTTTACCTGAGTCAACATCACCTGTGATTGTTAAACACATTTAGAACGATATCATTAGGTAAGAAATTATTTGCTGTATTGACCTCGATTCTGAAACTAGATTTTGGTAAGATTACGCCTCAAAAATCTGAAGAATTAGGTCGAATTGTATCGGAAACTTGTACCAAACAAACTTGTATAAAATTTGCAAGAAATTGAGATGTTCAGTGTTACGGGAATGTTTAAAAGAGGTAAAGCCAACTGAGGGAATAGGGTCAGTTTTATTCAATCCCACCAACAACATTAAAATAATGTAAAAAAATGCCAAGTCTCTCGATGCAGTCTTTCCATCGTAAAAAGTTTTGAGATCTCATAGAAGCCAAGTCCTATTCAAATTATTTTGTAGTTATAAATCAACATTTAGTAATTGTATCAATAGTTTTCTTTATATTATAATTATAGTGACTTGGCAATGAGCACAAGAAGAAACAAAACGGCATATTTGGAGTTGAAAGTCACACACCGCATGCGTAAACATTAATATCACAAAATTAATTTTCTTTTGGTTTATTATTGCATTGGAGCATGTAGTCGGTAGTGATCTGATCACAGGTCTCGTCAGTAACATTTGCACATAATTCCAGGCAGCAAGCAGCTTTTAATTGGTGCTCATTGCCAAGTCACTATAATTATAATATAAAGAAAACTATTGATACAATTACTAAATGTTGATTTATAACTACAAAATAATTTGAATAGGACTTGGCTTCTATGAGATCTCAAAACTTTTTACGATGGAAAGACTGCATCGAGAGACTTGGCATTTTTTTACATTATTTTAATGTTGTTGGTGGGATCTCATTTATTTTTTGTAAGTGTATTTCTTTCTTTTTTTTTAGGTGACCTCATAATTTCTTGGACTTCAGCTACTGCTTTGCTTAGAACCCATTCTCTATCTCTTTTGTTTCTTTTCAACGAGCTAAATAAACATAAATCTACTAACTTACAAAATAAATATAACTAAACTAAATAACACGTAAACAACTAGATATTGTAACTACCTATGTCTATGTTATATTAATAAACTATTCGCCTAAATAACTGTTTCAGTAACAATAATAAATCTACTATCTAATCCGGCTAACTTAAGTTCTCCGAATATAGCTACAATATTTTTTTAGTTTCGAAATGGTTTTTCATAGGTAGGTGGCGCTATCAAATGAAAATTATCGAATTATTTTAAAGTACTACTTATACTGCGCTCGGTAACGAAACCATAGCGCGATTCAGACAGGTACAACGCCATCTATCGAGCGCGCATACAATCGAAATTTATCGCAATACAATGGAGTTTTAGCTTTATTAATTTAATGAATTATGAACTTTATGTATCAATTAATTATAGTCTATGTATTACATTTTTATTATTCTTTTCTATTCCATGTATTTATTCATCCAATTGAATACTTAAACAACGAACAAAGTTAACAATGCAGTCAAAATCCATACATAATGTTCTTGCCAAACCGCAAATATAAAATTGTTTTCTATGGTATATTATTTTTTAATGTTTTTATAATTTTTCCTTTATATGTGGCTAATGACCTATCTTGGTGCAAAATTTGAAGTTTCTAAGTCTGCTAGAAGTACCTTAGATTTTTGATGATCGGTCAGTGAGTCAGTGAGTGAGTGACAAAATGGTGTAACTTTGATCGACCGTAACTCCTAAACTATTAATTCAATTGGCATGTAATTTCGAACTTAAGCTTGTTCTAATGCCTACTATTATTCACCGAAAACCTAAACTCCTAGCTTTGTCCACGTCGAAGATATAGGGGGGGCGAAACAGCCGCGAATCGCATCGAGAAAAGATGGTACGGCCGTGCCCGTTTTGCTCGAGACTTGGCTGGGGCACTGCCGTGCCCCCAGATATCCAAAATTAAGAGTACTTAGTTGATGCAAGTTACAAGAAGCAAAACAGAATTCACTACTGATGAATTTACATAACCGTAGTTAATTACAATCCCTCACAAATAGGGTCCAGACAGCTGCGCAGACGGCGAGATCGTAGGCGTTGCTATGACAACGCAGATCACAGCTAACGAGTCAATAAATCCATGTAATGACAGAGCTTCGTCTTGTTTAAGACTTACGTCGGTGTGTCGAGTAAACAGAACGTCTAGTTAACGTGGATGCGGTTTGGAGCTACACGTTTTGAATTGTACGGTAATGTGCAAATATTTGAACTGAAATTTTAAACACTAGAAAAAATATTTTTGTTTGTTTGAAAAAAAAACTTAGTTGAAAATTAATGTGAAAAGTGACGCTGGATTATACTAGGTCCTTTAAGAAAAAAATGCGGGGATGGAAGATTGAGGGATGCTAAAAACACAGAAGTATGGCAGAAAAAGGGGGAGGCTTATACCCAGTGAGTGATCCCAAACAAAAATAAAGATGAGTTTGTCGTACAACAAATTTGTTGAGAAAGACCAAAGAAAAGATGGATGGATTGTGTAAGTAATCATATAAAAGAAAAATGATTAAGCCGTTACGTCTGACAGGGGATAATGGAGGAATAAAACATGTTGTGCCGACCCCAAGTAGTAGAATGGGATAAGGAAGATGATGATGTGGCGCTACAAAAAATTTCGTTCGTAAAAGGATACAACGCTTGAAAGACCACACGTATCGGCTCGCCTACGATACTACGCAAGTTGTAACGGATTATAAATAATCTCATCAAAATCAATCATGAACCAAGTAATGACAGATTCCTGTCTAAATGATATGCGTCGGTTTGACGATTTCATAAACATGCGTTGCTGTTTCGGAATTCCTGGTTGAACTGTAGACATTTGTGGGATGTGTGAGATATGTCTTAATATCTTGGCGTTATGTGTTTGTGGTGGAGCAGTTAGTTACGAAGATATTTTTATGAGTTATTTTGATTTTGAACAAAAGTAAGCTGAAGTGGCAATGGGGTGGTCATGTCTGCTGCAGAACCGACGAAAGGTATCTAGAGAAGGAAGGTTTTCGAATCGAGGCCGTGCATAGGTAAACGTAGGGTAGGAAGCCCCCGGGAAAGATGGACCGATGACCTGAAGAAGATAGCAGGCTGGATGACAAAAGCGGGAGAGCGTGCGCTGTGGCGCTCTTTGGGAGAGGCCTATGTCCAATAGTGGATTGCAATAACTTGAAATGATGATGATGAATTTGATTAATTGTAGTTTGAGGTTACATTTTTTTATGATTGCTAATTGTAGTACTCCAGTGGAGCGGGGGATCGTCCCAAAAAGAGAATTGGAGGAGTTTAATATTTTCTTCATTCTATGAGAATAAGCAAGCTAAAGTGGCAATGGGCTGGCCATATTAGTTGTAGAAACGATGACCGTTAGGGTAGACGTGTTCTCGAGTGGAGACCGCGAATTGGCAAACGTAAGGTGGGATGCTCACAGGCAAGGTGGAGCGATGACCTTTGCAAGGTGACTGGTAAAAGCTGGATGAGAGGTGATTGAGTGAAATGGAGGCTTATTTCCAGCAGTACACTGCTATACGCTTATGATAATGATGATGGGAAAAATATGTATATGTACGTTCATCCTGAGTCACAACCACTATAGATTTAGTACCCAAATCAGCATCCAGTCATACGAGTAACACCCAGTGTTTGGTATGCCAAGTATGTGAGATGCGTCGTTCATTTATATCGATCGTGACAAACAAACGCGTCATATTTATACATGTTGCATTTATTTACAGTCTTTGATGTTGGAGATTTATTGCTGGAACGACGATGTCCTAATGAACCGTGGTTTTTGATAACTTGCATGCTAGGTTTTGCAAATGCTTTGTTATGTTTCTTCGTCACATATTCAATATTGAATGTTTGATTCTGCATTCCTCGAATAATTCTGGTCCACTAAGAAATTTCCCTCCTTGCAAATTTTAGTTTTGGCTTCAATCTAGCCTAGAAATAAAGGTCTGAGGCCTTATCACAAGATTTCTGTATTTTATTTATAGCGTACTTGAAGTATTAGTGACGGGGCCTGTAGAGGGCCAAAGCCTGCCGGGGTCGCAGGACTTACGAATTACCGTGACCCCGGTACGTAAAGAGCTAGTGAAGGACACCGTGGATTTTAGTCTCATTCAGGACTCATTCCATGATAAAAAAAAATGCGTACTTGAAGTATTTACTGCGTTTATTGTATGGAACATGATAAAGTGCCTTGTACAAACGAGGAACTATTTTTTCCTTCAAATTAACGTCAAAGTTCCAGTTTACTTTACCGCACAGAAAAAATCATGATAGGGTCTGGCCTAAGTTAGAGCGACCTCAACCAGAAAGAACTGGACCGCAGGTAGCCTGAGGTGTCATTGCCCAGAGTGGACCGCATATTGCAATACTAAATATATGGGACAATGGGCTTTTTGACAGCACATAAGAAATATGTCAATTAATTGATGGTACAATTAATATCCTATTGCCTTTGTCAAACAGACAGGCGAAAGCGAAGCGTTGCCGAAGCGAAACCTGAATCGAAGCGAGACGTCAGTCAGATAGTTCTGTCACGCTATCGGATCTCTTTCGCTTTTCCTTGTGACTGGATTCAAACAATTCCATACATTAGAAAAGAAAACGTCACGCTTCGCATTCGCCACGCCAGTCTGTTTGACAAAGGCTTATTAGCAAGAAGAAGCATACGGTTGAGATAAGTGAAAGGAATGGAATGGAAAAAACGGTCACAGTGTTATATAGGGGGTTTTTAAATATTTGTTGTAATACGAGTCATCTGAGCAAACAACTGTCTAACTGTCACTGTACATGAGACAGACTCACGAACAGCGGAGTCTTAGTAATAGGGGGCCCGTTTTACCCTTTGGGTACGAAACCCTTTTTTTATCTTGGTAAAATCATCAAATGAGTCTTCCCACCCAGGGCAGAGCGGGAGGGACTGTCAGACTCGTACTGACTAAAATCCATGGTGTCCTTCAAAAGCCCGTTTCGGGGTCTCTGTAATTCGTGAGTCCCGCGACCCCGGTAGGCTTTGGCCCTCTAGAGGCCCCCGTCATTTTGCTGAAACTCTGAGGCGCGCGTTGAATACAACGCGCCGTCGACCCGGGCATGGTCCATGGTCGGACAGCGAGTTGCCCATTACTCGCTGCACATGCCTACGGTTCCGGAGATCGTCTGCCGACGTACGATGCCGTGGGCGTCTACCACTGCGGCTTGAGTGGAGGGAGGCCGCTCGTCTCGCCTCGCAGCATGGCCTCGACCAATGTCGGGCGCGAGAGGTGTCCGCCTATCGCCGTCGTGAGGACACGGTGGTGCTCTGCCCAAGTGGGGCAGTCCTGCTTTCTATGCTCCACAGTGTCCTCCGGACGATCCTCGAAGTGGTGACACCCAGGCGTTTCTTCCCTCCCTATCAGACATATGTACCTCCCGAAATTTCTGTGTCCGATGAGGACCGGCGTCATGCGGTAGGTCAGGATGCCGTGACGCCTATCCAGCCACTCCTCAAAGAGGGGTCTAACCGCCGCGATTGCGGCGTGCCCGGGGTACGAAACCCTAGAAAAAAAGATCCGCAACTAAATATTACACTGAACAAGATGAAAACATTGTTCAGTGAAAGATTGAGTAAATATATTTCGTGAAGATATTCTTCACGGAATCTATAAAAATAAACTTTTGCAAAATACGTGAAAGCATTTTGAAACTGTGTGAAAATAGTTTGTAATTAGGAAGGGACCTTGTGTTACAGTGTCAGTAACTCGGTTTTGACGTCACTTATTATTAGCATTAAGAATCTCCCTGTTACGTGGGTATCTGGTAAGCTGTGGGTGGTAGATATTTGTCCAATCTTTCCAGTATTCATCATCTTCCTGCTAGTATCCCATTTTATTTGTGGTCGGCACGTACGGCGTACGGCGACACGTTTTCTTCTTGTATTCTCCTCTTTCAGACGTCAAAGCATCATTAACTTTATTTTCAGTTACTTAATATTCACATTTTCGCATAGGTATCTCACAAATATATATGTATTAAATATTTAAAACATGCTGTAAACAAAACTTATAGAATACATGTTTAATAACTTGTTGAAAGCGGGGAGTTGAATGTTTGAAACAGTTTCAATACATGTTAAAAAATTTTTTTTGACAAGTATTCTACAAGTTTTGTATCAAACTACTTAGTAGGTATTTAATTTGTTTCTTAGTGAAAACGAGACGTAAGGTAAACCTACATTATCCCAGAATTAAAAAAAACGAAGTCATGTTCTTTCACCTTTTTTTTTAACTTAGTAAAATCATCAATGTATCTTCTCGCCCAGTGTGGAACGAAAGGGACTGTCAGACTCGGACAGGCTAAAAACCATGGTGTTCCATCAATAGCCCTGTACGATCCAGGGTCAGGGTCAAAAAATGGAAGACATGTGACATCTACTAACCGACAAAAAGCCCGCGTGCTGGATCAACCTTTTTTAACTTGGTAAAATCATCAAATGAGTCCTCCTACCCATTCTGTCAGACTTGTACTGCCTAAAATCCAGTGATCCTTCGATAGCTCTTTACGTTCCAGGGTCACGGGTACCTGACGAGACTGGCGTTGGCCCTCTATGGTGCTGCATTACACCTTACTACCCGTTATTAAGAAAATGCCTGTATTCAGTAAATCTAGTGTGAATAGGTAACGTCATTCGTGACGTCACATGACGTCATCAGTATCCGGTTACCTGGCCTCAAATCTTGATCATTAAGGCCGCGATAAAATTATCGTATGACGCGTGCGCACATGTATATATACCCTGAACAAAAATAACCAACTCTATAATAAATCCGATGAAATAGCTTACCTTGTGCGAGGAGTGCTGACTTACAAAGGGAAGGGAATGTGATTGGACGGGTTATTGAAATAACTAGCTGTTGCCAACGGCTTCGACCACGTGTATTTCAAATTTAATTCAAACGTAACGTCTTGCCGAAGTAAAAAGTATCATAGGTTATAAACTATGCGTGAGCCGAATTCCAGCCAAATTAGTTTAATAGTTTTTGATGTAGAGTAATAAACATCCATCTATTCATCCTCACAAACTTTCACATTTTTTCACAAAGCCAGGCAACCCCAGACAGTCCCATGACTCCATGCAAAACCTCAGAAACTGAATAATAATAAAGAAACTAAAACTTAACTCAACTTTTTCCATAATTTCAGAGTGAATCCTGTGATTCAGGAGAATGGGGCTGGGCTGGCCTGGAGGAGGCCGGCCTGGGAGGCCCCAAGGTGCCAGGGATTGTGTCCGCCTGCCTCTCGCATCTGAGGAGGCATGGCATGCACACCTTAGGCCTGTTCAGGGTATCCGCCTCCAAGAAGAGAGTTAGACAGGTAAGAAACAGCAAGAGAAAAAGTTTATAAGGCATGGTTTAGACTGCCACGCCGAATGACAACTGGGCATTTGCATCCATCGGTTGCCCGCGACTCTCACGATGTCGTTGGCCCACCTAGTGGGACTACGCTGCGTCTCCAGATCCGTGGTCGCCACTCTAGAACTTTTCATCCCCATCGGTTATCTGCCCTACGAGCGATGTGGCCTGCCCATTGCGAATTCGATTTGCAAATATTTAGAGCTCTATCCAGTGAAATTGGTTCTGGGATAACTATGATGGAGAAATTAAACATTTAAGAGATTCATATGACTATCAAAAAACTGGCAGCAGTCTTTTTGTTGAGTGCTGTAGAAATATGAAAAGCTTTAAAAGGTGGTACCATTGAAAATCTGATGAGACAGAGCGTCTATAAGAATACACACTCGGCAGTATTCTAAACATAGCCCAGTCCTTTAATAGAGCTATCACTAGAGTGTAATCACAGTCTATTTCCACCGTCTCAATAATAGCACATGAAGCGTCCGAAGCCTAATCAACTGAAGATCTTAATTAAGGAATACTTGCCACTGCACACCCTTGATTGGCAAGATAACGCCACATTCTGGCTTAGAGATGGAGCTACAAGTGTTCGGTGAGCTCACTGAGTTAGTGTCCAGTTAATGGGCACGATTGTGAAGTTTTGAGTATAGGATTTTTGCAAAGAATTTCACAATATCAGCCCACGGCACGGTTGGTGCAGTGGGAGTGATCGACTGCTGTGCAACGTGCCGCCGGTTTCGATCCCCGCACGGAACAAATATTTGTGCGGCAGGTAGTTGTTCCGGGTCTGGGTGTTTGTGTGTTTGTATACGACACATGAGAAATTCCTAGAGTAACGTCTGGCATAATGGCATTTTGCTTTTGTCACATTTCTTGCACGAGCGAACATCACCCAAATGTATTTAGCGACTTCTACGATACCAACATATCTTACACAACGCGGTTTTGGATGGCACTGGGATGGGTTTACTATTGGTACACCTACTTACATTTCTCTGATCTCCCTCCGGTTGGATTGCCATCCCATCGGACTATGTAGGTAAAGAAACAGAGAGTGCACCTGTGACTGCTCACTCTCTTGTGCACTATCTGCGCTGTGATTGGTCGCTGTGGCCGAAATCGGTCAGGAAGTCTACTACTACTACTTTCACCAGGTTTTCACCAACTAAGTATTCCCTCTATGACAAAATTAACTCTACTAAATCACGCGGAGTCCCTTCCGCCATCAATAAGCTCCGTGAGAGTAGTACTCTGATCGACGGAATTAGATGTTTTCCTAAACGAAGGTATTGCGAATGGTTGCGTGGCCTACTTGCTACATTTATTACGAGTTGTGCCACTAAGTATTATGTTTCGTGCTGATTGTTCATACATTGTTAGTGCCACGATAGACTTGTTCATTTATTGGGCGAATAATTTGACTATTTTTATTATGGTTATGGAGTAGAGGTGGCCCAGTGGTTTCAGCCTCACCAAACCCAGCCAGGCGCAATAATTTGTGTAATTTATTTCATCACCACTGCTCTCAAAACGGTGAAGGATAAACATGAGGAAACTGGCATGTCCTAGAATCAAAAGTTCGAAGACATGTGACATCTACCAACTCGCACTGGGCCTGCGTGGTGGATTATGAGGTCTCAGCAGTGGGAGCATTATAAGCTGTTTTTTTTTTCGTGGTAAAATCATCAAATGAGTCCTCCGCAGGGCGGGAGGGACTGTCAGACTTGTACTGATTAAAATCCACGGTGTCCTTCACTAGCTCTTTACGTACCGGGGTCACGGTAATGGGTAAGTCCCGCGACCCCGGCAGGCTTTGGCCCTCTACAGGCCCCGTCACTATGCTGACACTCCTTGAGGCGCGCGTGGAACACAACGCGCCGTAGACCAGGGCATGGTCCATGGTCGGGCTGCCAGTCGCCCATTACTCGCCGCCCGCATGCCCGCGCCTACGGTGGCCGGAGATCGTGTTGCGACGTCCAACGCCGTGGGCGTCTACCACTGCGGCTGGGGTGGAGGGAGGTCGTTGTTCTCTCCCTCACGCGGCCCGCCTCCTCCTTCGCGAGCATGACTGCTTCGCAGAAGGAGGCGACCGCTTCCCACTCTGTCTCGCCCCACAGCATGGCCTCAACCAATGCCGGGCGCGAGAGGTCTCCGATTACAGGCTGATGATGAGTTTTGCAAGCGGGAACTGATCGCTTAGTGATTCTAACAGCTTTTCTTGGTCATATCTCGTTCAGTGAGCCTTCGATCCCTACACCAATTTAGTGACCTATGTACCAGGGCCTTAGTATGGTCGCAGGACTGTAAGAATTACCGTGACCCCGGAACGTGAAGGGCTATTGAAGGACACCGTGAATTTTGGTCAGTACGAGTCTGACAGTCCCTTCCGCTCTGGCCTGGGTGGGAGGACTCATTTGATGATTATACCACGATATAAAAAGAGCCCTAGAAAGTCAACAGTAAATCCCAAAAAAATTGCGAATACACAATTACACATGTAAAGACAGACGGGTATAACAGATACTTTACTTCTCTTCAGAACCCTTTTAACATCAAAACGCACTAACATATTTACGTCTTCATTTCCAGTTACGTGAGGATTGGGAGCGAAGTCAGGAGGCGGCGCTGGACTCGGCCGTGTGTCCGCACGACGTGGCCACGCTGCTGAAGGAGTTCCTCCGAGACCTGCCCGACCCTCTGCTCTGCAGGGACCTGTACCCTGCATTTTTGCACACGCAAAGTGAGTAATAACGGTCTCCTATCTAGTATTCTTTGCGTCACATTTTCATAATTTATTTTAGCCAACACTGATGCATGATCATTATCGATCATGATCGTTACTATCCAGTTAGTGCAGCATTTCTCTTCCATAATTTCTTCTTCGTACAAATTGTCATCTCACGAGTGACCTGCTTCCTGGTCTTCCGCGACTCTTAAAGCCAATTCCCATTCATACTCCATTCCGTCATTCATACTTAAATCTTTCCTCACGATGTTATTCCTATTGTTCCTGATCACTTGGACTAAATAAAAATCGAGTAGGGGTCATTACAGGCTCCAGATCCCAATGTTTCATGGCAAAATTCTGAATACCTAATTCAAAACGCACTCAACACTTCTGTCTACTTCTTCAATTAGCTCAGATTTCATTCAATCTTGTCATTCCAGAAATCCACAACCGGCGCTTCCAATGGGAGGCCCTGCGCCTGATCGTGCAGCTGCTGCCGGCGGCGCACCGCGACACGCTGAACGCGCTGCTGTCGTTCCTGGCGCAGCTGGCAGCGCACTCCGAGGACGACCACCACGAGCCCGGCAACAAGATGGACGCCGCCAACTTGGCCACCATCTTTGCGCCCAATATACTGCATAGGAATAAGCCTAATGAGCCAGCCAGGTTCGTACACGTAAAAGAAGTTTTTTTTTATACAAGAAGCAACTGAAAAGCATTATCATCTTGGGCTGCAGATTCAAAGACAGGTTATGCTTCAAGGGCGACTCACTGTCCGACCATGGACCATGCCCGGGTCGACGGCGCGTTGTGTTCCACGCGCGCCTCAAAGAGTGTCAGCATAGTGACGGGGCCTGTAGAGGGCCAAAGCCTGCTGGGGTCGCGGGACCAAGGGATTACCGTGACCCTAGTACGTAAAGGGCTATTGAAGGACACCGTGGATTTTAGTCAGTACAAGTCTGACAGTCCCTCCCGCTCTGCCCTGGGTGGGAGGACTCATTTGATGATTTTACCACGATAAAAAAAATAAAAATAAAATAAATGCTTCAAAAAAAAATGTGTTTTCCCATAAATCCAGTAAGTTTGGCATTTTCATCTGCTATAATTATGCTCATCTCTATATAAACTAATATTTATTATTAAGAGGAAAGATTAGATTGTTTGTATTGAATAGGCTCCGAAACGACTGGACCGATTTCAAAAATTCTTTCACCAGTTTAAAGCTCCTTTGGTCCTAAGTGACATAGGCGGTAAAAGGGGGGGAGGGTGAACGGGCGAAGTGCTGGCAAAAGCTAGTCTTATTTAAATACAATAATGTGACCAAACAAATAAGTTTTCTAATTTGAGATGGGTTAGCCCTTGACTCTAGTCTAAGTCAGAGATGACAGAGACAAACCTAGTGCAACACTTGTATGTCACGCAAAATACGCGCATTTGACGTGGAGTTGCGGATACCAGCCCGTTATACAATACAAATACAACACTTGTAATATTAATTAACCCGGTATCAGCTTGTCAAACATTTTTTGCACAGTGTTTCATGAATCCGCGATTAGTCATTTTTAACCGACAAAAAAAAACAGGAGGAGGTTCTGAATTCGATACATACATTTTTTATCCAGTCAGATCAAACATGTTACCTGATTTTTTTCTTCTCATTTTCCAGTGTGGAACAGCTCTCAGAGCGCGCAGATGTGATCAACGTGGTCAGACAGCTGGTTGAGAAGCAAGGCGAGCTGTGGACCTTACCCGCCGAGCTGCTGCACGAGGCCTATATCCACCTGGCTCACACCGCGCCCGCACACCTCGACTCCTTGCTGCTGAGGAGAGCTGAGTAAGTACCGGCTCTTAACAGTAGTACTATCACTATACAGCTGGAGAGCTAACCTGCCGAGCTGCTGCACGAGCAGACCTGGGTATGTCTCTTTCTCTTTTTGGCGAATCTTTAATTTAGTCAGCTAAAAACATGGATATGACTTTGACGCTATCACAATCGCCAAACAATTTCTGCAATAAGCGAACAACGGGACACGAAAACCTGCCGTGAACTGGTCCATATCGGAGAGAAGAGAATCTGCCATCACGAATTCAGGTTAGTATATTTGAGGTCTTTAGAAAATCGCAGTCAACTTTAAGCTTCATGGTGAGTCAGTGGTGTTTGGAGAGCCTTCAGAAACTTGCATGTTACGATGAGTACATGTTGTTGTGTGTGGAAATATGTTTATCCGTCTGATGACTTGTAAAGCATGATTACTAACAAAATGTAATGCAATATGAATTCATTAATCTTTGAGAGTATCAGGATTATTACCCTACCTGAAAATCAAACCAGACAATAATATAGCAAAGGCAAAACCACAGCAAACCCAACCAATGCCAGAGTTTGCATAAGCCATTATACCATTCGTCAGCCTCTTTGACTCCATTGGAAAACCAACCTCATTGTAAATAACCGGATCAAAAGACCACAGTTACCGTGGGGTCCAATAGACCACCTGTACAATAGAACATGATTGCGTGTGTGTTTCCTCCCTCACCTCATCGTCCTTCCCCAGGTGTGCTGCTGAGGCGGCCGCGGAGAACAATGAGAACAGCATGAGACAGGTGTGGTCCAGGGAACAGTTCCTACACGGAGCAGCCGCCACGGGCGGGCCCGGGAACTTGCCTAGGTAAACACCTTCCAGGTTGCATGAAGTGTTTTTTTTTACGTACTTTTGCAGCATCGGGACTTGGTCCTTTGTTCGTCGTTTTTTTACGATGTTACTACGACCGGTAATAAATAACATCGTCCAATTAGACAAATATTACAAAATCCAGAGCACGTGTAAGATTTGCTATTTGATAAGAATTTGGTTGAACTAAAAAGGGAAAAATAACAACAAAACTTTAAAAAAGAAACTAACATAAAAATGTAAAATTACTTTCTTTCGGAAGCTTTTTTTAATTCATTTTTGCTACCGACTTCCGAATGAAAGTTATTTTAAACTTTTTGAGATGGTTTTGAGAAGACGGTTAGTTGTTTTAAAAAAAGTATATGTAATTAGATGATGTGAATTACGAATTACGATTGTAACACTAAGTGATCACCACCGGCCTGACACACACACAACTGTAATAAGATAAACATGAGTGAATGAATGAGATAAACAACTACTAGAGATCCATAAGATTCTTCAGACTGCAGTGGCGTAGGTCTTCCGTCTTTATTGATCAGATATTTACAAATGTTGACACTCCACAATAATTTCTTCGAACTTTTCCCTTTTAAAGATACATTAGATCATCGAACACCCTTAGTCTCTCTTCTCTAAACTCAGATACATAAGTTCACGCCCTTTTCAATGCGATCCTTACATAGGTACTTATTTTCGTCTACTCCACGTTCATACACGCACTTTATACACTATACCCGCAAATACTACGCACCTGGTGACCTACCTATCATGACCGTCTTGAAGCCAGTGTGGAAACGAGGTGGCGCTAGACGATTTGTAAAGCTCTGTCTCTTTCCCACACTGGAATTACCCCTGCCTTAAGACGTCATAGTATACCTCGTCTTTCTGATAAACTTCACAAATGGAGTGTTTTCTGAACTGCACCTAGTTAATCTCCCCTGTCTCTTTTCGACAGGCGCAGTGAGAAGAGTTACTCGCGCAGCAGACGGACGAGAGAGACGGCAGCTTCGGACACCTCGTCCGGATCTCTGTCCTCTGCAATGACTATTGTCACCAGGTGCGTAGTTGAATGTGTACCACTTTAGATCTACCATCATGGTTATTAGGAACTGTGGATACTAGATAATAGACGTGTTGATAGCGACAATATCAATAAATTGCAAAAATTAGTCCGTCAGTAAGGCCTTTTTTTTAGCGTTGTAAAATCATCAAATGAGTCTTCCCACCCAGGGCAAGGCGGGAGGGACAGTCAGACTTGACTGACTAAAATCCACGGTATCCTTCAATAGCCCTTTACGTACCGGGGTCACGGTAATTCGTTAGTCCCGCGACCACCCTGATGAACTTTAAATGGACTTTACAGAGTGTATTGTGGGTTTTTGTTCATTTAAGACTAGTTGCCAAAAATGACTCCTTACAGCAATAATTTCTGTTTTTGATATTTTAGATATCTTTCTGAAGAACCTCCACTAGGTTCTTCAGAAAGTTCGGGTGCGTAGTACATGCAACTGGCGTGCTTGTATAACGTGTACGAGGCTAGAAGAGTATGAGCAGGTGGATTTCTCTTCTCCCACACTCATGAGAACAAGGCGATGCTTTCTCCATGTTAACAAGATGTGATGTTTCCTCGTTTCCAGGGTACGGAGCAGTGAGGAGTGTGGCAGCAGCGGCGTGGTCTGCGGCGGCAGTACGCCGGCCGCACGGACCGACAGCAATGACTCTAATGATTCCGCCAGCGACTACAATGAGGTAAATATCTACATCGCCACACCTACCTTTTTGTATAGTGAGTCGATTGATAGAACAGCCTACAGGTAGCTTTTATGGCTGAGAATAGAGTTGATAGAGAAGTTGTCCCAGCATATAATTCCTATAATTTCTGTATCGCATATACAGGCGAGGTTCACAGACACTGCAGTTTTTTGTATTGCAATGCGTTACACCAATGTGTATTTGAATCAGCTATAGATTTATATTTAGTAGCAATAGCAGTTATTTTATTTTCTAGAAAATGTATTTTAGCCCGCAATATTTCTGGCCTTATCTAATCTGGTGATATTGCTTTCTCATTTCTTTAAAGAACCTCCCCGTGTCTCCACAGACGCTTGGCGGGTCAGATGACGACAGCTGTGTCATAACAGCGTCTCTCCACATCCCGGCCGCGTTCAGCCGCGGAGGGGGCAGACGAGGTCCACGCTCGACTCCACGCCGGCGATCCACATCGGGCTCAGAATCTTCCAACAAATCGTCCAACAAGTCATCGAACAAGCGCGACTCAGCGGTGGGGTCGTCGTCGCCGGCGTCCGCGTCGGCGACCTCGTCCCCCCCTGCCTCCCCTCCCCCCGCGACTCCTGCGCCCGCGCCCACTCCGCTGCGTGTGACGCTGACGTCGGCGGCGGAGCTGAGGCGCCCCTCACCTGATCTTGACAGACTTATGGCGCTTAGCAGGTCAGTTTTCTGCCATGCAGACCAATTCTAATTAAAGAAAAAACGTTATCTACCTTTATTCTCTATTCATCCCGTTAATAAAATAAAATGTCCAACGGGCGTGGCATAGAACCATTATCATCCTACTATTAAACTCAACTTCTTGTATCCAGAGAGCGCAACACTTCAGACGCTCGCGCCGTAATGCTGCGTCAGCATGACGAGACCAGCGTGCGCACGCGCAGCTCGTCGCGCCAGGAGCACACGAGCTCGACGGGCGGCACGGCCGTGCCCGGCGGCATGGCCACCCCCGGCGGCACGCCCGCGCCCGCCGGCGGCACTCTGTACAAGAGAGGGGAGCTCATCTCCAGTGCGCGGCCCTCCACGTGACGATATACACCGACTTTACATACATACATTAATATTTATCAGTTTGGCGAGTGTTTTATTGGAGAATTTCCCCGTTTTATACGTCATATTATCACAGGCAGAGGTGTACCTAATAATAAACCCATATTTTACCGGTTATGTTGTGCCACGTAATAAGCGGCGAATCCGTTGACATCAACCGGTTACAAACCTAGCCTCCGTGGCTGCTACTGAGGAACTCCTGATGGAATAATATAATACTTTGGTTGGCTTCGAAATAGAGCAATTGTGGCCCAGTGTCAGTGGTATCGGACCCGACTTCCGAATCGTAGATCGTGGGTTCGAACCCCACCAGGCGCATTGTGTGATTTATTTCATCACCATTGCTCTCAAAACGGTGAAGCAAAATTGGCATTGTGAGGAAACCGACATGTCCTAGAACCAAAAACTCGAAGACATGTGACATCCAACCCGCACTGGCCCCGCGTGGTGGATTATGGCCCACACCCTCTCTCAGATTGGAGGTCTGTGTCCCAGCAGTCGGTAAATTTATAGGCTGATGATGATGGCTTGGACATCGAGTCAAATCTTTATTATCCCTTTCGCAGCAGTCAATAGTGTAAGCAAATAGATCAAGGAGCGAACCCTTTAGTTATTTAATAGTGATGTTGATAGGCTTTTTTTTTATTTTTTATCGTGGTAAAATCATCAAATGAGTCCTCCCACCCAGGGCAGGGCGGGAGGGACTGTCAGACTTGTACTGAATAAATTCAGCTCAAATGCAGTTATCATTTAAAAAAAGGAATATAATAACAACGCTAGAAAGTAAGTCGTCCAAATTGTTTATTCCATGATTGTTCCTGTATTCCATAATCTACTGTGTTACAATGTGGTCTATCTCCGATGAAGCTTGTCTCGCATGATGATACCTCCCAATTTCGACACTCCGTCTTGGTACTCCGTCCGGCCGAGAGGAGGAACCGCCGATGTCGTTTCTGTCAAGATTTTAGGACAAGATAGTAGATCAGAGCCAAAGGGATCAAGGTAAGAGGTATTTGAGGATGTTAGTAGACCCTACCAGACGTGCTTATTGGGTCCGTATTTACAACGAATGAACTGACTTCATAACAAAGCAGAAGATTTAAAACAACTCGTGTGTCGGGAATTACGTGTTGTCCCATTGTCGCTTGTCACCATCGAATTTTTGAACAAGGTCCCTAGTTTTCTGAATTTTCATTTTGTGCTTTCCAACACGCATTAGGCCGTTTTTTTAGATGATATGGTTTTCAGACGAGTCTCATCAGATTCACCGTATCCTTATCAGCAAATATTTCTATAGGCTACGGGAAAGTAACTAGAAATCGAGTCGATTACTCGCTGGGAATATAGATTTAAAAAAAATGCCGTTTAAATTTTCATCTAAATCGGGCCCTAAAACTTTCGAATCTTATCCCTCTTAAAAAAATCTAATCAAGTCTTACCGCATTTCGCCCTTGGATCGCTGGCGGCGTTGGCCCCAGCTTGTTTGGAGATGGTCCTGGGCGCCGACTTCTGTCCCGGCTTTGGGCCCACGCGGCAAGGGTCCCCCGGCAGCCGCATGGGCTGCGCACACGGTCCTGTGCCGCTCTCGTCTGCCGCTCGCTGTAGACCCTCGAACTTGGCGCCGGGACCTGGTGGCAAATGTTCAAATAAGAGTATAAGAGTAGTGAGGAACAGGTTGGACAATTGTTGTAGAAAATTGTAGTGGTATTGTGTCTGGTTTTTTACTGCCAATGGATGTCTACGGATTTTTAACTTTCCATAAAAAAAAAAACATGTTTATTTCATGTTTACGAAGACGTAAATATTCTACGTAGTGTACGCAATGGAATAGATGTCGCCACATATTATTTTAACAAACTTTTATACAATTTAAACCCGATGGTAATAAGACAGTTTTTGATTTTTAAATCACAACCGAGACTCTTGAACATGCGATCCTGGTTTCAGTCCTACATCTCACCACTTTCTATAAGATTTTTCAGCCAGACATTTCTCATTACCAGGACGGGCTGGTA
Source organism: Agrotis puta (assembly GCA_943136025.2). Classification (NCBI taxonomy): domain Eukaryota; kingdom Metazoa; phylum Arthropoda; class Insecta; order Lepidoptera; family Noctuidae; genus Agrotis; species Agrotis puta. The sequence goes on from OW964181.2 coordinate 1,200,393, forward strand.
ATGAGAAACGGGTTACACAGGGCTCACCTCTTTTAAACTCCGGAGTTTAAAAGAGGTGAACCCTGTGTCGCAGTAAGAATAGTATACGTTGATCACATTACTGGCAATACAAATAATATAAAAACATATCTTGCAACACGCACCTGCTTCACAGTAATCAACCTGGTACGTGGTCTTGTTCCTGTCCCGGTCTATTCTCTGCTTCAGCTCAGGAGACGCTTCGTTCTGCAGGATGCTGTACAGCATCGGGTACTTCGATTGTAACTATTTAGGCAGAAAAGAATAGCATAGTATCAATATTTCCTTCATATTTAAAAAAATAAAAAAATTATGTGGACCAGGAGTGCCAAAATTTAGAAACAGAAAAATAAAAATGTTTTTTTTGGAGAGCTAACTCCTAATGAATGCTTTTTTTTTTTTTTTTTTTTGCGTGGTAAAATCATCAAATGAGTCCTCCCACCCAGGGCAGGGCGGGAGGGACTGTCAGACTTGTACTGACTAAAATCCACGGTGTCCTTCACTAGCCCTTTAAGTGCCGGGGACACGGTAATCCCTTGGTCCCGCGAACCCGGCAGGCTTTGGCCCTCTACAGGCCCCGTCAATATGCTGACACTCTTTGAGGCGCGCGTGGAACACAACGCGCCGTCGACCCGGGCCTAATGAATGCTTAAGGCAAGAGATGATAATAGTATTTTAGCCAGAAACTAAGTGATATGTGTCACTAGTCATTGTCTACTAATGTACTTTTTTTATCGTGGTAAAATCATCAGTGAGTCCTCCCACCCAGGGCAGAGCGGGAGGGACTATCAGACTCGTACTGACTAAAATCCACGGTGTCCTTCAATAGCCCTTTACGTTCCGGGATCACGGTAATTCGTGAGTTCCGCGACCCTGGCAGGCTTTGGCCCTTTACAGGGGGGGGCCGTCACCATGCTGACACTGAGGCGCGCGTGGAACACAACGCGCCGTCGTCGACCCGGCTATTAAATTCTGCATTGGTAAAATATTACGATATTTTACTGATGTAATACTCGTAATACTGATCGTGATTTGTTTATATTTGATTCTTTAGATTTAAACGAACCTTATGTTACAATTGAATGAGGAAAATGAAAAAAGGTATAATTTACCTTATCCAAGAACGCATTGGGCTGGTCGTATCGAGAAGTAGGAGTTTCTGGTGCTGCTGCGACCCTCACTGGATACAGTTTAGGATCCAACATTGGACCCATGATCTGTAAAGTGAAATTAAAGCAGTCAAAAGAACATTCAATCATTTATAGGAAAACTAGCAGTTGTAAATTCACTTGCATACGTTTGTTCGTCATTCAGAAGAATAAAAATAAGTAATAAATAAATAAGGTCAGAAATCTTAACAATCTCTCATAATCTACACATAAACGGCTTCGACAACGGCGGTCAACAATAAAGCAGTTTCAAAAACCGAATGGCGCGCTGCGCCAGCGCTCCCACCCTGCGTACCCTCATCAGTCAATCGCGCACGTTGAGAAACGATGCACGTGTCGTTTGATTGCAGAGCACCTTAAGTTTAATTTAAGTATCCTTAGAGTCAAAGTTAACAATAAAGTAATGATAAATGTGCCGTGTTATCTGTGCGGGGTCACTGCGTACCGACTCAGGAATATCAGCCGGAGTCATACACCGGGGGAACACATCGCTCTGCCTACGGCGGACCCCTACAGTAAGGACAAGACTAGGTGGGGACAACTTGCTGCAAGCGCTACCCGCTTCCCGTCAAAAGGTAGGTGAATACCGTTTATTAGCTGTTCTCGAACTGAAGCTTGAGGCTTTGCCGTCCGTCACCATGCTTATAAAGGTCAGCTTCTACCAGGTCGAAAAATTCTTGTTCACTTTGGTCAATGGCTCATCTTAAGAGCTTTATGTTAATGCATTAAGGGTTTAGGCACAGAAAGCCAAATTCGCATAATGGCAACCGAATCGCAAAAGTACAAAAAATGGCAAATACCTATTTTAAAAATTGACTTTTTTTTGCTCGTGTCCGAAGGTGAACGAAGACTAAGGTGTGCATGGACCAAAGCACGTTCAATATCTACCTCATTCCGGCTCCAACCGCCTTCTTTCCCGGGTGGTAGTTGTGGCATCTCCCCTCCAGAATACTGCGGACATCTGCAGTCCGGCGGCCGCGAGTGCTGCATGCATGCTTGGTAGAAGGCTAACTCCTCGCCTGAGAGTTTCGGCACACTATGGATTTGATAAAAGATCAGGGTACGATAAACCAGCATGGGCGTATAATGGCCGAGGTAACTGAAGTCGTTTGAGAAGCTGTCTGAAGAGTTTGTCTTCTTGGAAAATGTAGGAGCTTCCTTGTAGTATTATATTAACGAGCAACACTCGAACAATCCGCTAGTATTCAGTTCTCTTTGTCTTGCCAAGCCTATTACCTAAAATTTCTTTCTAAGGAAGGACAAATGATAATTAGACATCTACCAACTGATCAGTTTCTATCAAAAACTTGTCGTATTCACGAAAGTCTCCCTCTAAAATCCTCAACAACCAAACCAGCATGACATCGGACTAATTATTTAATAAGCATAGCATTCGTAAGCATGCAAAATAGGCAATCCAAGTTGTCGTGTGCGGTGTGTTAGTTTACAGCCAGAGTGACCAGAGATGCGTTATTCCTAACAGTAGAAACGTCTTATCATACTTTATGCGCGCAACACGCTATGTTACTCGCTTAAGATTTTTAAGTCCTGTGAAGCTTTAAGACGCTCCATCATGTCTAGTCATGGTATAAGCTGATTCTGCTTACTCTGCAAAACGTCCCCCTTCCCCGGCCTGTCCAGGTCCCGCTGAGGACGCCGAGGCGGAACCTGGTAAGTTAGGCCATAGGTAGTCCTTCCGGTATGTAGTTAGGTAGTGGTCCATGGCTTCAGATTAACCTGAGCTATCTCATCTCGTCCTTACTGACAATTTAATGATCTGATCTAAAGAACTTGCATAATTTAGTTTACTTATTTTTTATCAAATGACTATGTTGTCAAAATGACAGTATTGACAGGAAGATGTTGACTCGATTAGTGATTTTTTAATTTGGTTGTGCCGAAGTTTGTTGACGATAAAGGTTTAAGGTCAAAACCGCTTTATCTCTGGACGCAGAAAGATTACCCAATAATGGGTGTCTGATTGGAATAGACAGAAACTCGACGGACTCGTTATTTTTTTTGCTTGGCGGGAATTGCTCATTGAGTATCACACAACAACTTTCTCGCTGAACTCGCCTTACAATAAAACAAGTGCATCACCACATCAAACAATTTTAATAAACAACCAAAACAGTCAGATCCTATAAGTGAACATGTAGGGGTTCTTCCAGCGTCCGTATCGGGGCTCTTTACGGGGTTTGCCGAAGGGATTCTTCTCCAGTACGACCTTGGCAAGAAGACCATGACACGCGCCGTAGGTTGTGTCCCCTGTGTTGACTCGTAGGATGCGACGGAGCTCCTCTGTGGAACGAATGTGTTGTTACCAACGTGTATTACAATATATTGTTTTGTACTAGGAATTTCTCCTCTATCGTGGTGGCGTTTTAAACTTTTATATGCGCATACAGAAACATTCGGAACAATGAATTTAGGTTATACAAATATTTGATCTATGGCAGGGCAGTAGGCATTCTCCATACAAACCTACCCTTGCGAATGGGTGTAGAATCAATCCCATCCCATCCCATTTCCTTTAATTCTAATAATTGACGTTCTAAAGTGCCTCTTTGATGGCCTGATTGAAATAAATGATTTGACTTTGACGTGGCAGAGGTCTACAAAAATTAAATAACTAAATATACAAACTGGTCAAGGAATCATCATATTTCGGCCTCATGGTCATGGAGGACGGTGGGTCCGCGTATTTCTCTGGCTTGGGAGGACGGAAAGAGCTTCTCTGCGTGGTGTCCGGTATCATGACATCGTCCGGCAGTCGCAAGGTCTGCAGCGCGCGTGCACGTCTGGCTAGGTTGACAGACATGAATGGGAGGTCTGTGGAAAAACATAGATGTTTACTGCAATAAAAAAGGTTACACTGCCGTTGTAATTGGATGAATAAATAGGTTGATATGCGAAATCTAGAAGAGCTTAGCCGTCCTGCTTACCTCTAGAACAGTACTTATTTAGATACTCTGTCCTCTTTATGTCTTTGATCTCGTTCTCAATGGGAGTCGGATCAATATCCTTCGACATGTATATCTTTGCGAGCTTCGGATAATCATCTGCAAACTAATGAAAATGTCTTAGAAAATCATCAAAAAGTTATGTTACTTTAAAACCTTGTCCTACTCTAGGAATTTCTTCTTTTTTTCAATCTTTGCCCCACACTAGGAATTTCTCGTTAGAAACTCACGTACCCAAACACCCAGACCCGGAACAACTACTTGTAGGTCCTATAAATATTTGTTCCCTGTGAGAATCGAACTCGCAACACACTGCGCAGCAATCCAATCGCTCAGCCACTGCGCTAACCGTGTCGTCGTGAAAGATTTGCTTTTTAATTTTATCTTTGAGGATGGGTTAGATTCCCCATTTGTAGATTCTTGACAGTCGTTACTGTTAGTCAGACGCTTGAAAATCTGAAAAATCAGTCTTATAAAGATATACCTCTTTTACCCTGTTACTTGGTTGTGGTGGTCAAATAGGCAGTTACTCCATGTAAAATATTGATATTTAGCTGCATCTGGTTCGACTAGAGGAAAAGGCTGGATCATTTGGGTCGATTTACATTCTAACCGTGTGCAACTGTGCAATATGCAAAAAGCGTTCTTTTCTGCTACAACTTTAGATCGGACTTGATAGTTTTGGAAGAAAGGACGATATCTAAATTCGTCGGAATTTTATACTATGTTCCCCGATCTCTCGATGACGCCCGGACCGATTTGTAAATTCACCTTTTGTTTTATATATCTAGATTCTTTACAGATGGGCCCATGATAATTACTTCAGGATCTGAGGACTGGATCATCAGCGATTGCTGCTATCGCACATCTATGCATTGTTTAGATCAATCGTATTACATAATATTACGCCTGTATCCTCTAGGGTAAAATATGGTAAAACTCAATATTTTTAAGTATTTTTTTTACCCTAGTGACAGCCTTCTTGTAGAACTCCTGAGGCAGTGGACATAGCAAGTCAGGAGACTTTCGCGGGACATCATTAGTTTTCAACATGTCGCGGCCAACACCCACTATCATGCAGTCATCATCAATGCGCTTGCGACGGGGGCTCTTGCTGCGAACAGAGTTCAAAATGCCGTGGAGATGTTGCAAACTGAACTGCCTACTTATCCAATTCTTAATTGGCTAGCAGTACCAACTAACTACTTAAGTAACTAGCCTTTTATGCGGCCAGGGGCCGTATTATAAAGTCCTAAAACCAGGCTTGTTCCAGTGAGTGAACAAGGTGGCGCTAGACGACTTGTATAGATCTGTCTCTTTCACTCACTGGAACAAGCCTGGTTTTAAGACGTCATAATACGGCCGCAGTGCGAACTTCTTGAACTGCGCCCTGGTCTGGCCATTTCTGCGGCCGTCTAGGGTCTGCGCCCTGTGCCTGGGCACTGTTATCCCCTATTTTTGGCACTACTGACTTATACATAACAGCTCTTCTGAGTTTTATCTTCTGATTAATTTCGTTGCAGGATCCAAGACAGGTAAATTCATTCTTCGGGACCCGTCGAGCTTCATTGTCTCGGTGCTTTTCTGGTTGGTTGCCACTGTTGATTCTGGCTTACAGGAGTTGCAGTGGTTAGGGAATATTGTGGTGGGTTTGTAGTAAATGCGATTAAACCAGTTGATCTTGAAGGATCATTGTCTAAACACGAATCTTTCAGAAACTATTGTATCTGTCGCACCGTCAACACTCCGTCCGACTTCTTAACAGCTTCAGAAACGCGTAAATATATGTGTGAGCTGAGTAAATCGACGGAAACTCTAAAGAATATTACATTACCCACTATACTATAATTATCATCCTATGACCGTGTCCTTTATTTTTATCGTGGTAAAATCATCAAATGAGTCCTCCCACCCAGGGCAGAGCGGGAGGGACTGTCAGGCTAGCCCTTTACGTTCCGGGGTCACGGTAATTCGTACAGTCCCGCGGCCCCGGCAGGCTTTGGCCCTCTAGAGGGAGGCCCCGTCATTTTGTGGACACTCTTTGAGGCGCGCGTGGAACACAACGCGCCGTCGACCCGGGCATGGTCCATAGTCGGACAGTGAGTTGCCCATTAATGACCATGCCCTGCTAGAAACGAGTCGCGCTTCACATCATCAGTCAGCCCACTAGGCCGTTGTTTCACCAGCTAGTTGCTTACAAGAGCACATGCCATACACAAAGCGTCACTAACTGCGAGATACGCTCTATAATTATTTTCTAACAGCGGCTTCGCCCGCTACAACTCTAAAAGTATCTTACGGTAAGATAAAATCGGGATCAAGACTATCCCATGCGTTAATCCAGGTTATAAACTGACTGTGTACCAAATTTCATCTATATTCATTCAGTAGTTCTTGCGTGAAAGAGTAACAAACATCCATACGTTCATCCTCACGCATTTATGATACTAGTAAGATCGTCCATGTTATGATTCTTTCCGTGTCTGATACGTTTAAGCATGGTTATGGCATGGTAGGGTGTTGTAGGCAGGCCCTCTAAATAGTAGTTACTTTATTTTATCTTGGTAAAATCATCAAATGAGTCCTCCCACCCATGGCAGAGCGGGAGGGACTGTCAGGCTCGTACTGACTAAAATCCACGGTGTCCTTCAATAGCCCTTTACGTATAGCGGTCACGGTAATTCGTGAGTCCCGCGACCCCGGCAGGCTTTGGCAATCTACAGGCCCCGTCACTATGCCGACACTCTTTGAGGCGCGCGTGGAACACAACGCGCCGTCGACCTGGGCATGGTCCATGGTCGGACAACGAGTTGCCCATTACTCGCTGCCCGCATGCCCGCGCCTACGGTGGCCGGAGATGGTCTGGCGACGTCCGACGTCGTGGGCGTCTACCACTGCGGCTGGGGTGGAGGGAGGACGCTGTCCTCTGCCTCACTCGGCCCGCCTCCTCCTTCACGGGCATGACTGCTTCGCAGAAGGAGGTGGTTGTCAAGTGGTTGTTACTTAACACAAAAATTACTTACGGTTTGTCCTTCTTCACATAATCTACCATATAAACCGTCCGGTATTCTATTTCGCCGTCGAAGACCGACATTTTGTAAATTATAATGTAAAAAAACTTAAAATTATTAAATAAAATGGGAGGCTAGATTTTGATCTCTGACAGTTGTTTGTGTACAAGACAATTCTTGTCATTGTCGATAATTGATTATCGACAATGACAAGAATTGTCTACAGACTTAATATTAATATATAATACCTCCTTATAGGACTAAAGTTCAAAGTAAAGCTTAGTTCATTCATGCGTACGGTACGTCAAACCGTGCTACGCGGCATGAGTGGCTTTGGATACAACACATCTTGCGTGCGCGCATGTTTTGAGCAAGTCCACTGTAAAGCTTCGCTTAGCTCAAAGGGGACAGAAGGGCAAGGCATTCCATCGGTCTGTTCTGTCTTTATTCAACAGCTGCAAGTAAATAAATAAAAACACAAAAATATTTAAATATAAATTTATAATCACTTTTATCACTATACATTAATGGTGTGCATAATAAAATAACTGGTATTCAATAATAGTTCTGTTTTAATTAATTACATTTTTTCCACGCGTCTTCCTCAAAGCAACGCGAGAGTAAACAGTGCGATTTTTAGTTCTTATGCAACTTCTTTATTAAAAACCCGATGGCCGAGACAAGTGGCAATAAACAGAACATGATTTGAATCTTTACACTAGAAACATAAAGTTGAAAATCATTTGAAGACTACGACACGGGCGAACGAAAACGCTCTGTAGTCTTCAATTGATTTTCAACATTATACTTTAGAACATCCAGTTGAAAATCATTTAAAGACTACAGTGCGTATTCGTTTATTGTTTGCCACTTGCCTAGGCCCTCTGAAATATCAGGTGTTACACATTTCTTCATTTCTAATCGATTTGAAGTTTTACAATAAATATTTAAATGAAGTAAACACAATAAGATGCTTTTTCGATTCAAAATCGCACCGCTCACACACTTATCATTCGAAATATAAACTTAAAATAACTTCTTAGGGTGGTTCCACACTAGCGTACGATCGCTACAAATATCGCTAGACGCTTACATGTAGCGTCTTTATAGAAAAACATGTAAAAATGGCATCGATGTTATTAGTTAAATCAAGATTAAGCTCTTTTAAATGTAGCAAAAATTCTATACACGAATATTGGTTTGTTAAAATATCTATAGGTAGAAGTTAAATAATCTGGTAAATAAGGTTGAACTACCCTTGCACTATCATTCTGTCTCTGTCATCTTCGAAAGACTGACAAAAATGGAACGATTTTATTCTGTCAAACATAATAGAGTGCGCGCCACCACTCATAAGTATACTCAGTTTGTAAGTATATATTGTTACTAACACTATGAGTCTTGTTACTTGTAATAAAATGATTATTATTTTCTTTTATTCATTTTTTTTCCTATCTGTTTACATTTTTAAATATTTTTACAAAAAAAGAAATTAAAAAAAACATTTAAAAATATAAAAAAAAAACTTTTAACTTCTTATAAACTTTTTGACGCGGCGCTAGTGTCAATGTCAAAATGTGTTACCTCGAATTTTCCGCACGTCATGAGCGGTGGCGCGGGCTCTAAATTTTTTAGCTGTCATAATGAATAATAGAACTGTCAACAGCTCTATTTCTCTATCTCATTCCGACATTGCTTGTTAAAACGAGATAGTAATATTTTATCCAACGACGAGATTATATACAATATTATGACCAATTAATGAAAACTACCTACCCATAGATATTCTTGCACGCTATACAAGATTTCTATACATTACAATAAAACTAACTACTTTCAGTCAGTCATCGTGTTATATTCTCAGATTATAGCTTTAATATCTACAAAGGTATTAGACTGCTTTGATTCAGGTTAAATTTAAGAAAAAGGCAGTTACATTAATATTTAAAAAAAAATGTTTCATATTTCAAGCTTCGTTAATCAAATAAATTAAAATGTATACGTCGTTAAGGCTGCGGTTCCAATGAGACGGAGTGGACCGGTGCTGAGCGCGCTGTACCGCGATTCACCAATCCCATGGCTTGAATACACATGTGTCACGTGGCCAGCCATGTGCGCCAGCCATGTGATTGGTGAATCGCGGCACAGCTCGTCTCCGCTCTGCTCCGCTCCGCCTCAGTGGAACCGCAGTCTAAAAGTTGCAAGTGTGACATCGTAAAACAAAACTTTACTATCAATTCTGCACATTATTGTAGAACATCTTCAAACTTCGTGGCAATTAAAGGTTTTGACGGATTTAAAAATAGTGTTGTTAGTAACTGTTATTCCATACGTTTTATAGGAACAAACCGTCATTTTTCAACGCAGTTGTAAATGGAAACGCTGTATTTTTTACTAGCTTCCGCCCGCGACTCCGTCCGCGCGGATGTCGGTCTTCGCGTGGATGGTTTATTTCCCCATTTTGAGTAACTCTGACAATGACATCTTATAAATATTACGGCGCTGAATCCACTGCGGGTAATGCAACGTGTGTTCGCGGTTCTACAGAACAACGTCTATGAATAAAACTGAAAAATAAGATTTTTTTTCTACGTATTTTTCCAGGATAAAAAGTATCCTATGTTATGCCCAGGATAATAAGGAATAATTATACCAAGTTTCATCGAAATCGAACCGTTAGTTTTCACGTGATGCCTGCACAAACAGACAGACAGACAGACAAAATTTTTTTTAATCATATATTTGGGTTTGGTATCGATCCAGCAACACCCCCCGCTATTTATTTTTTCAATATTTTCAATGTACAGAATTGACCCTTCTACAGATTTATTATAGTATAGAAGATTCACAATCAAGTACTAAATCTATATTAAAGTTTTGCAGGTACAAAATGCATATTTTCTTTAATGTCCTAAAATCAAAGCAGCCCGTAATAATATTTCTATCTGACACGTAATAAGCCTTTCATACTATAAAATACACAAAAAAATCTGCATCACAGATTCCTTTAGGCTTAATTTGGTTATTTACACAACGTTAATAAATAGACGCACAAACTTGCGATTAATCGCAAATATGCAAGACAACTCGTAGGTTCGTTGACCACCTTATTTAGAGAAGCAGTTTCACAAATGTTGATAGGATTTTTTCAGACTATTTAGATAAAAAGCTCGTTGAAAAAAATAGTGAAAAAGATTAATTTAAAAAATTGAGAAAAGGACACTTTTTTTATCGTAGTAAAATCATCAAATGAGTCCTCCCACCCAGGGCAGGGCAGGAGGGACTGTCAGACTTGTACTGACCAAAATCCACGGTGTCCTTCAATAGCCTTTTACGTTCCGGGGTGATGATGTTCGGTAGTCCCGCGATCCCGGCAGGCTTTGGCCCTCTAAAGGGGGATCTCGTCATTATGTTGACACTCTTTGAGGCGCGCGTTGAACACAACGACCCGGGCATGGTCCATGGTCGGACAGCGAGTCGCGCAATGGGTCCCCCCATTGCGCGACTCGCTGTCCACACACTTAGAAACAGTAGTAAGAGTAAACAAGACAGAAATACATTTATCTGGTTGAGGTATGTCTCGAGCCTAACCTATAATATAGTATAGACTGAGACCCAAGAAAATGGAAGTCACTATGTTGGATTACAGCCCAATGGATTACGGCCCCAAGCAGGAGGCCCGTGTCCCAACTGTGGCCACATTTTAGTGCGGAAAATCATTAGATCACTCATTCGGTCCTGGGTGGAGCTTAAAGGCTGTCATACTCGTACGCATTAAACCCTTTCGTTCTTTTAACTGCGTTCCAGGGCCGCTGCAACCTCTTGAAATATTCCCGGTAACATTATAGGCAGTTTATGATGATGGTATTAGATAGTACCAATTCGCAAGTGAAACTATACTCTATTAACATTGGCAATGAGTTTGTTTCTCTAAATCAGGTTTAAGTCTTGACAAATTGTCTACATTTTATTACGATAAAAATATTTTTGGTTCTAATTTAGGATGTTAGTCAAAATTTTAGTTTACATGAACAAATAAACTGAAAAATGACTGAAATTATCCATGTTCAATTAATTTAATATATTCTGTCGATTTCGTTTTGCGTTTTCTTTAGAACTTCCTTCAACAATTACTTTTAACTGTCATTATAAATTAACGTCTTGGTTTAATATCATGAAATAAGTCTAGAGTAGAGCGAAATATGTATAGGTAAAATAATTACACAATAAGATATTATAATTGTGCTATACTGACTGACGATGTTTCACTATTTCTGAAAACATTACGATATATTAAATAAAATTTTGCTAATTATTGCGATATTGCTGTCACTTCATTAAAATAACAGACTACTGTATTTGCGAGTCTACAGAGTATGTCAATAAACATAAGCTTCAGTTGCTCGGTTGTAGCGCAACTGTTGGGCGTTAATTGCGCAACTGTTGGACGGTTATCGTGCAACTGTTTGGCAGTTATTGCGCAACAATCGAACACCAGCGCTCAAATTGAAAAAAAAATCATTGAAACTGCTTACAAAAGAAGAATATCTTTATATGTATTGCCAACGTTTTAAGAAACAGTGAAACATGAATAATTATTATCACACAGAATGAATACTGGTTACCATACAACTTAAATCTATTGAATATTTTCAATAAATGATATGAATATGGTCCTATTCCGTTTAATGTTGGTGTCCATTTTAGAATATACAGAACATTTTAAGAAATAAAGATAAAATATTACACTTACGTAGAAATATTTAGATCGGAATAATTAAATCGTTGTAAAAATTAATAACACTGTTCTTTTAGAATCGAATAAACATATTAACAGAGAAATAAAAATTATATATTATAAATATTCTGTGAATCATTTACAATTTAACTGAAGAAATAAACGTACATAATAATTAAACAATACAATAAATTATGTAGAAGATTAATATTGCAACAATGAATGGATTGTAATTAACCCTGGCATTTACTATAGCCATGGCACACAAAAATGATAATGAAAATTATAATAAAAAAAGAAACATTATAATAACTTTACTTCTATATTAATTAGCAGTTCTATTTTGCAATATCTTACAGTTAAAACTGAGATAAAACGTGCAACTTAACTTGCAAAAAGCTTGCATGGTATATTGGTGATGTTAGAAAGACATACAAACTTCTTGCAAGTACGGCTTATATTATGTATTTCTAGTTTTAACTGCAAGTTGCAAGAATTAGTTAAATCTTAGTAGTATGTGAAAGTCTGGCAGATACTTGACTGCGATTTAAGATGGCGGGATTAGTCCTTTCCTACATGCACGACACTGGGTATATATGTTGTTTTTGGTTTAATTCTGACGTTTGATGATTGATAATTTTATAGATTTCGAGAAAAAAGGCAGAGAAGTTAAACAAATCTACATATTCATGAGTTTTAGTTGGCATCCGAATGTAATAATATATTAACTTGCCCATTTTATTCAATTTTGTTCAAAAGAAACGGAATGTCCAACATTGTTTCACCTCTACCTATTTCTTCAAATTCAAATGAGAATTTTGTGACCAACACTATACAAAACAATTTATTAACAAGTTTAAAGACCACTTCAATTAGTCATTCCAATTCAAAACCAACTAACTTCACACCAAAACAAAATTCCGTATAAAAAGTCGCGCGGCTGTTGAGCCACAAACGCGCGTTTTTTATACAAAATCAGAATTGAATTACCTAGTTAAACTCCACAGACGTGACGGGTGTCAAAAAAAAAAACTCCTTACCACTATCATCGACCATCAAATAAATGATTATATCATATTTTTTTGGATATTTAACATCCTTAGCTTCTTTTGATTAATTTGTAATGAAGCTCGACAATGTCCCAGAGAGCTTTTAAGGTAGTCGCCACTGTTAATGCCAAAATACTGCCAGTAACTTGAGACGTCGAACTTTGCAATTGGTGGTAATGGTAAGGCCTACAGGAGTATGTTATGGATTGGGAATAGTGTGGCGGTTTTGCCCCAAACGAAAATACCATATCGATCATCACATCTATGGACTTTATCTACCTAATTAAATTTCATTCTTCTTTCTCATTCGATATTCCTAATTCACCTATCTATACATCCCCCCGTGTCCTCGTCCATGTCTTCGCGTCAGTAAGGCCGCTCGTCCTCGCAGTACGACGCGGTCCGCCGTTGCTATGGCACCCTAAACGGCACCACCAGGTCTTCATGGTGTTCCACACGGAGCTCGGAGATGGCCGCCGCGGCTTTTTTCACGGCGTTTGTTATCTGGAATGGGAGAATTTTGAGTTTTGTAGTTCAGCCTATTCTGGGACATAGGTTTATTTTCCGTGACAGCGAGGTTGGCCACAGTTACGAGCCGCAGGGCTACTGCGGCTCGCAGGTCTCAATGTTTGTTGAAGTAATTGTAAATGTTTTTAAATGCACCTATGACCTAACTGACAAGGAAACTTCTTAGTGTGAGGAAACCTTCTTTCGGTTTGTTTCAGTCTTGTTGAGTGTACATGAGTGTGCGTGCGTGATGACATTAATTTTAGACGAAATGTGTACTTTGTATTATTAGTGTTTTGGCATACGTGCATGTTTTTGCAAAAGTGTAAAAATCACAACACTAGTTGAGGAAGCTACCACTGATCTTGATTCTGCATATTAAGACTCCGTAAAGGTTAAGAGCGACAGTATTAGTAGTGTGTGCAACAAAAACAAACAAGTTGGTAGTTTAGTTAAGATTTTACTTGATCCTTCTATTAGAATCATATACATATCACCAACCACTAACTAGCTACCAAGGAACTGTATGTTGGAATTAGTAAAATTAAGAAAACAACTCACTAAGTCCTTATCCTCAGCCGGTAGAGCTGGCCTGGCCAGCAAGGCGGCTCTCTCGGAGTGCGGCAGGTCCGCCAGCAGGCGCGGCGCCGGCGCGGCCCCCGCTCCCATCCCCGCCACCCGCGCGCTGTACACGCGCACGCGCTCGCTGTACGCGCCCGCTTCCAGCGCGTACGGCCCCAGAGCGCCTACGTCGATTACGTTGCTGGAATTAGAGAATGGAGCAAAAATATAGACGTGATTTGACCAGGAATCTGCTCAATATCAGTCGTCACCGACGAGCAACAAGGTTCCGCTGAAGCCTACAGCTAGCCGTCTGTGCGTGTCTATTCACGAAAGCTTAAGGTGACGAGAAAGACGTCATGATAAAGTACACACACGAAGAAAACTACACGAAGGCAGTCACCAGTGTAGAGTATAAGGAACAGAGTGTTAAGCGCCTCATCCTCTATTGAACATGAAAAATCTACTAAAGGGAGGAAACTGTGGTGAATCTCACTGATTTGACTGGTGATGCAAGACTATTGTGTGATTAGACATCACAGAAAAACATTTTGTATGTAGATACAACTTTTAATAGGAATTTTAAAACGATCACGTATCTCGAACTCCTCGCCAGGCTTGCCGGATGGAACGTACGCTGACACTGCAGGCACAGACGTCTCCTGCTTTTCTGTAGTGACGCCAAGTGGCAGTAATAACAACACTCACGTAGCAGTCTCGTGCAGTATCCTGTTGAGCGCGCTCTGTTCGTCAGGCTTGCGGGGCGGAGTGGACGCCGATGCTGCGGGCACCGGCGTCTCCTGTTGCTGCTCCGTCACCTCGAGTAGGTGGGTCCTCTCGTTCACTGTGTTCTCCTGAAAGAACAGTTTATATTTTTATTAACAACTCCAAATTTCGTACATCTTCATACAAGCACGGTGAATTGAGAGTTCGGAGTGCTTCACCAGATCTTCCTGCTGAAGAATACAATGGAATCGTAGAAGCGTTCTAAAGTTTCTGCCTATCCTAATGGAAAACAGGCAAAAGTTAATGTATGTACCTATGTAAATATAGATTTGGGGATATTTGTAGAAGATTGGAGAGGCTGAATAGAACCAACTACCAGTGGCCCATATTGGTCCTTGTACGGATTAGCTGGGAGTCATGAGGAGAGGACTTAATATAGCAGTCATATGAGGGTAACAGTTAGTCCAAATGGGATAATAACACTATGAATAGGGATTGGAATTTGATACTGCATTGAGTATGAGAACCTATGTGCCGCAATAACAACTTAAAAAAACAAGCTTATATTAATAATAATAAAATCAATAAAAGCCAGTGCATTCAAAAGTGAATAAATACATAATAAGATTATCCAATCAAATTAATTGCTTTATTAATAACAAATCATAAATTATTACAGGGTTGAGTTTTTATTGTTGTTTATTTTAGAGTGATTGAGCGACTAGCTAGGTACAGATGCCAGCACATAACATACCTCAGTCCAATCAAACACATAATTTTTGTGATAAAGTAGAAAATCGATTAAAGAAATTTTAGAGATAGGAGGAGGTTGATGTGACATGTATGTACTTACTGATATTTTACTTTTAGTTTTTTTTTAAACTAAAAGTAAAATAGAAATAGTAAGTAAAAGTAGCTACACTATAATCAGTGTTTATAGTGTAGCTGCAGTAATTTGTGTGATAAACAATGTGTTTTTATGCCTGCAGATAGACCAAGTACACAATAATTTAATATGTATGTAATGTGCCCACTGCCCATTACTAGTGAACCTGAAAACGTTCGTAAATCTGGATGAATACACGATGATTGGCACGCTTGGCGCAGTGGCTGAGCAATTGGACTCCTGCGCTATGTGTCGCGGGTTCGATTCCCACACGGAGTAAATATTTGTATGATCTGCAAGTAGTTGTTCTGGGTCTGGGTGTTTGTGTGTGTGAGTTTCTATGTTTGTAAACGCACCCACGATACAGGAGAAATTCCTAATGTGGGGCAACAATTAAAAAAAAAACTTTAAAAAAGGTTTAAATAATCAATAAAAAAAAACATGAGGGGATTTTAATAGTTCACCCATATTTCGCCAGTTATGTTTCAATCCCATAAATCCCTTGATGGAAAAAAAATCCTGATGGAAAACCAAACCGTTACCTAACCCACCTATGAACCGCTACATAGACCAGTTAGGTATATTGGATATGTAGTTCACAAATAGGTATTACAGAAAACATTGAACTTTAGATATCATCAGATAAATAAATATGAAACCAACAAAATCAGCACTGCAAGTTGTCACAGATGTAACTCTAAACCAAACTCGTTTTGCAACTCCAGTATCATGTTCTATGCATTAATAATGATTTTTTACCATGTTCATGTTATTGTTTTCTTTAATTATAAGTTCACTAGTTGTCCCTGTAGTTTCACATAGCTGCTCGGCTCTTATTGGTGGTAAAGTGATGTTATATGGCCTTTCTTGATAAATAGACTAATAAAACTTTTTTTTTTATTCGGACTTTGGAATTCCTGAGTTTAGCACATTCAAATATTCTTCCTTTGCATAGCAAGGGGATAACCCAGTTAATAATAACATCATTAGCTTTGAACTCTAAGCAATTAAAATTCACTAGTCTTCACAACAGAGAATAAAACAGTGACCAATTACGGTAGAAAATAAATGTTATTCAGAAAACCATTATTATTGTGAACCATATTATTTTGACTGAAATAACCTCTTATCAGAATATCACTTTCCTGTTTATTGAATGATGGTTGAAAAAGTAATACTTACCTATTCATGAACATGTTGATTCATCAATCATTCATTTGATTTTTTTAATTCCATGTAGAATATGTATTTTGCAATGCGGTCAAAAATGATGATATTTACTATTTTAACACATTGAAATACAATCAATCAGACTTCTCCTCATAACAGCAACACAGTTTTATATTATCAATTATTATAGTAGTTTTATATATGGTCAATTATAATCAAAATTTGTTTTTTTTAGAAAATTTTACATGTACAGAAACTATCAAGGGTTCTTATGAAAGGCTTAAGTGTTCAAACTGCGAAAATCAAAAATTACTTAAACAACATAAGTAAAAATTTATGAAACACATATACAACATTATTTTTAGTATATGCGAAACCTGAATATAGTTTGTTCAGAATCGGTAACTGATTCAATTGCAATAATTTTTACACCATGTTATATTTTTTTTCAAAAATATTTTACATAGATTCTTTACACAAAAATACTAGACAGGTGTATCGGGTTTCGCATAAACAAAAAATAATGTTGTATACTTTCTTATTTGAGATGGGTTTGTTCTTGACTCTAGTCCAGATCAAAAGTGACTGAGACACAGCCTATGATGGAGCAAGCTGACCCAGATCAAGACCGTTAACTCTAACTTTGAGGGGATTCGGGTTGTATGTGTTTGGAAAGTAAGAATGTTATTGTATTGTTAGGGGCTCCTTTTTTTCGGAGCGTGACTCACGAATTACCGTGACCCCGGCACATAAAGGGTTATGAAGGACAGCGTGGATTTTAGTCAGTACGAGTCTGACAGTCCCTCCCACTGTGCCTGGGGTGGGAGGACTCATGTGATGATTTTACCAAGTAAAAAAAAAGCTCCCTTTTCCACATTTGGGCTGTGAGTCCTTTATGCGTGAGGGAAATGAGCATATATTCTAATAAAGTACATCCTGTTAATATTATTTTTTTGGTTCTTTTTCTAAATATTATGACAATGTTTACAATGTAACACTGAACTACAGACAAAGAAGTGGGTGGATATGAGATAGAGGTGATTCATTAACAACTAATGTGATTATTAGTCAATATATTTCCATTACCATTGTCAACAAAAATAATCAAGACATCTGTATATTGAACCTTAAGAAAGTGTCTTATAACGCAAAAACAAGGTTAATTTTATTGTGCATTTATTTACATAAATTAAAACTTATTTATAATTCTCAACAACAAAGACAATTTTGTCTAATTGGATTTTAAAGTTTCATTTTTATGTTTCCATTTTAAATAAACTACATACTTTGTATGTGGTTAAAAAGCGTGCCTGGTGCTAATAAAGGTAGAATAAATGATGGCATACAATGTTCTTGATTCATAAACATTAGGACAAAGACCCCTAAAAAACTTTCTAAAACAAGGAGCTATTTGTAAACTCTTGCTATATAGAAGGTCTATAGTAATTACTAAACCATCCTGTTTATGTATTTAATTCGATAAAATGTCACTCAACTGGGAATTAGGCTATCAAGATAACGATTGTATGTCAGTGTCATGTTGCAAACGGGAAATAGAACAAACGGTTCCTTAACCACATATATTTCACGCTCCAAACATGCTCTAGGCATTTATAAATCCTCTATGTAACACAGACACGCTATTTAACTACTTTACATGTAAAAATATCGTTATATCTACCTGTGGATCAGTGTCTTTGTGGCAAATACTGTAGCAGCACCCCATGACGGCGCTTTTTAGCGAGTCGAAGCATGAATGCAACGAGCTGTCTTCGTCGTCGGACTGCATAAATGTTTGTATTTATTGTCTCCCAATGAGGATAAAAATAGAAAATTCCGTATTTCGCAGCGGGCGAATCTCGGAAAGCAAAAATGACAGGTATTTATGACACACAGAAAACATGAAATGTCAGTGTCAAAAGTTACGGTTTCGTTCGGAAGTTAATTTCTGATATTAGGGTTCTAATTAAATTTGTCTATTTGTATTGGATAACTTACACAGAACCGAGAGATATGGCATAAAAAGGGGGAGGCCTATACCCAGCAGTGGGTGTTACCGGGCTGATATGATGATGATGATTGGATTACTTTGCAAAATTAAACAAATCAATTACATATAAATCATGGTTATGTTTGGGCTAACAACTGCCTACAATATTTTTAATACTTGTAATTTTATTTATGAATCGTAGCAGGTGGCGCCCTGTAGTTTCTGCTTACCATGGGAAGAACGCGTGAGTTTATGTTACTTGCTTTTTTAAAAACTTTACTAAAATGACGACAAAGAACGAAGCATTCTTATTTTGTTTGCATTTTTATCAAAAATCGTATGGCCAAAACCTGTAATTACTTTTTACAATGATTATGAAGTATTTGAACGCACCCCTGTGATTCGTTGCGTTGTTGTCAAACTCATGTCAAACATGGTTTCAAGTGTCAAATTGTCATTTGACAAGTAGGATAAAAATATTGAAAAACCACAAAAAGTCAAAAACACGTCGACGGAGAAGTTTTCGTTAGATACGGTTATTTTTAATTAAATATGTTAAGATATAGGGGTAAAAAGAAAGTTATTGACAGGGTAAAGGAGCTGGACGCCTTTCCAAAAGTACCGGAAGAATACGTGGACAGTACACCGGTAGGCGGCACATTCTCGGTTATCGCATTTCTTATAATTATGTGGCTGATATACAGCGAAGTTAGTTACTATCTAGACAGTAATTTAGTGTTCAAATTCATGCCGGATATTGATATGGACGAAAAACTCCGAATAAACATAGATATGACTGTTGCTATGCCCTGCTCGAACATTGGGGCTGATATTCTGGATTCCACTTCACAAAGCGTATACGGTTTCGGAGAGTTACAAGAAGAGGACACATGGTTCGAGCTAACTCAGGAGCAGCAGGACGCCTTTGATGCTGTAAAATACCTAAATTCTTACCTCAGAGAAGAGTACCATTCTGTTTGGCAATTGTTATGGAAAAAAGGGCATGGGTCTGTTCGCGCCACGATACCGGCAAGGAAGACTAAGCCTAATCGTCGACCAGATGCATGCAGACTTCATGGTGTACTAACACTAAACAAAGTTGCTGGAAACTTCCATGTTACAGCAGGAAAAAGTTTACATTTACCAAGAGGACATATACATTTAAACATGTTGTTTGATGACACACCCCAAAACTTCAGTCATAGAATACACCGTCTCAGCTTTGGTAGCCCTGCTAATGGAATAATATACCCTCTAGAGGGTGATCTTAAAATCACTCAGGAAGAAAACATGCTGTTCCAATACTTTATAGAAGTGGTTCCGACTGATGTAGATACCACATTTGAAACAATCAAAACTTTTCAGTACTCTGTCAAAGAGCTTGAAAGACCAATCAGTCATTCGAAAGGATCTCACGGAGTCCCTGGTGTCTTCTTCAAATATGACATGGCTGCGTTAAAAGTCAAAGTATACCAAGAACGGGAGAATGTTTTACAATTTACTTTGAGACTGTTTTCAATCATCGGTGGCATTTATATTGTGGTTGGATTTTTGAATACTTTAGTTTTAGCCATAAGAACAAACTTTATCAAGAAAGCTGCACCTGTTGCAGCAGCGCACAAACAAGCTTACGATGCTAAGATTCGTCCGCAAACGAATCCATTGTTAGTCACACCTGACCTAAGTGTTCCCGTAGAACTAATAAGACCTTGATAGCAAATGAATGTTAGTCATAAGTATTATTATTTACCGAATTTTGTATTGTATATAGAGATTTTTATGAGAATTGTTTCACTGAAATCTAATTTGAATCTTAATTAATATTTATTGTTTTTCCCATTTTTATTGACTTCAATTATTTTACTCCACTATTAACTAAGATTGATATGATAAGTTAAGTAGACATGTTTTATGCATTGAGATTATTTGTACTGTCAGATTGGAATTTTCAAGATTTTTTTTCTTATTATGAAACTAGATCAGAATATTAATTACAATTATTGTTTTTATATTTTTTATGTATTGTTTGGTATAAAATTATGTATTTTTTATAGTATTTTTGTTTAACATTTTTACAATATTATTGTTTGATGTGCTCTTTTTTTTCTTCCTAACAATTTTATAAGACTGAAGAATGACACTCCTACAAACAATAACTTTGGAAAGAACTTCTTGTGACGTCAATTTGACTCTGAACTTTCGATTAATTCAATAAGATGCCTTTTATTACACAAATATTGCATATAGCATCTGGTTCGATAATGTTCAATAAAATAATGTTTTACATGCAGGTGTTTTTACTTGCCCTTAAATTTTAGCATGCGGGGCTAGGGGGGTTGGTAAACGGTTCTGTCGCGGTGTCTCTCTTGCTCTCGCACGCGTCGCGTATCTTGCATCGCGGCGCACGCTCCGCTTCTCTCTACTCGTTTTGTTCTCGTCGCGGCGAGCCGGGCCAGCAGCCATTCGCGCGGCGGCATCGCCCCACGACGAACGTGCTACCGCGTTCGATCAACGAAAACAGTCGAAAAGTTTCCCAACTTTTAAACGGGCCCATGATACAACACTTTTTTCTCCAGAATCAGCAGTGCGGTGAAATAAAAGTGGTCAATCTTGACGAGTGTTTGTGAAGTGCGTCTACGGTTTTTTTATGCGATTGCAATTTACCGTTTCAATTGTACTTTACTGTTTTGTTCGATAAAAAAAGCGCGTAAGTAAAGTTGCAATATTCGTCGAGAGGGCCGTATATGGTATAGTTGAATCTTGGGGTCTGGCGTCGGTGAAAGTAGACCTTTGTTAAGTTCAAAAGGACACTGGCGTGTAACTGGCTCGAAACGACACGTTTCGCCTGCAGTTTGCGAGAAGGTGAGCGGCATGAATTACCTACTTAGTAATTCTTCAGAACTACAGTTATCTTTACAACGAGAGTTTTTATCATCGTTGCATTCAAAATAGTATTTCTTTCACTTTGTAATTAGTTAGATAAGTGCCGTTATTTGACTTGATATCAGTTGGTTTAGTCTACATGTTGTTAATGAGCGTAGTTATTATTCTTTTATCACATGCGGCGGTGTTTCATTCGCATCAACCAACTTCGTAAACACAACTGCAACAAGTTTTTTTTTCGTCAGCAGTGAAACCACTCCCATTATGCCTGTTCCTTTTTCCCACATCTATGAGAACCCCTGTGGTTGTAATTGCTTCTGTTTTCAAAATCGATAGTTCATTAAGACTGGCAGCCAGCTGAACGATTTCGATGCCATTCATGCAGCGCAACTGTAGGTCAGTGCCCTATACCCTACCTGTTGACTCGGCACTCCCCGTTGAGCCGGTTCTCCTACACCAACGGCGCACTGAAAAAAACGTCAGGTTTCAACTGACATTGAATAATAAATCGATGGTTTCAACTGGTTTCGATAGAAAAACATGTTGAGTAACAGATGACTTGACGGCGTGCAAAAAAACACAGAAAAGAGGGACGACTTTAGAGGGCTGCTTCTAATTGAAATAACGTTAGTACCTACTCGGAAACCAGACTCAATTAACTTTTTTTCTTTATTTTTGGATAGGAAACCTCGGCGTTAAATTAACTTATTCTTTTATAAAATGAAAAGATAGCGAAACGTAACAGCGATCTAAATCGGTTCAACAATTCCGAAGATTATAATCTAGCGAACAAGGTTAGCAACTTTCTCTTACCGATAGATAAGCAAACGAAATTGGCACCCTTTATTATTGAAGTCATTACTGGTAAAAGAAAAAAGAAATTCGATAAACATCTCGGAGAACCTTTCGCTGTGGAATTTGGAGGCAATAGCTACTGATTTTTGAGCAATTTTGGACGATTAGATACAGCTAAACGGAAATGATAAAAGATACGATCTTTTTTACGCCAAAACAATAGTTACTGATGATAGATATCGTGTATTAATGTAAATTTAGTCAGTGGTTTGGCAAAAACAGTTATTTTCACACTAGCATGGCCAGTCAGTGCGTAATTAGTCCGAGGTTCCGAACACAATTACCACCAACTGAGTTTAATACATTATGATGGCCAGATGCTATCCAGTGATACAATATGACGGGTACCTAATTGCTTTTTAATAGCACTTTTATTGATCTGAATAATAAGCAATTATTAATCATCATTCATTCGGATTTTGCTATCGAAAATAATGATTGAAAATTGTGTTACAACGACGCAAATTCCAGCGGCAATTGATTGTCTTTGTAATTAGGGATCTATGAACTTGGAGCAAGTTTTCAACATCATTATATTGGGAAAGTAATAATACTGATTTTAGAGCCCCATCATAAACTTAATACATCTCCAAACTTGCTTATAAGAGCGTTGACTACTTGAAGAGTAGTTAAAATGTAGGGAGCACCAAAAATTCTTCAACAAATAGTTTTTGTTGATCCAAGCCACCTGCAAGACACGCTAAGTGTTGGAACGACGCTCATTTTTTATCCCAACACATGTATCAAATTCCAAGCCGTTTCTAAGCATTGATAATAGCGTTAACAAGACGCGACAAAATCAACCAGGCATTAAATAGAAATAAGATTACAGAACTACAACTATAGGTCTTTAATCAAACGTTGGAAATAAACTTTCCAATGAGATCGCAAGTACAGCTTTGTGCGAACAAATGACAGAGCAGAACTTGCATAATTTATGACTTGAAGTTGGTGTTACAATCGAACTTCAGGAAATATAAGTTTTGATTCGGAATCGAACGTAAATCCTGTCCCAGGTGTTCTACCGTTTCTACCAAAATACTAGGTATTTCTGTTAGACTTAAATGTAGTGAACACGTGATTTGAGTGTGAAGGACAATTCAATTTAAACTTTCTATTTAATATTTAGGAACTCGGCTTTCCGAACGTGTGTCAAATACAAGTGTGTTCCGCGTACGTTGAATTTGAATCCTACAATTTGGCACGAAACTCTGACTAACTTTTAATAGGCTTATTATTCATACTCGGAAACCTGACTGATATTTAAATCCTCTTTTTCATCTGGATGTTTATAATTTAGTTTACTCGCTGGTTTTTGCGGCTAAGCTTATTACGGTTGTGTTGTGTTTTTCAGTGTTCCTCCATATTTATAAAGCTCTTTATTACCTAATTTTTCACCCCAGTAACGATTAATTCCATTATCATCCCCGCCAATCATATTTGGAGACCTCAATTTATAATATTCAACCTTTTTACGTTTTTTATTATTTTAGTAAGTCTATTAAAGCGGGTTCACAGAAAGTCTCAAAGTCTCTCCCAAAGCTCATTACATTATTCAGCCTTCGTTTTACTCCAAATATTTATTTGTTTCGGCCTTGGCCCATCTCGTAGGTTCATTTGTTTACTTTTTCGACTCTATGTTGTTCTAACAGTTCAAACAAAAAGGTTCGAACTCTTTAGCACGTTCTATTTTAGAAAAAAGAAAAGAACAATATTGTCTATGGATGCAAGAATAAAAGTAAAGAGGGTTTATTTCGAGAACAGGATGCGGGCTTATGTTTTTTTCTGTAATATGATAGTGTCTTTGATACTCTGAGATAAGGATACTACACTGCTAACCGGCGCGGAGAAAGTCTGTAACCCAGTCAACTCCTTTCAATGCTATCGACATGTGGCATTACTATTTTATTCGTATCATCACGTACGACGGTCACGGAGGGGGACGTGGTGGCCGCCGTCGCCGGGGCTGGGGAATGCCCTGCCGACCAAATTAAGGCAGGCATCCTACGCCCTGGCTTCGCGGGGCTGCTGACAATTACAGTCAGCTGCCCCGTGTCGGCGGCCAAAAAGATAGAGGAGAGCCGAAGGCTCCTGGTTGGCTGGGTCTCCGCGCAGGTAAAACTGCTGGAGCCCAGGCCCCTGAGGTGCTTCCGCTGCCAAGTGGGTAACCACGCGGCATGTAGGTGCACCTCGGAGGTGGACCGCAGCGACAATTGTTTCCGCTGCGGTCAGCCCGGTCACAAGGCCGGCTCGTGCTCCGCCCCGCCGCACTGCTTCGCATGTGCGGCGGCTGGCAAGCCGGCCGATCACCGGGCAGGGGGCAAGGCCTGCGCGCCCCCCGCCAAAACCAGGAGCAGAGGTAGGCCCTCTGCCGCCGCCGTCCCCGCCGCCGCCGCAGCTCCTGCTGCCGCCGCCGCCGCCGCTGCCGCCGCCGCCGCCGCTTCTGCCGCTGCCGCCGTGGCTGCGCCCTCACAGAGGGCCCTGGAGGAGGCCGCAATGGACTCAAATTAATGGCTCCATTGCGCTTCCTCCAGGCGAAGGAGCTCCTGCTCCAGAGCATGGCGCAGTGGTTGATCAACGTCGCCGTGGTCGCCGAGCCGTACTTTGTCCCGCCCAGGAATGACTGGGTGGCGGACCTGAACGGCTCGGTGACCCTCATCTCGTCGGCCGCCGCCGGTACCCCGCCCCTCGATCGCGTCGAGAGAGGGCGTGGGATCGTCGCAGCACGGTTCGGGGAGATCGCCGTGATAGGCGTTTATTTCTCCCCGAACCGAACTCTCGCCGAGTTCCAGGACTCCCTATCGGAGCTGGGAGACGTCGTCGTCGCCTTCGGTTCCCTCCCCGCGCTCGTCCTCGGGGACTTCAATGCCAAGAATGTGGCTTGGGGTTCCCGGGTTACGGACTACACGCGGGGCAGGACGCTCGAGCGCTGGGCCCTGGCGCATGGCCTGGTCGCCGAGAACCGGGGTTCCGTCCCCACGTGCGTGCGGTGGACGGGCGAGTCGGTGGTGGACTTAACGTTCGCCAACGCCGCCCTGTCGCCGCGCGTCATCGACTGGCGCGTTGTAGAGGAGGCGGAGACCTACTCCGATCACCGGTATATCCGGTTTGATGTCTCCGCCCAGACCTCAGACGCGCCGGTCCGACGGAACCCAAGTGGTCCGCGATGGGCGCTGAAGCAGCTGGACCGGGAGCTATTCCTGGAAGCCTCGATCGTGCAGGCCTGGGTGTCACCACCGGACAGGCCTGCCGACATCAACGACGAGGCGGGGTGGTTCCAG
The DNA here is from genome assembly GCA_943136025.2 of Agrotis puta. NCBI lineage: Eukaryota > Metazoa > Arthropoda > Insecta > Lepidoptera > Noctuidae > Agrotis > Agrotis puta. Next base: position 1,226,200 of record OW964181.2, read on the forward strand.
GAGGCCATGTCGGAGATCTACGACGTGGCCATGCCCCGGGTCCGGCTAGGACGCGCCCGGCGTCAGTTGTACTGGTGGTCGCGCGAGCTAGCAGCGCTGCGCGAGGCGTGCGTTGCCGCGCGACGCCGGTACACCAGGTTCCGCAGGCGCCGCACCCGACCTCCGGATGCGGTGGCTGTAGAGACGGAGCTGCAGGATGGCTACAGGGCAGCGAAGACCGCCCTCCGCGACGAGATCTGGCGGGCCAAGGAATTGGCCCGCAAGGAGATGCTGGAGGCTCTGGACGGGGACCCATGGGGCCGGCCCTATAAGTGGGTGAGAGAGAAGCTCCGCCCCTGGGCTCCCCCGTTGACGCAGAGTCTCCAGCCTCAGTTCGTGGAGGACGTGGTGAGCGCCCTGTTCCCCTCGCGGGAGGAGCACACTCCCCCGCCCATGGCTCCGTCTCCGGCGGTGCCTGACGCTGACGCAGACGCGGACCACAGCGACGACGACGTCTACGACGCTCCGGAGGTGACCGAGGTAGACCTGAGAGTGGCGGTACAACGGCTCAAAGCCAAGAATACCGCCCCAGGACCCGACGGCTTGCCAGGAAAAGCCTGGGTCCTGGCCTCGGGGACTCTCGGGCCTCGACTGGGGGGGCTCTTTAGCGCGTGCCTGGAGAGGGGCCAGTTCCCGCTTCGTTGGAAGACGGGGAAACTGGTCCTGATCCAGAAGCCCGGGCGCCCTGCGGACTCTCCGTCCGCATTCCGGCCCATCGTGCTGCTCGACGAGGTGGGCAAGCTCTTTGAAAGAGTAATTGCAAACCGCCTCGTCGGGCACCTGAATCGGGTGGGCCCGGACCTTGCGGAGAGCCAGTTTGGCTTCCGCAGGGGGCGCTCGACGGTGGATGCCATCACGCGCGTGAGAGCCCTCACGACGGGGGATGCGGTTTCCCGGGGCAGGGTCGTCTTGGGGGTGTCTTTAGACATCTCCAATGCCTTTAACACCCTGCCCTGGAGTTGCATCAGGGAGGCACTCCGGTATCACCGGGTGCCGACCTACCTCCGTCGTATAGTCGAGGACTACCTGACGGACAGAGCCGTCATCTACCCCGGTCACCGGGGAGAGTGGAACCGGCGAGAGATGTCGTGCGGTGTTCCACAGGGATCGGTCTTGGGGCCGCTCCTGTGGAACATCGGTTACGACTGGGTGCTGCGCGGCGACCTCCCTGACGGCGTCGGCGTGATTTGTTACGCCGACGACACGCTCGTCCTGGCGAAGGGAGAGTCGCACCAGGCGGCGGCCGACGTGGCGACGCAGGCGGTAGCGACAGTCGCTAATAGGATCCGGCAGTTGGGACTCGACGTGGCGCTGCACAAAACAGAGGCCATGTGTTTTCATGGCCGTCTGAACGCGCCACGTTCAGAGTCCCACATTACGGTGGAGGGGGTTCGCATCGGCGTCGGGAGGACGATGAAGTACCTGGGACTCGTCCTCGACAGCCGGTGGAACTTCAGGGAGCATTTCCTGCATTTGGCCCCAAGGCTGAACCGGGCAGCAGCCGCTCTCAAGCGGCTCCTGCCCAATCTCGGCGGGCTAAATGCCTCCTGCCGGAGGCTGTACGCCGGTGTCGTGCGGTCCATGGCCCTCTACGGGGCCCCTGTGTGGGCCCTAAGCATCCGGACGCGACCACTCAAGCTGGTCGCATGCCAGAGGGTCATGGCTATCCGGATGATCCGGGGATACCGCACGATCGCCGGCGAATCAGCCAACCTCCTAGCAGGATTGCTGCCCTGGGATCTGGAGGCGACTGCCCTCCAGCGCGTCTATGAATGGCGCGTGGAGGCGCAGCGTCGGGGCGAATCCCCGCTGCCTCGACAAGTCGAGGCGCGGCGGGAAGAGCTCCGGCGCGATCTCAGGGCAGTATGGAGGGAGCGACTGTCGCAACCGAGGTCCGGGCACGCCGCAATCGCGGCGGTAAGACCCCTCTTTGAGGAGTGGCTGGATAGGCGTCACGGCGTCCTGACCTACCGCATGACGCAGGTCCTCACCGGACACGGAAGTTTCGGGAGGTTCCTGTGTCTGATAGGGAGGGAAGAAACGCCTGGGTGTCACCACTGCGAGGATCGTCCGGAGGACACGGTGGAGCATACGGTGCAGGACTGCCCCGCTTGGGCAGAGCACCGCCGTGTCCTCACGACGGCGATAGGCGGAGACCTCTCGCGCCCGGCATTGGTCGAGGCCATGCTGCGGGGCGAGACGGAGTGGGAAGGGAAGCGGTCGCCTCCTTCTGCGAAGCAGTCATGCTCGTGAAGGAGGAGGCGGGCCGCCTGAGGGAGAGGACAGCGTCCTCCCTCCACCCCAGCCGCAGTGGTAGACGCCCACGGCGTCGGACGTCGCAAGACGATCTCCGGCCACCGTAGGCGCGGGCATGCGGGCAGCGAGTAATGGGCGACTCGCTGTCCGACCATGGACCATGCCCGGGTCGACGGCGCGTTGTGTTCCACGCGCGCCTCAAAGAGTGTCAGCATAGTGACGGGGCCTGTAGAGGGCCAAAGCCTGCCGGGGTCGCGGGACCAAGGGATTACCGTGACCCCGGTACGTAAAGGGCTAGTGAAGGACACCGTGGATTTTAGTCAGTACAAGTCTGACAGTCCCTCCCGCCCTGCCCTGGGTGGGAGGACTCATTTGATGATTTTACCACGATAAAAAAAAAAAAAAAAAATCATCACGTACGAGGCATCGTAACGTGTTATTTTGTGTAGCTGGACCGCCATTTATAAGAATGTACAAATATGTACATGTGCAAGATAAATTATCTTCGCAGTATTTTTGCTTAGGTATTGAGTGAGCAGAATTTAAACTGAACGTTTTGTTGTCACTGGAAAGTTTTGTTTTGTTGTTACGTGTTGTTATGTTTCGACCATAACCGGTTATTTTTGGTCACTTGATGTCAACCGGTTTTGCTCAGTGACTTTTATGGCCAACTTACGGATTAACTGCTTAGCACGTGCTAAGCACCTTTAGTTGATGGGGGCGCTACATAAATAACTGTTTGTCTATTTTGCTGTATTTACGGAATAGATTATATTCTATTATTTATGTTAGGACGGTGTGTTGCCGCTGTCCCCATTGTCCCCGTCAATGGGGAGAGTGCAATTCGAAAACAAAAATAATTCCCACTGTCCCCATTGATCATTCCCCATTAATGACAGGTGATTTTGAATATAATACCTAAAATTTCCTCATATAGTTTATATATCCGTCTCTGGAACCCCATCTATCTCCAAACAATAATTCATAAAAAACGGTTCAGCAATTTTAACGTGAACTAGTACTACTTGTAGGATGGATTATTTTCTACATACTCTAAATTCATATTCTAGTCTGTCTTCTAAGGTCGCGGGACTCACGAATTACCGTGACCCCGGTACGTAAAGGGCTATTGAAGGACACTGTATTTTAGTCAGTCAAGTCTGACGAGTGACTCCCGCCCTGCCCTGGGTGGGAGGACTCATTTGATGATTTTACCACGATAAAAAAAAAGTCTGTCTTCTACATTTTTTACTTTATATTTTTAGTTTATAGTCCATCACTTTTCATTTTCTTCATAATCTCAGTAACAGTAGCAGTTTTAAAATCTTTGTTATATTTGTTACTTTCGTTCTCAGAATTACTAAGAATAATCTTGGAATCAAGCCAAGATAAGCACTACTTACTTAGATGCTCATAACTTCTTAGAAGGAGCTTGTATATTTATTTTGTTTTTAATATTTGAGAAACAAAAACGTATACAAAATATGTAAACGATAAAGATGGTGTTTTCTTTTATGTTTTATCGTTTTCTAATAAAAGTGTTTTGATTGTAGACGTTAATATTTAATTAGCTTGCTGCACATATGGGCTGAAAACATTAAATTCTTGCTTTATTTATTCACAATTCTTACTGCTAGTCCCAACTAAACCACTGCTGAGACAAGGAGTGGTCCATGATTTCCAATTTCCTCGATCCAGTGACAAAGTGGACCGCTTTTGATTGGTTTTTCCCAGCTCGTCCCGCCATCTTCTAGGACTGCCGCGACACTTTCTGCCTGTATCAGGGCCCACAGCTGATTGGCTCATTGAACACAAAATATTTTTTTAATTTTCGAACCAGTACTTCCTGAGAGCGCGTTCAACCGAACTCTTCGGCTTTCTATTATAGTAAAAACTCGTGTTAAAGAATGTCCAGATTCCTAGTAGGCCGCTGACAATTAAAGCTATAAAAAAGAAAGAAAATTTACCCCTTAATTTTTTTTGTACATATTGCTACTAAGTTTTTATTTATAGTTTGTTGTATAATTTTAGTACTGTAGAATATACCTAATAATAAATGTAAAAAAGATTAAATTCCCTTTCATTCGATCTCTACATCATATGCCAAACATTACCTAAGTACATTTAAATGTAAGCGTGGCGCTCACTCCCACAGTTACAAAAATGTAGCTTCATGAAAAACGCGTTACTTTTTATTTTGAAAACGGAATCTGGACATTTTATAATCTAAGAGTATTGATATAGCACAGTTGGTAAGTTTCTTAACGTGTATGTATAAAACCAATTAATTCCATTCTATGTACATTACAAGTGCTAGCAATACATTATTACAACAGATGTGAGTCCGGAACAATGGCTTCGATTCATAAACTGCGGAGCACGGGGCTACGTCACGAGCATGGCATTCCTGGCTGTTCAAACAAAGATCCTTTTGCAAACCACTTGGAATTCCACCTACCTAAATAAAATTATGTTGATCTAACTGTGCTCAGTATTCACTGAGTGCTGGAAGATCGATTTTTCTTATTGGAAAGATATTAAAGAAAATTTGTGAAACAATATTCATATCAAAAGCTTTTCATTGAAAGATTATCCATCGGTTCTGTAAGAATGAAACTTATCGAATTGTCAATACAATTTGTATTTTAAAGTAACTGCTGAATTGTGTGCATGCTCATCTATGTATTTAATTAATTGTTTTTCTCCATAAAACATTGATGTACTCTGTTTAATATATAAAGAATTAACGGCGTAGGAAAAACACCGTGTCAAAGTTTTCCTCTATGCTCAGACTTCATTATGAATCAAGTAATAATTTAATAAATCTTCACACACATCTTGATTTGCGATTCATTCTTCATTTCCTTGTGTCTGTAGCCTGCAATTTTAGATAATCAAGAAACCTTTTATTCCCTCTCCATCCATCTAAAGCTGCGTGTCACCGGCATCACTAAAAATAATTATATGAAAATGTGTTACTAGAGATGTGTCTGAAATTACCAATGGTATCGGTTCTTTAGTCACAGCTTCAGGTACGTTATTGGTTAGTTTAATCAATTTCCTCGCTCCATATCTGGTAAAGCAAACTTACTTTCATCGGCATCCCAAAATGATGCCATAAGCAGTCATCATGCGTTGCTAATGACATTTTTTGCCATTTTCCGCACACCAAAACGTTCCTTAAATTGCATTCTACGTACATTTTAGAAAGCTAAAGTGAAATGACGTACAAATACGTATTTATCGATTCAAAACATGTCGTGATGTTGCGTCGCGTTTGTATCGAGTGTGTGTAGTGTTATTTGCCTCGATACCGATCTTCGCATGTCAATGTTGGGATTGAATCATGCAGAACTAGGTGGCTGTGTGTTGGAGTAAATCAATTGATTTATCACCTTGTGTTGTTTTAATGTATGCGCGATTTAATAGGACTAGCCTAGAATGTGGTTGGATTAACACCTTAATATCGTTATAGCACACACTAGCACATTTAATAGCAGATCGATGACCGATTGCGGCCAGGAATCTGCTTTATGGAGCGGCCCATAACGACTTTTGATTCATAATAATCATGATGATAGTGAATTGAAGACACGAAGTGTCTGTTATTACCAGGAGACTCCAAAATGAGATTTAAATTGATAACGACATCATCAACGTATGAAATATGCAACATGGCGATAAATTCAAAACCATTCCTATTTATTGCATACATTGCCATAGCCATAGTTGTCTTTTACTTATTATAGGTACCTATTCTTTTTCTATCTGTGTAAACACTACACAAAATTCCTCTCTGAGGAATTTAGCTTCGCAATCCTAAAATATGACGCTAGCGGCAATACGTGCTTTCAAGCTCGATTTCTGTGGATCGCATCGGCGAAAATCGAGTAAATATCGTGAACACTGACAAATCGTGGAATCGAAGAATAAAAGTATGAGAATACAATATCTACACGTACCATCTGCTTTTGTACGTAGCCTTGAACGTAACTTATATACCAAAAAGTCTTAACATCTTCAAAGTTATATCCACCAACTTCGAAACCCTCTGGCGATTTTTACCAACATCTGTAGCAGCTCATTGAACTTCGTCTCTTATCCTGGTAACAGGCTTATTAAAAGAGAATATTAGCTGTAACCCTAGTAACAAGATTCTTCAATCGAACAGGTTAATTATGTCGCTAATTACGCAAAATGCGACAGAACGCTTAGTGCAGTAGTCTCGTAGACCGCATGTCATTGGTAGCACTTTGACTTCGATTTATCTTGTCAGTGTTGGTAGGTTCATACGAGCTGAAAATCTTGGCTTCCATTTCCAACCTACTACTTTTCGTAATTGAAGGGTTCTGGGGAATTATGCTGGCTTCTTCAGGTGAATGATGTCGCTGGACGCGCTGAGCCACGCGCTTCAAAGACAGTTTTCTTTGACTCCTGTAAAGTCTGATATTATCCTTTTTCCATTATGGAGACTCACGAACGTCCCCACAAAAAATCAACTATTTTGTTACGCCTTTAAAATAAAGTCTTCGTTATTCACCCTGCCAGCATTTCTCGACCTCCTGCAAGGTCTGCTTCCCTAGTACATCCAGTTCAAGGCATCAATTTCCTACGATACGAACCTTCAATTTTACGTTTAGCACACATGACTAATTTCCGCAGTTAGTTTACGTTACGCCGTCTTCCTGTGTATACGTGTTGATTTCATGGTGTTAATTAGCTTGGCGTTGCGTTGATTAATGTTTAATTATAATTAGAGATATCAAACTGAGTTTGGTGTTGTTGTCTCTATCACTTCCTTTGAGTAGTTCCTTCTTTACTTTATCGATTGGCAGTTGGGTAAGCTTCCCAATGGATTATTTATGGAAAAACCTCCATTGGCCTTTCTTTTAACTGACGATAACTAATTTTATTGATGATGGATCCCTCAATACTGTGCATTGTTTATTGTGATCCATATGCATGATGTCTTGTCCTAACTTGGCCCCACATTATTCATTCCTGGGTCACTCTTGAGGCTCACTGAAAAGATGGCTCTAAATACTGGAGATTCTGGTCGGTCTATCGTTTTCGTAAAGATAACATTACAGATACCACGTTTTTAGGATAGGTAGTCAAAACTGGAAAAGGGTTCCATTTTTTCATCACTTGGGATTATTACCGAATTATATTTATAGCTAAAGGTACTTGTCTAACAAATACCTCGAGAAGAAATGTTAATAATTTGCCAAGTTTAGTCTGATGACTCTTTTTTACAACGACCCTTTACTTAAGCATCATAAAACCCAGGCCGCCCCTCGCTTACATAAAAATCATAAGCGTAACATTCCCCCACTTGAAACCTAACTGAACCTAACATTAACATAAAAAAATGCTAGTACTCAACTTCAACCCTCATTTTACACCCTCCATTTTATTCCCCTTTTAACTCGCAAACAATTTATATGTGTACCTACCCGATTGTTATTAACAGTCTTCATAAAGAAGGTAGTTTTGAAATATCGCCCTTTGTATATCGCTATTACAAAAAGGTTCGTGAATAAATCATGGAACTTCTTTCGATAAAAGTTTTCGGATATACTCCGAAGTATTGGGAACGTTTTCATATTGATATTTGGTAGGTAGAAAAAGTTTTTCTTAGTAATATACAGGGTGTCCCAAAACTCAACGTCAAGCCGAAACGGGGTGACAGGATTGATCATAACCATCACGAGAAAAATCTGAAAAAAAATCTATCCCATGCAGTTTGAAAATTATGGGCATTTTAAGAAAAACCTAGAAATGTGATCAAACTGTACCATTTTTCGGTTATTGTGGTTATTCTTTTTTATTTTTGTTCATTTGAACTTTGGAAACGTAATCCTTAATAACATTTCTAGAATCCCAATAAAAAATAATGACACAATTGCCTCAAGTTTCCGAGAATTGAGACTATTTGTTAAACTACGAATTTAAAATTTTCTAGATTCGTCGACTTTGACAGGCCCTCCTATAAAAAAAATGTACTAGAGTGCCTTGGCAAGTGGCATTAAAAGTTGGCGCATTTAATCAGAATTCTAAAATGGTACAATACTTGTTAGTTCCATACAATAGAAAAGAGTAAAAAAATTAAAACCTCAAGTAACCCGAATTTTGCTATCACATTTTACTCAGTTAAAATGTTTTTAATTCGCACAAGCTGTAGGTAGGTTCTTAATTTTAAGACAAAATGATGAGAGAGATGGATAATGGGTATGTTTGTCATGAGTGAGCGAGACAGATAGTGACGCCACTTTTACCAAAGTGAAAAAAAGTTAGTAAAATAATTAGGTTTGTTGGACTAAAAGTCAGATAGAGAAAAAACATTTTTATTACAATAATAAATAATAAATGTTCAAATTGTTTACCATCAGCCTCAATACAAGCCCTACATCTTCTTAAAAAAGATCTACTTATAAGTCGGGCATATCTTCGAGAGTTGATCGCCTCAGCTGCTTGAGAAATGCGTTCACGCAGGTCGGCTACGTGATCAATGGGCTTTGAGTAAACTTTTTCTTTGAGAACTCCCCAATAGAAAAAATCCAGGGGATTTAAATCTGGTGAACGGGCGGGCCACAAGATAGTGCCTGAACGTCCAATCCACCTTCCCGGATATTCCTGGTCAAGGAAATCTCTTACTTGCACTGCGAAATGCGTACCCATACCCATTATCCATCTCTCTCATCATTTTGTCTTAAAATTAAGAACCTACCTAGAGCTTGTGCGAATTAAAAACATTTTAACTGAGTAAAACGTGATAGCAAAAATCGGGTTACTTGAGGTTTTAATTTTTTTACTCTTTTCTATTGTATGGAACTAACAAGTATTGTACCATTTTAGAATTCTGATTAAATGCGCCAACTTTTAATGCCACTTGCCAAGGCACTCTAGTACATTTTTTTTATAGGAGGGCCTGTCAAAGTCGACGAATCTTGAAAATTTTAAATTCGTAGTTTAACAAATAGTCTCAATTCTCGGAAACTTGAGGCAATTGTGTCATTATTTTTTATTGGGATTCTAGAAATGTTATTTAGGATTACGTTTCCAAAGTTCAAATGAACAAAAATAAAAAAGAATAACCACAATAACCGAAAAATGGTACAGTTTGATCAAATTTCTAGGTTTTTCTTAAAATGCCCATAATTTTCAAACTGCATGGGATAGATTTTTTTTCAGATTTTTCTCGTGATGGTTATGATCAATCCTGTCACCCCGTTTCGGCTTGACGTTGAGTTTTGGGACACCCTGTATAAGTAGTTTGTCTTTGTGTAAGTACTCCTTGGACGAGAATTTTCACTTTATTTACGTTTCTGTTTTTTGGAAAGCAAACAAAGACTCCAAGAACAATGTGGGTTGACTAATGTGTCTGGAAAGATTACGGTTGCTATTCTCTAAGGATACATACAGCCTTGTGTCAGCGTCGAAACACTCGAAATGCTCTAGTCTAGATCACAAGGCTGAAAATCTATTAAGCCCATTGATTACTTGGAAAAAGCCGTAAGGTACTACAAACAGCTAGTTTCAACAATTTAACTTGCATCTGACCAAGCTGATCATCAAAGATTAAGATCTTCAAGACTTCTTCAAGATCATAAACTATGTGTAACAGTGTCTAGAACTCAGTTAATAATGGACATCTCATATTGTTTAACTAGCAAAATTACCATTTTAAATGCGTTAGTATGTTAATGAATAATTTATACGAAACTAGTCTAATGTGTTAGTGGATAAAAAGTCAATTAGTTGGAAAAGTAACGTGCCTAGATTTATCGTGTCGTTAATCTCGAGACTTTTTCTCCGATGTCTTCTTGCAACGGTATTTTAGTATGATTTGGAGTTATTATGTTCTTACGATTTGGCGAAGATAGGTCAGGTTTGGTTAAAGTGGAGTCGCCAGAATCATAATTACTATGGAAACTAACTTTGACTTCTACTCTGACATCTTTGTGTGCAGCGTTGCCCTAGGGTCGAAAGTACAACAGCAACTAAAAACCGTAGTATTTCGCTGCAAACAAAGCTGTTGCTAGTTATTCTTAGAGTATAGCACTGCTGCTCTTAAACGTCGGCTAGAAGCTCGTGGCTTCTTCAGGTTTAAACGCGCTTGCTTAGGTCGGCCTATAGATAGATAACCATCCATTTTAAAATCAGTTTCCTCCTGTTTTCATATTTTTTGATAGCACTGGCTTTGATCCGCATGGACTTTCATAACTGTTCCACGGAAAAAAAAGTCTACAAAGTGGGCAACATTACCCCAGAACATGGTTTTAGCGTGGCTTTCATTCAAATCCCTTTAGCAGTTACGAGTAAAATTCTAACAGGCAGACTTACTAATAAATCTATGGATTTACAAACACCACTAACAAAGGATATTCAACAATAGTGTTGGGTACAATATCGTAATAATATTAGGTGTTATGTTTGAGCCCTATTGTTTTAACACTAACTAATAAAGCAAGTCATGTTTACATGGTTCCAGTCAAGTGTTATGCAGTAATGGCGCCGAGGATGCAATTGTTCAACTCTTTGTCAATGACGGGAATGGAGTGGACTCTTGATTTATGTATTATTGTTAGGTGAATGAGTGGAAGTGGACTAGACGTTGTGTATACGGTGGTAAAGTTTATGCAAATGCCGTCTTTGTTGGACTTCGTTGTAGGTATTTCATATGATGACTTGTCTGTTATTACACCTTTGAGAAGATATCATATAATCCATTCACTGCTTCACCATTTTGTCGGATTAGTCTGTTGTGTCATCAATAATTATCATTGTTGTGTTACATGAGGTCCCACAACAGGATTTTTCTTTCATTCAGTGTCAGCCACCACATAATCGTTTACTTCGTTTTCGTTGATATCATTGGTTACATAATTCATCTATCTCTTCTTTGTTCCTTCTTTCTCTCTTCATCTGTCAACATATCATATCCACCAGTTTGCATTAAGCACATCTTCTCTCATAATGCGTACAGCAAAAGAGTGAAACTCGCTACCTGAGGTTGTGTTTCCGAAAAACAACCCTAATCTCTTGAAAGTTAGAGTGAAGAGGCTTCTCCAGGTTAAGGATAGGGTCTCGCTCCATCGTAGGCTTCATCTCTGTCATCTTTGATCTAGACTAGAGTGAAGAGCAAATAAAAAAAAAACACGGTATCCAGTATTGTCCCTTTCTTTTTGAAATCCATCCAAAGGTTATCTTGAAAAGATCGCTTTTCAGGATAAACCCATAAAAAGAGTATTCTATCTATCTATCCATTGTTTGTCAGTCTCCTTGATTCGCCAATTCTGCATAAATGTCCAATCAACGAAACAGTAGTCAACAAAATAACAGATAATGTCAACCTTGGAAAACCATGCTTCTTATCTGAGAAGTATTTAAGCTAGAATAAGTCTTGTTCAAATACAAGCAGTTTTTTTAGTATTGGATTTCGTGGGAAAACGGAAAACCATTGTTCTCTGTATGTGCCTACTATTTTATCTGTGATTGGGCTGCGAGCTCCAGATTCTGACAATAGGCTATTTAGGTCGATTGGTCGTCAAAAACATGAGTAATATCTAAGAGTGGACTATTTCGAACACACAGGTTCGATAGCAATGTTAATAGGGTGATTTAGGTGGCAACCAAAATGGGAACACATTAACCGGTAGTAACTTTAGGTTGTCATCTGTCTTGGACTGACATTAGCTACGAAAAATCTATGAGACTCCTGTTGAAAGTTGTTTTTGAAATAAGAGGCGATTTAAAAGCGTATGTCATTAATCTTCCTAGAAAACTGAGGTTCTAGCATGACTTTTTACCCGACTACGGCAAAACCAAAAGGAGGGTTATGATTTTGACCGGTATGCATGTATGTTTGTTTGTTTGTTCCCTCATAACTTATAAACTACTTATTATTACTTGACAAATGAGGTGTTAGAAGCGTCTCAGTTGTCCACTGGTTATAGGGTAGGCGACGTGTCACCAAATCCAGTATGGCGCCTTCTAGGGGATGTAAAGTCGTAAATGAAAAAAAATAGTTGTCCACTGGTTATAGGGTAGGCGACGTGTCACCAAATCCAGTATGGCGCCTTCTAGGGGATGTAAAGTCGTAAATGAAAAAAAATAATATAAATATACATGATATAGCTTTAACTAGCTAACTTGCTGTTTCTAACGGTGTCAACATGGGTATCAAACGTTAAATCTTAAATTCACAACTTAAAAACTATACATAATATATAACATAAATTACTTGTTTTTTTTTCTGGGTAAGCTTACTCCATTGTTAACTTTGTTTCTGTCACCTTTAATCTAGACTACAGTCAAGATCGAACCAAACTCAAATAATAAAAAAAAAACTTTTGTCATTATGCTACTAATCTTTAATTAAACGTTTCTTTGTTCAATATCTTTTTGTCTAACTACAAAGATGGTTTGCGTATTTAATTCATATTCTCAATGTTGTAACAAAGTACGTATTGTTCTTTGAAAACTTGTAATATATTATGAAATGACCCAGTTACCATGTTAATTAGTTTTAATTAACTTTTCAACGTGAAGGTCACACTGTCTGGCATTTTGAATCAGTTAAACAGATTTTATTATAATACATCGTTTTTAAAGAAAAAACAAAATAATTAAGTATAGTTTCCAAATTTATTATAGTTTTATGTTCGTAGGTAATTTAAGACGAATCATTTTATTGTTTAAAGCTTATTGAAAAATCTTTAAATAAAGTACTGAAAAAAACTGACGTAAAAAACCTTTTATTCGAGTGAAGTAGTTTCATAAGTAGAAAAATCCTAACCTTTTAAATAAATAAAAGTTAACACATTTCACTTCACTAAATATCCCAATAACTTATCATACCAAGTAATCAATAATTTATAGACCCTTCATATTCTCTGAAGTTTTCCTGAAAGAACGAAGGAAATTGAGATCCTTTTCAGAATCAATCTAGCTCCCAAAACATGTCACTATAGAGGCTAGGCCCTAAATTTATTTGCGGGTCCAAAGAGCTTTTCGTGTATTCAGTTCAGTATTGGCATTTACTTACCAATAAATAGAGCCTTCTTATTGGCCATTTGTGTTGATGTGTGTCCTAGTTTGGAGAAAAAGTGGTAAACAAGTACTGAATGGTTTTTGGGTGATCCAATTTGGATGTATAGAGAGATCTTGGGAATATTAAGTCGATGATTGTTCGTTCTAACGACACGTTCACTACCTTGCCGATGTAAAGCCTTTGTCAAACTGACAGGCGATAGCGAACCGGACCGAGTCCGAAGCGATACGAGACGTCAAACTGGGTGCAGCGAACCAAGGCGTGACAGTTGTATTAGCTGACTTTTTATGAAAGACGTCAAACAGAGGAAATACGCCTTCGACACGTCTTCGCATCAGTTCGGGCACGCTATCGGATAGCTTTCGCTTTTCCATGTGACTGGATTCAAACAATTCCATACATTACAAATAAAAACGCTTCGCTTCGTATTCGCTACGCCTGTCTGTTTGACAAAGGCTTAAGCGTGACAAGCGGGGCGGCCAACGGTAGTATCAAATGGATAGAAATGTTTGACACACGCCACGAGACGCTGCCAAAGGCGAATTCGTGTAGGTACTTATAAAGTAACTGATGTCTTATTCGCGCCGCCCGCCGCTAGACCAAAGTCGTGAACGGGGCGATGAAGGATTGAATTAGAACTCTCTAAATTATAAATTCGTTTAAGAGTTTCCAGATTTATTGTAGAGTGACAAAATTTTGTATAGCTACTGATTTGATTGACCTTGAACACCTGTTAAGGGTATTAGTTCGGATGCCGTAAAGTCTGACAACTAGTCTCACCGATGCGGAGACAGCAAGAGTTGCTACCATCTGATGGCTGACTCTACTACCTCGCGCGCGTATTGGTCAAAACAGATTACGCGCGCTATTTCATTTAACCAATCCACTTCCAGTTTCGTAACATTTCACGAAATTACTTCCACAGAAGCGATAAAAATGACATAACACATCAAAAATCAAAACACAGTGGTGAAATCTAACACGGCAAAAGTACAGCCTTCATTTATTTTTCCTAAACAATCATAGACCAGACACCATTTTGTAAAGCAAGCAACACTAATAGCTGACACCGCCATTACTTTAAACTAACATGAAATACTCGTGAGTTGTGTGGGTAGTAAGATAACCATTGTACGCCATTGTCCAATCGATAGTTTAACCAAATCGTTCAAGCAATCGGCTGGTATTTTGTTTAAGGTGGTTGCACATTTATACTAAATAGTTTTTATACTTTCAAATTTGTGTAGGGAGTAAAGAAATTGTCATTTACAAGACTGCTTGAAGATTTTCTTTAAACATGTATATTTTTTTACATGGTAAAATCATCGAATGAGTTCTCTCACAAAGGCAGGACGGGAGGGACTGTCAGGCTTCTGTGTCCTTCAATAGCCACGGTTACCTGATAGTCCCGCGACCCGGGTAGTCTTTGGCCCCCTAAGGTGGCCCCGACATGTTGCTAACAGCTCTTCGAGGCTTCCGTCCACCCGGGCATGGTCCATGATCGAACAGCGAGTCGAGTTACATCATGTGCATTATTTTTTTTAAAAAAAACCTTGCCTCACACAAGGAATGTCTGTTTTGAATCGTATCTTCGTTGTCATTTCTACTCCGGTCTAGGTCTGAGCAAAGGCTTCCCAATGCGTCTCTACGTTAACCGGTCTTACGGTGTCTCCCGCATCCAATGGATTCTCACGGCCATCACAAGGTTATCGGCCTACCTTGTGGGAAGCCGTACAAGTTCAACGCTGCACCTTCCGGTACGCGGTCGCCTCTTTAGAATCTTTCGGCTCCATCATCCGTTCTGAAAGAAAGAACATTACATAAAATCTGGGGGCACGGCAGTGCCCCAGCCAAGTCTCGAGCAAAACGGGCACGGCCGTACCATCTTTTCTCGATGCGATTCGCGGCTGTTTCGCCCCCCCTATATCTTCGACGTGGACAAAGCTAGGAGTTTAGGTTTTCGGTGAATAATAGTAGGCATTAGAACAAGCTTAAGTTCGAAATTACATGCCAATTGAATTAATAGTTTAGGAGTTACGGTCGATCAAAGTTACACCATTTTGTCACTCACTGACTCACTGACTCACTGACTCACTGACTCACTGACCGATCATCAAAAATCTAAGGTACTTCTAGCAGACTTAGAAACTTCAAATTTTGCACCAAGATAGGTCATTAGCCACATATAAAGGAAAAATTATAAAAACATTAAAAAATAATATACCATAGAAAACAATTTTATATTTGCGGTTTGGCAAGAACATTATGTATGGATTTTGACTGCATTGTTAACTTTGTTCGTTGTTTAAGTATTCAATTGGATGAATAAATACATAGAATAGAAAAGAATAATATAAATGTAATACATAGACTATAATTAATTAATACATAAAGTTCATAATTCATTAAATTAATAAAGCTAAAACTCCATTATATTGCGATAAATTTCGATTGTATGCGCGCTCGATAAATGGCGTTGTACCTGTCTGAATCGCGCTATGGTTTCGTTACCGAGCGCAGTATAAGTAGTACTTTAAAATAATTCGATAATTTTTATTTGATAGCGCCATCTACCTATGAAAAACCATTTCGAAACTAAAAAAATATTGTAGCTATATTCGGAGAACTTAAGTTAGCCGGATTAGATAGTAGATTTATTATTGTTATTGAAACAGTTATTTAGGCAAATAGTTTATTAAACACTTACAAAAAATAAATGAGATCCCACCAAAAACATTAAATGTAAAAAAATGCCAAGTCTCTCGATGCAGTCTTTCCATCGTAAAAAGTTTTGAGATGTCATAGAAGCCAAGTCCTATTCAAATTATTTTGTAGTTATAAATCAACATTTAGTAATTGTATCAATAGTTTTCTTTATATTATAATTATAGTGACTTGGCAATGAGCACAAGAAGAAACAAAACGGCATATTTGGAGTTGAAAGTCACACACCGCATGCGTAAACATTAATATCACAAAATTAATTTTCTTTTGGTTTATCCGTGTCGTCCCAACCGAATTTCGGCAACGGCACTCAGTCTCATCCAAGACTAGTAAACTGCGCAGGACATAAATTATAATGCATAAGTGTGTACGCAAACACTAGTGTTAGTGTACTCTCGGTTCATTTACTTTCATAAAGCGATGGCCCGTAAGGTATTTTTTATTATTGTATTGGAGCATGTAGTCGGTAGTGGCCATCATGATCCACACGTAACAAATAATCTGATCACAGGTCTCGTCAGTAACATTTGCACATAATTCCAGGCAGCAAGCAGCTTTTAATTGGTGCTCATTGCCAAGTCACTATAATTATAATATAAAGAAAACTATTGATACAATTACTAAATGTTGATTTATAACTACAAAATAATTTGAATAGGACTTGGCTTCTATGACATCTCAAAACTTTTTACGATGGAAAGACTGCATCGAGAGACTTGGCATTTTTTTACATTTAATGTTTTTGGTGGGATAGCAGTGACTGCGACAGACCACATATTATGGTTTTATGCAGATAACTTTTCTGGTCACCCAATTCTGTGCAAAGTGCTTAATACAATTTTTTTTTCCGTGTTTGGCGCTCTCATTGGTTCAGATTCCTCACGACCTTGGAGCAGGCCAATAAAATCGTCAAACGCAGTTAAATGTTACTATCAAGTCTTCTTAAAAAAAAACTCGCATTAGGCACACTGAAGGAAGAATACCTATTTGATGGTTCACGTGAACAACAAGACACATGGGATCATTTGCAAAGGATCTCCAGAAAAGAAACATGTCCTTTAGTCCTAGTAAAAGCTGAATCTCTTGAGAATCTCTCTATATATCATTAATGTCTCTGATGGAATTAAACTCTAAGCAGTTTTCCTATCGCAGTTGTGTGTTCTCATCCTAACCCATAGCCGTGTCGGATTTTGTCGTCAATTAGTTTAAACTACACTCCGGTAATGACTACCGTTAAAGGCCAGTAATTGCTTACTGATAATCTTCCTTCACCAGCGTTTTGTTGTGTCCTATTTAGCGGACATGTTTTTTTTCTAGAGTTGAAAGAGTCTCCATTGTGTCTTGTTGCTGTGTCGTACATACATGTATAAAGTGACAACTCCTTCTGTATTTGGGGGCATACATGTGTCGCATTTCTGTCATTATGAAAACCAGTTTTTCTGATACTTTAAATGTGTTTTTTTATGTAACACATTGTAAACACGATAACGTGAACAGTCATGTATTTTTTTATGTTCACTTGATTTGCTCTTGACCTTAGTCTACGTCAGGAATGACTAAGACAAGGTCGACGATGGAGCGAGCTTACCCAGAAGAAGCCTGTTCACTCTAACTTTGAAGATATTAGGGTTCTATGCGTTCGGAAAAACAGTCGGAGGCAGAGAGTTCCAATATGAAATCAAATATTAAATTTGACTGTTACGAAGATTTTTATTTGTTCGCAAGTTGCTATAGTTGATCGAAGTATTGCACCGTTAAACTGATTGTTATGAATTATCACATTGCTAATTAAAGATCTATTATAGTTGGAGTTAGAAGGAGGTCACAGCAAATCTGGTCTTTTTTTAAGCATACGTCTTCAGTGACTGTCTTTTGCTCCATCTCAAAATCTGAATATAAAATTAAAGCCTTAGTCTCACCCATTATTTTAATATGTAATATGCACATTACATTAAGTTATTCTGTGTGTGAGTCAGAATGTCCTCAGACATGCACATATTCATACGGAGCGCTTGAATATTATGTGTGCTCTATGCTAATATGTTCAGTTGCGTTCACTTTGTTAGTCTTTAGATAAAATGAAGGTAGGTGACGACTTGTGCTCTTGAAATGTGTCTTGTTTTAATTTTTACTAATGTTGGATGCTCGGTTTTTTCTTTTTGTCTGTTGGTCTTTTTTTTGTCTTCTGTCTGTGGTTTCTTTGTCTCAGGTCCTCTTGTTTCAGCAATTATTATCCCACTCCTGCGCAAACACTTCTAAAAATCCTTTTACTTCTCTCGATGGTGTGCTTCTTCTCGCCAATTTGGTGTATTGATTCCTTTATTTTTCAGGTTAAGTACTTCAGTCGTTGATAAATCCTTTTTTTCCTGAATAACACCAGAAGGATAAACATACCAATAATCAGATAGTTGCATATCATTTTGTTGAGACTCGCGTAGACCGCGATAAAATGGCACAAAGGAAAGGAGGCCTCTACTACAGTCGGCAAGAATGAAATAGGGTTACCAAACTTACTAATAATGATGCCAGATTGCCAAAATCAACCAGCGATAAGTTGCATATCATCCACTATTTTCATCACCATCCCAAAATCAACAATATAATTGAAACATTTAGTGTTCCAAAGAGACTCTCGTAATCTTTAAATTACATCTAAAATATCTTCAGTTCGGGTTTTGTCATCCAAATCTTCATTTCATAAAGTTTTGTAATCCTTAATACATTGTTTATTGTCTACTAAACCATTCTTCACGGTTCGTTTAACCGAATCAACGAACAAGTTAATATTTTATTTGTTACATTCAACATTGTTTTTTATATAACTGTTACGATTTTTCATGACGGTGAGCAGACGAAACGATGTAACAAATTTTTAATGAACGTAGGTATTAAAATTCCTTTCGACGGAAGTAAGACGTAATTTTGTTCAACAGAGAAGTTGGATCAGTTAATTATTTGTCTTCTTCTGTTTCTTCCCTAAGATGTTTACCAACGCATAAATGATGACCAGCAGCTTCAAATACAGCCCTATTCTTTGCGAAATGAAATAATCCAGCACAATGCAGTTCAGCAGCTTAAATTACGTGTTTTAATCTATCCCACTAGGTCGAGAGTTAATTTCCTTACCACCTCATCATCATCTATTAGCGCTTCGTCCGTGTAACTTGGAGTTGGCGTAAAATAACTTTTTTTCCATTCCCCGTGCTATCTATTAACCTATTGATCCTCTTCTCTATTCTTTCCTTGTGGACAACAGCCAAGATCAAGAACATCAACTTGTTGCACGTTTACGTTCTGTATGACCTTGACTCCTTAACACAGTAATGGCTTTGTGGCTGCCGCACCTATTCGGAGTTCTGAAGGTGTAGTAGTTTATTTTTTACAGCCTTACTTTGATGACATCTCCATTCGAATGGTCATCGTCTCAATGACGTTACCGTTCCTAATCACGCAGCTAATGATTTTCAATGGTCGGTTTTTTTTTTCGTGGTAAAATCATCAAATGAGTCCTCCCAGGGCAGGGCGGGACGGACTGTCAGACTTGACTGACTAAAATCCACGGTGTCCTTCAGTAGCCCTTTAAGTACCGGGGTCACGGTCATTCGTAAGTCCCTCTACAGGCCCCGTCACTTCAATGGTAGGATTATGATTTCTTTTCCAAATCAACAGTGTCACCTTTACATTTAGGGGAGGTAAGCCTAAGACGGGTAGCCTGCTAAAACGGGTATTCATTTTAAATTATGAATTAGAATGTGAAGATTTATAAAGTGTGCGTTTAGAACACGTCGCCTCTACCTATGAGGAGCTGCGTCCTGCACGCATGCATTCTTACTAGCAAGAACGACGCGTAAAATAACATGCATACCCGTTTTAGGCGGGCTACCCGTCTTGGGCTAACCACCCCTACTTTAGCAAAAAAGGCTTTAACCGTGTCTAGAGTCCCATCTATCTCTGGTTCAGTAGTTTAGGCGTGAAAGCGTAACAAACAAATAAACAGACTTAGTAACGCATTTACCTATAATATTAGTTTGGAAGTTAAGTTTCGAGTTATTGGACTCTTATTTCAGCTAAGCGTTGCAAACATTTCTATATTATTTGCCAATTCATGAACATTTTATACGCTCCTTATTTTCCAATACCTCTTGAAATCTTTAAATCCTACAAAGAGTCGTGTATAGCCATAAGGACGCCACAATTCTACATTGTTTCACACTCTGTTATCCGGGGCAGTGTCTTGATCTGATCCGCATCGGACGAACCGCAAATCTTTCAATAATGTCGGATCAGTGGTATGTTTGAAGTTTTTTTCCTTTTCCTTGTTTTGTTTGCTTTGAAGGATGTTGTGTATTGAGATTGTAAATAAAAGGCTCTCGATTTGTGGAAGATTTGTTGTAGGTTAAAAGCAATTGACCTTATTCATACTGTTGACTACAGATCGAAAATTAGAATGTTATTATTTCATTATTTATTATAGAATCTTATAGTAAATTGCCGATTTACCTTTGTCCATTTCCTGACATCAAACATCCCAATGATATTTTAAATACTTTATTAGAAGCAAGTATCTGAAAAACATTAAAGAGTTACCGATTCAATATGCGTCCTTCGTACGCATATCCGTTCCAAGTCTTATTTTTAGTCACAAAAATCATTTATCCTTGTTGATTTAGCGATCGCAAGCGTAACTGCTGAGGTCTCGGATTCTATTGATATTTTTGGGTTTATATGAATAAGATAAGAATTTTCGTGAAAAGAGTCAAAGAGTTTGCATTTGCGACCATTTGAGGACGATAGGCTCCGCCGGCGGACGGAGAAATTTGATGAAAGATGGACTAGGAAATGACGCTGTGAAGCTTTTTTTTTTCGTGGTAAAATCATCAAATGAGTCCTCCCACCCACCCAGGGCAGGGCGGGAGGGACTGTCAGACTCGTACTGACTAAAATCAACGGTGTCCTTCGATCACGGTAATCCGTACAGTCCCGCGACCAAGCTGTGAAGCTTAAGATAATTTCAGATTGTCCATACCCTGCTCATGTAATGCTGTATTTCTACACGTAGCATACCCACTTTCAAGTTTACAGCATAATTCACAGCACGCGCCACTCGTTATTAGTAAACGTTACCAATACATACTCAGTAACTGGAGCAAGAACATCATGAATCTACTTCACACAGTTTCCATATAAAATCAAATAAAAATTCCTAATATATCACATAAGACTGAGCTAATTTTCACCTATTTGATATATTTACTGGCTGGATCTCTAATATGTTGGCTAATCGTATCGTGATGGTGTGGTAAGCGTGCTATCACGCACTGATGTGTACCTACTAGTGATGAAAGTCATTTTCTTATCGCTTTGGGGAATTATAAGTGAGTCTATGAAATGTGGGTAGTTTTGTTGTTATGTCATGTAGTGCGGTAACAGTTTTTCGAACTCGTTTTGAAATGATTTTGACAGTTCTTGGGGGTTCTTTAGTTTCTTTCTGATTATTTTTTTTATATTTTTAACATTTCTGTCGGTCGATTTCCTTAATAATTAAATATACATAAGGTGTTAAGACTTATCGGGGTCATAAGGTTATCTTAAATGAAAAACGAATGAAAGATGATCACCCCTAAAATTAATTCGCAGTTCACAACTCATCATTTCCAAATCTTATTTCCATCTTACAAACATACTTACTTGTTTTTTGCATATCCAATACTGTTCTACTGCTGTGCAAAGGCCACTCCCAAGTTTTTAGGAAAGCTCTTGTACTACCCCAAAACCAAATCGAAAATGGGCATAACAATATACGAACGGGCGTGCATACTGGACTTAAAAATAATATACAAATGATTCAGCTCTTTCAGGTAGGTTCCAGGGCAAAATTGGGTGTCCATCAATCAAAGCGAATTTCAGAAGTAGAAGCTCAAAAGTCTGACCAGTTTTTCACCAAGGGTACATTACCCAGTTACTGGCTTGTGGAAGTCAGAAAGGCAGTCGCTGCATGTCAAATACTAAAATTCAGCTGCATTTGTTTTGCCTAGAAACCGACCGCATCAAAGTTGGGAAAAGGCTACGCAGGTGATGACACACCTAATTTATTGAATACAGTCGCTTCTAACAATAAACTTTCAACAGTTAATTAACCAACAATAACACTTAATCTACCAATGACATAATACTACCATCAATACAACTTACTAAATACACGTACCATTAGAAATTAGCCGAGTTTCCCCACACTCCACACAACACGGTCACTGGTCGCGGTCCACTAGCGCCACTGTTTTATATCGCATCATTGTCGGTGATAGCTGATTCATATTAATTTGTCGTCGCGTCGCTAGGCCAGAGTAACGAGAAACCAACAGAAGGGCAATTTGGTTTTCTAAATAAAGAGCCAAAGAAATAATGTCAAGAGAAATCTTGCTCTGGTCGATGGTATACGTTTTTCTCTTCCATTCTTCCCTGTCAGCCTTGACGATATAGTTTACTCCAATTTCTTTCATTTCAAAAACAATTTTACGTATCGTGTGTAAATCGTAGGGGCTC
Organism: Agrotis puta; assembly: GCA_943136025.2. Classification (NCBI taxonomy): domain Eukaryota; kingdom Metazoa; phylum Arthropoda; class Insecta; order Lepidoptera; family Noctuidae; genus Agrotis; species Agrotis puta. The sequence goes on from OW964181.2 coordinate 1,248,818, forward strand.
TAAGACCTAGTCATGGTTTCAGTTTAAAAAATTTCAAACATAGTTTTTAATCTAATCTAACGTTGTGACCTATCCTTTAAATCTTCAATAATGATGCTCACCATCGCAGTAAGCTTTGAAATTACAATTTCTATTTCGGTGGATAGATTCATAAATCACAAACTTTTTATCACTATTAAGTTGTCCAATGTCTTCATCAAAGCTCTTTGAAACATTAATTTTCAAATTTGAATCATGATGGAGAAAAACATGCTTAGCGTATATGATAGAATTTTAATCCATACAAGAGCAGGTACTCGTACTACAAATGCAACAATACAACTCTCTATCTTGCTCAAGCACAAATCTTCTAAATCGTAAAACAACAGTAAACAAGCACCTGCCATATTCTTTATCTCAAACGTATCTACTAAATTTTATACTGTACCCATAATTTCATTCACGGTGACACCCAGATGCATGTTTACTCGCAGTGGATATTCTGCAGCAATCCATTGCGATGTCACACTACGCTACAAGACTTGCTATAAACATCATGTTGCCGAGGAATTTATTTCCTTTTCTAGATCGCAGATAAAAACAGCATCTGTTTGTTGTTAGTCAGGTGTAAGTAATGTCTACTTTGAAGGAATCGTGCGTAGAATGTTGTGAATTAGCAATTTTAGTTTTTAGCTAGTCATCAATGTGTATCGTTGGATTTGCGTTTTTAATGTTCTAATGGAGATTAATATCGGATTGGTATTTAGTATTCTTTCGCTTCATTGCTGATGTTGTGATTACTATCTCAATTTGAGTCCAATTCTTATTGATATTTATGCTATTTCAAAACATCTGCTGGCTCTGCTGTATAGTTTTAACCTTGTGTTGTCGATGTGGGAGAACGAAATGACCTATTAGGAACAAATATATATAAATACTTACGTGCTTTAATTCATCGTTGTTCATTTCTTCCGTCACAGTAAACTTTACTAGTTTTCTTGAAACTTCTACTATTGTTATATTGACCTAAATTGGTATTCTCTATTACATAAATCTCCCTTCCTGTATCACAACAATCCTCTGTCCAATCTTTCTTACCTCAAGGAAACTAAACTATACCACCATACTCAAAAAATACCTCTTCATCTATCCTCCTAGCAACAGTCCCAATGAATCATATCTTAAAAAATAAAACAGTTCCTTATTCCCGTCTCAATCCCGGCATCATATCCAAGGCTTTCCCGGGAAGTCCGTGCGTCATACATGTACCTATATGGCTTCCATCGGTTCTAAGAAATCCCGGGGTGTGAGTCATTCGGTTTTATGACCAAGTTATGGCCACTAGCAGTTCAAGGCTCCGTGCGGTTCATTTCGGTGAAATTGGATTCTGTAGATGTTGAGATTTTGTGCAGCTTCGTACTTTGTAATGGGATTTTGAACTTTATTACATCTATCAGTCTCTATAAATAGAACAGGAAGATATTATAGATATTCTTAACAATAATTTACACCTTAAGAGGCTCTCATTGTGCGGATGGCTAAAGGGCTTGATGTAGAAAGCAGCACTTTAGGGCACAGCGCGCATAGTGAGGAGGTTCCTCTCTCTGGAGCCCTAACCACCGGCAGCGTGGACTCTGTTCCTGATGCTGGTGGGCCACAATATTTTATATTATTAAATGTTTATGATATAACAAATGAATATGTTTTTGATTTAACATATTCATTTCCATTTTTAAATAATTAATTGAAAAATAATAATAACGAACATAATTCTCTAATGTGAGGAAAGAAATACTCCTTATACTGTTTTATAATAATTATGAAAAAGAAACTCATAAAAAGACTACTAATCTAAACATGATCTAATTCCTCCATTCATCTCACAAGCTGATGATTCTGTGGCTACATGAGATAAGGGCCTTATACTGGCTTAAAGTCCCCCTTATCTTTGACCTTGACTTTGATGTCGTAAATTATTTTAATCGTTTTAATGCACGCTTCATCATTTGTGGGACAATAGGATTTTTGATATCGCAGATATTTTTATAGGCGTATAAATCATGTTTTATTTAGTACATTGAAATAGATGGTAGAATAAAAAAAAATTGATAGTTTTGAAAATTTGTCGACACGAAACCTATGTTCGATAAACCAAATTTTGGTGTTTCTTCAGAAAAGACCCTTCGGTCTCTTCAGTAATACCTGCGGTATTCTTAGCATACAAGATATCAACAAGAAAGAAACCTTTTTTTTTATTTTTAACGTGGTAAAATCATCAAATGAGTCCTCCCACCCAGGGCAGAGCGGGAGGGACTGTCAGATTCGTACTGACTAAAATCCACGGTGTCCTTCACGAGCCCTTTACGTACCGGGGTCACGGTAATGGGTGAGTCCCGCGACCCGGCTTTGGCCCTCCCCGTCATTTTGCTGACACTCTTTGAGGCGCGCGTGGAACACAACGCGCCGTCGACCCGGGCATGGTCCAAGGTCGGACAGAGAGTTGCACATTACTCCCTCCGCCCACATGCCCGCGCCTACGGTGGTCGGAGATCGTCTGCCGAAGAGAGAAACCTTAACAAAGGACCTTGAAAATAATGTCTGCTGTTAAGTTAAACGTGATGACTTTTAAAACAACTTAGGCCCGTATTGCAGAACTTCCCTCAAGACTCAAACTTTACTTAAAACTGGTTTCACCCAATTTAATGGCTTGTATTTAGTATTTTATTTATTTATTGTGTTTTGGTGGCTTACAGAGAGACGTTCTGTAATACGGGACTTTTGTTTTTATCGTGGTAAAATCATCAAATGAGTCCTCCGGGACTTGAAACTCCATATCATCATCTTCCTGACCTTATGCTGTTCTATTCTATTTATTTATTTATTTATTTATTAGGGACAAAAAACAGTTACATGCTACAAAATACAGGGAAATACTTAAGCTAGGATTTGTCAAACATGCAACCCACACCATTGTCCACGTACTTACTAAAAATTAAATGAAGTTAAATAAAATAAAAAAGAAAAGAAACAAAAGAAACGTGGTCAAAATAGTGCTGATATTGGCATAGTTCAGAGTTAATTCCTTAATTACCTACCTATTCTGTAGACAAAATATCCAGTGTCATTTTCTTAAACACATGCTTGGATAGATAAAATATGTCTAGGTTCATAAAATGTGTGTTGTATGTATCAACAAGACGGCGAAGAGGTGCTCGTTCCCCAGCATTAGTCCGGCACATATCAGTGTGGAACAACTGAGGCACGCGCACCCCCCTTAAGATAACACTTCTGGGCACCCTATAACACAACTTATTCGTAAGTTCGACACAATCGAATTTGTTGTTACAAATGCTGTGTAGGGTCATGACATCAAGTAATAAACGCCTGGACCTTAAGTCTAGAACTCCGTACCGTTTCAATAGCAGCGCATATGGGACTTTTGACTGGAAGCACTTATAGTTCATGGACCGTAGGAACTTTTTCTGCACCATTTCAATTCTAGCACCGTATTTGTCATAGAAGGGGTTCCAGATCGGAACGGCGTACTCTAGCTGCGATCGTACCAAAGTCTTATAAAGCAGAAGGAAAGTAGAGGGTCGCACAAAGTCACGCGAAGATCTCATGACAAAACCATACATCTGGTACGCCTTATTTATTATGTTGTCAACGTGGATGTCGAAATGCAAACTGGCATCCAATGTAACACCTAGATCACGGACGGAACCCACTTTATTTAAACTTTCGTTGTTTATGGAATAATTAAAATTAATTTTATTTTTATTCTTAGTAAAAGTGATGGCAAGACATTTTGGTAAACTGAGGAAGAGTTTATTATTGCAACAATATGTGTATAATCTATCTAGGTCTTCTTGAAGAAGCCAACAGTCTTGTATATTCTTGCATGATCTATAGACTTTTATGTCGTCGGCATACATTAAGAAATTAGAGTTGACAAAACAGTTTTTAACATCATTGATGAATATTATGAAGAGCAGAGGGCCCAAAATGGATCCCTGTGGAACACCAGAAGTAACAACTATAGGGTCCGATTCATAACCATTAACTGCCACTGTTTGCACCCTCATAAAAACATATGAAACAAACCATCTAAGTAAATTACCACGTATTCCATTAAATGCAATCTTCTCCAAAAGCAGTACATGATCCACCTTGTCAAAGGCCTTCTGAAAGTCTGTGTACACCGAGTCCACTTGGACTCGTTGATCCAGATTTTCAAAGAGATTGTTGGTATATGTCAGCAGATTTGTCATTGTAGACCGCTGTTTAACAAATCCGTGTTGTTCCGGTACAATAAGCCGATGGATATGAGGATAAATAGCATCGTGCACAAGACGTTCAAAGACCTTGGACAAGGTGGAGAGGATTGAAATAGGGCGGTAATTTTCTACATTGCTTTTGTCACCTGTCTTATAAACCGGGGTAATGAATGCCCGTTTCCAAATATCTGGAAAAACACCCTCCCGCAGACATTTATTAAATAATATATGTAAAGCAGTGCACAAGCTATCAGATGTTTTTAAGAAAAAGTTGGGTGGAAGACCATCGGGGCCTGCTCCTTTAGAAGAGTCTAAAGATTTTAGTACAGAGGAAATAGCTGTAGGAGATAGGTATATTTCAGATAAACAAGATGAGTTTTCTGCATAGTGATTAGATGGTTGCCAATTACTAGGGTCCAGGTTTGAAGGTTCATATACGGAAGAGAAGAAAGAAGAGAACAAATTACAAATTCCCGTGGCATCACCAGAGGAAATATTTTTAAAATACATACAAGCTGGATAGTTGGCTTTTCTATTGCGTGATGAGACGTAAGACCAGAAATGTTTAATATTTTTAGGGATGCTATTTTCCACGGATTCTATGTATTTTCTGTAACACTTAATGTACTCGCCATGGAAGAGTTTGCGATAGGCTGAAAAACTTAAGTAATCGGAAAGATTATTATACTTCTTCCATTTTATCCAAGCGCGTTCTTTAGCTTTAACGATTCGTATTAGAGACTGTGAAAACCAGACTGGAAAATTAGAATTCTTAGTTTTAATTAACGGAACATGTGACCTTATGATACCATATATTTTTTCATAGAACAAAGCAGCAGCTTGTTCAGATTCTAGATGAGAGAGTTCAGTTTCCCAATTAATTTGGTCAAGGGCCTTGTTAATACTCTCATAATCAGCTTTATGGAAATTATACCTATAAGTTGAGCGGCATTTCATGGGAGTGATTTTCTTATTAATACAAGTTAGTGCAGAAAAAACTGGATGATGACTATCAGGGTTAAGTAGAGCATCACAAGACGCTACCTGACAGTCAACATTAGAGATAATTAAATCTAGAATACGACCCAGTTCGTTTTTTGTGACATTAAATTGTGTTCCATTAATTAAATTCAAGAAATTTAGTAACAGTCTACCGAGAGAGTCAGAAACTAGCGCTATAGCCCGACCTCCTTGATCAAACCAATCAATGTCGGGTAGGTTATAATCTCCAACAAAGAAGTAAGAGTCAGTATTAAAATCGTTAGCTAAGCCCTGCAACATTTCAAGGTATTGCGAATATATTTCTTCACACGTACGAGGTGGTATATACGTAGCACTAAATATATGAAATTTATTATGCTGGGAAGAAGGAAGTCGGACTACAACGTGTTCTATATCTGCGAGGGCAAATTGTGTCACTAACATAGTAGGTTGCAGTTCGCGAAGGACAGCCACTAATACACCACCCCCATCATGTTTTTTTGTCGCAGAGCGGTTACGGTCACATCTAAAAACCATGTAACGTTCATCAATAAACTCATCATCCCGGATGTCAGGAACTAGCCACGTTTCAGTCAATATGATGATGTCATAAGAATTCGCCATTATATTCACATACAGTGTTTGCAACTTAGTACGGATCCCTCTGCAGTTTTGGTAGTATATTAAAATGCTATTTGAAGACATTGATAAATCTGAATGTACAGTAAAAACTATCACAACATTTATCGGTGTATATTAATGAAACAGCAGTTCCAGACGTAAGGCCCAGTGCGAAAGAGTACAGAGTACATCGAAAAAATATTTTGTTGTACATTGTTACAACATTCGAGATCAATTTCATTATTGTTATTTTAAGTTTATCCACAAACATAATTAGGAAAATATAAATGGGAAATTTAAAATATTTTCTACATAATTTATGTTTACCTAAAAAAATTAAATACATACTATGCAGTGATGTCCAGAAATTAATTAATAACACAAGTGAGAAGAACTTACAATATTTAAAAACATACCGCAAAGAGACACTTATATTGAAAGGCAGCAAGCAATTAAAGCCAGGAACAAAATACATACGTAACATAAAACAACAACAGACCAGTGTAAAAACTACAATCGACAGCAATTGGAAAAAGAACGATGCAACAATCCAAGCAAAAGCAACACTGTTGAAAAATTTATTTTGTAGTTTCATTGTCAGTTTTTCCGTTAATCTTTTTAAGATCATCATCGGAACGAATTGCAAAAGCGGAAATACCTTCTCGTTCTCGTACAAGTATAGTCCCATTCCTGACCCAGACATACCTATATCCATTTTTGGTAGCGAGGATTTTGGCTTCGCGAAATAAGGCCTTATTTTTTAACGTCAGGTGTTCATTCAAGTATACAGATACTGCGGCGCCTGCGATACCTATCTGATCCGACTTGACACTCTTCACTTTTCGGTAGGCGCTGAGTATATTGTCACAAACGATCCTCGACTTTAATTTGACAATAATATTCTTCGGCGTGCTATCCTGTTGTCGAGCGTGCGGAACTCGATGAATAGATATTACGTCATTCTGAGACAGTGGGAATTTGATAGCAGTACCTATTGCTTCCATAATATTTAACAAATTTTCACTGCGCTTTTCGGGCAGGTTACAAATCTCTATATTGCACTGCCGCGCCTGCTGCTCCATGGATTCAATCTTCGCTTCAAGTAGGGCCACCTTTTGATCACTACTATTACTGGCCATTACCTGGCAGCGCTTCACGTTTTCCTCAAGCTTACCCTCTAAGGTACCTAAGCGGGTCTTCATTTCATCATAGCTTGCGTTAATGAATTGAACAGTTTTATCGAACTCTTTGTTGGACTTTAGTATTTCAAGGTTTTGCTGTTTCAAGTCGGCAATCTCTGCGACCAATTTATTCAGAATTTTGTCCTGATCAGACTTAAAGGACAGCAGCATACTCTTCAATTCTTCGAATCTATCCGGTTCAACGAAGCTTTCGTCACCACGAAAACGTTTATTACTCGGCCGTGTAGAAATATTAGTAAGGTCGTAGGTTCCTCCCTCAGAGGCCGAGGTGCCGGGAGAGAGATCAGGCTCTGAACGCGTTTCCAATAGAGTACGGCTAATTGGAGTACTCTGCGGAGGTGTACGTACTGCACGAGGCATGTTTGGTAAAATAATGCAATCGGGTACTCAAGCTGAGAATATTACTAAAGGCACACTACTAAAGGCCCCAACGAGTATGCAGTTCAAAATCACACAGCAAAAAAGGCCCACGACGCACTTGACGGTCAATATCTTGCTACAAGTTGTAACCGAACGCAAGCTCGCGAGAAAAAGGTCGTAAGCGCCGTGCAGCGCGGGGCGCTTACGCGTTTTACTACGGTGCACTGTTTGTTGTTGTAGGCGGTACTTTGAATAATTAGTTTATTTTATTTTGGTCTAGATTTAGCACTGGACGTACATAAACACTATTTTTTTTTATTACAACTTTAAGTTATAAAGTTTGTCTAAACTATTTGCACTTTCAATCTCACTTTTAACCACTTTTATCGCGTCCTTTCAATATTTATAAGGAGAGCTTTAACGTTTCACGGTCAAAGCGTGTATCTTCCTTCAAGCGAAAAAATATACTATCTACTTTTGGACGGTACATTTTCTTCTTTCTTCTCCTCTGTCAGATGTCACAGCACCTTTTACCTACTGCTTCTTATTTCCTATCATTCATAGACTTTACTTACCACACTGACATAATATTATGATATTGAGAACTAATATCAAAAGTGAGACACTATATCTATGAATATATTTTCGGGCATTGCGTTTGTCGGTATAATTAGAACCGACGAACTTTATTAAAATGGGAGCTTGTCTTTTTATAGCACTAGCTTTGCCAGCGGGTTCACCTTCTTTATGCTGGAAATTATCCCACGACAGCTTCAAAAGGCTCGATCACTATGCCAAATTTTTATCCATATTCGTGCAGCCGTATTGGCGTGAATAACAAGAATCCATACATCCATCTAAACTCTCTCTCTAATGTATTATAAATAACTAGCTGATGCCCGCGACGTCGTCTGCGTGAATGCGTTGAAGAAATAAAGGTTCACTGCTCGTTCCCCGTAGGTGATAGCATGTAGCCTATATGTTGACCCGACTTCTTAATTATATTCGTGCCAAATTTGAAGTTAATCCATGCAGTACTTTTTGAGTTTATCCCGTAGTTTATTTGGACATACGTACAGATAAACAGACAAAAATCCTAAAAACTATATTTTTGGCTTCGGTATCGATTGTAGATCACACCCTAAGTATTCTTTTAAAAAACAGTTTTGACTTTCCTACCATTTTATTTTATGTATAGATCATATTTTATGTATAGATCATATTTTATGTATAGATCATATTTTATGTATAGATCATATTTTAAGAACGCAAAACCGGTTCATAAGCAATTAAGCATTCATAAGCTTTGACTTGAAAACCGCCGCGTTTAATTTTAGAAGTAATTTAGCTACGCGTGAAAATGATTAACGGGTTATTATTTACCGTAAAACCACGAGATGAATCATTATGGAGGCTAATAACTAGGTAGATTTAAACTAAAAGTTTATTTTGGTTAAACGGCACTTCACACGGAAACTGGTTGCTAGAATAAGTTGTATTACGTTCATGTAACATTTAATTCTTTAGTTTAACGAGATAAATGAAGATATTACTTAATATTCGACGGCATGGTTGGCGTTCTGACTGCTGCTCTTCGTGTCGCGGGTTCGATCGCACGGAACAAATATTTATGATCTGCAAGTAGTGACTGCTATGCCGGAGGTCGTGGGTTCGATTCCCACCCAGGACAAATGTTTGTGTGATGAGCACGATCATTTGTTCTGTGTCTGGGTGTAATTTATCTATAATATTTATGTATTTAGAAATATATAAGTATGTTTATCAGTTGTCTAGTACCCATAACACAAGCTCTGCTTAGCTTGGGACTAGATGGCGTTGTGTGATAGTTGTGGAATATTTATTTATTTATTTAGTTGTTCCGGGTCTGGGTCGTAATCAAAATAATGTGTTTCACATACCCCTCAATGGGCACATATAAAACGTCGAAAAATTGGCATGGTTCGAGTTGGTCGTTTCCATGGAGAAGAATCGGCAAGAAACTCCATAGTTACTCTTTAGTAGGTATTTGTGTCCACACAGGAACACCCAGACCCGGAACTTGTAGATCATGCAAATGTTTCATCCGTGCGGGAATCGAATCCGCAAAACGCTGCGTACCAGTCGATCGCTCAGGGACTGCTCCAACCGTGCACATTTTAATAGACATTTCTGTGGAATATTTTAGAAAATACCCACTACCATGCGATACAAGGTTAAAAATATCACCAAGACCACTCGACGATAACCTCTCGACATTTCACCGATAAAAGATATAAATAAATAAAGCGACGCCATTTTCTAAATACTGCTAAATTCGAAGGTCGGTAAGAGGACTCACCGTGTTTTATTCATGGTGGACAAATATAGGATCTCGACCCTGTCTGATGTGAACTTTGAACTTTAGGGCGACTTACCACTTGACCACAACAAAGTTTAACCAGTTTGTTCAATTTGACCACAGATACTTTTGAACTGTCAAAAAGAAAAAAAAATGTAGTGTGGTAAAATTATCGAATGAGTCCTCCTACCCAGGGCAGAGCGGGAGGGACTGTCAGACTCGTATTGAAAATCCACGGTGTTCTTCAATAGCCCTTTACGTTCCAGAGTCACGGTAATTCGTGAGTCCCGCGACCTCGGCAGGCTTTGGCCCTCTACAGGGGGCAGCGTCACTACCTTTGCCTTACCCTACGGTATTATTTCTACAGTTCACTTGATTTCAATGTCGTTCCCTATTGACGATTAAAATAGACTCTGAATGCTAGCTTTGGACTCGATGCCTTTTATTTATATGGCAAGTAATTGGTATTTTAATTGACACTAGAAACTAAAGACCTCCTTTTCAATGATCTGAACTATAAATAGCTGAATGATTCAGTTCAATTGAATACTTATGCCATAATAGAAGACTCAACTGGCTCTTCAGACTTCTGACTAATTAAGCCTAATAATAGAAGAAGTTCAGAAGTTCTTGTGTGTAAATACGGGACTCAAATATTGCCCAAATATTTTCCACTTTCAATCCATTTTTTTTTATGGTAACATCATCCAATAAGTCCCCTCAACCTGGGTGGAGCGAAAAGGACTGTTAGACTCGTGCTGACTTATATCCACGGTGTTCCTTCAATTGCCTTTTACGCTCCAGGGTCACGATTGCCCGTTTGGGCAGTTCGGCGAGCCGGATAGGCGTTTGGCTTTCTTTGGTGGTCATATTATTATAGCTCTTTGAGATGCGCGTGGAACATGACGCGCCGTCAAACCGGGCACGGTTCCTGAGCGACAGGTAAGTGGGCAAGCCACCCATTACTCGCCGTCCGCACGCCTACGATCTATCCTACGGTAGCCGGAAATCACCTGGCGATGGCCGCCGCCCTGGGGAAAGAGACAGAGCCACTCTTTTCACTGTGGGAAAGAGACAGAGCTATAAGAGTCGTCTAGCGCCATCTCGTTCCCACAGTGGATCTACTCTCACTTTAAGACGTCATTGTAGGCCACTTGGACGTCTTCCGCGGCGGTTGGGTCGTAAGGTGGAGGCTGTCCTCTCCCTCACGCTAGGAATGTTCAATGTGAGTGTGTGTGTCCAATGTGTTAACGTGACCTGTGGCGTTGTGCGTTAAGATGTAAACTCACAAACAGCCAGACGAATAATAATCACTTGTAGGTCATAAAAAAATATACGTACGGGAATATGATAGTTCAGAACTTTACACGAAATCGGCAAATAATCTGTTACCGCGAGACTATTATATAAATCAGCTTATGTATTAACTTAATTAGCCTTCCTTTTAATACGTAACCCGTGGTTAATTAAAACTATTTAACTTAACGTTAAAATGAGATTAATTGGTGATAATAATATGAATATTTATCAAAATAAATTGCATTTGAAATAATTAAGTGATTTATGAGCCGTGCTGCCATTCTCATTACTGTTAAATAACTATTTAATCTTGCTGCTTTGCTCATTTGAGATAAATAAGTTACTTTTCAGGCTTGAAAAGTGTTTTTACAGGAATTAATGATGTATTACACTCTGGTAGTCGAAATGTCCATGTCGTCGTCACCAATCTGGCTTGTAGGAATGTTCAAAAGAGTTCCTAGAGCCCTGGAACGCAAATACCAATTAAGAGAACAGGGTGAGTTGTAGTTAGTAGGCACGAGTCTGGGGGTCTGCTTTTTATCCATTAACACTGAAGAAAAAACTTATGCCGATGAACGAACGTAACTAACGTCAATATCAAATTTGCGGATGGATAATAACTCCACGACTGAAGTCCGATGACGCGGCGCTAGTGTCTATGTCATTACATCAAATTGCATTTAAAAAATGTATATAGTACCAAGAATTTTCTGCACGTCATTAGTGGTTGACGGACTCTATGGAGCTATCTGTCAAATCATAATATCATTCATTCTTAGTTCGTGCTCGTTGTCAAAACACCCGTAACTATGGCCGAAACTACGGGTTTCGTGCTTAGAGATTAGACCCCCCTGACACTCCTCTCCTCTGTCTATGAAAAAAACTTCGAAATTAAAATACGAAAATCGAACTACCTAACTGTCAGAGCTCAAAATAGAAACAAAGCCAAATTTGCTTATGGATAATACCGCCACGACTGAAGTCATTTTGACGTGGCGCTAGTGTCTATGTCATTACATCAAATTGCATTTATAAATGTAGTACCACGAACTTATCGCAGACAATTAGTGGTAAGCGGGATCTAAGGAGCTATCTGTCAAATCGTAATATCATTCATTCTTAGTTCGGGCTCGTTGTCAAGACACCCGTAACTACGGCCGAAACCACGGGTTTCGTGCTTAGAAAGAAAGAAAGAAAAGAGATTTATTGACACACACAGGACAGTTAAAAAAATAATAATACATGAATAAAAACAACAAAGGAAACAAAATATATAAAAGAAAAACGACAAAAGGTAACACTAATAAAAAAAAACAATTTAGTCCTGTGCGAGGCCAAAAGGCTCCTATCTCAGCATGTGCTGCGACATTTTAAAATTGTCACAGCGCTGGTTTTCTGATAGGGCCCAAAGTGATGTCACGGTCAGATACGTACCTATATGTTGTTATGAAATAAATAAATAAATAACCAAATACAAGATGTAAATATACAAGTATAACAAACAAACAAAATAAAAAATTAAAATAAAATAAATTACTTAGAGATTAGACCCCTCTGACACTCCTCTCCTCTGTCTATGAAAAAAAAAAACGAAATTAAAATTCGAAAATCGAACTACCTAACTGTCAGAGCACGAAATAGAAACAAATGACAATCAAGTTCAAAGCTTTGCTGTATCGGCTGTCAGTGGAATCGGCATGTATAACCTTTTTGTTCTTGTCAATCGAATACATACCTTTTTTATTTTACTTTACCATCATCGTTGTATGTGACAGTACCTATGTCATTTATTTCTAGGCGTCCTGATCTTGAGTATTTGATATCGACGATGAAGAGTCAATATATAATATCTAACATTTTGGCCATTTTTGTTTTATTGCATTATTTATTGTAGAATAGAGTAATGCACATGCTGACAAAGATCTTAGGTCTGTTTCTTATTAATTTTGCAAGATAAACAATTATTGCAATATATACTAAGTGGTGTTACGTCATTTACGATGGCAATAAATACTAATAAAATCTATCTAAAATATATCTAAAAACTAATAAAATCATTGATTAATATATTAATATTGTAGTCATAAGCATAATGTTGTAGTCAGTATACATAAAACATTTAAAAAATCAAATATACTAAAAAAATAATTAAACGGACTTTTTCTCGCCTCCTGTAAAGTTGCGTTTTTGCAGTTATTATTTATTGACTCTTCATCGTCGATATGTAACTTATTCGAGAGTATAATATTATATAAAAGTAAAAAAAATATATATATGAAACAGCTTCATTTACCATTCAGCCATTATAGGGGAAGCTTACTTCTTTATAACAGCAGCTTAAAATTCGAATGTTTATTTCAATGCTCTAGATTTTAATTTGTATGCAAAATGCATGCATGTGTCACTCCTTCAGAATTTGTATTTTAAGGAGTGAAAGTGTTTGTTTTCATTAAAATATGAACCTTGCTGATGCCGGGACGATGAACGACACGGAAATAATTAAAAGTCAATCAAAATTAATGATAATTTTATATGACTTTGAAATTTTTAGTAGTTTTTACAAATTGACATCAAATATTTATTTTTATGAAATTTACATACAACTTACCAATTTATAACTGAGTATTTGCCCGGCTACTTTTCTTTTTCAGGCTGCTACTTAACCATACAACTTTTTCGGGAATGTACTTTTACATAAAGTTACATTTACATGATTTATAATCTTTACTTAACAAGTTAGTCTATTCATTCCTCAAATATAAAGTACAGTTATACAAGTACATATAATCACAAAAGGTTTATTATACCCACGTTATCCATTATGCAGTTACGGATGTGCAGTCACAATCACAATTTATCCGCTCTGATTGGTATGAAAATTCAGAGTAATTGCAATCCAAAGAGATTAAATGTCTTTGTTGCAATCCATATGGGCCGGATCACGGATGAAACTCTTGTTTGTTCGCAATCAGTGCCCGAGTAATATGAAGTTTTACTTTTGTGCTTGTATGGCTCTTCTTAACAGCTACTAAACACACACACACACACACAGCACATACAGCTGCTAAAGGGCTACTGAAGGACACCGTGGATTTTAGTCAGTCAAGTCTGACAGTCCCTCCCGTCCTGCCCTGGGTGGGAGGACTCATTTGATGATATTACAACGATAAAAAAAAGACTTGCGTCGCCTAGTGTGCGAAGGGGCTTAGGAGTTGGTTCAAAATAAGATTGGCACGTGTAGTTAATTATATCACGGCAATGTTTTCGAAACAGTAAACTCTGATTGAGGTATGCTGCTGCGTTTTCTGGTTGTGTCCGTTTGCCACAGCTCATTGGGTACCTTTTACATTTTTAATGCAATTTGATGTAATGACATAGTCAAAATGAATTCAGTCGTGGAGGTTTTATCCGTCCGCAATTTGATTTGGAGGTTAGTTACGTTCGTACATCTGTATCCCCTGTTTTCGTTGACGTACTTAGAAAGTAGACACCCGGACCCATTTCACTCTAGCGGCCTTTTGACCAACGTCGACATTTTTTGGAGCGCAGTGTGGTGTCTGACATTACGCATTTTATAAAACTTCTCAACCTGGCATTGTTGAGCCCTGAGAACTATAACCGCCATTATTTATTCCCATGTTTTTACAAAAGGTTCTTAATCCTTAGTTTCCAAAACACGCCATTACCACGAAAACAAGCGTGGGCATATAATCAGCTGACATAAATTATGTTTACCTTTTATTCTCAAACTACAGACAAAGTGCCATCAAGCAGCCCACACATATTTCGACATATTCAACCAGTATAAGCTGGTATATCATGAAACATAGCTTAGAAAGACTAGTGATTCCTTTAGAGTAGTTCGTCAGCCATTTCTTCTTAAGGGTAGCGTTGAGAGTTCAGGAAAAATCGCGTTTATATCCAATTCCGACGTTTTTTTATTCGAATGTTTCAAAAGTAAGTAGGTTTTAGAGATAAAAATCATCAAATGTCTATTTGCCGGAATGTTTTCTTGAAACTTTCCATATAACAAGCGAAAAAAGAGCAAAAATACTATAGTGCTTATTTTTTCCTGAAAAAGAAAAACTAAACATAGCTTCTTTCGGTATTTTTAACGTTACTCATGTAGTCAGATAGGAAATTCCGACTCCATCTAGCTTCTGTTTATACTATGACGTCAAAGAGTCCTCCTAATATCCTCCTAATATTTTAAGAATTACTACTTCTAAAGTTAGATTTATTAACAGTAACTTTGGTTGAAGTGGAATTAACATAAATTGCAAACAAACACCACAACAAATTTTAGTTTCCATAGATCCAGAGAAACTGGCTACACAATGATACTAAATCCCTATTCAAACGAATCGAGGCGCATACGTTTCGTAACTGACGAATTAAATCGCTGACACTCATGATTTGGTTACTCCGAATTCACTCCTCACTACCATACACTGCATATTCAACCTTCTAACAAAAAGGTAAGGTATGGTATTGAGTGCAGGGGAAATAAGGTCAGATTTGCATGAAATTTTGATGACAACAATTGAGTTAGGAGTGTGAATTGCTATTGTTTATGAAGTAGTAAACTGTATTGAATTAAAGTGTAGAATTTAATGGAGACCAGTTAAATGAATAGTGCTTGATTGTTTTTAGAAATACAGTCGTTTTTTAATATATGGTTTCCATGTGCTTTTAAGTGGAAATGAGCAGGCCACATCGCTCGTAGAACTGATAACCGATAGGCATGTAAAGTTCTCGAGTGACCGAAAGACGCAGCGTAGGCAGGCCTCCCACTGGGTGGACCGACGACATCGTGAGAGTCGCGGGCAACCGATGGATGCAAGTGGCGAATTGTCGTTCAGCGTGGTGGTTTAAGGGAGAGGCCTATGTTCAGCAGTGGACGTCTTCCAGCTGATAATGATGATGACGTGGATACTTCTTTCCTCGTGTGACAAATCAAATGAAAAGGCCTATTATGAGTAGTATAAAATTCCATTCCAGAAGAATCATATGTTTGTGTAATATCAAAACATTAAATCACATCTTAAATCTCTTTCCGCAAATAAAAAAAATACTTCAATGATCGCAAAGTGCGTCTTGAACAATAGTGTTGTAACGTGTTTCAAATATGGATGTAACAGTGTGGGCCCCTTCACGGTACGCCAGTCAGATGTGAGATTATCCACAATAGATTGCAAACTATTTTATATACTCTTTACTTGAGTTGCTTAAGTTTGGTGACTAACGATGCGAGGATTTAAATAGGGTTGAACAACTGTGTTCTGCCTAGCATTTTACAATTTGTCAATTAAGAAGCGACCTAATAGGTACCAAGTAATGTTATCACGACTTGGTATTTTTTTAGCGTGTTAAAATCATCAAATGAGTCCTCCCTCCCAGGGCAGAGCGGAAGGGACTGTCAGACTCGTACTGACTAAAATCCAAGGTGTCCTTCGATAGCCCTTTACGTTCCGGGGTCACGGTAATTCGTATAGTCCCGCGACCATAACTGTCATTCTAGTGTAAATTAGGAAAATCGAGTCAAGTGCAGCTGAATGACAATATTTTATACCATCATATACAGAGATGCCAGCATCTTATGGTATGCAGAAATTAAGAGGTATTGAAAACTTCAAGTATAAACGGTTCAAATAGATAGAAAAGAAGCTTAGAGCGCATGAACACATGATAACCAGTCGTTCTAAAGTATAATCGGCAGAATACAGATCAAGGATTTACTAGAGAATTTATCCCTAGCATTGGATGAAAGGATTTTTAGTAAAAACCTGTTACAAAATTGTTGGCAAAAATTCTGCACACACACAAAAACTGCTATTAATATAATGCATAGTGGTATTTTGTATTGAAGGGGTGTGCTCACCTTCAAATGTCAGCATTTAAAAGGGCATGCAGTAGCTAACTGCCGATGCAATGTAAATATTGACACAACAAACGTGATTGATGACAAATATCATGTCTGTCATTAACATAGTATGTTTTGACGCTGATTCCGTAAGACAGACTGAAATGGTACAATGGAAAGAACCTATAAACAAAACCAAAGAAATGTTTGAAGTTATATTTTACTGGAACGCAAAAAATACAACCAAATAAACCTAAAACATTAGACTCTCTGGGTCGACGGTGCGTTGTGTTCCACGCGCGCCTCAAAGAGTGTCAACACAATGACCGGGACCCCCTTAGAGGGCCAAAGCCTGCCGGAGTCGCGGGACTAACGAGCTACCGTGACCCGAACGTAAAGGACTATTGAAGGACACCGTGGATTTTAGTCAGTACAAGTCTGAGAGTCCTTCCCGCCCTGCCCTGGGTGAAAGGATTCACTTTAAGGATGATTTTACCACGAAAAAAAAGCACATTACACACTGGTTGACTATAAAACAGGGATCTAATAATCTTGATATAAACATATCGAGACAATAAAATTGTTTTGCTACATTTTAACATTACGTTTGTCTGCTACGGAATTTAAAAAGACGTCGTATCAGGTAAACTGCCGATGCGTGGGCGCCTCTTTAAATTAGCACTAATCGGATTTCCTCATTTCTTTTAAAAATAAACATAGCAGACCTTTATACAGTTCATCATCATCATCTTCCTGCCCTTATCCTATTGTATAAGACGAAAGGTCGGCTCAGCATGGTTTCTTCTTCCATTCCCCATGTACGATGTCACTGCAGCATACTTTTTCTTTCATATCATTTCTCACACAATCCATCCATCTGTTATTTGTTTTTCCTCTTCCTCTCCATCCATCCACATTCATATCCGTCACTCTCCTAGTGTGACTAGGTGTACACACATACAATTTTGCGGTCACTTCGAATAATCGAAATCTATTTTGTTACGGCTGATTATATTATGATTTCTTCTTCTTTTAAGATTCTTTATTTAAAAATATAGATTTAAATAAAAATAATAAATTAAATAAATATTCCACAACTATCACACAACGCCATCTAGTCCCAAGCTAAGCAGAGCTTGTGTTATGGGTACTAGACAACTGATAAACATACTTATATATTTCTAAATACATACATATTATAGATAAATTACACCAATTCAGATTTAGAATATAAAACAGTAAAACTGATCACAAACTTTTTCATATGTGAGTACGTGTGTTTCCTTCTCACCACTATTCTCATGACCATACCAAGACAGACTTCCTTTCAATTTAACCAACCAACCCATCCTGAATTTCAACCATGACATAACTCACCGTAAGATACTCAATCGGTCAATTTCACGCGAGCAATTACCAATTCTGTTGACAATGCGTCTTAGAGAAGCGCTTGCGTAACTTTCAACCGTTGCTATCTGTTGCAATTGTTAGATTTATTGATAGTAACGTCATGATGGTGTGGTTGGAGTAATGGGGTTGAATTTGTCCGGAAGAAATGAAAAATCTATTTAGCGAATTATATAACTCGCAAAATGTTGTACGCCTCTGTTTACACATGCAGAGAAATGCATGCGTAATAATAATAATATGTTTCTGTACCGAATACAAGGTTTAAAATAAGCATGTTGATAGCATCAATAAATTTCGAATTTAATTGAACTGTCAGTTTGTTTTAAAAAATAATGGATACCTATTTTTTCTTTAATGAGTGGAGGCTGACGGCGCGTTGAGTTCCACGCGCGCTTCAAAGAGTGTCAGCAAAATGACGGGGCCCCCCTCTAGAGGGCCAAGGCCTGCCGGGGTCGCGGGTCTCACGAATTACCGTGACCCCGGAACGTAAAGGGCTATTGTAGGACACCGCGGATTTTAGTCAGTACGAGTCTGACAGTACCTCCCACTCTGCCCTGGATGGGAGGACTCATCTAATGATTTTACCACGTTAAAAAAATTAATGTCATCGCTTCTGCTTGTTGTTGTTGGCCTTGTATATTAATTAATTTATCTTAAATCTGGAGTAAACACCAATTATAAGTTTTCCAAACACAAATAATAAATGGCTTATCCAAAGCCTTACTTGATTGAAACAATATGACTACAAGCTTAATTACTTTCAACAATGAAACTTAAATATTAAAATATTGTCAAAGAATTTCTCAGTAACAACCCCGCAGTTTAGTTTTATGCCTGATTGATGGCCAGACCTATATTGAAAGGGACTTAAATATAAGTTTACTAGCTTAAATTACCCAATTATTGAGGAAGATTGAAAGCTATAGTCTATTGTACATTACCTTACACGACCTTTAAACCTTTGTCAAACAGACAGGCGCGACGAATGCGAAGCGAGGCGTTTTTATTTGTAATGTAT
The DNA here is from genome assembly GCA_943136025.2 of Agrotis puta. NCBI lineage: Eukaryota > Metazoa > Arthropoda > Insecta > Lepidoptera > Noctuidae > Agrotis > Agrotis puta. The sequence goes on from OW964181.2 coordinate 1,268,166, forward strand.
GGAATTGTTTGAATCCAGTCACATAGAAAAGCGAAAGCGATCCGATAACGTGACCGAAATAGCGGACTGACGTCTCGTATCGGTTCGCTATCGCTTTGGACTCGCCTGTCTGTTTGACAAAGGCTGTAAGACTTTTGGGGCCAAAATAGCTTTTTTTACTTTACCAGAATCATTAAATTATTCTGTTTCTACTATATTATATTGCTTGAGCAATAGAATTGAATACTTATTCCATTTTTCCAGTGGGTTTTAGATCCTCGAGTAAAGAAAACTGCGGATGATATTGTGTGGCAACGCTACGTAAGACTAAAACCTGCCTAATCTTCTGATCTATCCACGTAAATCCTTATTAAATTTGAATTGTTACAACGCCGGCCATAACATATTGTGTACGTAAAACAATTTGCAATAAATATCTGGTACGGTCCACTTAGGATCCGTTTCACTGAGGATAGTGCAATGTTGTGGTGCAATGATCTCTCCTTGACACCGGGCTGTCAATGAAGAGAAAGGTTTAGAAAAAAAAACATGTTCATAATAGGCTATTTTAGTCAGATCTCAAATTGTAGATTATAAAAAAATATATGACCCCTATTTTTTTCTATTGTTACGTAAACCAATATAGACGATGATACAACGCTTTTAAAAATCGCAAAACGTCACTCGGTCAGCACAATTTTACAAGCGTTATGACGTCACAAGCCCCCAGTCTCGAATTTGGAAGCGTTTTATCTTTGTCAATATTCATTGATAAAAAAAAATACGTGTCCATTATTTTTCAATATTCTAACTGACGGACTAAACAGATTTTCAGTTTTTTTATACCTACAGTAAAATACCCTTTTAAAATAAAATTAATTTTAGATGTTGTTACGGGAGGTTCAGTGATTTCCGGACTCTTGGCTGTTGTTGTCAAAAACGGTGAAGGACATAGTGAGTAGAAACCGGTATGTCCTAGAAGCAAAAAAATGCAGACATCTACCTATTTTAACTTGACCACTTGGTGTGGTACAAAGTTTTTTTAAAAAGAAAAAGAAAAGTATTAGGTTGGAATTGCAGTCCATGCCAAAATATCCAGGAAATAATTGCTTTGTACAGAAAAAAAAAAACTTTGATACAAAAATGATGTAAAGAAATTAAGAAGCCCAATTATAGCCCTCTTAAGCTGAAACATTTATTTTAGAAGTCACAATACAATAAGTAAGTAGGACCATGAGAAGGATATATACATTTTATAGCTCCAAATTGATTTTAAGAAAAGAGTAACTGAAGCTTTTTAATTTGGCTAAGTCTCTATTAGCAAAATTAAAAGTTAAGTCCCAATTAGACAAATTAAAAGCTTCGTTTCGTTTTATAAAATCATTTCTAAAGAATTTTTTTATAGCAAATTTACTAATAGCACCTTTCCATGTTCCCGAAGAATAAGTTCCTCTGAAAGTCCTCTAAGGGGTTTTCATTATTTCCTAACAATAGCCAATGTGATTGAAAAATTTAATTAGTTCGTCAAATAGACTTTCAAAAAATATTTTACCCGTAGTTTTTCTTTGTTACGTATAGCCTAAATACTACGTGTCCATTAATTTCAATATCTTAACTTTATATTTTCTATCTTGACTTCGTGTTCTGCTGGCGCTGCTGCTGCGGTTGCTGAGAACCTCAAGCGGCGTAAATATAGCAACCTTAGTGGTAACTATATTTTTGCGCCGTTTGGGGTTGAAATTATAGGGCCATGGGGTCCGAGTGCTCACAGACTCTACAAAGAAATTTCTAAAAGATTTGTTGACGCTTCCCGTGACCCAAGAGCTGGCTTTTACCTTGGCCAGAGGCTAAGTATTGCCACATAGAGAGGCAACGCCGCCTGTCTCTTGGGCACATTACCAGCTGACGTTGAGCGTTGAGGATGAATTTTTCGATGCTCTATAATTTATGTAGTTTAGTTTAGTTTTATTTAAATTTTGTATTTTTATATTTATTTTTAGCTTCTTAAATTTAAATTCAAAATATAATTTATACTTCACGGGTAAAATAATATATTTGCAATAATATATTGTTCTCATTCATTTTCATCAACCCTATTCCGCAGTGACGTGCACTCTCGTTAAGGCGGGTGCATTTGCCCGACAATGCACTCGTTACGTCACACGCGTTTGTTCTATACATGATTCTTATTATATCGTGGATTAAGTGAATACATCTTACGAGTACAGTTAATGTTTATTTGTGCAACAAATTGAGTGGAAAGTGCAGTGGATGAGGTAACCTGAGGATTGTTGTGTAAGCTTAAATTGAAAATTTATATGTTGTTTACCTGTATGAATGAAATTGATTTAGCTAAGCTTTCACAACTGAGATAAGATAATTGTAAGACGAATTTGTTCAAGTTTCTGGTGATTACCTATTAGACCCAGCCTGTCTATGAAACTCAGAAATACGAGTATATTTTACATCGCAAAATCAAACACAATGTTTACGACTACGAAAATTATAAAAATTACAACCAAGCGGCAAACTACCGCGTATCGGCATTGGAACATAAAAACGTCGTATATGCTTGCTAACGATCTGCTATAAAAGTATTGATTGCAGCGACAGTACCAAGAGTAACGGGTTCTTGTGCCATATTTATGGGAAATACTGATACATGTTTTACAATGAATTTGTTATTGATTTTATTATTTGTATGCTTAAAGTCTTCTTCTCTGTTATGGTTATCACTAACCGCTTCTTTACTATCCGTCAACGTTTTGTTTCTATCATTTGTCTTTTCAGGAGCTACGTCTCCTTCTTAGTTGTCATCTTGTATTTCAATTTCTTTTTGTACAAAATCATTTGCCTTTTCCCTTGTCATGCATTAACACTGGTATTAATATTGTTAATAATAAAATTTACTAAAACCCAAATTATTCAATCAGGCCCAAATTTAGTGATAGACTTGATCAGTAGTTATTTGTAGCAACTAGTAGTTTTTCAAACTAAACACTCATTAGTACTAATCAAATCAGACCCTAATCTAATAGTATAACTAATTAGTTAGTAATTTTGCAGTCCAACGAAATTATGGTGAAATGATCCTACCTAATAATATAGAAACGATAGTCCCCCAGTTGTTCCGCGTTGTTTGTAACTGACCAGTCAAACTCAGTTCCGTGAGTTACGACGTTCTTATGTCACTTGTGACGACCATCAGTCACGGCATGTATTAGCTCGGCTTGTAAGTCATTTGTATCATTTGCTTCTGTCTTTTTGATGTGGACATGGCTACTGTTCTGTTTATTTATAGTTCTGTGAGTCATTCTTACATTTGTTGCTGCTATGAGGTGTTTAACTTTCTCTGGGGATGTGTTAGACATAATCAGCCTATGTATTCATACTGTAGGGACACACGTCTCTTCTATGAGTGTCATTGGGCTGAAATCTACCACGCTTGGGTCCAGTTTGAGTTGGTAGACCATATAGTCGTGCCTCGAATTTTTTTTGGTGCTAGGATATACCAGTTTACTTAGGATGTTTTCAGTGACGTTTTGAAATCGACTTTGAAAGTTTCAATTCTTTTAAAGGATTTGATATTCTTCGTTATATTCTTCCTGAATTATATGTTCAAGATATTTAAATTACGAGTTACCTACTGTATGAATCTCTAATCACTCCGGAATTGATTTTCATTGTAGTATTTTTTGAATTCAAAGTTCTTTTTCTTAGCCCTTATTTAGTTTGTGAACGAAATCCGCGCTGTGATTAAATCGCGTGATTTGTCCACTGTGTCCTTACGTCTTTGTCTGCAATCTTTCTGCCTACGTATTTTAAAACTTGTTATAATAAATATGTTAGAACCACAATCTTCAATCTGGAACTCGTTTAAAATGTCATAGGAAATATACGTCAGTTGCCTATTTCCTCTAGAAAATGTTCTAACTTTAGCTTGTTCATAGATATTACCGTTGACAGTTTTCTCAAATGCTTTTAAGAGCGTTTTAAAACAAGGGACTTTTGAGAGGCCTTCTTAAGATAGTTATTTACTTTGCTTGACGTTTTTCTTTTATAATGTAAAGAAGTTTTCATAGTAGATAAGTGCTTCGGTAAGCGAAGTGTCGTTTACTAGGTGACTTTGTTTATGCTTTACTTAGCTGAAAATACTTTTATTCTCTAACAGTTTTACACAGTTCCTATATTTGTTTATTAAAGATTATTTCGTATAAACTTACGCTTTTTCCCGGGGGGGTTGATATAGTCGCGGGACTCACGAATTACCGTGACCGCGGTACGTAAAGAGCTATTGAAGGACACCGTGGATTTTACCACGTTAAAAAAAAGAGGATTGATGTAGGTATTCTTTTTGTTTCATCCAAACTCATACATGCACGGTGGTTGCCAATACTACTCGTTTCGCCTGTGATCAATTCATTTTCTATTGAAAAGTAAAACCATTTTTTTTTACCGTAGCTACGAATATCTTGTTATAGTACTGTATTTTTGATATTGGTTTAACAAATTACCTTGCCTACATCTGTAACATCAAATAAACAGGAACTCTCTGATGTTATGTAATGCCGAACTGAATTGACATTGTTCGGAGAAAACTCAGAGATCAGTTTCATTGTCATCCTCCTCCATTGTTATAATCTTCTTTGTTTTGAGCACGCTTTTGAAACTGACACAATTTGTTTACCAATAATAAACTGACATAACGTGACATCGGGTTACAAGAACACTGTTCTTAGAGTTGTTTTAAATGTGACCTCTGCTGTACTGCTGTAAAAGAATAGAAATCATTTTAATCAAAGTTGTCAGATTCAGAAACTTGTTTGGAAATAAAGATCACTAATTGGTAGACAACGTCGTTAACTTGAAGAACTATAAAAAGGGTTGCATATCTACTACGTTAGCAAATAGTTTTTGAAACCTGTAGTAAACCAAGCCTACACTTAAAGTTCATTTTACAGGCCTGTTGGTCTAGTGGTTAGTGACCCTGACTGCTATGCCGGAGGTCGTGGGTTCGATTCCCACCCAGGACAAATGTTTGTGTGATGAGCACGATCATTTGTTCTGTGTCTGGGTGTAATCTATCTATAATATGTATGTATTTAGAAATGTATATATATGAAATGTGTTTGTATTTATAATATGTATGTATTTAGATGTTTATCAGCTGTCTAGTACCCATAACACAAGCTCTGCTTAGCTTGGGACTAGATGGCGTTGTGTGATAGTTGTGGAATATTTATTTATTTTATTTTAATTACCAATTTCAAATATTTTTTGCCACTTAATTCTGAAATCATGATGACCAAGCTGTATTTAAAGGTCAGGTCAGGACAATAGATCCATGTAAAGTACGAGTATTCAGCTATATCCAGTAAATCTGGGAGCAGACCCCAGCACAGTTGGGTAAAAGCAAGTAGATGATGATTCACTCTAATATCAACTTAATCAAAAAAGTGTTGATTTTCATTTTAGCAGAAAAGGATTTAAAAATGCTAGTGTAATCAAAATGCATGAAAATGACCTTCGTTTGTACGAGTTATTTTATTTTCAACCTTGCTCTGTTGTAAAGGAAACATGTGATAAACGATTTACTGTTTTGGAATGACTAACTTTTATGTTGTCACTTTTTGTGTTTGTAATGTTTTGTTAAATTGCTGTTGTCTTTGAAGTTTATTTTATTGACCTTGCGTAACAGAATGACGAGAAATTTTTGTTTTTCATTCTACAAAATATCCTTCTATTGTACATCTTTCGTCCGGGTTTTTTATGATTATTTTATTTTTGTTATGATTATTTTACAGCTAACAGTAACATCTTACACCTGTAAGCCTGACATGTGCACTGTTATCTCTACTATTAAGATATAGTGATTTTTTCTTTTGATTCGTCGGTGGTCTTGTCTCTTTCTGTATTCTGTTTTATAATCGTCATCAATTCATACCTTTAATTGCCTGTGCTTCACCTTTCATCTACCAGCCGCAAAATGTTTCCTACGATATCAACAATGTCTCCTCCTGCGTATTCTGCTTCACCAATCGCATCAGTACCTGTATCTTTAAACTCCTCATGATATTCATCTAACACGTTATTATTAACATACTTCCTATGTTTAACACCTACACTATCTAGCACATGCTCAATAAGGGCTCCGTACGTGTTCGTAGTATCAATGTGTAACACGTGTGCTATTGTATGCTAAGCACGTCGCAGGTTATTATGTTAGTGTTGGTAATACTCGTATATTAGTTATTAATCGTGTTACAAGTAGATTATAAAACGTTGGCTAATTTGGTTGGGCTGTGTGAGATTTGTTGCATTTAGTACAGCGAAAGCCTTTGATACTAAATTTTGAAATAAATGAAGTCAGAGTTGTAGTCTCAAAATCAAAATATTTTATTTTAAATGGGCCTCAATGCCCATTGAGGCCCATGATACTTATAAATCGTAGAGAAGAAATAAAAAAGATTGGCGCGGTTCAGATTGGTTGTTTCCATGGAGAAGAGCCGGCAATAAACTCCATGTGGTTACTTACAATGTTATTGTTACAGTTTGGTATCACATAAACACGAGAGAACTTCTTACCAAAAGCTAAACAAAAAAAATAAATAATAATAAATAAATAAATAAAGTATATAAACATATATACATACAAACGTCTCGTCAACAATAAGCAATACTTTCGACATCTCTGCATGGACCTAAAATGTGACTATACGATCTATGGAGATTAAAAGATTGAAGATGAAGGAGATTGAAAGATTAGTGTTATAATGTTTGAAGTAAATTTGAGGAGTTTTAGGGTATGGACGAATAAAATTAAGACTAAGGGTAGTGTCGATATCTTAGCAGTGGAGTTGCCGAAAGATAGAACTTACGTAAAATACTTAATCTAATCAAACTAATGGGTTTTTTTGCATTCCTCCATATGAGAAATATGTTTTAAGAGTCTTACAGTAACAGGTAGATGCAAATTATTTAGTTTGCGATAATAAAAGTAGTAATAAGAAAAGTTTCTTGGTAACAATTTGAAAGTATTTCGCTTTACAGCTGTTGATAAAGATATGCTAAGCAGGGGAATCTGGCAAGTGCAGCCAAGGCACGTTCATACTGCAAATTCCTGAGATAGGAATTTTAATTGGTTTCACTCTTTAATTTCATTTTTCATGGGTGAGAATGTAATTAACCATTTCTGGCAATTTCTGCAAGTGACGTAAGTAGACATAAAAAGTGATTCGGAAAGAAAAAAAATGGAAATTTCTCATCATTGAAATCAAATGTACTATCGCCTATGGCTAGTGGACTACTATAGGCCGAATTGATTAAGTAATTATACTAGAAGAATATTTGCAACAATAACCAATGTTGCCATCGACTTTAGCGCCAATTAATAATTTGGCAATATGCTTTACATTGCCAAATTTATTTATTATTATTTTATTAGAACTTATTTATTTCACATATTTGACATCCAATCAGCGCCAACGTTCCATTTCATGTCCTTGTTAACGACCATTTTAAGAGAGAATCAACGTTTTCCGGTAATGTGTATGAGTTGCTGTTTGTAAACGCACCCACGACACAGGGTAAAATCCTGGTGTGGTGCTTCTACTCAGTACAAGAATATTTAGAGTCTAACTTAGTATAACTACTACCTCTCGTGTACAAAAGTGGAGATCTGTCCTATACAAACAATAAGATTCAAGTTGACATGAATATGAATAGATATTGTATTGAATTATTAATTTTTAATCTCTATTGACATTTGGTTTTAAAATTACTTAATTTATATATTATTTACTATACTTATATTTCTAAACTTAAATTGAACATGACTGTAATAAAATTATTCATTTAAATTAAACTGCAAAATAAGAAAACCATAATGCAATAATAATGTAAAATGCATGAATTTTATGATAAAGATGAAATTTGCAACGCTTGTAAAAGGCTGCTTTTTTTTTTTTTTTTTTATCGTGGTAAAATCATCAAATGAGTCCTCCCACCCAGGGCAGGGCGGGAGGGACTGTCAGACTTGTACTGACTAAAATCCACGGTGTCCTTCACGAGCCCTTTACGTACCGGGGTTACGGTGATGGGTAAGTCCCGCGACCCCGGCAGGCTCTGGCCCTCTACAGGCCCCGTCAATTTGCTGACACTCTTTGAGGCGCGCGTGGAACACAACGCGCCGTCGACCCGGGCATGGTCCATGGTCGGACAGCAAGTCGCCCATTACTCGCTGCCCGCATGCCCGCGCCTACGGTGGCCGGAGATCGTCCTGTGACGTCCGACGCCGTGGGCGTCTACCACTGCGGCTGGGATGGAGGGAGGACGCTGTCCTCTCCCTCAGGCGGCCCGCCTCCTCCTTCACGAGCATGACTGCTTCGCAGAAGGAGGCGACCGCTTCCCACTCCGTCTCGCCCCGCAGCATGGCCTCGACCAATGCCGGGCGCGAGAGGTCTCCGCCTATCGCCGTCGTGAGGACACGGCGGTGCTCTGCCCAAGCGGGGCAGTCCTGCACCGTATGCTCCACCGTGTCCTCCGGACGATCCTCGCAGTGGTGACACCCAGGCGTTTCTTCCCTCCCTATCAGACACAGGAACCTCCCGAAACTTCCGTGTCCGGTGAGGACCTGCGTCATGCGGAAGGTAAGGACGCCGTGACGCCTATCCAGCCACTCCTCAAAGAGGGGTCTTACCGCCGCGATTGCGGCGTGCCCGTTGTAAAAGGCTGCTAAGTCAAAAGTACCTACTAACATAAGATGACACCAACATGTAAACACTTAGTTCGCAAATAAACGCTTTGACTTTGACTAACGTTTTTTTTAAAAAAAAAACAGGTATCTCAAACTTTTTCGGTACGCTACGCACTCGGGTGGCTGAAAATCCCCCCAAAATCAGAAAATGAAAATCTGATTTCAAGTCGATAAGTCAATGATACTGTGTTCTTGTAGAACCAAACCAAGTAATCTTGGTTCTACGCAAATGCGATCCGGAGAATGGTCAACACTCGCATCTCACGGCACACCAAAGCGTCGCGCGTCGCGGTGCAGTTTGGTATCCTCCGGTCCTAAAAGATACAAGTCATCCAATAACAATCTATCGTAGTCACTAACGACTACCACATTTGACATGTGGGTCACTGTGACCAATTGATCCAAGGTTGCATTGATAGACTGGACCCTAGGTCCAGACTGTGGGGAGACTCTATCATTTGAAATAAATGAACTTCGATATTGTCTAGTATCTAGCTTGTGTCAGTTATTTATGTTTTAGGTTTCACTAGGTCTAAAAGTGTCTAGTTTTTGTAGTTCGACTACAGACGTATCTTAACGAAATTTGAAAAATCTATTGAAATAAACTTCTGAAAATAAAAACTTCGTTAGGAAATTACACACAAATGTTATTAGTGTAATCATATTCGTAATGCTCGTTATTCCAGCTTTAAAGCAATTTATTTATGTATCACAAGGCCATTACCTACAAATGTTATATCAATCATTTATTTTGTATCTCAATATCTGTATGTAAGCATCGTGTTTGTTTTAAGGCTATCATTAGTTACCTGGGCTTCCCCGGATTCCTTCTTCGTAAGGCAGGTTACTCAAGTTATATCTGGTGAAGTCCTCGATTTTATTTTATGTCCTGGTTCATTCTTCATGTATGGCCTGAGTGGTCTATTGTTTCAACACATCGAGTATTGGTTTTGGAATTCTATTAATGAAACAGCAACTAACTACTTATATTTAGGTATTATCAACATTATCGTCATCTCTATCTCGGCAGTCTTTTCCTACCCACTGCGTAATAGGTTCCTCTTCTCTTTGCTGCCATGCTTCCCTAGTCAATGAGGTTTTAAACCAAGTCTTACCCCCGATCTTCTGAAAGCCGTTTGCATCTGAACATTGGTCTACGAACAGTCCTACCGTCTCTCGGCAACTATTTAGGGTCTTACTCCACCTGCCTTTACCATATCTAGTCAAGTATCCTGCAATTAAAGACGACACGTTTAGCGCAGTGGCTGATCAATTGGACTGCTGCGCTGCGTGTCGCGGGTTCGATTTCCGCACGGAGCAAATATTTATATGATCTACAAGTAGTTGCTTCGGGTCTGGGCATTAGTGTATGTTGAATTTATATGTTGGTAAACGCACCCACACACAGGAGAAATTCCTAGTGTGGGGCAATGTTTTTTTAAAAAGACAGAAAAAAAAGAATTTCCAAAGCCAAAATAAACTTTCTGAAGAAGAGTAGGCGCTTTGGGGGAACAACCTTCAAAAAGTACTGTTTTATCAAGCTACTAGCGACCCGTCCTGGTTGGTGCAATTTTTTAAATATAGTCTATGTCACTCAAAAACAATGAACCTTTTAACCTGTGCTGTCCCACTGCTGGGCAAAGGTCTCCCCCATAACTTTCCCCTCTTCCCTGTGTGCGGCTGGCCGGAGAAAGCATTCTACTAATAAAAGAATATTCAAAATCGATTCAGGAGTTCCTGAGATTATTACCTACAAACAAATTCATTAAAACCTGTTTATTTTAGTATAGATTTGCAATTTACCTGCATTCACTTCCCCACATCAGGGACCAAGGTAGTCAGTAGGCGTATTTACCTTCTAGTCATTAGGTATTGCGTTATCAAGCAATTTGATTACATAACTAAAGTAATTGATGTGCATTAATATGTTTTTAATTGCAATGCAACTAATGTTTGTTTTTTTTTATTTGTTTCCAGGTAAGGATGGCAGTTTACTTCGCAATATTGCAAGCCTGTTATGGAGTAATGGTATTTAAGTTATATTTTAATAGTATTTTAGTATAATTATCTGTACCTGTTTAAATATTTGCATTTGGAAATATATTTGCGGCTGTACAAGACGAATCAAAATTACTAGACTTGGCTGTTGGATCGATGAACTCATTAGGTAGTTATTTTGACTTTACCATTTTGCATCCAGTAAGGATGCACTGCATTACCATTTTGCACCTATGGGTGGATAATGGGGTCTTTTTTTGGTTGTATAAAGAAATGAGTCCTCCCACCCTAGTTGGAGCGGAAGGGACTGGCAGACTCGTACTGACTAAAACCCACCGTGTTTCTTCAATTGCCCTTTACGTTCCAGGGTAACGGTTACCTGCTTAGATAGTCTCGGATAAGGGTCTTGATAAATGGTAATCATCAAATTGCTTCGTAATTTAACACGATTGATATAAATTGCCGTATTTCAGCGTAAAATATTATTCTCATCAAAGCCATCAGTCATCTAAGTTTTTCGACGAAACTTAATGGAAGCTGAAACGTAACGAGATGTCTCTTATCGCTTCAATATCAGTTTTATAATAAGGATCAGTTTCTATAATTGAGAGACATTGAAATTAATTAATGCTCGTTATAGATCTTCTAGATGAGGAATAAATTAATAGAACAAAGTTAACATTTTCAACGCTGACATTACTGCTGAATTTATCAGTTTCTAATGACCCTAAGACAGCCCAATATGATTTATTTCAAAACCGTTCCTTATTGGTAGTTTAACCATTCGATTTTTATATTCCCTCATTAACACTATCTATATTATCGTTTTAACCAATATAGAGTCTCAAGCTCGATTTACACGCTGCGAGGAAATTGCAAAAGAATGCAATTCGTTTAAATGAGGTTTTAGTCTCTTTTCTGGAGGTTAAATGTAAAAAATAAAATAAAATTCCTTTTAAAGAAATGACTTTTATGCCTTTGTCAAACAGTCAAACAGACAGGCGGAAGCGAAGCGTTTCCGAACCGAAGCGAGACGTCAGTCCGATAGTTCTGTCACGCTATCGGATCGCTTTCGCTTTTCAATGTGACTGGATTCAAACAATTCCATACATTACAAATAAAAACGACACGCTTCGCATTCGCCACGCCAGTCTGTTTGACAAAGGCTTTATAGTGAACTAATTTGGGTGAAGTAGCTTCAAATTATAGAATATTACTGCTATTAGTCGAACAAGGCTTCTTTTAATAACTTCTACGTAACTATTCAGTGTTTTCTGTACGATGCGCGTCGCATGCGTTATTGCGTTTATAAATAATAAATATTCATATTAGGCTCAGCTCCACCCGCCGTCTCGTAAGATCATCATTTACCACCTAATCTAATTAATTCACCTCTAACATCACTTATAGTATCTTTATCGACTTTTTATTACCCAGAAAAAACATTAAAATACTTCCTCTGTTAAAGTATCCACGTTGAAGACTAAAGTCAAGCATGTCAAAATGTACAAGTTAGTGATGAAATTCGCAGTGTGTGGCAATGTCTGAACATCATTAAGGTCATACTTCCCATTTGTGATAGACAAAAGTTTTTGCAGCTTGACTAAATGCAAATAAGAGCTTGTTTAGACGAGGCGAGTTGCATGCAAGAGCAGTGTAAGAGCAACGATATAAAGCGTTAGTTTACGAAATTACTGAACCGATTTTTATTATACTTTACACGCAGAGGCAATATACATAGGAATCGAATGTTTTCGTTAAAAATAGTGTTACAGCTAAATAAAACCGATTTCCATGGAATCAGAGATTTCCCATTAGTTTTTTTATAAGAAGCAATTTCGCGATTCTGGTTACGAGTTTTGTTGGTTTTCTTGTATTTTAGATGACGCCAGTTAATGGTTGTTATTTTCAGTGGTAATTCTGTTGTCAGTTGTCTTATATGTTTAATTTTTGTGTGTAATGTAAAAAGAGAGTAAACAGTTGGTAGTATGTAGTACTTAGGTGTCTTTTTTTTATCGTAGTAAAATCATCAAATGAGTCCTCCCATCCAGCTGTCAGACTTGTACTGACTAAAATCCACGGTGTCCTTCAATAGCCCTTTACGTACCGGGGTCACGGTAATCCCTTGGTCCCGCGACCCCGGCAGGCTTAGGCCCTCTACAGGCCCCGTCACTATGCAGACACTCTTTGAGGCGCGCGTGGAACACAACGCGCCGTCGACCCGGGCATGGTCCATGGTCGGACAGCGAGTCGAGTACTTAGGTGCCTACGCAAATAAAGTCAGTTTGTCTGTCTCTTGCCTCCTTTTAATTTTTTGTTACTTTCCTGTTTTCTTTAAGGTAACTTCGTCGTTACCTCATCTTTTTTTTCGTGCTCGTAATTCAGGTTATACTCGTATCTTTGTACAGAATATATGAATAATGCTATTTTACTCAGTCTTATCCAAGTTCGACGTTGATACGACTTGACTAGCCTTAACGTGATTTAACGCGCGTGCAAAGTCAGGCGATTGCATGCAATATTTTAATCACGCTACAACAAGAGCCCGTCTGAACCAACAATTACTTAAATGTATTTATTTTACACTCAAAATATTAACTGTTTTACAAAATTTCTAAATTGATTGGCGATCATGTATCATAGTTGTCATGTAGATTGTGACTTGGAATAAAAGATAATTTATTGAAATATTGGTAGTTTTTAATGAAGTGGTTTTGAAATCGTTTTTCAGGGTTTAATATTGCTTTCTGTGGTGACAATGACATTATCATAACATATGTGCCAATGCATACATAAAATAAAATATATAATTAGAAAACAAATACTACCACAACCAACCAAATATTATGTAATTTTTTTGGCAAATTCATATTATTTACATACATTTGTTAATGAAATTGACTATTACTAAATTAGTATTGTGATGTTATTTTTAAAATATCCCGCATCGTATGACCTCCACGTCAAATTACAAACACATAAACAAACTGAATAATTTTCCTATAATTTAGCTATACACATTAAACACAGTAATTAGCATTTAAAAGTAACATTTAGCGAATGCCAAGGCAATCGGAAATGTCTTCCGTGGCTTACATATTTATTTATTAAGGCGCTACATTCGGGTAGGTAAGTAGTTCATGATGAACACTCGACCATGTCATTTGAAATACAACCAATATACAGGGTGTTGACAGCCCTCCACAAACTTTAGGAGGGAGAGACTGCGGAGCGGAGAAACCGAGAAATATTAACCATTAGAATTGGCTATTTGACAGTAGCTATAAATTACAAATACGAGTATAATTAGTCCGTCAATAAGAGTTTAAAAAAAATAACAGACACATATTGTTTGTTTTGTAAAATCAATGAATATTCACCAAAATATAACGCTTCAAAACTCGAGAGTGGGGGCTCGTGACGACAGAATTCAATAAAAATTGTACTAAATTGTGACGTTTTGCCAATTTTCAAAGCATAGTATCTCAGTCAATTTTGGTTTACGAAACAAAAGAAAAAATACGGGCCGAATATTTTTTGATAATCTAAGTGACGGACTAAGTATAATTTTTCAGTCAAATAGCCAATTGCACAAAATTTTCGCTCCTCTTGAGTAATGCAGTCCCATTATTTAAAAACAATAATATTTCAGTTTACCCTCTCTTTAGCCAGCCTTATAAATCATGGATTTAGACCATAGCTCTGAGCAACATTCACGAAGGATAAAGCTTGAAGAGGACTGTCAAATACAGCCTGTATTTGGTATTAAAAGTAAATTATAATCTTAATAAATTATAAGCTTGTCCATACTGTAAATGTTTTATGAAAAAGTTAGAACAATAAGTAATTTGCGTAAATCTAGTAATTATGTCTGTGTCCTGTGAGGTCCAAAATGGTTGCTTGCATCGTTCAGCCCTCATCCCATTTTATAAGAAGTAGGCCAATAGTGCTCCGACTTATTTCACTTGTTATTTAAACAGCCATTGCTATATTCAATCTCTTTTCTAGACGTTGATTTTTTCTTTAGCGGCGTTGTGGACTTTTTTTGGAATGGGTAAAATATGTTAAACTCGCGTCAGGACACGTGACCTGATCGAAAATTTGTAAGACGACGCAGGGCGCTTGCGCGAATGTTCGTGTGTGTTTATTACTATTCAAGTTTTCACTTCTGCCGGCACTCCCAGAGTGCAACCCGTCGTTTTTTTTTTTGAAGTGAAAACTTCTTTAGCGGCGTTGTGCACTTTTTGGAATGGGTAAAAAATGTTAAACTCGCGTCAGGACACGTGACCTGATCGAAAATTCGTAAGACGGCGCAGGGCGCTTGCGCGAATGTTCGTGTGTGTTTATTACTATTCAAGTTTTCACTTCTGCCGGCACTCCCAGAGTGCAACCCGTCATTTTTTTTTACTTTCATCCCCTTCTTTTTTTGAATGAAATAACATAACTTACTTTTTACATCATTATCATACCTGGTTAGTTTTATGATAGGGTTCATATCCCCTTTATCATATAACATGACTTAAAACTTGTTGATACAGTAGAAGTAGGTTTATAACTTCAACTTATTCACATATTCTCTTCACTTCAAAGTTTTATTTCCCAAGAGATATAGCGTATAGACAACTTATATTTTAACTTGCTTTAAAACTCGTGCAAGTTTTATACTTTTCGCAGTGTTCGCACCCCCTGTAGTGTTTGTCACTTTCAAGACGTCACCCCTAGGGGATATATTTTGGACTTTGATGTTTACTTGTTTTAGATTCACAACATCACCTTTTAAAAAATATTCTTTGATAGAATTGATCCCTACTACCCTTTAGGGATCATTTCACTTTTTTTTTGACAAACAACTGCCATCGATAATGATGAACTTGGAACACGGATTGTTTGTGTAAAAATTCATGATTCCGACTGTTTTTTTTTTGGGTGTTGGAGGCCCGTTATATCCACGGGGCCTTGGGCTTCGGCCCAAAAACCCTTAACTCAATCCGGCCCTTGCCGTGTCCGTGTCGTAGAAGTCAATACACAAACAAACAACGGGCCACGTCAGATGAATCACATACAACATTACAAACATAATGAGAGAACACGACATTGTTTACATAGATGCTGTAGTAAACAGATCTCGGAACTAGGCTAGTCGTGTTTACTGAACTGATAAATGAGACCAATTTAACACCCCAGTACACATCGAGTAGGTTAGTGTTATACGTTAGCGGCCAAAAGTCGAATGAGGATACTATGAAGATGCAGGGGATTATTATGGAGGTAGAACAGAGAGGAAATGGTTGTATGGATCACAATTCTCTCAACAGTTAATAAATATGGCGGAGTAGTGATAAGGGGCAAATAATTGATTACACAGAGGGCTTTGTTTTTTTTTATTTCGCGGGTCTCACGTATTACCGTGACCCCGGTAGGTAAAGGGCCACTGAAGGACACTGTGGATTTTAGACAGTACGAGTCTGACAGTCCCTTCCGCTCTGCCCTGGGTGGACATGTGATGATTTTACGACGTAATAAAAAAAAGCCTACTTTGTTCAACTCCTGAGCAAAGGGATCCCTCCATTCCTTCCACTTCTCTCGATGTTGTGACTCCTCACGCCAACTCAAAAGGAAATCCATCTAAAGCGTCCCGCCATCTTTGATTTCAATAAGAGAAAAATGCATGTTTCTCCGTTGTTTGTAGTTAATAATCTCAGAAACTTCTGAACCAATTTAAAAAATCTTGCACTAATAAAATGCTATATTATCAGACAGTAATATACGAGGCACACTCGTAGGCACACTTTATTTTCGAATTTCACCTGTGTAATGGCGGGGCGAAAACAAAAGATCGACGTATAAAACTTTTAGCAGAGCATAAAATCTGCTACTGACAAACTGAAAAATATATCATAATATCATAGAGAATATGTATTGTAAATAATCTACTATATTAATCATTGTATTAAAATCAATATAATTAATTAACCAAGTCAGTATTGAAACGAGCGCGTTTAAAACTGATTGCTTATTAATTTTAATTGCTAACTGTCACATCACTATGTTGATCAAATTAATTGATATCAATTGCACGTTTCCGAACTGTTTGCTTTTTGAATTACAGCCTTTATTTTGTTTTTATTTTGACTGTACGAATTACCGTGACCCCGGTACGTAAAGGGCTATTGAAGGACGCCGTGGATTTTAGTCAGTACGTGTCTGACAGTCCCTCCCGCTCTGCCGGGAAGGGAAGTTTCAAACAAGTCTGAAGCACCTAATAAGATAAGTAACGATCTGAAGATGCTTCAGACTTGTTTGAAACTTCCCTGAAGGATTCAGGGTAGTTTATTTTTATATCGAGACTATTTTGAGATAAGATCTCTTTTTTTTACGTGGTAAAATCATCATATGAGTCCTCCCACCGAGGGCAGAGCGGGAGGGACTGTCAGATTCTTACCTACTGACTAAAATCCACGGTGTCCCTTCAATAGCCCTTTACGCTCCGGGGTCACGGTAATTCGTGAGTACGGCGTCTTAGCGAAATTTCATATAACCCTACAGCCTTCTTTGATAAGTAGACTATTCAACACAAAAGGATTTTTTCAATTCGAACTAGTAGTTCTTGAGATTAGCGCGTTAAACCCAACACACTCTCTTCAGCTTTATAATATGTATTAGTATATATAAATAAAGCTATTTTGTCACTTTATCTATGAGTTAACCATTAAGGGAGTTTTAACTATGTAGTAAAGTTTGTGATTTGTGAGTAAACTGTCTCGTTTTGAACGTCATAGATAAGATTTCAAGTTTATTTTTATCAAGTTTTATGGTGAAGGGGCGACTTCCCCTTGTTCATGAAAAATTAGTTCACAGAAACACTTGAAAAGTCTTACATGTCATTGTCTTTGACATTACTATTTTACGGCATTATCAAGCTATAGCTACTTTGTTTTCTTTTTGCCTATGAGATCAGATATTATGAAATGGTAAAAAAAGAATACAGTTTTTCAGTGCAGACGGCACGTTTGGCGCAGTGGCTGAGCAATTTGGACTATGATCTACAAGTAGTTGTTTCGGGTCTGGGCGTTTGTGTATGTGAGTTTCTATGTTTGTAAACGCACCCACGACACAGGATAAATTCCTAGTGAGGGGCAGTTTTTTTTTAAAACAAAAAAAAAATACTTGACGAATTAGGCAATATAAATGTTATTTCTTCATAAATTAAATTGGACCTTGTATAAACAAATAGAGCTTAATTTTTCAGAAAACATATACATAACAGTCCAAATGAAAACCAATATCCCTCTAAAACACAATCACCTGGACCATGTGTCTTCCCTAAGTTCCAGGTCGATCCCTGAAGTCCCTTTAAACCCAGCACAAGTACAGAATACATTATAAATACCTGCAAATCGTATCGGATCCTACACGATACGACAATTCTCTGTCGTAAATTGTTTAGGGCCAGGATTTATCTGTCTAACCCCCCGGATCACTGTCAATGCCCTGTGGTAGCCATAAATGTTTGTGGAGACAAATTGTGGGGTTGTTTTTTAAAGGGTTAAGTTATAAATACTTGTTTGTATGATGGTAGGTCTTTTTGGCAATGGCCGTCTTCCAAACGGTCAGAAATGGACCGTGTTCTTTCACTTGGCATCAAATTGTAATGATTTGAGACCCTCATCCCAATGTAATCGATATTAAAACACACAATTTTGTATTTATTTATTTATTTTAGTATTAGTATTTATTTCTCTATGTTGCCGAAAAAGAATAGGGTTTATGTAAAGACGCAATGATTAAGGTTTTGGGGACACCCCGAAGTTCAGTTAGGTTAGGTTCCTTTAAACCCTGCAAAAAGAAAGAGAACTAGAAACGTGGTGTGAAACCGTCGACCCTGCTTAGTTCGAAATTTTACTAAGTCACAGACATTGTCAGCAAAATGACGGGGACCCCCCCTAGAGGGCCAAAGCCTGCCGGGGTCGAGGGACTCACGAATTACCGTGACCCCGTAACGTAAAGGGCTATTGAAGGACACCGTGGATTTTAGTCAGTACGTGTCTGGCAGTCCCTCCCGCTCTGCCCTGGGTGGGACGACTCATTTAATGATTTTACCACGCTAAAAAAAAGTCACTGACATTGTCTAATATCCGTGTTTTCGCGATAATCTTAGAATTTTTACGAAAATTCGGTTTAACAAATTATTCTACGCTACACACACTGAAACCAATCAACTAGAAACAAAATAATGATTCAATAGTGAAAGAAATTCTTTAAAAATTGCAAAATCTACTTCAGCTATACCTCTCCTCATCATCCAATTCACCACATATTCTACAGTCCTTAGACAACTAATCTTTCTTTCTTCTAATCCTGTCCCGAGAAATCGTGGCGACAGTATCCCAAGATTAGCTGGCAGTCCGAGACAATCCCGATTTAGCCGGGTCATTCACCCGCGTCTGAACTTCTGGGAGGATGACAGCTATACGGTATAGATGCTGGAGTTAAGGATCGTCATCTACTGTTTGTTTTCGGGATTATTAGTTATTTTAAGGAGTGTCTTGATTTGTTTTTGGGTAAAAAAGGCATATTATTTTTAGAACATTTCATAATTACAATGTTTTATATAGCTTTGGTTAGAAGTAGATCTATATTTTAAGGACTGAATTCTAAGATTATTGTGGTCTTTTTTTTTTGCGTGGTAAAATCATCAAATGAGTCCTCCCACCCAGGGCAGGGCGGTAGGGACTGTCAGACTTGTACTGACTAAAATCCATAGTGTCCTTCACTAGCCCTTTACGTACCGGGGTCACGGTAATTCGTTAGTCCCGCGACCAAGATTGTTTTGGTCTAGCAATTGAAATGTTTTTAAACGTATAGCCTGGTCATTACAGTAGGTACTGGTTTCGTTAAGTGAGTAATTTGATCATTTGAAAATAATCTTTCAACGCTTTTTTGACGTTTAAAATAGTTTCAGAGTCCATATACGAGTATGAAACTTCAGTAACGTTTTCTTTGCAGAAACATTTTCTTAGAACCAAATCAACTGCGAATTTAACCAGTGAAACGCAATCAACATTTCTAAACTGGGTTCAAAAGCTATCAGTGTCATCATCTGTACTAAAAACCTTCAGTTTCAAAACTTAAATTCGCTCTAACATAACCTTACCACACGTCGAAATAGCTAGAAGCAATTCCAGCTTCACAAGTCATAACAGCCAGCCTATCAGTCGAGGTCGGCCGTAAAGCCTCCGTGCCCAGCCAGCCGTGTTAAGCTGGGCCTAAGCTGTCAGCACAATACCACAGCGTCAGTTCCCAGGCTCAAATACGACAGCATAATAGGCTTTTGCAGCTGCGTCAGTGTTGAGCTTACGTTTAAGGGGCGTTTTCATTAAGCAAGTCTTGCATAAAAGTATGTCGTCATATTTGGAGCTTGAATTGGAAACATGTTGAAATTAACATCTCAGTATTAGGTATTGTACACCTGGAACAGCATCTTCTTCACAAGTTTAAAACAAAGTCGCTTGCCCCGTCTGTATGTTTAGATCTTTACAACTAGGCAACGGATATTAATGCGGTTTAACCAATAGACGATTTATGTTTCCAGACGATTTATAATACTCTATATTGCACCCGTGCAAATCTGAAGTGGGTCACTAGTTTAGCTTTTCCGAACGATAGTATAATAAATGATGGAAAAAATTACTGTTGGCCTAGGTTAGAAGTCCAACGCAAGTGCGTTTAAGAAACATTTATAAACTCACATATAAAAACAACTAGCACCGGAACAACCATAAAATTGTTTCGTGTGGAAACCAAACCCGCGACACGAAGCGCAAGACTCTATCGCTCAACCACAACGCTAACCGTGCCTCATAATATATGTCTAGGTCGCGGGACTAACGAATTACCGTGACCCCGGTACGTAAAGGGCTATTGAAGGACACCGTGGATTTTAGTCTGTACAAGTCTGACAGTCCCTCCCGCTCTGCCCTGGGTGGGAGGACTCACTTGATGATTTTACCACGATAAAAAAAGAGTATTCAAATAAAATACGTATACATACCATCTATGTCAAACCTAGATCCATGCTCATATTATTATGTAAATGAACTGCTTCAAATAAAACCTGTTTGCTAATTAGAATTGCTAAGACCTGTAGTTCCAGCAGAAGTCTGAAGGTCAATTGATTGGTATAGGAAATGATCTGGTTCGAGTTTCCGTACTTCCAAATTTATACAAACCTTGCTGATGGAGAGTTTGTAGGAACTTGCATTTGTAGTGGAAAAACTAGAAGGGGAACAAGTGAGGAACTAAAAGCGGGTATTGTGGGATTACATATAAGGTGGAGGTTACGATGATACTACTAGGTGACTTTATGGTGCCTGCCGGCGTCGCGGGGCTCAAGAATTACCGTGACCCCGGTACGTATAGGCCTATTGAAGGACACCGTGGATTTTAGTCAGTACGAGTCTGACAGTCCCTCCCGCTCTACCCTGAGTGGGAGGACTCATGTGATGATTTTAACACGTAAAAAAAGGTGACTTTTAGCAGATAAATTTAATTTTATTGTAGTTTTGAGAAAGGAGCAGGTGTAATAATTGAAGCAGATGTTGATGATATCAAAATTGTTAACAATTAAGAATAAATCTCGAAATATAGTTACTCCCATTGTAACTCTAAACTGCACAAGCGTTTCCAAAGTGTCCTTCTAGAGTCTTCCTGGCATGTTTTAGTGAGCTTTACACAGAGCTGTTACGGGGTAGACTTTCAAGAAGTCAAGGTTTTTGATGCTTTCAAAATAGACACACTGCTAACAAATGACGATTATCACAAAATAGATCGTGAAATCCAATTGTTAAAAATCTAAACGCTGGTAAAACTTAGGTTTAAACTCGTTATTAAGAAAAAAATACAAAAATTACAATTCATTATTAGAAATAGTTACAATTCAAACTTGAAGTCTCCTCGAGGGATATCTCTAAAGTCATTTTTACAAAGAGCTGTTTCGGGGTGCACGGTCATCGGGGTGGTTTTAAGGGTATAGAACACCCACATTCCAACACTGACACCGAAGTTGGAGTACCTTTGAAAATCTCATTAAATACAAAGTCGCTTTAATCTTCTACCTTGTTCCAAAGCAAGTTACTAACATTATGTATGATCTATCCATCGACCAGGACCACTCGATGTGAATACTAATGCCGGTATCGATTCATGTCTTTGACTATTTAAATTTACTATACTACCTACCAGAGGGTATGGTAATTTTATATATGATAATTGCGGGTATTTATTGGAAGATTGGGCACTTATTTAAAGAATTTTGGTTTATTTATATTTAAAAGGGGCTGTATGTGTTATGGATAGGATCGTATCACGATAGGTTTTTGATAAAATATACACGTGAGGATACCAGCGGGTCTAAAACGGACACTTAGCAATATTCGTAATAATTCACTTCATGAATGAATAAGTGAGCCAATTGCGGCACGGTTGGTGCAGTTGTTGAGCGATCGACTGCTGCGCAGTGTGTCGCGGGTTCTATCCCCGGATGGAACAATTATTTGTATGATCTACAAGTAGTTGTTTCGGGTCTGAGTGTTTGTGTATGTGAGTGCGAGAGTGTACGGTTGTTAATATACAATATAATATACCAAAACAAAAGACTTTCCGGAAAGCTTTAATTATTAGGAATATTGAGTTTCTTACACCCACGATTGTACACTTGAGAGCAATAAAATCGCACACCCCTTGTAATTTGGTTTATTACTGATTGTTTTCTAAAATCGAAAGATATTGAGTAAAAATCATTAGACAAAATTAAAGCACACAAGCTTAGCTTTACAAAAACATAAAATTAAAATCATTGACCTTCACGTAACTTACAAAAACCGACCGTACACCGAATTCCCCAAATTCACGCGTTTGCGTTGTCACTACTTGCACCCTTAGCCGCAGGTATAAAAAGGTCAGTTTATTGGAATTTTTATTCGGCCGCCCGACCGCCGCCGCGTAC
Source organism: Agrotis puta (assembly GCA_943136025.2). Lineage (NCBI taxonomy): Eukaryota > Metazoa > Arthropoda > Insecta > Lepidoptera > Noctuidae > Agrotis > Agrotis puta. The sequence goes on from OW964181.2 coordinate 1,290,902, forward strand.
GGACGTCTCCTCGTGTGTGCTCCGTGCCAGTGCTGTGTTCTCCGCTGCGATTTCGTCGTGTCCTGCTGCGACGTGTCAAGAGAGTAGTCAAGACTACTCGAGTAAAAATTGTCCTTTTCAGGACAATTCTTACTCATCTTATTTCCCTTACGTCCCGCGTGTGTTTTTGCCCCTTCAGGGAAAATCCACAGTTTCGTGGTTCTTGGTGGAAACCTTACGGTGTCAACGAAGCCAAGAGGGTGGTGCCCCAATCCATCCCGCCGAACCCCTTCAGGGCGAGGTTAATTTATTGGAGTCGGGAGCTAGGACCTTGGCCTTGGGGGGACTCCTAGTCAAACCTAGTCTCTGGTTTCGTTCACAGCTACACACCTGGTGTCGGTTGGGTGTGTCTACCCCTTCGCACCAGACCCAAATAGGGCCCTGTTGCACATTAAGATTGGCAACAGGTTTACAAGCTTAGGGCACACCGTAGGTACACACCTCCCTGCCATACACAATCCCTCGGCAGGGAGGCTACTCACCCCCGGGCCCACCCACCCGGGGAGTTAGGCCTGTTAGTGTTAGGCGCTTTTCCCTAAAGAGCTTCACTCTCATGTCAGCTGCTCTACGCTGACTTTTCATCATGGAGGATCAATCCCTTTGGGGGTTACTCCATAAAATCGTCCACGACCCTTCCCTAAACGGGAAATATATTGCAGAATTCAACGCTCTGCAACAACAGCGCAATGATGCGCTTGATAGTCCTTTATCTCCCCCGCCCGCCAATCATGGCAATTCAACAAAGTCGGCCCCTCTGTCTGTAAAGACAAAGTGTTCCGACGACCACGTTCCTACCCAGAACAAAGCCGCTGCCGAAAAAGCGGCTTCTATCCCCAAACCCATTGTTCTTCAAACAATGGGTTCCGCGAAAACTACACCCGTCCCTAATCCCTCTGCATCTAAGCCCATTGTTCCTCAAACAATGGGTTCCACGAAAGTGCACTCTGCACCTACGCCCGAAAAAATGGACACATCCGTGCCCATCTCAGACTCCGAGCACTCTTGTGACTCTGCCTCTTCCTCTGATGAGGACTTTACTGTCGTCATCGGAAAACGCAAACAGGGGAAACATTCTCAAGCCGGTAAGGCTAAGAAACCCCTCGCGGCCCCACCTACCCCCTCTCCTCCGATCTCTCGCCCGAATTCCCCCACCCCTTCAGCGGCCCCCGCCAGCCGCCCCTCCAGCCCTATGGCAATCCCTCCCGCGGCTTCTACTAAGAAGCCTAGGCCCCCACCCCCGATCTTCATCCAAGAAAAGTCCAAGTGGACTGAAATTTCCAAGCTTTGTGCGGATCGAAAGATCCAGTACACTAAAGCTACAAATACCCAACAGGGTATTAAAGTTATAATCCCTACGTCTTCGGACTACAGGGAGCTCTCCCGTCTTCTTCGTGGAAGGAACGTAGCCTTCCACACTTACTCCCTCCCTGAGGAGAAGCCCACCCGTGTGGTGATAAGGCGGATCCCCAAGGAGATCTCCACCCAAGACGTCTTAGATGACCTCCTTTCCCAAAACGTCCCCGCCTCTGCCGTCCACCGCCTTCACAAGGCGAGGGGTGGCGAACTATACGACATGGTGTTGGTAGTTTGCGACCCTGTCGAATCCGGTCCCCATCCCATCTTCAAAATTAAGTCAGTGTGCTCCCTGACAGGCATTTCTATTGAAAAGCCATTCAAAGCGCACACAGTAGGACAGTGTCACCGCTGTCAACTATACGGCCATAGTCAGGCCCATTGCTATGCACCACCCAGGTGCGTCAAATGTTTAGGCGGCCATAGCACGGCTGATTGTCCCCGTCCTAAGGACAAGTCCCTCTGCACCGAACCCCCTAGCTGCGTTCTGTGCGGCCAAGTAGGACACCCGGCTAACTACCGCGGTTGCCCCAAAGCCCCCAAATCCGCTTCTCCCAAACTGGCAAAGCGCGCTGCCGCCCGCCAGCAGAGGGAATCCCCATCTGTGAAGATTCCTTCCTCACAGATTCCCGAGAGGCTTAGCCCTCAGCGACCCTCTCCGTGGAACTCATTGAACCACCAAAAGGCCTTCCCAGCCTTAGGTTCAGCGTCCCCAAAACCCACCCCAGGGCTACTCGAAGCCCCCGCCCCCAAACCCGCGGCTCCCGTGACTGCCCCTGCACCTTCGCGCAAGGTCGCTCCAGCAGCCCCGCAAACCATCCCTCCCGCGGTACCCTCCGGCCATGTGCCCGACGTTGACCCTAATGACATGTATGTCATAATCAACGCCTTCAAAACGGTCCGCAACCATCAAGAGATTTTGAGATCCAAGGCGAGACAATTGGCAGCCCAACTCAGGGCTTCCAATGGTAGTCCCGAGGAGTACTCTAAAATCTTCGACGCTCACCCCGAAGTGGGTGACGCCCTCTTAGCCCTCCACCTTGTTTAGTTAGTCCAATGGCTACTAAAAATAAGAATGTCCTCAAACCGCGATCCCTTAAGTTAGGCTTTTTCAATGCCAATGGCATTAGAGGTCAGCGTGATGAAATCGCTACCTTCCTCCGCGACAACCAGATAGACATCCTTCTCGTTCAGGAGACTTTCCTAAAACCGCACCACCGTGACCCTAAAATTGCCAACTATCAATTAGTTCGCAACGACAGGTCACGCTGCCACAAGGGCGGTACGCTCATCTACTTCAAAAGGACCCTGCATTGCATCCCTCTTATCCCTCCTCCCCTCGAGTCTCTCCTCGAGGTTTCAGCCTGTCGGTTAGGCATGACCGGCCACCAACCCATCACCATTATATCCGCCTATTTTCCCCCTGCCCTCGGCGCAGAGGATCACAATTTACTCACCAAAGACCTCACATCCCTCTTCGGCCTGAGCGACTCCGTCATCATGGCGGGCGACCTCAACGCCAAACATCCCGCTTGGAATAGCACTACCACCACCCCTAGAGGGAAGGTAGTGTTCAATCTAAGCTCCTCACTAAACTTTGATCCCATCGCTCCTCTTGAGCACACCCATTATCCCGGTGATCCCAACCACCGTCCCGACGTGCTCGACATAGCGCTTCTCAAGAATGTCAACCTCAAGTTGCATTCCATTGAGACGCTACACGAGCTAGACTCTGACCACCGTCCAGTGCTCCTGCACTTAGTCCCTCGCTCGGGTCCCTCCGACCCCAGCCAGCCTCCTCCAACCAAAGTGATAACTGACTGGAAGAAAGTAAGCGATAAGCTGAAATCAACCTCGTCACCTCACTTGGACTCTATCCCCGATCACATAGTCTCCGTCGCAGACACGACGGCCGCGATCAACTCGTTTACAGAACACGTGCAATCCGTACTGACGGATTGCTCACGGGAAGTCCCAGAGATGAACGATCATCGCTGGAAACTTCCCGATGACGTACGTGAACTGATAACCGAGAAGAACGCGGCCATCCGTGCCTACAGCAACTTTCCATGCGACTCGAACAAGGCTCACATGCGCAGTTTACAGCGTGCTGTAAAGAAACGCATCGCTGAGCTTCGTTCGAACCGCTGGAATGAGATGCTGAGCGATCTCGAGCCCACCCACTTAGCCTTCTGGCAGCTGCAACGGAAGTTGCGTGCCACTGAAGAGGCCACTATGCCTCCCCTCAACCGTCCCGATAAGAGCGTCGCCTTTGACGACTCTGAAAAAGCCGAATGCCTGGCCGACAGTCTGGAATCCCAGTGCTCTCCCAGCACCCAACCGGTAGACAAAAGTCACCTCCTCAAGGTCGACTCTGAAGTCCAACGTAGGACCTCCCTCCCTCCCGTAGAAGACCCTGATGATCCTCTGCCTCCAGTCACTCCAGACGAAGTGCAGGACATCATAAAACGTCTCCGACCCCGGAAAGCTCCCGGGTCGGACGGTATCAATAATAGGGTATTTAAAATCCTCCCCGCCCAGCTCGTTATGTTAATGACCGCCATCTTCAATGGCGCTCTGACCAACAACATCTTTCCCCAGGCATGGAAAGAGGCCACTGTTATCGGTATCCCTAAGCCAGGCAAGCCCAAGTCTGAGCCCACGAGTTACCGTCCCATCAGTCTCCTGAACGTTCTCGGCAAAATCTACGAGAGACTTATTTATAAGCGACTCAGAGATTTTGCCGATGCCAAGTGCCTCATTCCTCACGAGCAATACGGCTTCAGGACCGGTCACTCGTGCATCCATCAAGTCCACCGTATAGTCGAGCACATTAGCGCTGGGTTCCAACGCGGTGCAATGACTGGTGGTCTATTCTTCGACATAGCGAAGGCCTTCGACAAGGTCTGGCACAATGGCTTATTATATAAGCTCTACCAAATGGGTGTGCCAGACCGTCTCGTGCTCATCTTACGAGACTTTTTGTCAGATCGCACATTCCGCTATCGCATCGGGAATGCCCTCTCCTCCCCTCACCCTATCCGAGCCGGTGTCCCTCAAGGCTCAGTCCTCTCGCCCCTCCTATTCACGCTGTTCACTAGCGATATTCCCAAGAGCAAAAAGGCTCAGTTAGCTCTCTTCGCGGACGACACGGCCATATATTACACTGGCCAAAGTCCTACCGCTATAGCCCAAACCCTCCAATCCGCAGCCAACGCCCTCGGCGACTGGTTTAGGAAATGGAGAATTGAGGTTAACCCTGATAAAAGTCAGGCGGTCCTCTTTAGGTCGCCGCTCAAAAGACTTCCCCTCCGCCCCCTCAGTCCGATAACCATGTACGGTAAGCCTATCCCTTGGGAGAAGCAAGCCAAGTACTTAGGCGTTATCCTCGACAGTAACCTGTCCTTCCGCGCCCACATAAAAGCAGCCCGTAATCGGGCTGCCTTTGCCGTAAGCAGGCTCCACTTCATGATTACAGCGAGAAGCAAATTATCGCTTAAATGCAAAATTCGCCTCTATACCGCTGTAATCCGCCCCATCATGACATATGCCGGTGTCATATTCGCGCACTCCAATCCCCGCCACCTTTATAAAATGCAGGTCCTTCAAAACCGTTATCTTAGGAAAGTCACGGGAGCCCCGTTCTATGTCCGCAACGATAGCCTCCACCTCGACCTCAAAATCCCCACCATTCTCCAATTCATGAAACGCCTTTCCAAGCGTTTCTTTGACTCTGCCATCAGGCACCCCAATCCCCTAGTCGCAGCGGCCGCTCGATACGAACCGTCTCGTATCAGCAAAATTCGCCGACCAAGGCATACTCTTGTCACCCCCGACGACCCCATCACTCTCCTCCAGGAGAGCAGTAGGGAAACTAGCACGCTCAGGAAACACAAGCGTAAACCGATCCCGTCATTTCGTCCTCGCCGCCGAGGACGACCGTCGCGACGTCCGAATCAATGCCCTCCCCGTCCCTCGCAAGAGCCAGCCCGCGATGCTGAGCCGTAGAGTTTTAAAAATCAGTCCCTAAATAATGAACCATTGTGATCCAGCCTGTCCCTTGCTGTCCTCTCTCAGTGACGCCCTAAGCCGAGGTCCGAACCCCACAGGGGGTGCCCTTAGCGTGCGGTCACTTAGTTTGTAGTTTTTATTTAGTTTGTAAGCTCTGGCTGGAGGCCTTAAAGTAATTTAAGGCATCTCTACAGAAAAGTCCGGTTAAGCAGCTCACAACCTCTTCTAGGTTGACCTGCGAGATGCCATACACAAAAAAAAAAAAAAAAAAAAGAATTTTTATTCAGTTGCATACCGACGGTCAACGTGATAACATCTCTACTGGAAGCATACGGATTTACTGGAAAAATATGGATACCACGCCCGCAGAAGCCGCTCAAGTTATTGCCTTGCTCGAAGCAGGCCATAACCAAAGTGAAGTTGCTCGACGGCTAAATTTGAGCCGCTACTCTGTTCGTCGTGTATACCAGAGGTTCCAAGAGACCGGTGGCTACATTCGGCGACCAGGATCTGGCCGGCGACGCACAACATCAGAGCGTGATGACCGCTTTCTTGTGACAAGGTCTTTGAGAAATCGGCAACTGAACGCGGTTCAACTGGGACAACAGCTTCGAGAAGTTCGCAATGTCAGTATAAGTCGGTGGACAGTTCGAAGAAGACTAGGTGAAGCAGGAATGACTTCACATCGCCCAGCAAATGGTCCCAAATTGACCACAGCTCACCGACAAGCCCGGCTACAATTTGCTAGGGAACATTTAAATTGGACGTATGACCAATGGCGGGCTGTTATGTTCTCTGATGAGTGCAGAATGACTTTACATGGTCATGATGGACGCTCTAGGGTCTACAGAAGGTCATCAGAGCGATTTTCACAATGCTGCATAAGCGAACGTGTGGCTTTTGGAGGTGGATCGTGTATGTTTTGGGGTGGCATAATGTTGGACACTAAAACTGACATTGTATTCATCACTACGGCGAATACCGGCCCGAGATCGAGAAGTTTGACGGCTGCACGATACGTCGAAGAAGTGCTCGAAGAACATGTGAGGCCGCTTGCGTGGCTTATGGGAGAAGATTTTCTCTTAATGCACGACAACGCCAGACCGCATATCGCTAGAACAGTTTGCGACTACATGGAAGATGTTGGAATCACCGCGATGGAGTGGCCAGCTCGTAGTCCTGATCTCAATCCGATTGAGCATGTCTGGGATGAGCTAAAAAGAAGAGTTCGAGCAAGAAGCCCTGCTCCTACGCGCCTCCAAGAGCTTCAACTTGCCATTGAAGAGGAGTGGAACGCCATACCACAAGATTTCATGGTGAAATTAATACGGTCCATGAAAAACCGATTAAGAGCTGTAATCAAGGCTAGGGGAGGGAATACACCTTATTAAAAAACAATTTGATCAAGCATTTTGAGTTTTATTTTTATTCTTTGTTAAGCTAAATTGGGTAATTTTATCCGTATGTTGGGTTTTGTGCCCTAAAACTCCCTATGGGTACTTTTTTTACACTGTATTTGATATCATTAGAAAGGTACTGAAGTAAACATTCAAATAGTGTAAGTTTTATTTTAATATGTATTCACATTTATGAAAAAAACTGCTTTAACAACAAAAAGTCAACGTGTGCGATTTTATTGCTCTCAAGTGTATTTATATCTATAGGTTGGTAATCACTTGTCAGTTTTCATCCTTATTTGTATGAGAATAAGTCTTCAAGTCTGAAGATATTATATAAGCTGATATTAATTCTAAATTACATAGCAGACTACTTTAATTTTTCTTCACAAGATAAAAAGTGGTTTCGCTTTCAAGACTGTTAAGCCTTTGTCAAACAGACAGGCGTGACGAATGCGAAGCGTAACGTTTTTATTTGTAATGTATGGAACTGTTTGAATCCAGTCACATAGAAAAGCGGAAGCGATCCGATGGCGTGTCAGAACTATCGGACTGACGTCTGGCTTCGGCTCGGTATCGCTTCGGAAACGCTTCGCTTTCGCCTGTCTGTTTGACAAGACATTATGGTGGCATTACACTGAATACATTTACATACTTTTTAGGGTTCCGTACGTCTGAATACAAAAACGGAACCCTTATAGGATCACTCGTGTGTCTGTCCGGCCGTCGCTTACAGTCAATTATCTCCGAATCTATTAGACCGATTAAGTTGAAATTTGGTAAACATATCAATTCCTGTGACCCAAACACAGAGGTGTGACGTGAGCAGATGAAATCTGTATATGGGGGGTCATTTTTGGGGGGAAGGGGAAAATTAAAAAAAAAAAATCTGAAAACTGCATCGTGTGGCATATCAAATGAGAGGTCTTGTTGAGAAGATCTTAAATGTATTTTTTTGTAATTTTAAAATAAATAGTTTCCAAGTTATTCAAGAAAATAGACGAAAATTGACCATTCCCCCCCCCTTATCTCCGAAACTACTGAACCTAAAATTTTGAAAAAAATACAGAAATTAGTTTTCTCCTTATAGATTATAGGAAAACCTATAAGAAGTCCATGATATTAAAATAACATGGTAAATCACTCAATATTGTGCGTACCAACTTACATTTGCAAGTGGAATGTGTGGGAGAACATATTTTTTTTAATACGTCATAAATCGTAAACCGCAATTTACCTTTCAAAGATACAACCAACTATAAGAACTTTTATATTATGTTACTTGCTGCTACGGAACCCTTTATGGGCGAGTCCGACTCGCACTTGGCCGGTTTTTTTTTGTAATAATTAATTTAAGTTATATGATATAATATTTAAAAATATCCGATTAAAAAACAGAAAAAAAAATACATCCCCGCTCTGCCCTGGGTGGGAGGATTCATTTGATGATGTCACAACGTTACCACGATAAAAAAAAAGGACAAGACACTCTAAGCAAGGAGAAACAAAAATCATACCAAAAATTTTGCTAAAACCAAAACAAATAAACAATATGTCAATGGCACCTCACATAATGTTAATTCACATAATAGACCAGCAAGAATTAGTTCCATCGATTGTTACCGCCAATAAATTGGTCTTTGTGGACAAGTGGAGTAGGTCAGACCACATTACCGACCCGGATGCGTGTCACCTGTGTTTAGGGTCGGCGGTAGGCCTTTCTATACCATGTGGAGCAACAGGCTGGTTTTTAAGGCCCCCAGTTGATGCTAGTTTGGTTTATATCTTTGAGTAAAGTTAAATTAAACGTTCATCAAAGACTTTAAGGCCTTTGTCAAACAGACAGGCGAAGCGATAACGAACCGATACGAGACGTCAGTCCGATAGTTTGGTCACGCTATATCGGATTGTTTTCGCTTTTCTATGTGACTGGATTCAAACAATTCCATACAATACAAATAAAAACGCCGCGCTTCGCATTCGTCACGCCTGTCTGTTTGACAAAGACTTAATTGTTGAATTTCAAACGCTGAATTTGAAGTTCGGTTCGGTGTCTTCTTCAGTCTTGAATTTCTCAGTAGCCCCAGTTTGGATTTGCCTCCAGTGATTGTAGTAGGTTTATTAGTGACCAAATAGCTTCTTGAATTTGACATTCTCCTTGTGGAATTTTACATTATGTTAACCACTGCAGACCATGCTTATTGATAATATTTTAATTTTTATAGCAGTTACGATGCTATTTTCAAGATAGTCCTTTTAGTACTTGGTAGATGTTTAATCCGACTTCCTGATGCTCAGAAACTGTTGTTCACATAATGTATTTATATAAAAATCAATTGCTGTTCGTTTGTCTCGCTTAAACTCGAGAACGGCTGGACCGATTTGGCTAATTTTGTTTTTGAAATATTTTTGGAAGTCCAGGGAAGATTTAAAAGGTGAGTAAATATGATACAAATATTAAGAATATAACAAAAGCATTAACTTCGATTTTCCTTAGAAACTATTCCTACCTGTCAAATATTTGATGTTTGTCCCTTCGTTCAGAATCAATTAAATTTAAAAGTCGTTCAAAAATCAAATAGGCGGTACGAAGTTTGCCGGGTCAGCTAGTATTACATAATAATTTAAAGAAAAGGATGCAACCAAGTCTGCAAACCCTACCGTCAATGTGGCAACCGTCACTGTGACAAAATTTCGGTGTCACACACTAACGATCTTCCTTTGTCTGCACATTAGTGATGTCGCCGGTTTTTGTGTTATTGAGTCATGATGCACAACCGTTAATGACAGAGTTGCAAATATAACGGATTGTTTTGTTATTTTGAAGGAATTTGGCCCAAAATTTTGTGGAGGCAATGTCCTTGCCGTGGGAAAAGAATTTAAGCATTCTTACAATACTTAAGTAGCACAGCTTAGTGATGAGCCTAAACCGAGTCATGACTCTTTGACAAAATAAACGGGAACATAGAAAAACTTAGTTCCTCGTTTGTACACTACAGGCGCATTTTCAATTCTGCAAAAAACGCAGTAAATGCTTCAAGTACGGTCTAAATAAAATACAGAAATCTAGTGTTAAGGCCTCCAGTTACAACTGCTCCCTTCGAATGGTGGCTAACGATGATAAATTATAAACGGTCTTTAATAGATTTTCAACTTTATGCTCTGTAGGTTATAAAATTAAAAATCTATTAAAGACTTCTGAGCTTATAAGTTTATCGTTTGCCACTTGTCTAGGGGGACGTGGTCTAAAGTCGACCAATGACGAAAAGCCCTATATACAACAGGTAAGGCATATTTAGGGTTTCAGTTCTTTTTTTTTAGCGTGGTAAAATCATCACATGAGTCCATCCACCCAGGGCAGAGCGGGAGGGACTGCCAGACCCGTCCTGACTAAGATAAGAATACTAATGAACATTCTTATGAAAAACAAACAACTACGGCGTTGTTTACCTTCTTAATAATGTCATTCATTCAAAATGAAACTCAAGTTCATCATAAAACAGCGATTCAAGAAATCAAACTAATTACAAAGCGCTACCGAGTTTAAAATCAGAAACTTAATTAATAAAGCTCGTCAAGATATTTTCAGAAATCAACAATAAAATCTTTTGTTCCACAAATATTGCTGAGTATACAAAACGAGGAGATCTTTCATTTTAATTTTACGCGGGGTTGCTACACCAAGTTTTTGATTTGCCTCAAAAAAAATCACCACAAGTAGGCAAACAGTGTATAAGACGGGGACGCGAGGTATGACGGGAAATCATACACTCAAGGCAAACTTAACACAATACTAACGTAGCGCAAGCGCCAACAGGATGCCATTTGTTGCCGCTTGCAAATGACGTCCTGATGGCGCTTGCGCTACGTTAGTGTTGTGTTAAGTATGTCCAAAGAGTGTATGTCTCCATTATACCTCGCGTCCCCGTCTTATACACTGTTCCCCTATATTTTTGAAGTGAAAACTTCTTTAGCCGCGTTGTGCATTTTTTTTTGGAATGGGTAAAAAATGTTAAACTCGCGTCAGGACACGTGACCTGATCGAAAATTCGTAAGGCGGCGCAGGGCGTTTGCGCGAATGTTCTTGTGTGTTTATTACTATTCAAGTTTTCACTTCTGCCGGCACTCCCAGAGTGCAACCCGTCGTTTTTTTTTTTCATTTTTATTCTTGGAACGTCAAATAACACTAATGGAGCGAGGGATGTAAAACTATATTCATTTACAAAGAATACAAATTTTGTGACTGTACGGATTGTCTGTTCCTGTTTACCATGTACGCCATACAGGTCAATCAAACACAAGTTATTATCAAAGAAGGGTTTTGGTTTGTATTCGTATGTACGGAATTGGCTATTTCATTGGAAAATTGTAATAAGTCCGTCACTTAGATTATCAAAAAATATTCGACCCGTATTTTTTCTTTTGTTTTGTAAACCGACGCTTTCAAAATTGGCAATACGTCACAATTTAGTAAAATTTTTATTGAATTCTGCAGTCACGAGCCCCCACTCTTGAGTTTTGATGCGTTATATTTTGGTGAATATTCATTGATTTTACAAAAGAAAAAATACGTGTCCGTAATTTTTAAAACTCTAAATGACGGACTAATTATATTTGTAATTGATAGCTACTGTCAAATAGCACTAAAAAGCGCTGGTTTGGCTGTAAAATGTCTCATTTATTCTGTGTACTGGAGAAAATTTTCCCAGAAAAAAGGGAAATAGCTACCTAACCTACCAACTGGTTGTCAGGGCCTTCGTTTTCGTTTCGTCTCATCTTTCGTTAATTCCAATTTTGATTACTTGCTTCGTTCTCGATCTAATCCTTTTCATTCATTCTCTGTCAATGTTAATGAAACTTCAGATTTTATTTTTAGCTTCATTGTTGTCTTTTTATTTTTGTTATGATAGAATATTACGTTGGGTGTATTTATTATTAAATAATTTGGAATAAAATCAAACGATTCTAGGTTGGCTAATTACGTTTTTTTGGCAAAGTAGTTCCGGGTCTGGGTGTTTGTGTATGTGAGTTTTTATGTTTGTAAAAGTATCCACGACCCAGGACAAACATCAAGTGTGCGGCAACGATTTTCTTTAAAAAAAAGGTATCAATCTCATAAAAACACGTTACGATACGAGTACGAATACCTAACCTCATTAAGACAAAATATCACACCAGTCTTCAGCATCACTCATTGTTTTTTTTTTTAACTCATTTACTCAAGCCATAACCTTACTCAATCTTACCGTCTCAATGCCACTTAACACTACTGTCAACAATCCCACAGCATCTGTCTCATCTTGAAACTCAATTCTAATTGCTCATAACTTCGTAAGCATTGACCCTTGACCTCCCCCCGCCGTTCACTCCCCCCCCTCGTGACGTCAGAGTCAGAAACCGCGACAAAGTACCGTTCAATGAGATGCTAACTTGTTTTTTTTTGTTTTCAAAGTGAATAATGTTGAAGATTTTATTTTTTTTCTGTGAGCACTGATTTTTTTGCATACTGTTTGTGTGATGTAGATAAAGGAGAGTTTTTGAAACTGTTTTTCTATTGTTTTATTCAAAGACAAGAGTCAAAGCGAGAAAGTGTTTGTTTGATAACTTATACAACTTAGAACCACCAGATTTGGCCAAGTAACAGATTTGACATACAGGTAAACTTTAGATTAATTTTATTTCGTACGTTACGCGGGTAAAAACTAGCAGTGTTTCATGATACGAAGGCAAGATAACAGTTGATACTCGTATTAACTATATCTGTAAATATGGTCTTCAATTTAAGTGATCAAAAGAAATTAGTAACATGATTCTTATAAAGGTTCTTCCTACCAAAATACAAATATGTATGTTAATTGGAATTTACACTTGACATCTCCAAAATACAAAACATTGAAACACTTCACAAGTAACACGAAACAATTCCACTTAAAACAATATCATACCGCATAATTCAAACATTCAAACTTACTCCACACTCATTAAGTACACTTTCCTAAAATGTTTACCTTCTGCGACATTACGACCCATCTCTTTCTTACACAAGTATTTCTCTATCTGCATCCCTCTCTATCGCCTTGAACTCTAAACATTTTGTGATGTGAAGCGAGACGCAGAGATGCCATCACGCAACGTTTCGCTTCATTGATTATATAGTTTTTAGATTCTTATCTTTTGTAGAAAAACTGTCTCAGAAAGCTTGACGGCCGAGATGTTGTTATGATAGCAAAAAAACGTTATTATATCACATGGCTGGAATGTTCGAGTGAATTAAATTATTGTGTGGCTTTTTGTGGGTAGTTTTGAAATATAGGGAGATGTGTCAGTTTTTGGGTCCAAAGTTTTTTTTTATAAAATCATCAAATCGGTCCTCCTGCCTCCTGCTCAGATCAGACTCGTACTGACTAAAATCCACGGACTTTAGCCAGATTACAGACAGGTCTTAAGAGGCGCGCGTCGGACGGCAAGTCACCCACCCACTAACCGTTTAAAAACCGACAGGCTGGCAACCCGGCGTCGATGTTCAAGGCTTTGAATCGACCAGAGCGTCGTTGCCGATAAGCTTATAAATTAAAACAAGGAGAAGAATGATGACTCTGTTCATTCTTTAATGATTCTTAAACAATGCCATTTAAATAATGCATTTATTATTATGGAAAACTAGGAATGTCATTAATATCTTCCGCAATGCAAGAATTGAAATGCAATGATATACTGAACATACTATAGAACGTGACGTCATCGTTGCATTGCCCGGCGGTGACGTCAGCCCTTGGGAGCACGTGCGCACTATGTGTTCCTTTGTGGATCAGACGGAGTTCTTCTAAGTAAGTCATGAATATGGAAGAGGGGGCATTTTGTTGGAGGAGAACAATGTAAATGCTGTCCGCCTGGTAAAATAAGACAAAGTGGGCTATTGTAGTATGGATTTTTTTAGACCACTGTAATGAAAGTCTTGCATTTTTGAGTTCTCCAAAATACAACATAGACGGCAGGTATTAGGTGACTCGCCGTCTGCTCATGGACCATGCCCGTGTCGACGCCTCGAAGAGCTGTCAGCAATTTGACGCCCGCCATTAGAGGGCCACAGCGCCGGACTGTCTCATCACGTAAAGGGCTATTGAAGGACACCGTGGATTTTAGTCAGTACGAGTCTGACAGTCCCTCCCGCTCTGCCCTGGGTGGGAGGACTCATAAGATGATTTTACCACGGTTTTAGTCAGTACGAATACTTAATAGGAGTATAGGTGTGATTTATATCTATGGTTCGTGGACTTAACTTCATCATCATCATTATCCGGAAGACGTCCACTGCTGAACATAGGCCTCCCCTTAGACTGCCACGCCGAACGACAATTCGCCACTTGCATACATCGGTTGCCCGCGACTCTCACGATGTCGTCGGTCCACATAGTGGGAGGCCTGTCTACGCTGCCTCTTCCGTCTTTTACTTGATAATTTAACATGTTTTTTCAATATTTCTCTCATAATATTCTCGACTTCTTTCCTTAATTCACCTCTTCACCAACATTTCTACAAACTCTAATTAAATTAAAAGTAAAACCTTCCTTGAAAAATAATAACCAAGATTTTTTCCAATACTAAAAGTACCTAAGATAGAGCTCAGAAATCTTTTTTCAAAGGGAACCTAGATCTAGGACTTGAGTTCTTTCTCCACGTTAAGCCCCATCAAGTAACGAGCAGAAAATGTAAAAAGGCCATGCCACCTGTAGGGTACTACACTTAACCTGATTTCGTTACCTACCCTCCATTCACTCATTTAATCTTGCTAAGGAAAATTAAACCTTAGGCTGAAAAAATTAAGGATAAAATTAACTTGCTGCAAGATCTTTTCAAATGCGTTTGAAGTTTGAAGTCATCGTTTGAGATGGAACGAAATGCGACTAAGGAATAGTGCCGTAATTTTTTAGTCGTTTTGTGATTTTTCTGCTAGTTTATGGCGCTTTGGACACTATTTTTGCTTAGTAATAATACTTAATAATATAATTAAAGAGAGGAAATGAATTAAGGAAAAAAAAACTGGGCAAGTGCGAGTCGGAATCGGCCATCTGTACATATAATAAAATAGTAGGAAAGTCAAAACTGTACATTGAATATATTTTTTAAAGAATACTCGGGGTGTGATCTACAACCGATACCGAAACCAAAAATATACACTTGAGAGCAATAAAATCGCACACCCCTTGTAATTTGGTTTATTACTGATTGTTTTCTAAAATCGAAAGATATTGAGTAAAAATCATTAGACAAAATTAAAGCATACAAGCTTAGCTTTACAAAAACATAAAATTAAAATCATTGACCTTCACGTAACTTACAAAAACCGACCGTACACCGAATTCCCCAAATTCACGCGTTTGCGTTGTCACTACTTGCACCCTTAGCCGCAGGTATAAAAAGGTCAGTTTATTGGAATTTTTATTACTATTACTATACTACCCGACCCTTGCTCGACAAGCCAGCTCGCGAAGCTGAGCAAGTAGCTTTAAATTCCCCTAATAATAATTCGACCCAGCCTGACCCTTGCTGCCCCCCCCTCAATGACGCACTAAGCCTAGGCCCGAACCCCGCAGGGGGTGCCCTTAGTGACGTTCATTTAATGAACCTTAGTTTGTAAGCCCTGGCTGGGGGCCTTAAAGTAATTTTCGGCCACCACAGGATTGTCCGGTTAAGTAGCATCAACCTTCTAGAGTTGTTGTGCTACGAGAGGCCATATCAAAAAAAAAAAAAAAAAAAAAAAAAAAAAGAATTTTTATTCAGTTGCATACCGACGGTCAACGTGATAACATCTCTACTGGAAGCATACGGATTTACTGGAAAAATATGGATACCACGCCCGCAGAAGCCGCTCAAGTTATTGCCTTGCTCGAAGCAGGCCATAACCAAAGTGAAGTTGCTCGACGGCTAAATTTGAGCCGCTACTCTGTTCGTCGTGTATACCAGAGGTTCCAAGAGACCGGTGGCTACATTCGGCGACCAGGATCTGGCCGGCGACGCACAACATCAGAGCGTGATGACCGCTTTCTTGTGACAAGGTCTTTGAGAAATCGAGAAGTTCGCAATGTCAGTATAAGTCGGTGGACAGTTCGAAGAAGACTAGGTGAAGCAGGAATGACTTCACATCGCCCAGCAAATGGTCCCAAATTGACCACAGCTCACCGACAAGCCCGGCTACAATTTGCTAGGGAACATTTAAATTGGACGTATGACCAATGGCGGGCTGTTATGTTCTCTGATGAGTGCAGAATGACTTTACATGGTCATGATGGACGCTCTAGGGTCTACAGAAGGTCATCAGAGCGATTTTCACAATGCTGCATAAGCGAACGTGTGGCTTTTGGAGGTGGATCGTGTATGTTTTGGGGTGGCATAATGTTGGACACTAAAACTGACATTGTATTCATCACTACGGCGAATACCGGCCCGAGATCGAGAAGTTTGACGGCTGCACGATACGTCGAAGAAGTGCTCGAAGAACATGTGATGCCGCTTGCGTGGCTTATGGGAGAAGATTTTCTCTTAATGCACGACAACGCCAGACCGCATGTCGCTAGAACAGTTTGCGACTACATGGAAGATGTTGGAATCACCGCGATGGAGTGGCCAGCTCGTAGTCCTGATCTCAATCCGATTGAGCATGTCTGGGATGAGCTAAAAAGAAGAGTTCGAGCAAGAAGCCCTGCTCCTACGCGCCTCCAAGAGCTTCAACTTGCCATTGAAGAGGAGTGGAACGCCATACCACAAGATTTCATGGTGAAATTAATACGGTCCATGAAAAACCGATTAAGAGCTGTAATCAAGGCTAGGGGAGGGAATACACCTTATTAAAAAACAATTTGATCAAGCATTTTGAGTTTTATTTTTATTCTTTGTTAAGCTAAATTGGGTAATTTTATCCGTATGTTGGGTTTTGTGCCCTAAAACTCCCTATGGGTACTTTTTTTACACTGTATTTGATATCATTAGAAAGGTACTGAAGTAAACATTCAAATAGTGTAAGTTTTATTTTAATATGTATTCACATTTATGAAAAAAACTGCTTTAACAACAAAAAGTCAACGTGTGCGATTTTATTGCTCTCAAGTGTAGTTTTTAGAATTTTTGTGGGTTTGTCCGTATGTATGTCCGGGATAAACACAAAAAGTACTCCATGGATTAACTTGGAATTTGGCACGAATATTATTAAGAAGTCGAGTTAACATATATGCTACATATTATCACGCTATAGTCTACGGGGAACGAGTAGTGAACTTGTATTTTTGGTGTTGTATAGCGTTCACGCAGACGACGTCGCGGGCAGAAGCTAGGTATCTATAAAAACGGCAAAAAAATGACGTTTGTTGTATGAGAGCCCGTCTTAAATAATTTTTAGTATTATTTAATAGTGTTTAATTAGTGCTTGGCATTTAAATTTGACATGTTATAATTGTGACTTGCTTTTAAATGATTAAATTTCTTATTTTCGTTTTGTTAGAATATGACATTAAAATTACCTGAAAAAAAATATAAGGCTTTTGGCGGGACGTAGCATGGAAGTAGCATTTATGCCTTTGTGAAATAGACGCGCGAGTCCGAAGCGATACTGAACCGAAGCGAGACGTCAGTCCGATAGTTCTGTCACGCTATCGGATCGCTTTCGCTTTTCTATGTGACTGGATTCAAACAATTCCATACATTACAAAAAAACTTCACGCTTCGCATTCGCCACGCCAGTCTGTTTGACAAAGGCTCTATAGTTGTAAACATCAGTAAAATTTTGACCGTTTGTTCACAAACTATTTGTTTTATTTTATGTAATGATTTAATTTTAAAGTGAATTTATATAACTTAATATTCTGTGAATATGTCAAGCGTCTATCTATTGCTGATTTTACTACCAGAAAAAAATCTTCTTGAAAAATTTATTTTTTGTCTCATCCTACAAAGATACAACAAGCCTGTACCGAGAATATTCGCTCCAGTGCGCTCTGATTATACTTTTATTCGCCTTTTTTTTATATCGTGGTAAAATCATCAAATAGACTCATTTGATGATTTTACCACGATCCCACCCAGGGCAGAGCGGGAGGGACTGTCAGACTCGTACTGACTAAAATCCACGGTCTCTTTCAATAGCCCTTTACGTTCCGGGGTCACGGTAATTCGTACAGTCCCGCGACCCCGGCAGGTTTTGGCCCTCTAGAGGCCCGTCACTTTGCTGACACTCTTTGAGGAGCGCGTGGAACACAACGCGCCGTCGACCCGGGCATGGTCCGTGGTCGGACAGCGAGTTGCCCATTACTCGCCGCCCGCATGCCCGCGCCTACTGTGGCCGGAGATCGTCTGGCGACGTCCGACCGGCGCACAGTGTTTCGTCTAGTACAAGCTAGCGAGACAAAATTATTTATTTACTTATTTCAATTGTTTATGTATATTTAAGGTGTCTTACGCCGTTCTGTGTTCTCTGAGTCCAAAGGTGTGGATGTAAGATTTCCATCACCAAATTTTCTACCTTTGTTTACTGATATCCTTGATTGTTATAATTAGCTGCTTGTGCCTACTTAATATGCATGTGAGGCACTATACATACATGTAGTATTTATATATATATGTATATGTGTATATATATATATATATACCAGACCAGGGGTTTTTTAAAATTAAAATCATAAATATGTGTAAAATAGGTTTTTATTTATTCACTTTATCAAATAAAATACAATAATGGTCCAAGACATTGTTTTCAAATTTCTGCTTATATGTACTATGCCCCGAACTCCCATCACAACCCCATTTGCTTATTAACGTATAATATGAACGAGGTAACACACTTCTAATGACTTTCGACTTAGCTTCAACTAATCGTTCAGCCGTTTTATCTAAAATCGCCTGAAGTTTAATCTCAGCTCGAGATTCAGTCACAGAAATATGTTCGTCAGAAGGACAACAAGAAGCTTTGGACTTACCTAGGCTATAGAGGGATGGATACACTTGATGTCCCGCTTTCATTGACCACTTTCTCGTCTGTTTGTACGAGTGAGAAGTAGATTTAGAGTCTACATAATAAGCTAAAGCTTCGTCTGGAGTTAATCGCCTACTCGCTTCAGAATACTTATTTATTTTTAAACTTTTACCTTCCGCGATATTTCGAATTTGTTTGGCAACACTTCGATTCCCTTCTTTCCGTGTTGCTAATTCTGCTGCAGTAATTAGTTCATTTGCATTTCGCGATTCTAAAAGATCGTCTACTCTCCGTCTTTTTGTTTTTACTGATGACTCATCAAAAGTTTTCTGGGGTCGCCCTACAGAACGAACCCCCGATGATGTTGAATGGCACGGCTTATTCACACACACTATCATTTCGATTCCGCATCCTTCTAACCAATTTTTATGTTTGACGAGAAATGCTTCCTTAGTACACTTAGAAGTTGTCCACTTTTCGTTTAATTTTGATGAAAGGCTCGAAATTTTCATTTTGAGTTTCCTCAGTGAATCTTCAGAAGCATCTAGTAGATTATGCTGTACACATAAATGATCAAAAATGCGGCTTGCTCTTTCAGTTTTATTATGTTTTAACCATTCTTAGAAAAACTCCAATTTTGTTATAGCTATGGCTCGTTGTTGGAGTAATGGAGTTGTTGGAGTATGTTGGAGTAATAAACCAATGATTTCTTAGAATTCCTTACCTGGGAAGGGTTGTTTACAAGTTGTTATCACGAATTCCTGGAAATGACGTCATGAATTTTGTCCCGCTAGCTTGTACTAGACGAAACACTGTGCGGCGTCTACCACTGCGGCTGGGACTACTTTCATTCACCTTATAAGAAACAGTAATTTTCCTGTTGATCCTATACCTTTGGCTTTATTCCAAAACCCGCCACAAGTTATACTCTCGCACAAATGAGCGCAGTTCTTGAACTAAGAAGTCTACTCTTGTCCCCTCTCAAGACATTGTCATTATAAAGCAAAATACCTCGTCCGAAGAAACGAGGTGGAGGCCGAGCTTCAAACTGCTCGTTAAATGTCATTCGTAAAGAATTGACGACTTTTTTATTCAGCTACTCGTGTATCAAAGCCGCAAAGATCGAAAGCTATGACTTGCCGTCCGATCAAGGACCGGCCTCGACGGAGCCTATTGTCCCACGCGCGCCTCAAGGAGCTGTCAACAAACTGACGGAACCTCCATCGGGCCAAACGCCTGCCCGGGCGCAGGACTGTCTAAGGATACCCTGGGATACCTGCTCTTTTTATTTTCCATGGCCACATGGAAAATAAAAGGAACAGGTTGAATTTTTTGTAACCTCGTAAGGCCTTACGTCCTAATTTAATGACAAAAATAAGAAGGCGTTCCGGCCCAAGACAGTTTTTAAAATCAATAAATTACGGCCCAGCGACCTAAAATTGACATGTCATTCAAATCCTATAATTAACTATAATTTTTTAGTTTAAATAAACCCGCCAATTTAAATCTGTCATACAAAATGTTTTACATACATACCATACTTTTTGCATGAAAGAGTTAAATGGAAATACCCCTTAAAAGAATTAAGCCAAAAACAGTTCATTTAAACACTTTTTTACTTGATCAAAGTTCTGGGCCGCAACTACTTGTACCTATTTTTAGTACATTGGGTCATAATTTACAGCGACCTAAATTTAGGTTGGGCCTTACGAGGGTAAGTTAGGGTTTGACAGTTTCTTCCACTCCAGGGCGGGAAGGACTCATTTAAAGATTATACCAACCAACAAAAGCATTCACTAATAAATTAATTGACAAGTAATCTTCTCCAGCACGCATGTGCAACAATTATGATTTAATTATTATTAATTGCGACCTTTAATGTCATTGAACAATTAATTAATGGAATTTGTGGTTGACATTAAACATGATTTATTTCGGTTTCAAAATTAAACTTACATAACGAGTTCCTCTTCAAAAATTAGTTTTCTAGTTTCTTCATTTACTCTGCATGAAAAAAAAACACAAAAAGCTAACAAGTTCATATTTATTACGTATGAAACCGTACATTTCACATTTTGCGTGCTATCGAGTACCCACATGATACCTGTCGGTTCAAAGATAACATTATTTACAACTGTTGTCATTCGTAAATGAAGTAATAAATGGTTTCATGTTTATTTTTCAGAAAATCAAACAATAACAAGCAAGTGGTATTTTTTTTTTATAGAGCTAAAATCATCAAATGACTCCTCCCACCCAGGGCAGGGCGGGAGGGACTGTCAGACTTGTACTGACTAAAATCCACGGTGTCCTTCAATAGCCCTTTACGTACCGGGGTCACGGTAATCCGTTAGTCTCGCGACCCCGGCAGGAAGCAAGTGGTATGCTGAAATTATAAAATAAAAATGATCATGGAACTCGTTTTAGGAGAGCCTAATATTACGCCTAAATATACAACTATTTGGAATATCAATGCTCGGTTTATCCACGTTGTTTTATTTTCTTTCAATTCCTATCTCGCTCTCATCTCTCGCTCGGTAGGGATTTTTGCCTCTCGCGGTCTGGATTATCTTAGAGGGTTACCACAGCCCTGATACGCAAAATTTAACTGCAGAAACGACGGTTCCTGCAGTTAAATTTTGCGTTCCAGGGATGTTCAAAAAAAAATTAAAAAGTCTTCTGTGAAAAATCAAATGAGTAGCCTCCTCCCGATCCGACGGGATCGGGAGGAGGCTACTCATTTGATTTTTCAACCAAAAAAACGAACTTTTTAAACGTTTTTTTTTTTTCAAAATAACGAACGATACAGAGATAAGACCGAATAGTTGCGACTGTTTCCGTCGCAGTTTTGTGCGACAAATTCTTGGACGCGAAATGACATGATGGAAAATCTTGGAAGACTTATTATAGACTAAGTTTAATGCACAATTTTAAGGTTTCTTTGTAATGGAAATAAGACTTTTAATTCAGACCCTTTTCGCGTAAAAGCGACTTTAAAAATGAGACTTGGAAAATGTTGAAGTATACAACTCAGTGCTCATATTTTGTTCTGAAATGAAGTTTAAGAGAATAAATGTTACCATAATTTACCGCTTTTGGGAAGATATTTTGTCGCATTAAGAATAAATGATGCGAAAAGGAGACGCGATAAAGAAACATCGATTGTTATTACTTATTAATATCCACAATTTGTTCCCATACATAGGAATATTTACGGTAGAGAAGAGTGATAATGTGAAGCAATTTTTTTTTTATATCTATACATATAATAAATCTGTAGAAGGGTCAATTCTGTACATTGAAAATATTGAAAAAATAAATAGCGGGGGGGTGTTGCTGGATCGATACCAAACCCAAATATATGATTAAAAAAATTTTTGTCTGTCTGTATATGCAGGCATCACGTGAAAACTAACGGCTCGATTTCGATGAAACTTGGTATAATTATACCTTATTATCCTGGGCATAAAATAGGATACTTTTTATCCTGAAAAAATACGTAGAAAAAAAAACCTTTTTTTTCAGTTTTATTCATAGACGTTGTTCTGTAGAACCGCGAATCCCCTTAATTATTATAGGCTTAGCCGTATTTGGGTCCAATAGATGTTTATAAGATGTCATTGTCAGAGTTACTCAAAATGGAAAAATAAACCACCCACGCGAAGACCGACATCCGCGCGGACGGAGTCGCGGGCGGAAGCTAGTTCAACATATACAGGGTGTAAGAGACATCGATGCACAAACGGATACCATGGGTTCAGGACATGATTCTGGACCAGCCCCCTCTGGCTCTGCGTGAATTAAGTAGGTAATATGGAAAAATAAAAATGAGTACTTATAGGTTTATTTACTTTTTAATTTTTTTCTCTTTCTTGCTTTAATGCTAAATTCACAAAATGTGTGACAATGTACAGACACATGAAAATATAAATAATAACCGATTTCTCGCTAATTACGTTGCTAACAATCGGTAAAAAAATATTTGATAGATCTTAATTGTCCACGCAAGTAATAATTTGAGTAAAATATAGCTCCAATCACTTGTAAGCTATCAACTAATTGGAATTGAAAGGCTTATTAATTAAATTTCAATTAATATACACTTTACATCACGACTGTTTTTCAAAGCGGTACGTAACGCGTTATCTATACATATAATAAATCTGTAGAAGGGTCAATTCTGTATATTGAAAAAATAAATAGCGGGGGGTGTTGCTGGATCGATACCAAACCCAAATATATGATTTAAAAAATTTTTGTCTGTCTGTCTGTCTGTCTGTTTGTGCAGGCATCACGTGAATACTAACGGTTCGATTTCGATGAAACTTGGTATAATTATTCCTTATTATCCTGGGCCGTGGGGCGCCGGCTTAGAATTGCGTTCCCCCAAATCATCCCGTGGGTGTCGTAAGAGGCGACTAAGGGACAAACCGGAGGTCGGGCAGCAGCGTCCTCCGTGTACTGCACATCCTCACTGCGATCGCCAACCCGCCTGCCAAGCGTGGCGATTTAAGGCAAATTACCCCCTCATGATAAGAAGCATAAAAACCAGGCCCCCAGTCCCCGGCAGCTCCGCTATCCCTGGCGCGGGTAGCAGTCAAGGTAACGGCGGAGCAGGGGGTGCGAAGAATCTCCGGAAGAGATCCGGCTACCCACCCCGACGACGACTGGCCCTGGTAACACACAACATACGCACAATGAGGACTGACGAAAAGATCTGCGAGCTGGAAGAGGAGCTGAGCAAATTACACTGGGACATTATAGGGTTATGCGTAGGGTGAAGCGTAGAGAGGGGGAGGACACCGTAACCCTGAAGTCTGGTAATTGGCTCTACTACCGGGAGGGCGACCAACAGTCCCAAGGTGGTGTCGGGTTTCTCGTTCACAAGTCCCTCGTAAACAACATAATAACCATCGACAGTGTGTCGAGCAGGGTGGTATACCTAATACTCAGAATATCCAAAAGATATTCGCTGAAGGTCATTCAGGTATACGCACCGACCTCGTCACACTCCGATGATGAAGTGGAGACTATGTATGAGGACGTAAGTAGGGCCATACATAGTTCCAAAACCCACTTTACTGTTGTTATGGGGGACTTTAACGCAAAGTTGGGCAAGAAAAGCGGTGACGAGTTGAGAGTGGGGCAATTTGGATATGGGCAACGGAACCCTAGGGGGCAGAGGCTGGCCGACTTTCTGGAGAAAGAGGAACTCTTCATGATGAACTCTTTCTTCCAGAAGCCGCCTCACAGGAAATGGACCTGGTTGAGCCCCGATGGTTTCACGAGAAACGAGATAGACTTCTTCATGACCGACAAGAAACGGATATTCAGTGATGTCTCTGTGATCAACAGGGTAAAAACCGGTAGCGATCACCGAATCGTAAGAGGCTCACTGAATATCAATGTTAAACTTGAAAGGTCCAGCTTGATGAAGTCTACGCTCCGACCTACTCGGTCCCACATTCAAAACCCCGAAAGCTTTCAACTCGAGCTCTCTAATCGCTTTGCTTGCCTTGAGAACTTAGTTTCAGTGGACGAGATCAACGACGGGCTAGTGGAAACTGTCCGCACGGTAGGGTCTAAGTTTTTTAGACCCTGCCGTAAAGATAGACCTCAGAAATTGACCGAGCAAACCTTAAACCTCATGGCTGAACGACGTTTGCTACAGTTGCAGTCTTCCGATGACGCGAAGTCATATAGGCAGCTCAATAGACGTATATCTAAGTCCTTGCGACACGATCTGCGTCTCTTTAA
Source organism: Agrotis puta (assembly GCA_943136025.2). NCBI lineage: Eukaryota > Metazoa > Arthropoda > Insecta > Lepidoptera > Noctuidae > Agrotis > Agrotis puta. The sequence continues at coordinate 1,315,421 of OW964181.2, forward strand.
TACGAATCGTGTTAAAGAGACCATACAGCGAAACCAAGGCTCCAAAGTGTTCGCAAAGGACAAGTCTATTGGGCAAAGCCAGATGACAAAGCTGAAACGGGAGGATGGCAGCATAGCGTCGACCAAAGCAGAGGTTTTAGGCGAGATCGAGAGGTTCTATGGACAGTTATACACTTCGGTCGCAAAGCCCGTTGACAGCTTGGTAGGAGATCCAAGAGCCAAGCTGTCCCGACATTATACCGAAGATATCCCGGACATCAGTCTGTACGAGATTAGGATGGCCCTGAAGCAGCTTAAGAACAACAAGGCGCCGGGCGAGGACGGAATCACTTCAGAGCTTCTGAGAGCGGGTGGAACACCGGTACTTAAAGTCCTCCAGAAGCTCTTTAATTCCGTCCTGTCCGAGGGCAAAACGCCTGAAACGTGGAGCAGGGGTGAGGTGGTGCTGTTCTTCAAAAAAGGTGATAACAGCCTATTGAAGAACTACAGACCCATCACGCTTCTGAGTCATGTTTATAAGCTGTTTTCAAGGGTTATCACGAACCGTCTCGAACACAGACTTGATGACTTCCAGCCTCCCGAACAAGCCGGTTTCCGAAGAGGCTATAGTACCATAGACCACATCCATACGCTGCGGCAAGTTATACAGAAGACCGAAGAGTATAACTTGCCATTATGCTTAGCGTTTGTGGACTATGAGAAAGCCTTCGATTCGGTGGAAACATGGGCGGTGCTTGAGTCACTCCAGCGATGCCGTATTGACTATCGGTACATCGAGGTATTGAAGTGTTTGTATAATAACGCCACCATGTCGGTCCGAGTACAGGAGCATAGCACGAAGGCGATTCCATTGAGAAGAGGCGTAAGACAGGGGGACGTTATCTCCCCGAAACTGTTTACTGCCGCAATGGAAGACGCCTTCAAGCTCCTGGAATGGCAAGGACTTGGCATCAACATCAACGGCGAATACATCACTCACCTTCGGTTTGCCGACGACATCGTAGTCATGGCAAAGTCGATGGAGGAACTCAGCATGATGCTCGATGGCCTCGACCGAGTTTCACAACGGGTGGGCTTGAAAATGAACATGGACAAGACGAAAATTATGTCAAATGCCAATGTTGTGCCCACCCCAGTCTCTGTTGGAAACTCGGTACTCGAAGTTGTTGACTCATATATCTACTTAGGACAAGTAGTCCAGTTAGGTAGGTCCAACTTCGAGAAAGAGGTCAACCGCCGAATCCAACTCGGTTGGGCAGCGTTCGGGAAACTACGCAATGTCTTTTCGTCCGACATACCTCAGTGCCTCAAGACGAAAGTCTTCGACCAATGTGTGTTACCAGTGATGACATATGGCACCGAAACGTGGTCCTTCACTATCGGCCTCATCTCAAAGCTCAAAGTCGCTCAACGAGCTATGGAGAGAGCTATGCTCGGTGTTTCTCTACGTGATCGAATCCGAAATGAGGAGATCCGTAGACGAACTAAAGTCACCGACATAGCCCACCGGATTAGCAAGCTGAAGTGGCAATGGGCAGGCCATATTGCTCGCAGAGCAGATGGCCGATGGGGTCGAAAAGTACTAGAGTGGAGACCACGGACTAGCAAACGCAGCGTAGGACGTCCACCAACAAGATGGACAGACGACCTTATAAAGGTCGCCGGAAGACGCTGGATGCAGGTCGCTTCCAACCGGTATATGTGGAGATCTAAAGGGGAGGCCTATGTTCAGCAGTGGACGTCCTATGGCTGAGATGATGATGATGATGATTATCCTGGGCATAGCATAGGATACTTTTCATCCTGGAAAAATACGTAGAAAAAACATCTTATTTTTCAGTTTTATTCATAGACGTTGTTCTGTAGAACCGCGCACACACGTTGCATTACCCGCAGTGGATTCAGCGCCGTAATATTTATAAGATGTCATTGTCAGAGTTACTCAAAATGGGGAAATAAACCATCCACGCGAAGACCGACATCCGCGCGGACGGAGTCGCGGGCGGAAGCTAGTAAGTAATAATAAGATGGCCTTGTCGCCATTTTGTGATTACCATAGGCAAGGCAACTGAAAAAATCGAAGTAAGACAAATTAACAATTTCCGACAATTATTAGATTATCAAAAATTTATTGACCCGTATTTTTTCTTTTGTTACGCAATGTGCCAAAATTTACAAAAATACGATGCATTTAATAATTCACAATACGTCACTTCTTGCTATAATTTTTCATAGTTCTGATGTCACGAACTCCCGAGTTTTAATCTAGATGTTTGTCAATATTCATTGACTTAAAAAAAAACACACATCAAAAAGAGTTTATGCTGAAATATAATTTTTGTAATAAAAATAAAAAAAAACTGTTTTTTTTTTATTCTAAATTCAATTTTAATCTAAATCTTTCTTTTTAAATAAAGAATCTAAATAGAACATGAAATCATAATGTAATCTACCGCAATCAAGATATAGATTTTTCAAAGTGATCGCAAACGTCTTCTGGTGTGCTAATTGTTTTTAAAACTGTAACTAACGGACTAGGTAATTAGATTTAGCTGTGATTATGTAACAATCGTACATTAAAAAATTTAAGTCCCTTATAAGGGCGTATATCAACTGGGCATAGTATCTTAACATCTAATGCAAATACGGACACACCTGTTAAACATATAAATTAATTACAAGCGGTAATGATCCCCTGCGATATTTCATTGAACATGGAACCCATCTTGAAATTATTTATTTCGTCGTAAAAGGCTGTACGGTGTACATAAATCGTGAATGGCTTATTTACTGTCATAAATTGGGATTGCGGTGCAAAATTGCTACTGTATACAATATTTATAAGTGTGTATTCAATAAAATACATATAACTTATTTTTTTTTATCATGTTAAAATCATCAAATGAGTCCTCCCGCCCAGGGCAGGGCGGGAGGGACTGTCAGACTTGTACTGACTAAAATCCACGGTCAACGAATAAAGTCTTAAAAAAGTTGCCAGCGGCTTCGCCCGCTCCTGACTCCCCCCCACTTATAGCCTATGTCACTCAGGATCAATACAGCTTTCTACTGGTGAAAGAATTTTTTAAAATCGGTTGAGCCGTTCCTGAGATTACCCCCTACATACAAACAAACTAATTTACCTCTTTATAATATTAGTATAAGTATAGATGCACTAAAACACATAATTTTCAAATTCAACCTACGCCTGCCATGGAATGCAGACATAATACAATATACTGTTTTACATAAGAACACACGCTTTGCACAAAATGCTAAGTACTCATAAATACCAGCTGTATACACAAATAATACGTATAAAGTGAGAATGTCAGCCATACAGGTCTGCTGTCTGCTTCCGCGTAGCTAGTGTGAAAACTCCGGTTATTTTGTACAATTAAGGCTGTTCCATACTATTGCGACTATTGACGCAGCTTTTTATGTTGCGTCAAGTCGAGAACAAGGTAAATCTATAAAAGTGACACATTAATTAAACGCGTGAAAATTCGCGCGTTCATGTAAGATGTCTTTTACAGTCTATATGGATCCTGGATTTAATTCAATATTACGCTTCATTCTTTGTGGTATTCGGGAATATCCAAGACTATTGTATTGTAAAAGTTAAAACTTCAATTACCTACATAAATATATAAGTTGTGTATAGTATTTTAACAGATAGTATTTATGAAGCGAAGTTTCTAACCTATTAACTTTCACTCAAGACATTTTCTATTGGTATTCCTTCCGCAGCAAAATAATATTTTCCCATATTATAATTACTTGATGTTGAAACTGGGGATCTAAAAAGGCCATTTGAGCAAATGAAAAAATAATATGATTTGCGATAAAATTTATACAAATCTAATCTGCTCTATCGCTTGAGCAATACAACAGAATATTCCATGTTACGAATTGTATGGCATTTACACCCCCTAGTAACTCCTAAATCCGCAATATTACTTAACTTAAACGTAAAAAAAACCTAATTTAATAACAATAAACTCCTTAGAAGTTTCAATTCATTCAATCAAAGTCAAGACATTCTTCGCATAGCTAATAAGCCTACAAGACAGACATCCTATCTATAACGGCTATACATTACTAAGTGCTAAACTGAGTGTCAATGCACATGACGCGTGCACTTAGCGCGTCGCGATATCGCGCGATTTGAGCACTAGTGCGAAAAGGCTTAGTGCTTAGCACACGTGGCATAATAGTGTTTTCTTTGCTAATTGAAAAGTGAAACGAAAACAAGATGCAGGAATAATATTAAATAGTTCATTATTTTGCACTTTATTTAAAATGAAAAAGAGACGCTTTGACATTGTTTAATTCTGAATTACATACATGGAGAAGAAGATACAGTCAGTACATAGAATTAATTGAACCATTTTGCCATCCATTTCTGTGTTAATAAGTGAGGTAGAGCAAAGATTGTTCCTGAAAAAGATTTAACTTTAGAGATCCTTTATACAGCATATTGCGTTGCTTACTAGCTTTTGTTGGTTCATTTTACTTCACAGTATTCTATTAGCCCAATAGCGGACGCTACCTAGATCAAAAAGTGATAATTATGTTTTTATTATATACCATAGTTAAAACAAATCGCATAACTCGAAACCTCGGACCATCTATCTCCTTCATTTACACTTTTGCTTTTATACTTTTTACCTAACTACTAACAATAAAAATATAATGTCTTACAGGAATAGATAGGTGTATAATTGTTGTTTTCTCTTTCTAGAAACTGGCAATTTTAGGACGAAAATCTTCGGTTCAAGCTCTATGACTATGGTTGAAACCAGTCATAATTTCTGTACAAACTACTCGTAAAACTAAACATAGGTACTGTTTAGTTTCCTTATATTAGAACAAACCTTCAAAGTAACTATAACAGCACGTTACTATTAAAACTTAGGGCCTCGTCAGTGCGGGCTGTCATTAACGCGGCTCAAAGTGCGGTACTTAGGCCTCATTTAGACTATGCAAGAAATTGCATGCAAGCAGCGTTACACTCCGGACTATGGAGGGGCAAAAACTTCAGTTGGTTAAACAAATACCGCAATGTAGTCAAAATTGCATGCAAGTTCTCGCCTTGTCTAAATGAGATCTTACACTAACGTGCCGCGAAACTCGACCATTAGCATGCACTGGCGAAACTGTGCAGTTTTAGTGGCAGCAAGTTTATTTGTGTTACACACGGTGCGCAGAGAACTTGGCTGACACGCGACCGTGTGTCTAGATTTGTTGAGGAATATTTGGAGGAGCTCTTAGCTAAATAATTACAGCCACAAATCCGATCTTCCGGATTAAGCCGTACTTGCGGAGGTTGGTCTGTTGATCCACCATCTGTTATAGCGAGTTTCCTCCGTGACTAGGACAGCACGTAAAGCCGTCAGAAGCTCTAAAAGTCTGACAACCTGTCTTACCCACCATGCGGCTGGGGTGAAGGAAGGACGCTGTCCTCTCCCTCACGCGACCCGCCTCCTCCTTCGCGATACCTATGTAACTTAGACTTTTTTTTTGCTCTTGACTCAAATCCAGCTATTCTATGCACCAGAGTCGCGGACTCACTCTTTTTTTTTATCGTCATAAAATCATCAAATGAGTCCTCCCACCCAGGGCAGGGCGGGAGGGACTGTCAGACTTGTACTGACTAAAATCCACGGTGTCCTTCACTAGCCCTTTACGTACCGGGGTCACGGTAATGGAAAAGTCCCGCGACCCCGGCAGGCTCTTTGAGGCACGCGTGGAACACAACGCGCCGTCGACCCGGGCATGGTCCATGGTCGGACAGCGAGTCGCCCATTACTCGCTGCCCGCATGCAACTTACATAAGTAATATAAAACCATTCTATCATAATATAGCTGTAATCTCTACTTCTACCTGGCTAAACAACCTAATGAAAGCACCAGCCCATCTCACATAATCCTCTAATCGCCTTAAGATTTCCAGCTGAAGTAATACATTTTGTTTGATATTATGTTTAATTAAAAACGTATTCAGTTCTAATTCAGCTGTGTTTTTGTTTCAGGTAATTCAGACTACTTTTACTGAAGATTAGTGAGAGTTCTATTTGACCAATACGGTTATGGTTTTTGGACTTTTGCACCGTGATTGCGAAAAAGGTAAATATAGTAGTAAGTATTGCTACATTGGTCGCGGGACTCACGAATTACCGTGACCCCGGTACGTAAAGGGCTAGTGAAGGACACCGCGGATTTTAATCAGTACGAGTCTGACAGTCCCTCCCGCTCTGCCCTGGGTGGGAGGACTCATTTGATGATTTTACCACATTAAAAAAAAAAGCATTGTTATATTGATTTATGTAAATTCTTCTTTCTAAGGTGGGTGGACCATGAAAGGCCATGCTCCTTCGAAGGCCAGTTATTAAAATTTCGTAGTTATTGCCATGTGATGACAAATTCCTTCTATCTACATAAACATCCATCGAACTAGAAATCACAGACGCGGCGGCGAATCGCTCGCGCCACTATTTTGGCAGTACGGTCCCTCGCTTCATTGATATCGGAAATCGGCGACGTTAAAATAAGGTGGTGTACCATAGAAGGCCACTCTAATAAATAAACAGTTATTATTCGTTTATTTACTGGATAAATGAAACTAACAAATATTTAAGTAATACTTTGTTTTATTCCGTAATATATAAACCACTTCTTTTTATTGTAGATTTAATCGCTATTTATTAACTTTTAGTGTTAAATGACTGATTTATTATAATGGCCTTCTAAGGAGCCTTGTTCCTAGCAAGGCCATTTGGAAGAGCTTAACAAAACTTAAGTTTAATGAATACTGATTAAAGCTAGGTTAAAAAAAAGTGATTTATATGGTACACAATAAAACAAACTATTATTTGATAATTTGTTTTTTTCATTTATCCAGTTAATAAACGAATAAAAAGCGTTTACTCGTTAGAGTGGCCTTCCATGGTCCACCCACCTTACAAGTTCTGTCTCTCTTGGATAGCAAGTTTAGTTAGATTTTAAATAGTAAGACTGAATTTCAGTTCACCAACTGCGATCATATCACGGCAGTGTTGGTCGACAACGAAAGTAGTTGTTCCGGGTCTGGGTGTTTGTGTGTGTGAGTTTCTATGTTTGTAAACGCACCCACGATACAGGAGAAATCCCTAGTGTAGGGCAACGTTTAAAAAAAGAAAAATGATAATAAGGAGGTTGAATTAGAAAAAGCAAAATTAATTTAAGTTTATGTTTACCTTGACATACTTTTTCTATCGTGGTAAAATCATGAAATGAGTCCTCCCACCCAGGGCAGAGCGGAAGGACTGTCAGACTCGTACTGCCAAAAACCGCGGTGTCCTTCAATAGCCCTTTACGTCCCGGGGTCACGGTAATTCGTACAGTCCCGCGACCCCGACAGGCTATTTTAAAGATGAAATTATAATTACAAAAAATTAGGAAGACTTAAAACTCAGTCCCAAATATTAGCTTGACTAGCCCTACCCTTTACAAGTTTTCTATTTCCCAAATAAATAAACAGCCCACCAATTTTTCCATATAAAATACCCTCCCTGCCCAAATTTTCGATTTTCCTCTCAATTTTGGTATAAATACTGGCATCACAGCGTTGATTATGCCCAAATAGATTCTGGACGTTAATAAGATGTCGGCGAGGGACCGATGGCCTTCGATCATGATTGGTCGATTAAGCTTCGTATTACACGGTGTTGTTGGTGAGAAACAGCTTTATAAACGATTAAGGAATGAAAATTATATTAAGATATCTTTTTTATCGTGGTAAAATCATCAAATGAGTCCACCTACCCAGGGCAGAGCGGGAGCGACTGTCGGACTCGTAGCGACTGAAATCCACGGTGTCCTTCAATATCCCCTTACGATCCGGGGTCACGGTAATTCATGAGTCCCGCGACCCCGGCAGGCTTTGGCCCTCTAAAGGGGGGCGCCGTCACTATGCTGACACTCCTTGAGGCGCGCGTGGAACACAACGCGCCGTGGCATGCCTCGGGCATGGTCCGTGGTCGGACAGCGAGTCGCCCATGAGCATAGCCTAATGATTACATCATGGCGATAAGGACCTAATGGAACTAGCCCTGATCCAATTAGTCACGTAAGCATGTTGCAAATAAAGAATTTGAGTCTGAAATATTGCGATCAATAGTTTTTTCTCACATTTTGATTTTAAGTAAAGAAATTGAAGCTATTTTTATCTTATAAATAGCTACTTTAGGTCTGTGAAATTTATTACATAGCCTGAACAAAGTGATTTCGTATAGCAAAAGACTGATGAAACACCAAATTAATATAAAATTTAAGTGTCATAAACTACCAAAAATTTTATTAAACCAATCCAGTTGAAAGTCGTTTTATAAACGTTTTACTACTTAAATAAATATGCGGTTATTTTCTTATTATTACAGGTTATATAATATCCGAGGATATGTATTTTTATTTATTAATTTGTGCACACGCAGAAAACATATACAGGGCGTCATATTATTTTAGAGTATACCAAAAGTACATATGAAAAATCCCTACAAATACTCTCATACAGATTAAAATCTACTCGAACAGCGTCAGCCGACAGGCTATTTGCGAATTGCATTGTAGACTCTCCCGGAACATGTTCCGATAGTCGAACGAAACATTTCGTTGACAGGCACAATTCGACGAGATGACAAAAGTTTAAAAATGTCAGGAAATGGAAAATGCATGACGCTGAAACGTTGCACGATAAATTCTACTGCTGTTAATATTGTAAATCATGGAATAATGACAACATTTCTTTGATACGTTGTGAATTTGCGATACCTACATGCTTCATTGTCGACCACATCATCGCTTACCATCAGACGAGATAGTGGTCAAACGCGAAAATATCTATACTAATATTATAAAGAGGTCAATTTGTTTGTTTGTATGTAGGGGGTAATCTGGAAGTAATGAACCGATTTTAAAAATTGTTTCACTGATAGAAAGCTGTATTGGTCCTGAGTGACATAGGCTATAAGGGGGGGGGGGCGGGTTAGGAGCGGGCGATGCCGCTGGCAAAGGCTAGTCGATAAATTATTAAAAAAGAAAAAATTACTTCTGTGATCGAATTTCGGCCAAAAGTTATTAATCAAAAGACACAGCTAACATCAAGCCTATAATCCCTAAAGGGTATGATAGAGTTATACCTATAGTAGAACGTTTATATTTCTCCGTAGATGCCATCTTGGAAGCGCGTGTAGGCGCGTATTGTGTCTATGAGTAAAAGCCATAACAATCGACTCACTGCGCTGCCCCCAAGACCAAATAGATCGGACAGCGCGTACAAGCGCGTTCGTTTACTTCGTACAAAATGTGGAGCTTATACGCGCATCGAATAGCGTTATTATGAAAGCTTCTACACGTTAAAATAAAGAGGGATAGTCGCATTCATAAGTCATTCAAAAAACAAAATATCAGCCACTGAACAGGGTAATCCTTTTAAAAAGTTTTAAGTCACTGTTTATCCCCTAAATTAACAATGGTCGTGAAGCACTGCCCCTTGATTTTTATCGTTGAGCTCGGATGCAATTAAACCGAGATCAACTGGGTGTCAAGGCAGCTGACATGTGGGGCTAGGAAAACTGCGATTTACGACGAAACTTTGAAAATACATATAATATTAGGACCAAAATTGTGAATATAATTGGTCTTGTTTGATTGTGGTTTTAACACGTTTTTAAAATAAGTGTATTTACGATACGTTTGACCACTATCTCGCCAGAAGGTAAGCGAAGATGTGGTCGATGGTGAAGCACGCTTGCCTAGAAGTAACCTATTCACTCTTGTCTCAAGTCAAGAGTGAATAGGTTACTTGCAGCAGGTAATTCCATTCCTTATCTGTGTGGTAAAATAACAGTTTAGAATTAAAGCTACTGAGAATATTTTAATCAAGATAATATTAAAAACTTTATCTGTCGCTGATATAATAGTATTTAATTTTATAACGGCTTAATTAATAAATCGGCGGAATTTTGACAATATTTTTGCACTGCGTTGTCGAGCAGAGGAATTTTAATTTCGAAGAAGCAATGGATTACTATAATTTCCTTCGAAATCTTTTGTGTAGTGGGTAGAATTGTTTCGCAATTAAGGTTTTAGATTACCTAAGATGTAACTATGTAATTTAGGTTCTAAGCCTGAAACCTAATTCTTCTGTGGCAGCAGTAAACCTAATGAAACAATCACAAACAGGTCGTATATCACTCAATTTGCTCTGACCGCCTATTTATTAGTCGGCATCCAATTTTAACTTAATGACAACTAGCAAATTGGAATTTAGGTAACTGCGACATTTAATTACAATTACATAGCTGATGTTTTGTATTTTATACATTAAATTTATTTACTGACGTACATTACCTATTTTATTAATAACATAATTTAGCAATTACCATCAACATTTAAAAAAAGTTCAAAAACGGTTTTGTAAAATGGGTGGGTGCTTCTTACAAAATTAGCACATTTAAAACAAATTTCAAAATAATTTGCTTCCTTCCATAAACTTTTGCCTTTTAGTCAGACACTGCAAAAAACCACCTCAGACGATACTAGAACATGCATATGTATATTCTAGTATCGTCTGAGATATTACTGATACTGTATCTATATAGATACCTACTCTTTTTCAATTCAATGTTTTTAAATTCGGACTAAAATGACCATAAAATACATTAAAACTTAGAGAGTATTTAAGTTATACTAATTTTCTCCACAGAGGACTTTCTGCTTTTCCAGCAGCAGCAGCATCCTCAGGTTTGGGACTGTCCCAGACCCTGCTTATCAGCGAAACTGCTCGCTTGAGGACTTTTAAACATTACTCGAGCGCTACAATAACAAGGCTTTTGCTTCGTGCATTATTAAGAAACATAATTTTTCTTCATAACATTCTGCGCTGTCATACCAAATATGGGGCAATATTTTCACAAAAACCTTGTTTCTCTAACCTAAATGCACTCAGCGTTGTCCGCTATTCTCATGGCCCAAAATAAAAATGGAAGCGGCTTACCAAGTGACATCGCCTAGGCAGCTTACAGCGGCTTTCCGTTTCAGATCGTGAAGCCGTAATACCGTGTACCTTACTACTTATTACTATTATATTTCATAATGTTCAGCCGGAATATTTCGAAGTTACCTTTCAGGAAATTAAATGTAATGCTATACGAGAGTATTGCGTTTCGTATTTTGATTATATGGGTTTGTTGTTGGGAATTGTTTGGGTATGTTCGTGAGTGCTTAATTTGTAATCCTATTACATATGGTGTTCTATGGGAAATTCCATTTTGGGCACCGTTGAAATGGCACCTCGGTAGGTGCCGTTATAATATAAATTCGTAAATCATATGTTTTTGGCATTTCTAGAATATATGACATTGAATTGATGAAATTATAATAAACTGAAAATTGGAAGGAAACTCATTGATTGACTCTTGTTGCACGTGTATCTCAACTCCACAACCCGGTAACTCATGGATGAAATCATGATATATTATAGTCTCTAATTACAAGATAATTTCTGAACGTTTTCAAATTTTAAATAAACAACTAGGTAGGTAACAAAAGACAAAATTCTATACAGTAAAGAAAGAAGTGGAAAAACCCAGGCAACTGACTGCATTGTACACAAATACGAGTATGTCCTTTTTTTTTACGTGGTAAAAACATCAAATGAGTCCTCCCACCCAGGGCAGAGCGGGAGGCACTGTCAAACTCGTACTGACTAAAATCCACGGTGTCCTTCAATAGCCGTTCCCGAGTATCTCCTAAAGTCATCACATTTATCGTATAGTCAGGGAACTCAATTTATCGTACAGTTAAGGTACTCAATTTGTTTAACATCACCTGGGATTCATCTTCTAGCGGACATCTGCGCCATAGGCTACTTGTAACCTACGGTGACGGCTGAGCGATCCCAATAGCGGTGGTAAGCCTCATTAGGAACGTATAGCTCGTCCAGCCAGTTTTTATTGTGTTCCAACGGTGAGCAGGAGTTCAAGTTCCTTCTGGAAATATGGCTTAATATGTAGCAAGCAAGGTACGAGGCTCCTCTAAAATAAAATATCTCGAATCGCTTTGCAACTACCTCTCAATTCACAGTAAATACATACAGGTTTTCAACCAATCACGCACGGACGTCACATGCAGATGACCAGTCAAGGTCGGCAGGGACGCACGCGCATACTCGTGAATCATCTGTTGGCTTTGTTGTTATTATTGCGAAGGTGTGGGGGACACTGATTGGTGCGTTGTTGCAGTTTTATTGTAGAGCATGTGTACCTTGGTCGCGGGACTGTACGAATTACCGTGACCCCGGAACGTAAAGGGCTATTGAAGGACACCGTGGATTTTAGTCAGTACGAGTTTGACAGTCCCTCCCGCTCTGCCCTGGGTGGGAGGATTAATTTGATGATTTCACCACGATAAAAAAGAGCATGCGTACCTTAATAAGCATAATCAAGCTGTAATGTTCCCACTGTTGGGACACAGGCTTCTTCGCGATGAGAAGTGGGATGTACCGTAATTAACTTAATGCTCTTCCTGCGCAAATACACCGTTGGAGCAGAGTTGCTGTCGTTTTATTCCTTGATTCCATCCGAAGCCCTGCGCAGACCCTGGCTGGACATTATCAGGTCGAACAAAGTAATCCGCAACGCGGGCCAGTCTATCATTTAGAGGACTGCAATGGACGTCTTACGGCTGATATATGATGATGATGAATTTTGTAATAAGTGTCCAGAGAAGAAGAGAAAACAGATTTTATGTTTTATTACCAGTTTTTATATAAATGTCATGTAATAATGGACAAACGTGTTGCCAATTAACTTACAAATTACCGCCATTTTTTATTACAAAAACCTCAGTAACACTTTCAAACATACATTTAGTCTACAATTATTTGTTTACATAACTACTGTGAACGTAATAATTTAGCGATGCTTCTGAAGAAAGCGTGTCGTTCGGAAACACTTCCCCATTTACTACAGAGTACAAATATTACTACACTCGCGAGCAAAAGTGTGGAACCACTTCCCATATTCCGCGCCATCTTGAGTACTTAATTTCTAGTTAAGAATAATAAAAATGGTACCATTTTAAAGGTTTAAGTGTTAACTTTAGATTGATACCAAATTCATTCAAATCACACCATTACTTAAGGAGCTGGGCGACTCGCTGTCCGACCATGGACCATGCCCGGGTCGACGGCGCGTTGTGTTCCACGCGCGCCTCAAAGAGTGTCAGCATAGTGTCGGGGCCCCCTGTAGATAGGGTTGCCATACGTCCGGAATTTTCCGGACAAGTCCGGAAATATAGGTCTTTGTCCGGAATGCGGGGGGAATCTTAAACCGTCCGGAATTTCTACAAATAAGTGAAGAGTGAAATAAAAAATGAAAAAACCAAATGATTTATTTATTATTATATTAAAATTAACAAGATTGTCCGGAAATTTCATGGAATGTCAGGAATTTTCTCCGGATTTTTGATATTTTGATCTGGGAACCCTACCTGTAGAGGGCCAAAGCCTGCCGGGGTCGCGGCACTTACGAATTACCACGACCCCGGAACGTAAAGGGCTATTGAAGGACACCGTGGATTTTAGTCAATACCTACGAGTCTGACACTCCCTCCCGCTCTGCCGTGAATGGGAAGACTCATTTGATGATTTTAAGATGTTAAAACAATTACTTAAGGTGCTATCCCCGATCAATTCCAAGTAAGTGATTCTATATTTTTGCTCGCGACTGTAGATAGCGCGATACTCATACGCAGAGCAATTGTTTCTTCTATGTGACAAGTCACTTGGAACTAGATAAGCATGGCTTTCACGCCTCCACAGTATCAGAGACAAAGTAAATATGTAAGTATATGTATGTGTATGAATACGTAGTTCAAAGTTGAACGAGAAAAGTTATTTTTGTCTTATTTTACATGCTTTGGGTTTAGAGATTCTATACTTGCTTTATATATTTTTTTTTACAACTATTACATAAAACCTAGGGATGAAATAAGTAGACCAAAAGACTGTTTTAACTGGGTACTGCGGCCCTGGAACAGGGTGGCTTCAGTAAGAGTCTAACTGTCATTTCCGCTGTGCACCCGGGTGTGCATTTGATGATTTTCCACATCAATAAAAAAGGTATGAAATAAATAAACAGAGACAAAGTCATTTATTTATACATCGAAAGTGGTAGGCACAATTACTAATCAAAGGCTTGACTACTTCTTATAATTTGTCAAACAAAAAAAGTACCTATGTATTAATAATGTATTAATTTTACAACAAATCTCACTCTTACAATACCCTCAAAATCGAACTATTATCTAACTATTACTATAAATGTGAAAGTTCCCGGGGATGGATGGATGACTGGATGGATGAATGCATATAACGACTGCGCCACACTGGATTTAGTTTGGCAGGTTATAGTCTGAAGTAGCGCTTGGCATAATGATTCCCTTTTTTTTATTTTTTTTTGCGTGGTAAAATCATCAAATGAGTCCTCCCACCCAGGGCAGGGCGGGAGGGACTGTCAGACTTGTACTGACTAAAATCCACGGTGTCCTTCACGAGCCCTTTACGTACCGGGGTTACGGTGATGGGTAAGACCCGCGACCCCGGCAGGCTCTGGCCCTCTACAGGCCCCGTCAGTTTGCTGACACTCCTTGAGGCGCGCGTGGAACACAACGCGCCGTCGACCCGGGCATGGTCCATGGTCGGGCAGCGAGTCGCCCATTACTCGCTGCCCGCATGCCCGCGCCTACGGTGGCCGGAGATCGTCTGGCGACGTCCGTCGCCGTGGGCGTCTACCACTGCGGGTGGGTCGGAGGGAGGACACTGTTCTCTCCCTCACGCGGCACGCCTCCTCCTTCGCGAGCATGACTGCTTCGCAGAAGGAGGCGACCGCTTCCCACTCCGTCTCGCCCCGCAGCATGGCCTCGACCAATGCCGGGCGCGAGAGGTCTCCGCCTATCGCCGTCGTGAGGACACGGCGGTGCTCTGCCCAAGCGGGGCAGTCCTGCACCGTATGCTCCACCGTGTCCTCAGGACGGTCCTCGCAGTGGTGACACCCAGGCGTTTCCTCCCTCCTTATCAGACACAGGAACCTCCCGAAACTTCCGTGTCCGGTGAGGACCTGCGTCATGCGGAAGGTAAGGACGCCGTGACGCCTATCCAGCCACTCCTCAAAGAGGGGTCTTACCGCCGCGATTGCGGCGTGCCCGATAATGATTCCCTTGGATTTCTTTTCCACATAAAAAACGCGGGCGAAGTCGCTGGCTAAGACTAGCTGTTAGTCTTATAACCTATCTAACACAATCACCCTGCGTCACGTAATGACGTCATCAAGTCCTTGTAACACTAATAATAAACATAATCCGATGTTTGGCTCACTAAACTGATCGTTCCAAATTCAATTATGGCGGGCAAATTTTGCGTATTCTACCAAAATAGGGTTTCAGTTTATAAGGCTAAATGCTAAATGTGGAGGTGCTAAGTCTTCCTGGGTTGTAGGGGAATTACGCAGGTATGTAAATTAAGTGGAATTCGGAATTATGTGGGAAGAATTATTGGATTAGTGTGCTTATGTTTGCAAGGGTGTACGGATTGTGGTTGAAGATTTACAAGGGGATGTTTTGAAATCTGTTTTACAAAATTTTGGAATTACCTTTACGTTTTACCTTAATCTAGCGTTAAAAAGCGTTAAAAGTGCAGTTCAATATAGAAGCTCTCCATAGTGACATTCTCAATGTTGAGTCAATATGCGGCACCTGGCTGCACTTGAGTCGTTTGTGTTATTTGTATAACTACTCTTTTACTACAGTTATTTTTTAAACAACTTACAACAATATGTTCCGTAAGTGATTGCGTCTGTAGCCACGTGTTTCTACTTCCAAGTTTAGTTCTGCGGTCAGCCTCTCGTATCGCATGACCTGGCTGAACCTAGATATGTTATAATATTACGATAGGTTGTTACTTATTGAGGTATTTTGCAAGTTTGATAATGGTTACTCTTTACTGGCTAAAAGACCAAATAGCCAGTTCGTACCATGCTTCAGTTTTAAATTATGCCTTAGGATCAAGCCCATTCTAATAGGAGACCACTACTTAGTAACTGTAACGCAATTAATTGAGCTATTTTAAGTTCCGAACCTCCAAAAACCATTAAAACCAAATTGACTTGCAGACCCAGGAAATGTCCTACGCACTCAATAATTATGGATTTTCTTATAATCCTTCTAGAAGTCATTACACGTCAGATACAGCTGATCATTATGTGTCATCTCAATTTTTTATTAGCATGCACTGTACTACAAGTAGGGGTCTCCTTCCACTCCTTCCACTCCTCGCAAACCCTCGGGTCTTCCGTCTAGTTCTGATAGAACCTATCCAGTTGCCCCGCCATCTTCTTCGTTGTCTGTCGACGTATTAATAATTTGAAATCAAATTTCGAATTCACAAAAACATCATCATCTTACGTCACGCCAAACGGCCAGTCTTACCAACATAACAACCCTACATTTGATGCAATGTGCACGCCGAGCAGTTGGCAGCATGCCAGCTACAGAAACCCGGTTATCCGGTGGTGACACATGTCGAAATGTTACGGGCTGTTCCGAATTAAATCCGTGTTACCGATGTACGAGAATTTTTCGGAGAAATTTTAATCGATTCTTTGAAAGAATTTATAAAAATAAATGGCTTTGAGATAATTGAGTCTCTGGATTAGGAAGTTTTCCGGGATGGAAAGTAATTATGTTTAGTTTAGGTAGACCGTAACGGCGTTCCTGGAAGCGTGATTGATGGACTAACAGCCTGGAGTCTAAAAATACACATTAACGATGATTATATTCAGGCGTACTAGGATTTCTTTAAAGATTTTTATAAAAATCGGGATAGAGAATTACTCAAAACAACTAACCAGCTCCTTAGATATTCAGGCTGAGACAAACTTCAAAACCACCTGCATTCTTGATACACCTACGTCCACGACCCTGCATCTCATACAAGCAAGCCGTACCAGTACTAAACACTCGACCCTTATTCAATTGTGAGTAGCATTGAACCTGTGATATTCTGATGCAGTTTATCAGAGGCAACCGAGTTATTGTAGACATACTCACTGGGTTTAATTCTTGCCTGCCCGGGGACTGTCTTACCAGGTACCCGTAACCCTGGAACCCAAAGGGCTATTCATTTTATGTTATTTTATTTCATTTCACATTATTTCATTTTATTTTATTTTAATGGGACATAAAACAGTTACATGTTACGATTTTAGTAAACAACGAACTAGGATAATAGAGGTAAACATGTAACTCACATCAATGTCCGCGAAGTAAACAAATATGAAGAAATAAAACAAAACCACGCATCTGCTGGAGGCAAATCAGGTTAGGAAGAAATTATAAATTATTGTGCAAGAAATTGAATAGCCATTCTTTAAAATTTTATTTGAGATAGCGAAAACATATCAAGATCGAAAAAGTGTGTGTTAGTCAGTAC
This sequence comes from Agrotis puta, assembly GCA_943136025.2. Classification (NCBI taxonomy): domain Eukaryota; kingdom Metazoa; phylum Arthropoda; class Insecta; order Lepidoptera; family Noctuidae; genus Agrotis; species Agrotis puta. The sequence goes on from OW964181.2 coordinate 1,332,948, forward strand.
GACTCTGACAGTCCCGTCTGACCCTGGATGGGAGGATTCATTTGATGATCTTACAACGTAAAAAAACAATATGTCGAATTCTTTATTCCATTCATGGAAATGATGGAAAATTTTAATTAACTTTATTCCATTCGAAACTAATGATGACGTTTCTTCAGATTGTGTTCATTTCTGTAGCATTCTCTAAATAAACCAATATTCTCAATTAAGCTGTCATAAATATCAATATTAATAGCTAAAATGTTCGCCATTATTCCTAAACTATCCTCAATAACAACATTTAGCAATCACGCCCACGTTTGACCTGAAATTTTGACTGCCTTCGCAAAATCACTGCATTTAAGATCCTATCTACATAATTAACATTACAAAACTGAAGACTTTATTTGGTTGAAGGCGTTATTATCCAGAAATACTGGTTCGAATTTTTTTTTTAAAAATGTGTTGTATAACCCATTTATCGAGGACGGTTATAGGCTGTTTAATATTCCGCTACGACCAGCAGGGTCCGAACAGCGGGTGAAACCGCAACAAACAACTAGTTGCTAATAAATAAATGTAATTGTAATATGAGAACACAGAACAATTAACGATAAACGGAAGGTAAATATCAAGTTTCGCCAACGCGGAGTTTATATTTGGTTTAAGAGGTAATTAATATTCATGTTTTGATGAATGGTAAGTAATTAAATGAAGCGGTGAAGTTTAGGTGGCATTTGTAAGAGAACATGAGGTGGTGTGGCTAGAAAGCCGGTGATTACTGATATTAAGAAGGCTAACATAGAAGTAAATTGTCCGTAAAATAATAAGGATACATGATAATGATGCAGTACAGAAAACATAAAGATTTGTTGAGGAAATAGGTAACAATAGATGGCGTGACATGTAAAGCGTTCAAAAACAAAAGAATGAAGAATTCAGCTTTAAAAGGAGTGGTTGCGATGATGGCCAAATTGGTAAGGCGCCTGGAGTACTTATCCAGAAGACGCGAGTTCTCCGCGCTCGCAGCTGAATTTTTATATCCTCAAAAATCTTTATGAAAACGCGACGCAGGCGTTATTGCGGATAAATATATAAAATTATAGAAAACACCTCATCCTCAGCTCTGTATACGTCAATTGCTGGACACTCAGAAATCTGAGGCTAAGCCTTTCCCGAGTCCGTGACTAAGCAAACATAGTGGCCCGCCGGCCAGGTGGAGCGACGATCTACGAAAGGCAGCCGGCAGAGACTGGATGAGGGAAGCTCATCAGCAGTGCTATTCTCCAGTAACACAGCGTTGAAACTGTGGGGCCGCAGACATTTCAAAATCAATCAGACCCAGTTCACTCCACAAACACAAATTATCAACATACCCTCAAAAGCTAACGGACAATAATCGTGCTCAGCAAACTTAACATAGACAACACGAAACTTAATAACGAATTCTAGGACGCACGTCTGTCAAGCGAGTCGGTCTGTGGGTGTAACAAGACAGGCTGGAACAGGCCGTATCGGGCTCTGACATGGAGTAGTAGGCTAATGGAATGTTAAGTTAGACCATTTAACTTGAACACGCGAACAACTCGAGCTGATATTATTTTCCTTAGCCCCTTGTGTCGGGTCGACGGCGCGTTGTGTTCCACGCGCGCCTCAAAGAGTGTCAGCATAGTGACGGGGCCTGTAGAGGGCCAAAGCCTGCTGGGGTCGCGGGACCAAGGGATTACCGTGACCCTAGTACGTAAAGGGCTATTGAAGGACACCGTGGATTTTAGTCAGTACAAGTCTGACAGTCCCTCCCGCCCTGCCCTGGGTGGGAGGACTCATTTGATGATTTTACCACGATAAAAAAAAAAAAAGCCCCTTGTGTCAATGGAGTTTTTGTTGTAGTTGCTGCTCTTGGTTTTGAGTTTTAGAAATGACAGCGTTTGCTTATAGTGTGATAGACTTGAAGAGGCTAAGTATCTGCAATAATTTGATGTATGTCCCGATGTAAATAGGTACTTAATGCTTTTCTTGTTTTTTTTTTTTATTGAAATTCATGATCCATGCCACGTTTAAGTTAATGATGTTAGAGCTGCTTCTTGTATCGTACAGTAGTCTCTATACAGAGAGCAGAATAATCTTCATTGATTCATGTATACCTCTGTCTTTCTTATCTTTCTTAAAACTAATATCTGTGTCTCATCTCAAATTAGCAGATAAAAGTTTTATTTCTAATCTAATTCATATTACATTTATATTTGGAAAGATGTTCCACTTGATCATACAATCATGAATGTGCTATTTCACGCAAGATTTAGAACCGAAATATTCGAAGTAACCACTCCATATCTTACTTACTCCGTGCCCCCACCATATCGGGAGCTCTGTCGCAACAAGTCGCCTTTGTATCACAATCATGATAGTTCACTTTAATGATGGGAAGCTGTTAACTGTGCGTTTACAGTTACCTCGAGAAAAAGTAAACATCACTGTGAAGATATGACTGGCATTACATTGATTTATTGTTCTTCTAATTAGTAGCACTTGGCTTGTTTATTGTTTGGTGTTACTGTGTCAAACAAAAGAGTTTGATTATGTGTTTTTTTTTTTAAATAATCTTTGTCCTATTAGAGTTTCTGTGTATTGTAGGCGTGCTTACAAAAATTTGAAATCACATTCACAAACAGTCAGACCTGGAACAACCATCTGTAGGTCATACAGTAATTTGCATCGTGCAGGTTCGAACCCACGTCACACAATGCTGGAGACACTCGCTCAGACACTAATTAGATCTGTCTGCCTAGACAAGCGGCAAGCAATAAACTTTAAACAGTTAGTTGCCGTAAATGTATTGACGACTACTGACCACTCATTTTTATCACTTGCCATTCGTCTAGGGACACTCGATGACTTATTTATTTATTGTCATTGCAAGAGCGAGTGCTGAAACTGAAGTTTTTGGATCTATATCTATAATTTTTAAAAGTCATTTTCCTATAAAGTAAAAATTTCACGTTTTTAGTGTAAATTTCTGCTAGCAAGATTTAATAGCGAAAGCTTAATTGTTTCCATGGGACTTTTCAGAAAGATCGCAGAAATATGTATATTTTTATTCATGAAAAAATTCAGGCGAATAAGTATTTTTTTCATAAAATATTGTTGGTTAGAAACGGGCTTTCTTTCTCAGTATCTCATTTAGAAGTTTTTTATATCCGTTTTTATATACGTTGCTATCCAACTTGAAGTTTCCTCTTACAGTTCCCAAAAGGCCTCGAATCCACGATATAGCCACTTCTAAGGCGAGAGTTTTATCTTTAAGTGGACTCTCATGATGCTCTTGAGAATAGCGAATGAAGTGGAGTTCTTTTTAGATGGAGACCACCCTAGCTGCTGAGGGTCAATACTTTCTGTTTCATTCATCATCAACGTAATTGTTGGTAGCCTTGGTTCACCCACTGCTCGATCATTTGCTGTACTGTTTATTATCTGCTTTGAACTATTTTATTGTAAAAAAAAAATAATTAAGAAAGTTATTTTATCTCAGATGACAAAGCACAGTCGTGTTTGTGAGGAGCTGGTGTCTATTATAGGTATACACCTGTATTACATATCACCAGGTCCTCACCCAACGACTCCGGTATAACTTTTTTTTAACGTGGTAAAATCATCAAATGAGCCCCCCACCCAGGGCCGAGCGAGAGTTACTGTCAGACCCATAATTGACTAAAATCCACGGTGTCCTTCAATAGCCCTTTACCTTCTGGGGTCACAGTAATTCGTGAGTTCCGCGATCCCGGCAGGCTTTGTCCCTCTACAGGAGGCCCCGTCACTATGCTGACTTGCACCATCAAGCGGCTGATAATAAAACTTTCGAATCAAATCAAAATTATTTATTTGCTCTAAATCTGGTACGTGCAAATGTACTAAGATGGTAAAAATAAATTTTAGTTCAAACACATTTCGCCATATAAATTGCATGCAAACATTTATAATAGATACTTCAATCAATCCCAAAATAAACTCTACAGCCAAACATCCATCTCAAGAATGTAGGTACTATAAATATAAAACATTACATAATATCAGTAAGAAGTAATAATTAAAGCCGGCCATTCACGTCACGTTCAAACAATCGATATAGCGACCTCCCCTGCGACAAATGTTGAACTTGCGACTGACCACGGACAAGTTCAATGAATGACTCATCCACACTTGTAAAGCATCCCATTCATAATGCGACTGGACGCTTTTCGTCTTGAATTTATTGTCATGTGGTTTAGATAAAGGACCGTTTAGATGGTAGCAAGTTATTATTAACGATGGGTAGCCATAGCCATAACTAGCCAAATACCGACTATGAGCAAAATAGCCACGGCTATGATATCCGTCAACACGATGGCTAGCTATTGGCTACTGGTTGGCTAGATAACTGTCAGATTATGACATAACCGGTAGCTGCGTAGTAGCTAGGTATTCCACAACAAATAGCCGGCTAGCTAAGCTATTGAAATTTCGGCTTACCCATCTCTAGTTATTATGGGTAAGTACTGGAATTTTGGCGACGCAAGTCGTCTTTTCGTTCTTGTAGGGCGAAAATACGACTTTTAACGTACGACTTTTATTGTAAACTTGATTCCTTACTGTCTCAATGTTACGATTTCTTGGTTGGGCTTATTGCAATCTGGAGTCTGAGTTTGTGTCTGGTTGAAGGTAATACACTCGCCTTAATCATAATGTGATTTAAACACAACTTTTGATATCGATGAATTTGTTGTACAAGACCACAGACGACTTTTTAACCGACTTAAAAGAGGAGGAGGATCTAAATTCGGTAGCCCTTTCGTTTTATAGATTCAAAAATGTCTTAAGTAAGAAAACAAAACTCTCACTAAAAATAATTGATGATTAACATAGTAGAAAATGTAAACACGGTGAAACTTCGCATTTACACAGATAACATGTAAAGATAAAAGTAAAAATATAAACCACGCCATTATGTACGAGGAAGTTCCTTATCTGTTCATGTCAAGACAATTACTTGCATACAACTGGGACTGTACCATTTCTTAAAGCAGTTTTTTTATCTAATCTCATACACAGTGTGGGAGCTGTGATGACCCAGAAGTATTTGCTTCGACTTTTGATTAATAATTCGTTCAAAATCGCCAGGCGTATTTTCCTTCTTCAAAAGAAAAGTAGAGGGAATAGGAGAGGACTGATCGTTTTCCATTCCCTCTACTTTTGTAAGTGGTGTACTTGCTAAAATTTCTAATTAATGAGGAAGCAACCAAAGCCGTTCCGCCATCTTCTCCATCTCTTCCCGGTCTACCGTGAGTGCAACCCCATCTAACTGATGCAGGGCTCCATTCTTGTGATATTCCCACATGAACATTTTTTTGAGTTATATTTCATTGCTCCTGATCTTTCGTGGTAGAGGAAAACATTGAAATGAAATCTGCATGATCTAGAACAAACATTTGAAGATATGTGGTCTCTACAGGCCTGGGCCAGTTTGGCCGCAGTGCTAAATTTCAAGACTGATAATGTGGTGTGGGAAAGAGATTGAGGTATAAAGGTTATGTCACCATCTCTTTCCCACACGACCCGCTATAGTTTGTCCTCAAACGCACGATGCATGGGAATCTTTATAGCATTTGAACTGTGTGCAATGTTAGAAGCGCGTACAGTTTTAGCTTACACTTTGTTTTTAGTGACGTCTTTGGGCTGATTGAACACACTAGTTTTTTTTTAAATAAGTGCACGCAATTGGTTGACGTATAAATGACTGCCACACTGTATTCTGTGCAGTCTGGCAGACAGTTTTTATGCACTTAAATGCTCTATTGTTCTAACTTCTATAAAATGATTTAATTTTATATTCCAGAAACAGCTTTTTGGACAGGCTATTTTTTATTAAAATTCAATAGAGATTTTCCTCATAAAAGTCGTCGGTCCAAGAAATTATTTCAAGCTACTAAAGTTAATTAATACAGAAACTGAAATTACTAACATAGCGGATAATAGCAAAATAATTGAAGACAATTAGCGTCATATTTACGGAAAAATAGCAAAGAGTTTGTACATGAGATGATCCGCTGTCCATAGTTAAAATGTTTAACATTGTTTACTCGAACGCGAAAACGATTCGAGTGAAAAGAGATTCTATTGGATGATAGAATGGATAAAATACATAAATTAGTTTACTCAATTCAATTTAATTTACATGCTACATTTAAAAACTATAATTAAAAATTTACAGGGCGTCAAAAAATTCGTCCACATCGCTGTCAATGGGGAAAGTGCCCAGAACGCTGGCAGCATTGCCACCTTGGATGGCAATGCTGATCCTTTGACCAAGAAATAGGCCAGCCCTCTGGTCACGCGAGGCGTCGACTACACGCTTGGCGATGTCTTTGAAAACTTTGTGGGCACTCAGACCTCACGGCCCTAGTGTTTCAACCACAAAGGCTCAAATACATAGCTAATAGTCAAGCCATTGTATTTGCGCCGCTTGTAAATTAGTTTTGAACTACAGATAAATGTTGCCACTGCTGGGACGCAGGCCTTTTCTCTGGGAGAGGGACTGGGCCATAATCCCCCACGCAGGCCCAGTGCGGGTTGGTAGATGTCACATGTCTTCGAATTTTTTTCCTAGGATATACTTTTCCTCGGGCATGCGGGCAGCGAGTAATGGGCAACTCGCTGTCCGACCATGGACCATGCCCGGGTCGAGTGCGCGTTGTGTTCCACGCGCGCCTCAAAGAGTGGCCCTCTAGAGGACCAAAGTCTGCCGGGGTCGCGGGATTGCACGAATTACCTTGACCCCGGAACAGAAAGGGCTATTGAAGGACACCGTGGATTTTAGTCAGTACGAGTCTGACAGTCCCTCCCGCTCTGTCCTGGGTGGGAGGACCATTAAGATGATTTTACCACGTAAAAAAAAGAAAACCTTTTCACATATTTTGCTTTACCTTTTTGAGAGCAGTGATGATGAAATAAATAATAATGTGAAGCGACTGCCTGGAATCAAGCTCACCACTGCAAAAAGAAAATTACTGGTGTAAATTGTGTTATAAAACGAAAACGGAACAAAGGATTTGAGTAATGAAAATAAGTAGAGAATTCTTTAAAATACGGGCAGCTTTCTATCGATTACGTTTTGCAATCATCTAAAGTATTTTTAGTGCATATCTAACATGCAACAGGCTAACATAAACTTTGTTGTCTTCACAACATCTGTGACGTAAGCTCAGCATGTTACTGTAACAGCGATAAGTTCAATTAGTGTGGTTTCTCGGAACAGACGATACTGTGCGCGTTGTATGCGCAGGAGTCGAAAAGATGATTCATTGCTATCTGTGGATGGTATTTTTAGGCGATGTTGTACTTGTTTTCGTATGATTATATCATTTTGTAACTACTAGAGACTTAGCGAGAAAAACTAAGAATTTTGCGTTGATTTGTATAACTTAGATTTTATTTGTCTTCCGTTATTATTTTTCTAACAAAAAGTTTAGAAATTTAACCTGTATCGTGGGTGCGTTTACGAACATAAACTCACATACACAAACACCCGGGACCGGAATAACTACTTGCAGAAAATACAAATATTTGTTCCGTGCGAGATCGAGCCCGCAACACGCTGCGCAGGAGTCGACCGCACAGTCACAGTGCCAACCTTGCCAGGAAGTGTGTGTTTTGTAGAGCTCAGTAAGTAGCTCTACAAAACTCACGCTTACTATCAAGGTTAGGTTTAGTATAAGTTAACACTGATACGCAATGATCTACTAAGTAATTCCTTATCTTGCCCTACAATGTTGACCTTCGATCACCACTAAATATGTACATAAGCTACATAGTACATTATGTAAACACATAAGCTGTGCACACATGTGATAAGAGGAGACAATGCTATCAAATTCTTGGAACAAAACAACTAAGTAACAAGGAATTGTGCTTAGGAATCTCTGTGATTCATAATGTTATCTTTTTGTGTTATTTTTTCGTTTAATATTGTAATGTTTTTAGAGGTTTGACTTTTCATAGGATCTTACTGTAATTGGTTTTGCGTGGTGCATTATGATCTTCACCAATACAAAACTGAAACAGTAGTACTAAACTGATTTGTTATGGGCAAATTACACGAATTCAAGCCACTGCAAGGTGTAAGCAGAATGTAAAGAAAAGCCTACTTAAAATCACAATCTATTTTTGCGTTCTTTGACGTGCATTTAGCACAGGCTTGTATTTTATTTACAGTGTACTTGAAGAAAAATCGACGAACTTGAAAAATATTTATACGAATTTTCTTTCAAATTATCGAAACTACGAACAAGTTCATTGTCTATAGAAGTAAAAAAATGTAACCGCCTTCAAAAAGAACCACAAAAAAGGGTAAAATAATCTACAAAATAACTTTTATTTCGGAAGTCGATGGCTTTTTTTTATTACATTGTTTTTTTTTGCCACCGACTTCCGAAATAAAAGTTATTTTGTAGATTATTTTACCCTTTTTTGTGGTTCTTTTTGAAGGCGGTTACATTTTTTTTGAAAAAGTTTTTATTTTACTCTTTTTAGTTTAAATATTCAACCCAAATTCTTACCAAATACATATAATATAATCCGTAGCACTGGTCATAACATCCCTCATGTACAAAATAAGCTAATAAAATTCCCTATCTCAAAAACTACTGAACCGGTTTTGATAAAACTTGCAGTATTCCCTAAGTTGAACGATACCTAGCACAAAAAAAAGAATTATTTAAATCGGACGTGTAGTTCCGGAGATATGCGAACAATGAATCAGTCGATGCCTACTGCTTACTGTTAAGGAGTTGTACCTTCCATCATCAGCTCAGCTACATAAGATGATGATTACCATACGCAAGTTCTTAAATTACTTCATAAGATTTACGAAAAACTATAGGTGGGCCTATAAAATTTGAGGGTTGCCTTCGATTTCTCCAAGATCCAATCATCAGATCCTGATTTGGTGACAATGGGACCACACGGGAAGCACCAGCTTTCAAACAAAAAAAGAATTTTGAAAATCGGTTCACCCAGTCGGTCGTAAGGCGGTAACAAACATAAAAAAAAAAAAAGATACAGTCGAATTGATAACCTCCTCCTTTTTTTGAAGTCGGTTAAAAATAGGTCTGGATTCGATAGTTTTTGTTGCATTGCACGCAAGATGCATTCATTGCATGGAATTAATTATTGCAATGTTCTCCTGTTTTTCTAGTTACCTTCTTCAACAGCAGATAGTTCCTAAGGCAGTTGATCCTAAGATCCCCAGTTCTCTCCAAAGATATTGGAATTTCTTGCAAGGAATGTTATCGACGCCTGAACCTCGAATAGTAACCAAGGTACTTTGATCTGAAACCTGAATGCAATATAATCAGACCTAAGTTTATCTTGGACAAACACAGACACAGAACAAATACTTCGTAGAATTATTTTGTAAACTAGTAATTAAGTTGCTGTTTATGTATTAAACGCTTTTACGGCGCTAAAACTTAGAAGTTGTGTTGTTTACAAAACCAAAGTTTATTAGTGTAAGGGTGTTAATTACAGCTAGATTATTCAGAGGCTGCTGATTCGGGCTTTCAATTCTACTGCAAATATTGAGGACTTGCTATTTTACCAAAGTCTGAGATATTCTTTGTTTACACGTATTGTTCAAAAACAGCTCATTTTGTAAAGACAAATGAGGCGTTTTTGTCTTTTTAGGAAATATTAACGAATACCTAGCCTACTTAAAACTACAAAATTTATTTCAGGGAAGATAATAAGATATAAATTATTTTTCTGTACAAAGGGAGGATTTTCTGTAGAAAGGGGGGACCTTTGTCCAGCAGCTGGACGGTATAAATAAGAACAAGAAAAAAAAACATATTGCAGCTGTAATGCGAATCGTCGTATACGCAGAAACTGCTCATCGTAATGCACTTCTCGGAAGCCAAATGACTCCCTTTCACATTCAATATTCGGATAGACCTTAAGACCCGAAGCTTATGAGTTTTTGGAACGTCATCCAACCACCATCCATTAAGCAGACATACAATAAAAAAAAAATGAAACAAAAACAACCAAATCCAAAACGCCAAAAATCATTCTTCATCAACCAGGCGCACAGAACCAACAGCAACTATCAAAATCAGTATTAAACTGACCTTTCCTATAACAAGCGTGTTATTTAAATCAGAGAGCCTATCTAAGCATAGTGCGAATGCTCGCTCAGCTGTGACTGCCAGCCGAGCGTGAGAGAAAGCGAGCATTCGATGCGGTGCTGCAGAGGAGATGAGTTGGTTGTGGCCTTGTTGGTGTACTGGGTGTTTGAGAGGTGGTGCTGATTGTATTTTGTTAGACTGTGTGTAGTGAGAAAATATAGGTATTTGAATAGCCTGAAGACCTATCTGTAAGACCTGATTTTGCCGAAACAAGGGGGAAACTGTGTATGTACAATGTGAAGGGCCATGCTGCATACTATGAAGAATGTTGGCACGGTTAGCGCAGTGGCTGAGCGATTGGACTGCTGCGCTGCGTGTCACGGGTTCGATCCCGCACGGAGCAAATATTTGTATAATCTACAAGTAGTTGCTTCGAGTCTAGGCGTTTGTGTATGTGAGTTTATATGTTTGTAAACGCACCCACGACACAGGAGAAATTCCTAGTGCGGGGCAACGTTATTTTAAAAAAAGAATGCCATGCCACGCATCTTGTAAAATCACCGAATGAGTCCTCTCTATGTCCTAATGAGTGAGGGACTATCAGTCTTGTACTGGCTATAATCCACGATGATCCTTCAATAGCCCTTTACGTTCAGGGGTCACGGTTACCTGATGAGACAGTCTTGCGACAGCATGCCAAGTCTAGCGCTATTTTTGAACGCGAACCTGTCAAACGGGATATCACGGTCTTGTAACCCAAAGGGCAAACGAAGCAACAGGGTGGTTTTTAGTTATTACGAGTCCGACGTGGTAAAATCATCGATTAATCATCGATTAATAGAGACTGCTATTTGATGATTTTACCACGTAAAAAAAAGGACTGGTAGGAGATACTCAAAAGATCGCTGGTAAGACCTGATATTGACTTGAATCTTGAGAAGATCAGGAAATATGGCAAGCAACTCACATTGTTCATTACAATTAAGTAAAGCGACCTACGGGGGACCCATCTACTGTCTATTCCATCTGCCGTTCACGCTTCACCTTGCTAGGTAATGTCGGATCTCGCTTGGTAAACCCTTGAGGCCTCCCAACGGGTAACCATGCGTCGCATTTTGTAAGGATAGCAAAAGATTTATCGATAAAAGCAAAATATGATAGAAAATCCAAGGCAAGGGAGATGTTATACATCGTGCAAAGTCGTTTTCGTTCGGTGTTTTTCGGATTTTGATTTGGGTCCCGTGGCGAAAGTTGGCCAGCGGCCGTATACTTGTTCCAGTGAGTGAACGAGGTGACGCTAGACGACTTGTATAGCTCTGTCTCTTTCACTCACTGGAACAAGCCTGGTTTAAAGACGTCATAATACGGCCCTTAGCTGGTCACATAATGTAATATACATCAATTCACTTAAGTACTATAAATGGGACCACTATTACGATAACTTCCAAGTCACAAACGTGAGTAATCATCTACTCAGAACTATCATCAAGTCGCAAATCTGTTTTCCTAACAAAGTTCTGTCAAGTAATCTGTTGTACTAAGTTTATGAAAGTCCCAGGCCTCCCAAATTCATGGCGACCCTAGCTGACCATATTCACGGTAGACGACGCGTGAATTTGAACGATATTTGCAATACATTGCTGAAACGAACGTGTTTTACATAACCCTGTTTTCAGCATGGTAATAAAGATTTTTGGCCCATTTCCTTGTGAAATTGGGAGATTCTTCGTTATTCGATTAATGGGTTAATAACGTATTAGGATTCCATTCGTCAATTTGGATTATTACTGCTTGTAGCAAGACAACGTAGAAACTTTTTGTCGATGGAAGAGTAGACATAATGAAAGAACGTAGAAAGATTTGTATCGTCCTAAGCATGGCGATGTTTAAAATGTAGATATTCTTCAACCGTATACGATTTGTACCTTACTCGGGCAAAAAAAGGCGAATTGTTTAGAAATAATTTGTCTTTTGAATTTGTTTACAATTTTTTATCACCGGCTGGGTGGGTGCTTTGGAATTGGAACTTAGGCGTTCTTTGTTTATAGTGGAATGGCCCGCGGCCCATTCTGTTTGGGCCGTTCATTAGTCTTCATAGTTAGTAGCCGTTAGTAGTCATATTATGAGTAACAAAAATCACAACAGACCCCGACTTATTATTAGAAATACATTTTATTGAACTCCTACCACACCACTTACCAACAACTTGATAAAAACACATTTTTCTTACAACAAAAACCATAAATAGTCACAATTACTAATCATCTATTACAAAAATGACAGTAGATTACTAGCAACAAAAACCTGCGCATGATTTGTCGCTACCAAAGAGAATTAAAACCACTTGAGAGCTCATAGAGCGATTTCGCCTAGGCACACGATTCACCAGCGCGGGCCGGGGCCGGGGGATTGCGTCTTCCCCCGTTCCTCGGCCCACGGTAGTTGTGATTGGCTGATGCAACAATGTCAGTAAGAATAGTGATAACAAGTAAATCCAGCAACAATAATATCGATATTGATAAAATCGATGGCAATTAAGTCTTCTTTTGCTTTTTTCAATGTTGATTTGTATGTAGAGAAATAAATGAAGATTAAACGAAAAATAATATCCTTTATTTGTTATTCTTACTTATTTACTACATTTCTAAAAAAATATAAAAACATTTTTTTAAATTTAGACAACTCAAACCCAAAATTATTTATTTCAAATAGACCATTTACAGGCACTTTTGAACTGTCAAAATTGAAGCTAATTTGCACGTTCCAAAGCGTAGGTCTCTATGGAGAAGAACGTGCAAGAAACTCCATGGACACTCTTTTAAATCAAATTTAGATTTAATGGCATTAATCCACTTTTCTTTAACTTCCGGAATATTTGGAAATCTAAAATATAAACGTGAAAAATAACATTATTTTTTATTTACCATTAGAAATTATCGATTAAATAATTTATTAACAATGTTTTGAGTTGTCACATCACTTCAGCACACAGCACAAAGTGCTTATGGATAGAAAGAGATAGACTTATCTAATATTCTAGTGAAAGTAAAGGACTTTTCAAAAGACATCAACGCGATATCCCAAAAGACATCAACGCGTAATCTTTTTTTCGTAACCAACCAGTTTAGCTTGAGCCCTCTAATTACCAATAATGTAAATAAATAAACATATTTTACTTACCGATGAAAACTTATACCATCTTTTTTATTACTAGATGTTTGAGATGATTTCCCGCACCATTTTTGCTTCGGTTTTATTCGATAAATGTTTTTTTAGGTTCCAAAATTAAGGAATGTGCACAGATCCAACAACTGGTCAGTACTAAAACATTCATTCGTATCGGGATCTCATATAAGTGCTATTCCATTGATGTGTCGTGAGCCTGAGTCGCCCGTATGAGCGGTCAAGTGGCTATATTGTCATTGGTCGCTACCAACACTTTGCGTCACGGCATAAAGAACGAAATAATTGTCGTGGAGTGATGATCAAGAGAAAATAAGACAGATTGTGATATGTTAGTAGTTTATTATGAACTAGCTTCCGCCCGCGACTCCGTCCGCGCGGATGTCGGTCTTCGCGTGGATGGTTTATTTCTCCATTTGGAGTAACTCTGACAATGAAATCTTATAAATATTACGGCGCTGAATCCACTGCGTCTATGAATAAAACTGAAAAATAAGTTTTTTTTTTCTACGTATTTTTCCAGGATAATAAAAAACTTTTTCAAAAAAATATGTAACCGCCTTCAAAAATAACCACAAAAAAGGGTAAAATAATCTACAAAATAACTTTTATTTCGGAAGTCGATGGCTTTGTTATTTTTTATTTCATTGTTTATTTTTTGCCGACGACTTTGAAGGCGGTTACATTTTTTTTTGAAAAAGTTTTTTATTTTTCTCTTTTTAGTTTAAATATTCAACCCAAATTCTTGCCAAATACATATAATATAATCCGTAGCACTGGTAATAACATCCCTCATGTACACAATAAGCTAATAAAATTCCCTATCTCAAAAACTACTGAACCGATTTTGATGAAACTTTCAGTATTCCCTAAGTGGAACGATACCTAGCACAAAAAAAAGAATTATTTAAATCGGATGTGTAGTTCCGGAGATTCGCGAACAATGAATCAGTCGATGCCTACTCCTTACTGTTAAGGAGTTGTACCTTCCATCATCAGCTCAGCTACATAAGGATGATGATTACCATACGCAAGTACTTGAATTACTTCATAAGATTTACGAAAAACGAAGCGTGGGCCTATAAAATTTGAGGGTTGCCCTCGATTTCTCCAAGAACCAATCGTCAGATCCTGATTTGGTGACAATGGGACCACACGGGAAGCACCAGCTTTCAAACAAAAAAGAATCATGAAAATCGGTTCACGAAGTCGGTCGTTATGCGGTAACAAACTACTGTTAAGGAGTTGTACCTTCCATCATCAGCTCAGCTACATAAGATCATGATTCCCATACGCAAGTACTTAAATTACTTCATAAGATTTACGAAAAACGATGGGTGAGCCTATAAAATTTGAGGGTTGCCCTCGATTTCTCCAAGATCCAATCATCAGATCCTGGTTTGGTGACAATGGGACCACACGGGAAGCACCAGCTTTCAAACAAAAAAAGAATCATGAAAATCGGTTCACCCAGTCGGTCGTTATGCGGTAACAAAATTAAAAAAAGATAACCTCCTCCTTTTTTGAAGTCGGTTAAAAAGTATCCTATGTTATGCCCAGGATAATAAGGAATAATTATACCAAGTTTCATCGAAATCGAACCGTTAGTTTTCACGTGATGCCTGCACAAACAGACAGACAGACAGACAGACAGACAGACAAAATTTTTTTTAATCATATATTTGGGTTTGGTATCGATCCAGCAACACCCCCCGCTATTTATTTTTTCAATATTTTCAATGTACAGAATTGACCCTTCTACAGATTTATTATATAGTATAGATATAGATGTTACTAGAAATAGAATCAGATACCTAATCAAAACCTTGTGAAGTATTAAAGGAAAACTTCGGACTTGAGTAGTGTTTCTATTATTACCCGACTACGGCAAAGCCAAAAGGAGGGTTATGATTTTGACCGATATGTATGTATGTTTTCTTTGTTCCCTCATAACTTCTAAACTACTTATCATTACATGAAAAATGTGGTGACGTTAGAAGCGTCTCAGTTGTCCGCTGGTTATACGTAGGGGACTTGTCACCAAATCTAATATGGCGCCCTCTAGGGGATGTAAAGTCGTTACCGAATTTTTATTATTTTATTTTTTCGCATAGTATCGATATGGGTATCAAATTAAAAGGCTTGGTGAGCACATTTGAAATATATATACATTAAATAGCTTTTACTAGCTACTTTACCTGTTTCTAACAGTGTCAACATGGGTATTAAATGAAAAACGATTTATCCCTCGTTTCTCTAATCCAATCTAAATAAAAAAAAATCTTGTCGCCTGCCTTTACTTTTCTCATTGTATGTACCATTCAATAAGAAATTAAGACATAATCATTTCCATTTAAATTGTTTGATTTGGCACACAACAATACTGCTTGTCAACTTTTAGTTTTCGGATGAACTCCTTCACAAGCAACTTCACCTATCAACAGTTTTACTAATAAGAACTTTATCATAATTCGTCACGCTAGTATAATGTTGGCAGCGGCATTCGTCACGGCAGGTAGGCCTACTAATGAGTTCTAGAGTGATGACCGAGTGAAAACTGGCTCGTACTAATAGGCGGTGCGACGACTCTTGGAATCACGTGTTGGTGAACTGTTCCTTTGGATTTATGGCTTGCTTGGAAGTAATGGCCGTGGTATACTGTTTCAAGGTTATCTTGCTAGTCGCGATACTCTCGAATTACCGTGACCTTGGTACGTAAATGGCTATGGACACCTTGGATTTTAGTTAGTACGAGTCTAACAGTCCCTCCGGCTCTGCCCTGGGTGGGAGAACTCATGTGATGATTTTACCACGTAAAAAAAAGGTTATTTTGCTGGATATGGGAGTCACTGAAGAGCACACAAAGTGCACGCACACCAAAGCACGGTTAGTGCAGTGGCTGAGCGATTGGCCTGCTGCGCTGCGTGTGGCGGGTTCGTTTCCCGCATGGAACAAATATTTGTATGATCTACAAGTAGTTGTTCCGGGTCTGGGTGTTTCTGTATGTGAGTTTATATGTTTGTTAACGCACCCATGACACAGGAGGAATTCCTAGAGTGGGGCAAAAAAATAATAGAAAGTCACGGGTTGCAGTCGATGTGGTCGAAATCGTCTAGTCTAGATGAATTATTATCACCTTTTACCTCAAAAAATAATGTAGGAGAATAAAGTTTCGTGATGCAGCATTGATGAACTATGACCAGGCAGTGGCTAGTCATACTTCCACCTCCTTGGGGGTCCCCCCCGGGCAACGGCACCTCAAAAGTAATACGTTCTTCGATTCGATATACTCCAACCCAAATTCAATCTCTAATACATTACCCGTTCAAACAGACCTCCTACTTGAAGAGTAAATGTAAAGTCAGCAATGTATTCAGCACACATAGATTCGATCGATAGTTCTGAAGGGTTTGAGTTGGTATAGCTACGGCCACAGCTGATATCTTTCAATTTTCCATCCATCTTTAGATCCATTTTTTTTTCACACAAATTAGAAAAACAAAGGATTTACTCCTATACTTAATGGATGTAATTTATCTATAATATGTATGTATTTAGAAATATATAAGTATGTTTATCAGTTGTCTAGTACCCATAACACAAGCTCTGCTTAGCTTTGGACTAGATGGCGTTGTGTTATAGTTGTGGAATATTTATTTATACTTACATTTCCGATTAATAAAAAAGAAAAGGTAATAAAATGCATTGCTATCCGGCCGAACAAGGGCCATTTTGCCACAATCGTCTCTCAGAAAGTAATAAAAAGCTCAACAAATATAAAACTCAAGCCAGACTTTATTATGAAGCCGCAAATATAATGTTCCTAGACATTCCTACCTCGGCTTAGGAATTCCTATTACCGGACGTTTCAGGCGCCTCCAAGGGAATCTCTTTTTTATTTCCATTTAAATGACGTTCAATATCGTTTGTTTTATGGCTGATGGCATTCTGGATATTAATATTTCCTTGATTCATTTATTGGTTTCCGATTGGCGCTTTAAAAGAAGATTAAAAGGGTAGGAAAAACAGCTGCTATAAACTACAAATCCATCTAAACAATAAATATAAACGCAATACTGACTCACTCGCAAATGTAAATACAACTCCAGTTGAAACAGACGAACATACAGATCCTTTATAAATAAACCTTAATCGCAGACTGGATAATGTCCAAGATAACGAAGTAATGCAGGCAGATCCGCATGATAGACTAGGCTATAAACCAAATGCTTTGAAATGCATGTGTGGTACTGCTCTTGGTGATGTACATTTTCAAGTGGCTCTGGTTTAAGATTTGAAGTTTGGAGTAGAATTTTATGGTGATTATCCAGGAAAGGTTTAGAGCACTTCAAAATATGACCTGTTTTAAATTTAGATATGGTCGATGGCGCGTCGTGTTACACGCGTTGCCTTTAAAAGCTGTCAGAAATCTGACGGGGCCCTTATACAGTTCCAAATTCCTGTCGGGGTCGCGGGACTGTCTAAACGTGTATCACGGTTACCTGGAACGTAAAGGGCTACTGAAGGAGCACCCTGGATTTTAGTCAGTACGAGTCTGGCAGTCCCTTCGGCTCCACTAAGGACGGAAGGACTCATTTGATGATTTTATGACGCTAAAAAACATTCGACTCTTTTTTATTTAGCGATTGGTCCTCGTTTGTTGTTAAGCAATAATGTGGACTACGGTGAAGCACGCTTACCTAGAAATAACCTATTCACTCTTGACTTAAAGACACCAAGGATGTAGCTATCAGGAAACAAAGATCTCTGCAAGGAATCAACAGTTTTTATCTGTAGTTTTGGTCAACGTATAAACAGAATATCCAATTACTTATAGATTTTCTTCATTTTTTTTTACGTGGTAAAATCATCAAATGAGTCCTCCCACCCAGGGCACAGCGGGAGGGACTGTCAGACTCGTACTGACTAAAATCCACGGTGTCCTTCAATAGTCCTTTACGTTCCGGGGTCACGGTAATTCGTAAGTCACGCGACCCCGACAGGCTTTAGCCCTCTAGAGGGGGCCCCGTCATTTTGCTGAGACTTTTTGAGGTGCGCGTGGAACACAACGCGCTGTCGACCCCGGCATGGCCCATGGTCGGACAGCGTGTTGCCCATTAAATTACTTATAGATAAGTGTACATTTGAACTTGAACTGGCTTAGAGTGCGAAGTTACATTAGAATCTGTTGAGCCTATTTTTTGGCTTCATTACCACAGATTTGCGACCTACTTTTGATAGAAGCCTTAAAAATAAAGACTTACTCTCAAAAACTAGTTACGTAATGGTTTTGATAAGGTCTGTTAAATTTTGTTTTCTATTAAACCGTGGGGGTTAAATTTACGCATGTGAGATGCTTTTTATTTGGTTTTGAAAATCATCAAATGAGTCCTACGGCTCTGGGTGACGCGGAAAAGACTGTCATACTCTTATTGACTAAAATTCCACCCTGTTCCTCCAATATGACGGCACGTTAGGCGCAGAGGCTGAGCAATTAGACTGCTACGCTGTGTGGCGCGAAATATTTTTTTGAAGCAAGTAGTTGTTCCGGGTCTGGGTGTATGTGTATGTGAGTTTCTATGTTTGTAAACGCACCCACGACTCGAGAGAAATTCCTAGTGTAGGGCAACGTTTAAAGCAATAAAAAATCCCTTTGCGTTCCGGGGTCACAGTGTCCTTTACAAACAGTCCCTCGATCTCGGCAGGCGTTCGATCCTATCTCCATAGGCGTTTGACCCTATATTGGGGCCTGACTTGGCCCCAATCCACGTCAGTTTGCTGACAGGTCCTTGAGACACCTTCTTGCTAAATCAAATATTAACAAGCCATAAAATACATAAATTTGCTGATACATGAAAAACTACAGTCAAAATCAGTCACAGTCAGCTCAAAATCCAATCTAAGTTTTAGCAGCGTCATCCTTCAAAACTGCACTACCCTAACTTAACTCAATCTCGTTTACATTACTCGTTCAAACAGAGCCAGTACTTGAAGATTTAGTGTTAAGTCAGCGATGTATAATGCACACATCGATTGGATGGATGATGGTGAACCTTAATGGAGAGTTAGTAAAGGTGGTTCCGTCTATTTGTAGCTTGCTAAGGAATGCGAGCAGGGGAATCTATACTTAGTAGAGGAAATGTGATGTTTTAGAAACATTGACAGTTTGCAAGATGGTGAAAGTTGTGTGATTATAGCCTTGTTTCCCGGCACCTGGGACCTGTTAATATTATTTGTGGTGTACGTGTTATTTTTGTGTTAGTGCTTCCCTTTCAAACAGCTCAGCGGACAATGATCACGCCAAAGAAGTTTGGATTTAATACCGAAGTGAAGTGGCAATGAGGCAGCCATAACAGTCATAGTAACGATGACCGTTGGTTGGGGTAGCCTTCAGCCTTTGTCAAACAGACAGGCGTGACGAATGCGAAGCGTGACGTTTTTATTTGTAATGTATGGAATTGTTTGAATCCAGTCACATAGAAAAGCAAAAGCGATCCGATAGCGTGAAAGAACTATCGGACTGACGTCTCGCTTCGGTTCGGTATAGCCTCGGACTCGCTTCGCTTTCGCCTGTCTGTTTGACAAAGGCATTAACGCGAACTCTGTTAACAATTTCGTCGCGTTAATATCAGAACTCTTTTTTCGTATGACTGTATGCTGCTTTTTATAGATTCTCGGGTGGGACTGCAAATTGGCAAACGTAAGGTATCCCGACTTACGTTTTACGCAAGGCTCTCTAAACTGGTAACCGTGTGGACTTAAGTCAATACGAGTCTTACAGTCGCTTCCGCTCCACCTAAGGCAGGAGGACTCATTTGATTAGGTTAGGTGGAGCGACGATCTTCGCAATGTGTCTGGTAAGAGCTGGATGAAAGTAGCCAATGATCCAAAGAAATGGTGTGCGATTGGAGAGCAGTCGACAGCAGGTGATGATTATTTTAGTAAGTAGTGAGGTTATGATGCATGACTCTCTTACATTTAAATGAAACAAGACTAAGGAAGGTAAAAGAGATTTAAAAATCGACTTTAAACTTCTTGTCAAATCTAAACGTAGGTGTTAATATAGACCAATCGTGACTAAGTCGATTATTATCACTGCTAAACTTAGTAATTCTACAACAGCTGCTAACTTGAATATAAATTAACATACTAATGACAGGTGATATATTAATTTAGACATGGGAGGCATATACATGTACTATTGTAGATCGTAGGCATAACTTTGTCCAAAACTTAACAAATAAAACAGTTTTTTTTTTTAACAAGAATCTTAAAATACTCGTAAATAAAACCGCAAATACATTTTATTTGCTACCACACAAGAATTAAAGGAAACTATAAATTGCACTAAACGTACACACGAAACTGAAATAATAAGAGAAGTAACTGACAATATATTTTATAAAATGTCACAAGAAAGGAAATTGCTAGACATTAGAGAAGAACATTATACACTAGACAATGTCTAAACATAACATTATTTCTAAGGACTCGATAAATTGTGTGAAAAGGAAACGCGCAAATGTAATTGAGAAGATAAGATATTTAAGGTAGGCAAGATCCATTTTGTACGTATAAGATTTCTAAGAAAGAAGGCAAATAAGTAATATAAAATAAAACAATACAATAATGGAGGAAACTATCTATTATGTCCAATATATCAAATACTAGCTTATGCCCCATATACAAATTCTAGGTTCTATTCATATTTTATAAGAAAACATTCGTAAAGTATTTCTGTAAGATGGAAGGTCCGGAAATTAGACTTTGGGCTAAAAAGACTCCCGGAAAATCTAAACGAAGTACTAGATTTTTTTTTTTTTATGTTCAATGGGTTTGCTCTTGACCTTAGTCTACGTCAGGAGTGACTAAGACAAGGTCGACGATGGAGCGAGCTTACCCAGAAGAAGCCTGTTCACTCTAGCTTTGAAGAGATTGGGGTTGTATGCGTTCGGAAACACAGTCGCAGGCAGAGAGTTCCACTCCTTCGCTGTCCGCATTATAAAAGACGCTTGGAAGCGCTTAGTGCGAATTGGAGGAATAGCAACAAGGTAAGGATGGTAATTTGCCGTGCGTCTAGATGTGCGATGATAGAAGGGGGCTGGTGGGATGAGGTCGTGGAGTTCTTGGGCACACTCTCCGAAGTACAATCTGTAAAAGACCGACAGGCAGGCAACCTTGCGGCGATGAGTCAAGCTATGGAGCTTGGCATTCACCATTTTTACGTCGCCAACGACCCTCTTAGCTCTGCGTTCAACTGAGTCAAGAGCAGCGAGTTGGTATTTAGCTGAGCCATCCCAAAGGCGGCTACAATACTCCATGCAGGATCGGACTTGTGCTTTGTACAGAGTTAAAAGCTGGCCAGGCGTGAAGTACCGCTTCACTCTATTTAGGATTCCCAGCTTTTTGGCCGCAAGTTGGGCTTTGATCTCAATGGTGGCGCTAAAGTTGAGACTAGGAGTCAACTCCATGCCCAGGAGCTTGAGTCGGTCATTCACAGGCACAGATACACCCCGAAAAGTAGGAGTTTGGTCCAAACAACTCTTTTTTTGCGGTAAAAAGACAAGCCTGCGTTTTGGTGGCGTTAAAAGAAACCAGATTGTCATCACCCCACTGGGAGACAAGGTTTAAGGTACAATTTAGCCGCTCAACCATGGTCACTCTCTCAATCAATTTTATCATATTCTGCTAAATTGAATTTAATAAAGCCGACGAAGTATACGCAAAAATTGGCAGCTGTTAGTTTTCACGATCTTAAACACATTGTCTACATTTTGAACTGGCATGATGTGAGGACAATGCAGTATATCGATTATGGAGGTGAGATTGGCAGTTGTTTCATGTAAAGCCTTGGTAGTCAGCTGTAGTTAGATTGGAAGCCAACCTCAATATATTTAGGACAAGGCTACGCAGATGATCTGGAACCTGATCATGCATGCTTGCCTAAAAGTACCATCACCAGTCTGAACTCATGGGTGAGGTCGCGGGAATGTCTGAACAAGGTACCTCAATCCTGGAACGCAAAGGACAATTGAATGAATAGAGTGGTTTTTAGTCAGCACGAGCGACGGGGAGCCTCTTGTGATGATTTTACACCCCATAAAAAGTTAGGGAATATGTCTATTGCAACAATACACACACTTTTCGTTCTTTATGTAAAAGTAACTTATGTATGAAATACCGTGTAATTTTATCCAAATAGGTATATGATCGTATCCATCCTGGCCATAAGGTTTGTCCTAAAATTGATGTCTGAACACCTATATACCTGTAATATGTTCATATTCGCTTGACGTCACAATAAGGAAATTGAATCGTCGGGTATCGGCGCCATTTCCCGAATATCTGCCTCTGCGAGTGATTGGATTGGTTCTCGCTTCGGGGTAACCAAATATCTAGGATGTAGATCAAGGTTTATTTTTAAAATGGATTTATTTTTGATGTGATACCTGTTCAGAGACTGTTGGGTTAGGAATAACGTAAGCATTGAGACTTTGAGCTTTTGAAATTAGATTGTTTATTTTTACTTTAGTACGCTTTTCACGAGGATTATGCGTCTTGAAGATTTAGAAATTAAACACAATCAAAGGTTAAAGTTCTGAACTCATCGGCGTGTACTGACTTGCCAGCCTTTAATATTAACTATTTAAGAGAATTGACAAACATACTTTGCTTAGGGTTTTTGTTGCAACACACTAGGTTTTTCTCCGGTATCGTGAGTGTGTTAACAAAAAAGAACCATAAGATAGACAGAGACAGAGAGTTTGGTGAGGTTAGACGTAGACAGAGACCATATTTCACCACTTCATCATGTTCAAATCCTATGAAACAATCGGAAAATAATATAACAAACGACGGGTTGCACTCTGGGAGTGCCGGCAGAAGTGAAAACTTGAATAGTTATAAACACACGCGAACATTCGCGCAAGCATCTTGCGCCGTGTTACGGATTTTCGATCAGGTCACGTGTCCTGACGCGAGTTTAAAATTTTTTACCCATTCCAAAAAAAAATGCATAACGCCGCTTAAGAAGTTTTCACTTCAAAAACAGTTTTTCGAGTGACATCACCGAATAGTGATAAAATTATCCCACAACTTTCAATTTTAAAATACATTTAAATTGTCTTCATCCTTATTTCTCAGACACCCTGGTAACGTATCGGACAATTATTTGGCATCGTGATGGAATTTGAGCCGATTTGCATGGAATTGTGGATAATTATGAACATTGAGAAAACCTGATCTGATTGCTATGAAACTTATTATTGTTTGCTGTCGTCGTGTATTGGTATTCTTTGATAAGTATCCCTGTGGCTTTAGATTATGTTATGGTAAAAACACTATAGTTTCTATTACTTTTTGTCAATGAAACGGACTCGTCGCTTCGCAGAATTTAAGTGAGTGTTCATTAAGAAAAGTCCAGGTTGATAAGACATGAGAGACAAATCAACATCTTCCTGCCTTCATCCCTTTTTATATGGGGTTGGCTCTATACGTTTTCTCTCATTATTCCATGTCGAATATCACAGCATCATTTACTCCTTTTTTCTTTTATATTATTCCACACACTATCGATCTATTTCTTCTTTGACCTTAATTTTTTCTCCATTGACAATACAAATGTCAAAAAATCTTAATTTTTTCATATTAAACATAAATAATCCTTAACCTGATCGTTTTTATCTCAACTTTGCAAAAACTAGTTGGCCTTTCGTCTCTTCATTTTTGAGTTCACCTCAATTAAATCCTTCTCAAATCTGTCTTTCATTTATTTGTTACTGTGGTGGTCAGGTATTACAGGTTATTATATTATTTAATTCACAATTGTCCTCTTATGTTCGAGACAAATCTCTTATCGCACTCTCAAAGATAATAATCCCAAAATCAATTAGTACTAATACCTTGCTCTAATTCTCAGGCGCGTTCCCAAAATTACAAAAACTCATAATAGTTGTGTCGCAACCCACTGTGGGATATAATTGTATCGTCGTGACCTCACTGCACGTGGAGTGAGCGTTACTCACGAATTTAGTGAGGTCACTTTCACAATGATGCGTTGCTTTTAAAATGGGTGAAGAGGCTTTGGTAATGCATAATACATTTAATACTGTGCGATGTTATTGTTCCGTGATAAAGATAAAGAAAAATTGGCTATTTGACATTATGAATACATTACAAATCTAATTAGTCCGTCATTTAGAGTTTTGAAAAATAACGGACACGTATTTTTTCTTTTGTAAAATCAATGAATATTTAACATGATGTAACGCATCAAAACTGGAGAGTGGGGGCTCGTGACGTCAGAATTCAGTAAAAATGTTACTAAATTATGACGTATTGGTAAATTTTAAAGCATCATATCTCAGTAAATTTTGGTTTACGTCACAAAAGAAAAATTACGAATCGAATATTTTTTGATAATCTAACTGACGGACGGTTTAGATTTTTCAGTCAAATAGCCAATTCTTAAGTGAATACCACAAACTGGAAGACATAGGCAGGCTTTCTACTATTGGACGATATCGTGGGAGATTGACGGATTCCATTTGGCGTGTTGGTCTAAGGGGAGGCCTTTGTTCAGCAAAGGGCGTCTATCGGCTGATGTTGATGGTGTTATTGGCAGAACACCTGATTCACAGTTAGCTGGTGGAGTAGTATGATTAACATAGTTGAAGATTCCTCACTCTACATTGACAAGCCACCTGTAGGATGCTCTAATCAGACGGCACTTTGGTTTTAAAGATATCGCCAGGACTCCCATATTATGTGGTGAGGATACAAGTCGAAGTACGTTAAGATGAGATGGACAGACGCCTCCTGTCCATCAGTTGACGAATATGGAATGATGGATGTTGCTGGTGGATGTTGATGATACAAGTACAGACACCTTGAAAAAAAGGAAGTTTACAATGCCAATAATGTCAGTAGGACAGTATTGAGAACTATAAAACAGTTTCATATCATCCATAACAATAATGTTATATGAAGACAAGACAAATTAACTTAACCTCGTATCCCATCCCATATTTATCAAGTCCTAACCAACCACGCGAACTTTTTCCTCCATCTTCGCACTTACACAGAAAAACGAAGAAGAAACAATAATAGGATAATGTAAGATTAATTCGCCACTTATTGCGGGCCACATGATATATTATTAAACTGTAACCATCTGGGAAAGCTGCGGTTTTTAGGGTTCCGTCTCCTATACAGTGCTCCACAATGAGTTTGGAATGGACGAACTTGAAGTCTTCTTGGCTTTGCCCAGATGTGGGATGGTAGTAATCCATTGCCAACGAATTTCTATTACTAAGTACTACGTAGACACATTATATTTTCAGTTGTACAATGGCAACTTTAACAAAAGAATGTTGTTATTGTACAGGGTATACAATTTCTCATTCTTTCTTCAATAAAAATCTCCCACACGAAACGTACCTTTTTGTTGATTAAGTCTGTTGTACGGATCCCTTAACGCGAGTCCCACTCGCTCTTGGCCGGTTTTTTTTCCATTTGTGGCTGTTCTGTAAATCACATCTCTTGGGAACGGATCCGAGTCATATTTTAGCGAGGAAATCATCTCGCAGCGTCCCGAGATGTTGAGATATGAGTAGCGCTGCCAAACGAAGTGGGATGAGATGAGGAATGGCTTTTTAGTATAGGTAATAATTTGATTCAAAGTTCATTGATCATTTTCAAAGAAAGATGGAGAAGAAAGAGAGAGAAGAAAGAGAGAGAGAAGGGAGAAGAGGAGAACTATTTAATCAAGAAGTCACTTTTGTATGTAAAGAAGTTTAGGAATTGAAGATATTTTTCTAATAAAAATATTATCAGCTTTAGTAAGTAAGTACTGATGATGACATAACTATAAAACCAAGTTCAGAGAGCTTGAATTTGACAACTAATAAAGTAAGTATTTAACAATTTTTTGGCTTATTGGACGATTCGCACGAATTTAACTCGCACAAAACGTGCGAATCGACTCCTTTAAAACATATTATTTTTTCTGTAGTCGATTCGCACGAATTGCATTTATTGGCGTGCGAATCGACACCCTCACAAATATGTAGTAGGCTATTCGCACACATATTGTTTTTTTATGAAATGCAGTTAAGATAAAGTACACTTGAGCACAGAAGTAGTAAGGTCAAATATGTTTTACTCGTAATAGATAGAAAATAAAAACACAATCTATAATCAACAATATCCGTATTAAAAATAAAACTAAGTACTAAACATCTTCTAACCTCGTGGTTTGAGGATTAAAAATAAACAAATATCGATCACAGAATAATAAATAAGTGTCACTAACAAACTACTACTCCACTAACCGCGTAATAAAAAATAAAAGTACCAAAAATTTACATTTTTTTTTACTTTACACAAACATTTACTTTTTTAATAAGGTCGGTATATAATATAATTTACAACTTTTTCTTATATTTATTATTGACGAACATTTGGTACAACAAAAACATGTTTTAATTTTTTTCAGAAGTGTACCTAAAATACACAGTTCTCATAATTATAACAATAAAACTTTTAATCATAAAACTAGAACTAGGGCTTTTTATATCGTGGTTAAATCATCAAATGAGTCCTCCCACCCAGGGCAGGGCGGGAGGGACAGTCAGACTTGTACTGACTAAAATCGTCGGTGTCCTTCACTAGCCCTTTACGTACCGGTTACGGTAATGGGAAAGTCCCGCGACCCCGGCAGGCTATGGCCCTCTACAGGCCCCGTCATTATGCTGACACTCCTCAAGGCGCGCGTGGAACACAACGCGCCGTCGACCCGGACGTGGTCCATGGTCGGACAGCGAGTCGCCTGTTACTCGCCGCCCGCATGCCTGCGCCTACGGTGGCCGGAGATCGTCTTGCGACGTCCGACGCCGTGGGCGTCCACCTCTGCGGCTGGGGTGGAGGGAGGACGCTTTCCTCCCCCTCACGCGGCCGGCCTCCTCCTTCGCGAGCATGACTGCTTCGCAGAAGGAGGCGACCGCTTCCCACTCCGTCTCGCCCCGCAGCATGGCCTCGACCAATGACGGGCGCGAGAGGTCTCCGCCAATCGCCGTCGTGAGGGCACGGCGGTATTCTGCCCAAGCGGGGCTGTCCAGCACCGTATGCTCCACCGTGTCCTCCGGACGATCTTCACAGTGGTGACACCCAGGCGTTTCTTCCCTCCTTATCAGACACAGGTACCTCCCGAAACTTCCGTGTCCGGTGAGGACCTGCGTCATGCGGTAGGTAAGGACGTCGTGACGCCTAGTATCCAGCCACTCCTCAAGGAGGGGTCTTACCGCCGCAATTGCGGCGTGCCCGAGAACTTGCCCGACAATTTGAATCACAGATTTTTCTTTAAAATAACGTATAAAAGTGACTAAACTTTTATATACAACTAACAAATCAACAATAATAAATCAAGTCATAACAATAATAAAATGCTTACTTTAATGTAGATGCCACGTTTTAAGTAATTATTATTATGACTTATTCCATACAGATCTTTCTTACTTTCAAGTAAATATCTGCTGTTTAAACTTCGATTATTTTTATTTCAGTGATGGCTGAATACGACTGTACTTTATTTTTTTTAATCCTTAAAATTAAATGTGTGCGAATAGTCTACTACATATTTGTGAGGGTGTCGATTCGCACGCCAATAAATGAAATTCGTGCGAATCGACTACAGAAAAAATAATATGTTTTAAAAGAGTCGATTCGCACGTTTTGTGCGAGTTAAATTCGTGCGAATCGTCCAATAAGCCAATTTTTTTATCAATAAATGCTTCAGCTTTTGTTGCATAGGGAAAAGGCGTGACTATATACAAAGTTTTCTTTTTTATTATTCTTGCTTTTGTTTACTAATAAGATTGAGTGTTTTCTGCTTAAAGTTGCCCCGCACGGGCGACTCGCTGTCCGACCATGGACCATGCCCGGGTCGACGGCGCGTTGTGTTCCACGCGCGCCTCAAGGAGTGTCAGCACAATGACGGGGCCTGTAGAGGGCCTTAGCCTGCCGGGGTCGCGGGACTTTCCCATTACCGTAACCCCGGTACGTAAAGGGCTAGTGAAGGACACCGTGGATTTTAGTCAGTATAAGTCTGACAGTCCCTCCCGTCCTGCCCTGGGTGGGAGGACTCATTTGATGATTTTACCACGCTTTATAAAAAAAAAAAAAAAAAAAACACATAAATATCAATAACAGTAATAAGAAAATTCCTATTTGCCTTAAAGGAACGCATCGAATCCCGCGTTCCGAAGTCCGGAGTCCGAAGACGTTGCACATCCCTAGAGTTATTTATATCACGATGAATATGAAACTTAGACAGTTCTATTTTAGACACATTATAGATTAGCTGAAACGGAGATTATCTTGAGAATTTACGTTTTTAGCTGCTGTTTAGTGAGGTTTATTGATTAAATACTTGTGAATATGCTCAAGTTATCACTTCAAGAAGTTTTATCTTACTCATATTTGGCAATTAATATCGAAGGTCGGCGTCCATCTTGTTTTCCTTGTAAGCACTGTAAATCTGGTAAAAAAACACTATTTCTCTCCTTAAACGTGTGGCTAAAATCTTTCTTTGTTTATTATTTATATATGTATTATGTCTTGTATGTATATATATTTAAAATGTTTGTTTGTATGTATTTTATGTGCAAATTGTACACCTCCGACTACCAACAGTATTTTTTTCTCCTTTCTCATAAATCCATCCAAAGGTTGTCTTGAAAAGATCGCTTTTAGCGATAAGACCGCCCATTGTGTCACCCTATGTATAAGATATACTCTGTACCAATAATTTATATGGTGTGCATAATAAAGTGTATTCTATCTTCTATCTATCTATCTAACCTGCCTGCCGGTGTCGCGGGGTTTACGAATTACCGTAACCCCGGTACGTAAAGGGCTATTGAAGGACACCGTGGATTTTAGTCAGTCAAGTCTGACAGTCCTTCCCGCCCTGCCCTGGGTGGGAGGACTCATTTGATGATATTACAACGACAAAAAAAAGCAGTGTAACCTTTAATACTCGGAGTCAGATGCTAGTCTTACCAAATTAATATCACTGTATATTATACAGAGACGCGATTTCAATTACTGGAAAACACGATAGGACGGTACCCCTTGACAGGGTCTACTTATACAAGTAACAATATCTCTTGGTAGGCAATACACATTTCCGGCCACCGTAGGCGCGACCTTAATAATGGGTAGCATTCCATCCGATCAAGAACCATGTCCGGATCGCTGGCGCGTCATATGCCACGCGCGCCTCCAGGTGTTATCATCAAACTGACGGGGCTCCCGTACGGCCAAACGTCTGCAGGTTTCCATGACTCTGGCACGTAAATGGCAATGGAACGCTGTGGAATTTTAGTCAGTAAGAGTCTAACAGTCCCTTCCATTACACCCAGGTACAAATCATGATGATGATTCTATCAACCCAAAAAAGGTACCTTGGTAATTTAGACTGACCATCACAAATTAGTGCTTTGACGCTCAAACTTATGCCTTTGTCAAACAGACTGGCGAAAGCGAAGCGAGACGTCAACGAGACGTCAGTGCGATAGTTCTGTCACGCTATCGGATTGCGTTTCTATGTTTCATTCATTTCAATTCCATACATTACAAATAAAAACGTCACGCTTCGCATTCGCCACGCCAGTCTGTTTGACAAAGGCTTTAGTGTGGATGAACAAAACTGGAGCAATTAGTATCATCGTTACTGCTATAAATCTGTCAAAAGTAATCGTGTTAAGGTCTAATCTTCTTCTATATATATATATATATATATTTTATTTATATAAAAGGAGAACTGACTGACTGACATATCAACGTACAGCCGAAACTACTGGGGCTAGGAATGTGAAATTTTGCACACGGCTTCCTATTATAATGTAGGGGAGCACTAAGAAGGGGTTTTTGGAAATTTAACGTTTAAGGGGATGAAAAGGGGGAATTAGGAAAGTACGTAACCCTCGCGGACGAAGTCGCGGGCAAAGTGCTATCCCTCATAAATTCAACAAATACAAATAGCCCTAACTTTCTACCACTCATCATCGGCTAAACGCGATCAATTAAAAGTGAATTATCCCCACAAGCAACCGCCAACAGTAATCATCCGGAAACATCGCAAAACCTTGAACTTACAGACAAGTTTTACCAAGTTAACAACTTTATTTTGCCCTTTAACTCAAGCAAAAATCTGCCATAAATAAGAGTTATAAGAGTTAGCACAACCGCATTTACAAGACAACTTTTATTCTACATCGACAAACTAACAATTACAGTCAAATCAAGATAAAATATTACCTATTGTAAAAGAGATAAGAGTGATGGTAAATGCGTTACTGTTCTGGTAAATAGTTCAATGGCTCGAGTAAAAAAGTAGTATGCCATACCGTGGGTTCGGTCACGCAAAGTTATTGCAACTTGTATTGTTTCGATTTGTTTATTTTTTTTATTATTTATTGTTAGCGATTTAGTTCAGTTTTTGTGGGAGAATCTATTTGTGTTTTAGTTGGAAATTCTTGGAAGATAAGTTATCAGGGTGTGTGTTTTTTGACGTTTTTCGAACACTGTGATGGGAAATTACATTGGTAAGGTTAAAATTACTGGCAGCGTTTTCTTGGAAAGGTGAACCGATTAACCAATCGGGTCACCTTTCCAAAACCTAAGCCAGCGACCCCGGCAGGCGTTGGCCCTCTAGAGCTTTGCTGACACTCCTTGAGGCGCGCGTGGAACACAACCCGCCGTCGACCCGGGCATGGTCCATAGTCGGACAGCGAGTCGCCCATTACTCGCCGCAACTTAATCTACTCGTACCTTATCAAACTTTCAAATTGGTTTTCTTTTGTACAGTTTTGTATTTACTATCAAAATATTCCAGTCTTTCAAATTCGGTGTCATATATTGAATATACAGCATCTAAATTCAAAAAGGCGAAGTAGTAATACCGGTACACCGTGTTGGTCTAGTGATTAGTGACCCTGACTGCTATGCCGGAGGTCGTGGGTTCGATTCCCACTCAGGACAAATGTTTGTGTGATGAGCACGATCATTTGTTCTGTGTCTGGGTGTAATTTATCTATAATATGTACATATTATATTGTATGTATTTAGAAATATATAAGTATGTCTATCAGTTGTCTAGTACCCATAACACAAGCTCTGCTTAGCTTGGGACTAGATCATGTTGTGTGATAGATGTGGAATATTTATTTTATTTTTCTGACCAAGCTTTAGGCGAAATTAGGCAAATAAAAAATATTTCAGAAACGGAGGGAAAATAAATCAGACAGATCAGTCTTAAAACGGAAATGTCTGAGTCTAAACCCACTTTAACGTCTCAATTCATAAACTCTTTACCCAGTAGGGGATCAAACGTAATGATAATTTGCTTAACTGATTTTATTAAAAATGTCTGACTGTCTCGTTGGTTGGTTGTCAAGTGGTTGTAAATGCGACTGCTGGCCGTGGGATACATATTGTCGATGGAAGAAAAGACAGAATGACAGCACGTTGAACAATTTTTACCGTTTTAATCATGGCAATGTTTAAAGTATAGAAAATAAATGTATTTATTCTTCATTGTTTCATTGGATCGTGCCATACTCGTGCAAAAAATTGTCGTATCGTGTAGAAATAACGATGAAATCATGAGTATAAGTACGAGTAAATCTTTTTTTTTATCGTGTTAAAATCATCAAATGAGTCCTCCCGCCCAGGGCAGAACGGGAGGGACTATCAGACTCGTACTGACTAAAATCCACAGTGTCCTTCAATAGCCCTTTACGTTCCGGGGTCACGGTAATTCGAACAGCCCCGCGACCCCGGCAGGCTTTGGCCCTCTAGAGGGGGGCCCCGTCTCACTCTTGGAGGCGCGCGTGGAACACTAGGCGCCGTCGACCCGGGCATGGTCCATGGTCGGACAGCGAGTTGCCCATTACTCGCTGCCCGCATGCCCGCGCCTACGGTGGCCGGAGTATAAGTTAGTCTTAGCACATTTACTTCCAAAACATACTTTTGATAATATAGAGAATATAAACGAGCCTCCTCCATTTTGTTGGAAACAATGTACGAGTGTTTTAGGGTTTTTAGGTGATATTAAATATTCAAGCAGCAATTATGGCGGCATACAATTATTATTTACAAGGCAAGGGTCGGTAGCGTATTACTTCACTTTTTCGGAGGACCACTCGTGTTTACGAACGGTTTTATATTTGAATTTCTTTTGGAATTATTTACTGATGAAATTGTTCCATTTTTCGGATATCAGAGACTTTTTCTCATGTGCCAGGAAATTGCATTTGGCATAACATGGTACCTAAAATGCTATAGGGGTTTGTCGAAGAATAGACAGAATGTAGAATGGTTTATTTCGTCCTAAGCCTATGGGTTACCTATGCACGACCTGTACCTCTCTCTCCACCCTAGCCACAGTGGTAGACGCGGCGACGGACGTCGGCAGACGATCTCCGGCCATCGTAGGCGCGGGGGCGAGTAATGGGTGACTCGCTATCCGACCATAGACCATGCCCGCTCGACGGCGCATTATGTTCTACGAGCGCCTCAAAGAGTGTCAGAATAATTTCGGGGCCGGTCTTTAGAGGGCCAAAGCCTGCGGGGTCGCGGGACTCACGAATTACCGTGACCCCGGAACATAAAGGGCTATTGAAGGACACCGTGGATTTTAGTCAGTACGAGTCTGACAGTCCCACCCGCTCTGCCGTGGGTGGGAGTTCTCATTTGATGATTTTACCACGCTAAAAATAAAACGACCTGTAGATGACTGAAGAAATAGTCGTGCCATAATCTATACTTATAATAAATCTGTAGAAGGGTCAATTCTGTACATTGAAAATATTGAAAAAATAAATAGCGGGGGGTGTTGCTGGATCGGTACCAAACCCAAATATATAATTAAAAATATTTTTGTCTGTCTGTCTGTCTGTCTGTCTGTCTGTCTGTTTGTGCAGGCATCACGTGAAAACTAACAGTTCGATTTCGATGAAACTTGGTATAATTATTCCTTATTATCCTGGGCATAACATAGGATACTTTTTAACCGACTTCAAAATGAGGAGGTTATCAATTCGACTGTATTTTTTTAATTTTGTTACCGCATATCGACCGACTGGGTGAACCGATTTTCATGATTCTTTTTTTGTTTGAAAGCTGGTGCTTTCCGTGTGGTCCCAATGTCACCAAATCAGGATCTGATGATTGGATCTTGGAGAAATCGAGGGCAACCCTCAAATTTTATAGGCTCACCCATCGTTTTTCGTAAATCTTATGAAGTAATTTAAGTACTTGCGTATGGTAATCATGATCTTATGTAGCTGAGCTGATGATGGAAGGTACAACTCCTTAACAGTAGTTTGTTACCGCATAACGACCGACTTCGTGAACCGATTTTCATGTTTCTTTTTTTGTTTGAAAGCTGGTGCTTCCCGTGTGGTCCCATTGTCACCAAATCAGGATCTGATGATTGGATCTTGGAGAAATCGAGGGCAACCCTCAAAGTTTATAGGCCCACGCATCGGTTTTCGTAAATTTTATGAAGTAATTCAAGTACTTGCGTATGGTAATCATCATCTTATGTAGCTGAGCTGATGATGGAAGGTACAACACCTTAACAGTAAGGAGTAGGCATCGACTGATTCATTGTTCGCATATCTCCGGAACTACACATCCGATTTAAATAATTCTTTTTTTTGTGCTAGGTATCGTTCCACTTAGGGAATACTGAAAGTTTCATCAAAATCGGTTCAGTAGTTTTTGAGATAGGGAATTTTATTAGCTTATTGTGAACATGAGGGATGTTATTACCAGTGCTACGGATTATATTATATGTATTTGGCAAGAATTTGGGTTGAATATTTAAACTAAAAAGAGAAAAATAAAAAACTTTTTCAAAAAAAAAAATGTAACCGCCTTCAAAAAGAACCACAAAAAAGGGTAAAATAATCTACAAAATAACTTTTATTTAGGAAATCGGTGGCAAAAAATAAACAAAGAAATAAAAAATAACAAAGCCATCGTTGATTATTTTACCCTTTTTTGTGGTTCTTTTTGAAGGCGGTTACATTTTTTTTGAAAAAGTTTTTTGTTATCCTGGAAAAATACGTAGAAATAAAAATCTTATTTTTCAGTTTTATTCATAGACGTTGTTCTGTAGAACCGCGAACACACGTTGCATTACCCACAGTGGATTCAGCGCCGTAATATTTATAAGATTTCATTGTCAGAGTTACTCAAAATGGAGAAATAAACCATCCACGCGAAGACCGACATCCGCGCGGACGGAGTCGCGGGCGGAAGCTAGTCTGGTAATATAAATGTCAAACTGTATAGAAATAAATTAGTATTTTGGTTAAAATATAAAGCTGCCCTTATCGACAAAACCAAATACACATAAAGGAGGAGAATCTGTTCGTTTAGGTTGCGTCTCAGTAAAAGCAATGTATTTAATAGAATTGACATGAAATGGAATGCACAGTTGCCATTGGTAAATAGAAGATTATAATTTGCTCCTACTAACAATAGCTTAAGGTATTGTATATTAACAGTTTATGGTACATGATCATTTAATATTTTTATGTTTCTACAGTTTAATTAATATTAGAATAAAAATAAACTGGTTAATTTAAAACTCACATAATTAAATTATGTACTATAAGACGAAAAGACGATATATTTCATTCCTGAAACACCAGAACTACAAAAAAAAACCAAACAACACACGCACCTTTAATTTCCGTCCAATCTTCATGAAAAAGTAACACAAAACTAATTACTACCTCTATTTTTTACAGGTCTTGTCGGGCCGACCGGTTACCATGGAAACGAATACTGAAACAAACCCCTGAAACCAACGGGTAAGTTCACGATTAAACCTAGTTATACAAGTCGAGGTGAAGGTTGTAAATCAAGCGGAAATGGCGCTGACGGGTTGAAAGTTGAATAGAAGACGTTTTTATCGTATATTGATGGATTGTTGCTTGAAGCGCGTTATTGGTGACCGTTATGGAGGGTGTCATTAAAAAAGAGCTTTTTAAGAATTTTTGAAATGCCTTTAATTTGGCCACATGCTAAGCCTTTGTCAAACAGACAGGTGTGGTGAATGCGAAGAGAGGCGTTTTTATTTGTAATGTATGGAACTGTTTGAATCCAGTCACATAGAAAAGCGAAAGCGATCCGATAGCGTGACCGAACTGATGCGAAGACGTGGCGAAGGCGTATTTGCTCTGTTTGACGTCGTTCATAAAAAGCCAGCTAATACAACTGCCACGCCTCGGTTCGCTACACCCAGTTTGACGTCTCGTATCGGTTCGTTATCGCTTCGGACTCGATCCGGTTCGCTATCGCCTGTCTGTTTGACAAAGGCTTATACGTTGCAATATAACGTGGCAGGCGCCAGACGCACATAGCATGCTGACAGCGATGAGGAAATTTTCATGGTTATTTAAATTTTAATATCAAAACTGTAAGAATGATTGTATTAGTAAGTTTTTTACATATTCATTGAAACTTCTAAGAAAAAAAAACAGTAGATAAATAGAGTTCAACTACAAATCTAAGAAAAACATTTTGTCTGTCCGTATGTATAAATAAAGAAGAGACAGACAGTTTAATTAAGTAAGGATGTATTGTCCCTGCTTCAGTACCTCTAAGAGGCTTAGTTTTTCTGCTACAAATATTCTGGGTCTGTATTAAAATGTAGTGACGTCTGTACAATACAGAACTATTTCTGTATTGTGCAGACGCCAGCACATCAACCTATCCCTTTTTTTTTAGCGTGGTAAAATCATCAAATGAGTCCTCCCACCCAGGGCAGGGCGGGAGGGATTGTCAGACTTGACTGACTAAAATCCACAGTGTCCTTCACTAGCCCTTGTAACGGGGTTATGGTAATTTGTGAGTCCCGCGACCCCGGCAGGCTTTGGCCCTCTACAGGCCCCATCACTATTCTGACACTCCTTGAGGCGCGCGTGGAACACAACGCGCCGTCGAAATGGGCATGGTCCATGGTAGGACAGCGACTCGCCCATTACTCGCCGTCCGCAACCTATCCCTATGCTACAAATTTTCCTAATCGTACGAAACGAAAAGACGCAGGTTCATTCTTCTTTTGGAATAAAGTCGTTTTCTTTTTTAAGAATTTCCTTGGCAAATTAAATAATGCCATCTGGCCTCTTTCGGCCTCGTCTATGTTTATACATCTGATATGTTTAACCTAACAGGCAAGCAACTACGCAC
This sequence comes from Agrotis puta, assembly GCA_943136025.2. Classification (NCBI taxonomy): domain Eukaryota; kingdom Metazoa; phylum Arthropoda; class Insecta; order Lepidoptera; family Noctuidae; genus Agrotis; species Agrotis puta. The sequence continues at coordinate 1,369,532 of OW964181.2, forward strand.
CTGACCTTCGTATTTAGTATTTGTCCTTCCAGGTCTTGAAAGGCCTTTACACGCACACAAGGAAAGAGGGGTTCTACTCTCTTAAGCTTTTGTCAAACAGACAGGAGATAGCGAACCGGACCGACTCCGAAGCGATAACGAACCGATACGAGACGTCAAACTGGGTGTAGCGAACCTAGGCGTGGCAGTTGTATTAGCTGGCTTATTATGAACGACGTCAAACAGAGCAAATACGCGTTCGCGATGTCTTCGCATCGGTTCGCTAACACTATCGGATCGCTTTCGCTTTACTTTGTGACTGGATTCAAACAATTCCATACATTACAAATAAAATCGCCTCACTTCGAATTCGCCACGCCTGTCTGTTTGACAGAGGCTTTAGTCCGTCAAGGATGATACGGGCCTGTACGAAAGTAACTCGCAACTTACGAGTGAACCTTACTCCCTATTGTTTTTGATTACATAAGGTTTGATAAGCAACCACAGTAAGGTCAGTTCTCACTGTCGTGTTCATCGTGTTGTCACTTTTCTTTTGTTCCTGCCACTGACTAATCTGTCTATTAGATCTGTAATGCCTTTGTCAAACAGACAGGCGAGTCCGAAGCGATAACGAACCGATACGAGACGTCAGTCCGATAGTTTTGTCACGCTATCAGATCGCTTTCGCTTTTCTATGTGACTAGATTCAAACAATTCCATACATTACAAATAAAAACGCTTCGCTTCGCATTCGTCACGCCTGTCTTTTTGACAAAGGCTTTACTGTTGTAGAGTAGAAAATACCTGAAACTTTGGCAGAAACTAAAGTTACTTTGAGAGTAGTACTCCTTACTTGTGAGCATCTGTAACTAAGTACAACTTTAAATGAGACCTAGAAATCAAGTTTTTTGTTACCGTTTTATACGATCGATGTTTTCCAGATACAACTACGTACAAAATTGAGCGCAAATGATACTGAAGAACACTTATCTTGCCTCCCTTAATGTATTCTTAAGCAATTTTATTCGAAGATCATTAATTCAAGAGATTTCCAAGAAGACCGAGAGAAACCGAATAATTTCATAGTCCATTTGAAATTCAAAATGATGACTGTCAATGTAGAGATTAAGCAAATTGATACATTTACGATGAATTGTGAGTTATTTGATATTTTCGCAATGGAAAAACATCAATTCTGCTTTCGATGTGACTGAAAACATGATCTTAACTTTATGATTTTGAGAAATCCAATTTTTATCTTTCAATCCAATATTTATGTTTTATATAACTTTACCAATACAAAATTGTGTGGACTTTAAAAGAGACTGTGTTCTCTGAGTTTGTTTCGGCTGTTTCTTCTCAGAGTAGTCAGGTACGAAACACAGGCCTCATCAAGTTTAATAGTCATTTTTTAAGTGTAAAATAGTTCGTCAAAACCAAGTTACGGGTAGGACCGTAAGCATTAACAGTTATATTTCACACTCATCACTGAAGGTTGGGGGATTTAATACTGCAAGGCATTTTGGCCAGTCAGCCTTTTTTTTACGTGGTAAAATCATCGCATGAGTCCTCCCACCCAGGGCAGAGCGAGAGGGACTGTCAGACTCGTAATGACTAAAATCCACGGTGACCTTCAATAGCCATTTACGTACCGGGGTCACGGTAATTCGTGAGACCCGCGACCTTGCCAGTCAACGTTAGTCTAAAAACAGTTTTCCATATCTTGACTTAATGTCCTATGTCCCCAAGATGGGGCAGAGGGCGTCCACAGATGTCTTCCATCGCGATCTATCTTGAGCTTCACGTTTCACTTCGCTCCACGTCAATCCGATGCTCGCCGCTTCTGCCAACACGGTGCGACGCCAGGTTTGACGGAGACGGCCGCGCTTTCTTTTCCCTTGGGGATTCCATTCCAAAGCTTGTTTGGGAATATGGTCGGGGTCCCTTCGGAGCGTGTGGCCAATCCATCTCCACTTGCGACGCTTGATCTGGCTGTCGATCGGGCTCTCGTGGCATTTCTCCAACAGTTTTCCATTTCACCTTCCTTAAAAATCAACAGAACAGCCCGAGGACAGTCTTCTATAAACAAACAAATTTACTTTTTTTTATTTAACCTGTATTGTCCTACCGGGGTCGCCGAATTGTCTCATGAGGTAACCGTGACCCTGGATGGTAAAGGACTATTGAAGGATCACCGTGGATTTTAGTGAGTACAAGTCTGACAGTCCCTCCTGCCCCGCCCTGGGTGGGAGAAATAATTTGATGATTTTATCAAGATTAAAATACTGAAAAAACCTGTATTGTTCTATATCGGTGTAATAGCCTTCCACTTTCTATTGTATGTGCAAACAATTCAGTACAATACATTAATTCAATAATATAAACTACAATTCTACGTCTACTCCACTACATTCCCCATACATACCATTGACCAATTGGTGGCACTTGTGGCAACAGACCACAGATATTGTTTGCACACACACACATGTGGCTGAAAAATGAGGCCACGTCCTAGCAATGCCACTCGTACAACTGAATAAATATGAGTTTTCAATGAAAGACTCCTGGGAAAAATTTAAGACATAATTTTATAAAAGTTACTGTAGTTTTACATTCAGTGCTGTAGTAAGCTTCTTTAATAAACCACTTGAAAAAAACCGTAAGTATTTTAACGTTTTTTTTTTTCTGTTAAAAAACTCTTGTCGTAACGACAAAAAACAACAATGTTTTTGGCCAAGAACTTACAATTACGTATCTACTACAGTCTCACGTATTGAAGCTCTAAAAATGTTTCTAATTTTAACATTAGTATCAATTGCCCTTGATTTGAAAGCATCTGCAAAGATCCCGTAGGTATACCTCTCACGGATCGTTAACAATCCTAAGAACGTTTGAAGATCAAAATCGCCTTCGCATCATTACCAATCTTCCTCTAATTGGGCCCCAACAAAAACATCACCGTGGCAACGGCAGTATCAATTACAAGAATTACCATTCAGATTTAAATTCAGAGGTTACCCAAAGAAAACAAGTCTTCAACTTAAATAAATCTATACATATAATAAATCTGTAGAAGGGTCAATTCTGTACATTGAAAATATTGAAGAAATAAATAGCGGGGGGTGTTGCTGGATCGATACCAAACCCAAATATGTGATTAAAAATTTTTTGTCTGTCTGTCTGTCTGTCTGTATATGCAGGCATCACGCGAATTCGATTTCGATGAAACTTGGTATAATTATACCTTATTATCTATCTGACCGAAAGATATTGATTTTAATTTGGGAAAACCTTTTCGAAAGATTTTTTTGGTAGGCACTCAGTTTAAGCCTTTTAAAAGTCGTTTCGTCTATATTTTAAGAGGTTCTTTTAATCTCCGGTGATCGGCTTTTGAGACACTTTATTTTTACTTTTTACTGTAATTGGAGAAAAGTATTGGTTGTTGGATGTCATCATCATATTCCTGCCATGATTCTATTTTAGTCGTGGTCGGCGCAACACGTTTTTTCCTTCCATTATCCCGTATCAGGGCATAAATACTGTTTGATATAACATTTGGGAACAACATAGGCATAAACTTAGCAAGTTTACGCCCAAACAAATGCCCGGTCAATGTGCATAGAAACTAATAACTATGTTTAGTAAACAATTAAGCAGAATCTGGCAGAAAGCGCAGCCGAAATTTACGGGCGGTCCGGCGTTTACGGGTATTTATTGGGCGTTTATTAAACGCGGCCAAAATGTCTAGGGCATAAATCCATCTCTAGCCATAAGCAACAGCTAGTACGACAATAAAACATAACACACTACATGACGCTATGACCACAACAATAATGTTGTAACATTATGGTCGTCAACCCAGTTCCCAGGCTATGAGGCAACACTATAATTGTGGACCGCGAAACTTTCGGGTAGACCATGCAGTTTTTAATGTACGTGTTTGCAGTTTTATGGTTGAAGATGTCGTAATGGTTTGGCAAGAGGGTAGAAATTGAGGAAATCTGTTAAAACCTCGATTACTGCTTGTTATTATACACATACAGCACAGGCCAGGACAGGCCTGTTGGTCTAGTGGTTAGTGACCCTGACTGCTATGCCGGAGGTCGTGGGTTCGATTCCCACCCAGGACAAATGTTTGTGTGATGAGCACGATCATTTGTTCTGTGTCTGGGTGTAATTTATCTAGAATATGTATGTATTTAGAAATATATAAGTATGTTTATCAGTTGTCTAGTACCCATAACACAAGCTCTGCTTAGCTTGGGACTAGATGACGTTGTGTAATAGTTGTGGAATATTTATACAGCGATTCTTATGATGTCGTAAGTCCACCTAGTGGGACCGCTGTCTACGCTGCGGTTTCCGGTCCGTGGACGCCACTTGCTAACTTTTCTTCCACATCGGTTATCAGTTCTACGACGGATGTTACCTGCCCATTGCCACTTCAACTTGCCATACGAGCTATGTCTGTGAACATGTTTCTTCGGCGAATATCCTTGTTCCATATTTTATCCCGCAAAGAAACTCCGAGCTCCGCTTTCCATTGCTTGTTGAGTAAAAATCTCTCTAAAAGGCCAACAGTCAACGTACTAAGTAAACACTTGAGATTTTCGACAGCATCTAGATAAAGTCATGTCCTACGAGCAATAACGGTAATAAAGATGCTTTTTTTAATTTGCCCCACACTAGAAGCGGGTGCGTTTAAAAACATACAAACTCACATACACAAACACCCAGACCCGGAACAACTACTTGCAGATCATACAAATATTTGTTCCATGCGGGGATCGAATCCGCGACACATTGCGCAGCAGTCGATAGTTCAGCCGTTGCGCCAACCGTGTCGTCAATCTTTACATGTTCAAAATAAATAAAAACATTAGGACCTACCTACCACAAAAACAGTGCTAACGGCCATCATCGTCATCAATCACCCTTGTTTTTTCTCTCACATCATATGGTTAAGCCTGCCCTAATAAATGACCGTTGACGACATGCCTCTGAACGAGGGGTGTTTCAACTGAAGACACACTGAGACACCGTGTCCAAACGAAGGTGTGAAAAAACGACTCGGAAAAATTCTGTGTCGAATTTTTCGATGGTGTTTGAAGAATTTGGTGGGTAATTCTTGGTGGTATTGAATTTTTGGTGTAAACAATTGTTGAATAATTGAATCATTGAGATTAATGATTGTTTAATTATTCTATATCAAATTTTTAAAGCTGACATGGTCACAGGATCAATAGAGTTGGAACGTATCAAAATTCAATAAATAACGATTAAAATCTCAAGTTATCAATTATAATTTTAATAATTTCATACCTAACCAATAAAATCCTGTATATCTTCCTCTCTGGACGTTCATAATTTTTTTTTGTAGCCATATATTATCTGCCGGGGTCGCGGGACTTACGAATTACCGTGACCCCGGAACGTAAAGGGCTCTTGAAGGACAACGTGGATTTTAGTCAGTACGAGTCTGACAGTCCCTCCCGCTCTGCCCTGGGTGGGAGGACTCATTTGATGAATTTCCCACTATAAAAAAAAGCCATGTTCATAAGGCTCATGATTACCAGTAATAGAGATTTGCGCGTTTAGTGAGACATTTCCTAAGTTTTTGCTTCAAAATGTTTCGTAAAATCGTATGTACTCTAACGATTAACAAGGCTCGTGGATGTATAATCCTATTAGTATTATCTCTTGGGTTCCATTCGCTAAATCCCCTTTTCGTTTTGAACTAGCTGAAAAGTTCATCCACAAAAGTGTTTTTCCATCAACACTAATATTATAAAGAAGGAAAGATTTGAATTTTGTGTATTTACAATTTAAATATGTGATAAACTCAAAATTTAATTTAAACATTCTTTCATCAATTAAAAGTTATTCATTTTTAGATCGCGCTGACAATGTATCGGGCAGATTAATTTTATATAAATATTTTTCTAGTGAGGGCATTAGTTTTGAACGAAAGTAACAAACCGTATATATTTAGTAGATAAATAATTATTTATACTGATTATAATCAGTCCAGATATGTAAAATTATAAGAATTCAATTTCTCTGTATTAGTGTAAAAATAGGTAAATTCTATACCACTGAGTTTACTTAAACAGATACACTGATGGCACAAAGTACATAGGTAAAAAATATTACGAAAAAAAAAGAAGACACGTGTCCTGAACCATGTTCAAGGAAAACGTTATAAATCAAAATAAGTTTACTCGTCCTAACAAATTCTAAGACAAAAAGAAAAAATCTTATAAGAAAAACTTATCCTAATATAATTTCCAGTTGTCACGTTATGAAAAGTCTCTCAAGAGACAATAAAAAAAGCCTCGCTGAAAAACTATAGCCACAGACATTGTAAGACCTCGACCTAGATGATCGAAACAACGAACAGAAAATAGCTTATTTACATACAAAATTCTTCAAGAACTTTATTATAATTCAGTATTCAAACATTTATTCTTTCAAAACTGTAATTAAGTGTTTCTGACTTGTTAGAAGGAGAAGCTCGTGGCTAAATAATAACATTACCGGGGTTGGTCTGTGGATGGGTGCCCAATGACCATTTTTTATAGCGAGTTTCTTCCGTGCCTCGGAAAGCACGTAAAGCCCTTTTTTTGTATGGCATCTCGCAGGTCAACCTCTAGTAGGTTGTGTACTGCTCAACCGGACTTTTCTGTGGATGCCTTCAGATTTTAAGTCCTCCAGCCAGGGCGCGTAAAGCCCTTGGTCCTGGCTGTCAATTGTAGATCTTTGACAGGCGTTACTGTTAGTAAGACGCTTGAAAATCTGACAATCAGTCTTACCAAGGGGTGTTGTATTACCCAATTAGTGAGTCGTGACGGTCAGATAGGCAGTCTCCGTGTAAAATACTGATTCGGCTGAATCCGGTTCGGACTGAATGCCGACCCCAACTTAGTTGGGAAAAAGCTACACAGATAATGACTTGTTGAAAAAAAAAAAGACTATAATATCAACTCATTCACTATCAACAACGTAACTTAACTATCTATCTCATTGTCAACCCCCATTAATCACCCAAGCATTGACCTTAAACTAATTAAAATTTCCACACAAGGACACTGTTGTAATAGGAAAACACTGTCCTCGTATCTTACTCTAATGCTCCCCCTCTTTCGCACTCCCGGATTTCATACACCTCTATCCTTGTTCCCCGCAGCATCCATATCGATCGGATAGCCAACCTTGACCTTGAGAGAGGGGCATACAATGTCCCCCGACCTTGTACCATGAAACTGCGGGGTGTAAGCGATATCCCACCAAAAACATTAAAATAATGTAAAAAAATGCCAAGTCTCTCGATGCAGTCTTTCCATCGTAAAAAGTTTTGAGATCTCATAGAAGCCAAGTCCTATTCAAATTATTTTGTAGTTATAAATCAACATTTAGTAATTGTATCAATAGTTTTCTTTATATTATAATTATAGTGACTTGGCAATGAGCACCAATTAAAAGCTGCTTGCTGCCTGGAATTATGTGCAAATGTTACTGACGAGACCTGTGATCAGATCACTACCGACTACATGCTCCAATGCAATAATAAAAAATAAGTACCTTACGGGCCATCGCTTTATGAAAGTAAATGAACCGAGAGTACACTAACACTAGTGTTTGCGTACACACTTGTGCAATTGTGCATTATAATTTATGTCCTGCGCAGTTTACTAGTCTTGGATGAGACTGACTGCCGTTGCCGAAATTCGGTTGGGACGACACGGATAAACCAAAAGAAAATTAATTTTGTGATATTAATGTTTACGCATGCGGTGTGTGACTTTCAACTCCAAATATGCCGTTTTGTTTCTTCTTGTGCTCATTGCCAAGTCACTATAATTATAATATAAAGAAAACTATTGATACAATTACTAAATGTTGATTTATAACTACAAAATAATTTGAATAGGACTTGGCTTCTATGAGATCTCAAAACTTTTTACGATGGAAAGACTGCATCGAGAGACTTGGCATTTTTTTACATTATTTTAATGTTTTTGGTGGGATCTCATTTATTTTTTGTAAGTGTATTTCTTTCTTTTTTTTTAGGTGACCTCATAATTTCTTGGACTTCAGCTACTGCTTTGCTTAGAACCCATTCTCTATCTCTTTTGTTTCTTTTCAACGAGCTAAATAAACATAAATCTACTAACTTACAAAATAAATATAACTAAACTAAATAACACGTAAACAACTAGATATTGTAACTACCTATGTCTATGTTATATTAATAAACTATTCGCCTAAATAACTGTTTCAGTAACAATAATAAATCTACTATCTAATCCGGCTAACTTAAGTTCTCCGAATATAGCTACAATATTTTTTTAGTTTCGAAATGGTTTTTCATAGGTAGGTGGCGCTATCAAATGAAAATTATCGAATTATTTTAAAGTACTACTTATACTGCGCTCGGTAACGAAACCATAGCGCGATTCAGACAGGTACAACGCCATCTATCGAGCGCGCATACAATCGAAATTTATCGCAATACAATGGAGTTTTAGCTTTATTAATTTAATGAATTATGAACTTTATGTATCAATTAATTATAGTCTATGTATTACATTTTTATTATTCTTTTCTATTCCATGTATTTATTCATCCAATTGAATACTTAAACAACGAACAAAGTTAACAATGCAGTCAAAATCCATACATAATGTTCTTGCCAAACCGCAAATATAAAATTGTTTTCTATGGTATATTATTTTTTAATGTTTTTATAATTTTTCCTTTATATGTGGCTAATGACCTATCTTGGTGCAAAATTTGAAGTTTCTAAGTCTGCTAGAAGTACCTTAGATTTTTGATGATCGGTCAGTGAGTCAGTGAGTCAGTGAGTGAGTGACAAAATGGTGTAACTTTGATCGACCGTAACTCCTAAACTATTAATTCAATTGGCATGTAATTTCGAACTTAAGCTTGTTATAATGCCTATTATTATTCACCGAAAACCTAAACTCCTAGCTTTGTCCACGTCGAAGATATAGGGGGGGCGAAACAGCCGCGAATCGCATCGAGAAAAGATGGTACGGCCGTGCCCGTTTTGCTCGAGACTTGGCTGGGGCACTGCCGTGCCCCCAGATTGCGAACGGTAATGGATGTCGCTTTGTGTTTATAGTACGAGTCTGTCCGTGATAACACGGAATCATTGTTATAATCGGGGGTTAGGATTCTAGTTTGTGTTTTAAGAGTTTATATTCAAGGATAAATGGGTGAGAATATTGTGAAATATAAAGAGATTTCACTAGCTCAGGTCCCGGTTGTAAAGGTCTAGTCTGTGAGTACGAAATCCGTTTATTCAGCCGGAATTACGGGCGTTTCCTACTCTCCGTGTCAATTACGGATATTTATAAGATTGAGGCCCTACACGAGGTTTCACTTCTTTATGCCGTAAACGGGAACTTTGACGTTAATTTGATGGATGAAATTAGTTCCTCTTTCGTACCCTATAAGGAAAATGATATGGGGGCTCCACCGGAGCAGAACGGAGAGAATGTGGAGAACGGAGACTACAAAACTTTGGTTCCCGTGCTCCAACTAAAGCAAGTTTTTGTTTCACTGTACAATAAAGTCATCAGCTGGAGTACGAGACCCAAAATGACAGTCTCCGTGCTCCACCCAGTTAGAGAAACTAGGTGAACATGGGTCCACTCCCTATGTGTATTGCCAAGAAAGAATATTTTTACACGTCAGTCCCCTCATAATATACTCCTGTTTACGAGTAAGTATTTCGGCAGCCGAAGCACGTGTAAAGCCTTTCAGGTAGAAAATGGCTTCTGTTGTTTAGAAATGTTATTTGGGTAAGTACGTATCGGTGCAGGGTACCCAACACAAATACATAAATTGTTCGTTTGAATTTTCAAGCCAAAAGGTAAACAGCGGGACGTTAAGACGGTGATTTTTCAGTCTAACGAGACTCTTGTCTGTCGAGACGATTAAAAGTCCTTTCCGTTCCGGATAGGAAGACTCATTTTATGATTATACTTATTTTCCGCACGCAAAATACGCGCATATGACGTGGAGTTGCGGATACCAGCCCGTTATAAAATACAATACAATGATTATACTTTTTTTTTTACGTGGTTACATCATCACATGAGTCCTCCCACCCAGGGCAGAGCGGGAGGGACTGTCAGACTCGTACTGACGTACGTACCGGGATCACAGTAATTCGAGAGTCCTGCGACCATTCGAGAGTCCCGCGACCATTTTATGATTATTCTAACTTAAATAAAGAGGTTGTGAACTAGAAGCGGTCATTTTCAAGGCGTGTTGTATTTCTGCGATTCACTAAAACATGCTTGTTGGCGTAGTGGCTGAGCGATTAGACTGCTGTGCTGCGTATCGCGTAATTCCATTCCCGCACGGAGCAAATATTGTATGATCTACAAGTCGTTGTTCCGGGCCTGGGCGTTTTTTTTTTTGACATTGCCTCTCGTAGCACAACAACTCTACAAGGTTGATGCTACTTAACCGGACAATCCTGTGGTGGCCGAAAATTACTTTAAGGCCCCCAGCCAGGGCTTAAAAGCTAAGCGCGACACTGGAGAAATTCCTAGTGTGGGGCAACCACATATATCATCTCCTGTATCATCCTGTATACCTCACATACACAAACACCCGACCCGGAACCACTACTTGCAGATCATACAAATATTTGTTCCAAGCGGGGATCGAACCCGCGACTCGTAGCGCAGCAGTCCAGTTGCTCAGCCACTGCGTCAAACGTGTCGTCAACGACACGTTTGTGGATCTCCTATACGATATGATACGATAGCTTTCAGTAATTTTCATAACGCCTTACTTCCTTATGATTTCCTGGAATCTGTTTTCCTGAAGAAAATAATAACAAATTTTATCTTACACGTGTCTGACTCTGACCCGGTTGTTTATTGACTGTTCAAGGAAATTGCCATTATAATCACCTTTCAGCATAAATCACGTTAATTTGTAAGATATTAATTGCGAGAAGGATAAACCTTACTAAAACGTCTTTTATTAGACCACGAGCAACCCGGCCAGGCTTCACACGTGGCAACAGAGGCCTTTTATCTTTTACTACATAAAATCATCCAATGAGTCCTCCCACACAGGGCAGAACGGAGGGGACTGTCAGACTTGTACTGACTAAAATCCATGGCGTCCTTCAATAGCCCTCTACGTTCCGGGGCCACGGTTACCAGATAAGACAGTCTCGTGATCCCGGTGGCTTTGGCCCTAATTTATTTTATCACCAATGTTTTCAAAATGGTGAAGGGAAACATCGTGAGGAAACCGGCATGTCCTAGAACCAAAAATTCGAAGACATGTGACAACTACCAACCTGCACTGGGCCCGCGTGGTGGATTATGGCCCAATCCCTCACAGAGAGGAGGCCTGTGTCCCAACAGTGGAAACATTAACATTGACAGGCCTGTTGGTGTAGTGGTTAGTGACCCTGACTGCTATGCCGGAGGTCGTGGGTTCGATTCCCACTCAGGACAAATGTTTGTGTGATGAGCACGATCATTTGTTCTGTGTCTGGGTGTAATTTATCTATAATATGTATTTATTTAGAAATATATAAGTTTGTTTATCAGTTGTATAGTACCCATAACACAAGCTCTGCTTAGCTTGGGACTAGATGGCGTTGTGTGATAGTTGTGGAATATTTATTTATTTATTTAAGGGTACACGATGGACTCAATACAAAATAAGACAACCTCATCTCGCATCTGTACCAAGATACTTGTAATACCCAAGTAATTATACACCGTGATTTTTAGTCGTCTTACAAAAGTGGTTCACTCAATGTATCCGACATAATATACCTCTAGCCGCGATTATTATTTTTTTATCATTAATAAATAGGTACATCAGAAATATTAAACTCCCTGTTAAAAATGTTTATGTATCAAACTGTAGAGTATGCCTACCCAGCGCACGAGTCGAGCAGATCATTCTATCTCCATTTCCTATGAGACAAAGGTGCTTCTAACTACGCCTTGCGTCATAATAATGAATAATATTTTCATTTTTTTCCCTATCTGTTTACATTTTTAAATATTTTTACAAAAATGAAATTTAAAAAAAAAAAATTAAAAATATAAAAATAGTGGTCCACCAGCATCCATGGTCCAAGGTGCCGGTGGTTAGGGCTCTAGAGAGAGGAACCTCCGCACAATGCGCGCCGTGTCCAAGACAACTGCTTTCTGCATCAAGCCCTTGAGCCAGCTGCACAATGAAAGCCCCTTAAGGTGTTGGTCGAGGCTCTTCGCAATAAGTCCATTGACCGAAACGACTATCAGTACAATGACTGCTGAGTCCACGTCCCACATGTCGACGATCTCGTGAGCTAAATCAAGATAATATTTTAATAATGTTTTTATTTTTAAGCTATTCAAATTTCATAAATACCATATTTTTATTATGAACGTTTACTAGTCATTGGACACATGAACTGGGATGCCGTTGTAAGACCACCAAAATTCACGGTGTATAAGATTGAGGCCAAGAAACTATAAAGCCTTTATTACTTACTCATCAGAGTTTGGAATTAGGTTAAGTTAATTTTAATAGTGTTCAGAGGGATTTCAGTGAAGTTTGTAACTGTGTTTAATAATTTGAGCAGGAGAACTATAACTGATAGTGTTGGGGATGACTTAATTAAATTGAATTGGATAAGTTTTAAATAGGACTGCCCCGCTTGGGCAGAGCACCGCCGTGTCCTCACGACGGCGATAGGCGGAGACCTCTCGCGCCCGGCATTGGTCGAGGCCATGCTGCGGGGCGAGACGGAGTGGGAAGCGGTCGCCTCCTTCTGCGAAGCAGTCATGCTCGCGAAGGAGGAGGCGGGCCGCGTGAGGGAGAGAACATCGACCTCCCTCCACCCCAGCCGCGTGGTAGACGCCCACGGCGTCGGACGTCGCAAGACGATCTCCGGCCACCGTAGGCGCGACTCGCAGCCCGACCATGGACCATGCCCGGGTCGACGGCGGGTTGTGTTCCACGCGCGCCTCAAGGAGTGTCAGCATAGTGACGGGGCCTGTAGAGGGCCAGAGCCTGCCGGGGTCGCGGGACTTACCCATCACAGTAACCCCGGTACGTAAAGGGCTAGTGAAGGACACCGTGGATTTTAGTCAGTACAAGTCTGACAGTCCCTGCCGCCCCTGCCCTGGGTGGGAGGAATCATTTGATGATTTTACCACGCAAAAAAAAGGCTTCTGTTGGTCATGGCCGGTATGTAAAGTAATCATTCAAACCCCGTTAAAATTAAAAGATTAACTACAGGACAAGCCGTTAGCACGTTTTTTTAGTCCTCTCGGCTCTGTCTGGAACGCAAAGGACTGTCACACTTTTATTGACTAAAAGTCCACCGTGTTTCGTTGCTATATCCTGCTTAGACAGTTCCAGGCGAAACAAATCCCGAGCTGATCCAAATTACGTCAGTTGAAGTCTTCAAACATGTGCATACTGTCTTATAATATCTAGCCATACATATTATATCATTACACATTAACAGGTACACGGTACCCGGGTAATATTGTGTTCTAAGTAACGTTACTTCAGGGAGTGTTTGCCTACACCGGGCAATATTTCCCGCGCAATTTATTGCGTCGTAATGGAGGTTTATTTGACGTTTGCTCGAGATGGACGCGCATTACATTCTATTTACGTTTCATTCGCAATTCTGTTTATTGATCTAAATCGCATGTTTAAGAGGATCAGAGGTACAGTTTCTTGAGTCATAAACAACGAAGGTTTATGGTCTTTCCAGAGAGTATAGATTTTGAGTATAGATCAAAGTTTGTTGACCATAGAGTTAATGGAAAAAGGCCAAGGAACAAGATCAACTCTATGGAAAAAGGCCAAGGAACAACCATGAACCCTGAAGTAAAAGCTCTGAAAAGAATACTGTGGTTTTCATTGATTTTGGTGTAAATATTGTTTGGATGAAATTTCTAAGATATATTGTTATAACACTCCGGCAGGTGGTGAAAGACCACATCAAGCTTGATGTCATTTATTTATTTATTTAAGGTACACCAACAGCAAAACATACAATAACATTAATTGAAAACAAAAATATAAAACATATGTGCTAGTATGTGAGCCTATGACAGGTATACGCAACATTTACTATAAAAGAGACAGCAAAGTAACAATTTGTAGTTACAAAAATGTTATAAATAAGTTAAAATATAATATTTTCTTAAAATTAAATGGGTATGTGCGGTATAAATTAACAAGAAATTGATACAGAAAGAAAGAAATTAAGATATTGACAAAGGTTAAAAAAAAATACTAAGTATGTTGGTTAATGCGCTCCCGTACCTCCGAAACTGATCGTCTGAACTTGTTAAATGAGACGCCGAATAAATCAGAGTCTAATGATTTAAAACTGCTATTATAGTTTCTGCATATTCGAAGTATCGGAGCGTTAAGACCGAGGTTCGATTTACGGAAAGGAATATGGAAAAATCTACTGATGGGATATCTAGGGGGTTTCAAGGGAACTGAATACTGAATACGCTCGATTAAATCACTGCATTTAACAATTCCGTTAATAATTTTGTATAAAAATATAAGGTCACGCGAACGACGACGGTCTTTCAACATCTTAATGTTGAAAAATTTTATGCGATGCTCGTACGGACAGCGATGGCTTATTCCTCTAGATATAAAGGCGAGATGTTTAGAAAAAGCTCGCTGTATTCCCTCAACTCTTTGAGAATGAACAGCGTAGTACGGATTCCATGCAACACTGGCGTATTCCAACCGACTACGTACTAGAGTGTTGAACAAAACTATCCTGGTCTTTGGAAGTTGAAAGCCTCGAGTGTTGCGTTTAACGAACCCCAGCATCTGAGCCGACTTTTTGACTACGTCACTGATGTGCGGCTTAAAACTTAGTTCGTCGTCGACCAGAACCCCTAGATCTCGCATTTGCCGTACCTTTGTTAATACTGTGCTGCACAGTGTATAGGAAGTTGGAAAAGATGACTTTTTTCTAGAGAAACGGATGAAGAAGCATTTTTGGGTGTTTAAAGTCATGTTGTTAGCTGTGCACCAGTTTTCAATGTTTTTTAGATCACTTTGAACAAGCGCGCAGTCCGCAGGTCCCGTAATCTTTTTGTAAATTTTTAAGTCGTCAGCGAACAACAAAGCTTCACAATGACTGATTTTGCTAATGATGTCATTTACAAATAATAAAAACAAAACCGGACCAAGATGGGAACCCTGCGGGACGCCGGATCGCACTTGAAATTCATATGAAACATAGCCATTGACGGCAACAAACTGTGAACGATTGGTGAGATATGATGTGAACCACCTCAACAGAGACCCATGGATACCACTGAGCTTTAGTTTTGCTGCCATAAGCGAGTGGCTCACCTTGTCAAATGCGCTGCTGAAGTCTGTGTATATTGCGTCAACTTCGTGTCTGTTATCGAGTGCATCAGAAATATCGGTCAAATATCTGACCAGGTTAGTTTCGGTAGATCGTCCTACACGAAATCCATGCTGGCTGTCGGAAAGTTTAGCATCCAAATAATTGGTGAGGATGGGACAGATCAGACACTCAAAAAGCTTCGGGAAACATGACAGAATGGAAATCGGCCTATAGTTTTTGACGTTGCTCGAGTCACCTTTTTTAAGCACAGGTACAATCCGGGCCTTTTTCCATTCGTCGGGGAATACTCCTAACTCCAGAGACCGGTTAAATAACAGGCACAGTGGTTTTGCAAGTGCTTTACCACATGATTTTACAAAAATAGGTGGTATATGATCGGGACCTGCACCCTTGGTGGCATCTAGTGTTTTAATTTTCATCAAAACTTCACCAGATGTAAATTTAATGCCACTTAATACTCCATCTAATTCTTTGATATCGGTTGTTGTATTATTATTTGGGTCAGTAAATATTGAAGAAAAATGGGTTGCAAAAAGATTTGCTATACCAGCACCGTTGTTAGCTTCTACGCCATCCAAAAGCATTCTGGCTGGAATTGCTGATTTACTATTTCGTTTGTTTTTAACATAACGCCAAAATGCTTTTGGATCTTTTCCTATTTCAGTCTCGATATGATGTTTGTAATCGCTATAATTTTGGCTAATCATAGTATGACAACGGCTTCGAAGTAAATCATAGCTCAGTTTGTCGCGAGGATTTTTGTATTTTCGAAATTTTCTACGATATTTTTCTTTTTCAGATAGTAATTTTATGAGCGCTTTACTAAACCATGAAGGATATTTTGAGTTTTTACAACCACTTTTCTTTATGTGCTTGTCTATTAGTTCTTTAATCTTTGCATAAAATGTGGAAACAAGATCGTTAATATTGTCGGAGTTAGAAGTCAATGGCAAACAGGTCTGATGTAATTAATGCATAATCACATTTGTAGAAATTTGGCCGGATGTTATTATTTGAGCGTAAATATTTTGTATTTCCCTGTAAAATTGTAATGAGCAGAGCAGGATGTTTAGGATCTAGTCTAGTGAGAAGATCGGAGGTACAGGAAGCATTAAGATTGTGCATATTACTAATAACTAAATCTAGTGTTCTATCATCAACATTACGTACATTGTTAAATTGAAAAAGATTATTAATTGAAATAAAGTCAACAAACATATCCCCTAAAGTGTTATTATAGTTTTTAGGAACGGAGTGAGAATTATCATCTAAGTTTGACCATTTAATGAAGCCGAGATTAAAATCTCCGAGGATAAGGACATCATCAACGTTGTTGATAACATTACTGACATTATTTAAAAAAACTGACAAAGATTCTGCTTTTACAGGCGGAGCTAAATACGAGACACATATAGCTATATTTTTTACAGTATTGTTTAAGTTTAACTTAGCAGTTACCCAAAGGTCTTCGGTATTACTTTCCCAACTATGAACCCTGGCTGATGGAACATCCCGTGAAACTGCTAAAAGAACTCCTCCGCCATCTTTTTTGGCATTATTGTGACATAACCTATCGCGGCGGTACACAGTGTACCGGGAATCAAACAACTCACTGTTTAGAATGTTCGAATTCAGCCAAGTCTCAGTAAAAGCTATAATTTTATAATTATTCAGTAAAGTATTTTGATACAAGTCATTTGTTTTTGTTCTTAAACCTCTTACATTTTGGTAATATATATCGAGCATTTTAAGTGTAATAACCAGAAACATTTAATAGATTAGGGATATGAGTTGATGTGCTAGTTATTATTTTTAAGTAGAGATAAGCATTCCAGGTTTCGGATAAGAATTGCAGGGTGAGGTACATCTTTGCGAACAAATACTCGTCCGTTACGAACCCATACAAACTTATAACCCAACTCTTTGGCTAACTTCCTAGTGGCAGCTTGTAACTGCTTATTTGTCGGGCACAAATGCTCCGAAACGTACACTGGCGAGCGATCTCCTCCTATGCCCAGGTGTGAAGAGTTGAGCTTATCTTGAGGTTGTTTATTCCTGTTAAATTTGACTACAGCTGCTATCAAGTTATCGCGAAGACGAGGCGTGCGCAATTTAACTACCATCGAGCGTGGCCTGTTGTTCTCAGGGTTTAATTTGGCAACTCGTGTAGCGTGTAGAATGTCGCTGTCTTCAAGTGGTTCACCTACAGTTTTTGCTAGTTGTATTATAGTAGTAACAACGTTTTCAGTTTTATGTTCCGGGATTCCATTGATTTCTACGTTGTTTACGCGAATACTCTGCTCTACTAATGACAGCCTCATAGCGTGATCTGTAGATGATGTCGACAGACGTTCGTTTTCTGCTTGTAATTTTTGTATTATAGCGTCTTTCTGCTCTAAGCTAGATTTAAGAGTTTCAAATTGTGAGTTGTAGAAGTTCATTGAAGCTTTGAAGTCTGATATTTGTTCTGACATTTGTTTAAGTTGGTCTGTGACTAATATTTTGATTTTTGTCTCGAGAAAGGTATTTAATTCCTGCTTAATGATGGTCCGTAATTTATCCTCTAGATCAAGACTTTGTACCAAGCTGTCCGAAGAAACATTGCAGATGTTGGACTTTTGCCTCAAGGTAATGTTGGAGTCACCATCGTCAGACGAACCTTCAAGCATGCTGATATTATTTAAATCGGCAGATGAGCTAGTCGGATTGAGCAACGGGGTTGAGGTATTAACCTTAGCCTGTTTACCGCGACAGTTCTTGCAAGCCCAGGATGATTTGCTAGTTGGCGTCATTGCTTGGAAACTTTTAGCAGTCATATTTGTACAATGCGGATGGTATATGGAATTGCATTTGCAACATTTTAGGAAACCCTGACTTGGTAAGGTTTTCAGGCAACTCGAACAGCTATGACCATTTGGCGCCATGTTAGTATTGAAGCGTATGCAGTTAGTTAAATACAATTCTGTTCACCGCAATCCCAGAAGCAAGCGTGATGTTTATTAGTAAAAGACATGCACAAATAAGTCGAAAATTCGGAGAACTGCACCTGCGTCTCGTGCGCACGTGCGTTGCGTGAAATAGGTTCTCCGAATTATTAATCTACTATAATCAATAAAGTTTTGTTTTTTCTTAGTTTCGCCTTCATACAACACACTATTATAAACACTGACTTGTCCACAACAGAATAATAAAAACAATTGAGTAAAATTAGTTACGTGTTGAGTTCAGAACGCAAACAAATAAAAAATAAAAAGTAAAAATAAAAACACACAAAAAGAAAATCCTGAGTCCGGGTTCGAGCCCGCGCACTTTGACACTAAAGGCGACCGATTCCCGTAGAAGCCATCAGACCCGTTTCAATAAGCGTTGAAATTGTGGTTCCCTTCAAAGTCTTTTTTAATAAAGTTCGTTAGGACGCTTGTTTGTTTTAAAAAAAAGACAGATGAACCGAGTATTGTATTCACTTTGATTTTGATAGTATTAGTTCCACATATTATAACTATTATGTTGTATTTTAACTGTTTATCACTTATAATTGTTTTTATTAACACTATTTTATTGTTTAAATCACTTTATCAACACATACACATTGACTTAGATGCTGTCTATAGTTCAAAACATTAAGCCACAATATTGATGTTCTCCGTGGGAGTTCGGTTGAGATAACAATATCACGTAATATTTGTACTATTTCAATGAATTTAACACTATTTTATACTACAAATTGTCACTTAAACAATTTTTTCGAATTAATTTACGTGGAGCGCAATGTTTACTTGACGGCAACGCCATCTGTCCCAGGTCAATGTCATCTGTGTTTTATTTTTTATTTTGGTAAATCATCAAACGTCTCCCCTCCCATGCAGGGCGGGTCGGGAAGGACTGTCAGACTTGTACTGACTAAAATCCACGGTGTCCTTCAATATTCAATAGCCCTTTCTTACTATCCGGATTCACGGTTTCCTGATAAACCATCCCAGCAACCCTACTAAGGCCAGCCTATTCAATTCCCAGCGTTGGGACTCAAACATCTTTTAGAGGAAGTGATAAATGATAACACATAATATACCTACAAACGGCGCTACAACAAATCATCCCCAGCGGTATAAATGTAATTACAGTTGAACCCTAAAGGGGTTTGCGATAAGTTCAAACGTAATAAATGTTGCGTAGCCATTGAATGTCGTGTAATGATAATGTTATAATTGGAAATACACCTTTATATGATTTATTGAAATACATTTTCAACTTTATCAGAAAAGTAGAAGGTTCAAATACAATTGGGAATATTTTGGGGATCGGGGAATGTTGATGTGCTGACGTTTGTACTTCGTTATCATGCAATGTCAACTAATAATAGTCAATTGTTTTAAAGTGTACAAAACTTATTATGTCAGTGTGAAAACGAAAAAAAACATAAAATAGTCCTCCACCTAGCAATACTCTTCCTTTTGGTGACCAACATATTATTAACGCTGCGATATCACACACTTTTGCCCTTTACTAGTAGACTATCTCTTACCCCCCTTAACTGCATATAAGGTCCATCGTCCACAGAGACTTTTTGTAGCGATGCTGTCGCGCGTTCGCATCGAAACAGTCACGATGCGGTCACGATGCGGTCACTAGCTGCTTGCCCTCGGCCACATCACGATCCTCAGTTATATCCTATTCAAACGCGATTCAGTCACGATACCTGTAGCGGGTTGGATTCGTTCCTATATCGGGTGGCAGATGCGACTAACGCGCGTTAGTAGCGATGCTGATGCAAAAATCGCCGTGGACGAGGAGACTGAAGAAAACGATATTTTACCTCCGGACAACCCTTTACTTTCTAAAGTACCTGTAAAACCCTGATTGATATAAATGATGTATGGCTTTGATGCGCTTTCATTTTCTTACGAGATATCTCCACAAGCTTCAAGGCTCTATTAGACCCGTATCTCTGGTAAATGAAGACTGGCAGATCAATTACTTTAGCTCAGCTTCCCTCTCATTCAACACTTAATTTGTTGAAGAAAATGTTAAGTACTGGATAGTTGATATTTGTTTTTAAAATGAACACGTTGAACGTGTAGATATTTTTTTTAAAGAGGGGCCTTAGGTTTTTTACGTTTTAATTAAATACTACCAGTAATTTACAGAGTTGGGTTCTTAAATAACTTCCTTTGTTAATTAAATCATCATAAATAAGCAAATTAGGGTTGCCCCAAATTAACATGTTGATGAAGGAAGCCACGGGAATAAGATTAAAGTTTTTAATCTCTTAAAATTTTAATAACTGCTTCCATTAAACCGTTTTTGTGAACTTTCCTAAAGTTTCCATCCATCTCAAGATGCGCATCCTAAATTGCTAGTTCTAGAACAGTTGAACTTTGCTTAAGAGTGCCTTGAATACGAAAGCCCGACATAAGAAGCATTTT
This sequence comes from Agrotis puta, assembly GCA_943136025.2. NCBI lineage: Eukaryota > Metazoa > Arthropoda > Insecta > Lepidoptera > Noctuidae > Agrotis > Agrotis puta. Next base: position 1,390,355 of record OW964181.2, read on the forward strand.
ACAATTAGGTAAACAGCGGATTATGTCGAAGATCGTCATTGAAAATCTGTCAATAAAAGAAACATGGTGCTCAAGTTTAGGCACCATCCGTCATTGAAAGGAGGATCAATCAACTGTGTGTAATCATGTAACGTCCAGTAGACTCGACATATATTTCCTTACTACTACTCAAGTTTTACCTACTCTTTTGACGCAACGCTAGTCTCTATTATTAAAATGTAGAACCTCGAATTTTCCGCAGCTGTAGTGGCGCGGACTCAATCTGCTGGTGATATTTGATTTTGCGTGACAGGATGTAGTTTGTATGGGCGTAGTAGATGTTGCCATCGGTGAATCTCTCGGCTGTCAGTTTCTTCTCCTTTTGTCATTATCGAAGACATTACAGTCCTTTCTTCTTAGAATCTTCCTAATGTGTATTCTCTGAATGTTACAGGAGCGGGCTCGAATGTCGGGCGGCGGCGGCGGGGGCCTCATGTCGTGTGTGCGCGAGGGCTCGCTGGAGCCGCCATACCGACCGCCCGTCACCGACACACACAACCATGGTGAGTACCACTACCAGAAACCAGTCCCATGGCATATAAGACAGTTAGAGGGCCCATATGGAGCATTTACTGCGAACATAATTCAGTAGAAGTGCCAAATCATTCATCACAATATCTCTGATGATCGACGTTGATTTGACCCTCAATAAGATCAGGGAGAGTAGACACCAGGATCGCAGAGCATAACAAATACTACAGTATTTGGTTCTCGTTTTAATCCACGACTATTTGTGAGCTACATTTCTCATCTCTATAGGTATTTATAATGTTTTAGCTACAAACCTCGCAAACATAAAATCATCATCATCATCTTAAAATAGGAAGAAGCACATGCAATTACTAGGAGATCATGCATTTCCACAGTTCCACTCACTCACTGATGAGCAAGCTAACTAAAAAATGCCTTACAAAATCGAACAGCTTGCCAGAACTGCATGTCCTCTCGCCACTTCAAATTGTTTGATCTATTGATTGTTGAAGTTGACAAATCTGCGACAATTGATGAAGGGTGGTTTCCCCCAAAAATAACAATAGAATTTAGCACGCTGACCCCAGATTAAACGAACGACCTATAATCGTAAATCTATTGTATACATTCGTGGCTTGGGGTCGGACAACCCCAAATGTTTTTGTTAGTGTCATAAAAAGTAAGGAAATTATTACGAAGCGGGGCGATCAACTTTAAATATAGCTGTGGTATAAAATTTAAGTAGAGGGTTCGTTTATGAAGCCATTGGTCTTCCCCCAAAATTAGCGAGGATCTTACCAAAACAAAAACATCGTAATTAAACATTCTGATGGGGTCTGAAAAAAAGGCGTAAATGATAATACGTAGCCCAATTTGTAAACTAGAAGATTGGGAACAAATTAACGGCAAAGTTCCAGTTTACGTCACTAAATCGGTAAAAGTCATGATAGGAACTCGGAAATCTTGTGATAAGGTCTCTGGTTTCCAGGTAGTGAAATCCCCAAAGTTGAACCCAAATCTTTCCATTGTTTCATATTTTATGCTACTACTTACATACCATAATGTTTGAAAATCAACTAAAGTAAATTCCGATTATTTCGAAATCTTTGCCGGATTTTTTGAAAGCCTCTCCTGGATATCTTTTTTAGCCTAAACAATTGACCTTATAAATCAACCTATCTTCTTAATTACAAGTGAAACGAGTCATTTTGATGTATTTATTTGCTCACATAGGTATAAATTAAAATAACAGTACAAGCATTGGTGGCTGACCATAACGCCTTAAAGCCAGAGCAGTTCCAGTGAGGGAACGAGGTGGCGCTATACGACTTGTAGAGCTCTGTCTCTTTCCCTCACTGGAACTGAAAGCCAGAGGCTTAAGACGTCATGGTACACCACCAGCTCTTGAAAGAGGAACCTCCTAACAATAAGAGTCGTGACCAGAAGAACTGCTTACTGAATCAAGGTTAATGCTTTCGAAGCGAGAGCCTCTTATGATTTTTCTAATTCCATTTGTCCATGTTTCAGGCGAAGGGCGCACTGGGCGCTTTCTGCGGGGCCTCCGGCGCATGTTCAAGCGTCGCGGCAGCGGCGCCCGCGCAGACGCCTCCCCTGACCCCAAGAGCAGTTCCACTTCAGAGCTGTTGGATGCAGACCGTCATGCTAGGAGAAAGTAAGTGGAAATTGAATGGTGGTCTTGGATCGAAACAGAAATCAGGAATTTTCCAGGCATCATCATCAGTCTATGTTCCCATTGCTGGGACACAAGCTTCCTTCATAACAGAGGGCGTGGGCTTTTATCTAATACGCAGTCTCAGTGCGTGTTGGTAGATGTTACTGTCTTCGAAATTTTTGGTTCTAGGACATGCCTGTTCCTTCACGAAATTTTCCTTCACCTTTTTTTTTCTAAGTTATATAATTATAAGGTTAACTGAATTGGCGTGGCAACCCTATAACATTTTGATTTTAACTAATTCAGTTTTCAAAGAGAAGAAATCACATAAACCTTGAACTTCTTTGATCCACTTTAAGTAACTCGACTGGTAGCGCCATCTATGATTTTATGCTGGTACTTGCAAGTTGCATACTGTTTAGAATTCAAGGAAATGAGTTGTTTTAAGGCAATATTTCTTGGAAAATCCACAATTATTCTTAAAAAAAAAATGTTAACGAAAAATATTAAATCCATTTGTCCAGTCCAGTTAATCACTACCGGAATAGCTTAATGCCAATACTATTTCGCTGATAAATGACAATCCACTGATCACTATCTGCCAAGACTTTGTTGATGATTAGGTATATCTATTTTCTTTATTTTCGCGTGACTAAATAATTACAGCTGCAACTTTTTTTTATTTTATAGTAACTGGGTTGTGGAGGTCCCATTGGCAGTCGCTCCATGTAAAATACTGATATTCAGCTGCATCTGGTTCGACTGGAAGCCGACCCTAATATATGTAGTTGGGAAATAGCTAGACAGATGATGATTAAATCTATTTTCTATTCTAATTAATTTAAATCTCTTGTCTATGTTCCTGCAGGGAGGGCGCCTACGGCAGCGGGCTGTCAGTGTCCCACGACTCGGTGTTCACTGGCGAGAGATCAGGCGACGAGTCGAGCGACGAGAGACCCACTCCTGCGCATGGATTGGGACATATCGCCACATCGCATCGGGTGAGTACCTGTCAATATTGCCTTAAAAATCTGTCTATAGCCGGACAAATCGGAAAAGTACTCCCAAATATACGAATTGGTTTACCTATTGTATGATATAGCCAAAAACTTTTTGAAGTGAAAACTTCTTTAACGGCGTTGAGCACTTTTTTTGGAATGGGTAAAAAATGTTAAACTCGCGTCAGGACATGTGACCTGATCGAAAATTCGTAAAACGGCGCAGGGCGCTTGCGCGAATGTTCGTGTGTGTTTATTAATATTCAAGTTTTCACTTCTGCCGGCGCTCCCAGAATGCAACCCGTCGTTTTTTTTTTAATAAAACGTGATCATATCGTTTATGAACGGGGCTGAATCAACAACATAAAGATCACTTTACTGAAAGTAATTGTGCTGTTCCTGTCATTGTTGCACAATTGTCAAAACACCATTCACGGAAAAAAATATTGTCAAGTAACTTTTATAGGATTTTCATTGGCTTTCGATTGTAGGATGTACGGTTTCTAAGACGTCCTCCAAATCAGAATGTCTTGAAGAATAGAAACCATTGCCTTATCATCTGTATCCTCACTTTCTTATATCTGCCCAGTGTTATAATTAGCCTTTTATTGCGCCCAGTGCGAGCTTCCTGGTCTGGTCATTTCTGCGCCCCTCCAGGGTCTGCGCCCCGTGTCTGTGCACCGTTGCACACCCTTATATTCGGCACTGGAAACGATTTTTATTTGGTGTTTAAAATCATCAAACTAGTCCTCACGCAGAGCGGAATGGGACTATTAGCCCTTTCGTATACAACGTGACCCAAGTCTGCGATACCTTACGACTTTGGCATTCGTTGAAGCGTGCCTGTGTACGAACCTCTATGCATTTCTATATTTGCCTGGATACCAAAGTCGTGAGGTATTGGTTACTTGCGCCGCCTTGTGCATGAAGAGGTTTAGGGCTGTTCTTTCACATACTCTTTGCGTTGCAGGGCCGCAGTGCTCTTTTAAGACAGTCTCGCGACCCTTCCGAGATCTACTTTGGGTGGTTTTTGCTATATTTTCAAACCTTTAATTACTAGAAGCCTGATAAAAGACAAAATATGTACGTATGTCTTTCATAAATTGCATTCTTTGACTTTGTTCCGTCAAAACAATCGATCATGTATGTAATATTTGTATCTTAAAAGATTTTCAGTCACCGGAAGAACCTTCAGAAAGAAAACATTGGTTTTCATATAAAATTACATTTGTTGCGTGTTTTACAAATGAGATTATGTATAAGGCGCGACTTCTGACGCGGTTACATAAACCTATTTGCTAAGTAGACGTCACTTCAGTTACTTATTGTATTGAGTGTTATACACTTAAGTCGTGAAAGTCTGACAACGAGTCTTCCCAAAGGATAATAATAATAAATAGTCCTCCTGACCAATTTGACCTCCTCTCAGGCTCGTACTGACTATTATTTTAATTTTCTTTTATAAAAACGTTGCCTGTGGGGCAATTTGGCCTATGTCGTGGGTACGTTTACAAACATTTAACTCACACAAACGCCCATACCCGGAACTACTAATTGAAGTTTATACAAATCTGTGGGAATCGGACCCGCAACACGCAGCACCAACGTTCAATTGTTCAGCTACGGCGTCAATCGTGCCGTCATTAAATATCGATTAATGCCTAAAAAATCCAGTCTGTTGCTTCGTTGCCAGGACCACGATATCCTGCTTAGGCGCTCCCGTTGCCTAAAATGTCAGCTATGTGTTGCTGGGGTGCTAAGACAAGAAACCTCCACGTGCGCCCGTGGACTGGAGTTCCCCTTCGGATACGTCCGGGGGGAAGACCAGTTTTTCGGGCCGGTGCTCCCTGGGATGCGTGCAAAAACTTAGGCACTGTGTGCCTAAGGGGTCTCTTTGCCCGTATGCGAATAGCCTGTCGGGTGGATACTCCAACGCGTGTCCCTCTGAACAGCAGAGGGCACAGCGGCGGAGCGGGCTTGCGGACGGTGAGTAAAGGGTAAGCTCGCCGTCCGACCAAGGACCAAGCCCGGGTCGGTGGCGCGTCGTGTTTCACGCGTCACCGACGGGGCCCCTTACTGGGCCAAATGCCTGCTGGGGTCGCGGCTTTTTTCTTAATCCAGGATACCGCGGCCCCGGAACGTAAAGGGCATCCGAAGAAACACGGGTGGATTTTAGTCAGTAAGAGTCTGACAGTCCCTTCCGCCCCACCCAGGGCGGGAGGACTCATTTGATGATTTTGCCACCCTAAAAAAAAAAAGAAAAAAGCTATGTGTTGCTAAATGAATAACAAGTATAGATTTCGTTGCAGTCATTGAAAAGAACACGAGAACACATAACAAGTACACAATGATTCTCGTTTCGGATGACTACATAAAAACTATAATTTGTCAGTCGTATCAATTCAAATAGAAAGTACATAATAGTACCATGTCATTGTACAAGCTCTTACACAAGAACGAACTGCCCGGTCATTGTGAGTTCTTCAATGAGTTGCAGAAGTGACGGGCAGAGTGTACTCCCTTGTTGTACTCCATAGTGAATAGTTCATTTGAAGTAAGTTCTAACTATTTAGCACGTAATGATATGTTTCTATTGTTAAAACAATATCTATGTCTATAAATAGTAACATGTTTATTGATATATGATGCTCTTTCATTATAATGATGTATAATGAGATCCTACTAGCTGACTCTGCAGTATTGTACAAAGAGCTAAAATTCCTCTGCTTTTAATCAGTTAACTTGTAATAATTAATTTAAGTAATCAGAGGCTTTATCTTAAGACTTCTGTATATTATTTACTGCGTTTTTTGTTTATAAAATTGATAAAGCGCCTCTACTGTACGAAGGAGGTACTTATTATTCCATCAAATTGTCGTCAAAGTTCCAGTTCAAAAGTCGAAAAGTCATGCTAGTGCCTCTGTTTAGATTGTTCGATGATGATGATCAGGACAAGTATCCTTATCATCTTTATTTTAGCTGTTAGAAATCAAATCCAATGCAAGGAGTAGTAAGGACGATGGACTTTTTAGAATTTGTGTGTTAAATATAGAATGATTGCTAAATAGCATGAAACCCTTTTTTCCTTTGGTAAATCTCATCGTTAACTTGTTCTAAATGAACCTTTTACGAGCAAGGTGTAGTGTGCCATAGTAGAGAAAAAATGATCACAATAAAATATACTTTACCACATCATCTTCATGGAGATCTTCTCTTTGCCAATACCAATCTCCGCACTCTTGCTATGTCTTTTCTCTCTTCTTCACCAAACTGACAGACACATAAATAAACCTTATTTGGTAATGGGTAAAACGTAAGATGTGACCTTGATTTAAAAAGGTGACTCAGAGTAAGGGATACGAAACCTGACCCATATTTTAGGCCAAGGTGAGCCGCCCAAAGATTTTCTGTTTAAAAATAACAAAAGCTTTTAAAAAGAGTTTTGTTATTCTACACGAGAACTAAGGCACACGTAGGTACTCGCCTTTGGAAGAACAAACACAATATCACGCCTATAATACGATGCCGGAGGGTTAGGCAGGGATCTGTAGACATTTGCTTGTATATGCATAGGTTAGGGTACTCAAAAGCTGTATCTAAATCAATCTGGGGGCACGGCAGTGCCAGACAAGTCGACCAAAAATGTGGCACGGCCGTACCATCCTTTTATCGCAGTAGTTCAGGTACTGTCATTGTTGTTAAACGGCAAGAATGCTGCTGAAAAGTTTGTTTAAATCAATATGGGTTGCCCACACGCCAGTCTGCGTTAAAATGTTGCTCCAGTAAGTAGTGCATTTTCTAAACAAATGCTTACTATGAATACGAGGTTTAAGTCTTTCTGTTCACCGGAGAGCGGAGCGAAGAGAGAAATATTAACCAATAAAATTACACAAAATCTCCGCTTCTCTTCAGTGGTGGAATCTTATCGGTTAATATTTCTCGTGTAGACTGGCAGCATATGCAGATTTAATTTAAAACAAGACTAAACATTAATTCTATAAATAACTATTTATCTTTACTGGTTTTTCCGATACTCCAGAGAAGAAGGAAAATTTATGTTAAGGATACTACGAAAACCACTGGTATTATTTACCTTATAATTAATAAACAAATTAATGATCTGCAGGTCATTATGTTACTATAAACAAACCTAAATTTAACTCAGGCTATCGCAGTCCAGCTTCAAATTAAGCTCGCTGTCTGATCAGGAACTATGCTCGTGGGGTCAGCTTTGTCATGTTGTGCATTATTTTTAACAAATAAAAAAAAACTGTAGCTAAGGGCGTCCCAGAAAATTCTAGTTAAACTAATTTAAAACTCAGTTTCACCTGACTTAGCCTTATCCCAATTATGTGGGCGTCGATTTCCAGTCCAACTGAATGGAGCTGAATATCAGTATTTTACATGGAGCGACTGCCTATTTGGTCTCCATAACCTAGTTGGGTAATACGATACCCCTTCGTAAGACTGGTTGTCAGACTTTCGAGCTCTTAGCAGTAACGACTGTGAAAGATCTAAAAATCACAGCCGGGTTCAAGGGATTTACATACTTTTTCGAGGGACTCAGGAAACTCACTCTGATAGATGGTGACCCATCTACAGACCAACCTCGGCGGGACTTAACCTTGAAGATCGACCAGAGCCCCTTGGAAACACAAATCCTAAAATATGCAGTTAAAAACCAAGATGGCCGCAAGCAGAGCAAACAAAAGTGTAGTAATACTGAAACCTGGACACGCCCAGACGCGATTAATTAATACATTTATTAATACCACATAACAACATCACGTAGCAGCCGTGATAATTGAACCATAATAAAACCAAACGGGTATATCAGAAGTACCACTCCGTAAAAACATAGAGAAAAACGAGTCTCGCAAATATGGGGAACTTGAAACTTTCATAGTTTGACTTGTATACTTGAAACTAGTACCAGGAGAATACCAGATGGCCTACCACGATGTCCCAGCGAGAGTAGTTCTACTGAGGGAAAGAGATAGAGCTACACAAGTCGTCTAGTGCCATCTCGTTCCCTTAGCGGAACTACTCTCGCTTTAATACGTCATAGTAGGGCCCTAGGGCGACGGGAATATTTTAAAGAGCTACCACGGCCCTGGAACACAAAGGGTAATTGAAGGAGCAGGGTGGGTTTTAGTCAGAACTGACAATCCATGACCGGATGTTACTAACCAAAAAAAAAATTATTAAGTCTTCCCGTGAATTGAATCTCTCTGTCTCTAACGGCTAATATCTGAAATGGCTGGACCGATTTTGACGGGACTCTTATTATTAGCAGGTAGCTGATGTAATAAAGAGTAACTTAGGCAACTTTAATTTTAGAAAAATCTTTTATTTTCGTTAAGTTCCGACATTCACGCGAACGAAGTCGCGGGCACAGCTAGTCTACACTATTATTACTCGTATAAAGAGGAAAGATTTGTATTTTTGTGTGTGTATGTTTGTAATGAATATACTCAAAAACCACTGTGCCGATTTAAATTTTTTCACAATTAGAAAGCTATATTCACTCTGCGAAACATAGGCTATATTCCCGTACGAAGTCAGGACGGACCGCTAGTTTAAAATATTATTATTGTTACAATCATAATGTCACACAAAATTATTAATACTTAGGTATGATTAGTTAGGTAATTAATGAGCCAAAATTGCGAAGTTTTGTTTCAATTTTTGTAACACTTTAATGTCATGAACCCGTGAAATATCTCTCTGTAACGGGTTTAAAACATCACCGATGACATTGATAACAAATGCAATGAATTTAGAGTCCGCGTCACCACTCATGATCTACGGAAAATACGTGGTACAAAATTTTTATAATGCAATTGGATGTAATCATACAGACACTAGCGCCACGTCAAAAGGACTCGAGTAAGAAGCCTTTGTCAAACAGACTGGCGTGGCGAATGCGAAGCGTGACGTTTTTATTTGTAATGTATGGAATTGTTTGAATCCAGTCACATAGAAAAACGAAAGCGATCCGATAGCGTGACAGAACTATCGGACTGACGTCTCGCTTCGGTTCGGTATCGCCTCGGACTCGCTTCGCTTTCGCCTGTCTGTTTGACAAAGGCATTAACGCGAACTCTGTTAACAATTTCGTCGCGTCAATATCAGAACTCTTTTTTCGTATGACTGTATGCTGCTTTTTATTATTTAGACCTAATTCTAGTTTTGGCTACGAATTTCTTCCAATTTTATGTATCATCTGCTGTTCCGGAGGCATCTAATTGGGCCCTTGCCAAACCACAATGCGGAAAATCCTGTGTACCGTTTGATCGGTCACGGATCATCTGATATTTTACACGTTGTTATGATATTATAGAGCAAGACAGATACAGATACTTTAATCGTAATTTATTCACAATGAAGCTCTGACTGGAAGACATTATATGTCCCCGTTTTAACAGTCGTGCCTCAAACACAGGGATAATGCTTGTCCAAAGTGCTAAATAACCTTAAAAACTCAGCCTTATAGTCAAGCTGTATAAAAGTCCCAGTATTCTGTAAAAAATTAAATTTAAAAAAAAACGATTCGAAATTCGAATCGGTTTTTCGTTTTTTCTTTGAATAATTAACAGAATGTTAGCAACAAAACAAACCTTCTGCATCTTCCCTACTTTATACTTGCCATGTAGTAACGCGAAATCCTATACAAGATCATGTCCCGTTGCTCAGTTATGCTCTCTCGAACACAGTTGTTTCGCGCGTGTGTTGCGGTCCTAATTCAAGTTATAGTTGTTTTTTTTTCTTCCATCGAATCGGATGAATCACCCAGTCTGATCCGAACGCGCGACTACGCCCGGCGTCAGCTTCGATATTTAAACATTTAAAAAGTAAAATGTCTATGGTATTTAGTGTTCGAAAAATAAACAAGTGATTTTGTGGAAAAGTGTGTTTAAAAATAAAACAATAACGTGTGTGTTTCTGGTGTTTTTAAGTTAGTTTTAAGTTAAAAAAAAATCTGCCGGTAGTGTGACGTTAGTTCCTATGTGATACAAGCTATCACTAAGTCAGATGAATCTCTAAAAGTGCGTTTAAATTATTATTATTCGTGTTACGTTTTCTGGTGTTTTAAGTTATCTGAATTCTGACGGTATCGTACAAGTTATTTCCTACAAAATACAAGTTATTACTAAGTCCGATATCTATGTCTTTAATGATCATTTTATGTTCATAGTTTTATCGCTGACATTGACCTGTGCTTATTTAAGCTCTAGCCTTGGTGGATCGCTTGGCTAGGTCGCCAACAATATACTTAACCGTTAAGTTGGATGTCCAACTTAGAAAGCCTACTTTATAATAAGGTTACCTTAATTAATCTACATTTGTTATGACTATAGACAGATTTATCAATTACTAGGTTTCAATAGCGACTTCACTCGTATTATGGTTGAAAATCAGCACCCGGGAACAAATATAAAATAGCCACATTTAGTGTTAAACAGTAAATAGAATTTTCGAAATCGGTTCAGTAGTTCCAAAGACAATCCTCCACATCCATACTCATAAACTTGACCTCTTTTAAAATTAGAATGAAAAATAAAAAAAAAGCAGTGATGTCACTCCAGTCTCGCCAGTTCGCCACCCTTGTCAGCTAAAAGTTTAAAATAGGAACAGTAATTCAAGCTAATGAAATTAGTCTTTAATGTTTTAAGTCTGCCTTCCAAATATGGAAACTGGGTTCGGTCATTCTGACTCATACGACTACTGATCGATAAATTTTTATGCCTGTGTTTTTTAGTATTCGTTTGTTTTTCAAATTTTTGTATTGGTTACGTCACTCTTTTGTTTATGGTCGAAATTGGTGTTAAGTACTTAATATTTGCTAAGGATGTGTGTTGTGTACATTAAGTGACCCTGATCAATTCAGGGTCAATCGAGTCGATCCAGTTGACCATAGACTCTGATCATCTCTCGGTAGCTATTCAGATTGAGAGGACTCTTACAACTTCTCTTCTGCCGTAACCCGTGACTGTGAAGATATTCTTTCCGTAAATCGTAATTTTAAAAGCCAAAAAGTCAGAAAATTTCAGTTTTTACGAAATTAGAAATTACTGGCTGGTTTTAATTTTAGTTTTAGTGCCTAGAAATAAGACTGCAACAAATCCCAATGAATATGTATGAACTTAATGAAAACACTAAAATGAAAACTGGTACTCTACTCTTATATCTTAAAAAAAAGGGAAAAAATACAGTACATAGTATACAAGTAGATGTTAAAGTAATTCCTTAAAAAGAAAATCCAATCAATAAAATAATTTATACAATTAATAATTGCCATCAAAAACGTAGGTAAGACGTGAAATACATAAATATGTATTTCGTATATATTTTTAAAATACTGCACACGCGATGTTCTTACAAAAACTATAGCAACCTATTCGTGTTAGGTTACTGCAAAAACTTTAAACAAAAAAACTAAGATCGACACTATGCTGCTGGGTAATGCAAATATTTTAAACATTACGTTAACGAGAATAACGAGAATTCGAAGAAAAAAACATGATTGTTTTACTCACCATCGTGTATAGGCAGATACCTTTAGGCTCTGGAATACAAAAGACTTGCAGAAACAGGGTGAATTTTAGTCATTTTTTTTATTGGGACAAACCCACCACACTATTCCCAAACCACTTCAACTCCTGAAAACCGGAATCAACAGTGGCAACCACCAGAAAAGCGCTGAGACAATGATTTTTAGTCAGTAACGACTTACAGTCACTTTCACCCCAGCCAGAGTGGAAGAGGTAACATTAAATATATTTGCACTCCACAAACAGCAATAGCGCTTACATTCTTGCATCCCGAATTTAAAATAAGTACTCAAGCAGATGGCGAACAAAGTTTAGCTAGATTTGATCCTAGAATTGAACTGTTTTTCTCAGGTAAGAAGGGTTTATGACGCAAACATAGCTCTTAGCATCGGTCGCGGGACTCACGAATTACCGTGACCCTGGTACTTAAAGGGCTATTAACCTCTCGGGCGCGTTACGTACACCCGGGTGTACATAAGCGAAAACGCCCCAGCGCCTTACGTACACACGTCTGTACATAACAGACAGTCGCTCATTGGACGTTGATTTTTATCATTTTCAATTATAAATCGCCCGAGAGATTAAAGGACACCGTTGATTTTAGTCAGTACGAGTCTGACTGTCCCTCCCGCTCTGCCTCTGCCGCTCTCTGGGTTCCCACCCACTCATGTGATGATTTTACCAAGTAAAAAAAAGAAAAAAAACATAGCTCTAAGCATAATCATTGCTAGGACTCAGGCGTCCCCTCTGTAAGACCCGGGGTTGTAACGCCCAGTGCGCATTAGTAGATGTCATTTGTCTTCGGGTTCAAGAACATTTTTTTCACAATGTTTTCCTTCACCATTTTTGAGAGTAGTGGTGATGAATTAAATTACACAAGTAATGCGTAACTAACTGAGCTACAGTCCACACTTTCCAAGAATTCTTGTCCAGCGCCACTTCGAACCAGCCCTCATGGTATGAGTCGAAATCGTCTCGAAACCTCTTTCTGGGTCGGCCTCAGTGGCGGTCTCCAGGCACCCACTGTGTGGCGACTTTTGGAAACCTATTTTCAGTACAAATATTATATAGGCAGAACATTGACTCGGGATTTAATTCCCAATTGTATGTCAAATGTAAAGGCATACGAAACAAATGACCTTGAGTTGTAAGTTGTATCCAGCGATCACCAATAAAAACTTGTGTCCAATATTGTTTTACAAAGCCATTATTTTGTTGTACGCGCACATAGTCACAAAGGGGTGATTTTATTGTCCGAGAAGCACAATAACCCGATTGATCGAAAACAAAATGAGGTTTTGATCTGTAGGGTAAATCTGAAGTTTTAAGATTGGTAGATTTATTAAAGCTTCAATGCCTTATTAAGGAGCTATCTGCAAACTGTAGGGTATTGAGAAACAGAGTATGAAGTTCCAATACCCCAGTGAAAAGGAAGGTACGGCTGTGTTCGCTACAAGGCCAAACGCCTGCCATGCTCTGGGGTCTGTCTAAGCAAGGGAACCGCAGGCCCCTGGAAGACTGGAACGTCGGTTTTAATCAGTACGATTCTGACAGTCTCAACAACCCCCACCAAAGGCGGGAGAGGTCAACATTTAGTACATTTTCACCCAATTGAGAGGACCGATCGAATCACCTGCCATTAGTATCGATAATAGTACGCGTTATTAGGACTTCAGAAGTGACATCATAATCTTGTATCGCCCTTGACCTATATCTAAATTAAAGCTAGAACTACATACGGGTATTATAAAACCAAGTACCCCGCTGTGTCTGTCTGCACGCGATTTACTCAAAAACTATCGAAGGAATTTTCATACACGCGAGACTGTCTCAACAGATAACAGGGACCCTGGAACGTAAAGGTCTATTGACGGAACACCGTAGATTTTAGAGAGTACGAGTCCGACAGTCCCTTTTGCTCTACTCAAAGCGCGTGTAGTTCCACTGAGGGAAAGCGACAGAGCTATAAGTCGTCTAGCGCCATCTCGTTCCCACAGCTACCGGTAGGCCACCTGGTCAAAAAAGCATTCCCATACGGTTTTCACCAATGGACTAAATGATCCATAAGGAATTATTTGGTGTATAATTATAAATGTTTTGTGTAAATTAACTTGCTTACAGCATCCATAAATTGTCCAAATAGCCTGACAGATAGACTTTAAAAAAATGACACGAATCTTTTTATCAATGAATATTGACAAAGATAAAACGCATCAAAAGTCGAGAGGGGGGAGCTCGTGACGTCAGAACTAGTAAGAATTATAACATAGGAGTGAAAAAAAGCGAATTATAAAAGCGTCGTCAATTTTGGGTTGCATTACAAAAGAAAGAATTCAGTTCAAATATTTTTTGATAATGATTTAACTGACGGAATAATTACATATTCAGTCACATACCCAATACGCTACCCGTGTGAAACCGGTACATGTTGCTAGTTCGTCCATATAGGACCTAAAACCTGGGAAATGCAGAAACAATATCGACAACAACGTACAAAAGTTGCCTCAAATGGGCTATAAAAGTAGACATTCCTAAGTTAACGTAGTTGACTCATTTCGTTGTACTGCCAGTGTGGGCGGGCCGTGGGCTCGCAGATAGTTTTATGTTTTGTTTATATCTTATTGCCTTGGATATTCACACCAATATTGATAATACGAATTTAAATAATTATAGTAAAACCATTCTAAGGTGGCACAATCATCAAATGAGTCATGTTGGCCTACCATGACGTCTTAAAACGAGAGAAGTTCCACTGTGGAAACTAGATGGCGCTAGACGGCTTGTATAGCTCTGTTTCTTTCCCACACTGGAATTACCCTCGCTTTGGCCACCTGATTTGGTGATGCGGAATGGGAGTTTCAGACTCGTACGGACTAAAATCCACGTTGTTACTTCAATAGTTACGGTCGAGGGTCACGGTAACCTGTTCAGACAGTCACCAGGATCATAAACTATAAAAGTCTTTAGGGTCCCATCTATCTTTACATCGCCCGACCCTTGCTCGACAAGCCAGCCCGCGAAGCTGAGCAAGTAGGTAGCTTTAAATTCCCTTAATAATGATTCGACCGAGCCTGACCCTTGCTGCCCCCCCCCCCCCTCAATGACGCACTAAGCCTAGGCCCGAACCCCACAGGGGGTGCTCTTAGTGACGTTCATTTAATTGAACTTAGTTTGTAAGCCCTGGCTGGGGGCCTTAAAGTAATTTTCGGCCACCACAGGATTGTCCGGTTAAGTAGCATCAACCTTATAGAGATGATATGCTACGAGAGGCCACATCAACAAAAAAAAACTATCTT
The DNA here is from genome assembly GCA_943136025.2 of Agrotis puta. Lineage (NCBI taxonomy): Eukaryota > Metazoa > Arthropoda > Insecta > Lepidoptera > Noctuidae > Agrotis > Agrotis puta. The sequence continues at coordinate 1,405,386 of OW964181.2, forward strand.
TACACCAAAAATCATCACAATCGGTTTAACAATTTAGGCGTGAAAGCGTAACAAATAAACAAAGAAACTCACTTTCACATTATAATATTAAGTTTCTAGGCTTTCAATATGCGACATATATTATAATATTTTTTATTACATAATAATTTCAGATTAATTCATTATTTGATATGCAAAACACAGCCTACTAACACAGGTACAGATACAAGAAACGTGCAATTTTGCACAAGCCTTCCTTGTTACGATTATATTCTGAAAAACTTATAGTAGTTACAAATATTATTTTGGTCAAACGCGACCATATCGCTTAATAAAAAAAATATGAGTTGAGAGATGATTGTTTTTACGTGTTAAAATCATCAAATGAGTCCTCCCGCCCAGGGCATAGCAGGAGGGACTGTCAGACTCGTACTGACTAAAATCCACGGTGTCCTTCAATAGCCCTTTACGTTCCGGGGTCACGGTAATTCGTAGAGTCATGATAAGAGAGCGATGAAAAACCTCGGAAGTGATCCAAGGTTTTTAAAAGCATGGGGCTCTTCAAAATGGGTGTGAAAGTTTCAGCAGGATCGACAATGCGCAGGCGATACCTCTGGCCTTGCGAGTGCCCATAGACAACGATGAATACCATACTGAATACTTTACATCTATCTATACTTCTATTATACTAATCTGTTATCTATGTTTATTATTTTAGAGAGGATTTGTATTTTTGTTTGTAGTGACTTTAACTAAAAAATTCATTCTCGACTTGAAAACTGCATTGGTCGTGCGTAAGTGACATAGGTTATATATAAGGGAGGGTAATGAGCGGACAAAGCCGCTGTGAAAAACTAGGGTTATATAAAAAACGGTAATTAAAAATCCACCTCAAAACAAGGATGAAAGTTCGTAATTTCTACTGATACATAAAAATAAACGTTGGCCTACTTTTTAATATACAAAAGAAGTGATTAAAATAAGTTTAATAAAATACGTCTAAAAATTAATAAAGAGTACGCAACGTTAGCCTCAAATTTTAACAGCAGAAACATAAAACTATTATTATGTAATGACTGAACTGAAGCTTGTTAGCATCGTAAAATTAATTTGTGTGCATACATGACCAGCTGATTCAGATTTAAATGCCTTGAAACAGGTTTCATTTCATTTCTCTTAGTACATAAATAGCTTTTATAACTTGACGCCACAACAAAAAAAGTTTGACGTCAGCTTCAAATAAAAAAACTTGGCGCCAGGGTCGGGAGACTGTCTCATCAGGTAACCGTGACCCTGGAACGTAAAGGGCTATCGAAGGATCACCGTGGATGTATGTCAGTACAAGTCTGACAGTCCTTTCTGTCTTGCCCTGGGTGGGAGGACTCATTTGATGATTTTAACACGATGAAAAATGCTCACATGTATAGCAAACTCGGTTTTGTGAAACCATAAGTGAAATGCTCGTTGAACTTTATTTTTTTTCTACCATATTCTTCCTAGCCTTTTCCTAACTATGTTAGAGTCCGTCATAACATGTCTAACTATGTTAGAGTCATGGAAGACGAAACCCAGAGAATGAACCGAGAGAATAAATAAAATAGTGGGTTTGTCTATGAGTTTTTGTCCTTACTGTCTTGTTGTAATCATTCTCTCTGCGTGAGACCAATATTTATGACAGGCACATTTATTTAGCCATTTGGATACCTACTCAATAAATACAACATTATTTTTAGTATATGCGAAACCTGAATATAGTTTGTTCAGAATCAGTAAGTGATTCGATTCCAATAATTTTTACACCATGTTATATTTTTTTTCAAAAATATTTTAATGAAATTTTATTACCAGTTAATTACAATACAATCACCGTACGGTTAGGTACCTATTGCCAAGCTATTATCACGAGTGTATAACACAGGAGACGCGGTAAACACGGGTGTACCGCGAAATGAGCATGTTTTTGAACGGACAACCAGGCAGTATACAAACTTATAACCTTGTGATTTTTTATGATACGGTTTTAAAATTTTGTACATAGATTCTTTACACAAAAATACTAGACAGGTGTATCGGGTTTCGCATAAACAAAAACTAATGTTGTAGATAATGTTATTGCATCCTTATGAAATTAAACTTGTAGAAACACTCCTACATAGGTATGCCTGCTACCTTTTAACACCTTAACGGCTGAATGGTTTTCGATGATATTTGACACACACGTAGACCATGATCTGGTTTGAATTACGTAGGTAAGACTGACGTAGGATACTTTTTGCTATATTGATATAATTTCAAAGATTTCGTACAGACAATAAGACAAATATTCTAAAAACTATATTTTTGGCTTTGGTATCGATTGTAGATCACACCCCAAGTAATTTTTTTTTAAATATTCAATGTATAGTTTTGATTTTCTACCATTTTATTATTATGTATAGATGTAAGTCAGGACCAAAGCAGCTTACAACCCGAGAATTTTTGAAATCGGTCCAGTAGTTTCGGAGCCCATTCAATACGAACAGACAATCAAATCTTATTTTTTATTAGTATAGATGGTACAGAACGATCGCGGGACTCACGAATTACCATGATCCCGGAACGTAAAGAGCAATTGAAGGACACCGTGGATTTTAGTCAGTACGAGTCTGACAGTCCCTCCTGCTCTGCCCTGGGTGGGAGGACTCATTTGATAATTTGACCAACAAAAAAACCGAACCCTGCTTGCTTGCTTTTTAAGATAAGCATGTTCTACAAACAATTCGAAGAATTCCATTGATACAAAAATTCTGATAATAGACATAGGAGTTCTTGTTAAAAAAACGTTATAACAAGAAATGATAATATAGTGAAGAAACTGGTTATATAATAAACAGGTAGTATATGTTTAATATCATACATAGCAAGAACTCAGCGTTACGTATATAAACGTCTAGACATTTAGATATTTAAATTAGATATTTTAAACATGTCTGTATGGTTATGGCTTTATAAGCGAACTGCTTGTGTTTTTGAAAAGACTAATATGGCTTTTAGTTTTAAACGTTCATAACTGTATCGTAGACAATTAAATCTTTACAATTAGTTTGATAAAAGAAGTTCTGTTAACCAAAAAAGGCTTGAATGAGATACTTTTCGAATCAATGTTATAATAGTTTTTTATTTCAAAAATTTTTATTAGCATATTAATGTCGGGGTGCTAAGACAGGAAACCTCCACGTGCGCCCGTGGACTTGAGTTCCCCTTCGGATACGTCCGGGGGGAAGACCAGTTTTTCGGGCCGGTGCACCCTGGGATGCGGGCAAAAACTCTTTTAGGCACTGTGTGCCTAAGGGGTCTCTTTGCCCGTATGCGAATAGCCTGTCGGGTGGATGCTTCAACGCGTGTCCCTCTGAACAGCAGAGGGCACAGCGGCGGAGCGGGCTTGCGGACGGTGAGTAATGGGTAAGCTCGCCGTCCGACCAAGGACCAAGCCCGGGTCGGTGGCGCGTCGTGTTTCACGCGTCACCGACGGGGCCCCCTTACGGGGCCAAATGCCTGCCGGGGTCGCGGCTTTTTCTTAATCCAGGATACCGCGGCCCCGGAACGTAAAGGGCATCCGAAGAAACACGGGTGGATTTTAGTCAGTAAGAGTCTGACAGTCCCTTCCGCCCCGCCCAGGGCGGGAGGACTCATCTGATGATTTTGCCACCCTAAAAAAAAAACAAAAAAAAAAAGCATATTAATGTCAAAAAGACGATGAACTGTCCATAAAAAAATAATTAGAATATGTTTTTTTTCTAAGTCAAAAATAAGTCTTGTCTTGTCCCGGGACAAAAGCCTCCAATTTTTTCCTTTCGAACCCCTCCGTTTTTCGTGGAACTGTCTTATCAGGTAACCGTGATCGTGGAACGTAAAGAGCCTTTGAAAGATCACCGATGATGGATGGTGGATTTTAGTCAGTACAAACCTGACAGTAGTGGGTGGGAGGACTCATTTGATGTTTTTACCATAATAAAAGTTAAACCTCAGTTTTGTTTTTGTATTTTTTATTACACATTACATTATCATTTATTTAACGCGGTTAAATAATCAAATGAGTCCTCTCACCCAGGGCAGAGCGGGAGGGACTGTCAAACTGACTAAAATCCACGGTGTCCTTCAATAGCCATTTACGCTCCGGGGTCACGGTAATTCGTGAGTCCTGCGACCAAACTACATTACCATGCTGTAAATATGATTCAATAAAGCAGGTAGCTGTAAACGCCTAAATTCTTACATTATCTTCATCATTTCATATTCGACATTAGGTCAGCAGAACCCTAAACTACCGTATCGTTATTAGTAGCCGAAGTTTCATAAGTTACGCGATAGTTTTCAGACGGTATCATGAAAATGTAATAGTTATTAAATAATAAGAAAGTTTTGTAATATCGTGTCGAAGAACTTTGCTCGCTTATATTTATATACAAAACATATTGGATCACCTAGGTGAAGCAAAATTGTTCTGGAAAGTTGTACTGTAAAAGTCAAAGGATAGAATAATGTGGCTTTTAAAACAGTGGGCCATAAATGAATGAGTTATAAAGTTATTTACTTTTTTCTGCTGTTGGTCCCGGCTGTCATTTGCAGATCTCTGACAGTCGTTCCTATTAGTCAGAAGTCTGACAAATAGTCTATCCATGGGGTATCGTATTACCCAGTTACTGGGTTGTAGAGGTCCGATTGGCAGTCGCTTCAAGTAAAATACTGATATTCAGCTGGGAAAAGGCAGGCAGGTGATGAAATAGAGCTGAAATGAATGAAGCTTTTTTTTTTCGTGGTAAAATCATCAAATGAGTCCTCCCACCCAGGGCAGGGCGGCAGGGACTGTCAGACTTGTACTGACTAAAATCCACGGTGTCCTTCAATAGCCCTTTACGTACCGGGGTCATGGTAATCCCTTGGTCCCGCGACCCCGGCAGGCTTTGGCCCTATACAGGCCCCGTCAATAAATGAATGAAGCTAGCTTAAAAAAACAGCGGAAGGATATCAAAAAGGTTGAAGAATATACGTAATTAAGAGGCCAGTACTGATGTTTATTGCGTTAAGTTATATTTATTTTTACATCAACAGTAACATTGGTAATTGGTGTAATCAAGTCATCTGTTATTTAAATCTTTAACCCTTTGGAAAAGAAAACTTGTTTTGGAGAAAATCGCATGTGACAGACGGGCGGACAGACAGACGTCAAAGTGACCTTGTCATCCGTTTTTCTCCTGCTTTCTTCAGACTACACGTAAGATGCATCTTCCCGTCAATCTATTTGCCAAACTACAAATCACGAATGCAAGCAGTCTTCATCTTAACAAGACGCGGACATAACAGCCGCCACGCTTTGCTAATCCTCTCGAAATAATTTATCTTTATTTCCCACTAATTTAACGTCACTTTGGCACATTAGGGTTGGGACATATTGTCTATTGGTAGTGGGACGATATTCTCGATACACTGATTAAAATGTGATCGATCTAGGATGTAGGAGTAATGTAAATGATCAAAAACATAAATATCTGTGCGTAAATTGTTTTAAGGATTTTTCGTCTTAAATGAACGCGTATTGAAAATTGGGAATACTATAAAAAAATACATAAGTTTTGTTATTAAAAACTTGCAATTGATAATATTAATTGACCGAAAAGCATCTTATCAGTATCAGAGAAGGCTTTTGACCAGTAGTGCAACACTTACTTACCCTGTATAAAAACAAAGTTGTCCAATTTCTCATCCTAAACCCATTGGGATTTGGACGCATCCAAGTAACATTTTTAGCGAATCGTCACATTACAGAAAAACGATTCAAAGAATGATAATCACCTGATACAATATCTAATTGTTTTATCAAAAAAACAAATCACATTACACAAAAATACCACTATTTCACGGTAATTCGCCACTATGCGTGTTATGTTTAATGTGAGGGGCAGCATTCAAACACGGTGGTCGGGCTATGACTAGTTTAATTAGCTTCGTACACTATTCACATACATTATCTTAGGACTACCTTCACATGCGTTATTATTTAATTTCTTGATGAAATGATTTACACATACCTACAACCCCTTTCTTTATTAAATTTACAACAGTTATGCCTACAACCCCTTTTTTTATTAAATTTAAAACAGTTTTACATTTTATACAATACTATGGATGGTTATGAAAACCAAATGTTAATTTATTCTTAGGAAAACAATAATTTGGAATATTGAAATAAAAATTTTTAAGAGTGATTAGTTTCAACTACAGTATTACAACATTTTGAATAATTAAAAAAAATAATAATTACATATTTTGACTAATAACAAGATTATGTCAACAATAATAATTTATCATAACACACAATCATTAATAATCACAATACACAATCATAATAATCATCATCTTTTCTTCATATCGAATCATAATTAAATTAAATTTACTAATTTATTACATCTTATTGACATACATAATATAATTTATTAGAGTAACATAAATATTAACATTTAACATAATTTTTCAATTTAATCTAATAGTGTTTGCCATTCCTTAAACAATCATTTTACATGCTCTGAACAAATATTAATATACTCGTAATTGATTTATGTCTTACTTTATAACATAACGATAATACATTTATTTTATTTTATTATTATACAAACGAACATACATGCACAAAAGTCCAAACCCGGATCTACTTGATTACCTTGTTGATCATACAAAAGACTGTTCTGTGATACAAGTTAATTTCGCCGTGCGGGAATCAAACCCGTAACACGCAGCGCAGCAGTCCTATCACTCAGCTACTGCGCCAAACGTGCCGACGTACATATTGGTATGTGTCTAATCAGCGCCTTGTGGTTTGTTTGAGATGGATTGTCCCCAGCGATCAGGTGGTCTCACTATCCTGCCAGAACGAGTTTTATAATAATTAGTGGTGCCGTTATCTATGTGTGTTGTTGTCGGAACACTGGAGCCGTCGCGTGACTCATCTACCGGCATTACATTATTTTGTGACTCGTCTAAACGTATGTCGTCGTATGTATTTCTACAGTAAATATCGTTTGGTTGTTCGCAATTTTTTCTTTCTGAGTCTATAATAATATGTTTTCTATTTCTTCTTAATATTTGTCCTGAATTCATTTCGATTAAATACGATCTGTTAGGTAACAAACGATGAATAATTCCAGAAGTCCAACGATCATTTAGTTTTATTTTGACTTTTTGATTTATACTTAACGGTTTTAACTTTTTTGATCCTTTATCAAAGTACTTTTTCTGCTGTGTTTGACGATTCTCTAATTTGTTTGAAACGTTTTTCTGCAATTTTGGTTGAAGAAAATGTGGTGAACACGGAATTATACTTCGTAATTTTCTGTTGTATAACAGCTCGGCCGGTGAACTTAACTCATTACTTATTGGCGTATTCAAATATTCTAACAATCCTAAACTGAATTCAGTTTTTTGAAAGTTGGTCTTTTTCATCATGTTTTTTACTGTTTGGACCGCTCTTTCTACCTGACCATTTGATTGTGGGTACCTAGGAGAAGATGTCACGTGATTAAAACTCCAGTTCATTGAAAACTCCCTAAACAAATTAGAGGAAAATTCCGGGCCATTGTCAGACATTAGTATTTGAGGTATACCGTAACACCTAAATATATTTTTCAATTGTTTGATTAATAGTAGTAGGTATGTGTAAATCATTTCATCAAGAAATTAAATAATAACGCATGTGAAGGTAGTCCTAAGATAATGTATGTGAATAGTGTACGAAGCTAATTAAACTAGTCATAGCCCGACCACCGTGTTTGAATGCTGCCCCTCACATTAAACATAACATGGCGCAGTCGGTACCTAAATAAGTTAGTGAACCGATATTAAAACTTTAAAGACTACATACTTACTTAAATAAATGACGAGTAGTAGTGATTCCGAAACATATCAAGAAGCAGAAGTACCAATATCAACAAAGCGAACAATGGAGTCCATTTTGCAACCGCCGCAACCGTTCGTTTTTGAAAACGATATAACAAACGTTACTTCAGGCAACCTAAGTAAGGAATGGGAAAAGTGGAAAAAGGCGTTCAAGATATATTATGAAGCTTGTGAACTGCATCGGAAAGAGAATATAGTGCAAATCAACATCCTATTACACATACCTACAATGCGCGCGCCGTAAGCGACGATACATTAATTATTTCAATGCTCAACAGTACCGTTTCGCTTGACGCTCCTACTTTCCAAAATTCTCCTCGCAGAGCAAACTATACGTCTTTAAGATTACTTCTCCAGTGGGTTTGATTCTCTCTATCGTGCAACACTGTGCAAACTTTTACCTCTTTTTTAATAAAAAAAAAATAGCTGTCAAATATTTTCGCGCGTGTTTTCAAATTTAGAAGTTGTTGATCTCATTCTTGAGTTACGGAAAGTGAATTAGAATTGGTAATTTTGTTTGTTGAGTTACTTTTAATTTCGTGTTTGTCCTGGGAAGTGTGCTTATATTAAATTTTAAGCATAAAAGTTCTTGAGGGTCAAAGGGCTTTAAAGGCCTCATCACAAGTTAAAAGGTACGAAATGATTACAGAAAATGTATTCAACTTTTGAACTTAAAATGAATTCAAAACATTTGGTGCATGTTTGTAGCATCCGTGATTATGTTAAGTCATAGAGAATGTAATGACGAAGCATTTTTTTTTACTCTGTATAATCTATTCAAACGAAATTTTCACTATGTTGTTCATATTTTTCCCATAACATCTTACGTTTGTAAATTCCGTAACTAAAAGAATGAGACCAAAGTGTACTTTTAAAATTGATTGTGTCTAGTCACTAAAAAAACATATCAATGTGCATCAACCTTTTCGGAATTTAAAATATATGTAGTGGAACATAACAAAAATGGCGCGAATTTCGGAGGCAATTCGAAATATTTGGAACATGGCCTGGCTGTTGGCAACTAAAGTATTTTTGGTGAATATTATTTTTATTACTTTTTCTACAAAATATTTTACGCTTTTGGTAGTTTGTCAGCTGCCTTGATATTTACGTGGAATTCGTATGCAAATTCTATTTTTAAATGTTTGGAATGCAGTTGTTTTATTCCATTCAAATTAATAAAAAAATAATTTCAATTATATCAAGGTTTCTTTTTGTAAATTCGTTTAAAATTAATTCATCTCGAATACGGACATAAGTTTTTTCTTTCTTCGCTACGTAATTACGTAACTTAAAAGCAATCGCTTTCGTTTAGAAACGCGAATAAAAGAAGCCTTGACAGATGTCATCTAAATGGACGCATGTTTATTGTATACCTATTATATTTTATTAGACAACCAACTGTATGTGAAACTATTTTTAACAAACATTTTCATTTAATATTTTTCCCTGTTCGGTATTAGTGTTCCCTGTACCTACCTGAATGATTACTGAAAACAATACTAAATATACCTATAATTAGTGATGTCATCATTATTTTCCTCTACTTGTTTATATAAAATGCTCATACCTACTTATATACCTATTAATATACAGGCTAGTTAAATGCTATATTTTATAAACTGGATAAAATACTAGAAAATTGTTTTATGTAACGTATAAAATGTATGGCTTGGAATTGTTTTCCTACTGTTATTGTTAGACAAAATCTTGTTCACATTTTGTGAACGAATGACAGTTGAAAACCATGTTTGCCTGTTATTATCAGGCTTCGTCAAGGAGGAGGCGGGCCGCGTGAGGCAGAGGACAGCGTCCTCCCTCCACCCCAGCCGCAGTGGTAGACGCCCACGGCGTAGGCGCGGGCATGCGGGCAGCGAGTAATGGGCGACTCGCTGTCCGACCATGGACCATGCCCGGGTCGACGGCGCGTTGTGTTCCACGCGCGCCTCAAAGAGTGTCAGCATAGTGACGGGGCCTGTAGAGGGCCAAAGCCTGCCAGAGTCGCGGGACTAACGGATTACCGTGACCCCGGTACGTAAAGGGCTATTGAAGGACACCGTGGATTTTAGTCAGTACAAGTCTGACATTCCCTCCCGCCCTGCCCTGGGTGGGAGGACTCATTTGATGATTTTACCACGAATAAAAAAAAACAGGGTTCGTCGTTTACAGTATTTTTTCTATGACTTTTTACCGTAACATCAACTGGTCGACCGAGCTATGCTCGCATTTAAATAAAGGAAATTCTTAAAAAAAAAATAAACACTGAAAATTACACTACCATAAAATCCAAGTTCATCGTGCTCTGGTGGCGCTGCTGCTGCGATTGCTGAGTACCTCAAGCGGCGTAAATATAGCAACCTTAGTGGTTACTATATTTTTGAGCCGTTTGGGGTTGAAACTATAGGGCCACGGGGATCCGAGTGCTCACAGCCTCTACAAGACGTTTCTAAAATACTAAGAGGCTAAGTATTGCCATACAAAGAGGCAATGCCGCCAGTCTCTTGGGCACAATACCAGCTCACAGCGTTGAGGATGAATTTTTCGATGCTACATAAAATTAAATTACCGAGATTTGAATCCGTGGTCATAAGTATGGAATATAATGCATTTTTTACTCCTGTAGAACCGCTGCAGAGTGGTATATCAATACGTACATACATTTTCTTTAATGAGTCCTTATAAAAGATGTTTACTCAACTCCAATGTCAAGACAGGACATTCCATAAATACCCACCAAGATCACACAATATCGAACTCCAGTTCACCTCGACTCCACCTTGAAGATCTCAAGATAGATGCAGATAGAGGTAACCTTTATACGCCAACTTTTTCCCTGTCGATTAACTTAATGGTCCACGGTCTGAAGCTTCTTTATTAAAAGGCGAGATATAATAACCTAGTTACCTCTGCCATAATCACCCACGCATCACTAAAATATTTAAGTTAAATTGCCTTTTTCAGTACACTTTTTCTTTTTTAACCTATATGTTTCTGTGTACTTTTATTGTGAAAAAAACAAGAAAACTAACTTTTTTTTTGTAACCTGTGTAACCCTTGAGGAACTATGTACTCCTGTGTCGGGAGTGTGACATTTAAACTTACATACACAAGTAGACAAGCCCGGAACAAGTACTTGTAGTTCATAATGTTCTGTGCGGGAATCGAGTTGGCGATACGCAGTGCAACAGTCAAAGGTTCAGCTACTTCGCCTACCATGTCAAAAATACATGTTTTTTTTTACAATATCATTTTCAATTAATATTTTTTTGGTTTGTTCATCTTAAACAAACTTTTACTCATTCGTGTCTCATACTGCATAATAACATTATTGAGAAAGAAATTCCATGTTTGTTTGTCTGATCGCGGGACTCACGAATTACCGTGACCCCGGAACGTAAAGGGCTATTGAAGGACACCGTGGATTTTAGTCAGTACAAGTCTGACAGTCCCTCCCGTTCTGCCCTGGGTGGGAGGACTCATTTGATGATTTTACCACGATAAAAAAAAATGTTTGTTTGTCTATCAGCCCGTCGTGTCAACCTTTTGAAACCTAACCTATGAGAATTAGAATATAGGATGTCTTGTATCTAAGGAGCACATACCCTTTAAATAATTACAGAACTCCAAACGGGTAAAACTACAGACAAGAACATGTATTGTCTTTTATACAAAAACTTGTCGCAATTGCTTACATAAAGAAGAGTACTCATCTACCTTATCCATGTAAAAATCGACCAACAATAAACCATTGTTCGGATGGTTCTCCCTACGTACAATCAGAACGCGGAAAACGCTTCCATTATTATGTTTTATTAAAATAATAATATTATTTACCAGTTATTTACTGGGTCTAGCAACTCGCTGCAGCCACTAGCGCCAGCAACTAGCTCCAGTAACTACGACAAGTAGCTCGCTCCAGTAACTGGCACCAGTAACTCGTTCCAGCCTCTAGCGTCAGTGACTCGCTCCTTTTTCTGGGACCAGTAACTCGCTCCTTTTTCTGGGACCAGTAACTCGCTCAACCCAATAGCGCCAGCAACTCGCTCCAGCCACAGGCGCCTGCAACTCGTTCCGGGCACTGGTGCCAGCAACTCGCTCCAGTTACTGGCGCCATTATCTCGTCCTAGCCTCTGGCAGCAGTCACTTCTGGCTCCAGTAACTGGCGCCTGTCTCTCGCTCCAGTAACTGGCGTTTGTCTCTCGCTCCAGTAACAGGCGCCAGTCACTCGCTCCAGTAACTGGCGCCAGTCACTCGCCACAGTAACTGGCGCCAGTCACTCGCCACAGTAACTGGCGCCAGTCACTCGCTTCAGTAACTTGCGCCAGCAACTCGCCTTTATTACTAGCGTACGTACCAGCCACTAGCGTGAGTTACTAATAAGATATGAATACTAAGGTCCCTTTCTTTGGAGCCCTATCTGTCATATCATAATTTATTTTTTTATTATTGAAATCACGGAAATATAATACTCGACGAATTTAGTCCACTGTAAATAATTAATAAGATCAAGAATAAAGAACTGCTATTCAGTAGTAACAATTTGACAGGAAACACGTCTTTATGTTGAAGCAGTAAGGCAGTTTTTCGCAGTGCAATTGTTACTACTGGTGTTATGTTGATTGTACTTCATTATTAATTTTGTTTAGGTATTCGCTCTTCTCTTTCTGAGCGATCGCTGACAATCTGTCTTTGTTTAATTGGATTAGGAAGATGACTTCGTTAGGGGATTTCCTTTAAATTATTGTTTTCATAATAATGTTTCGAAAGTATACTGTCATTGAAATCATTATACCCTTATCAAAATCGAGGTATATGGTTCGATTTGTTGACATTTCAGGGCACTTCAAATTCGCACATGGTTCTTTTTTTTACTTGACATGTTGTAATAAAAGAAAAAAACCTTTCTTGTCTTCAATTGAACATAATATAATAATACCTGCGCTGATGTAGGTATTCTGTTTTTGAAACCTCATTAAGTTCGCTAGGATAGTTCGTTCGTTTTATTTCAAGTTATTTTTTTTCTTAAAAATACACAAATAAAAAATGAAATAATAAACATAGATTTTTCTTATGTTGTTCTATATGTATACATAGTTCGATAATTGAGTCTATGCAATTATATAATTTTCAAACTTTTCAATCTTAAAGATCTTGTCAGATCTTACTTTAGCAGTGTAATAAACGGTATTATTGCTACTGTAATAATGAAGAACTAGCAATTACTACAAAGAAAATAAAACTAATAACTTACGCAATATTATAACGAGTTTCTTTGTAATATATTCACTTAGTAACTCTCTAAATCTGAACAAAATAATTATAGTCTTCATTAAAAGAGTATGATAAACGATTTTAGTGAACACTGTTATTATATCTTCATTTTAGTAAATGAAGACTCTTCAAATATGGCTAGGTGTTCATTATAATCTAGGTTTATTCTGCAGAAGTGAAAATATTATACCACAGCATAAAACATGTAATTTTTTTAAATGTTTTTTTTTTAAGAAACGAACTCTTTTATCGTGGGTACGTTTACAAACATTTGATTTTGAACCATAAATTAACAGCCAGACCCGAAACAATTTTCCTTCAGGTCATACAAATATTTGTTACGTACAACAATAAAACCTACGATTTGCAGCGTAGCAGTTGAACTCTCAACCACTGTGGCAAACGGCTAAGTGTCGTCAACTACTGACATTAAAAAAAAAGTCAAATACAAGAAAAAAAAAATATACCTACATGTCGAATTAAGAACCTCCTCCTTTTTTTGTCGGTTAAAAAGGTAATCTATCTGTCTACTGCACGAATTTTATTGTAAATTTTGTACAAGGAGGAAATTGGTTCGACGGCGCGTTGTGTTCCACGCGCGCCTCAAGGAGTGTCAGCATAGTGACGGGGCCTGTAGAGGGCCAAAGCCTGCCGGGGTCGCGGGACTAACGAATTACCGTGACCGCGGTACGTAAAGGGCTATTGAAGGACACCGTGGATTTTAGTCAATACAAGTCTGACAATCCCTTCCGCCCTGCCCTGGGTGGGAGGACTCATTTGATGATTTTACCACGAAAAAAAAGGAGGAAATAGTTGAAATGTCGAAGTAGCACATTGTCCTTTATATCTGTGCTACGCAGCCTCCGAGCTAAGATACTATTGTGTTATTGTTCTATCATCGTGAAAGTGAAATTCCACTCGCTTTTGTGATGCTGTGGTGCAAGGGAGAGGAGTATAGCGTGTTGAATTATATAAAATTGAGGTGTGTATTTTGGAAAATGTTCTAAGGAAATCGGTTTTTGAAACTTCTGAAAGGGAGCTTAGTGTTCTAAAATCGGAAAAACTTATGCCCAGTTGTGGATTACATACTACAGTACAATAATTAAGAGATAATAAATTCATGGAAATATGTCACTGAGATCACACATTTGAGACGTTTCTTTTTTGGAACCCTATTATTTATTTACTTTTATTAGTACAAGAAGACAGTGGGTGGCGAGATGGAATAAAACATTTTCTTGAGATTATAATTATGTGGATAAAACAAAAGCTTGTTTGTAACGAAACTTCGGTCATCATTGTCATGTTTTAGTTGAATAAAATGACGATCAACATTTATCTTCTGTTTCTGCAGTTACATATTTAGGCGCTCTAGACTCAATATCGCAATTTTCTTATCCCTTGGACCACAAAACAAGAGGACACGACCTGTGAACTAGCGCATATTATTTAATATTTTTATGTTTATGGAAAATTTAACGTTACCTCGCGGGTTTTGTAAGCTTTACTTTATTTTTAAACATTTTATTGACTTGTGTTTTGTATTACAAAACAGCTACACGTTTTAATATTGAAGAAGCATGTTATATCTCTTTTAATCCCGAATATCTTTTTGAAAAGACTTTACTAGCTTTCGCATTTGCATTCGTTTTGACAGATCTCTTCTTTTGACAGTTCAATTACGCTATAGAGACCTACCTACCCTACCCTAGACTATATTATCGCTCGGATGACAGAGTCGCTAGTGGAGAATTCAGTGTTGGCATTAATGACGTTTTAAAATTGGCGAATACAGTTCCAATTTTGTCCGTTGGAACAGTTAATTTGGCGGCACTAAATATAGTTCTTTTTATTTACTTGCTTACATTATTTGACACGATTGGCCCAATGGCTGATCATATGACAATTGCGCAGGGTGTCGCGTCGATTCCCACTTGGACCAAATTTTTTTGGAGGAGAAATACCTAGTGTGGAGCAATATTTTGAAAAAAAAAAAACAGAAGACGCAATTGTTCCACAATGGAAAAAAAACAACATGGCCGCTTAACTTCCTAAAAGATCTCGCGCCAAAACCATGTAACGCTGTATAAAGAAAGCGTCTATCCTGTGTTGTGTTTACATAACAGTTATTTCACGTCGGTTATACATTGACCTTAAAATTATAAGCCATAACTAAAGTATTCTTTGTTAGAAATTATGTTCTAGTCGTTCAAAGTACATGATTATCATATTTTTATGGAGTCCCAGTAGATAATATGACGAATTTATTAAAACTAGTGTTGGTGGGTGGAAAACGAGTTATTTAATCCTCGACATACCTTTTGCAGACTGTTTTTTTTTTTCAACTCTTTTCTAGTGTATTGACGTTTTAATATTTCAACTCTCTTTGATAATGTCTACCTTCTTGTCTGTTATATTTATGGTCAATTGATCTATTCGGTATCTGCCGACTTTCGTTGCCGATCTTCGTTGCTTTCATACATTTAATTATTGTTTTACCGACTTTTACAACTATGTTAACTAAGGGGTCGCGGGACCAAGAGATTACCGTGACCCTAGTACGTAAAGGGCTAGTGAAGGACACCGTGGATTTTAGTCAGTACAAGTCTGACAGTCCCTCCCGCCCTGCCCTGGGTGGGAGGACTCATTTGATGATTTTACCACGATAAAAAAAAAAACCGGAGGCACAAAATTTCCGAATTTTACCGTACAGCGTACTTGAAATATTGTGACGTTAATTTTATGCAAAATGTAAAAGCGGCTCCGATGTACGGACGTGAAACTATTTTTTTCTATCAAATTAACGTAAAAGTCTCCGTTTACGTCACAAAAACTTTAAAACTCGTGATAAGGCCTATGGGCGCGTCCAATCATACACAATTAACCAATTTCTGTTATTCAGCTTCTTTTTCTCACTAAAATACGCGACCGACCGTACGCGACCGACTTTACGCCACGGACTTTACGCGACCGACTTTACGCAACCGACATCAGCGTAAAAGGAAGCCTTAAAGTTCAGTTTAACAAACCGTGAACCTAAGTAAAGTGACTATTAAAGTGACATGCTCTAGTTTAATACAAGGTTGTCCTGCGGTTGCGGTCGCCATTGTCCATCACCACTTGATACCCAGCTATTATTCTACGCTAGCGAGAAATATGTGTCATTACCGTATCGCTAACCCGTTAGGGGCGCGGCAGAGATTTAAGTACAAGTTGTGCTGAGCGAACGGTTGTTAGCGGTTTTATCGTAACAAACATAGGTACCTACACAATGTGTTGTATAATTAGTTCGAATTATAAAGTGAAAATGTCACATTCTTATTTTCCTTTATTGTTTGTTTTTATTTATTTGACCCCAGAACGTAAAGGGCTATTGAAGGACACCGTGGATTTTAGTCAGTACGAGCCTGACAGTCCCTCCCGCTCTGCCCTGGGTGGGAGGACTCATTTGATGATTTTAATACGATAAATAAAAGCCGTAGGGAACAGATTGGCACCCTTCTAAAACTTTCACAAGAAGTTCTTTTTTGAGTATTGATATTCAGGAAAGTTTTACGTAAAGGAAGCTAACCTCTTTTCATGAAGTTCTGAAATTCAATGAATAAGGATCTCGTTATGAAAACTCCTTTGAGAGTAATTCTGTGGGTCGCGATCTATTTATACCCTGAAAAACCCAGTCGATCGAAGTATGAAGTATTTTTGGATTTTTCATAATTGAATTTTTCAATAAGATTATATGATTAGATGATTGATTTTTATAAGACATACACACATGTACACTTTCGTTTCTATTTGGTACAATATATTGATTAAAGTATAGTGCGGCCGTATTATGACGTCTTAAAACCAGGCTTGTTCCAGTGAGTGAAAGAGACAGAGCTATACAAGTCGTCTAGCGTCACCTCGTTCACTCACTGGAACAAGCCTGGTTTTAAGAAGTCATAATACAGCCCCTGGTCTGTTGAAAAAACACGGGCAACAGACAATCATGAAATAGAGTTTATCTATAATATGTATGTATTTAGAAATATATAAGTATGTTTATCAGTTGTCTAGTACCCGTAACACAAGCTCTGCTTAGCTTGGGACTAGATGGCGTTGTGTGATAGTTGTGAAATATTTATTTATTTATTAATCTTTTTTTGAGTAAGCTCACTCCGTTGTCGTTTTGTCTCTGTCATCCTGATCTACACTACAGTCAAGGGCAAGCTCATCTTATAAATGTGAATTTGCGAAATTTTGTAAGGACAGATGGATGGATGGATGTTTGTTACTCTTTTACACAAAAACAATTGAACAGATTGGGATGAAAGGGGTATGCAAATTTTTGGCATCAAATTTTTTTTTCTTTCGCCGGTAATGAAATGTTGGTCATAAGTAGACCGCAACCTAAGAACTTCGTAAAAAATAAAATCTAAACCGTAACCAACCAGAGATATAACGGATTTTATTTTGTTCTAATCGGAAGTAAATCAGTCTTGATTAGAACAAAATTAAAACCGCCATATCTCTGCTTGGTTACGATTTAGAAACTTAATTTTTGAAGTGAAAACTTGCGTCAGGACACGTGACCTGATCGAAAATTCGTAAGACGGCACAGGGCGCTTGCGCGAATGTTCGTGTGTGTTTATTACTATTGAAGTTTTCACTTCTGCCAGCACTCCCAGAGTGCAAGCCGTCGTTTTTTCTCTATGGACTTTTTAGGTAGTAGTCTAATTGTGCCCAAAATTTAATCACTGGCGAAAAGAAAAAAAAAAATGATGCCAAGGTCCATATTAAAAGTTGCATGGGCCTTTGGTACCCAGGTATTACGTATCCCGATATGACGTTCCTGTGCGACAATTTATTTCCGAACCTTGCCCGCCAATCGCCGTAGACATAACCCAGTTATAAAAACTGGTGCCTAAGTATCATTTGCACATTTCATTCAAACGTGTGAGTACCAAACAATAAGACAGTTTGTTATTAACCTAGCCATTGTTATACTCGTAACTGTTACAAAATATCGCACTCTGCCATTATACGAACATGAGTTATGCAATCTCTTTCATGTCCTGTTAGCCTAGTAGTTTTGATATGGCTAGATTAACTTTTAGGATTTTTTTTAAACGTGTGTCTTCATTAACTGCTTAGCTTTTTTTATTCTACCTATTATTTTGGTTTCGTAGTGCATCAAGGATATTTTTAGAAACAAAAAAATCTCATCTTTAAATACTTCTGGCTTGCTTTAATCGCAGTTTTTTTCAGTCAGATCTAGATTTCAGACAGTTGAACTGTCCCTAAACACAGAAATCCAGGATATAATGTTTTCAGCGTGCCTTAAATACTTTTAGGCTTTTAGCTATCACGAATTGCAATTAGCTATCACGAATTTCCCACATTTTTATTCACTACACATTTCTGCAAAGAAGTTTTTTATCGTGGTAAAATTATCAAACGTGTCCACCCACCCAGGGCAGGGCGGGAGGGACTGTCAGACTCGTACTGACTAAAATCCACGGTGTCCTACAATAGCCCTTTGCGTTCCGGGGTCACGGTAATTCGATAGTTCCGCGGCCCCGTCATGCTTTGGCCCTCTAAAGGGGGGCCCCGTCATTATGCTTACACTCTTTGAGGCGCGCGTGGAACACAACGCGCCGTCGACCTGGGCATATTCCTTGGTCGTACAGCGAGTCGCTCATTACTCGCCGCCCGCATGCCCGCTTGATCTGGAGCTGGGTGTAAAAACTACATCTTTTTCTCGTTATTATGTATTACTTAGCTATTCTATTGCTATTCTCTCTGTTTTCAACGATATCGATCTTCTATGAAATAACTGTACTGTATGCATCACCGAAGAGATTGCAGACTAATTATCTATGATATAAAAATAAAATGAGTCACTGGTTTTATCGTTCAGATTGGTTAAACTACCACGTATGGAGCTGATTCATTACCTCTGTTTAGTTATGATTGCCTAGTACATATGGTTCGTGCAACTTACAATAATACCATGAAATAAACATTTAAAAAAAAAACGACGGGTTGTACTCTGGGAGTGCCGGCAGAAGTGAAAAATTTAATAGTAATAAACACACACGAACATTCGCGCAAGCGCCCTGCGCCGTCTTACGAATTTTCGATCAGGTCACGTGTCCTGACGCGAGTTTAACATTTTTTACCCATTCCAAAAAAACGTGCACAACGCCGCTAAAGAAGTATTCACTTCAAAAAGCAAGATCTCTCAATTAATATAGTTTAGAACACGTTTGTATTAAACTTTTGGTATTAAGTATACCAGTGTTTTTATGAAATCTTTTTCATTAATTTGGAACTACTCAACAATACACATACAGGTAAAAACAATTGAAAATAACTCCAATATTCACAAAAGATTCACAATTAATTCTTCGAAGCATCATGAACACAAACCTAATAATACTTTACTTGCAGCTTACCGAGTAACTAAACAAAAAAGTTACTGATTTAAAAAAAATCTTAACAAAGACGATGTAAAATTAGTGCTAACTATTTACTTATCTAACCGGTTAGTAATAAATTGACACAAAAGCTCGAAGACAGCTAATGACTTCACGGTAAACATAATATTAATTCGACTTCCCGCTGTTATCTGTCTATAGTCCAACTTTACCACTAAATACAACATGACTAATGCCTATTATTGTTACATATTTATTTTACAATTAGTTCGACACAAGTCTTTGCTGCGAATAAACGTACTAACTTAATAAATTGTGAATTATATTTTGACACCAGAAAACTAAACAACATCGAAACGAAAGCGTTCTAATTTCAAACCAGTGTCAATTTTATTTTAAAAAAATATTCTATCAACAGATAAAAAAAAAAGAAACGTCGGTATTTATTAGACCAAGGAAAATTACCATAGTGCCAATGTGGAATATTATTTAAGTGACTTTTTAAAATAAATAGTGTAGTGCAATGCTAAGTTAGTGAAAAAGTGCCAAAAAAAAGTGCTTAAGTTACCAGTGGTTATGAGTCAAGCATGGAAAAAAAAATTCAGTTGGTTCACAGACGGAAAACTAGCAAGACTATGGGTTTGTTCAGATTATAATATACTAGCTGTACCCTGCCACGCTTCGCTGTGGCACATTGCGATTGAATGGTTGAGAAGATATGTGACTGATGCAAAAAATAGATAAAAACAATCCTTTCAAATAGATAAAAACAAGTTTTTGAAGAGTACACAAACCAACATAACATTTTATATATATAGATTTATTTTACATTTTGCAGCGGTTTACCTTACCATCTAGTATTTCAACTGAGTCACCAAATTAATATTTATATATATAATTATACTTACCAATCAAATACTCCACCAACACGGTTTAAACAAGTAAGAAAGTATAGAAAGAAAACGCTACGCTGAACTTTCTTCTTATTTTAGGGCCTTGTCATCAGTCAGGCGGTCGTGAGGATATGTGCTCGCGCATTCTAGATCCCGCTTGATCTTGCGGCTAGATCCAATAGTTCATTCAACCAATATAAAAAAAACCCTTGGAGTTTCTTGCCGGTTCTTATCCATGGAAATGACCAACCCGAATCGAGCAACTATTCGTCGACTTTTTTTATGTGCCCTCATGGGCCTATGTGAAATAAAAAATTAATTTTGATAAACGAAAAAGAGTAGAAAGGAAAGTAATTCTGTATTTCTCGAACTAAGTTGAACATTTGAAACTGCAGCGCCACGAGAATTTTTCGCCTGTACTCTTTAAATTGTCCCCAAACAATACCTTCTCTTATAAAGTTGTGACATAATAAAACAACATTGTACCACATAACAAGTATCTGTAACAAATTGATACAGAAAGGAAGCTGCGTCTGTTATCTGTATCGTTGTCCGCTCCTAATTATCATGTTTTATGGGTCAAAAATATGGCGGAATTTCGCACTAAGGCGTTCATTTATGATAAATGTTGATGGATTTTATAATACAACAGAAACTACGCCTGAATCCTTTGATGTTTGCTTAGACAGTGTTTCTAACCAAATGATGCATGCGCATGCGTTCAATAATTTTATACTTGATTTTCCGTACATCTTTTTCCTATAAGACATTACATATTAAATACCATTGTTCTGTAATTTTAATTATCCTGTTTGTACTTACTTGAACAATATTGAAATCCGTATGATGACGGCTTCAATTAAATAGACGATTTTGTCTAAATCGCTTAGGTTTAAAATAAGGTCTAGAGACGTAAAATCCATCTCAAAGTTGGAAAAATCATCCTCCTGCTTATATTTTCCAGAACTACTTGCACAGACCCCTACAAAACTAATACTACTGAAAATAATAGTTCTCTCTTTTTTCGCCAGGCGGAGCTAGTGGCGGCAGTGAGACGGCGGGGGCGAGGTGATGGCAGTGATGATGACGAGGACCTGGGTCTACCGCAGAGCCCACCAGCGTCACCACCTACCGACAAGGTTGAAAAGGTAAGCTTAGACATATTTTTCAGTACTCCATATTTTGAGAACAACGCCATCTAACTGTGTTAATGTAAACTATTTGAAATGTTTGACTAATCGGTTGCATTTAATAATACTTTAAGTAACCGACATTATGAAAATTAACTGCTTTTATCAAAAAAATTATAATAAATACCACGTAAATAAATAAAAATTGGTGCTGAATCAGCAAACAACTGCTGACATCTGGTGCGGTTAATGTGTACTACGTAACATCTCTCCGCAAATGTTATAGTTTAGGAAGTACACGATAGATGTCGCTACAGTGCTCAAATGTTTTAGCATTTGAATGATTATTATGTTTGGTAAACTAAAAATAATGATCCAATATATACTCCGGTTTTTTTTTCATGTGTGTAAATAAGAAAAATGACTGTTGTCTTAGTAGTCTGTGTTATTGTTGGAAATTATATAAATACAAATGTTAAGGCTCTTCCATTCAACGATTTGTAGTCAAAACAATAAAAATAAAAATTATAATAAATATGCGACTAATCTCCGAAGGCCGCTTCTATTATAAAACCAAGGTATACCTAATAGGATTACGATACGAACATTTGCATAATCACCTCTTACGTAAACTGTGCGATTATTGAATAAAAATAAATGAATTAAAGATATTAGAGCGTTAAATTAATATAAGAAGTAGGTATTTTTATAAGGAATTTACATAATGTGCATTGTAATAGGTTTAACTATGTCCTACTTAAATGTGTGCGATGACAGCGCCATCTATTACCCACATGATCAGGGGCCATACAATCTTCCAATTGGCTATTTGACTGAAAAATTATAATTAGTCCGTCACTTAGATTATCAAAAAATATTCGCCCGTATTATTTCTTTTGTTTCGTAAACCAAAATTGATGGAGTGGAGATACGATGCTTTCAGGCAATACGTCACAATTTAGTACAATTTCTATTGAATTCTGACGTCACGAGCCCCCACTCTCGAGTTTTGATGCGTTGTATTTTGATGAATATTCATTGATTTTACAAAAGCAAAAATACGTGTCCGTAATTTTTTTCAACTCTAAATGACGGACTAATTATATTTGTATTTTATAGCTACTGTCAAATAGTCAATTGTTGCCAACTAGATACTTTGATAAACATTTACGGCTTGTTTTTCATTAAAAATCAAAAACTCAAATAGTATTTGAAAAGGTTGTGGGGCATATTAAACTTGACGCGTACTTCACTCAGCATTTGTCCCCAATTAGTTCACAACTCTGTCACATGGCGCGCTGCGATCGATTTGATTGTCCCTATCACGCTTCGCACATAGTGTATAGTCAGCCTATAGTGTTCCCACTGTTGGGACACAGGACTCCTCTACGTGAGAGGGAGTAAGCTGTCATTTAACCACGTAGGCCCAATGCGGGTTGACAGATGTTACAATCATGTCTTCGCGGGCGAATTTTCGGTACTAGGACATGCCGGTTTCCTCACAATGTTTTCCTTCGCCGTTTTAAAATAAATAAACAAATATTCCACAACTATCACACAACGCCATCTAGTCCCAAGCTAAGCAGAGCTTGTGTTATGGGTACTAGACAACTGATAAACATACTTATATATTTCTAAATACATACATATTATAGATACTCGTAAATTACACCCAGACACAGAACAAATGATCGCCCTCATCACACAAACATTTGTCCTGGGTGGGAATTGAACCCACGACCTCCGGCATAGCAGTCAGGGTCACCAACCACTAGACCAACAGGCCTGTCAAAAAAGCTTTTTACTTGTACTTCGAATAGGTGGATATTTGTACTTGCCTTCTATTGAGAGATATTATCTTTCTGGTTCACTTTACTGAATGTAGTATCGGAAAGTCCTCGAAAGTATTGTTTAATCTTCTAATACCAATTATTGTTTTATAACAAGATAAGATACTTAAGTATAACAAAGATAGTGGTACTTTTGTATTATGGTAATGAGTTTCTGGCGCTTATCTGGGTCCCAAGTTTAGCTTCAGAACAAAGACTCGACTCACAAAACATTTAACTAATTTAGGGTTATGATCCGTTTCCTCTCCACCCAGGGTGGGAGAGGGTTTTTTATATTAGCCTGCACTGTCCCACTGCTGAGAAAAGGCCTCCCCCAATTCCTTCCAGGAACTCTTTTCCTGGGCCACTTCGAACCAGCCCTCGTGGTATGCGTCTAGGTCGTCTCTCCACCTTTTTCTAGGTCGGCCTCGGCGGCGCCTTACATCTCCTGGCACCCATTGTGTAGAGATCTTTGCCCAGCGGTCCTCTTGCATGCGACAGACGTGACCCGCCCAATTCCATTTCAGACTAGCAGCTCTTCTGCCAACATCTACTATGCCAGTTTTGGAACGCAGCGTGGTGTTTCGCACCCTGTCTTCTCTTTTCACACCTAGAATGCTGCGTTCCATTGCCCGTTGGCAAACTCGGATCTCTCAAACTCGGAAGGATGATTTTACACCAAATAATACCTGGTCAAAGTTTTTGAGAGTAGAATTATCTCTCATGGTCTTTTTCACTATAGTTTGTTTGTCTCGTCTTTCTTTTCGATTTGTGTGACTCCCCCGCATATAATAATTCTCCTAAATCTGCCAATTATACAAATAAATATAAAAGTACTTTTGAAAGTTTCCTAATAACTGATAAGTTAGACTGCAGTCTTTTGCATTATAATATTGTTAAGCTGTTACCAGGGGCTTCGGCCGTGTAACTCGGCAATTATCCCACGAGAACGAAATACCGTGATAATCCGTAACTTATGTATTATTTCGGACTAAACTATCTCTGAGGCAACTTTATCAACATCCGTTCAGCCGTTCGCGTTTGAGTAACAAAATTCCAACTATTAATTCTTTTGCATTTATTTACGTAGAGTTAGATTTATAGATATATATTGGATAAAGTTAAATGAAACTAATTGTGAACTACCTAATTTCTGGCTTCGGTGATTGTGAGCGCAAGCGTTTCTATCGAGTCTTAGGTCTTAGGTTCAATTTCCAGTTTAGAACAAGTTATATTGAATTTTCATTGCGTTTTCTTTAAAAACTCCTATTCTGCTTACCCTTAAAAGAAGCCTCCGCTCCGTGAACATAACTAATAACACATTTCACGCATAAATCATGTGCGATATAATGTTATAAATCAGTGCAGTTGATTGAGCGTTGCAGAATGGACGCCGGAGCAGGCGCAACGGTGAAAGTGGTGTCGAGGTCGGCATTGTAAACGTTACATGAGCCTCAAGTTGGTGTAATGATCCCCTTAGGAGTTCCGTCCCTAGGGATATTGCTAATAAACTAGCCTTGTTCCATAAGTTACAAAAGACAACTTTAGAATTTTGTAAGAAGCTACAGTCAATTGTTTTTAATTTTATGCTGAGCCACGCTAAATGAACATGCACTTAATTATCGCGGACATTTATACGAACATTTTAAGTTCATTATCGCACAAATTAACGGAATTTAATTTTAGTATGGGCCTCGCATTAGGACAGCCGATGTAAAGAGCAGTGGTGGCCTAGTGATAACAGTCCCGACCTCTGAGCTGTAGGTCGTGGTTTCGAACCGAGCCACTGCTCTCAAAAGCGTGAAGGAAAAACATCGTGGGGAAACCGGAATGTACTACAACCAAAAAACCGAAGACATGTGACTTCTTGTGGATAAGAGCCCTCGTCCTCTCACAGAGAGGAGGCCTGTGTACCAGCAGTGGGGACTTAGACTGAATATGTTTATGCTATGTTAGCACTACGGTGTTTCAAAAGAACCGTTTTAAAAACAATGGAAGAAAATCAAGTGAAGACTGAAACTCTGAAATAAATGGAATCAGTTAGACCATAAAACTAACATTCAGTTGTCACTGATTACTAATTGCCATTTTGTCAAAAACCCGCATGACTCGAAACATTGAGTGAAAAGAGAAAAGCGGTTTTCATTGAAATACGTTAAGGTGCTGATAGACTTAACATTTTATTTGTTTAAACTTCATGTATAAATAGTGGTACAACATACATAGGCGGACTTAATGCCACAATGCATTCTCTACAAGTCAACCATTGGGTTAAATAAGAAAATACTGTGGTAGGGTACAAAATGAAAAAACACAATTACATATTTATACAACATTATTTTTAGTATATGCGAAACCTGAATATAGTTTGTTCAGAATCAGTAACTGATTCCATTCCAATAATTTTTACACCATGTTATATTTTTTCTCAAAAATATTTTAATTGAAGTTTATTATCAGTTAATTACAATACAATTACCGTGCGGTTAGTTACCTATTGCCAAGCTATTATCACGAGTGTATAACACAGGAGACGCGCTTACGCGGGTGTACCGTGAAATGAGCATGTTTTTGAACGGACAACCAGGTAATATACAAACCTTGTGATTTTTTTATGATACGGTTTTAAAATATTGTACATAGATTCTTTACACAAAAATATTACACAGGTGTATCGGGTTTCGCATAAACAAAAAATAATGTTGTATAGATACTAATACATATATACAGATAAAATAAACTAAACAATATTATAGCAACTACGAAAAATAAATTTTAAAAAAGGTAACTTAATAATAATTTGTAATAGAACATCGAGCATCCGCTGAACAACGAACTGAGCCAAGTAAAGAGCTCAACATCGCTACGAACATTGTCACGATCTTTCTAGCGAACGCTCTAGTCGGTGGTCGTTAAGATATTTTTCTTCATGAAGATCATAGAATTGACAGTCGGCTCGGCAAAACGCTCGTTAGAATTCTCGCAAAACCGCTCTCGATTGTTTTTTTGTAATGCGCGTGCATTCGTGAGAACGCTCATTACAAAGTGAATGCAAGTTTATTAGCACCTTTATAGGAAGAAAAATGTATTTTACTATATCGTAACAGATGAAAGATGAGAGGAATAAAACAAAAACGTATTTTTTTGCGTTTTCCCATGGTGTGCCTGGGTACTCTTATCAAGCAAAAGATGCTAATCAATACTCCCTTTCGTAATTCTTAGCATTTAGCCTATATTGTTGGGATTCAGCTCTATGAGAGGTAGTGGTTTAGGGCTGTAATCTACCACACGAGTCTTGGATTATTTGATGTCGTAAATCCTTACGTATATTATTACGAGCTTAATTTTTTTTTTTAAATAAAACGTAGTGCAAAACATTATGATTCATAACATAACATCTCTATCGAGATTAATATGAGTACAATACAACCATAGATGGGCAGATGACCACGGGTTCCTTGGGTTTGATGTTGTAATCTGAAATTAAGACATTACTGTGCTACATCTGTTGTGTACGAAATCCTGTAATCGCCACCCACACCCACCACAGAGGTTATACTTAAGAACCTACACAAAATCCCTGAAAATTCCGTCAGATCAACTGTACGGCTGTTAATGGAATTTGACTCAGATATAATCTGAAATAACACATGAAATGTTTTCATGCCATGTAAAGGCGAAACCGCTCGTAAAAATAGTACAAAATACGCATCAAAATACTGAAGTATACTAGACTTGCCGTCTAGGCGTATCTTGTAACATCGGATAGTTTTATAGCCCCCTGTTGTATAGGTCCCGTTGTAACGGTGTTCAAGCACCATAGTCAATACTTCATTTGTTTTTAAATAACACGTGACATTTGAATGGTATTGCACTTTTGACATTGTTGTGTTAACGGTAAAGTTCAGTTTTAATTGTAGGTGAGGTGTGTCCGGTTTGGAGATGCATTTTTTGAGTTTTTGGGATTCGTGGGCCCGCCTGCGTGACTCACAGTTTGGGAAATGTTGTGTTATAACCATAATTGTTATCTAGGCATCTAGCAAAAAATTGTTAAAAATGTATGTTTATAGTTTTTCAAATTTAGATAGTATAAAACAAAGTCGCTTCGTGTGCCTACACACATCGGCTTCACAATATTAGATCATTTTTTATGTGTTCATGTTTATTGTCATTGTCAGGACAAAATTAAAAAAAAATGGTCGAAAACCCACCGGGTGTTTAAAAAAAAGAGAAAAGAGTCTTGTATATTACTTAAGTTGTACTTACTTCTTTTATTCCATTGCTTGATATTCCTACTGAAAAAAAAATAATACTAATTTCTATTATTTTCACTACATCAAGTTAAGCTACCCGTCAATCTAACACAACCTAATAGGATAAAAAAAATAAAATCAATAGTACTTTGACACGTGACGCAAGTAAGAACCCTGACCGCCACCAGTCGTATTAAATATTCAGCGTTGTATGGACTTGTATGGCTTTCACACTCCGCCATGGGGTTTGACGACTTTCATTGTGTTTCTCTTGAGGATATTTTGAGGTTAAGTAAGGTATCAAGGTAATTGTGGAATAGGAAGAGGCACAAAATGTTCTGTGCAAATCATTCAACATGCCTCAGTATCAATTAATTGCAAATGTTATTAGTCCGTCAGCTAAAGTTTAAAAATAATGGACACGTATTTTTTTCTTTTACTTAAAAATATAATCTAGGAGGTTATGCTCAGTAACAGAGACACTTTGAAAATAAAACCTTTTTTTATTTTTGTAAAACCATCAAATGAGTCCTCACACCCAGGGCGGGACGGGAAGGACTGTCAGACTTGTACTGACTAAAATCCACGGTGATCTGTCAATAGGCCTTTAAGTTCCAGGGTCACGGTTACCTGATGAGACAGACCCACAAAGAACATATTATAACAATAGCACCAGGTTTTTAAAGAATTGAGAGGCTAAAATGTAATTTATCTGTAGTAATATTTCTTGAATTTTACGATCTTAGCTAACTTTTATTATAACCTACGCAAAAATAAGCAGGCGAAGGCGCGGGCGGAAGCTAGTTGTTCATGTCAGTGTGATCTGAAAATCGCAATTCTAATTACATTATTTTTAAGGGAACTAAATTAGTCAACACACCGGGTCAATTACCCTCCAAACTTCAGAACCACCATCTCTTCACCCCATAAGGCATAGACTACACCCACGTACACATCACAGTGTCACCATGTATGTACTGCCACTCTGCCACACTTCCAATACAAAGCTCTGCTAATCTGTACGTCACCACAACGTTACCATTTAAGGCTTCCCCGTATCTACGAACGAACGCGCCAGTCTCAACGCGAAGCCACACAGAGTCGCGCGCGCGATAAAAAAAAAGAAATCAGTTTTTGTCTGTGATTTGTTTTGACGTTCCATTTTCCGCGGGAGTTTTCTTTTTTTAAATTTGGATTTTTGACAGTTGAACTGTGTTTTTTTTTTTTAATAGTGAAGTATAGTAATTGTGGTTGCATAGTGAACTTGATTTAAGTGTATCGATAAAAGTTTTTAGTGTTTTTTTATTTATTTTATATTGTAGGATCATATAACTTTAGTATTGGTGAGATTACTGAAGTGTTAAACTGTATTTCTTTACTGAAGTTCGAATAACTAATTATTTTTTGTAAGATTTGGGCTCTTAACTATCATAATTTTAGGACAAATTAATAATAATCTTTAATAGTCTTATAACAGGACAACAAAGAAAGATTTTTGGTACTCTAAAAATTAAATAACTTCCTTAACTAATGCACTAGAGAGCTAAATTATATATAATTACTACAGTTTAAGTATCAGGTCACGTAACCGACTTAAATATAACACTCTCCACGTAAGAAATTCACACACCTAAGTTAGAACATTTAAAGCGAAACTCGCACATTACAAAAGAAAACGGTTAAATTGCAAAAAGATACGCAGAAATGATGACAATCGAAAGTTAAAAGATTCATTGTGACATTTTTCTGTCAATTAAGCGTGTTAATTATTTAATCTAGGTTTATTAATATCGTAATAATTGAAATTTATTCACGGTAAAAAATGATTGTTTAAGATTTATATATCACGAAAGCAAAAAAGACAATGATCTATGTTTTTAGATTCCCTATCAGATATGAATGAAATCAACATTCATAATAATTCAAAATGCCTGTAAATTATTTAATTTAGGTAAACTAATGTTTTAATTTTGAGTTTGATGAATTTATCACCGTGTTATAATAAATACTAGAATTATATAATACTATAATAATAGAATAATCGAAGCCAAAAAAAGAAGAAAAAATATCCCCTTCGTTCGATTCCTACGTAAAACAAGTGAAAAAACAAAAGATCTTGTCATAAAAACATTTAAATGTGAGCGTGGCGCTCATTCACACATTTATAAAAAGTGGCTTTACGAAAAATTTGGTTTTGAACACGGAATCTGGACATTTTATTATCTAAGTATTTATACCAGGTGCTTTTGCATACTTTTAATTTATTTTTCACACAAAGGTCTCATCACTTTAATAACTGTTAATAGGTATTGCTTAATATTATTTTGTATATATTATATTATATTATTTTGTAGCAGTAGGAAAAACGGATACCGCAAACGGGAACGTTTGTCCGACTGGCCGTCCTACCTCTTCCCAAAGCGAAAACTCAATTTACCTAAGACCTGTTGATCCTAACGAAATAAGATTTATTATAAAAAGGTTGAAGAACAAGCGAAGTTATGGGCATGACGAGCTACCACCTATACTTATAAAAGCATGCGCTGAACAATTAACGTTGCCCCTAACTTATTTAATAAATCAGTCTCTAGATGAAGGCTCAGTCCCTGACCTGCTGAAAATATCAATAGTGAAACCGATTTACAAAAAGGGAGACAAGACTGATACTAGCAATTATCGGCCGATAGCATTGCTACCGACCTTCTCAAAAATATTGGAGACTGCTATGTCAAAACGACTTTATTCCTATTGCGAAAGATATAAAATATTCAACGATAGCCAGAATGGGTTCAGGAAAAACAGATCCACGACTTTAGCAATATTTAAGTATATCCAGGAAGCTTTAAATATAATAAATAATAAACATTATGCGGTAGGGATTTTACTGGACATGAGCAAAGCCTACGACAGAGTGTCATACAAAATTTTACTGAACAAATTATATGCAATAGGTGTTAGAGGTATAGCACACAAATGGTTCTGCTCGTACCTAGAAAATAGGGAACAATCCGTAGAGATAGAACATAGTGATCCCCACACTGGCCAAATAACACGAGTAAGATCGAATATAGCAAAAACAACAATGTCAATACCACAAGGCAGCGTTTTGGGATGCTTATTATTTTTACTATATATTAATGACCTCCCTAAAGAAATTGACGCTCAAAGTATTTTATTTGCTGACGATATTTCCATAATTTTTCCTTACACCAATACAGAAAACCTAAACTTAAGTCTAGACGATAAACTCTCTAAAATAATAGCATGGTTAAAAGATCACAACTTAGAATTAAATTTTGACAAAACAAAGCTAATGCAATATATACCATACCAAAAACGCAAATTGGATATAAACTACTCATATAATAATATGAATCTGCAATGCATAAACGAGTTTAAACTATTAGGTTTGACTATAGACACTAATATTACCTGGAAAGCCCATATAGATTCATTGGCAAATAAACTAGCCAGTTTTATATATGCCTTGCAGGAGCTTAAAAGAGCTACTGATTTTAAAACTGCTCTAACAGCATACTATGCCTACGCATACTCCTGGTTAATTTATGGAATCGTGGTGTGGGGAAACAGTGTAGATAAGGATAGACTTTTTATTCTACAAAAGAAATGTGTACGAATTCTTGCTAATATAGATAATACAGAAAGTTGCAAGCCATTCTTTATAAAACACAAAATTCTTACACTAACTGGTATCTACATTTTAGAAGTTAGCAAATTTGTAAAAAAACATCAGTCACTATTCCCACTCACTAAGGACCTTCGCCCACAACATCGCAGTGCTAGACGCCAAAACAAACATGAACTAGCCTTACCTAGCTCTAAATTAACAATGTTCCATTCAGGACCTTTAGCCATGTGTGTGAAAATATATAATAAGATTCCAAATTCTATTAAGGATATAGAGTACGAAAATACATTTAAAAACAGTCTCCAAGAATACCTCATATTAAAATCATATTACACTCTAAAGGAATTCTTGGACGATAAATAAATTTTGACATTAAAATTCTTACATGTACACGCCTGCAATTATAACTCACTACCTACCTGATATGTTATTTATGATTATTATTGTTATGGCTAATTTCTTAATTTAATTTATTAGTTTTTTAATTTTAATTTTAATTCT
Source organism: Agrotis puta (assembly GCA_943136025.2). Classification (NCBI taxonomy): domain Eukaryota; kingdom Metazoa; phylum Arthropoda; class Insecta; order Lepidoptera; family Noctuidae; genus Agrotis; species Agrotis puta. Next base: position 1,437,239 of record OW964181.2, read on the forward strand.
GTATTTTTACTTATCTTTAATTTTAATTGTATGTTGCTGTGCCCTAACAGGGTCCATAACTGTACCTTAGCTCTAAGCCTCATGTAACACCTTTTATACACATTATGGTTAGCAATAAATGAATATGAATATGAATATGAATATATATTCCATTCTCCCTGACAAGAAAACTTACATAAAAAAGAAAATATCACATAAAAAAAAGTTCGCCCAAAAACACATGACAATTCAAAAGATTTACTACAACTATTGTGTAGTAATAATAATTTACAAAAATATACAGTAATAATAATTAAAAAACCCAATTATTTTTCAAATAACTTTATGAAACTCGGATACAAATCATTGAAACCGACATTGACTGAATATTTTAATTTCGCTAATAATTTTGATGTATTAGAACTAGTTTATTTTATTAAATCGTATTTGCAATGATACGATTTTATCTTTCGAGATTGGAAAGATAAGTGTTTATCAGTGGTCCTAGGACTGTCTTATCAGGAACCGTGACCCTGGAAGGTAAAGGGCTATTGAATGATCACCGTGGATTTTAGTCAGTACGAGTCTGACAGTCCTTTTAGTTTCACCCTGGGTGGGAGGACTCATTTGATGAGTTTCCATCACTAGATAAACTCAACCACTAATTATATAATATTCGCACTTATATCTTGTAGTACTAACTTGTTAATTTAATGTATAATTTATTGTAATTATGATTCTTTAATGTTATATCAATAAAATAAATGCATAGATAACAAATAAAGAGCAAAAACGTGATGATAAAGTAAATAAAAGACACTTCGGATGATAAACCAATACTTGCGATAAACGTTTAATTATATTATCAGATAAAAATTAAACTGCGTCATTTACGAACACTAAAGACAAAAGAAAAATTTGCATAAATATAATTATCCAAAATCTGTGAATAAAGTTCCCACTTCTGGGACACAGGTCTCGTCTCAGTAAAAAGGAACGACACTAGTGCGTATCGACAGATGTCACATGTCTTCTTATTTAAGCCTTTGTCAAACAGACAGGCGTGACGAATGCGAAGCGTGACATTTTCATTTGTAATGTATGGAATTGATTGAATCATAGAAAAGCGAAACCGATCCGATAGCGTGACAGAACTGTCGGACTGACGTCTCGCTTCGGTTCGGTATCGTTTCTGTCTGTTTGACAAAGGCATTACGGTTTTATAAAAGCAAAAACAATTTTTCCTCATTTTTTTTCACACTTGAGAGCAACAGAGTTGTGACGAAGTACACAGTACGCAATATATTTTCACTTCTCTAACTTACAATCTACATAGGTCCAATTAGGACAGGCCTGTTGGTCTAGTGGTTAGTGACCCTGACTGCTATGCCGGAGGTCGTGGGTTCGATTCCCATCCAGGACAAATGTTTGTGTGATGAGCACGATCATTTGTTCTGTGTCTGGGTGTAAATTATCTATAATATGTATGTATTTAGAAATATATAAGTATGTTTATCAGTTTTCTAGTACCCATGACACAAGCTCTGCTTAGCTTGGGACTGGATGGCGTTGTGTGATAGTTGTGGAATATTTATTATTTATATATTATACTGTGTCCTACCGCCAAAACGAACCATAGACATTCAACACTAGGAACGACAAATGTCATACAAAAATAAAATACAAAAACAATGACAGTTTAAAACAACCGACCATTCCATTTCCTTAAACACAACACAAAATAATTAACAGTTTAAAATTGATAATAATAATCAATTATTCTTTGACATAATGCGCCTGTAACTTTTATGTAACTGGCAGTTAATTTTAACTGCCTCATCGATGACAGTGACATTAAAACACGCATGATTATGTATTCTAATCGTGTTGTATTATAGTCATATGGTATAGTTTTTCATGCTGTTTTCTCTAACCTTAACGAGGCACAAGAATACTACGTAACTATCGTTTAGTATCACGGGAAATTATAAGGTGTTGCTTTTTAATAAAAAAAAAGGAACCGATCAAAAACAAACACAAAAAATGGCTTTGTTTTTTTATTTTATCGACTTTGACCGAAGGCGAGTTCTGAAAAATAAAAAGATTATACAATTTATTTAAGTCCCTAATTAATGGGTCGCGGGACTGTACGAATTACCGTGACCCCGGAACTTAAAGGGCTACTGAAGGACACCATGGATTTTAGTCAGTACGAGTCTGACAGTCCATCCCGCTCTGCCCGGGGTGGGTGGACTCATTTGATGATTTGATCACGAAAAAAAAAATCCCTTATTAATCATCTCTCTTAATCCAAATCCTGATCCGTTTTCTTCGACGTTTTTCACCTGTCTGAGCATTTTTATGGCTCTATCAAGAAATAAAGTAACCTGTTCCTCATTGCAACATAAAGTACAAATGGCATTCGTACTATTTCTCAATCCCAGTACTGCTAATACGCGACATCCCGGAAAGTCAGCCGTTTTCTATATCCTTCGCCAGAGAAAGTTGAACTTTGCTATAAATAAACTAAACACGTATGTTGTTACACAAGTCGTTATTATTAATGTTATTTTATTATGAAGACTAGTAATTATGAAACACGCCCTTTTTAGGGTACTGTACGTCCGGTAGAAAATCCGTCTGTCACAGCCAATTTTCTCAGAATTAACTTGAACGATTATTTTTTACTTGTTCGCTAAAGTTGAGTATTGTAGTATTGAGAATGTATGCTGTACCCAAGCTCGACAACGCGCAAGCGATACCTCTGTTACAGTTGTCCATAGACTAAGGTTACCGCTTTTCATTAGGCGAATCGTATGCTTGTTTGACACCTTTATGGTATAAAAAAGAGACAGCACAGTTTTCACATCCCATTCATCGTAAATTAGTAGCACAACTCTATGAACTTTGGGCTCTGTTCCACTACATACTCATTAACAGCTAAACATGACAGTTTTGTCCATGACTAACGGCGCTGGCGCTGGCGTACAAGCCTACCTCATAACAAAAACGTGGGACTACACGAAGTACACGTTATGCATTGAACTATCACAATACTCACTTTATATAGTGAAACATAGGTGTACATGGTAACTGTTTACATGTATGTATTGTGTTTTATTTCTTGCAGACTATGTATTGCGGCTGTTAAATTCGTCCCATGTAGGGAGAAACGTTTTGTTTCAATACTTTAAATCATCACTAGGGTTCCGAAATCATGGTCGCGGGACTCACGAATTACCGTGACCCAGTTACGTAAAGGGCTATTGAAGTACACCGTGGCTTTAGTCAGTCAAGTCTGACAGTTCCTCCCGCCCTGCCCATTTGATGATTTTACCACGATAAAAAAAAGGGGCTCCCATTTAACAAACGTGATTTTGTTGCCATTTTTGTAGATAATGGTACGGACCACTTCATGCGCGAGTCCAGCTCGCACTTGGCCAGTTTTTCAATGTTAAAGCAGAACTTAAATTCTGTTATTATTACTAACAAAGTTAACAGTTTTTTCGGGTTGTAAAAATCATCAAATAAGTCCTCTCTGGGTACAGCTGAAGGGACTGTCAGACACTAAATAAAAACCACCCTGTTCTTTCACTATTATTTGCGTTCCAGTGTCGCGGTATCCTGCTTAGATAATCCCGCGACCTCGATAATACTAAAACCTCTGGCAGCAATTATTATCTTTTGTTTAGGACCTGTATTGGCTTGTGGAAATTGAATGACCTTTAAACAATTACTCTTTTTGCATAATGATTGTTTTTTATTGAATTTGGTCTTGTACACCGAAGCTAAAAACCCTCCTGTCGCAGTCGGGTAAAAGAATTCGAATATCTGTCTTGAATTCTGGTAAACTTTCGACTAAAGACATCCAGCGCGACCTTGCACATTGAAATATTCTTAGAACATTTTGACTCATGACATTCTGTGACTGTCCTCAATTAAAATATTATCAAGGCTCCAATCTACATTTGTACTGCTCACTGAGCATCGGAAAACACTTTCAAATCCGTTTATGTCTATTTCAAAATAACTTTATCTAGTACGCTATTTTCCGCGTCGCGAAATGAATAACTAGTGAAAGGACATTTTGTCTTTTTTCCGAATGTATTACTATCAGAGGTCGGAATTAGGTAGAGTCATTTTAGTACTCGCATCGAAATGTTGATATTACTATGGATCTTCTCGGGATTTTTAATAGACAATGTCGTGTGGAAAACAGTATTACAATAAACAAAAATAATAAATACATCAGAGGTAGATTAGACAAATAAATTGTGTAAAAGTATATAACATTTTTATCTAGTTCACGGGATTTTTCTGCTCTTTAAAAGTAATTCCGGGATTTGGGGCATATCCACTTTATTCTTTCGCTGTATGAAATCAGTGTAAGTACATGAATAACTCTACCTAATTCCGACATATGATTATTATTATTATTAATTTATACTGTTTCCCAAAGTACGAATTTTTTCCGCGTCCCGAAACGAATAACTAGTGAAGGGACATTCTGTCTTTTTTCCGAATGTATTAATATATATACTGCTTTCCAAAGTATGGATCTCGACCCACAGGTAGGTCGTCAGCGATTATTGGTTGGGCTCTGAGAAATGAGACGATATATCAGGTAGGATAGGTGTAGTTTTCTGCTAAACGTCGTTTTTTTCGATTGGAACTAAAAATGAAAGAAGAAAAAAAATCTCCTGTTTCCAGAATTAACTTCATATACACAGATAAACTTGTTCAATATACAAACCAAGAGATAAGTCCCGAACTTGGAAGTTTTGTTCGCTGTCAACTTTGGGAACCACTAATTTAGAATTTTAATAAGAAATCTGTCAAATGACCCTGACCCCGACTTTATTTACAAAAGCGAATTGAATTTCGTAACGAATGAGACTAATTGCTGCCATTGTCTTAAACGATTAACTTTTAAGTGTTGTCAGCATTCATTAGAATAGAGCACGCTTCATTTGAGTTGAGGTTCCGTAGAAAATTTCATTGAATTTAATTTGGGTGATTTTAATTGGCTATTTTCATTGAGTCACACAGAATATTAGCTAACAAATAAGATTTTCCTGACGTTTTGTTTTATATGATTGATTTTAAAAAGATAACAAGGATTGTAGCTGAAATACTCGCCCTAAACTGGGTGACCCTGTAACTTGGGTACGAATTCGCATATTTTTGGTTGTATTAACACAAAGCCTTAGATCGATAAAAGTTGTAGTAATCTCATATTTTGGAAACCTCCAAATTATTAAGACGAAACTATGACAACTTACTATGACGATAAACTTTAACAGAGAGAGAAGTTTTCCAATTTCATAATCAAAATCACCTACCTAGCCTTATTATAAATCCCAAAACCTCAAGGTAAGCTAGCCGGATGGTCGCGGGACCGTCTTAACAGGTAACCGAGACCCTGGAACATAAAGGGCTATTGAAGGAACACCTGGGATTTTAGTACATACGAGTCTGATAGTCCCTCACGTCCCACCTTGGGCGACTCATTTGATGATTCTACAAATACAAAACGCTTTTGTACCATAACAAAAATCCTCAACTTCTTAATCCGCAACTATTAAAACCGTAGAACCCAAGGAAAGCTATGATTGCACAAGCGAACCTTGCGTTCAGCCAATGCCAGCACATACAGCGCGTTACTAATCGGCCTGTTCCTTCTGTAGCGTGCCGATATTAACACGTTATGTGTACTGGCTGATTGAATGAAAAATGTAGGTTACGTCGTGTGTAATAAGCATTATGTTGTGTTTCATTTTTTGGGAGAAAGATTGGGTTATATGCAAGTGTCTCGTGCGACAAAAATCTATTGATCAAATGAGTCCTCCCACCCAGGGCAGAGCGGGAGGGACTGTCAGACTCGTACTGACTAAAATCCACGGTGTCCTTCAATAGCCCTTTACGTACTGAGGTCTCGGGAATTCGTGAGTCCCGCGAACCCGGCAGGCTTTGGCCCTCTACAGGGGGCCCAACACTATGCTGACACTCCTTGAGGCGCGCGTGGAACACAAGGCGCCGTTGAGAATACGGGATAAAGGACATCGTTTGTCACACAGAACCCTAAAAAAACCCTGATAATAATGTGTTTTACATCGTCATCATAACAATATTAAAACTACGAAATATCAAAGTCATTGGCCCACTTGTATTGTTCTGTGGCGCGAAGATCCGTAATACTATAATGTTATAAACGCCAACTCCTACGCATCCTGTCGATAAATTATTAAAATGTCGTAAATTCCTTAAAAACATAGTTTTATGTTATGTTATGACGATGTGTTGTTTTATGGGGAAATGGTGACTAACTATAACAGGGAGATTGAGATATCCGGATTTTTTTGACATCCGTTTATAAGTATTACTATGAATTTTTAATAACTCGAAAACGTAGTGTCGTAGTGGTTAACAAATAGCAAGTGTAATATCGGTATTGAAAAACAAAATGGCTGACTTATATATTTTTAAGTCGTGACCGACTAGGAAAGCTGTAGCCGCCGTCTTGAATTCGATCATTTGAATATTTAAATGCTTTTTATTTTCTTTGCAATTTATTGTTTTTAAACCTTTATTATTCGAAGTACATTTCGTTGTGTCTAAATTATTATCTTGTTTATGGTACACACATGTTTATTAAATTACTTATATCAGATGAAAAATCGATTAATTAAGATATAAATGTCTGATCTAGATTATATTTGATGCAATTAGGTCGTCTTTATTTTTAGAAAAAAAAACCTCTTATCTGGCTAAAGTAGAAAAGGTGCATACAATATACTTATATAAGTACTAGATATTCCCCGCTGCTCCTTCCTGGATAAGTAGACTACCCAACACAAAAATACTTTTTCAATTCGAACCAGTAGTTTCTAAGATTAGCGTGTACAAGCAAACATACACTTCAGCTTTATAATATTAGTACAGATTTGCATATTCTTACTTGATTATAAAATACTTTTCGCATTAACTCGCGTGTAAACATTAGGAAAATCGATATACGTTTTTCACAATTACATTTCCTGACATTTAAAGTACTTTTCAACGTAAATTCACGGTTGAAAGAATCAACGAAACGAACTTACACAATATGTGATTTTAATGCGAAAAAGTACAACGTATATAATGTATAACATTACCGTCAAAAAGCGATTACGAAATAATCGTTTATGGAAATTTTCGCATCGCCGAAAATAGTGTTGTAATATTGGAAAGCGCATCACTATTATGTAGGAAGTACATCCGGTGAATTCGAACGTTGAGCGTTTGAAAATCCAATCCGTTCGCAATTTGAAACTGTTTCAATATTCATCGTCTGGCAAATGAAAATGGTGTTTACGTTGTAAATAGGTTCGTTATTCAAAATGGCGAATAGAACAATGATTTTGTGACTTCAAAATGGGAAGAGTAGCTTTATCAGTCTGTTGTTTGGAACAGCAATGTTTTTGGTTTTTGGTTCCGTACTCAAAGGGTAAAACAATACCATATTACTAAGACTGTCTGTCAATCAGTCCGTCAGTAAAAAGGCTGTATCACAGATGCTGTATTTCTGTTGCCTCTGTTTTTTTTTTTACGTGGTAAATTCATCAAATGAGTCCTCCTACCCGTGGTGAGACGGGAAGGTCTATCAGACTCGTACAGACTAAAATCCATGGTGTTCTTCAATAGCCCTTTACGTTCCTGTGAACAGTTGAATAGCTGTAAGTTATGACACACGGTTTTCTTTTTCAAATCAACGTCCGGACACTTTTGAGTTTTTTTTTTGTTGTTCTTCGTAGTTAAGGTTAGTACCTAGTTTTGGTCACACTCTTGAAAATTAACTAAGAAATCTTAAATCGTATATTTAGTAAAGTCTGGAACATTTTTTGAGATCACCGGCAGAAAACGAAAAACAGTTTTTAATTTTTTTTACAGCACATTGGGTAGCTCACTGAAGCATGCCAGTTGCAAAATTAATTGTTTTTACCACAAAGGGAAAACGCTATTGACGAAGTTTTGTTTATTTTGTTGACCGTCCATAATCAATTAATGGTTCTGATTACTCAATCGATAAAAATAAAACAAGTGTTTTTTTTATTAATCTTTTTGCACAAAGATTAATCAAGAGTTTATAACAATTAACATTAATAAACCTATACTCGTAGAAAAATTGATAGATTTTACTTAAATCATAACTTATCTACCTAGATCCCTCATCTCCATACATTTCTTCATAATCAAGGGACCTATTTAAAATGGAATTACATCATCAAATTAACATTGACCCGTGTTACAGAACACTTCATTAGAAACGAAAGGTCATAGTACATTGGTTACGCTTGAGTAACTGTTGTGAACGCTTTCTATGCGCTTTCCATGGTTCAATTGTCTTCACAGTTTAGTTATAATATAACGGATAGGCGTATTTAACTAAGTATCGGTTTTAAGTCAATATGCTAGTTATTTTAACCGGTTTATGATCTGGAGAAAATGCTATAGTTGTAATTTGTAGAAGACTAGTTATTTTTTTAAGGAAAAAATTCTTCTTCATTTTTAACTTTCATTTCTTAAAATTTTTTTTAGGCCAACTTAACACAATACTAATGTAGCGCAAGCGCCAACAGGACGCCATTTGCAAATGACGTTTGCGCTACGTTAGTGTTAAGTATGCCTAAAGATTGTATGTCCCCATTATACCTCGCGTCCCCGTCTTATACACTGCACTGTTACTACTTAGTCGTACCAGTCGTACGTAGTACGCAGTCGATAAGCTTCAAGTGTTCTATTGTGAATTGCACTCTAAATATAGAGAGATTAGGTCCACGTTGAAATACTGATAAATAACACGCATACACTCGACTTTGATAGTAAACCTACTGTTTCAGGACTTCCCTATTTAAGCGAACACTTTTAACAAACGTCTTTTCACGTGTATTTTACCTACAAGCTGTGTCCGATTATGACGATGATATCCGATTGTTTTTTTTAAATGACATGCACCATACCAATTTCATCCCAGTTAGGTGAACGTAAAGGGCTCGTGAAGGACACCGTGGATTTTAGTCAGTACAAGTCTGACAGTCCCTCTCGCCCTGCCCTGGGTGGGAGGACTCATTTGATGATTTTACCACAAAAAAAAAAACCATATCCTTTGTAAATAAATAGTACAAGATTAACCCGTTAAATTACGTTGCATAGTGAATTATTAGGAATATTGTTTGAAGTAGCTGTTCAGTTTTAGCCCCACTGTTCATTATTTTCTATTTAAGCAAATATTTGTCAAACTGTAGTATATTGTACCCATACCGCTTCATACTTCGAAATAATATTTCAATCCTTCTTTCATACTTGTTTTTCCCAAATATACTTTACACTGCGTATCATTTAAATGTCAGGATTAGCACAGCGGATGTACCTATTTTATCTAAATGACTTTTGTATGCAAATGCGTACATGACTGATTACTGATTGTGTATTCCGTTTTTAGTTGATTTATGTACTTTTTTATAAAATAACAAATCTATTATCTTTACTTATTGTATTGTTTAGTTTAGCTTATCAGAAAAAAGGTGATATACTTCTTGCAATTATATGTATTAGCATGTTATCACCAATAGTGCCAATGAAATAATCTAGGTTTTCTTTGATAAACTTGAAGTGTTTCAGTAAAAGTGTCCTCAGTATTTAATATGAAGCTCATTTTTAATTGAAGACTCAAAAAGAGGTACCAAGATGATCTGGACGCGCTCTGTGAGGACTGGTGTCAGTTCCTCTCCAAAATATAACTTTGAAAGATATAGTGAAAGAAAATGTTCAGTAGAACCTGGCTAAATAAATAAAAAAAGTTAGGATTTTCTTAGATCAATTATGTAGAATGAATTCTCGTTTCTGCAGTATTATGAAACCTTCCTTAGAACAGATTATTAAGTCTGCAATATCTCACTGGATAGCAAAGGCTTCTCGAACTCTTTCGTCAGTAGGTAAGAAGTTACCTACTTTTAAATTAGGCTGTGCGGGAACAGTGTATAAGACAGGGACGCGAGGTATGATGGGAAATCAACTTAAGGCAAACTTAACACAATACTAACGTAGCGCAAGCGCCAACAGGACGCCATTCGTTAATGGCCGCTTGCAAATGACGTCCTGATGGCGCTTGCGCTACGTTAGTGTTGCGATAAGTATGCCTGAAGTGTATGTTGTCCCCGTCTTATACACTGTACCCCTACTACATACCACGCTGTTTAGAAAAACAAAAACAGTTGCCTCTGAATTCAAATAAACTCGTTATAAGCCAAATTTTAATGTAACTACACATTATTGCATTCAAACCCAACACGACTGAATCAACTACATAATTACGAACGGCAGACAGATGACATCCGTCTCGATGAGATAGCTCACCCCTCTTCCGCTTCCCATTGGCCACCGCGCAGAACGGCACACGGCAAGCGGCAGAGCGGCACAATTAGTTGTTGTGACATTAGTGTAGGTAACAATGAGAGTGGGCCCGTTTTTGTGGCCCGATGTGTAATGATGAATGATTTGTGGACATGATATGGCGTAGTTAGGTAGTTATATTTTTTTAAATGTAAATGCTGAGCTGAGAGCTGTTTGCAATCTAACGGAGCTTCAAATAGGTCTAAACGCCTGCCGAGTCGGGAATATCTTCACAAGTAACCGTGACCCCGGAACGTAAAGGGCTATTGAAGGAACACTGTGGATTTTAGTCAGTCTGACATTCCCTTCCATGCCGCCCTGTGTGGGAGGACTTATTTGATTATTTTACAGCGATAAAAAAAAAACGACGGGTTGCACTCTGGGAGTGCCGGCAGAAGTGAAAACTTCAATAGTAATAAACACACACGAACATTCGCGCAAGCGCCCTGCGCCGTCTTACGAATTTTCGATCAGGTCACGTGTCCTGACGCGAGTTTAAATTTTTTTACCCATTCCAAAAAAGTGCACAACGCCGCTAAAGAAGTTTTCACTTCAAAAATGGGCTGGGGTGTGTGCATCCACATTTAAGTGATATTTTATTCTTTATTTTTGTCTTCGTTCTTACAGACACTGTCTAAAGTAATTTCCTTATTTCTTTTCCTACTTTATTTTCAGTAGAAGTCGCCTGCTATCCTCATGTTCACTTAACTCATCACAAAACAATTCATATTATTATCCTATTGTGAATCCTCTAAAATGGCCCTTTTTTAACCTCCTGAACAAAAAATGATATGTAAAATGATATTATTTTCATAAAATTCAGCAGTTTCCCATAGAGGCTTGACTATAACAGTTGCGTCAGTCAGCGCTCGTGTCAGTTGGTTCATTCCTTCAACTTTCGCCGCGCCTCACTTGCGGCCACATACATTCACACGCAGTTTCATTGACAACCATTCTATTAGGATTGACTTTCGAGTCTACAGTCGAATAGGGTATCTGGAACGTAAGGGGCAAAGACATTAAAATATATACGAGTAAATCTCTTTGGTAAAGGGCTATCGAAGGAAACTGTGGATTTTAATCAGTACGAGTCTGACAGAAATGGGTGGGAGGACTCATAATTGATGAGTTTACAAAGATTAAAAAAACACAGTAAAGGCAATTTCATAGTTTTACCAACATAAAATGGACCTTGGAAAGATCAAAATAAGTATAAACTGCAAAAAAAATACAAATGTTACTAATTAAATAGTGTATCAACTATAAACGACCTTATGTATCATAATAATATTAACCTCTAAAATACAATTTCAATGACACACAGCGGAGCCTTTTTCTCGACAAAAGTAATTCATACCTTATTTAATTACGAATAATTCCATTAAACCTAATAACTTAATTACTTAAACATAGTTAACTACGTAATGTTCTTTCATTAAATTAGCTAATCCGTTTAGTTTTGTCCATCTGTGACTAGTTCAGTGTCGTAACCAAAGCGAATGTTCACGCGACCATGCGATCGTCACGTTTATTTTTCAATCAGAGGTCTTATCACAAAATATCTGTATTTACCCCGGTGTAAGAATGAGAAACTAATTTCTTCATCAATTAACTTCAAAGTTCCAGTTTACATAACGTCATAAAACTGGAAGTCATGCTAGTGCCTCAGTTGTTGGAAAAATCGGGAGACTCCGTCAGTCAGTGAGACAATGCGTTCGAGTGTGCCTAACAAAATGAATGCGATAATTGTGCGCTATAGAGCTATCGCTTCTATTAGGACATGGTCTGGTTGATGAAATTATCTTTTATTGTTTTACTTTTTGCGATATTGTAATTAGATATAATTTATTAAATGGATTGTCTGTCTCTGATCACGTTCGTCGATATGAAAATAAACCGAAAATGAGTTTGCAATTTTGGTAGACATTATGACGAATTTCAACAATAAGACCTTTTGAGAGCTTATGTACAAAGATATTATTTCAATCGCTTTCATGAGCTCTCCGAAACATCATTGTTGCTTCTTAAAAAACTAGCTTTTGCCCACGTCTCCGCTCGCCTTCCTCCCCACATAGTTCGTAAACCTACCGATATTTCGGTATTTCCACCGAAATATTTATAAAATGAAAATCTTCTTATTTATAGCTATTTTAAATTTCTCGATATGCTGTGTACTGAATCTATTATCCATCTATTATAATCTATTATCAAGATCGGGAATGGGGAATAGATGGATAAGAGACGCACAGAACCGACAGATATATATATTGACAGGCTTGTTGGTCTAGTGGTTAGTGACCCTGACTGCTATGCCGGAGGTCGTGGGTTCGATTCCCACCCAGGACAAATGTTTGTGTGATGAGCACGATCATTTGTTCTGTGTCTGGGTGTAATTTATCTATAATATGTATGTATTTAGAAATATATAAGTATGTTTATCAGTTGTCTAGTACCCATAACACAAGCTCTGCTTAGCTTGGGACTAGATGGCGTTGTGTGATAGCTGTGGAATATTTATTATTATTATTATTATATGGCATAAAAAGGGGGAGGCTGATATGATGATGATGAATCTATTACAGGTTTATTTTTAGAAACCACTTTTTGCAAATATGATTTCCGAGCTTACTAGAAGTATTTATTTACTAAGTCCTTAACAATAAATTTGCTCTTATGCATAGTCCGACTGATTGGACTTTTAGCCTTTCAGCCCAAGATTATATTTCAAAATCTTTAACACTTTTTTACCATTTTATAAGCTTTTAAGCCGATAAATACAAAGAATGTTCACACAATACTTATACTTTCGCAAGGTCATCACAAAGTCTAAGGAACTCTGCCAATAATCCCAAAATTATAATATTCATATCGAATAAGGAACATCGGTTGATAATCCGTATTACGTGCGATACCCTGTTATCAATGTTATCACTCTTTGCGCATGCACTTCATTTCTTATCTGTAATCGTGATAAAATGTTATAACTACCGCCTACAGTCGTTCTGAAGTTTGAAAAGAAAGTGCTCATAAGGCTGGTCTTTCTTCCCATTATAAGTTCGGCCATACCTACAAGGATAGCTCTGGCAGTCGGTACTACTTACTCGCCTGTCTGTTTGACAAAGGCAATACAGTTAACCAACTGTATTGCCTTTGTCAAACAGACAGGCGAGTCCGAAGCGATACCTGTGTGGAATATTTATTTATTTATTTACCTAACCGAAACGAGACGACAGTCCGATAGTTCTGTCACGCTATCGGATCGCTTTCGCTTTTCTATGTGACTGGATTCAAATCATTCCATACATTACAAATAAAAACGTCACGCTTCGCATTCTCCACGCCTGTTTGTTTGACAAAGGCTTATAAGTAACTCGCTGAAAACCCAATAAGACGGTCTGATCTGTCGACGAAACTAATGGTGATGTACCTTTGAAATCGCAGCTAAGTAGGTATTTACTATTTTTTCTGAAAGCTGAACCTTCGCTGTTGATTTATGTCAGCAGTTCATTGATCTTTTTTTTATCGTGGTAAAATCATCAAATGAGTCCTCCTACCCAGGGCAGAGCAGGAGGGACTGTCAGACTCGTACTGACTAAAATCCACGGTGTCCTTCAATATCCCTTTACGTACCGGGGTCACGGTAATTCGTGAGTCCCGCGACCAGCAGTTCATTGATCTTTCTGTAAATTTAATAATAATTAACCAGTATAGCATAATTAGCCAATTTTCTCACCATTCGGACACATGCCTCCTCTCTGTGAGATCCAGCCATCCAGACAGGGCGCTGGATTCTAGTGCCCTGTCTTTCACCACAAGGGTTTAGGGCGAGTTAGTAGATCTCATTTTTGCTTCTACGAAATGAGGGTTTCCTTGCAATTTTATCATCACAGTTTTGAGAGCAGTTGTGTGTGTTCGGGTTCCAAGTTCGTAACCGAGACCTACCATAATCACTGAGCTACCATTGCTCTCAACAAGTATAATTGATTGCTAATGAAAATCAATTGATCATAATATACAAAGTATCTATTCAAAACATATGAAATCTATCAGTAAACGATAACACGGAATGACAATAACCATCATAATCATAACACATCGATTGCCTGTGATAAGATAACTCACTATGAATATCTGATAATTGATAACGGTGATATCTAAGTACTGAAGGTACTTTCTAGAAGTAAAGAGGGTTAGTTATCTGAATTTGGATGGAGTCTGAACCAGAGGAGGTAATGTGTGCAGAAATCTTCCGCCATGTTTCATTTTACATTTCTTTTTTCTTTTTCTATAAACGTGGTTGCCAAAATGAATGTGTAGTGACAAAAATGACTGGATTTGCTCCATTTTCCGAGTTAAACTATACAGGTATGTGTCGAATTGAAAACCTGCCATATTTTTCGACGGTTAAAAATATATCTTAACTAGATTATTATTAGGTTCTAGTGCAAAAGGCTTTGGTTTAAAAATAGGACTGCGTGTCATTTCGCAACGTCAGATCTATAAATAGAAAATGAGCCCAAATCTTACAAAAACAAAAATACAATTCGTACTAAATTAATTGCATCATTTTCAGTGTGTAAGTTTCATCAGAAAAAAACAATTATTCATGTGCATTTAAGTGTAAATTATGAATAAGAAGTGTAACAAACAAAAACTGACGTATAAAGTGATGTGAGTGTGTCAAAAAAGTTTATCTTTAGGTTCGGTAATATCGGTAGTGCAAGATGATGTTGTACATCACTAAGGCTGAGGAAGTGTCGGTGAAAAGACCGCCGAGAAGGAGGAGTATAAGTGCCACTATTAAGGTTAATATCTACTGTTTTTTGTATTAATTTAATCCTCTAAGCGTATTGATAACAATCGTTAATTTATCGACCCAGAACTTACGAAATTTACGCTGTCACTAGGGTCTAGCTAATCCTGTAAAATCTTCAGGCGTAAAAGCTTGCAGGTCACATAACAGGTGCGTTCCTGTTTGTGATACAGCGCCATATAAGTCCTTCAAGGTAGAATCATATCATGGAGGCGATAGGCAGACTCACTCAAAAGTGTCCATGGAGTTTCTTGCCCATTCTTCTTCATAGAGATCTACGCTTTGGAATGTGCAACTGCAGTACTGTCACAAGTTATTATGGTTTGTATCTGTAGCTTAGCTTCATTTTTTCTTTTGACAGTTCAAAATAATCTGTAACAGTCTAATTGAAATAAATGATTTGAGTTTGAATTCTCTTGCACGGCATTGATTGAGGCCATGCTATGAGGCGAGGACATATGGGAGACAGTCACCTCCTTGTGCGAAGTAGTAATGCCAACGAAGGAGGAGACGAAATGCATGAGAGAGAGGACATCCTCCTCCTCACGAATGAGCCGCCACGGAAGAAGCCCAGGGCGTCGATACGTTTGTAAAAGAAAGACAGAAAATTAGGGAAATGTATCGGTGACTAACTTTAGTTTACGTAATGTAATGCTTGATATCTAAGATGTGATGCCTGATAGACTGAGATGACTCAACTGAAGTGATAATATTTTTGCGACCTGAAGATTGATTATAGTGACGAACATTGAAACCTTTGAGTGCAGTTGCAGTAACTTAACACTTTGGGCTGAGCAACGTTATAATACGTAAAATTTGATAAACGCTATTAGACACAACGTTTAAACACGTCAGTAAAAAACATATCTTTCTTCAAAGAACGTGTATAAACGGCTGAGGCTTATACAAATTCCTTCAAGCTACGTCATCGCGCCGTATCACTTGAAATTTTGGAACTGTTAGCGCCACTCCAGGTTAGTTTTTTTGTGCACTTTATAAGGCTACTCGCACACATACATTCTAATTACGCATACATTCAGAAAAAATAGTGCGCCGCGCAACAAACGTTTGAATACCCACATGCTCAGCTGAAAGTGTTAAACATATGCCATTCTTAAGACATCGTGACGAACTTCGATCAGGATTTCAATAAATTAAACGATTCAAAAAAAAAAAACTTCTTTGTGTCCCTAGTACGACAGTATTATTTTTGTCGATGCAGAACCTGTGTTTGTTGAGCCACTTAATCATAGCCAACACAGGCTTACAGGCTTACTCCTGGCGTGTGTCAAACGTTTCTATACATTTGATCTGACTGCTCGCAACCCCGCGTTAAGTGACCGCTCACAGCGGCATGGTCGTAAATGGGCCGTTAAGGATGATCAGGCTAGAAAAGAGGTGGTTGTTGCAATGACGAGTAATACAGAAGTAAGGAAGAAGAAAACATGCTGCACCGACTATACTGCCTTTGTCAAACAGACAGGCGAGTCCGAAGCGATAACGAACCGATACTAGACGTAAGTCCGATAGTTCTGTCACGCTACCGAATCGCTTTCGCTTTCCTATGTGACTGGATTAAAACAATAATTCCATAACGCATCGCTTCGCATTCGTCACGCCTGTCTGTTTGACAAAGGCTTAAATGAAAATTTGGAATAAAGGCAGGAGTAAGATGTTACTTAACTCCATTTAATTAGTAACAAGCAATCTCAATTTTCTCCAATACTCGTAACTATCGCACCGAATAATCTTTTAATAAACCAAATAAAATCCATAATATAATATCAGTAATTAATGTTTTATGAAACTGGCGTATAATGGTTAAACATTACGTTATGCGTATAGTCATCAAAAAAGTTTTGCAGGCAGCAATTTTCAAACGGTTTCCCTGTGTTCTATTATAATGTGCACACTCTAAGCTCTTTGTGGCTATATGGTACACAAACAATTGAATAATGACTTTTGCCTAACTTTGACATTAATTTAAAGGAAAAAATTACTTCCTCATTCTTACATTAGAGGGTTTTCATTTTTCCAAACAATTAACGCAGTAAATACTTCAAGTAGGTACGCTGTAATTCTGCCCTGATAACAAAGAATGCAGTAATCGACATTTTTGAGATTTTCATTTTTTTCAAGAAATGGCATCCCAAGAGGTTCATGTACATGAAAAAAATATATTATCATAAAGAAATTCACTCTAAGTATGTTTTTTATGTAATGATTTTCGCCGTCAGATGATATGAAATATGTTTTTTGCGTTTATCTCGTAACCGCCATTTTGCGATTACTGCATTCTTAGTTATGACGGCAGAATTAAAATACAGAAAAAGTGTGGTAAAGTCTTTGTTTTGTTGACTGTACCGTGCCGGTACACCAGACGGCTCGAATAGCTTAACATGCTAATTCAGCTTGCATCCGGCTTGTGATTTATTTGTATAAGATTATCTGTGCTGATAGCTTCATTTCTAATGTGAATGGCTGAAAAATGGTCGTTAATTTGGAACAATAGATACTGTGATTATGTATGTAGTGAAGTAACGTCATACGTTTACGCTAAGCTTTTTAGATTGGCCAGATTGAGTAAGAGTCCTTTAGGATTTTGAGCCCATACAATCGAAAGTAAAAATGTAGATTTGGATTATTGATCTGTAGTTACTGAAGGCAAATCTATAAATACTTTGTAGCATTAAAGCGAGCAAGAACGGAACTCTGTTTATAATGAACTAGCACTTTGCCCGCGACTTCGTCCGCGTGGGTTTCGTACTTTCCTAATTCCCCCTTTTCACCCCCTTAAAGGTTAAATTTCCAAAAACCCCTTCTTAGTGCTCCCCTACATTATAATAGGAAGCCGTGTGCATAATTTCACATTCCTAGCCCCAGTAGTTTCGGCTGTACGTTGATATGTCAGTCAGTCAGTTCTCCTTTTATATATATAGATTATGGTTGAAAGTTAAAAAGACTTGTTTTACACAGCGCCCTCTAATTAGTCCAAAATAAAAAGAAATCTGTTGAGGAGTTCCAAAAAATTGTGTGTGCGCAGGAAATGACACGTGAATTCAGATATTAGTATTATATCATTAATGGGTGAGCGATCAACTGCTGGGCTGCGTGTCGCGGGTTCGATTCCCGCACGGAGCAAATATTTGTATGATCTACAAGTAGTTGTCTCGGGTCTGGGCGTTTTTGTATGTGAGTTTATATGTTTTTAAACGCACCCACGACACAGGAGAAATTCCTAGTGTGGAACAACGTTTAAAAAAAAAAATAAGCCGTAATGTACTGCTTCTGTTTCTAAAGGACTTGTAGTAACAGGCTATGGACAACAATGATCAGAAAAAGTGTACATCAGTCGAAAGTCGATCCACCAGAAAGTGTACGACGGCGGAGCGGAGCAGAGTGGAGACGAGCTGTGCCGCGATTCACCAATCACATGGCTGATGCACATGGCTGGCCACGTGACACATGTGTATTCAAGCCATGTGATTGGTGAATCGCGGGACAACTCGTCTCCGCTCTGCTCCGCTTTGCCTCAGACGAACCGCAGCATAAATTATATATCCAGTCTTCTCATACTAATATCCTCTTCATCTTCTTTCCAGCGGCACCATGCAGGCATATCGCAGTCGTCCTGCAGCGATGGCTCCCTCCTCAGCGTGGGCTCCTCCGAGATGGACGAGGACAGCAGCAGTGGTCACCATCACTCGCATGACCACTCCAGGAGCGACACGTTTGACTTCTACAGTGAGTATTGTTTTTTTCCTAACACGTTAAGCCTGTGGCCCTACAGTCGTGTCAGATTGTCGTCCCATCAGACTGTGATAGGACGGAGTTATATATGATATGATATAGTATATGATATCACAAGTTTTCACGTTTTAATATTAGTCCCTCGTTCGTACACTACGTCATAATACTTCAAGACTTGACGCATGTTTGGCGCAGTGGCTGAGAAATTGGACTCCTGCGCTATGTGGCGCGGGTTCGATTCCCGCACGGAACAAATATTTGTATGATCTGCAAGTATTTGTTCCGGGTCTGGGTGTTTGTTTATGTGAGTTTCTATGTTTCTAAACGCACCCACGATACAGGAGAAATTCCTAGTGTACTTTTTTTTTGTTTTTTTAAACTTTGACCCAGTTTAAAAAAACAAAAAAAAAAGTACGCTGTACAGCCAAATACGTAGAGTTCATGCCAGGGCCTCGGGTAGCATAACAGGCAAATGTTTTCGCACTTTTTGTGTTTTATCTGTTCTTGTCTCCGCTGATATTTGCCGCATGACTGAAAACGTTCTATGACGACTACTCTATGTTGCTTTTCTACGTTTGTTTCCACTAATTGATGAAGTTATTTAATATGGATAGATAGTACATAAATTAGAATTAATAAAATAAATGGCGATATCGTTTAGTTCAACTTTGCCTAACCAGTACAGAAAACAAACAGGGCAGGAGAGATATAAGTAAATATTACCATGTAATGTCATTTGAAAAAAAAATGCGTCGTTTGTTTCAATTATGACCACGCAAAGTTTCGAACTAACTTCCCCAAAAGATCTTACGGCAATACCTCTGACATCAGTAACAATAAATAACTTACCTAATAAATGTTTAGATCCTGACTGCAAAAATTGCAAACCTAATTCTCTATTTCCATTCTTCCAGACACATCGGAGCCACCGTCTGGCGTGGCGCCACTGTCGCACTCGGCCGCCAAGCACAAGATGGCGGTCCGACCGAGACGCACGCACGGCGCGCCCCGCCGCAAGAAAGCAAACCCAGTTAGTATTGAACTTTAAAGTAGGTGTCGTCTGTCCTTCGCTTTGCTTTATGCGCTGTTGTGTGCTTATTGTTTTGATTATTGAAGGTAGGTGGCGCTGATTGACGGTTGTTTACTATACTTTGGAAGGAATCTTCTCAAATCAGCAGATTTTAAAACTAAAATACTGATTCTTCTGTAAATTATAATGTTAGTGGTCGCCTATCCAATCCTGTAGTATGTCTCCAATTGGTGCAAATGTGGTTTAACTAAATACTGGGATAGTCTACAAGAATTATTTCACCTTTTTTTTGTTAAAAGTTAACAATCCAAAACACAACCTTGTTGTAACTGAAATAACTATCAAAATGACATGGAAAGTACCTAGGTACGACACAGTCCTTACAGTTATCACCCTCTTAATTTGCAACAATCTGATTTGCAATACCTTTTCTTTCTTTTTCTTTCAATGGACAAGAGTCTAATTTTTGTTTTCAGAATTTTCCTATGTGTTCTTTGCTTCTCTTCATATTCATTGCGAGCGCAGAATAACATTGATTCCTACATCATTATCGCTCATTACGTATTAATGGTTATTTCTTACTTACTTGTATTTTTAAATACTGCTTTGAAATATAATTCCAACATAACCTTTAGAAGAGACAGGTAATCATGAATAAGCTGGACTAACAAAAGCTTCTTGCCTGGGTTCTTTGGTTTTCTATCTAGAGGCCATCAATTAACTCACTGTCTCTGTTTGTGTAATCAAGTTAAAAAAAATTGAACAAAATGTTAAGTCATCGTTGTGTCTTTAAAATTCCAGATTGCCGCATCAGCCTTGCCGATAACGCCCGAACTGAACGAAGAAATGATACGAAGCACCACTCCTGAAGTCACCCACAAACATTCAGAAGTCGTTACTGGTAAGCCTTCAATTGCAAACACTATTACATTTTTTTAAATTTTATTTTTCCTAAAATCACATGTCTAACTTTGTAATCTTTTCGTTTCAGAATCATTCTCTTCATCGACCACTACGAAGCATCATATGATCGTTAAGGAGCAGCATCAGCACGTGAACAGAGAGCTCACGAGAGTTCTGGAGACTCCGAGTGATACTAAGCTCAAATCTTCCTCTTTACCTCCTGGACTGGCACTCAGCCATCTTGTGGGCCAATCACCTGCAAAGCTCAGCATAGCAGAGTCTGGCACCCCACGGTCCTCTATAAAGAGAAGCCAATCCAGCTCCCAAGGGCAGGCCCTTAGAGAGAGCTCATCGAGAACCCATGAGGAGACCATCCAAACTTACCATTCAGAAGAGAGGATGACAAAGTACCGCATCGATAAGAAAGCCGATGAATCTTGCCTCGAGAAGAAATCTAAGTCAGACAAAAAGTCAGAAAACGAAGCAATAAAGTCTTCGAAGAAAGAGGAATCATTCTTCAGTAGACTTCTTCTCAGAAAGAGTGGGAAAAAGTCTAAAAAAGACCAAACGGATGGAGATGGTCAGCAAGAGATTAAAAAGTCTAAAACTGATAAGTCTTCTGCGCAGTATAAACCGGTTGATACAGAGAGAAATTTTCATGAAGGACAAGGGTACAAGCCGGTGCCCGCTGAGAGAACCCACAAATCCGCTGGACAGAAAGCCTTCGCCAACCAAATGCACAAGAGGATAGACAACAAGGGTGCTTACGTCCAAGACAGCGCCTACAAAGATGTATACAGCGCTGCCAAAGTCCCCGGCGTAGAATACAACATTACTGATCTCAAAATCGCTGAAGAAACCGACAAAATGTTGAATCTAGAAATGAAAAGTCGCTACAGCAGACGCGAAGAATTCTGTGAAAAGATTGAGAAGACAAAGCGGACTTCATCTAAAGAGGCAATTGAAGATAAGAGGGAATCTTTTAACCTGCACCTTGATAAAACTAAGAGACCAGCATCAGTTCAAAGGCTGGTTGATCCATTCTCTTCGAAAGCATTTATTAGTAATGAGCTGTTAAATAGAGCACAGGAAGAGTCTCCAGTGATCTCAGATGATGAGCCGCCCATCAGAGCGATGCGCATCAAGAATGTTCACAACGATTATAACATATTCACAAGTGGTAGCATGCCGAAGAACATTCCTTATTTCAACCCGAGCATGTTGGCGTCGACGTCACCCCCCAAGACGATTAGGCATCAGAGTTCCGACAACATCAAACACCGGTCGTCTGAGCACGTTTCCGATTTTACTGAGAAATTGATCGAATGCAAACGTGAATCAGCACGCCATGCTTCTAAAACTGAGGAGTCTTACGTCACCTCCGCTATGAGGTCTCTGGGAGACGAGTACGTGGAGACTCGCAGCAGCATCGGCAAGTCTCACAGCTTCCGATATGCGTCGGAGTCGACGTCCATCAGCTCCCAGGAGAACCAGATGCCTAGTCTGCCGGCCATCGTCGGCATCTCTGAACCGTTACTAGAAAGCTGGGAAGTCAACTACAGGAGGAACCTGAGCGAACGAAACGACTTCTCTAAAAGAATTTCTGCCAGAAACTACGGTGTAATGCACGGCAGTGCCGAAGCTAACTACGATAGCTTGCCGAGTACCGATAGCAGTTACTTGGATAGCCTCAAAACTGATGCTAATGAAGACAGGAAACTCTTCACTAATAGCATCCATATCACGATGGATAACAAACGCGATAGCGATATCTCTCAAATAGAGGCTAAAATTGATGATATTATTAGTTCGCCTAAGCCCATTATTGCCCCAATACTCAAGTCTAGTTCTTTAGATAGCATTAAGAGTAGCCCAGAGAAGCCGATAGAGGATAGACGGAAAACTATATCCGTCGAGAGCGCTTTAAGTGCCAAACATAACGTGCAGAGAGAATTGAAACCAGAAACTGAAAGTTTCATATCAGTAACACATATTAATAAAGAACAAACTCCAGTCAAAACGGTGGAAACGACTAAAATAAATAAAAGTGATGAGAAGTTACAAAAATCTGGATCTAAACCCGGAGTCCCGGAGTTTCTGAACATTCAGTTGAACAAAGTTGACGCTAAACCGACTACAAACATAGTTTTAACAGCTAACGTTACGCCAAAGAAACTTGACAGTCCACAAACGGACAAAGAACAGGATGTAGAATGTTTCCATATCACTGAAACTAAGACTCAGAATATACCTGTGAGAAGGGAATCTATTAAGAGCAATAAATTCATTGAAAATGTTATTGAGAATACTCAGAATGATGACAAAAGCTCTCCACTTAGTGGGCGTAAATCTGTTATCCCGATCATGCCACAGAGCCCTTCTACGCCCAAAGCATTCTTCAAAAGAAAAGCAATGAGCGTCGAACTGCAGGATAGACCAGAGAAACCACGAACAAATTCTATGAGTACTGATGGTAGCACGGAGAGAATCTACGACAATATATCCATTGGACAGAAATCACATTCAAGCTTCGGAAGCAAGAGTTCCATTCAAAGCACGGACAGCAATGACATCAAAACTCCAGACAGACAAGACGAAACCGTCGTTTACCGTAAGAAACCTGGCATACTCTCTAAAGAATTGAGAGGTGACAGGAAAAATGATGACGAACCAGAACTAATGAAGGTATTCGCTCGACGATCTCTTAAACTGAAAGATTCTGAAGCCGATAGTATTGCCCAAGAAATAGCTGCGATTAACAATAATAAAGAAAAAGAGGAAGGTACGGATGTACCACCTACAAAAAGCAAGATACTAAAAAACGAATTTAACGCTTCTATTAAATCTAGAGATAGTGATAAAGAGAATGAAGATGTTATAAAGGAAGAAGAGAAGAGATTGGTAGACATTGCAGCCCGAGTGAGTCAGTTTGGTGCTCCACACTACCAGAGAAGCGTCAGCATCAACAGTGTTAGCATAAACAACGTATCTTCTAATCCTAAAAGAGAGAGTGCTCCCGTATACAGAAGCGAAGTAAACAAATACAAGAAAGAAGTATCAGACTCAACCCCAGAAAAGAGACTTAGAAATAGGACGTTCCCTGACCCATCAAATGACAGAGAGGACATTAAAAACATAGCAAAAAGCGAAGCAATGGCTTATAAAGCTGACACTTTGACTAAACGACCGTGGCAGAAGAATGATGATAAATTCAGATTGTCAGTCGATAAGGATAGGAAAGAAAGTGCTGTGATAGACAAGGATGGAGATTTGGAGAAGGATGAAGGTGGAAAAGAGAAGGAGCCTTCAGGGGAAGCCGATGCGTCTCCACAGTTTAAAGGGATACTGCAGATGAGGGCGGAGTGGGAGAGACGAGCGAAACAGGGCATGACCAAATAATACTGGTGCTAGGTACAAGGTAACACTAATTTATATATAATTTAATTAGATTCGTGCTAAGAAATGAACTTTTGAGTACTTATCTATGATGTAATAAAAAGTCATATTATAGGGTTTCGTGTACAATCATTTCATAGCGTTCAATAAAATGATAGTAATTAGAAATATAACTTTGCAGTAATATGGGTAATAAAGAATTGGAATTAGCAATTTACCAGTGATTTTTCTTTTCACATGCCTGGAACCCCTATTTCCAGTTGGCATAGTAATGAAAAAAAATAGAAAGAGAGAGAAAAAAATCTAAAAAGATAGTATCATTTACTATGATCATAATAACGTTGCAAGCTTGTAGAAAGAAAAAATTACGCACACTGTCTTCCTTTATAAAGGCAGGCAAGGAATTTCTAAGATTTATTAACTAGGATCTGTAATCTATTTCGATTCTCATTATATTGTGATGTATGTTTTAAAGTTATTTTTCAACATTCCAGGACGATGAGGAGTTTGCTGTAAGAAATCGCGATACACATAGTATATAATATTATAAATAAATAGTTTTTAACTAGCTTAGAACATTCTAATCGGCAAATATCGAATGTTAATGAGATGTATTAATTTAATAGTTTATCCGATGTTAAGCCAATGTATTTTTGAACGTTATTACAATAATAATAATATAGTAAATAGTTTCTATTTTATTAAACAAACACTATAAATGTATTGAACCGGTCACTATTCGTGTATTGATGACGGAATACAAATTTTATTCTATAGTTTTGATGTTGTTTTATTTTTATCAACTTCCATATACTTCCTACCAATCACACACATTAATTAAGCCGAGAAAGTTGTTGTTAAGCATTTAATGCAAGTATTACTTTAAAAAAAACAACTATGGCTTAGCTAAGCTAAGTATGGTCACGGGACTGTACGAATTACCGTTACCCCGGAAGGTAAAGGGCTATTGAAGGACACCGTGGATTTTAGTCAGTACGAGTCTGACAGTCCCTCCCGCTCTGCCCTGGGTGGGAGGACTCATTTGATGATTTTACCACGTAAAAAAAAAGCTAAGCTAAGTATATGATTCGGGATAAATAAAAGTTTCCATGGGCATTGCTCAGCTTAGCACTGACTTTGGCTGACCCGTTGCTTAGCTACTATATTACAAGCATAGCATATTTTTATTATACTTACTTTCCTAGAAACAAAGTATTTCTAATATGCTAACCTATGTATTATATTATAATTATTTCAAACATCGATCCCGCGACTCTGGGCGCAGATGGCGGATGCAAAAATAACCACTGTGACATCTAGGTTATTTGAATCAAAATCATAAAACAGAATTTTCGTAGCATGCTGCATTATTCGGGTGAGAAGGTTCGGCATTATATGAAACTACTTACAAAAATTATGCAAATGGTCCATTAATTTATACCTATAGTTAATGACGACACGGTTGGCGCAGTGGATGAGCGATTGTCTGACGCGCAGCGTGTCGCGGGTTCGTTTCCGCACGGAACAAATATTTATGTTCTGCAAGTAGTTGTTCCGGGTCTGGGTGTTTGTGTATGTGAGTTTCTATGTTTTTAAACGCAACCACGACACAGGAGAAATTCCTAGTGTGGGGCAACGTTTTTTGTTTTAGAAAATACTTTTTCATCTATTGAGTAATTCCTGATTTCTATGAAAAAACCTCAAAACTTAATGCACTGTACGATTTTACTTTATTTTTTTTATCGTGGTAAAATCATCAAATGAGTCCTCCCACCCAGGGCAGAGCGTGAGGGACTGTCAGACTCGTACTGACTAAAATCCACGGTGTCCTTCAATAGCCCTTTACGTACCGGGGTCACGGTAATCTGTTAGTCCCGCGACCCCGACAGGCTTTGGCCCTCTACAGGCCCCATCACTATGCTGACACTCTTTGAGGCGCGCGTGGAACACAACGCGCCATCGACCCGGGCATGGTCCATGGTCGGACAGCGAGTCGCCCATTACTCACTGCCCGCATGCCCATACGATTTTACTTGGGGCAATCATTGATTTCACAAATACGTATATAGATAGGTAGGTAGAAAGGTAAGAATCTCCGAAGTCTATCTAAGTACTGTAAGTTTTTCATCTATCCGGATTAAGATTGCTATCCAAACATAATATGAAAAAGATAAAAGTCCTATTCATATAGACTATGCTTGATATTGAAAAACAATCTTGATGTCTATGAAACACAATGTCTTTAGTACAAAAAAGTAATCATGAATTATCCGCCACCATCATCTGTCAAGTCTTTTCTCACCTATTTTGGGATCGGCTTCATGTCTAACCGACTACAGCTGAAACCAGTAGGGGAACAGTGTATAAGACGGGGACTTGAGGTACGATGGGAAATCACACACTAAAGGCAACCTTAACTCAATACTAATGTAGTGCGAGCGCCAACAGGACCACATTTGTTAATGGCCGCTTACAAATGACGCTCTGATGGGGCTTGCGCTACGTTAGTGTTGTGTTAAGTATGCCTAAAGAGTGTATGTCCCCATTAAACCTCGCGTCCCCGTCTTATACACTGTTCCCCTAATTTACATGAAGCGACTGCCTATCTGTCTAACTAGTTAATACGATACCATTTGTTAAGCCTTGTGGTTCAACTTTTAAGCGTATCAATGCCACAGTTCAGGTAGCTTACCATGACGGCTAAAAAATGATAAAGCGTGAGTATGTCCACTGTGGGAGCGAGGTGGCGGTAGACGACTTGTATAGCTCTGTCTCTTTCACACAGTGGAAATATTCACGCTTTAAGATGTTACAGTAGGTATTTCTAAGGATCGGGTAAAATATCTAGATATTACCGGAATTTACAGGTCTTATAAGATAAAGAAGGCATTAACATCGACTCATCGCCCACATACCGAATTAACTTTACCAGTGACGGTACATTGAGCTGTTGTCTATGACAGCAATTGAACCATAATCCACGGGTCTAGTGCGGGTAGTATGATGCGATAGATTTGACATGTCTTAGTTATTTTGGTTCTAGAATTTCTGTCCACACGACGTTCCCTTTCAATAATATTTTGAAGTCGTTTTTTTTTTGAAACTTTTGCCTACAATATTCAACAGAATTTGAGGCTGTCTTTGTATCTGTGAGTTGATCAGCGTCTGTAAAATTTATAACAAGTGACCCCAAAAGGAGAAAAACATAAACAATATGGCGTTTCAATACAAACATCAGTTTTATAGGCCAAAACAAAATCTCGCATTTCAATACCCAGAAACGAATTCCAAGTTTTATCTTTTATCAAAACACGCTCCCCTAAAATGCGTGAATTTCGGAACGCAATAGAAGCAAGGGGATGGGGTGGATATGGCGCATGCGCCCTAGAGCATCCACTAACTAACCCCAATACGACAAAGCGTGTCCTCCATTTTTATTCCATTTACTTCATATTTTCGAAAACGAAAAATTCATTCGTGAACGCGTGTTATAAACGTTACGTACATTCAAAAGGAAGTGTTGAAGTTCTAAAGTGATTCCACGTTTGAATTTTGAATCCAGAGACAATTCGAACAAGCGTGTGCTTACGTAATATTTTTTTTCTTTAATCAAGATTGTGTAAGTGTTCGGAAGGCAAAGGTAAGTGTTTTTACTTCATTTATTTTTCATTAAACAAATAAAAAATGAATGTGTTTGTTCATTTTGATCTAGAATGTTAGATTTCCATCATTTTTCGTGTAGTATTTAATGATAAATTGTCAAGATGACCTTTTCATTGTAAGGCGAGCATTCTCTTCTCAATATGAGCAATACAATTTGTTATCAGGAAATCCTATTACAAAAAAAGACCTGTAACATCACCATAAAGATTACAAAACATAATAAATAACACATATTTTATATGTACAACTGTTTTTTTCAATAGTAAATGGTGGGTATACTTATACTCGTATACTCTTTTATACATAATGTAGGCCAATAAGACCTGCTACGGGAAACGTATTACAATACGAAATGAGTTTCTGAAGATTGAGTGCAAGACATTATGGCACAATACCAATTTGTATGGGCATTCTTATAGGTAGGGAAGAATTAGGGCTAATATAGAATAAATAGCTTACAATATAAAAAAAGTGCGACGTAATTTTGTGCGTAGTAGATTTTCTGTTTTTTCAGTCTTACCATTGGTATTGTATTACGTACTAACTGGGTTATGGAGGTCAAATTAGCAGTCGCTCCATGTAAAATACTGATATTCAGCTGCATTTGGTTAGACGGTAAGTAGTTCCCGACAGAGTTTGGAAAAGGCTAGGTAATTAGATTATATTATAGAATGTCCGGATTCCTCGTTGGGCACTGAGAATTGAAGCCAAAAACACGGAAGAAAAATTACCCCCGTAGTTCGGTTCCTACGTAAAACAAGTGAAGGTCTCCAACATTTAAGTGTGTGCGTGAGTGGCGCTCACTCACACATTTATGAAAAAGTGGCTTCACTAAAAACGGCTAGAATAATAATAATCTAAGGCTAGGTGTTACGGTCGTGGGACTCACGAATTACCGTGACTCCGGTACGTAAAGGGCTATTGAAGGACACCGTGGATTTTAGTCAGTACAAGTCTGACAGTCCCTCCCGCTCTGCCCTGGGTGGGAGGACTCATTTGAAGATTTTACTACAAAAAAAAAAAGGTGTTATAATTGGTCGCGGGACTCTCGAATTACCGTGACCCCGGTACGTAAAGGGCTATTGAAGGACACCGTGGATTTTAGTCAGTATAAGTCTGACAGTCCCTCCCGCTCTGCCCTGGGTGGGAGGACTCATTTGATGATTTTACTATGTAAAAAAAAAAGTTTTATAATTAGACAGAACGTTCACATAATCAAAGCCTGGATATTTTTCTGGAGTCACCACAATCATTACCACTAATATATGGTGAGAATAGTGGAAACATATTTGTCCTACTCCTCCACTATTCTTTTCTGATTAAGTTCATTGCAGGATCCAAGACAGGTAAATTCATTATTTGGGAGACTTCGAGCTTCATTGTCTCGGCACTTTTCTGGTGGTTGATTTTGGCTTTCGGGAGTTGCAGTGTTGATGGATGGAGAGGAAGAGGAATGCCAAAGAAAAGATGGATGGATTGTCTAAGGAATGATATGGAAGAAAAAGGAGTAAATAAAACTGCGACATTTGATAGAGGAGAATGGAAGAAAAAAACGTGTTGCGCCGACCCTAAGTAAAATGGGATAAGGGCAGGAAGATGATGATGGGAGTTGCAGTGGTTTGGGAATAGTGCGGTGGGTTTGTCCCAAAAAAAAATTATATAATTATAGTGATTTTCATCTGTTGTTACAAGTAAACTAAATTATCCTTTCAAATCCACTTTGGTAAGTGCTCGATCATACAAAGGTCTGTTTTACGGGTCCGCTTTATCGAATATGTTTTTATTCGGCGATGACTGTATTGTTTGACATGTTTTTATGTTGTCGTACAGACGCCAGTATTGAGTATTGAACCTACCTCAATCTGTCAAATATCCTTAATGCCTTTGTGAAACAAACAGGCGAAAGCGAAGCGTTTCCGAAGCGATAACCGAACCGAAGCGAGACGTCAGTCCGATAGTTCTGTCACGCTATCGGATCGCTTTCACTTTTCTATGTGACTGGATTTAAACAATTCCATACATTACAAATAAAAACGCCTCGCTTCGCATTCGTCACGCAAGTCTTTTTGACAAAGGCATAACAGATTTTCAACCTTATCACAATAGGGGAAGGTTATTACGGCTTCAGTAAAAAATACTGATGGGTTAAAATTTACAGCAGTCGGCTATACAGGATCGGTTTATCGTACACGTTTTTATTTGGCGAAAGAAAGAAAGAAAGAAAGATAATTTATTTGTCAAACATGCGTTTACATAAACTGAGTGATCAGACATGCAAGGTATTAAATATTATTGTGAGCGTCCATGCTTTGCCAATATCGGCGTACAAATATATGTTTAAAAATTACATTTTATTACGTACAATCATTTGAAATTTAATTACAAAAAACATAAGAAATAAATAATAATTGATGTCAAGATATTATTGTATAAGTAGGTATGTCAAAAAAAAAATTAAATGAAGTCCATTAAATTCATTATTATGCATTCAAAAAGTATCAATAGTCAATTATTTCAAAATTTACATTATTAAATTGATAATATATTCTTAATCATGTGTATTAGAAGTCGGAATAGAAAAGTCCTTTTCATTCAAAAAACTTAAAATATTGTAATACGCTTTATTAACCAAAAAAATTCTCAGCTTATTTTTGAAAAGTGACAAGGACAGTTCTCTCCAACTTCTAGGCAATTTATTGTATATCGTGGGAGCCATACAGAAAATACTTTTACGCATAAGTACTGTTCTCGCAGTATGAGAGCATATCCTACAGTTGTCACGCCTGTTACGTGGCACTACTTCATCCAATAGTTTAAATCGGAGTGGATTTGTTTTGACAAACACTGCTACCTCCAAAATGTAAAGACATGGCAAAGTAAGTATTTTATATTTTTTAAAGTAAGGCACGCAACTATCAGTAGGTTTAATTTTAAATATTGAGCGAATGCATCTCTTTTGAGCTTTAAACACCGTGTCTTTTTCTGTTGAGTTGCCCCAAAATATGACACCATAGCGTAGATGGGATTCTGTCAAACCATAGTAGGCTGTAAGTAATGCCTCCACACTTATTATAGACGACAATGTGTGCAGGGCATAAGCAGATTTACTGATTTTCTTGCATAATATTTCGATATGGGTTTTCCAATTCAGTTTTTTATCAATGTGGAGCCCTAAAAATTTTGTAGTTTCTACCTCTTCTATAGGCTGGTCATTGTAGTGTATATTTAAAGTACTCTTACTATTGATCCTTTGACTAAAATGTATTAATTTAGTTTTGGTCAGGTTGATTTTTAAGTTATTGTCATCCAGCCACTTTACCATTGAATTTATAGAATTATTTATGTCACTTTCATAGGTATCAACATTTTTACAAGGTATCGTTATGGTGCTATCGTCGGCAAATAGTGTCAGAGGTTGAGGGATGCCTTTCGGTAGATCATTTATGTATAATATAAATAAAGGAGGCCCTAGAACACTCCCCTGTGGCACACCAAACAAAACTGTACGTTCTGAGGACTGATATACAATTTCATTTTTACTTTTCATATTAATTTGGTTTATATGTGTTATTTGAGTTCTGTTAAGTAAGTAAGATTTAATTAGATTGTTGACATTTCCTCTAATTCCATATACCTCAAGTTTATGTAAGAGTGTATCAAAGTGCACATAGTCAAAGGCTTGAGTCATGTCACAAAATACGCCACAGACTGGTTTCTTTTTATCAACGTTATATGTAACATTATATAAAAAATCATAAATGGCCATATTAATAGTTTTACCCATTCTAAATCCTTTCTGTTCCTCACATATAATATTATGTTTTTCTATAAATGAATTCAATTGCATGTAAATGTATTTTTCAAATATTTTAGAGATGATGGGAATTAGCGATATAGGCCGATAGTTCTCCATTAACTCCCTATCATTTTTCTTAAATAGTGGCTTAACAATAGAAACTTTTAAAGCATCAGGATACACGCCTGCACTAATGCTGAGATTGATGACATGACTCAAGTGAGCGCAAATTTCATCCGCAACATGTTT
Organism: Agrotis puta; assembly: GCA_943136025.2. Classification (NCBI taxonomy): domain Eukaryota; kingdom Metazoa; phylum Arthropoda; class Insecta; order Lepidoptera; family Noctuidae; genus Agrotis; species Agrotis puta. The sequence continues at coordinate 1,469,249 of OW964181.2, forward strand.
TAGTATATGAGTAGCAATACCGTCATATCCCACACTGCTTGTATTACGCAGAGACATTATTATCTTTTTTATATCATCTGGTATACTAGGTGCCATAAACATAGTTTTATTGTTGAAGTCTAATGTACTCGCCCTAGGTCTACAGTCGACACTCAGTTTTGGCTGTATCTTATTAATAAAAAAATTATTAAAAGCTTCTGCAATAGTCTCGTAATGAGATATGACGCAGTCATCCATTTTAATTTTATTTATGTTAGACTTAGGTATATTGTACTTTGCACGATTAATAATTTGCCACGCAGTTTTCGATTTGTTTTTAGATGTTTTTATGTTGTAGTTGTTTTGTGCTTTTTGTGTTAAGCGGATAATTTTTTTGTACTTTTTAGAATAATTATGTAGTATGGTTTTATTAACATTGCTACGATTAAGTCTAAACTGCCACAGGAGTTTTCTTTTCTTTATACTGCACAATTTGATCCCTTTTGACAGCCACTTAGTTCTTTTTATTGTATTTATTTTAACTACTTTTAATGGAAAACACAGATCGTAAAACAGCTTGAAATTCTCAATAAAATAATTACAAGCTACATTTGGGTCATCCGTGTCGTATAGTTCCGAAAAGGTAAGATTCATGAGACAGTTTTTAAATTTTACCATATTTTCCGTATTATAATCCCTTCTAGTTGCGTACCAATACTTAATACAACATGTTTTTCGTACTGGACACTGAATCAGCTGTGCTGTATGATCCGATAATGCCCATTCAAATACTTGAGTCTTACATGCATTAAAGTTATGCGCAAAGTTGTCAATACACGATAAACTGGCCATGCGAGTTGGTTGTTTAAAAGCAAGTTTCAGATTGTAACACATTAAAATACGTTCCAATTCATTAGTTGCACTATTTTGCTTAAGTACGTCAATGTTGAAATCTCCACAGATAACAATTTTCTTACAGCATGAACGTAAAATGCGTAAGCGATGACGTATGTTGTTATATGATCGAGTTCACATACAAGACAGCGTTACAAATCCTTAAAAATGGTGCTGTTAATGCAGTGTAAACATCACCTAACCTCATCCTATAAGTACGGATGCTCCGGGGTCGCGGGACTGTCTCATCAGGTAACTGACCCTGGAACGTAAAGCGCTTGAAAGAACTCCGTGGATTTTAGAAAGTACGAGTCTGACAGTACCTTTTACTCACGTGGCTGTTTCAGCAGAATTAGCAATGTTTGAATTGCTACCTTTCGTAATATTATTTGGGTAGCAAGATTATTGGGGTCTTCAAGTCAAGAGTGAATAGGTTACTTTTAGGCAAGCGTGCTTCACCGTCGACCACATCTTCGCTTACCATCAGGCGAGATGGTGGTGAAAAACGAAAGTTTCACTAAATAAAAAACTTATTGCCTGCCGGGATCGCGGGCCTCACGAATTACCTTGACCCCGGTACGTAAAGGGCTATTGAAGGACACCGTGGTCTTAGTCAGTACGAGTCTAACAGTCTCTCTCGCCCTGCCCTGGGTGGGAGGGACATTTGATGATTTTACCTCGATAAAAAAAATATATAACTACCGTGGACGAAAGCATGGAGTTTTTCCACTCTCTTTAAAAATAATAAATACGAGGAAAATAATAGATCACGAAAGAATTGAAAAAAATTATTTTGTTAATATATCAAACAACATATCTATCAACAATTCGTATGTTGGTAGCAAATAAAAGAAATAAACAGTCGTCCATAAGTCCTATATTGTTTCTTCTTTGATCCCTTCAAGGAGGATAATGGGTGGGCAAGTGAGACACGTGTATGGACTTAAAAAAGGGAAACGTAAAAATATAGACGAAATTAATATTTACCTATGTAAAGAAAAAATAATATCGCAACGCGTCTTGTCTTTCTCATCAGCGTGTTCGTGATGAAAACTTTAATACTTTTTCTTATTAAACCTTTATTTAATGAGATGTTTTCTCATTTTTATTAAAGGTTTTGGATGGATTTACATTGATCCAACAGCTGGATCCGGCGCTGAAATAGTGTAAGCATGTTTCAATTCAGTACAGCGCCCAATATGCTACGCTGGATCGGAATACGGTACGTTCCTATTTTTCAATCCAGTGACCATGGATCAATCCAGAAAATTTCTAAACTGACAGACAACTCATTCTCTAAATCGCAGGGCCTGGAATCATATATCTTGCAATTATTTCCCATGTGCATCATAATTGGTAAACTGCACCTATTTTTCTTGTAAGTATAGGAATGTTTTTCAAAATTCCTCCCCTACAGGGTGGAGAAAGGAAGTTTGTATAAAATATCGTACTTTCTACATGAAACACACAGTTTCTCATAAATTATTGTTGAAACAACGGAATGACATGCCGACTCCAATTATACACCATCAAGGATCAATATTAATGGTTACTGTCATGTGAGTGATAGCATAGCCACCGACAGACATAATTATGATGACTGTTATGGAAAGTGCCATATTGAAACTAAGAATACAAGAATAGGACATAGACTTTATTAAAGTAATTATATTGATCGTGGCTTTTTCTATAAAGAAATGATCGCAATTTTAACGATGGAAAAGGTGAATCTAGATCTTTATCGTCCTGACGATGATGTCCCGTAATGATCTAAACTTTGAGCTAGGCTATGCAGGAGTTGACAGCGCGTTGAAGCTGTTGCCCAGGAGGCAGGCCATGATTGGTCATGAGGCTCCGCAGTTACAACCACCATCATCGGTAGGTACCCACCGCCAACTTAGTTAAAATCATACACAAGAACCAGAAAAGGTTCTGTACCATGTGGAGACGCCAAGAGGTAGACTGAGGAGTCAAGAGGCTAGATAAAATTCAAATTCAAATTAAAAAAAAATATCAGTTTATCACGATCCATTATTTTTCCGTCGTAAACTAATTTTAGAAAACCTTCGTTACACTTAGTTTTTTACAAAATATCGTTATGGAGTCTGTACGTCTGCCACGATCACATTTATTTGTTTTTCTGTTTACCAATGCGTCGCTAGCTACCAAGGCGGAAGAGGGTTCCCTTAATTACTTTTATGGACGGTTAGGGGATGTAGGTTATGTATGGGTTAATGGCTATAGAGTCTTAATCTATTTAATGTTTTAGTATGCATCATAGTGATCAGGTCGAATGGGAGAATCGTCAAGTAAGAATGTAGCTGGAAAATGTTGGTCTAATTTCATTGTTTTTTAGTTCACCTTAGCCTGTTCTACTTCTAGCTCTTGCTGCCCTCTTCCTATCTTTTCCTTACCCGCACGTATTTCTTAGAATTTTGACGGAAGATGACCTCCTACACTATTCTCTATATAAAATCTCATTGCTGGATTCCACGATATGCTTTACGACGAGACGGCTTTGCAGTTGTCCGATTTTGTAACGCTAGCCGTAAGCGCCAATATGGCTGTTAGTAACTTAGTGCATAGCAAACTTTAGTCCCAATGTAGCGAGAGCGCTGCGACCGAGCTTTCATTAGGCTGTATTCATACAGAATAGTATTGCAGTTTGTCAGAGGAGCTCGTGGCTAAATAAATACAGCCGCACAGGCCGATCTTTCAGGTTAAGCCGTGCTTGCCGAGGTTGGTCTGTGGATGGGTGACCATCTGTCATGGCGAGTTTCCTCCATGCCTCGGAAGGGGTACGTAAAGCCGTTGGTCCCGGCTGTCATTTGTAGATCTTTGACAGTTGTTACTGTTAGTCAGAAGCTCTAAATCTCTAAGTCTGACAACCAGTCTTACCATGGGGTATCGTGTATTACCCAGTTACTGAGTTGTGGAGGTCCGACAGGCAGTCGCTCCATGTAAAATACTGATATCCAGCTGCATCTGGTTTGACTGGAAGCTGACCCCAATATAGTTGGGAAAAGGCTACGCAGATGAGTATTTCAGTTTGTCCTACTATCTCTTATCGTTTGTCACAACCCATCTCATTGCCTAAGCATGTCAGTTTTGTGCACACTCAGTATAAAAGAAACTCTCTTGGCCTTAAATGTTTCATCTATAGCAATGTTTTTGCTAATATTATAAACAGAATTTAAAATATTTCATACTCATTAATGCCAGCGTCGAGCCTAGTTGGTGAGACATCTGGTGTATTGAATCTGAAGTTCGTAGGTTCTAAGACCTGCAGTACTATTTTCTATAAGCACAGCTATGTGACAGCGCGGCTGCAGCGTTCACGCCGCTCTGGGACTTAACTGCTATTCACCAACCTTTTGACAGCGGTACTATCAGCGGTATAAAATGGCGGATTTACCTCAACGAATCAAATCCTCATAGGGATCAAGAAAATGTACCAGCGCCATTTTGACGTCAATATGGCGGGTGTATTTACATTTTGATATAATTTTGTAATGATGAAGGTACTATTTTTTTTAAACCAAGGTACTAAATAGTACAGTTTTGGTATTTTTTTTTTGATACCTATGAGGATTTGATTCGTTGAAGTACACCCGCCATTTTGACTCTCACTCGCTAACCGCTCACCCTGCACGATCGGTCTTAGTCCAGCGGTGAGATTTCTTATAGAGAATAGCACAGCTGCTGTCAAGCGTTTTTTCCCTTTGTTTTTATCGTGGTAAAATCATCAAATGAGTCCTCCCACCCAGGGCAGGGCGGGAGGGACTGTCAGACTTGTACTGTCTAAAATCCACGGTGTCCTTCACTAGCCCTTTACATACCGGGGTCACGGTAATGGGTAAGTCCCGCGATCCCGGCAGGCTTAGGCCCTCTACAGGCCCCGTCACTATGCTGACACTCCTTGAGACGCGCGTGGAACACAACGCGCCGTCGACCCGGGCATGGTCCATGGGCGGGCTGCGAGTCGCCCATTACTCGCCGCCCGCGTGCCCAGCGTTTTTTCCCAAAAAAAAGTATTACAAGCCACGAAAAAGCTTGTAAATAAATATTAAATTGCTACTGTAAAATGTAATGCAATAACCACGTTTTGAATGAACTTCACATAATAATGTGAACTACGCGACAAAAATTACGCTGAAGCACCCTAAACTTTCAAAACTAAACTTATAAAATAACGAACTTGCACCTATTAATGAAACTATAAGCCAGAAATTAATAACTGCGTTCACATTCAACGAAAACTTTTGCTTGAAACTCGATCATAAATTAAAAAGAAGTGTTTTTGAGGCCAGTTCCCTCGAATTTACATAAGGAGGGTCCATCAATAATCATTTTTGTCTTTATTCAAATTTATAGGAGTTTGTCGGAGAACTTCGTTAAAAATTCAGGTGAAAGAACTTCGGGAGGTGACTCGTAAGTCGCAATATCGATCAGTGATGGACTCCCATTTTATTTGAGAGAATTTTATTAGTATTGGAGGGTTTTTTGGCGGGCGACTTTCGTTTCAAGGGCAATGGTTATGGCTTCCTGGTTCGCTTATCTATATCTGTCTTCATTCATTCACTTTCGGAGTCTTGTTCCATATAAAAACTAACAGTTGCCAGCGGTATCACCCGCTACAGCTCAAAAATCATCCCATGGGAACAAAAAATCGACATAAGAACTATCCTATGTGTTAATCCAGGTTATAAACTATCTGTGTAGTAGTTTTTGCGTAAAAGAGTAACAAACATCCATCCATCCAAACAAACTTACACGTTTATAATATTAGAAGTAGGATATTAGTAGGATACTACGTACCCGCTAATAACGTACAGCGCTGTTAACAGGACAAAAAATATTCATCATCTGCCTAGCCTTTTCCCAACTATATTGAGGTCGGCTTCCAGTCAAACCAGATTCAGCTGAATATCAGTATTTTACATGGAGCGACTGCCTGTCGGACTTCCACAACCCAGTAACTGGGTAATATGATACCCCATGGTAAGACTGGTTGTCAGGATGAACAGGACCAAAAATATTCTAAGTAATCTTTGACCTTCTCACACACTCTCCCAAAACTGTACTTGAGAATAGTGTGTACGAACATAGTGACTTGGGTTTTGTTATCTACATATACGAATACTAGCTGTTCCCCGTGCTTCACCCCCCTGCGCGGCTCCTTTTGGTCGTAGCGTGATTTTATACAGTCTTTAGCTTTCCTCGATTGGTGGGCTATCTGTTTTAGAGATAGTCACGTACAACCAAACAAACTTAATAATTCAGGTAGGTATCCCAGTAATATTTTGATTTTGTGAACTTTTAGTCTTTTTCTTTCATCCTTTTAAGCATTTTTATGATTCTTCTTAGTCTCTAAAAATCTTCCAATTTTATCCATTTGAAATCATTTGCAACCGTTCTCATCACAACTAAAAATAGATCGAACCTCTACCGGTATTATAAACACCGATGAGATCAACTCGTAGCAACACAATACCGGGGCAGTTCAACCGCACAGTTTGTCTGACTGACGTATGCGGTAGAGGTAACCGCGGCCACCCTTGTTTATGTGGGCAAGATTACCGGCCAAATTAGGTCGTCGTAACTCCCGATAACATAAATAGAGGTGAATTTGTGTTGTAGTTAATAGTTCGGCGTGAGAATCGCCGATGTGTTTTTGTTTTGTGGTGGAAAGTTTCGGATCTGGACCTAATTATACTTACGTAGGTATTTTTTTAAAAGAGTTTTTTTTTTAACGTGGATGAATCATCAAATGAGTCGGAGGAGCGGGAGGGACTGTCAGACTCGTCCTGACTAAAATCCACTGTGTCCTTCAATAGCCCGTTTCGGGGTCACGGTAATTCGTGAGTCCCGCGAACAGGTAGGCTTTGGCCCTCTTGACCCCGTCATAACAAAAAAAAAGGAAGGAAGGAAAAAATACTGTTATTCTTGATATTTATATAAGAAGATAAGGCACAGTGTCCTCATCGTACCCACCAATAACCAACCACACTTCGCAATATCTCCTTTATTGACTTCATTTCTTTTTTTTCCATTAAATAAATATTGACACAATATAGAAAACACATTAAGATTTTCTACGTCAGGACGTCGAAACACAATAAGGAAAGACATGTTCTCTCCCTTGAAGGTAGAACGTGAGGAATTGTACGAGCGTTATCTTACACATCGGGAATCAACTGCTTTAACGTCAATTTTATTTATTCTTAACTAGCTTTTACTCGCGGTTTCTCTCGCGGTAATTTAGAATTTATTCGGACTGAATATGTAGCGCCATCTATTACTGTAAGTTTGTTACTGTGTTTGTTTCTGTTTGTTATTGTGTTTTCAATAAGTTTATCAACGGCACGATTAGCGCAGTGGCTGAGCAATTTAACTGCTGCGCTGCGTGTCGTGGGTTTTTTTTCCCGCACGGAGCAAATGTTTGTATGATCTACAAGCAGTTGCTTCTGGTTCTGGACATTTGTGTATGTGAGTTTATATGTTTGTAAACGCACCTACGATACAGGAGACATTCCTAGTGTGGGAGCAACATTTCTAAAACAAAAACAAAATGTTTTTTTTAAGGATTACTAGTACCCATCGGGCGTTTTTACACGACCCTCTAACACACTTTGTATTTTTCTTTCCCTCATTCCTCACAATAAGAACTTAATATTCCTGAATTCCGAGATTACTAAATAATTCAAGCGCTTCAGTACAAAAGGGTTGCAAAGTTTTCGTGTGTTCAGTAACCTTAGCAAACAGGAACCTTTGGGTTGGCTAAAATATTGTTCGGGAACTTTGAACAATGATTACATAAATGGCTGTATATTTGAATTATGTAATACAGCTTCTTTACTGTGTTTTGAAAACAGTAACTGGGTTGTTTAAGTAAGATAACAGAAAGAGAGAGGAATCGATATGATTAAAGCCACTATTTAACGGTCTTGCAAAACAATATATCGATGAACTTATGAGCGCGACTGTACAGCGGATCTGAAACACATGCAATATCACAAAATACATTGCGATATAATTCATAAAAAGAAATATTCTATTTCAAATTCAAGCAATAGAGTAGTTATAGAAAAAACGACGGGTTGCACTCTGGGAGTGCCGGCAGAAGTGAAAACTTGAATAGTAATAAACATACACAAACATTCGCGCAAGCGCCCTGCGCCGTCTTACGAATTTTCAATCAGGTCACGTGCCCTGACGCGAGTTTAACATGTTTTACCCATTCCAAAAAAAGTGCACAACGCCGCTAAAGAAATTTTCACTGCAAATATTATAGCAATTCTATAAGCAATATTGTTCAAGTGGCTTTTTATCTTCCTTATCCCTCGATGATTCAAATAAAAATCTCGAATAACTACCCACCTTCATGCGCTTGACTTTGTGTATTTTAGTTTATTAAAATATTTGTGTATCTAGAAACCAGAAAAAGTTCATCAACTTCCCAAACTTTCAATGTTACAGAATGTAGATTACTTTGTTTAAAAATAAAACCATCTTTCGACTCTCAAAATATAACAAGAACATAGTTCAAGCGAAACTTTCCCGTACCAACTATTTTAAGGTTTCGCACTGGCTGCGAGTAACAAGTTTTCAAGAAAATGTACAAAATAAAACTTCAACGGTTTCTCTACACAACGAAAAACAAATTTTCCTTCGTCTTTGAAAGAAACTTAAACTTTCATTGTGTGAAAACATGAAAATGCAAAATGTTTTTTTGAAATGGTCGCGATACAACAAATTATACAAAGAAGTATCCATATTTAACCTTACAAATAATTGTGCTTGAATATATTAAGGAACATTGAAAACTTCAATAGTAATAAACACACATGAACATTCGCGCAAGCGCCCTGCGCCGTCTTACGAATTTCCGATCAGGTCACGTGTCCTGACGCGAGTTTAACATTTTTTACCCATTCCAAAAAAAGTGCACAACGCCGCTAAAGAAGTTTTCACTTCAAAAATCGTCTATGTACGATGGAAACAAGTGGTGAACTGACGTTGGTCATGGCGGTCTAAGGGGGAGGCCTATGTTCAGACGTGGACGTCTTCCGGCTGATGATGATTATTATATTTGAAGTTAATTAGTTTACACATCAAATTTAGAAAGAAGCTGTGGTAGAACTGAAGATTTGCTGGGGCATGCTGGGGCTTTATTCATAATTTTATAAATAGAACAAAAAAAAAACAAAAAAGGTAAAATTATGAACCAGTATTGAAGGCACATTGATTTATTCACCCTCCCTTAGGGTGGCCAGCTAATAGGATTAGAGACGATTCCCCGTTATGGCGGCACGGAAGGCTCGGAAATTAAAAATACCTGGCCAGGCTGAGCGACATGTTGTTTGCACCGGGACATTCGAGACATTATTTTTGAATTTTTTTAATAAACTTTGCAAAAAATTTGCTTCGCGGTTATGTATAAATTTAAGTAATAAGGCACACCCAGCCGTAGTGGTGGACACCCACGGCGACGGACGTCGCTAGATGATCTCTGGCCACCGTAGGCGCGGGCATGCGGTAATGGCCGGCTCGCTGTCCGACCATGGACCATGTCCGGGTGGACGGCACGCTGTGTTCTAAGCGCGGCTCAAAGAGTCTCAGTATTATGACGAGGGCCTTTTGAGAGGCTTTAGCCCTCAAAAGGCCCTCGTCATAATACTTTGGGCCTTTTGAGGGCTAAAGCCTGCCGGGGTCGCAGGACTGCGCTATCAAATCGTGATATCATTCATACTTATTGCGGGCTCGTTGTCAGTACGTCCGTAACCACCAAATCCACGGGTTTCGTTCTTAAAGATTAGACCTTCTGGTGCCGTTACCACTCCACTCTTTTGTTTTTTTTTACGTGGTAAAATCATCAAATGAGTCCTCCCACCCAGGGCAGAGCGGGAGAGACTGTCAGACTCGTACTGACTAAAATCCACGGTGTCCTTCAATAGCCCTTTACGTACCGGGATCACGGTAATTCGTGAATCCCGCGACCACCACTCCACTCTTATGCCTTTGTCAAACAGACCGGCGAAAGCGAAGCGTTTCCGAAGCGAGACGTCAGTCCGAGAGTTCTGTCACGCTATCGGATCGCTTTCGCGTTTCTATGTGACTGGATTCAAACATTCCATACTTTACAAATAAAAACGTCACGCTTCGCATTCACCACGCCCGTCTGTTTGAAAAAGGCTTTAGCAAAACTGATTGAAAGACACCAGAATCCGTCTTACAAAACCTTACTATCTTCAAATCAATTCCCAGATTTTATCAACCACTCAACCACCTCTTGTTTGTCAAGATGTCTGCTTCTCGTTCTGACTTAGATTACAGTACAAAGGCAGACTAATTAGAGCGGCATTCTCTTGATCTTTTGTTTGAGACAATGAGTGTGGGACTAGACGCTTTCTAGGTCAACCTAGGATAAGTTTAGGCACTGAGATTGAAGTTGTGTCGTGTTACGAAGTTGGAATTCTAGATTCTGGAGCTGTGGTTTGTTTTTCATTAGTTTTGTAAGACTTTCAATTAATGACTGTATTCAAGACTAGCTGCTGCCCGCGACGTCAGCTGCGTGAATTCGTTGAAGAAATAAAGGTTCACTGCTCGTTCCCCGTAGGTGATAGCGTGATAATATGTAGCCTATATGTTGACCCGACTTCTTAATAATCGTGCCAAATTTGAAGTAAATCCATGGTGTTCATTTTGAGTTTATTCCGGACATACATACAAACAGATAAACAAAAATGCTAAAAAGTATGTTTTTGGCTTCGGTGTCGATTGTAGATCACACCCCAAATATTCTTTTAAAAAAAATACAATGTACAGTTTTTACATTCCTACCATTTTATTACATGTATAGATTGCTAGACATTTCAAAAAGTTTATTTAATAATATTATAGCAGAGAAAACTTTAGTCATCATGCTTGTTTACTGTATGATGTTCTAATGGATCTTTGACGGGCTCTTGGACTGATGGTAGGTACAGCCTGGAGCCTGAAAATATAATTTTATGGCAATTATAGAATCGCTCCATAGTATTTTTATTCATAAAAATATGGACATAAAACCTTTTGCTTCCTCTTAGGTTCGTCCATTTGTTTTTGGTGCGAAATCATAAAATGTGTCTATCAGATTCTTACGTACTAAAACCCACCCTGTTCCTTGGGTTGCTCTTTGCGTTCCAGGGCCGCAGTACACGATTTGAACAGGACTAAGACGGTGAAATAATTTCTGATTCCATCTTTAAAAGCTTACTCCATATTTACAAACACTCACATTGTTTGATAACATTACAAAATCTATACACTGTTTTTTACAAAAATTTCCTTTCCCGCGGTAACCATGGAGGCTCCTACCAAAACAATGGAAATGGCCGCCGCGCCTGAAACGCGCCTGAAACAATAGTTTGATTGATGAGACCGGCCGGAGCTCGGGCCTATTGATTTGTTTTAATTTCGTTTGATTGTGGTTCGTAAATGGACTCATTTTGTCGACGATTCAATTGTTTCTTTTGAGCTGTAATGCCTTTGTCAAACAGACTGGCGAAAGCGAAGCGTTTCCGAAGCGATACCGAACCGAAGCGAGACATCAGTCCGATAGCATTAGTAACGCCTGTCTGTTTGACAAGGGCTTAAAGATCATCTTTTGTTTGAATCGTCTGCAGCTGAATAGCTCGCTCTTACAACACAATTTTGCGTATTTATCTGATTTGTTATTTCCGATTGGACAGATTTTCGTTTCACCACACCTTATTTCGTCAAATATATTACATCACTTTTTGTGGTTGTACTTTTATTATATTATCGAAATAAAATAAATAAATAATAAATAAATAATAATTATAAATATTCCACAACTATCACACAACATCATCTAGTCCCAAGCTAAGCAGAGCATGTGTTATGGGTACTAGACAACTGATAAACATACTTGTATATTTCTAAATACATACATATTATAGATAAATTACACCCAGACACAGAACAAATGATCGTGCTCATCACACAAACATTTGTCCTGAGTGGGAATCGAACCCACGACCTCCGGCATAGCAGTTAGGGTCACTAACCACTAGACCAACAGGCCTGTTATAAAAAAATCGTTTTCGAATATTTTCCATATTTTCTGGAAAATATTGGTTAATTTTTGTTTATGGAAAAACGTCAAAAAAATTAGCTGTCATAATGTTACCATCGTCATCGCTCCGCCATCACTCACAATCGACAAAACGAGTTCAACGCCATTTCCAATGCTTTTGGGGCAAGGAGTATCTTGGCAAAAATAGCTATGTACAGACGGTTACCTATCAAGCGATTCAAATCCAGCATAAGTTGACCTTTCATTGTAAGGAAAGTTTATACAAAGCGAGGCCATAGTAAACTTGTTTTGTATAGTTTATTTTTAGACGACGTTTTTTAAACGCACTAGGAATTTCTCCTGCGTCATGGGTGCGTTTACAAACTTAAAAACTCACATACACATATACCCAGACCCGGAACAAATATTTGTAGGTTATACAAATATTCGTTCCGTGGGAATCGAAACCGCGACACGCTGCGCAACAGTCCAATCGCTCAGCCACTGCGCGAACTGTGCCGTCAGTTTGATGTGTAACCGTGTGAAGCGTTTCCGAACCGAAGCGAGACGTCAGCGAGACGTCAGTTCGATAGTTCTGTCACGCTATCGGATCGCTTTCGCGTTTCTATGTGACTGGATTCAAACAATTCCATACATTACAAATAAAAACGTCACGCTAGAACTCGCCACGCCCCAGTCTGTTTGACAAAGGTGTTTGATAAAATAACTGGCAATATACACACACTGTGTAGAACCTTAGTTATTACTTACCTGAAACCATTTATGTAATAGCATTCATTAATATGAACAACTTTTACTACAGGGCTAACTCTGAAACCGGGAAAGAAATTGCTACCTTAGATTATAAAATGTCGATATTCCGTGTTCGAAACAAAACGTAACGTTTTGTAGTGAAGCCACTTTTTTATAAATGTGTGAGTGAGCACCATGCACACATTTAAATGTCATCCTTGGAGATGTTCATTTGTTTTACGTAGGTAGTGATCGAACGACGAACGGGGGTAATTTTTCATAAAATATATACATATAAAAAATGAAAGGAAATCGTCTGTCTTGGTATGGACACGTGATGAGGAGGGATGACACTCATGTGACTAAGAGTGATGAATGTATGTATGTATGAATGTTGTTGGATGGAGAGGAAGAGGAACGCCAGAGAAAAGATGGATGGATTGTCTAAGGAATGATATGGAAGAAAAAGGAGTAAATGATACTGTGACGTTTGATAGAGGCGAATTATAGAAGAAAAAAACGTGTTGCGACGACCACAAGTAAAATGGGATGAGGGCAGGAAGATGATGATATATATAATTTTTAATTCATTACTTTCACTTACTGAATATATTTTTAAATATTTTTACAAAAACAAAAGAAAACTTTTAAAAATATACATAATAGTGGTCCACCGGTATCGGGAACAGGGTCCAAGTTACCGGCGGTCAGGGCTCCAAAATGTTGGTCGAGGCTCTTGGCAATTATTATTATATTATTTTTCGTACATGCCTACTAAGAATCTGGATATTCTATAATCTAAACATGTATTATACATTTTTCATGTAAACTGTCGAAACTTGAAATATAGGTTACGGTAATGTTTTCTTCAGGTTAATGAAAGTTGCATCCAGTATGGACTCAGGACTCAGTTGATTATTTTACCACGTAAAAAAAAAATTGGGTGTCCCAAATTAAAATCAACAGATTAATCATAATAGGCTATTTTACTCAAAAAAATTATTAGTCCGAAAGATACGCAGATTATCAAAAAATGTTTGACCCGTATTTTTTTTTGCTACATAAACCAAAATTGATGAAGATACAAAGCTTCTAAAATTCACAAAACGTCACTCGGTACAATTTTACAAGCATTATGACGTCACAAGCCCCCACTCCCGAATTTGGAAGCGTTTTATCTTTGTCAATATTTCCTTTAGTTATTTAGGATATGAGGGTCTTTCTTAATCTCCTGATTTAAAATCACAAAAAATACGTGTCCATTATTTTTCAATATTCTAACTGACGGACTAAACAGATTCTCAATTTATATATGCAGTTAAATAACCTATCAACTAGCTTTTGCCGTTTACAAGCATTGATTATAACGACAGTCAAGCATAAATGTGTTTTTTTGAGATTTCAGTGGTAAAAGGCCCGTTAAATTCTATTTATATCCAATATTTTCGCGAAGGGAGGAAACATAAAGTTTAAATATGTTGTTTTGCTTCCCCTTCGTCGAGATACTACGTTGAAAATACTTTTCTGTACTACATTATTTTGTAGAGGACGCTTGTTGAAGTTGGGTTAAACGAGTTTGTAAAGTTTACAAAGGATTTTAGTGAAATACGTACTGAAGTTTGAGTAGATAAAATGTCCCTGTGGAAACTGTTTTAAAACAATATGGTTCTATACGCTGTGTGGGCTCGGTAACCACATTATTAAGGGCCCATAAGATCTGCCAATTCTTGCCAACGAGACATTTTGATAAACATTTTCAGTTTGATTTCCAAAAATTGAATAAAACCTAGAAATTTCTCCTGTGTCATAGGTGCGTTTACAAACATAGAAACTCACATACACAAACACCCAGACCCGAAACAACTATTTGTAGGATAACTTGACACGTACGTACACTGTGCAGGTGCCCCCACTAGACTTCGCACATAGAGTAGTCCGAGGGATTATTATTAAATAATGTATTTTGTAAGACTGACTAAAAATCCACCCCTTTCAAATGCTCTTTGCGTTCCAGAGCCGCGTAAACCTGAAAAGAAACTTAAAACTTGAGTGAGGATCCTGAAAATTGAGTACAAGCCCTTGTTTTACCCTATGCTCTCTTTCGCAGGCGCAGCCAGGAATGCTCCACGTGGCGCGCTAGGGAATGCTGAGCGGCGCGATCTTGAGCGCAGCGCCGGTCTCCCTGCGCGGCCTGGCCCCGGGTCTGCCAGCTGCGCGGCCCGCGCTCCTCGCCGCACTCGTCATGCACGCGCTCCACGATCGCCAGGATGAGGCAAGCTTCATAGGTAAGTGATGCTGCACTGTCCTTTAAAAGTTTCCAATGCTCTCCTTCACTAGAATTCTTTACGCAATAACAGCCAATCTGTGGTCGTCGAGGTCTAAACATTTAACTTTGGCAGCGGTAAGTATTTTAGAGAGCCTTGTTTCTAGAATTTAACCAGGTTCCTTTTTTCATTATGATAATGTCATCAAATGAGACCCCGCGAAGGGCGGGACGCGAGGGACTGTCAGACTCGTACTGACTAAAATCCACGGTGATCCTTCATGGGGTCATGTATACCCGATAAGACAGTTCCATGACCCCGGCAGGCTCTGGCCCTCTAAGGGGGTCCGTCAGTTTGCTGACAGCCCTTTGAGGCGAGCGTGGAACACGACGCGCCGTCCACCCGGGCATGCTTCATGGTCAGACGACAAGTCACTCATTAGCCGTCGTCCGTATGCCCGCGCGCCTAGAAGTACCTTTTTTTATCGTGGTTAAACAATCAAATGAGTCCTCCCTCCCATACTGTCAGACTCGTACTGACTAAAATCCACGGTATCCTTCAAATGCCCTTTACGTTCTGGGGTCACGGTAATTCGTACAGTCCCACGACCCCGGGCCTAGAAGTACCAAACCTAATTATTTTCCATCCATCTCTCAGTGACTTGTAATTACAACAAGATATCTCTATATACCATTTTATAAAAAGGAATTTAATTAGAACTTAATTGAACATTTCGGCTCATAAGTGGAAAGAACTCGACGGAACGTGATAAGTGCTTTCACAGGTAAGTGAGGAAATGTTACACATTCTTAGTGAAGGGTCTCTCAGACTCAAGAGTGACGCATGGTGTAATTAGGACCTATCCGTATTACCTTTTAGTACGAGAATAGCAATTTTTCGTAAATTTTTCTTTGCAGTTTGTGCCTTGAAATTAATAGAAAAAAGGAAAAATATTCAAAATCAAAGCGGTCGGTTAACTTATTTTGAAAAAAATGTCTAGTTTGCTTCGATCAATTATAGTACATTATTGATCGAAGCTAGTTTGTTAACTCGAATTAACTGTCATCATTATTATGATATGCTATAATTACTGATCACTTGCTAACTTACCAAGTAGCATAGCTGTACTCCTCTTCGAAGAGCATGGGAGCCGAAGAAATTTCATATACGTGAGACTACAGCTTTGTCAATCAAATGTAAAAGGTGTTAACAATTCTCAGTGTATTAGATGTCCTTAAAAAATGTCCACTTTTAATCAGC
This sequence comes from Agrotis puta, assembly GCA_943136025.2. Taxonomy (NCBI): domain Eukaryota; kingdom Metazoa; phylum Arthropoda; class Insecta; order Lepidoptera; family Noctuidae; genus Agrotis; species Agrotis puta. The sequence continues at coordinate 1,485,479 of OW964181.2, forward strand.
TAGAATATTATCTACATTACCAATTAACATACTTTTGTAATGACAAACTTCGAAAATAATACACATACAAACATACGATCTTTACACATACTCCTTTCGCCTCGTCCACTTTCATAAATGTGCAGTGCTATTCTATGTATATAAATACAGCCCTGTGACAACGCGGACGCAGCGCTCAAGCAACGCTGAAACTTATTATTACTTACGTTCAATAGGTTTTTTTTTATCGTGGTATAATCATCAAATGAGTCAGACTTGACTGACTAAAATCCACGGTGTCCTTCAATAGCCCTTTATGTACCGGGGTAACGGTAATTTCTGAGTCCCGCGACCCCGGCAGGCTTTGGCCCTCTACAGGCCCCGTCCTTGAGGCGCGCGTGGAACACAACGCGCCGTCGATCCGGGCATGGTCCATGGTCGGACAGCGAGTCGCCCATTACTCGCCGCCCGCATGCATGTTACTGAAATTCATTGATATTTAGTTTGCAAGTAGGTTAATATAAACACTTTTAGACGTCGTCTTTTTCAAACTAGATGAGGCCGGTGCTTCCGTACCTGACTACTCTGAAAAGAAACAGCCGAAACAAAGTCAGAGGTCACTATCTTTATCAAAGACCAGACATTGTATTGGGCAAGTCATACGAGGAGCATGTAGGTTAGTGTCTGAAATGGTCTTTTGAAGAAACAACCACACAGATTTGAGGGTACATGTCCAGTCAGTGCAAGCATTTGTCAGTTATCGTGTACTAACAGCGACATTAGCAAACACCGCTGAAACGGCCGTGAATAAGAACTACTCAGTAGACTTCAAGAAGACAGTTTTTCATACTCTTTGGTATTCCCTAAAAAACAGCCTCGATTTTATCTGTCCAATTGATCGATATACCTCAAGGCTGTCTCGTCGACGAGCTTGTTGTAGATTCTAGCGTTACTATTGTTCTATAGAGAATGACATAGCTGATCATACAGGCGCGGTTGCGTGTGCTTATTACACACCCGACCTTTCTGAAGCACCTCACCAATAAGATCAGCGTAGGTCTTCCTACAGCGTCCCCTCCTGGCGTTACCACTCACATCTGTCTTTATTATTTAATAATAATCACGTAAAAAATCAACCCCACTAATTATCCTCGCCACCTCATTATCATACTATACGATCACCATTCCCACCCCGTTTTGGGGTCATTTTACTACCAAATCCTCATTAAAACAATGTCAAACTACCCTCGTTCATTAAAAAACATGCGTGGACTGTGACCTGATGCTATCAGCTGACTTTTGCGAAGGTTCAGCTTATCATGAAGATCTAGTGTCAATGACTTTGTTCCCTTCGTTGTGGTGACAAGAGAATATTAATATTTTTATGTTACTTGAAGGAAAGAAAATGCACACAAACTAAAGAAAAATTTAGGTCAATGGAGAAAAAAACACAGAAATTAAATCTGAACAACACAAAAAAAAATAACCGAAATGACCATACACTGTGTGTCTCACGGTTGCGCCAAATAGGTCTAGTTCAGTAAAGCCTTTGTCAAACAGACAGGCGTGACGAATGCGAAGCGAGGCGTTTATATTTGTAATGTATTGAATTGTTTGAATCCAGTCACTTAGAAAAGCGAAAGCGATCCTATAGCGTGTCAGAACTATCGGACTGACGTCTCGTATCGGTTAGTTATCGCTTCGGACTCGCCTGTCTGGTTGTCAAAGGCATAAAAGTGTCGGTCAGCTAGTGCCCGACGCTGGTTTTTAACTAGACCTAAGGGTGAAGGGTACAAGAAGTCAGACAAATGGGTTCAAAAGAATCTAAATGGGTGTTCAATGACGCACATAGCATTGAAGCAGTGCACAGTCTCACTAACTGCGTCAATGCAGAATTTTTATGATGCATCATCAGAAACGCATTTTAATTTTAATTATGTCATTTATTACTAAGGAAAAGACAATCAAACCAAACCATTTTGAAAGAAATATTGAAAATTTATAAATTTTGATGCTTGCCTGAAGGCCCTCAGTGTTTACATTTTGTATTGTAAAAGTTGCCAGATCAAAATTTCTGATAGTATGTATGTAGGGTGCATCAGAATTTTTCTTACATTATGCGGTCGCGCTTTGGGTGCCTTTTAAATCCCATCACCGTAAAAAACGATGACAAACAGCCTTTGTCTGTGGAAGAATATCATCATCATCTTCCTGCCCTTATCCCATTTTACTTGGGGTCGGCGTAACACGTTTTTTTTTCCATTCCCCTCTATCAGACGTCACAGTATCATTTACTCCTTTTTCTTCCATATCCTTCCTTAGACAATCCATCCATCTTTATGTGGCAGGATATGATCTCGTAGAAACTTATTTAGTTTCCCTACCTCTACCTTATTCCGTAGAATTCATAATTATGAAGTTTATCATTTATCATCGGACATCTAGACGTACTTACTGTTAATTGCCATACATAATGCGCACAGCAAAAGAGTGGAACTTACTTCCTGGGTCGCTGTTCTCGAACGTATACTCGTACAACCCGAATCTCTTTATGGTAAGAGTGAACTGAGGCTGTATTATAACGTCTTAAAACCAGGCTTGTTCCATTGAGTGAACGAGATGGCGCTAGACGACTTGTATAGCTCTGTCTTTTTCACGCACTGGAACAAGTCTGGTTTTAAGACTTTATAATACGGCCGCAGGCTTCTTCTGGGTAAGCTTGCTCCATCGTATGGTTTGTCACAGTCATGTTTGACCTCGATTAGAGACAACAGCAGAACCAAATCGAATTTTAAAAAAATACTACCTCCAAACACTCCTTTTTGGGCAGTCATGTAAAAAGTTTAAATTTTGTCTTGTCATAGGGGAGCAGTGTATAAGACGGAGACGCGAGTTATGATGGGAAATCACACACTTAAGGCAAACTTAACACAATACTAACGTAGCACAATCGCCAACAGGACGCCATTTGTAAATGGCCGCTTGCAGATGACGTCCTGATGGCGCTTGCGCTACGTTAGTGTTGTGTTAAGTATGCCTAAAGAGTGTATGTCCCCATTATACCTCGCGTCCCCGTCTTATTCACTGTTCCCTATCCTCCGTTAGCTTCCAGGTGGAGGAGGTCCTCTCGGTGTCAATCGTGTAATAGAGCTAGTGGAACCAGCCCCGCCATGTTTGTGTTTTGACGGCTCAAGACAAGACACAGTAACGAGAAATATATAACTTGATTCGTTAAAGTTATCTGTTTTGAAGTTCATTCATTTAAAGTTCGATGCATGATAGGCTTTTTAAAGGAGAGAAACAATTGCAGCCGAGTAGATCAAAGACACTTTGCCTGACCTGAGAATCGGAAAACTGTAGGCAATGTATGTTGTAGGACTCCTAGCTTATTATATTTACTCCCAAAAAAACATAAAGAATCTCTGCAAAGAATTAGAAAAGTATATTTGATTGTCAATGGTTTAAATCCTTCCCATTACAATCACGAACCATAGGACTTTTAGAATTAGCAATCCTTTTAGAGCTAAATTGCTAATGTGAACCAATTCGACTAAATTGTCTCTCGCATTTGGTTACGGTTTATCGATGCCAAGATTTCGTGTGACTAACACGGTTTACATAAATTAATACTAGAAATTGTAACAATGAAAGATTTCAATTACAGCTAATTACTTAACACCTATAAAACATAACAAAACAAGCTTATAAACATATCGATTGGTATATTAGTCATTGGTGCCTCGAAAGCTAAATCTATGAAAATTTATATCAACTGGCTAAATACCAATAACTGGCAACCCTGTTCGTATTTCACCCGAAATAGTCCGACGGAGTCACGCGAGGCAGCCCTATCGGCAGACATCTTGGCGCCAGGCCGCGTCCCCACCCCGCCATCCCCCCGCTATCGTCTGACGCAGCCTTGGTGCATTGTAGATTCATAGATTCTGAACGCTTACGTTTTATGTTGCCCTGGTAGTTTGTAATTTTTACTTAGTCACTCTTCACTGCGTACGGGCTTTGTCTTTCAGATTTTACGTCATTAGGGTCAATAAAGGTCAAAGGGTTTGAACTACTTTCCTTCTAAAGATTTTAGTAAATTCTTCGAGCGATCTGTCTGTTTTATAGAGTCTATATTTGCCACCCCCTTCATATTAGCATCATTTCTTCATATCATACCACTCCCACATAATCTACCCTATGTCATTAAGTAGTGCAGCCTCGTTACTCATGCGGCCTTGGTGCATTGATTCATAGTTCATAGACTCTCACTCCTACACAATATGAACTTCTGGTAATTTGTAACCGCGCGTGTCTTTCTTTACGTCATCAGTTCGTAAAAAAAGGTCACAAATTATTATGTAACTTTCTCCTTTAGACAAGCTTTCAAGGTTTAGTTAATTTCATTTTGTATCCCTAGTGGAACTGTCTACATTTTCTTTTATCATTTTAAGACTGTCTACGTTAAATATTCTGTCTCTTTCTTGTCTTACGTCACAGGTAGGTCAACTAAGGTCACAAAATATTTGGAATGAAAAGCTTTTCTGTTATTTGCTTTAGGTTTTGGTTCGTTTTCTGGCTCATGTTCACGCTAGGTCCCTTGTGAATTCTGTCCACATTGTTACATTGTGAAAACGTGACGTGTTACGGAAGTTTACTCACTTAGCTCTGTTTTTTGTAGATGTCGCAATTAGCTTTTACCCATTATGCCTCGTATCTATTTTATTCGTCTTTCATTTGTCATTAGTTACTTAGTTATACGTCTTCTTCATTTGTTTAGTTCCATTGGAAGCCAATGAAATCGAGTAAATTGCCTGTGTGGTGGATGGCTCAGTTTCTTTGTCAGAGAAAGCCTGCCCCATCAGTGGGATCATTAAAAACGTAGTATATTTAAACTTTATAATAACTTGCAACTTAAAATCAAGTTTTATCCACATCGAATCTAATTTTTATGATATCAATACTGCTGAAATCAAGCGCTGATTGTTATATTACAGTTGTCCTTTTAAAATTTGTTTTCGTCATTTTTTTACACAAATTGATAGAGCATTATAAGAATTCGTCCACTCCCATCAAGGCCTTACTCTGTTTGAAGTAAAGAACACCTAAGCATGTGGAGCAGCTCACTATTTTGGCGGCCATATTGTGCAATCAAACATATTGTTATAACAGGCCACGATTTCATGCCATTGTTGTTTATACTTAGACATTTTTCTCTCTGTTATTGTTGAATGGGTTTTTAAGTGAACAGTAATGTGGTTATTAAAACTAGTTTAACCTTTTGAGCGCCACAGTCGTGTATAGACGACAATTCAAAAAGTGCCCAACACGCCACAGTCGCGCGTCGCGACTACGCGAAAGACTTTTAAACGTCAATATATGTAGCTTATTAAAATATCTCTAAATTCACTACTGTTTTTTATGTAGTTATGTATTTATTTTTCTTAGCTTGGCGCTAAAAGCACGTTCTTGTTTTTTTGACGTGGCGGTCAAAGGGTTAAATTACAATTTAGAAGGACATGAGAATTATTCGCGAATTGTTCGGCTGCTAGCGAAAACATGGTTGCCGTTTTCCAAAAATCAAGGTGCATCATTTTCTTTTGCAGAATAATTTAAACCAGTAGCTTCACTCAAATTATTTTAGGGGACCTTTCTCAGTATGGGATAGGTTTAAGTATAAATTCGAGGACACTATAAGTGTTCAATGTAGCAAAGTGAAAATATTGTGAAAGACACGGTTCAGTAGTTGCAAAGATACCCATGTATCCAAACGTTACAAAATTACTAGCAAACGAAACAATTGTACCTTGAACACAAAATGTAGCCTTCTTTTATCTCTTCATTCTTTGAATGTATTCAATCTATTTAATCTTTACCTGTGTGCTAATAGACATGTATTGATGAAGTCTGACTTTATTTATTTAAGTAAATATATAAATAAATAAATAAAGTCTGGCATGGAGTATAAAAGATCTAAGTGTACAGAGGCGGGAAGGCACTTTGTTTTATAAACGAAAAATATAAATGTAGAATTTTACATAGACTGATATAATAGGCGGTGTTAACGGTCGAAGCAATCTTATCAAGGAAGAAAAGAGATTTCTTCCTACATATACAAGAAGTTTTATTTAATACACCTTCTGACCACAACATACTATTCACATTTAGTAACAAAGGATTTAGTTTTCCACATAAAACAATCCGCAGCAGATACAAAATTTAATACAACTTCAGTTAACTCCTTTAGGTGCAGTCATTTGAAACAGACGAACAAAGGAACTGATTCATCCGAGTCCACTGCACCCGGATCTATACACTGGAGGTGACAGGGTGTATCATTCTGTAGTTACGAGTACCTAGGGCAGTAATAAACTTGCATCTGCAGTCGACGCAAAAGGTTTTAATGCGAGACGTAACGCATAAAGTATTGTGGCGAGTGGCGCCGCTATTACCACTAATTATTAGCATGTACACGCTTTACTTTACTGATTAAAATATGTCCTGGAATGAAAATAATGTTGTTATTTTCCTTTATTATTATTCTCCAAATCCTGCTAATGTCGTAAATGGCTAAAGTCCCTGGTTACATTTGTAAAAAAGTAAAAGTATGATAAGTTAATCTATTGCAGTCATCCTGTGCTGTATTCCATTCTCTATTTATGTTTTTTTTTTTTATAATATTTTGTGCATGTCTCCCATCATCATCATCCACAGCCTGACCTTACCCATTGTTGGACATAGGCCTCTCTTTATTATGCACGATGTAGTGCCAGTTACATCCAGGATCTAACAGTGATAGCTACAATGCACAATTCATTTTAATTATGATCTCGTTATTAAGCGCTGTTATTATCATCACGGCGATTTTTTTATTATAATCATCATTGACTGTTACTTTCCAACAGCTACTGAGTGAAACCCTTCTCCCTTTTCTGCCATCTTGGTCTGCAACAGTCTTACCAAGTCTTACCCTTCTTTCCACTACCATACATTATCACCAATTCTTATTTAATTTCTTTAAGCATCTTTTTGAGCCAGCTTTCTTTTATGCACTGCTTCCCTGGGCAATGCGGTTCTAAACCAGGTATTACCCCTTGATCTAATGCCATCCCTCAAAACAATTCTCATTTAATTTCTTTAATGATCTTTTATGCCATGCATTGCTAATCTTTGAGAGTCTCAACTAGGATTACCCAGAATCTTTGAAATTCCATCCCAATGAACACAGTTCTCATTTAATTTCTTTTAAATTCACATAAAGAGAGCAAGATTAAAAAGCGAATACAATGTAGGGCAGTGCGTTTTGACGGCCACATTACGCAATGGCCGCTGGTCACGACTTCTATTGTTGTTAAGTAAGTGCTTGTTATTTGATCGATCATTTCCTTTGCTTTACTTATGTTAATGTTATTGGTGTATTGTGGAACGGATTTTTATTTTAGTATAACATAAACATCGTAATACGTTTCCACTGTTTTATTTGCTCCAGTAATATTCTGACTTAAAAGAGTATCCATTGAGTTTGTTGCTTGTTCTTCTACGTAGAAGTTTTCGATTTAGAATGACGTAAAGTTGTCATTACAAAGAACAGATTTCTATATACAGTACAGCTGGTCTAAAACGGTCATTTTTTTTAGCGTGTTAAAATTGTCAAATGAGTCCTCCCACCTAACTGTCAGACTTGTACTGACTAAAATCCACGGTGTCCTTCAATAGCCCTTTACGTAACGGGGTTACGGTACTTTGTGATTCCTGCGACCCCGGCAGGCTTTGGCCCTCTACAGGCCCCGTCACTATGCTGACACTCCTTGAGGCGCGCGTGGCCCTCAACGCGCCGTCGACCCACCATGGTCCATGGTCGGACAGCGAGTCGCCCATTACTCGCCGCCCGCATGCCGCCGTCTGCCGACGTCCGTCGCCGTGGGCGTCTACCACTGCGGTTGGGGTGGAGGGAGGACGCGATCATTTCATGCATTTCCTAGAACGTCATTGGCTATCCATTCACGAAGTCAATCACTTGGGATATTGCTGAATGGCCGTTGTAGATCCTCAGCACTTTAACTGTAATTTTACTTTGTGACTGGGACTAACAGATTTTTTTTCGATTCACAAATGCCCTGTAACTGTCCCGTTTAAAATACATGCTTTTATGTTAAAGTCCATGGATCATCTATTACTTCACCTTTTAAAAGCAGTTTCTTAAATAAGTTTCTGTCATGCCGTTGATAGGTTTTTTTTTTAAAACGTTGTCATTCACTAGGAATTTCTCCTGTGTCGACAAACATATAAACTCACATACACAAACGCCCAGACCCGGAACAACTACTTGTAGATCATACAAATATTTGCTCCGTGCCGGAATCGAACCGCGATACACAGCGCAGCAGTCCAATCGCTCAGCCGCTGCACCAACCGTGCCGTCATCGTCTTTGCTAGGTCTCTATAATGACATCGATAATAATTTATAACATTCCAACATTATTAAATGCATTGGCATCGATTTATTTTGTTCGACATATAATTCACATGAGTTACAAATTGCTTTATAAGTACCATTTTAAGCTCATATAAATGCCGTAACAATAAGCAGGTACTCAACAATTACGGTCGTTATTATCTAAATTAATATCTTAAAACGTAACTTATAAAACGAGGAAGTAAACCATAAAACGATTACTAAATAACAATCGTGTTACCCCGTTTAACATATAATCAAACTCCGTATTTACCTGTAAGGGGTGAAAGGTTAATAAAATGGCCATAACACAAAAAAGCAGCATGTAAAAATCACCCCCGATCCCCATTTTTCGTTATTCACACCTGATTAATAAGAAATGTATGGGTTTTCAGGCGCCACCGCGATGCCACCCCCTTTCAACCCCCTTTTACACCCCCTCTGGCGAGTTTTCAGTACTATGACTCACTACTACGGGTTTTCCAACCAACCCACTTTACACAAAACGCCATAACTCCACCTAAACTGCCAGGCCATTCGCGACCTAATCGCTTTCGAGATAAAACTTCGGTTTTTCTTATTTTATGCGTGATTTTTAAGGGTGAGTTTTCAGTGAGCCGTTGGTGTCAGTTCATTCATGGTGTGTGCGTGAGTGGTCGTTGTTTTAGTCCTAGATAAGGTAATTAGTGTTAATTAGAGTTATGAGACTGTGATGTGCCGGTTTATAATATTTTCGGGGTTATTCAGTTACGTCTTGAAGATTAAGCCTGTAAAAGTTGTGAGAAGTAAGTAAGGTAGATGGTTATTGTTGATTAATTTACGATGTGGCAATAGTGTTTTTAATTGAACGTATTTTAGAAGATTATTTCGCTAAAAACACACGATCAAACAAAATGCAATGGCATTTTTGACCCCCTGATTTGCTTAAATCATGTGATTCATATATTTTAAAGAAAACTATATTTTTACAGTCAACTTATTTGCATCGTAGATTTATTTTGTAGCTGTAATTTCAGTATTATAAAAATCCAACCTTTACCAACATAAAACATTGTTTAATCTGTCCAAATACGTAGCAGAAAATTTAATTTTAATTTAATGCTGAAAATTTACTTATTTTTGCAAGTTCAAAACACAGCTTTGCCAAAGTAATCTAGACTCTATGCTCCAAATGAAATAATGGCCAATTTTAACAAATGCCGTAGTTAGTCGCACTCTGGCGCCCATTGATGAATAATACAATTATGATGAATGTACTTGAGCTATAGTTTTGACATTCTGTTGGTAAACTAAACATAAATATAAACGCCTACCATGTCGTCTCAAAGCCAGTGTAGTTCCAGTGAGGGAACGAGATGGCGCTAGACGATTTGTATAGCTCTGTCTCTTTCCCACACTGGAACTACTCTGGCTTTAAGACGTAATGGTAAGCCACCTGATTGCGAAGGGGGATTTTGTCAGCAAAATATTAGGTGAAGGGCATCAATTTATAAATTCTTGTTTATTTTGACAGTTTGGGAAAAACTTTTCATCCTTTTTACAGGACTGCCCGAAGGGAGTGTTGTGTTATGTTTTATTATTACTTTTCGTACAAAACTACAACAAGATCTACACAACTCTATTTTATTGATTTTTCAACAGCAAAAATTATGCTCACAATGATCACATGGCTTGATAAACGTTAAAAATCATCATCATCTGCCTGTCTTTTCCCAATTATCTTGGGATCGTCTTGCAGTCAAACCAGATGCAGTTGAATATCAGTATTTAACATGGAGCGACTGTCTATCTGACCTCATCAATAACAATATTTTAATTGATAAGACAGTTAAAAGTCACAAGTAACAGCTTGGACCAACGGCTTTACGTGCTTTCCGAGGCACGGAGGAAACCCGCTTTGATAGATGGCCGTCCATTCACAAACCAACATCGTCTACCGCAGCTGAAAAATCGGTTTATTTGGCTGTGTGTCAGCGTTTTGAAGTTTCACATTAAAAATAATTATATTAACAAAAAAAAAATAGAAAGAGTATGATCAACAACGCCTTTTCTAAACCTCTTTTCTAAAGCCTCTTTTTTACCTCCATCGACGAGATTTTGGACCACCGTAGACGCGGGCAAGCGGACGGTGATTAATGGGTGACTTGCAGTTCGATCATGGACCATGACCGGGTGGACGGTGCGTCGTGTTCCACGCGCACCTAAAAGAGCTGTCAGCAATCTGGCGGGCCCTTAGAAGGCCAGAGCCTGCCGGGATCGCGAGCCTGTCTCATTAGGTAACCGTGATCCAGGAACGTAAAGGGCTGTTGAAGGATACCTCTGTCAATAGAAAAAAAATCAAACTGATTGCAGAACCAAGTAAATAAACAAAGTAGGTAATTATTTAAGAAACGATGAGTTTGATGTGCCTGTCGATACGACCGCCCATCGATTTTCCATTAGCATGAAATACATGCGTCATACAACAATAATGTCTGTCGGCTTTGGTTCAAATATACTTGGTGAATGAATGTAATGTTTATCAAAATATGAGTCTTTTGATTTTGACTGATATTTATTAAAACCAGAGATATCCGATGTTAATGAACAAGGATGATTATATTCGTCGCGTCTCCTTTTCACAATAAATTTTCTTCAAATATCCCAGGAAAACAAAACTTTTGACGCCTGTTCATCCATCGCAATAATCCTCAACAAAATAAACCTACTACACATGTATAACCGCACGCATGGTACATTTGTTTGACGCAACACTGTTGTGATTGCGCAATCGTAACGCTCTGCCGGCCATCGTAGCCTGCAACTGCTCCAAATACATGTGCAGTCAGTTGCATAGGTCAGTGCAGGGTTCAGGCCGTGTAGTTTTTTTTTTCTACTATCACACAACGCCATCTAGTCCCAAGCTAAGCAGAGCTTGTGTTATGGGTACTAGACAACTGATAAACATACTTAAGTATATATTTCTAAATACATACATATCTATATAAATAAAAGGACAACTGACTGACTGACATATCAACGTACAGCCGAAACTACTGGGGCTAGGAATGTGAAATTTTGCACACGGCTTCCTATTATAATGTAGGGGAGCACTAAGAAGGGGTTTTTGGAAATTTAACCTTTAAGGGGGTGAAAAGGGGGAATTAGTAAAGTACGTAACCCACGCGAACGAAGTCGCGGGCAAAGTGCTAGTTATAGATAAAAAGCAAATGATCGTGCTCATCACACAAACATTTTGTCCTGGGTGGTAATCGAACCCATGACCTCCGGCGTAGCAGTCAGGGTCACTAACCACTAGACCAACAAGCCTGTCGATACATGATAGGGTATTTGTTGGATAGGGATGACCCTTTTTATCGTGGTAAAATCAACAAATGATCCCACCCTCCCGCTCAGGGAGACACGGGAGGGACTGTAAGACTTGTAAGGACTAAAATCCACGGTGATCCTTAGATAGCCCTTTACGTTCTAGGGTCACGGTTACCTAAGGAGTCAGTCTCGCAACCCCGGCAGGCTTTCAATCAGATTGCTGACAGCTCTTCAAGACGCGTTTGGAACACGACGCGGTGTCGACCCGGCAATGGGCCATGATGGACGGCGAGTCACCCATTAATTGCCCGACCCTGATCTGTACTGGGGGATATAATTAATTGAAAGTAGTATGAGCGTCTTTGTGCAGCGCTCCCTCAGTGAAAAATTAGTTTGTAGCTACAGTTTCGTCTGGGACATCGCTGTATCTTTAGTGAATAGCATTGCTGGACAGAAGTGCCGCTGACGTCTATAAAGTATATATATATATATAAATTCTATATTCCACAAGTTATAATGGTGATGACCCTGATGAAAGATTAGAAAAAAAGATTTTCTAAATTGACAGTTCAAGCTTCCGAATATAAATTCTGACAGTCATTCATTATTGATCGAAGTTCATATGCCATTGCTTTTGTCAAATAAGATAAAAAAGATCTTCTGTTTTTAATTTATTAATCTGCTTATTCATCTAAGTTCCATGTAAAATTGTATATATTTTTCTCATTTATCCTTTCAGATTTTAAAGGTAAATAGCAACATAAATATTCTAAATCGTTAAGCAGAAAGTTACTTAACTTACAACAGCAGTGCGTGTCTATGCATTAGTTATGGAGTCTGCTTGAAGTAGATTCCTTAATCTATCCACTTAAATCCTTCAGTAAATGTATTTCCTTTTGAAAAGAAAATTTCAAAAAAAAAAACTAAACCCGTGTAAGTCTCGAAGGCTGCTGAAAAGGTCAAAGATTCACTGAAAAATAACTGAAATCCTGTAAGAAAACGATGCCGATTACGTATACTCATATATAAAACAGTTTTGTAAAAATATAAAAGCTAAAAACCCTTTCTTTAAAATGTTCATGTATAACAATCAATCCTTTCAGTAATAAAAATCCAATATTTTCCTTCAATAGCATGTTTCAGTTCAATAAAACTGGATCGTGTGTACGCGGTCTAACAGTAGGGCGGCCACCCCCCTCCGTTCAGTCTGCAACCGGCCGTATACGAGGCTGAACGCGCGCTGTGCCTTTGCCCGTTAAAAAATAAAGTGAACATAGTGAAGTGCGTTGAAATAAAAAAGAAAAACAAAGTGACATTTGGATTTTGAAAGGTTTTTGGCGGGATTTTTATTCTTTAATTTTTAAGTAATATTAATGAGGTTTTTTAAAATAAATTGTTGTTTAATTTCGTTATGTGTAATAGCGTGTGGGTTGAGGATTTATTAGGATAGGTGCTCGAAGGAAATTTGTTTTTCGTGCAGTTAATTTTACTCAAGACTTTAATAACGTTTTATGAGTTGCAAATACGTTTTTTTTCATTATCTCTGTTTTATTTTGCCAGCGGTGAATCTCTATTTACCTACGGCTTATGTTTAAAACTTGATTATTCTCCAAAATAAAAATGCATTATGCGTACTTTTTGTAACGTTGTTCAATAAGTTTTTTATTGCCTTGTTTTATGCGACTTAATTAGTATTTTACAGCTTAATAACCTTTTAATTGATATAAAGTCGAATCTCCTTGAAGCAATTTTTTTGTTTTGTTCATTGTTTAGCATAATTAGAGGATCGGCAGTTATTATATTCGTCTTATTATGCTATCAATGCCAAGCTGTTGAGAAATCACCGGTTCGTTTGAGAATTTTATCTATTTTTTTTTACTTCGGGATTGTTACTCGTCTGTTCTATTTGTCTCGTCTACATTTCATTTAATTTGTATTTAATCTTACACTATGTTTATTTTTGTAATAAACATGCAAATCAGGTTAAGAAACATAAGCCTTGATGAAGAAATAACATTTTATTACTTACTTTCAATAAAGTTAAAAAAAACATCGTGGTGAAACCAGACATCTCTTTAAAAAAAAGCCTTTTTTTTACAAAGCGTTAACTTAACCGCATTAATGGATTTAACCATAAAAGTTGAAAAGAAAAAAAAAGATTAAAACTTAAGGTCCACTGTTTTTTTATTTCAAATTCAAGGCATGGCACTATTTTCCATTCTTTTTTTTTAATCGATGTATATGTAGCTGTAGCCGTTTTACAAAACTAGTTCTTTTTAATCTAGACCAAGGAGAAATCTAATTTATTCAGTGTCGATATTTATATATTTTGTCTACTAAAATGACGATTATACTCGTAGAAGAAACATCAAAGTATTTGTTAAAAAAAAATAGGTCCGGAAAAGTCCTAAAGCTCAGAAAATGTTACTTCGTCTTTCAAAATGGTGATATGAATTCATTTATTAGACACTGACAAATTCAAATAAAAGGTCAACACAGAGAGAAACGAAAATAAATAAAAAGTGAGGACTGGCCATTGACGACCATGTTCATGGTCACGGCTGGACAATCACTGGCCACTATTTCGTTCCAATGTAACATTCGTGTGTTTCAAACACAAATTAGGTTCCACAGGTATTCGCGTATCATTACGTCAACAAATAATATTTGGAATTAGTTATATTTTGCTTTTAATTGAAAAAAAAACAAGTTAATAGGAATGGCAAATCTGAATTTAATTTCATTTTCATTTTTCTTTAATTTCTTTACATTCGACCGAAAATGAATTATACAAAGATTTTAGCCTTTGTCAAAAAGACAGGCGTGACGAATGCGAAGCGAGGCGTTTTTATTTCTAATGTATGGAACTGTTTGAATCCAGTCATATTGAAAAGCGAAAGCGATCCGATAGCGTGACAGAACTATCGGACTGACGTCTCGCTTCGGTTCGGTATCGCTTCGGACTCGCTTCGCTTTCGCCTGTCTGTTTGACAAAGGCATTTAGGAACTATTCCTTCACCATTTTGAGAGCAGTTGGGATACAATAAGTGAAATTTTACACAAAAAAATGCACCTGGCTGGGTTCGAACGCACGACTTCACAACTCGTTAGTACCTTCACCACAGGTCCACCATTGCTCCCACGTAGACCCACCTGACGTAGCATGGTACAACAGAATAATCACTCTATACTGTCCCACAGCTGGGAAGCAGACCTCCTCTATCACAGTGACACTCATCATAAAATATGTCGGCCACGTAGCGGGTTCCGCACTAAATCTCTTCAATTAATTAGGGTAATCCCGGTTTAAACTGAGATTAAGAGGGGCTCGTTGTTAAACCCGCTGTTAGGCTTAACCGCGATCAGTTTTCATTTTGTTTTTGAAAGATTTTATGAACTTTAATGTATTTTATTGTTTGAAATAGAAGTTTATTTCTGATTTCGGAGTTCAAATTTCATTTTTTTTTTGTATCAGGTGTTATCACTGAATAATATAGGTATAAAAGTAAGTACAGACAGAATAAGTATCTTACTTCTAGAATATCGTCAATATAGAATTAGTAGCATTTGTCTGTATGTATGTAGGGGTAATCTCCGGAACGGATGATCCAATTTAATAATGAAGAAAATCCCAACTGCTTTAGGCAATAAACTACATTTACCTAAGTACCTATATGATTCATGGTCACGGGACTGTACGAAATACCGTGACCCCGGAACATAAAGGGCTATTGAAGGACACCGTGGATTTTAGTCAATACGAGTCCGACAGTCCCTCCCGCTCTGCCCTGGGTGGGAGGACTCATTTGATGATTTTACCACGATAAAAAAGTATATGATTCATATTAGCCAAGTTATCACACTTTTTGTCTTAAATGTCGTAAGAATAAATAAATAAATAAATAAATATTCCACAGAAGAAGCGATGTGTGTAATGTAAACGGAGTCACTGGCAGAAACTAGTCACTTACATGGAGTAAAGGTTTTTCGGTGAAGGCATTCTGTGAAAAACAAAAAGAGAGTTTCATTAAAAGAATAAACAAAAAAAATCGTTTCTCTGACAGTTTAATAACATTGTGTCGACAACACACTTCTTAATTCCAAAAGTTTGTAGACATAATATTTTTCCAGAGCGTAATTACTTGCCGCAGTGGTAGACGCCCACGGCGTCGGACGTCGCCAGACGATCTCCGACCACCGTCGCGGTACTGTACGAATTACCGTGACCCCGGAACGTAAAGAGCTATTGAACGACACCGTGGATTTTAGTCAGTACGAGTCTGACAGTCCCTCCAGCTCTGCCCTGGGTGCGAGGACTCATTTGATGATTTTACCACGATAAATTGAATAATTGCCGTGACGTGGCAGGTCGTCGGTCCATCTAGCCGGGGGAATCTCACACTACGCCTTCCGATACTTGTCCTCTTCATGACTCGTCTGCTCTACCGGCCATCGGTCCTTCGAAAACATGGCCAGCCCACTGCCACCACAAGGTGGCACAGCTCATTAGAGCCGACCGGCACCCACTCCGCACTGCCTCGCCTCCTGCGGCTAGTAGTCCTTATATGTGCTTGTATGGGTATGCGCTCACTATATCAACTCCTCAGCGTCACCGGATCGCCCCTGTCATAAGCCGGCGGGTGGACAACTCGGTGACAACTCGCTGCTCGCATCCTTGTCTTACATTAACTGCGCATTGTCAACGAGAGACATTAATTGGTGATAACGCGGCGTCCACCCGTGGATTACCTGTCGACAACGAGTGGACGCCATGCGACGAGGCGGTGCGGATTGAGAGCCAGGTCCGGTTGCCAGATTTATTTTTTGCCAAGTCGTGATTCTGAAACGTTATGAGTGAAAAAAGCGAGATACTTACATCGAAAGCGGGACATAGTAAAAAACGTAAATTATTAGAGGTTTTTTAATATTTGGTTTTAAATTACGTTTACGTGACATTAGATAGCCAATGGAAGGTATTTTAATAAAAATATGATATTTTAAATCAGATTTCCTTATAATCAGGTAGTTGAGTCTTCTTAGTCTTTTGAAAAATAAAAACAAAAATCTAAGTCATCTCCGAAAGCGGGACTTAGCCTGACCCGCGCGGGATTTTTAATTTTGATTGAAAAATCGGGACGTCCCGCCAAAATCGGGACGTCTGACGTCTCTAATGAGCTGAATTATGTGACCTTTAAGATACCTTCTAGCTTTTATAAAACAACTATTACCCGTAACAACTTAAATACACAAAACCACAATAAAAATAGGTACACTAACTACTTGTACTGACCTAAAAATCCAATAAAATAATACTATACACATACAAAAATAACCTAACTTAACCCACATTACAAAGGGAAGTACGGTGATGGATCGCACATAGTACTAAAGTCTTAAATCCATTTGGTCGGCACATGATTGATCGAGCCAGAACGACCTGGATTCCAAGTGCGTTGCCCTCACTAAATGGTACTATTATAGATTGGATGGTGCACGCAACGTATCGCTTTTGTTTGGTTAAGAAGGTAAGTACGTTAAAATGGTGGTTATTGTGTAGTAATAATAGCCTAATACACGTTGATAGGCAGAAGTGTCTCTATGAAAAAAAATACTGGGCAAGTGCGAGTCGCTCTGGCGCATACAGTTCAGTAGGTACTATTTATTTTTATACATCATAATCAAATCTTTTTATTGCACATAGGCCCATGAGGGCACTTAGAAAACGTCAACAACAGGTGCTCGGTTCGGTTGGTCGTTGCCATGGTGAAGAAGGGGCAGGAAACTCCATGATAACTCTTTAAAAAAATACTATAAAATACTAAATATAAAGTTCATCAATAAATCATTTAGAAAGGTCACGTTACAAATAAATGTTTGAGTATTCTATAGTATTCTCCTAATGCATGACATTAATCAACAGTCACACCTAAGTTTAAGATGGACAAACCAGTTGAATGACACTAGTGAAAAGGTCAAGGAAAGAATAAGAACTAAAAATAATAGCTTGGAGTTATTAACTTTATTTTTGTGTCTATCATATCTAAATGATAATTGCATGAAAAAAACCTTTTGTAAAGTAATGGGCGACTCGCAGCCCGACCATGGACCATGCCCGGGTCGACGGCGCGTTGTGTTTCACGCGCGCCTCAAGGAGTGTCAGCAAAGTGACGGGGCCTGTAGAGGGCCAAAGCCTGTCGAGGTCGCGGGACTTACCCATTACCGTGACCCCGGTACGTAAAGGGCTAGTGAAGGACACCGTGGATTTTAGTCAGTACAAGTCTGACAGTCCCTCCCGCCCTGCCCTGGGTGGGAGGACTCATTTGATGATTTTACCAAGATAAAAAAAAAACATCAAAACATTTTGGTCATAAGACCTACCTGTCATTTGACGACAGGAATGGCACAGTGGATGACGGCGATGATCAGGCGTTCCACTACTGCGCAGCGTCTGGCGAGTTCGATTCCCGCAGGAAACAAATATTTATATGACCTACAAGTAATTGGTGTTTGTAATTAGTGTTGGTGTGAGTTTTAATGGTTATAAACGCACCCACGCCACAGGAGAAAGACCTAGTGTGGGAAAAATTAGATTAAAAAAAACACAAGAATCACTGCATAATATAAAATAAAGTCGCTTCCCGCTGTCTGTCCCTACGTATGCTTAGATCTTTAAAACTACGCAACGGATTTTGATGCGGTTTTGGCTAAGTAGATGGTGATGACACAATTATTAATGCATTTTGATAATCCGTTATAAAGCTGTCATACTCAAAACTCGTTTAATAAATAAAGAAACGAAAACATAAAAGAAATTGAACATCTTAATCCAAAATGAAAGTTTTCGAAACCCCAAAAAGGTAATAAAAAAATCAGCTTTCTTTTGGCAAACACCATTTTCTTCCTGCTAAGTATAGTTCACGATAAACTTAAGTCCCGGACTGAGCTATAAACTGTACTAAATAGGACAAGCGGGTCGATGACCTCGGAAAACATGAGTCAACTTGTAAGGGGTGTTTCATACATATTCGGTTCGGCTTGTTTCGGCAAAGCTCAGCGGCATAATCAGGCATGCTTAACATTCTATAATGATCCTAATGCTCGGTCGCAGACTTTATTTATATAAGATAAAGTAGGTTGTAATTCATCACATCGGCGTAGAAACAGTGCGCTTTGGTGGATGTCCCATGTCTTAAAATTTCTAGAACATGCCCATTTTCTCGCTACATTTTCCTTCATAGTTTTCAAAGAATTCAAGTAAAGTTGACGGCGAAATATTTACGAGTAGATACATTGTCCGGAAAACGCCGCTCGGCTTCATATAAATAGTACTAGGCCTAACACTGCGGTCGCGGGACTCACGATTTACCGTGACCCCGGTACGTAAAGGGCTATTGACGGACACCGTTGATTTTAGTCTGTCAAGTCTGACAGTCCCTCCCGCCCTGCCCTGGGTGGGAAGACTCATTTGATGATTTTACCACGATAAAAAAAAGGCCTAACACTGTCAAATAAATGTGTGTGCCACAAGCTCAGTGACGGCTGAAAATATGTATTGTGGTAATTGATTATGATGGGCTTTACTGTTCAACGAATGCTCATAATTTCCCTGTCCTATTGTGATGTCGGCAACTCTTCATCTCTGTTCGTCGACATCTTACGAGTCATTTCCTTGTTCGAAATCGAAAGTGCCGACCCGAATATGTGTGTACCTCCCCTTATATAAATAATACAGTATATAGCACTGTATCAATTTGGCTCTGAAAGGGATGAAATTCATAAAACAAATATGAGAATTGTTGTGTGCTATATAGATGTTAAGAGAGGTTTTTCTTTGAGAAAGACACGTTTTATATTGTCGCAGCTTCTCATTTTTTTTACTATGTTCTTGAGACTGATTTTATTCAAGGTTTAAAAGTAATAAATATGCTATAAAATAGTTATAGTGTTTCTCATATAACTCGCGGAAACGACGTCAAATTTCTTAAAACAAACTTTGATAAACTAGGTGTTGCCAGTGGCTTCGCCCGCGTGATTGTCAAAAAATATATCATACGAGCGTATCACAAAGTCGGGATAAACAATGTCCTTATAACCGGGATATCACATAGGATATCTGGATTATAATTTATCTCTAACCCAATTTTCATCGGGCACGCCGCACTCGCGGCGGTAAGACCCCTCTTTGAGGAGTGGCTGGATAGGCGTCACGGCGTCCTGACCTACCGCATGACGCAGGTCCTCACCGGACACGGAAGTTTCGGGAGGTTCCTGTGTCTGATAGGGAGGGAAGAAACGCCTGGGTGTCACCACTGCGAGGATCGTCCGGAGGACACGGTGGAGCATACGGTGCAGGACTGCCCCGCTTGGGCAGAGCACCGCCGTGTCCTCACGACGGCGATAGGCGGAGACCTCTCGCGCCCGGCATTGGTCGAGGCCATGCTGCGGGGCGAGACGGAGTGGGAAGCGGTCGCCTCCTTCTGTGAAGCAGTCATGCTCGTGAAGGAGGAGGCGGGCCGCCTGAGGGAGAGGACAGCGTCCTCCCTCCACCCCAGCCGCAGTGGTAGACGCCCACGGCGTCGGACGTCGCAGGACGATCTCCGGCCGCCGTAGGCGCGGGCATGCGGGCTGCGAGTAATGGGCGACTCGCTGTCCGACCATGGACCATGCCCGGGTCGACGGCGCGTTGTGTTCCACGCGCGCCTCAAAGAGTGTCAGCATAGTCACGGGGCCTGTAGAGGGCCAAAGCCTGCTGGGGTCGCGGGACCAAGGGATTACCGTGACCCTAGTACGTAAAGGGCTATTGAAGGACACCGTGGATTTTAGTCAGTACAAGTCTGACAGTCCCTCCCGCCCTGCCCTGGGTGGGAGGACTCATTTGATGATTTCACCACGATAAAAAAAAAAAAAAAAAAAACCCAATTTTCATCAATATTATTCACTCGTTCTGACGTGACTGAGTAACAAATAAAAGGATCAGAAGTAAGGAGGTAAAATAAATCACAGTAATGTGTTTCTTCGTTGTATTATTCTCCACTAATTAACAATTATCATTTGTACTGCACAGTGGGTATCACCAATTAATCTCGTTGCATTTTTACAGCTCGAGAGAGAAAATAAAAACTGTCCGGTCTTTCTTAAGAAAATTCTTCCCGCTTCTCCGTGTCAAAAATTGACATATGTCACGTTCAAAAAATATTATGAAACCGGCACAGATAAAATATGACACACTTTATCAATAAAGTAACTAATACTAAATATGAGGCTAATAAAATATAACAGTCGGCCATTCTGAACTTCACGAGTCCTCTCGTACCTGGTAGTTCAATTGAATTTAACAATAAAATAATGAATTTTAAGTTACACTTTGTATATAAAAAAAAATTTTAGAAACTGCAATCGTACAATCATTTATGTTTCTACTTTATTGCTTCGGCCATCTAGTAAACCAAAAATTGTTCCATCAATCTAAAAAGAAAAATATGTCTAAAACAAAAAAGAAATCACCTTCATACAAATAATTTTAACGTATTTGCACACTCCCTTACTGACTTATCGGCCTCATACGTGTGGAAACCGTAGGTACAATTACCATAATTATGTTACTGACAAAAAGAAACAGTACAGTAGAAAAAAATACAACATCTATCAATTCAATATCAGAATACGTCTCACAAGTTATAACTCAACGTATTTCCACACTCCCTTATTGGCTTATCGGCCTCATATGTGTGAAAATAACGTTGACAATATCTTACAAACAAAAATAAACAACAATAAACAGTAATTTAAAAAATACAATATGTAACAATCAATATCAGAATCCTTTTCACAGGGTATAACTTAACGTATTCGCACACTCCTTTATTGGCTTATCGGCCTCATATGTGTGAAAATACCATTGACAGTATCTTACATACTCCTTCATTTGGCTTATCGGCCTCATATGTATGCAGATACTTTACTAAGGTACACAGATGCTCCCAAAATTGGCTTATCGGCCTCATATGCATCTTGTAACTTTCAAACTTATGTCAATCATTTACATTCATTAAATTATTTTATACTTGTATAACATATCAAAGTATTTCCAAATTATTCAAACAATCTCATAGCCCATTATTTACATCTTGATTATAGTCATTGTCTACTTCAGATTCAACGCTGGACTGATCTGAACCCTCATCTGTGTCATTCAAGTACTTTTGGGTATATGTCAACCAAGGATAAATTTTATCTACCGATATAACTGCTTCATACCTCCTATTCTGTTTTCGCGTCAAAGGAGTGTCCTCCACGACATATCGGTCATGATCTAATGCTTTAATTATTCTATAAGGGCCTTGTATTTTGGGTAATAACTTTTTTGATTTCCCGTTATTATTTGCTATTTCTCTCTCTATTCTAACCAAATCTCCCGCTTTATAAATTGTAGACTCTTTCCTCTTTTTATCAAATCTGTTTTTCTGCTTAATTTGTTCGTTCGACACCCTGAAATTTACTTCGTTCCTAACTTCACTTAATGGTTTTGATTTGTTTTCATCGCAATCTAACATTGAAGCTATCATCCCATCTCCCTTAGTTCGTACTCTTATGCCAAATAATACTTCGGATGGACTTTTACCTGTAGTTTTATTAATCGTCGTATTTATAGCTAACTGTATCTCCTCTAAGTGTCTATCCCATTCATTTTCGGGATAATTATGGTTTTTGGTGGCAAGTGAAGCTAAAATTGTTCGATTGAAACGCTCCACTTGACCGTTTGCTCGAGGAGTTGCAACCGCGTTTAAAACATGACGTATACCTAGTTTATTTATATAATCTTTGAAACCTTTACTAGTAAAAGACGTTCCTCTATCACTTATTATTCTACTTGGAACACCAAACAGACTAACATACTTGTTTAGAACTTTTAAGGTTGTCCTTGTTTTGGTATTTTTAACGGCATATAAATTTATATATTTTGTATAGGCTTCGATTATTACCAGAATATAGGTATTTTTAGATTTACTTTTGACAAATGGTCCTAGATGATCTAAATGAATGGTGTGAAAAGGTTGGTCGACTTTTGGGATAGGATGAAGCATTCCCTGTTTTTTTCCGCCGGGTATTTTGTGGTAAGAACACTCCAGACAAGACTGGACATACTTTTTTACGAATTTCCTCATTTTAGGAAACCAATATAAATCTTTTAATTTATCGAGAGTTTTCTCCATACCAAAATGACCTAATTCGTCATGATTCTTTTTTAATAATTGCCACCTTACCCCTTTTGGCACCACCCATTTAAGTTGGTCATTAACTACACGATAAACCTTACCATTTTTAAGCTTGTAATTTTTATAGATATCCATTACACTTTTAGCGTCAGTATCTTCTAATATCTGTTTGATTTTTTTAATTTCGTCATCAACATTTTGCATTGTAGCTAACCAATCCTCTGTCTCGACTGCAAGAATATCGAATACAGGTTCGGATTCAACACTTTGTTCGATTGCATTTCTGCTGAGTGCATCTACGTGATTCATTCGGGTACCCGACCGATATTCGATACTGCAGTCATACTCTTGCAATTGTAACCACCACCTTGCTATTCTGGGTATTATATCTCTTTTGGACAAAGTCGTACGTAACGCATTACAATCTGTAACTATTGTAAATTTTATTCCTAGAATATAAACCCGGAATCTATTTAAAGAGGCAACTACCGCTAGCGTCTCGAGCTCAAAAGAATGATACTTTTGCTCTTCAATATTCGTTTGCCGACTGTAATAAGCCACAGCTCGCCACCTACCCGATGCGTCTTCTTGCAGAAGAATACCAGCAATGCCAGTTTTACAGGCATCGGTATGAACTTGAGTTTTAGCGAGGTGATTATATATTGCCAAAACTGGCCGTTTTATTAATTCTGACTTTAATGAGAGAAACGCTTCGGCCTGATCTGGGCCCCACTCCCATTTACTATCCTTTTTTAATAATTTTGTTAGGGGTGACGCTATTATTGCAAATCCTCTGACAAACCGCCTAAAAAAACTTGCAAGCCCAAGAAATTGTCGTACTTCATGTTGATTTTTTGGTGCCTTATATAATCTTACGGCTTCGGTTTTCCCAGTGCCAGGTCTAACACCATCCTCCGAAATTTCAAATCCCAGGTAATCAATTTTAGTATAAAAGAATTTACATTTGGCAACTTTAAGAGTTAGGCCAGCATTCCTCAATAACTGAAGTATAGCTTCCAATCGCTCCATTCCTTGTTGGACATTTTGTGACGGTATTATAATGTCATCCATGAAAGCAAAGGCCTCACTATTTCTAGTATTCTTCAACATTTTGTTGATGGTTTTTTGAAAAACAGACGGCGCATTGGCTAACCCGAATGGCATACGAGTAAACTGATACTGCCCATCAGGTGTTACAAATGCGGTTTTGTCCTGAGAGGATGGAGCGATTGGTATCTGGTAATACCCAGATGCTAAATCTAATGTAACAAAGAATTTATAACCACCAAGGTTGTCAATT
Source organism: Agrotis puta (assembly GCA_943136025.2). Classification (NCBI taxonomy): domain Eukaryota; kingdom Metazoa; phylum Arthropoda; class Insecta; order Lepidoptera; family Noctuidae; genus Agrotis; species Agrotis puta. The sequence goes on from OW964181.2 coordinate 1,509,735, forward strand.
TGGTCCTCCACTCTTGGTAATGGGTAGTGCTCTTTTACTGTCTTTGAATTCAATGCCCTGTAATCTACACATAGTCGTTGGTCACCGGTTTTTTTTTGTACAAGTAATATTGGACTAGCGTAAGACGAAGCGGATTCCTTGATAATTCCGCTATCTAACATCTCCTGTATCATACCCTTAACTTTCTGTTTTTCAACATGAGCTAACCTGTATGGTCTATATACAACAGGTGTAGTGTCGTGTAAGGTTATGGTCATTTCTGTTAAATTTGTTAACCCTAAGTCACTAAGACCAAATGAAAAACAGTCCCTGTATTTTAATAACAAGGTTTTTAATTTTAAAATCTCGTCTGGTGTTAATTTATCTCCTACAGAGATTTCATTTATAATAGCTTCAGGTTCCTCAACTTCGACTTTATTTATGTTTAAAACATTATTGTCTTTAATAATGGGAGCTCTCGTTAGTAAAATGTTTTTAATTAATCTTAATGGTTCTGAGCTCAAGTTAACTAAGAAAATACATCCAACACCATCAGTGATTGTGTAAGCGCCGGGCATAATATAATAATTTTGTTTGTCTACCATACGTATAGACCCACCCACGTAAACAGTGCAAGTAATTTTATTTTCAACTTTTATTGGCACAGCTGCCATAGAATTAATGCATATATCTGATTCTATAATTAATTTTAGTTTTTCTGGTACATTGTCATACGTGAGCTGCTTTTGTAAAATTAAGTGCTCATCAGTTTTAATAATGATTATGCCGGTTTGTTCGGTAAATGTATGACCTAATAATATTGGATACTTAAGCAAGTCGTTTCTTACTATCAACACTTCTGTTGCAGCAGAAATGCTTTGAACGGTTAAATTTACAATTGCTTTACCAATAGGACTTATCAATGTATCACCAAAACCTTTAAGAGATGGCAGATGTGTATCTGTGTATGACACTCCTAATGTTTCAAAATCGCTTTGTCTAATGAGAGTACTCTGACTTCCAAGATCAACATAACAAGTCATTAATTTACCATTAACAAAAATATCTAGTACGTATTTACTGTTCAAGTCACCTGCAATTTTTACTTCTGACACCGCCTTGTCACTGTTTTTATTGTTTGTGCTATTACTACTACTAGCAGTATTATCAACATTGTTCCTCAAGAGTCGTCTGCATGAAACTGACTGGTGACCAAGTTTTTTACAGATGTTACAGGTTACTAGTGGTTTCAAACATTTAAAACTAGGATGTCCTACTTCACCGCAATTAAAGCATTTAATCGTACTACTACTGTTACTACTCTTATTGTCACTTTGACCTTCACTCCGCTTCTTCAAGAATGGTCTCCTAACTTCTTTACTATCTTCTACTTTAACCGTTTGTAAATAAGCTAATAACTGTTCAGGCTGGTTATAGTTAGCTGCTTGAGCACCCAAACGCATGCTTCTATCTTCTAACCCATTTATAATACAGTCTATCGCTTTTTTATCATAAATTTCACATCTGTTCAATAAATTCATTTTATGATAAAAGTATGTCTCTAATGTTTCATTAGGTTTAACTTTCCTATCTAACATTTCTTGTAGTAATTGTGCATAATTTTGAACAGATGGAAATGTTTTAATTAATTTATCTTTCCATTCCGACCAAGTGAAATTGACAGAAGGAAGTCCTTGATACCACACCTTTGCCAACCCCATCAACTTAGGTAGCGAATAATGTAACAATTGTGGTTCACTCCACCCATACAACTTAGAGCATTCTTCTAATTTATTTATCCAAATATCAACAGTTTGTTCTTTATTAGAGGGATCAAATTCAGGAATAGCATTATTGTTTATTGAAAAATGATTCTGTGAAGTAGGCAACGACTTTAACAATTTCAACAACTCACAGGCAGAAACATTAATCACAGATTCCTCAGTTCCTTGCTTAGCATTATCCTTTTCTGAACGTCTGACACTAGATTTAGAAACAGGCTTGCTTCTTGAAGAGGCACCATCAGTAGAAGAAGAAAGCGTACTTACAGTCGAAGACCGCCTCTTACTCCGCTGGTGTCGATTTCGACGCTTTCGGTTCCGGTCATCACGCCTGCTGCGACGATGCTCTGGTGTTCCACTTTTGCGGCGCCTACGTCGCCTACGTGGTGAAGATTTAGAGTCGCTGCCACGATCGCGACGTCTTCTTGAGTAACTCCGCTTTCTTGATCGACGATGATGCACTGGATTAGGAGGAGTCCCCGACTCCTGCATAAGTCCTCGTTCAGTTTCTTCAGTTTCAAACATCGCAACGACGCCGACAGTTATATTTTAACTGTCTAGTTTGTAGGCGCGGTAGGAATTAGATCCTTTTACTATCCCGCTTCTGAACTAAAAGGATCAGAAGTAAGGAGGTAAAATAAATCACAGTAATGTGTTTCTTCGTTGTATTATTCTCCACTAATTAACAATTATCATTTGTACTGCACAGTGGGTATCACCAATTAATCTCGTTGCATTTTTACAGCTCGAGAGAGAAAATAAAAACTGTCCGGTCTTTCTTAAGAAAATTCTTCCCGCTTCTCCGTGTCAAAAATTGACATATGTCACGTTCAAAAAATATTATGAAACCGGCACAGATAAAATATGACACACTTTATCAATAAAGTAACTAATACTAAATGTGAGGCTAATAAAATATAACACAAATATCCATACATCCATCCAGATATCCAAACTTCCGTACTTATATAAAATATTAAAGTGAAAAAATCTACTTTTAGAAATGGTTTAATTTTGTCCAAACTTCTCAATTGTGTAACATATACAAAATGAGAAACTGGTTTTACGAACGAATTCACTTTTATTTGCAAATAAAACAAGATTATCATTATTAATTTTTAATAATATATTCTTAACAAATAGGTACCATAAGCATATAATCTGGATATTGGTGAATTGTAGAGATAATTATTATCATTATTATGTCAGGAATTAAAATTAATCTATATATATAAAAGGAGAACTGACTGACTGACATATCAACGTACAGCCGAAACTACTGGGGCTAGGAATGTGAAATTTTGCACACGGCTTCCTATTATAATGTAGGGGAGCACTAAGAAGGGATTTTTGGAAATTTAACCTTTAAAGGGGTGAAAAGGGGGAATTAGGAAAGTACCTAAGCCACGCGGACGAAGTCGCGGGCAAAATGCTAGTGGATCCATACAAATTAGGTACCTATTTTGAATGTTAAAGTTGAATTGGCTATACGTTCTATTTATATTCAATCTATTATATGGATGGATGTTTGTAACTCCATAACGTCAGAACGGCTAAACAGATTTTGTTGTTTGGCTCAAAAATAATACATACCATACTATTTATTCGCAGGTGAAGCAGTTGAAAAAACTAGTTTCCAAATAAGAATTCATAAATCAATACATTCTTTACAAATATTTACATATTTCTTCACTGAATTAATTTAACTAGTAATGTATTAACGTAGACGTTCATAAACTCGCACAGTACATCGCGTTTTTAAAAATAGAAAAATGTTTTTATACGAAGTCATAAAAGACGAATGTACTCGAAGATTTTAAATCTGGAATTTTAGACTAACTACCGGCCAGTGAGTTTGCCGTAAAATATAAACTGGTGAAGTTGTTTTTAAAACTGCTTTTAACGAATGGAAAACCTAGATTTTATTTGTGGCGAGATTGGCCCAAAAAGAGTTTTTAAATTTAGAATACTTTTATTTTATAATTTCTTTTCTGTCTTTTTTTTTGTTTCTTCCCGTTATGTTCAGCAACTTAATCATGTAATAAAATGTTAATAACAAAAAATAATGCGTTATGGATATTCTACAGTAATAATTTATTATTCTTTATTTATTTAGCTACAACATTTAGCTCGGATTTTTTTTTATTAATTTTATACATACAATGCAAAATTGTATGTATAAACTTAATAAATATTTTCCGTGAAATGAAATAAACTGTCCTTAACCATTTTATTTATTGCTTTGAGTATGTCACCATAATCGGTTCTGCTGTTTAAGCTTATACGACATACTTGCCAATAATACAAAAATCTTTTTAATACATTTAAAATAAAAAAACACTGTTAACCGGTAATGTGCCAAAGAGACTGGCGCCATTACTAATATCTTAGGTACTTTCATTTTTATTATTTATGATTAAGTCCGTTAGATTTAAAATGATAAAAATATTTGGTTACTTTTTCGCAACAAATTTTTAAATTTAATATTTTTTACAAAACTTGTTTCAAATTAAATGTCAGTATTTGTCAATGAGATGCCACGTGGCCTCGGAAACATTTAAATTATAATAATTAGGCAGATGTAAATTAATCATTCACTAACTTTGGGTCAAGGTGATTTGAGCACTTTTTAACTGACGTAGGTAGTCCACGAAAAAAATATCACGTTTCTTTTTATTTTATTTTTTTGACGTTTGTCTATTTCATAGAGACAGAAGAATTCGTGGCTGAAGAAAAAAAAAACGTGTCTAAATAAATTTAACCACGAATTCTATAATCTTCTTCTATAATTAGCCGCATAGGATTGTCAAAGATAAGCTGCACTTTCTGAGGTTGGACAGTGACAGAAGGACAGACAGACGGACGGAGAGTGTAGTTTTAGCCCCTTCGTACACTAGGCGAAGCCTTGTGTACGAAGGGGCTTAGTAATAGAGTTCCCTTTTGGATAAATACGGAAGTAATCAAAGTAGAGTCAAAATATAATTGAATATCTGTAGATTGATGAGACATCAAATTGATAAATTTAATAAAATGCTATAATAACTAATAATAATAACTGGATTGATAACACACTTATTTTCTTGTGTCTATATTTAATTAATATGCTTTTATTAGATCACCATCTGCCAGAAACAAGAACAAATTAACATAAAGTAAATTAAAGGTGTTTTTTTTTTTTTAAATTTCGATTAGCAAGAAATTAGTTGTACTATTCAAAATATAGCCAAATGACATCATAAACAGTTAACATGGGCTATGCAGGTGTTATTAGAGAAGACTTTGTTTTTTTTTTCAAACACAGGCATTTTTTTTTTTCAAATGAGTCCTCCCACCCAGGGCGGGGCGGGAGGGACTGTCAGACTTGTACTGACTAAAATCCACGGTGTCCTTCAATAGCCCTTTACGTACCGGGGTCACGGTAATCCCTTGGTCCCGCGACCCCGGCAGGCTTTGGCCCGCGACTTCGTCCGCGTGGGTTACGTACTTACCTAATTCCCCCTTTTCACCCCCTTAAAGGTTAAATTTCCAAAAACCCCTTCTTAGTGCTCCCCTACATTATAATAGGAAGCCGTGTGCAAAATTTCACATTCCTAGCCCCAGTAGTTTCGGCTGTACGTTGATATGTCAGTCAGTCAGTTCTCCTTTTATATATATAGATAGAAAAGAGACTTTAACCTGAATTCCTGAAGGCATCTATTCCTTTGAAGGAATATCTTCACTGGCTCGGCACGGTAACAAAAGGCGATCGTGAAGGCTCTTATCCGGGCTTAAAATAGCAGCACTAGATAAGAGTGCTTCAGGGACGTAGGAATCGAATTTAGCCTTACAGTAGAGCTAGGCTACCGAGCGGCTTAACGTTTTAAAACTGATCGATTGTTAAGTAACTCTTTAAAGTTGTTCAGTATTTTGTTATAGAAATGTCCACACACATGATAACAGTTATTTATATACAGATAAGTTCTTGGAATCCTTAGCAGAAATCGCTTAGGACTGCACTCATCGCAACTGTACTCAGGGTACTCTATCTAAGTACGAAATCCGTAGTTTCGGCAAAAGTTACGAACGTTTTCTACAATAACTACGGGCATAGATTAGTTAGTGATTGACTTACGAATTAATTAAAGGGCTTTACGAACACCGTGGATTTTAGTCAGTACGAGTCTGACAGTCCAGCTCTGCCTTTGGTGGGAGGACTCATTTGATGATTTTATTACGATAAAAAAAATGATAAGAACTAAAAATTGGTGCAACATGATTGGACAGTTGTCCCGATCCCCGATGAGTTGTCGGAACTCACTCGGTCGCGGGACTATACGAATTAACGTGACCCCGGAACGTAAAGGGCTATTGAAGGACACCGTGGATTTTAGTCAGTACGAGTCTGACAGTCCCTCCCGCTCTGCCCTGGGTGAGAGGACTCATTTAATGATTTTACCACGACAAAAAAAAAAGTTACGCCCCGAGCCTGTATTTTCGTTGAAGGTTAAAGAGGTTATAAAATGAACAAAAAATAAACGAGTTTCTGTTACTACTGTGAAATTACTTATACATTTACTTAGGTTTTATCTAGAGTCACCTGCTTTTTATTCTTTAAAAAAAACCAATCAGACAAGTTCGTTCCAAAGTCAGACTTCAATTAAATACAATACAATATTTACATAATTGTATTCACAAAAGTAACAGAATATATAACTTCAATTTTACTTAAAGTGACTAAGCTCTGCGATTAGGTAAATTAAATGGCGCTGGATTTGAATAATCTAAGTAATAGATTTTATTTATTCACCTCAGAGATAAATACTGGTAACTGCGAATTTACAGTTTTTGAATAAAAAATAAATTACAAGAAAAAAAATAGTTACGTTATTTCGGTGATATTACTTCAATAATGATTTTTAGGGTCCCATACCCAAAGGTAACAACAGAACCTTATTACGAAGACTCCGCTGTCCGTCCGTCTGCTTGTTGGTCTGTCACCTGTATACTAAAAAACAGAATAGAATAAATATTTAAGTGGGCTCCTATTCAACAGACATGTTTTTCCGGTATAAAAGATACGCGAGTCTGACTAGCACTTGGCTGATTTTTTTGTATTTCAGAACAATAGATGGAAAACAAAATTATGGCATCAAGTACTTTCCAGTAATTATACTCTTATTAAGCCATATTTGTGCCAAAACGCTTCTGCATACCACATTTGGCACTAAGATAGGGTTTTTAAATTAACAAATTGCACTTGGAAATTGCTTGTTGCGAACCAGGCTCTTAAAAATAAAATGTTCTTCGAAATTATTATTTTTGGAGTTTATTGTATTATTTATAAATATTATATGTACTATATTTATTCTTACGTTAAAGATACTTTATTTACATACTTACTAAAATATTATATTTAAATATTAAAGTTAAAAGTTTAAAATTACAAAAAGGACTAAACTAAAATTTAAATTTACAGCGCGTCAAATATTTATTCTTACGTAGAATAAATATTTATGTTTCTTCACTTCATTTGACTCATTTGCAATACACAAACGAGATGATCAAACACAAAATCTAGAAGAAACTTAGAATTTCTATTCCAAATCTTTATTTCGAACTTCGCAAACTGTTTGACTTACGAAAAAGCGAAGAATAAAACTGAAAGTATCAAAGTCCTGATCACGAAAGACCACGTTTTGCTTTTAAATATACCAACCTAAATTGAGATAAATGTCTCATACATGATCTAACTTCTTGAATGTTGCAAAAAGGTATCTAGTCGCCTAATGTCTCGGTAAAAAAACTCAGGTATTACAAAATCACCTTGAAACGTCTGTGACCTCTGTCCTTTTAAAACGCTTGCAATACTGTCATTTGTGATTTTTAGAACTTCGTATCCAAAGGATAAAACCTAACCTTTATTAAGGCTCCGCTGTTCGTCTGTCTGTCTGTCACCAGGCCGTATCTCATGAACCATGATAGTAAGAAAGGTAATTTTCACAGATGATGTTTTCTGTACAACAAAAAACACTAAAAAACAGAATTAAATAAATATTTAAGGGGGCTCCCTTACAGCAACCGTGATTTTTTTGCCTAAAATAATAAATGGTACGGAACCGTTAGTGCGCGACTCACACTTGGCCCGTTTTTTGTACTAATCATAATGTCATTCTGTTAATTTCATTGAAAATTTCAATTGAATATTGTATTCAATTAGTGAAGATATCATTTCTTGCAAAAAGTGACATGACGATGTATCAAAAATGAATTTGAATGATTTAGAATAGAATTGTAGGAAAAGAAACGTGTTCTTTCAGTTTCTCTTTTACGTATTTTTGATTTTGTCTTCTAATTTGTTTCTACTTACATTTAGATAATTAATTGTGTATTTTTATAAATTTAATTTGTAATTGTATTCTAATTTTTGTAATTGTAATTTTGTTTTTTTTTTTAACAAATACATCTCGTTGATCGTGGATCGCTTATGATTTAGATACAGAAGACAGATTATACGATTTTAATATGAAACCGTCTAGTTTTCCCTTTATTGTTTGTGATATCTATTTTGGACAAAATCTTTTAGGTTTTTAGAACTTTTAAAGCCTCCGGGCCACCGGGTATATACAGAGCGTCCCGGGAAGTGTGGACCAAATTGAACATGCATGCAAGCATGGAAGAGGTCATTTCCAATGATTTTACCTCTGTGACATACGGTGCTATTTTTTACGGTTCAAAAGTTATGATCACTTTTCGTGTTCCAACAGGTAACAAATGCCTAGTGATTGCAATTAAGTGTCGGCTATAATTGCATGAGACTACTAAATGGCAAAATGTGGTTGAAAATCGTCAAAACAAACAAGGCAAAAGGCCAATTTCTATTATTATTTTGATTTCTATTATTATATTGTTTACCTTCCACGGGTCAGTGAATTCGGCTATTTTTGTACATAAACAACGCAGTTTTATATAAGGTTATTTACTAAAATAACCTTAAAATTAGTATTGTTGCGTTGCCTCGAGTGTTATGTGTACATAATCGGTTTAAAAGGAAATATATAACATTATATTACATTAGTCCGGCGCTAGAAACCTACTCGTAGGTACGGGAAAACTGATTGTTTGATGAAATATGCGTCTCTGTTTATAGTACTTTTACAGGGTGAATTTTTCAACTTGGCGTGGATAGTTTCCCAGAATTTGATCCCTATTAGCAACACTATCGAATGGTGTAATAATACAGGGTGTGATTTTATTTCCAAAATCATTGGGTTCGATTCCTGGCCAGGATTATTGATTTTTCTAAAATCCAATGATGCAGTTTTAGTTTTCGTAAAAATCGGCCTCGAGACTCCTTTCAACGTTTTTCGATATTCCTCATAGTTTCGGAGATAGCCATCAGCGCCCAGTTGAAAAAATCAACCTGTATAGTTATATTTATAAAGAAATTTTGTTGGTAAAAACGGGAAAATAAGTGACTGTTCTTCTTTAGAACTTTTGTAGAAAATGCTCGTTGTATTCGACACCAGAATAAATAATTAAATAAAATGCGTGCAGTAAAATTGTCCTTTATCATGATATTTTTATTTTATTTAACATATTGGTTCTGTTTGATCACTATCTCGTCTGTAATGATGTGGTTCACGGAGAAGCACGCTTGCCTAGAAGAAACCTATGTTGTTACTATTTTTTTATCGTGGTAAAATCATCAAATGAGTCCTACTCAGGGCGGGAGGGACTGTCAGACTCGTACTGACTAAAATCCACGTTTTCCTTCAATAGCCCTTAATGTTCTAGGGTCACGGCTACCTGATGATACATTCCCGCGACCATGTTGTCACAATTTGTAGAAAGTTTTGGTATGAAACAATAATGGATATCTCGTGACATCGTCGTCTGCATACTTAAATGACATAATTTCAAAGACGCTAATTTTATAAAGTCTTCATTCCTCCACTAGGAATTTCTAGTTCATTTCCTTAGTTGTGGTTATAGACTCTACGACAAAACGTCACTGCCAAAATATACATCTATATATATAAAAATGTTATGTTGGTTTGTGTATGCTTTAAAAACTCAAAAAGTACTGCACTGATTGAGCTGAAACTTTAGCATGATATGTAATCCGCATCAAGGTTTTTATCTATTTTTTGCATCAGTCACATATCCGCAACCGCGAAAAAACAGTTTTTTTAACGATCAGCTCTGTACCAGTGACCGCGCCATCTACCGGAAGCGAGGATAACACTCGCTGACAACCGCAGTCGTAATTAATGACGCTGTCACATGAGAAGAAATTTTAGCATGATATATAATCCGTATCAAGGATTGTTTTTATCTATTTTTTTTTGTTGAAAAAACAGTTTATTGTGCCACAGCGAAGCGGGGCAGGGTACAGCTAGTTTAAAATAATAATGCCTCTGCCTTAACCCTTTCGGAGACGTGATGTGCTATGGCAAAACACATCACATATCACACACGTACTTGCTCAACACCCAAGCTATCACCATCCAATCACACGTCGGCCATAATAACGATAATCTGTCAATTTCTCATAAACTCACGCGCAGTGAATTGCGTTACAAATGCCATGTCATCTGTCCATTGCTTTCTAACTAGATGTAATTTTGTTTCTCAATCTCCTTTCATTGAGATGTGATCTTTCGAAAGACGATTTTAGATTTATTTTTAACAACTTTTTGAAATGGGATAATTTTTACAAATTAAAGAAATGTATCTCTGGATAGAGTATTTTATGGTATAAGTATCTACGTTATTTCTGACTTTATATCAGATGATTGACCTGTTGTCCTGCTCAAGTCCACTTGTGTTCCATCAGACAATTTTCAATTTTCTATGTTTAAAGTTTATGAACTGAAGTTGTAAAAATGCAAAACTTTTTGTATTCAATTGATACATTTTTATGCACAACTGCAATCACTTTCAGCCCTAGAGCCTTAGATTACAAAAAGTCCAGATTCCGTGTTCGAAACAAAACGTAACGTTTTTAGTAAAGCCACTTTTTTATAAATGTGTGTGTGGGCACCACGTACTTATATTTAAATGTTTTCCTTAGAGATGTTCACTTGCTTTACGTAGGAATGAAACGACCGACGGGGGTAATATTTCTTCCGTGTTTTTGGCTTCAATTTTCAGTGGCCTACTAGGAATTTGGACATTCTATAACCTAGGCCTAGAGCATGCGCGGGCATGCGGGCAGCGAGTAATGGGCAACTCGCTGTCCGACCATAGACCATGCCCGGGTCGACGGCGCGTTGTGTTCTACGCGCGCCTCAAAGAGTGTCAGCAAAATGACGGGGCCCCCCTCTAGAGGGCCAAAGCCTGCCGGGGTCGCGGGACTGTATGTCAACGTGGATTTTATTCAGTACTTGTCTGACAGTCCCTCCCGCCGCACTGGGAGGACTCATTTGATGATTTTACCACGTAAAAAAAGGCCTAGAGCAAAGCACTCAGTTTACATACCTTTGCATTGTCAGTCACTAGTTACTAGTGACTGACAATGCAAAGGTATGTAATTTAAAGGTATGTGATTTTATTGAACAGTAAAAAATGAAGCAATGTCCTCTATGTTTAATCCTATTTTAATAATTTTGAGGTTACAGATTTGCCCTCTGACCCAGAGGTCGTCCACCTCATGACCGTTGAACACAAATCTAAAATAATCTAGACCTAGCCTATTACCATTAATTCTAAATAAATAGTTTCTAAAAGAATTTGCTCTAGGCACCTAATTAGCGCAATTAGCGTACATACGTCACATTTTTCTAAATAACAAAAATCACGGCATCAAAGAAAGCGAAGCTCTTAAGCTTTTGTCAAACTGACAGGCGATAGCGAATCGGACCGAGTCCGAAGCGATACCAGACGTCAAACTGGGTGTAGCGAACCGAGGAGTGACAGTTGTATTAGCTGACTTTTTATGAACGACGTCAAACAGAGCAAATACGCCTTCGCCACGCTTCGCATCGGTTCGGTCACGCTATCGGATCGATTTCGCTTTTCTATGTGACTGCATTCATACAATTCCATACATTACAAATAAAAACGCCTCGCTTCGTATTCGCCACGCCTGTCTGTTTGACAAAGGATTTAGCGTGAGACGAAAAAAAAAACTGCGATAAACGAACCACTTTCATTAGTTCTGTAATAGGACTAAAGTATAGTCCTTTCACGTTTATTGTACCGCTGACTTAGCAGCACTGAGAGAAGCTTCAAGGTGAAGATCCTGTACGCTGTACGGAATTTCATGCAAAGCAAATCCTAATATTTCGAAATGGCTTTACGTATATTAGTGAAATTTCTTTTACAATAACAGAATACATAGGTCTAAAAATTATTAAATAATTTGGAAACGTATTTGGTAAAAAAAATAGTTTCTAAATAAATAAAAGCGGTTTTAATTCTTACACTATTTTTCGAATGCTTGATGGCTTAACAATACTGTCAAAAGATCAGAGCTCAGTGATGGTCATGCTACAATCAGTCATGCTATAATAAGTTGTTTCCAGATTGCAGCTGTCACTGCTGTCATTTAAGTAAAATATCTGTAAATTGACTGTAGCATAGAATAAGTTCTCAGGCGTCTGTACCTATTCTATTGTCTAATAATTATGTTGTTACTTGGTCTATTCAGTTACATTTTTTCTCTTACGATTGTTTTAGTTTTTAATTGACTTTGTTACTAGTCATTAGCGGCTAATTAATATTAAAAGAATTCTAATTCTTTTTTAGAGTCGTAATATCTTGAAAAAAATTGCTATTTTTTGTCTTGTAAATAAAATTATGTTTCAGGATTTCACTTCTCGACAGAATAGAAAAAAAAAGAATTATTCTTGTCTATTCTTTCTTTTTCTCTTAATAATTGCAGTAACACCGAAAGAAAAGTTTATATAGAGTAATATATAGAGTACAATAAAGTCCGTAATAACCCTTCACGTTCTCCAGTCAGTCTTTTCAATTCCATTGGGATACTAAGAGAAAAGGATTACGGTGAAATTATTATAATCAGATTAATTCCTGACAATAATCAACTTACCCCAATCCCCAGTTGGGAATAAGGACATCTTAAACACCCGTCAGTTAGGTAATCCCATTATTTTATCATTTTGTTGAAGGAACAAGGCATTTATTTCCTTTTTCCGTATGCTCTGTTTTGAAAACTTCTACTTTAGAGTCGCAACATTGTAAAGATACGTAGGTACCCTATCGCGGTATCCTAGCGCGGGCATGTATGGGCGAGTAATGGGCGACTCGCTGTCCGACCATGGATCACGTCCGGGTCGACGGCGCGTCGTGTTCCACGTACGCCTCAAAGAGTGTCAGCATAATGGCGGGGCGCCCCTTTAGAGGGCCAAAGCTTGCCGGGGTTGCGGGACTCACAAATTACAATGTAAAGGGCTATTGAAGGACACCGTGGATTTTAGTCAGTACGAGTCTGAAAGTCCTTCCCGCTCTGCCGTGGGTGGGAGGTCATTTGATGATTTTACCACGATAAATAAATAATAAATAAATAAATATTCCACAACTATCACACAACGCCATCTAGTCCCAAGCTAAGCAGAGCTTGTGTTATGGGTACTAGACAACTGATAAACATACTTATATATTACTAAATACATACATATTATAGATAAATTACACCCAGACACAGAACAAATGATCTTGCTCATCACACAAACATTTGTCCTGGGTGGGAATCGAACCCACGACCTCCGGCATAGCAGTCAGGGTCACTAACCACTAGACCAACAGGCTTGTCAATTCACAAAAACGATATAAAAAAGGTATCCTAAAAAATAGAAACTACTAGAAAATAAGTGCTTCTAAAACGGTTCTCATCCCATTGTTAGACTTAGTGTTCACAATAGGAAAAAAACGTCTCTAATATTACCTAATATTAAATAACATACACTAAGTATTAATTATGTGATTAAATAATAACTGTTTTTTTGTCTGCGAATTTAATAAACAAGTTATAAAACTAAATTAAAAGCAATACGTTAATTATATTATTGTTATATCGTTAAACTCGTGTGAATTTCGTCGTAAGTGAAAACGTGGGAGCTGTAACAATTGTGGTTATGAAATATTAAACTGGATTAAGTGTACAATAAACAATTAGGTGTAAAATCTAAACAGATTTGTTTTGCTAGAGAAATCTGCTACTAAAAATGCTCGTTGATAAAAACATGAACAAAATAAAAATATTGTATTCTTGTTCATATTTTTAATCACAGAGTACATTTGTTTTTAATGGAATAAAAGCCGATTGATATTACAAATCATACGATGCGTCAAAGTAAATTATATGAACTATTTTTACAGCGGACTAGATAAGAATTTATTTACATTACATGTGTACGATAGGTAACTTTTATAGTATTTTGAATTCGGTACGATGTAAAATGTTTTATTATATCCTAACTCGTCGTTTCAAATCGTACTGTATTAACCTGCGTTCTCAGTATTAAATAATACAATTCATATGTCTAATGAGATCTGGTTATTTATGTTAAATAAAATATAATGAAACCATAGGCAATATCATATTTCAATTGAAAAAAGAACATGCCAGTTTTAAACGTAACTTTTAACAATATAAAGTTGACATCTTAACTACCATCTTTGGAAAGCTAGTTAACGTCAAAAGTCAATACCGTAAAACATTCACGTAAGCGCCAAACACTACATTATTCTACCTAGGTACCCTACGCTGTTACATATTAAAACTTACGTAAAATATCTAAAAAATCAAACCTCGTAATTTTACTTAATTCAACAAAAATTACTTTGAGTTACGCGAACTTGGATTCCGGTCGCGTAATTTTACGTAATTTTTCATCCTGTGTGTTCTCAGCTTTACGCTAACTGCGGACTGGTGTACTCGGTAACTACGGACAGTGAATAAGTGATGGATCGAAAGTGAAAGAAAGTTAGTGATGTGTACGACTGTCTCTTAAAAGTGAACTAGGAAAACATGGGACTGCATAAGCGGGGAAGTGAGTACCATGCTTTTTATTTTTTTTGTATTTTTTTTAGGAGGACCTGGATCTCAAAGCTGGTTTGCCTGCTTTTTTCTTATATTATAAAACTCACTGGGCTTTCGGATAGTGGGTACTGGGTGATTCGCCGTCTCGCCCTGGGTGGGAGGACTTATCTATTTCTAAATCATAGAACGTTAAAAAAGGAGGGGTCCGCAACACTTCTTATGTATAGAAGAATGATATACATCTATATATATAAAAAAAATGTTATGTTGGTTTGTGTACGCCTCAAAACTCAAAAAGTTCTGCACCGATTGAGCTGAAATTTTTTCATGATCCGCATCAAGGATTGTTTTTATCTATTTTTTGCATCAGTCACATATCCGCGACCGCGAAAAACAGTTTGTTGTGCCACAGCGAAACGTGGCAGGGTACAGCTAGTGATACATAAATTATGATTGTCTTAAAAGTACACTGTATTATTTTCAGAAGCTTTCATAACTCATCTCTAATCTGTTACGAGAAAGTGTCAACATATTATGTACATGTTAAGTTGTAGTATTGATTCTGTTAGCTATCTATTTCTAGACGAATATTTACTTTACATGGAGTTACGAGCTTTAGTACGTGCGTATGTATTCTTTGGATTTTTAGTACGATAAAACGGAAAATAAATCTCAGCTAGTTGCTTTGTGTATTTTTCTTATAGCGCGAATAATTTTTTAAAATGTTATACGCATTAACGCATGCGTTGAAAATTTTAAAGTTTTTTTTTAATGGAACTAATAAGTACAACGCTAACAATAACGGCATCGTAAAACGTTAGAAACATATTGAAGAATTTGAAGGCAGTGAGAACCTCCGTGGCTCGGTTGGTATTATTACGAACCAACTCAGGTTTAATTCCCGTTCGAATTTTTCTATCTATAAAAAATGGCTGCAATAGTGCCGACCCGACCCAAATATCATCCATCGACGGCACATACTTACCGTAGTTTATCTATCAGCACTAGGTTAAAACGCATGTGACACAACACTACATGTTGTGTGTCAGATCAGTATTTTTGTTCAAATACACCCGAGATTAATGTGCCTAGGGTAGTTTAGCCGGTTTGCCGGCCACCTCTGGTTTTCGGCCATTACGTTGTTATATTAATATAATAAGGACACTTTATTCTACTCATTTCAAAAAACAACGCCTACTAAATGTATTGGTAAACCCTATAAATTTTGAATTTTGTAGATTTTAATGATCCAAATGTGTCGTCAGTGACCCTCCAAAAGTCTTACAGAGCATGCGTGTGTCGAAAGTGAAAATCATAGAGCGCGCAAAATTTTTGCAAGGTGAGTTACAAAGTTGTTTATCGGTTTTATAAATATAATTGTTGTTCTGTGCACGGGAGATAAGTTAAATAGTTTTATTTTAATTAAAATGGAAGAAAGATTATGTTATTTACATTTAAATTTGATGGCCGGGAAACTAGATATTGATTTGGGGAACTATTTATTTCTCGGCCGGCCGGCCGGCCGGAAACTAGAAGAAGACCGTTTATATTTAATTGATTATTTTGATTATTAAATTAGGAATTCTTTAAAAAGAAATAATTTGTACACAAAGTAGAACCGCTTCTCATTTGTGTAGTCTAATGAATGAATTTAGAATAGTTAGAAAATGAAGCGAGTTAATCAACGGCCGAAAATTAATTTAAATTTGTATTTCGGCCGTGTTTGGAGGGATGGTCGAAAATCAGTTAAAAAAATCTTATTTTCCGACCAGTCAAAAAACATCAAGATTATTTTTGTTATGCCATTTATTATACTTTTTTCTTTTTGACCAAAGTTCCTACTAAATTTCCTAGTATGTTTAAAATGTTTCTATAATTATGTTTTAAATATTTTTATTAAAAACACTTGATTCATACGTATTTTTTTCTTTTAATCCATTATAGAACCCACTACTTAGCAAATAGAGATCATTTTTCTAATAACAAATTAGTGGCCGAAAGCTAGTAAAATAATGGCCAGAAACTGAAACAGGTGGCCGAAAACAGGCGAAATCGAATTTTTAGTAATTTTAATGTGACGTTGACGAGTAAAATGTCTACAAATATCAAAACTACATTATATTTCGAGCTCAAAAATATTTAAGAAACTAAATTTTAAATTTATTACAGTAAAAATCTTTGAAAACAACAATCCAAAATACTAAGACCAAAATATTCCATAACGCAGTATTCACATAATTCACACAGTGATTCATTAAGCCAATTCTAAGGCCTCGTACTGATTGCGAGAAGATTGGCCTTATTCATGCCGTATGAAAGCCATTCACTCGGCCTGGGTAATTCGCCTGACTCATTATAATATGGAGGATTTTAGTCTGAACTACATAATTTTATATGAATCGTCTCTCGTCGTGAGTTTAACCTTTTGGGTTTGGCGAATAATGTTGAACTTGTGATTTAATATGACGAATTGGGTCGAAATATTAAAATGTTCATACCTGTAATTTCTTGGAAATATTTAAGTTTGTATAAATCATTTTACATGTTCATTTGGGTACTCCCGTTTACTCATGTAAACCAACACTTTTCATCAGACTATAGGTGTATGTTTAAAGCTTTACTTACATTATGTTTGTTGAATTGATCCAATTCACACCGAGACGCGACTCGTACATTTCAATGCTCTAAATCTAAATTTATTTACTAAACGAAAATATTCATATTTCTAGTATCGTCGGGTCACGTCGCGTAGCTTCGCGTCTCAGTGTGAACTGGCCCTTTAACATATCTGATGAAACATTTAAATAGATAGATATATACACGACTACATAATCATTCAGGCAAACATAGGCATAATATTATTATATTATATCTAACATAAAAATTAAATTCAATTTGTTCCAGTTCAAAAACTTACAAATATTTAAAATAAACAAAAATCGCGTAAAACATTATTAAACGTAATACCTTTGGTCAATGACCATACATAATTCAGTTACATCACTAAACCCGATGACAGACAAACATTGACCGCTTTCAAATTTCGAACATAAGTGTCAAATAATGACGTTCGCTGTCAAACAGCGAATTTTGCCGCGTAACGTTCTAAAATGGCCGCCAGACCAAACAGATTGGCTTTCAAGAGGTACTTTTCGACCTTCATGTCCGTTCTTGAGCGGGTTCATCGAATATTGATAACGGTTCGTTGATTTCTAGATGGTGTTGAGGTGGTAATCGATTACATGGGTTATGAGTTTGAAGTTGCTGATAAGTGGCGATTCAGAATAGAAGAGGCGATATAATTTGAACTGGTCAGCTTTATTTTGCTTTGCTACTTGTCCTATTTTTTTTGAAGTGAAAACTTCTTTAGCGGCGTTGTGAACTTTTTTTGGATTGGGTAAAAAATATTAAACTCGCGTCAGGACACGTGACCTGATCGTAAATTCGTAAGACGGCGCAGGGCGCTTGCGCGAATGTTCGTGTGTGTTTATTACTATTCAAGTTTTCACTACTGCCGGCACTCCCAGAGTGCAACCCGTCGTTTTTTTATTTCTTGATATATAGGCTTTTATTGTTGGTAAAATCATCAGATGAGTTTTGTCGCTCTGGCCCAGGTGTAGCAGAAGGGACTGTCAGACTCTTCATCATCATATCAGCCGTAAGACGTCCATTGCTGAACATGGCCTCCCATAGACTTCCAATAGGACCGATTTGAAGGTGCTTCCATCCAGCGTGGTCGTGTGGTCTTCATCAGATCTGTCCACCTTGTGGGTGGACGTCCTTCGCTGCTCTTGCCGTATGTGGTCTACATTGGAGAACCTTACTGACCCATCGGAAATCAATTATGCGTTCTATATGGCCTGCCCACTGCCATTTTAATTTGCTTATTCGATGGGCTATGTCGGTAAATTTGGTTCGTCTATGAATCTCCTCATCTCTCAGACTCTTACCAACTAGAAATCCACCTTGCTTCTTCAGTTATCCTTTGCGTTCCAGGGCTACGTTTACAGACGGTCTCGTGAGCCAGCTTTTATATTAGTAAGGCTTCTTCTTTATGACAGTTGCTTGTTTAGTTTTCTTATTTCTGAGTATTCTGATGTGTACCACTTTTAAATACTTCGTGTTTCTACAGCGACATTCAAGAAGTTAGACAAAATACCTATTTTCGGTAGCTTATATCAATTCCAGCTCATATTTTTAGGATTCCGTAGTCAAAAGAGACCCTATTAATATGTCTCCGCGGTCTGATTGTCAGCCGGCTGTATCTTTTGATCCGTAATAGACAGACAGTTGAAATTTTCACAGAACGTGTATTTCTGTTGCCGCTATAACAATAAATAATAAAAATAAATGATACGGAACCCTTCTTGTGCGATTCCAACTTGTTTTTTGTCTTTTCCATTAAAGTAAATGTTACTTGATCTAATTTGAGTCCTCCCTCTGTATTGTGTAAAGTCAAGTCGATTATTGATGTTATTATTTATTAAAACGTCAATTGACTCAGTTACTTTGACACAGTTCTTGCTTCATAAACTACTAGTTTACGCGTACGGCTTCTCCCCTCCCCATTTCTCCCATTTATCTATTTCGGTACCAAAATTCATCAAAATCGGTTTAGCTGTTAAGGCGTTAAACTTTAACACCTCAATAGCTAAATCAATAAATTCTTAAGTTTGCCGTATAAGATTACTTCCCAAAATTTGATCCTTATTATCAACACTATCGAATGGTGTAATAATACAGGATGTGTTTTTTTTTCCAAAATCAACGGTTTCGACTCCTGGCCAGGATTATTGAATTTTATAAAATCCAATGATGCAGTTTTAGTTATCGTCAAAATCGGCCTCGAGACTCCTTTCAACGTTTTTCGATATTCCTCATAGTTTCGCATAAAGCCATCCACGCCCTGTTGAAAAATTCCCCCTGTATATATGTATACCAACATCATTACATCCAGATCATTATAGAAATTCAGTAATTTAACAATCTTCATCTCATTCAATAAGATGAATAGGCAATATGGAAACCAATTACTTACATTAAGTACGAATCGTAAATTATTATCTTATTCAGTTTAAATTGTAATTCGAGAATATTCTAATTGATTACATCTTGTTAAGAATTGAAAGCATGTTTGAAGATATTTATTTAATTTTCTCGTTAATTCTTTTTTTCTTTGAATAGAATACTTACCTCTCTGTTTAATTAAAATGTAGGTACATACATAAAAAAATGTTAATTTTTCTCCCTCTTTAAGCATACACATGTAATACACAAATACAAGATAATAAAGATATTATAAGATGATAAGAGATTAAAGATATAAGGCCTTATTAATGAGTTAGTTACCTAGTAATTATAATTTTTTGTTAATTTGTTACGCTTGTCATATTTTTAACCGCCTGCTTGTATCATCATTTTTGCTTATAAAAAACTACAACGCATATTATTTTTGTTGCAGTAGTTTTTTTTGTAAAAAGGTGTTTTACAAGTGAGTTACATCCTCTAATCTAGATGTATATTTTTTGTCAGAATTTTTAACATTTACAAAAATTATAGTTACCGTACTTATGCTATTACGCAGTAAAATTAAAATTAACTATTTTAATGTATTACTTTAAAAAAATGTGCTACGCAAAACAATGCATTCATCTTACATTTAATTTTGTACTCAAGCAAGTCTCTCAAAATCCATAAAAATGCACCCACATTTTCCATGAGTGTTTTATTTTTAATTATTATTGTAAAATCATCATATCTAGCCGTTATCTCGCCTGCCCGTTGTCGACCCTGCGGAAACTTTTCCATCCCCTTTTTTGAAGCCCATGTTCATCGTAGTTCAGTTGGGAAAACCTCGAAAGAGAGTTTATTACGCAGCTAGATCGGTCTCGGAAGAAAACAGCTCTGAAATCATTTGGGTTTTAAGGTGTGACGGTGAATTCCCCTTCGATGGCCAGCAAATTATCCAATGTTACATGGTGGACTTGGCTTTTTTTTTATCGTGGTAAAATCATCAAATGAGTCCTCCCGCCCAGGGCAGAGCGGGAAGGACTGTCAGACTCGTACTGACTAAAATCCACGGTGTCCTTCAATAGCCCTTTACGTTCCTGAGTCACGGTAATTCGTTCAGTCCCACGACCTCGGCAGGCTTTGGACCTCTAGAGGGGGTCCCGTCACTTTGCTGACACTCTTTGAGGCGCCGTGGAACACAACCGCCGTCGACCCGGGCATGGTCTATGGTCAGACAGCGAGTTGCCCATTACTCCCTGCCCGCATGCCCGCGCCTACGGTGGTCGGATGGTGGACTTAGCTACTGGTACTTTTATTGTGCGCACAGCTAAGGAGTGGAATTCCCTGCCGAAGTCTGTGTTTCCTGATAGCAAGCGGGCTTCATCGTCGACCACATCATCGCTTACCATCAGATGAGATAGTGGTCAAACATGAACCTATCATTAAATAATAAAAAAAAACACAATGTTACACCACACGATAGCTGAAAGACACTTAAATTACCACCCCAAAACGTGTCACTCACCAACTCACCCCCAATTAGGTTTTCTTCAAGTTTTAAAAGTGAACAGTCTGGTTGTCTGAAGGTCGTCGCCTGAAAATCGATACAGGCCGCCCAGTCTTCGTACTCGTGTATGTGAATAAATAATTTATTTGATCAATGGTTAGTTGAAATACGATTGATGTGGTTAATATGGGCTATTGTTTTGTGTTTTTTGGTGTAGTTGGCCGGTTTTTGAAAATGGAAGTTTGTTTTTAATTCGACTATGATGAGTACAGAGGTCAAATTGAAGACTATGGGCGCGTTTTTTTACTATTATTAGCTCAGACTAAAATAACTTGTACAGCAACTACTAAAATTTTTGGGGCAGTAGGTCTACCAATGATACTGTCGGGGTCGCGGGACTAACAAATTACCGTAACTCCGGTACGTAAAGGGCTATTGAATGACACCGTGGATTTTAGTCAGTACAAGTTTGACAGTCCCTCCAGCCCTGCCCTGGGTGGGAGGACTCATTTGATGATTTTACCACGAAAAAAAAGGTCCACCAATGAAACTCCTTGAATCGTTTAGTTTTATTTTAGACCACATTTTTACACCGTTTAAACATTTTATGCATGCACCGTTCGCTCTTCATCCAATAACCAATACATATATCTCTGTTTCTCCTAACCTTCTCTTTCACTCACTCCTCTGCGTTCCACTCGACACTCATCAAACCTTTTTTACATCAATCCTACATCAATATGCATAAACACAGTAACCAGTCAGTATCCAAACTAATATTATAAATGCGAAAGTAACTCTGTCTGTCTGTCTGTCTGTCTGTCTGTCTGTCTGTCTTTTCTTCACGCCTAAACTACTGAACCGATTTGTGTGAAATTTGGTACAGACATAGTTTGGAACTTGAGAAAGGACATAGGATAGTTTTTAACCGACTTCAAAGAAAGGAGGTTATCAATTTTATGTTTGTTACCGCATTACGACCGACTGGGTGAACCGATTTTCATGATTCTTTTTTTGTTTGAAAGCTGGGGCTTCCCGTGGGACCACCATTGTCACCAAATCAGGATCTGATGATTGGATCTTGGAGAAATCGAAGGCAACCCTCAAATTTTATAGGCTCACCCATCGTTTTTCGTAAATCTTATGAAGTAATTTAAGTACTTGCGTATGGTAATCATCATCTTATGTAGCTGAGCTGATGATGGAAGGTACAACTCCTTAACAATAGTTTGTTACCGAATAACGACCGACTGGGTGAACCGATTTTCATGATTCTTTTTTTTTTTTAAATCTGGCACTTTCCGTGTGGTCCCATTGTCACCAAATCAGGATCTGATGATTGGATCTTGGAGAAATCGAGGGCAACCCTCAGATTTTATAGGCCCACGCATCGTTTTTCGTAAATTTTATGAAGTAATTTAAGTACTTGCGTATGGTAATCATCATCTTATGTAGCTGAGCTGATGATGGAAGGTACAACTCCTTAACAGTAAGGAGTAGGCATCGACTGATTCATTGTTCGCATATCTCAGGAATTTCACGTCCGATTTAAATTTTTTTTTGTGCTAGGTATCGTTCAACTTAGGGAATACTGCAAGTTTCATCAAAATCGGTTCAGTAGTTTTTGAGATAGGGAATTTTATTAGCTTATTGTGTACATGAGGGATGTTATTACCAGTGCTACGGTTTACGTACCGAGGTCACGGTAATTCGTAAGTCCCGCGACCCCGGCAGGCTTTGGCCCTCTAAAATAATGAGCAATTAGAAAGGAATTCAAATAATTCCAACCTCAAGAGATTCCCTCTAAATATTAGGTATAGGTGTTCAAAGATTGTATGGAAACTAATTTTGAAGTTAGAAATCTGGGATGTACGATGTGAAGTTACATAAAAAAAATATAAGTATTAAAAAAAATGTCACGTAACTTAATGAGGCAGACCAAATTCTACGCGAGCGAAGCCGCGGGCAAAAGCTAGTTTTCTATAAATGCTTCCCAGTCAGGGTTTCTTGGAGTCTCCACAACCACAAAACCGCAAGATATCTCCTGACCCCTTCTCAGTAAAAAGCGTTATAATACCTTGATTCATATCAAGTTCAAAGCTCAGGCCATGTGTCTACGTCAAATGTCACATTCTTTTAAAATAACTCACTATAATGGCGGCTAACACGAAGCTTTGTTTGTTTGTGAAATGCATTCGATGTAAACTAATGAGATTTTATTTGGACTAGTCATAAACCAGTACATTTAAGGGGCTGATAGATTTGAGTATTCATTTGTACAGAACATCAAACATTCGTCGTTTTTAATTTTGTGGAACTGAACAACAAACATAGAGCCAAACGTCGCGACGAATATTTTCATGATATTTCTAGCGAGCGCTCTAGTCGATGCTCGTCAAAAAACTTGTCAGCCAAAAAGCTCACCAGAACGCTCGTTAAAATGCTCGCTAAAATACTCTTTTTGTTTTTTCTGTAATGTAACATTCGCAAGAATGCTCATTACAAGTGAATGCTCAAGTTTATCAGCACCTCAACTATTACAGAATATTAGCTTTTCATCAACAAAATTAAATTACTTTGTCTATTCTTGGTAGAATAGAGGTAGAATTGGTCATGCTACAGCCTGTTTTTTCCCAAAGTCGGATATACTTAGGCTACTCTTTGCTCGTACCAATCACCATATTCCGCGTTCCCTTGGAACTCCCAAAAAAAATATCCTAGAACCAATTTCTAGGGCCCCCCTCTAGAGGGCCAAAGCCTGCCGGGGTCGCGGAACTGTACGAATTACCGTGACCCCGAAACATAAAGGACACCGTGGATTTTAGTCAGTACGAGTCTGACAGTCTCTCCCGCTCTGCCCTGGACGGGAGGACTCTTTTGATGATAATACCACGATAAAAAAAAGAACCATTTACAAATTCAAAAACATATTACCCAATAGACGTTAGGCACTCCCCAAAATCCGTCGTAGTACAAATCCATTCCTCTATCGTTTCCCACACTAAAGGCCCACATTCACGAGCGACGCATTATTTCAGAACAACAGTGATATTGCCCAAAGGTATCAATTATGTGGCGGCGCCATTGTTGGCAGGAAGCGGGCGCGACCGTTATGTTCGCGACAACACGCCTTTATTTTGTGGTGTGAGCGATGAGATGTAGCGGATTTGTGGATTAATAATTATTTATGAAGCAAGGTTTTAACCGCGGCTTTGCTAGCATACATTTCTAATAAAAAATAGCCTGTAACCGTCTTCTCTATATAATTATTTCTGCATTTTAGCCATGAAAGCGTTTGGAAATCTCTAAGTTTTGTAGCAGTAAAAGTAAGATGTATGAAAGCTACGAACTGTTTGGTGGAATGGCCAACATTTTTCAGACAGGAACGAGCATCCTCGTGTTGTCGTGTGTCCCAGAGGTGGGAGCGTAAAGTACTCATTATTATATAATATTTTCCGTGAAAAACAATTGCGTATGTTAAAAAAACGATAGACAAATTTCGTCAAAGAAAACAAAAAAGGGCAAAACGGTTGTACTCCTTAAGTTTTTTTTTTGTAAAAAAAAAACAATCCTACAATTGATGCAAAACTTCGTGGATAAAATCAGTATGACATAAAACAACAGTTTGACATAAAATAACAACATTGCACACCAATTTTCGTCAATAAAAACAATGTTATAAACAATTAGCTTACCGCCAAAAGGTCCCCACACACTGCACGCTTTACCGCCGACCCTTATAAAGGGGTGAGCAGAACACCGTATAACCTGACTTCTCGAGTGTTACTCTTCACGACACCAATTGAAGACAAGTCACACGTTTTGTGATTTATCCATTTAACCTCGTACTGTTTTTCCCCATTGGCATAACAGTCACACGTTTGTGATGAAATTAAATTGCATTATTATTTATGCAAAAAGGTTTT
Organism: Agrotis puta; assembly: GCA_943136025.2. Taxonomy (NCBI): domain Eukaryota; kingdom Metazoa; phylum Arthropoda; class Insecta; order Lepidoptera; family Noctuidae; genus Agrotis; species Agrotis puta. Next base: position 1,534,923 of record OW964181.2, read on the forward strand.
ATAAAACATTTTACTCGTTTGTTTACAAACTACATGAGGTTCGGTATTTCGTACCTGACTACTCCGAGAACCAATTTTTTTTTTTGTTGCGTGGTAAAATCATCAAATGCGTCCTCCCACCCAGGGCAGGGCGGGAGGGACTGTCAGACTTGTACTGACTAAAATCCACGGTGTCCTTCAATAGCCCTTTAGGTTCCGGGGTCTCGGTAATTCGAACAGTCCCGCGACCATGCTTTCCCACTAGCACAACATTTGTGAATGAAATCAAAATTATATTATTATTTATGCAAAAAAGTTTTATAAAACATTTTACTCGTTTTTTTTACAAACTACATGAGGCCGGTATTTCGTACCTGACTACTCTGAGAACCAATAGGCGAAACAAAGAGGTCAGTCGCTTATAAAGGAAATATATTTTTGGTACCTGTAACTTCTTGATAACTCCATTTCTCTCTCTCTGTTTTTTCTTTTAGTAGAAATCTGTAATTTTCAACATGTTTCCGTCAGATTAGGCACGCTGCGCAAATTGCGCAAACATTGGCATTGTGAATTAAATATTTTTTTGTTCGATACAAAGGTTTGTCTGTTGTAAGACAATTAGTTGTTTGCGAGTAACCAACCCCAAGATATTATTTATAATATTACAAAAATGCCGTGCATTGAATATAAGTATTGTCTAGTGTCTCAATTATATTGTAAACTAGCTGTACCCTGCCAACACAAAAAACAGTTTTTTCGCGGTCACGGATATGTGATTAAACACAATCCTTGATGCGGATTATATACTCGTATCATGCTAAAATTTCAGCTCAATCGGTGCTGAATTTTTTGAGTTTTTGCAGCGTAGACAAAACAACATAATATTTTTATATACACATATAGATTGTCAGTAAGTTCGAGGGTCTTTCTAAGAATGATGTGAGTATATACAAAGAAACAAAATAAAATATCCTCGTTACCTTGTGATTACAATTCTGAGCATATCAAATTTAAGTTACGCCAGTCGTCACCCAAACTTCTGGGTGAAAAGGTCAAAGACCCACGGTACCCCAATCAAATATTTATCCAATTCTTTCCTCCAACTCCTTCCGGTATTACGTATTATATAATCACGCATCGAATCGTAATATACGTGAATAATCGATGTTTCACGGTTATATAACTTTATTGTATGTATACGGTAGTTAACTTGTATATAATTGGTATATCTACCATATACCTAATATGTTTTTTATTGATTCAATTACTCCTGTTAATTATTTCAGTCATAACAGTATTGTTTCGTAATTTTTATGACGATGAAGAAATTAATTTACTTTCTTCGTAACGGTTGCAAAATAAGGTAATCACAAGTTAATGCTTTAATACCTATAATAAATTAATTAGTTATCACGATTAAATGCGTATATACTAAACACCAACAATTTAATAAGGATACTAAATTATTACGTCTGCTTAAATTATGAATGTTAGAAAGAGAAAAAGTTTATTTGTTTGTTTATTTTTTTGTTTCTCCGGAACGAATGATCCAATTCTGGTAGGAAGCTACATTATTCCTGAATGTTATAGGCTATAAATTATATTTATATCAAAACAAAGTAAAAGCGACAAGATCTGCGGATCCAAAATCTCAAGCGAACGAAGACACAGGCAGAAGCTAGTTAAAAAACAAATTGTACAAAATAATATGACAGCGATGCGGAGTCGTACTTTGACCCTTAAGTGCCTTTTGAAAAGGCAATTTTAATTCTACTCGTAGTAGCATCTTTTGTAAATATTGAGTTCGTATTTTTTTAGTTGAAGATCTTTATAAATTTTAACGACAAAGTACAAAATATTTTAAAGTAAAAAAAGAGAATACTGTATATCCAGCTACTTTTCATAAAGGGCCTCACCCTCTTAATGCTGATCATCATCATCTTCCTGCTTTTATCCCATTTTACTTGGGGTCGGTGCAACAAGTTTTTTTCTTCCATTCTCCCCTTTCAGACGTCACAGTATAATTTACTCCTTTTTCTTTCATATCATTCCTTAAACAATCCATCCATCTTTTCTTTTGCATTCCTTTTCTTCTCCATCCATCAACATTTATACTCATAACTCTCTTAGTCACATGAGTCCTATCCCTCTTCATCACATGTCCATACCAAGACAGACGATTCCCTTCATTTTTTCTGTAACAGGCGCCACTTTCAATCTTTCTCTGAGGCCTCTGCCTCGAATCTTGCGGGCAGCGGGGCGGCGGCGGCGGCGGCGCGGGAGTGGAGCGGGCATCGCAGACCCGTTCTCGAAACTAGCGGGCACATCGCGCGTCACTGTAGCCGCGTAGTGTTGTATTTTATATTATCTATTTATCGTAGTGAAATAATTTGCTTCTAGCACGTCCGAGGACATTTCGACACGCTTCACACGTCAAAAAATAAATTGCACAACACTGCAACGCAGACGCGCAGGCGGTCACCGCTTGACTAAACTCACCGCTCGCTGGCCGCCCCCGCCCCGCTGCCGCGCCGCTGTTTCCGAGGCCCGGTCCATTTGAATGTATGCCTAAGATCCTGCCGCTCCCGCGCCGCCGCCGCCGCCGCCCCGCTGCCCGCAAGATTCGAGGCAGAGGCCTTATAAACTCATTCCTCACTTTATCCATTCTTGTCACTCCACAAATCCATTTCCATCCATCCTTATCTCCGGTACATGCAATCGTTTCTCATCCATCTTTTTCATAGCCTAGCATTCCGATCCATACAATACGACATGTGGAATCACGGATTTAACATATATTTGTCCCACTTAATGCTGATACCAAAACCATCCACAGTAAGAAAGGATTTATGATAGTGAAAAACTGTTGCATCTTTTATCTCTTATTCGTTTTGCAGGTAGAAAGTGTCTTCATAGCTCGGAGACAGGCTATGGTAGACGTTAATGGACAAAAAAGTATTTTATATTATCTGTTGCGAGTCGCTTCACCAAAGTCTAAAATTATGTCACCGGAATAAAAAAGTATCCTATGTGTCAATGAACTATCCAGAATTTATGTACCAGATTATGAATTATGTGTGTAGATCTAAATCGGTTTAGTAGTTACTGTGTAAAATACTAACAAACATCCATCCATCCATTCTAACAAACTTTCGCATTTATTATATTTATCTATCTATCTATACAGGGTGTCCCAAAACTCAACGTCAAGCCGAAACGGGGTGACAGGATTGATCATAACCATCACGAGAAAAATCTGAAAAAAAATCTATCCCATGCAGTTTGTAAATTATGGGCATTTTAAGAAAAACCTAGAAATTTGATCAAACTGTACCATTTTTCGGTTATTGTGGTTATTCTTTTTTATTTTTGTTCATTTGAACTTTGGAAACGTAATCCTAAATAACATTTCTAGAATCCCAATAAAAAATAATGACACAATTGCCTCAAGTTTCCGAGAATTGAGACTATTTGTTAAACTACGAATTTAAAATTTTCAAGATTCGTCGACTTTGACAGGCCCTCCTATAAAAAAAATGTACTAGAGTGCCTTGGCAAGTGGCATTAAAAGTTGGCGCATTTAATCAGAATTCTAAAATGGTACAATACTTGTTAGTTCCATACAATAGAAAAGAGTAAAAAAATTAAAACCTCAAGTAACCCGATTTTTGCTATCACATTTTACTCAGTTAAAATGTTTTTAATTCGCACAAGCTCTAGGTAGGTTCTTAATTTTAAGACAAAATGATGAGAGAGATGGATAATGGGTATGGGTACGCATTTCGCAGTGCAAGTAAGAGATTTCCTTGACCAGGAATATCCGGGAAGGTGGATTGGACGTTCAGGCACTATCTTGTGGCCCGCCCGTTTACCAGATTTAAATCCCCTGGATTTTTTCTATTGGGGAGTTCTCAAAGAAAAAGTTTACTCAAAGCCCATTGATCACGTAGCCGACCTGCGTGAACGCATTTCTCAAGCAGCTGAGGCGATCAACTCTCGAAGATATGCCCGACTTATAAGTAGATCTTTTTTAAGAAGATGTAGGGCTTGTATTGAGGCTGATGGTAAACAATTTGAACATTTATTGTAATAAAAATGTTTTTTCTCTATCTGACTTTTAGTCCAACAAACCTAATTATTTTACTAACTTTTTTTCACTTTGGTAAAAGTGGCGTCACTATCTGTCTCGCTCACTCATGACAAACATACCCATTATCCATCTCTCTCATCATTCTGTCTTAAAATTAAGAACCTACCTACAGCTTGTGCGAATTAAAAACATTTTAACTGAGTAAAATGTGATAGCAAAAATCGGGTTACTTGAGGTTTTAATTTTTTTACTCTTTTCTATTGTATGGAACTAACAAGTATTGTACCATTTTAGAATTCTGATTAAATGCGCCAACTTTTAATGCCACTTGCCAAGGCACTCTAGTACATTTTTTTTATAGGAGGGCCTGTCAAAGTCGACGAATCTAGAAAATTTTAAATTCGTAGTTTAACAAATAGTCTCAATTCTCGGAAACTTGAGGCAATTGTGTCATTATTTTTTATTGGGATTCTAGAAATGTTATTTAGGATTACGTTTCCAAAGTTCAAATGAACAAAAATAAAAAAGAATAACCACAATAACCGAAAAATGGTACAGTTTGATCACATTTCTAGGTTTTTCTTAAAATGCCCATAATTTTCAAACTGCACGGGATAGATTTTTTTTCAGATTTTTCTCGTGATGGTTATGATCAATCCTGTCACCCCGTTTCGGCTTGACGTTGAGTTTTGGGACACCCTGTATATATAAAAGGAGAACTGACTGACTGACATATCAACGTACAGCCGAAACTACTGGGGCTAGGAATGTGAAATTTTGCACACGGCTTCCTATTATAATGTAGGGGAGCACTAAGAAGGGGTTTTTGGAAATTGAACCTTTAAGGGGGTGAAAAGGGGGAATTAAGAAAGTACGTAACCCACGCGGACGAAGTCGCGGGCAAAGTGCTAGTGTATTATACATATTAGTTAAATGTCGTATTGTATTGTATCAAAGTATTTTATATGGGCCTTGAAGCCAGAGTTAAATAAGTAAAAATAAAAAAATACTGATAGAAATTAGAGGCCAAATAAAAAACAATCCATCTCCAAATCGCTCCCTCTTGTGACTTACACCACACCTCAATGACCCGATACTAGCATGTAACTATTACACTATAATGTCCCTTTAATATCGTTGCAAGGGTTATACCAGTGCCTATTGGAGGTTGTTCAGGGATGTAGTCTACCGCCCCCTATTACGGGATGTAGTCATCCAAACAACCCCCTATTATGGGATGTAGAGGATTATCCAGGGAGTTTTAGGCAATCGTTGCGTGTTGTGTTTATAGCCGGAATGAACAGATTTTATAGGGTGTTAGTGGAATTGCAATTTGTCAGTGGTTTTAAGCGGCTTGGGTTTATGGGGTTCTGCAGAGGAGCATAAAATGTTCTAGTTATGGTTTTTTTTAAGGTCCGACCGAAACGGGTTTTCCGGCCGTAACCGAAACTGAAATCGAATATTCGGCCGTGGCTTCAGTTTCGGCCGAAACCGAAGCCGAAACCGAAACTCACATGGTCAAGTATAGAATTCCTTAAAATACTGAAAATTGGTGCATTGGTGCATTTTACCCATTATTCTGCATTAGTTAGGACATGAAATGGAAACAAAATATGGATATTATATAAAAAAATTAAATCATATTTTTTTTTTTTTTCATATTAAGTTCTCATAGCAAAATGTTTATCGGAGACATCCGAACGGCGCACGACAATTCCCGAACAGGGCCGCGAGCGCGAGCGTCCGCCAAAGCATTGCCGCGAGAAACCAACTAGCGAAATCAGTTTCGGATTCGGCAAAAGTTTCGGCCAATTTTGGCCGAAACCGAAACTGCCGCCGAAAATAGATTTTTGGCCGAAACTCGGCCGAAACCGAAACCGAAACCGAACCTTCGGTCGGACATTAGTTTTTTTAAATCCATCTGATGCGTTGGAGGAGCTTTTCTTAAACAATTGTTTAGATTAATTAACTATTTATTTTAAGTTAAAGTAAATTTTTATCTGTTTATTGAAATTTCAATGATAAAAGCTCTGACATAGTTTAATTTGGGTTTCATCAAATCTAATTATAAACTTTATTTCGAACAATCATTCATATGGTTTAGAAGGGAGCAAATAAAAACTACGTCTGGTGCCTTTGTTTTTGATTGAGTGTGTACACGGAGTACTGGTACCCGGTTGGTCGCAATAGCTTGTTTTTATAAGAGACTAAAAGCATATTCGTGACATTACACATACAGTCTTTAAATTTTTGGGTACACGGTGGTACGGCGGTACACAAAGGTGTTAACCTTTATTAATAAACGCGAAAGTTACGCCAAACTTTTTCCTTAAAAAATGTATATTTAATCTGAAGATTATCCTGGTTGTAACTTTAGTTCACGTTTATTAATAAGAGTATGACGGTTTAACGAAAATTATTTGTGCCTCCAAACTCTACAACTCATTGACATCATCTTAGAAGGAACAAGGTATAAACCAACGACGGCTACGACTTTAAAACGCTCTTAAAACCTCGAACTTGAATAGGCAACTACTAACAATAAAGTTAGTCTCAGATAAGATTCTAACGTCACTAACTTTTTAAGGCTCCCTTCATACAGACGCGACATATCGCTTCGCAACAAAACGCACACCACAAGTCGCGAACTAAAAGAATAAAAAAAGACAACCTCCTACATACAGTCCATTTTACCTATTTATAATATTAGTATATATAGATATCATACCTAATGGGTGGTCGCGGGACTCTCGAATTACCGTGACCCCGGTACGTAAAGGGCTATTGAAGGACACCGTGGATTTTAGTCAGTACGAGTATGACAGTCCCTCCCGCTCTGCCCTGGGTGGGAGGACTCATGTGATGATTTTACTACGTAAAAAAAAGTGTATACCTAATGGGTTAATCATAATTTGCAAGCACATAGTATAGTGTTAGGTTCGTAAGTACTAGCTTAATTTCGTATTAAATGAAGGCAAAGTAAAGGATCACTTTACGTAATGTAACGCTAATTAATGTCACGTTAATTAATTTTGCTAATGTACCTTTTAAGTACATAGTATAATATTAGCTTACAGTGTCTCGATGGTCTAGAAGCCACAAGTGCGACTGTTGAGCAGAAAGTCTGCATTCGATTCCCAGGTCGGGCAAAAATAACTGGGTTTTTTTCATTTGAAGCTCAGTACCAGCCGCATAGTCTGGATTTATGACTGGTTGATGGCAATAGGCATTGTCCCTTTTTACACGGGACTTAAACATAACTGGTGAAATGTGGGTGTATTATTAGATACAGGCATAAATCTGCCTACCGGCGTAACATCACGCCAGTTGTTATAGTATTAGCCAGTAAAATCGCAAAGTCGCGTCGCGTCTGTGTGTGATAGCCTTATAGAAAGATCCTCTACCGTTTTAGAGCGTCACTAAAGCGTTTAAATTCGCTAATAGTTTTCAAGATTCAAGCTAAATGGGTCAGTCGTTTGCCTAAGCGAGCGCTTTCAATATATTTCAAAGAGGATTCAGGCTTTTGTAGGTCACGAGGGGAATCAATTTAGCTGTTTTAGTTAAGTAGGGTGTCTTTAGAGTAGATTTTACGGCTTTTAGTTCAATTGGAGTTTTAAACCATACTTTTGACGATTTTTCAAAAAGATATTTTATTGAAAGAAAATATGGAAACTACATAAAAAATACCCTGTAGAAGTAAACTATCTAGTTTTTGTTTTTAGTTTGAATTTTAGACAAGACTTAATTACCAGTCACGTAGTAGGAAAGTAATAAACATAATTATGTCAATACTGTACCAGTATGCATCAATTTACTCTATAATACAACGAATGGTCATTTGCCGCCCGATGACATCAATTACATCGTACACGTCTATATAGACAGTCGGACACATGTTGATGAAGTAAGGGGGGGTAGAGGGGGGTGATAGTCAGCTATTATTACGGCTTCGGGTCTGGTTACGATGAGGCCTGCCAAGTGCGACCCTCAGCTATCTAGAACAAAACTGCTGCGAGTTTTTTGGAATGACACGTTTTTCATTTGCTTTGAATGAAGTTAAAGGTTTTAAAATGTTTTATTATTTCGATTGTGTAAGAGAGTCGCGTCTACAGAGAATGTTTAATGGGCATTCTCTGTAGACGTGACGTAATGGCACCTTTTGCAGAATCAAAATAGATCCAGGTGTCTGCAGCTCGCCCCCATTACAAAATTCAATATGACAACAGGATCACATGAGATATTTCAACAGTAAAAAATACGTGTACAACTGAACTGAATATTCGTGATTATGCTTTTTAATACCAAATTAATAGTCTTTTGAAAACAAACGAGATTTTTGCCAAATAATTTATTCATGCTTTGATAAGACTCAAAATTACACCAAAGACAGATCTCTAGCAAACACAATACTTAGGTATCTCAAATGTACATTCAAAATATCCAATCACACAAGATAATGTCCTAGCACAGTCGTTTTATTTTCTATACAAGTTCAAAAGTCTCAGATAGTTATCTAGCTAAGCTATCTAGAGAATACAGCTAGCACAGACAGTCAACGTATTATAATGGCTGATAGCAAATCTTTCTACTAAAGGACAACTGCTTTTAAAATAAACGGTTCAAAGTTTGTGGAGTTAATCTTTTTCAATCGAAGAAATTCGAGTCGAAATATATTAAAAATTGAGTGACTTCAACTTTTATACGGCGGTTTTTTTATGTTGAGACCTATTTTTATGATATTTATCCCAAGTTTAAAAATTGAATTTGCAAAAAGAAGTTCAATTTTGAACATCCTTGAATCGCTTCATCGATCAATTCTGCTTTTATCGTACGAGTCCCGGTGACGGTTACGTGACGGTCCCTTCCGCTCCACCCAGGATGGGTTTTGATGACTTTGCCACGTAAAAAGAAAACCAATTCAAGGATCAATACGTAAACCACTGTTCGGGCGTCTCCGGCAGTCATCGGCAGAGGCAACGAGAGGTGTGGCGCGGGTCGTCTAAGACACACTTCGCAACCGATCACCTTAGTTTACCAACATCGATATATTTTTGTACAAATTCGGATTATTATAATTAATGTAAAACTACAGTCCACTGCTTTTATTTAAACTAATTGCTCTATCTTTGTCCACAGAGAATGGTCTCCTCTCGTACGAGAACCCAAACTATCACATGGACCCATCCCGCATGGAGTCTGCCATCTACAGCGATCTGTACGACATGCACGACGAGAAGAACACGCCAGACGAGTACGACAGCTACCTGGATAACAGGAGGTGAGTCATGACAGATAATCTTCTTTTTACTAACAGATCATACGTTTGGCCTCTATTGCGCAACTCCGCGGAGTCAGAAGTCAGAGTATTTAAATCCGATCCGCCACAAAATCTCCAGGAGATTCCCACCAGACGTGCGTTTTTTGACAGAAATCTCCTGGAGATTTATTAGCGGACTAGCTATTAACAGATCATACGTTTAGCCTTTATTGAACAACTCCGCGGAGCTGTCAGATGTGTCCGAATTGTGATCAAAGGTGCACAAGGCCTTCTAAAACATCTGGGGTTGGCGATATCGACAAAATCGTGTGGAGGGACGGACGCACAGAAGTATGGTTCAAGAAAGAGGAGGCCTATACCAAGCAGTGGCTGATCCCAAGCTGAAATGATGAGGATGTTGTCAGATGTGGAACTTGAGGATGTGTTTAGTTATTTCTCCTATAGAATATGGTTAAATACGTGAGTTTTGAGGACTTTCTTTATATTTGTGTCGAGCTTGGCTTGGCCTGGTTTTTAATTCAGAGATTTGCGTGAAAAAGTAGCCAACATTCATCCATCAATGAAACTTTGTTGGTATCAATCCTGCAAATCTATTAAGAATAAGCTCCGGAGATGGAAACAGACGTGCATCCAGGTTAGAGTAAACTCATCAAAGTAGTAATAGCTCTATCAGAGCGAGGAGGGGACAATCAGACATTCCTCATTCCCAACCTAGCTCAACATTTGGCTACTTGGACAGATTGGTGTTAGAAGGACCACTCTTCTGCTCATTGTTTTCTTGTCATTTTTGTAAAAATTGTGCCTTACATTTTGACGAATTTCTTTTTTTCTTCTTTACTGGTATAGTTGTGGAACAATTAACATGTTCTCTTTATTTTCTTTCTTTTTATAAATATTGGCTGAATTAGGTATCAGAAGTCATTCAAATCTAAAAAAATCACGACCAAAACTTTTAGTAGCGTTGTATATTATCATTATTTTTATCGTTAAGCTCACTTGCACCATTGTACACTGTCTTAATGTACACATTAAACGAATTTTGTGTTTAAAGTAAGTAGTACATTCACTCTTAAATGAATGATATTCATTTGTTCAATGAACTGGCCTAAAAGCTTCACTCCAAACTTCTTTCCGAAGCAGAACCCCATCATCCTCTCCAGTTCAAGTGGTCTTTCTGCCCCAATTTTATTCAGTGACGTGCGTTGCGTTACGTCACGGCGGGTGCATCGACCCGCGCTCTGCGCAGCCGCTGCATCGATCCGGTGCATTCGGCTGAGCAAGTACCCTCGCTATGTAGTGTGGGACTAGTACTTTGATGTCGGTTGAGGGATATATATTTTATATGGACATGTCACTATTATTGTAATCATTGATTGATAAAGTAGGGTGTCTTTGATAATACATTTCTGGAATTATGTTGAACTAGCTGATGCCAGCCGCTTCGCCCGCTACAACTCGAAAATTATTCCATGGGAAGATAAAATCAGGATAAAAACTACCCTATGTCTCCAGGTTATAAAAAGGAAAAAATATCGCCTACCGCGAATATTTAACGAAAATATCATCCCATCGTTACTCTATGGGAAGTTACTCTACTAATTAGGCTATCCGGTGTCGCGAGACGTAAAGGGCTATTGAAGGACACCGTGGATTTTAGTCAGTACGAGTCTGACAATCCCTCCCGCTCTGCCCTGGGTGGGAGGACTCATTTGATGATTTTACCACGAAAAAAAACGCCACGTCAATTAAGTGAAAGGTCAAGAAGCAAATTCATTCATTCAAATTTTATGTTAGGTTTATTTTCGTTACGGAATATCTTGATTCGGTCAATAGCTTAAGAAAAACAATGTTACAACAAAAATGAACATTCAATTTACCATTTTTAATAATTTACGTATATTCACCTGATTCAGTCATTCAAAGCAATAAAAATCATTGATATGACAACAAAACAAGCAAGCATTTACACTTTATAAATCAACTAGACATTCGCTCCATTTTTTTTTTTAAACTGTGTGTTTTAAAATCGCTTGTTCAGTGGCCTCGCGATGCACACGCAACTAGCGAACAGAGCAACATCCGCTCCCAATGTAGATAATAGAGCTGCAGTGTGGCGCAAAGCATAAGCTGACAGCGATTTACTAAAATACGTCAAGTCTATCACAATGAGACAATACTTATTAACGATCAAATTGTTTTCGGGCTTTTATTTTTTCCTAGCTAGGTAGATGAGGTCGCGGAACTCACGAATTACCGTGACCCCGGTACGTAAAGGGCTATTGAAGGACACCGTGGATTTTAGTCAGTACGAGTCTGGCAGTCCCTCCCGCTCTGCCCTGGGTGGGAGGACTCATAGGATGATTTTAACACTTAAAAAAAAAACTGGGAATAACGATACGATACCCCTTTGTAAATCTGGTTGTCAACAATAACTGTCACAGTTGTACAAAAAATAGCAGGGATTTAGAAATGACAACGAAGACCAACAGCTACGCATGCTTTACGAGGCACGGAGGAAACTCGCTATCCACAGAATATACTTAGCAAGCGCGGCCTGTATGGCTATTATTAAACCACGACCTAATAGTGGACACTAATAACAAAAGATAAAATTGTTGACACATTGCACTCCAATCCTTGGCTATCTAAAAGATCGCTGGTTCTATGGCCACACAACACACGCAAGTACTGAACAGAGCTACGTCCGTTCTGGAAGATAATATAAACGCTGCACTGCGGCGCTGTTTCTACCAGTATGTACTGAAAACTGAATGTCTTATGATTTCCGTAGCTATTTAGCTGAAACTTCAAAATCAGCGAGGTTAAAGTGGATGGGTAACACCTCATCATCATCTTCCTGCTCTTATCCCATTTTACTTGTTCGGCGCAACACGTTTTTTTCTTCCATTCTCCTCTATCAGACGTCACAGAATCATTTACTCCTTTTTCTTCCATATCATTCCTTAGACAATCCATCCATCTTTTCTTTGGCCTTCCTCTCCTCTCCATCCATCAACATTCATACTCATCACTCTTTTAGTCACATGAGTGTCGTCCCTCCTCATCACATGTCCATACCAAGACAGACGATTCCCTTTCATTTTTTCTGTAACAGGCGCCACTTTCAAACTTCCCTTTATAAACTCATTCCTTACTTTATCCATTCTTGTCACTCCAGACATCCATCCTATAGGATGGAATAGGTGGGCGAGAGTGGCCTAAAAACCATTGGAGTCACAAATTGGATCCCTTTTTGAGAGATTAGCCGAAAAAGGCCTTTGCCCAGTATAGGGACAAAAGTACAGAAAAGGCTAATTTATGGATGGAGGGAGAGAGATCAAAGATAGATAGAGATTGTCATATGAGGACCTAAAATCGTAGAACTGGCTGACTGATCAGAAATTTCGTGCTAAAATACTACAATTATGAAAACTTAATAACTCCCTATGATAAGCAATTCAAACTAGATCCACAGCGTAACTTAACCCAGCAGTGTCGGTCGCGGGACCAAGGGATTACCGTGACCCCGGTACGTAAAGGGCTAGTGAAGGACACCGTGGATTTTAGTCAGTACAAGTCTGACAGTCCCTCCCGCCCTGCCCTGGGTGGGAGGACTCATTTGATGATTTTACCACGATAAAAAAAAAAAAAAAAAAAAAAACCCAGCAGTGTCGCGTGAAAATTTCGTCATTTTACAAACAACTTAACACGGGATTTTTACGACACGTCGTCGACTACCCGTAATTTCGTATTAAAAACTTTTAGCTCAGTTTTTGTTGCTGCTTTCCTACCATTAATACTCCTGTCTGCGGCGAATAATTAATTTTTATTTCCGGGTTTGTTGACTTGAATATACATATTTTTGCTCAATAAAAATTGTCGGACTGGCTATGTAGTCGAGGTGGTGTTTGCCCGTTGGGCCCCAGACTGTGCGGGCCCCTCACTAGTCTGGCTTCCAGGACTTGCCACAAGCCATACGGTAGGTGACATTGGGGGCCAACGCAGGCTACATATCAGCTCTTACGACGTCCATAATGTTAACACAACAAAAAAAGATGAGATAGTTCGTTTCTACAATTATAGGGTGAATGAAAAATAAAACGAAAAATGGCGGAACCTCAGCAGGCCATTCCTGCATTATATTTTATTTCTGAATGGTGATAACCCGGGCTTACAGGGAACCACCCCAGGCCCCTCTGGCCTGCCCGGGTGGACGGCGCGTTGTGTTCCACGCGCGCCTCAAAGAGTGTCAGCTTAGTGACGGGGCCTGTAGAGGGCCAAAGCCTGCCGGGGTCGCGGGACCAAGGGATTACCGGGGTCACGGTCAATACGTAAAGGGCTATTGAAGGACACCGTGGATTTTAGTCAGTACAAGTCTGACAGTCCCTCCCGCCCTGCCCTGGGTGGGAGGACTCATTTGATGATTTTACCACGATAAAAAAGGCCCCTCTGGCCTATTGTGACCCTGTGAATACTAATAGAGCTGTAAAATTAACACTAAAAGATTTTTATAATTCAATTCCATTATCATACTTCCTGGAAAAACTACGATAATTTCTTTCCATTCGCCACCATTTCCAATTTAAAACTGAAGAAAAACAATGAAAAAACAAACCGTCCTCCAAGTTAAGGGAAGCGTCCTACTTTATTGCGAGCACGTTCCAGCTTCAATATCAGAATGCACCCGTGAGAACGTGGCGCCACCTCGCGGAGGAAATTGCATTCATTCTGTTGAACAATATTCAACCTTATCGTTTTGTATTAAGAGTGAGGTTCTGTTGTGCTTCTGTAAGTCTAATTAAAGGATTATTGCGCGTTGTGTAGCTTTTGGCGCGTGTCATTAAAATATTTCTTGGTTATGAGTTATGGAGCTTGGGAATGGGGGCGAATGATATTCTTCTTATTTATAGAGGAAGATGGCATACGTAATTAATTACTTACACACATATAATAATTCGGTCTCTCAAATGAGGACACCAAAGTGAATGCTACTATCCTCCTTCCTATTAATCAGTTTGTGTTTGTTTCTGTTTTACGCAAAAACTACTAAACTGATTTTGATAAAATAAAGATAGTTTATAACTTGAGTGATCACATAGGATACTTTTTATCCCGACTTTATCTTCCCGTGGGATAATTTTCGAGTTGCAGCGGGCGAAGTCGCTGTCAACAGTTAGTAAAACCATTAATTCTAGAGAATAAGAACTAGCTAGGTCCAGGAATAAACCAACAATTGATTTGAGAGGAGTCTAGGTAGAACTTTCTTTGACTATCAACAGCCCTGAAACGCAAAGGGCCATTTAAGAAACAGGGTGATTTTTAGCCACAGTCTTACAGTTCGCTCCAACTTGACTCGTTTGACGACTATTACACCTTAAAAAAAAGGAGTTTCGAAGCCGTACTAAAATCTGTATGAATTATTTGTAAAAGACCATTTTTCAAGAAGTCTTCGGACTAACTGTTTTTTTTTAATAACACAATTTTTAGAGACAGGCGACGGTAGCTCTAAATACGTTTATTATTTCTACAACAGTAGTCATTCAAATGGATTAACAAATTTTTGGCTCACTCGCAAAATGTCCTTTTCTACTGTAGTTTTCAAACATTCAGCTAATGAAAACGCAGATTTACTCAGGATCAAAGTACAAAAACAAACTAACGTAAAAGCAATCTAGACGGCTCAAGACTCCGGTTTATTTATTGAACACTACCACTTCTACTTTGTGGTCGGATTTTCCTTTCAACTACATTGTAACGAAGGAACACACGCTCTCAATTTGTAACACAAACTACTTAGTAGGATTAAGGCGTATTTATCGTAACAGGTAAATAAAACAGGTATTTTAAGAAGACTGTAACTGTAGTAAACTGTCAGAACAGCTTTTATTCCACAAGATATCAAAAATCAATCACAAGTTTTTCTTTATTCATGCATTTGACAGGTTACCTTTGTTACAAAAAGATAATAAATGTTACTGTTACACTGTGACATTCTGATACAGTAGCCACGGGCATTTTCCTTTTGTCACATACGTTCAATAGCTTCGTTAGAAAGAGAAGTAACCATTGGGACTTCATGTTTCTTGTCCATAATAGACGTTCATTGCTCACACATATTATTATTATGACATAACAGAATGCTATTTTGTAACAGGTATTTAGACCTGTCATTTATTTGGAATAGAAATAGCAAGAACAGGTATATACGAGTATTTTACCTGTTAAAGCCCACTTCTACTACTTAGATACAATTGTTTACATCGGAAGCGATCCAACCTTGCGAGGGCAATAAATAGGTGTGTTCGAGTTTCTTATCTAATATCTTTAACATAACGAGGATCGAGGTAGCTCGGAGCTAAATAATAACAGCCGATTTTCAGGGTCAAGAGGCACTTGCTGATGTTATTCAGTGGATCTTCTATTATATACTGAGTCCTCTGTTTCTCGGAAAGCCAGCTAGGACGTTGGTCTCGGCCAATTATTATCTGCATAGAAGTCTGACAGTTATATAATAATCAGAAGCGGTCTGCCAAAAGATTTCATATTTAGTCTGACAATCAGTCTTACTAGGGGGTTGTCTAATTTAATCTGACAATTTGTCTTACCAAGGGGTTTCGTATTACCTAGTTGTTGGGTTGTGGCAGTCAGTTAGGCAGTTTCTCCATGTGAAATGCAGGCATTTTCTATAATCTGGGTATACTAGACTATAGTTATCATGTAAATGGTATAGGATAGGTAATTCCAAAATTGTTGTTGAAAACACGAAATACATACTTTGAAGAAGAATCCAAGCTTTCAAAATACTATATTCAAACTGAAATATGGTGCTCAACCTCGACGTAACATCGACCATCAACAAAACAAAATGAAATCTATAAGCCTAAAAACTACAAGCACCTAATGAAGAGCATGCGGATGGCGAAAAATGGGCTCGACTCGCCGTCCGGTCATGGACCATGCCCGGGTCGACGGCATGTCGTATTTCACGCGCGTCTTAAAGAGTTGTCAGCAATCTGTCAGGGCCCGAGAGTCTAAAGCCTGCCGGAGTCGCGGGACTATGTAAACAGGTAACCGTAACCCTGGAACGTAAAGAGCTATAGGAGGATCACCGTGGATTTTTATCGGTGCCTATGAGTCTTACAGGTCCCATCCCGCCCTGGGTGTGAAGAGTCATTTGATGATATTAACAACAAAAAAAAAGCACATAATAAAGCGATATTTTTCTTCTAAACTGCATTGACTCACACAATATCCTTGGTCGAACATTGCAGACTCTCAGACTTGCAGGGAACAAATAAAACTATCTTATCTTGAATTACCCTGGTCTGTGGTTGGTCCTAGAATTATGTCTGTGTTTTCTTAGTCAAGTCGATTCGATCTAGATATAAATAGACACCGCCCACTCTTTGCCTTTTAACCAGGATTCTTCGCACTCGTATTTGTAAACTATTCGAACACATTGCTGAGCTAAATATAGCGCTTATTTAGCGTTCTGTTTCTCGTCTTTTGTTAAATAAGTAACTGTTTTTTGTAGTGTCATGTGTGGACAAGACAAATCCATTAAAACTGTATGTAAATCTGAGTCAGAGAGGTGACGTCTGGGTTAAACTCTATCGGTCTTATTAGAAAAACTAAATAAACCTTGGTTTAAACTTCTCCATATTAACAAACTTAATAAAACGTGGACCCATTGTCTAAACAATTAAATTCTCCATGCGTTAATCTATATACGCTAGCATCAACGACATTATTCGTCGAGCTAGCCGTACCAGCGGTTTCAGAAGCAAATGGCTTGGTACGTGACGATGGAAAAAGACCAGACGAAATGACGTTGGTGCCTTGGAAGGTGGGTAGGCCTTTGGTGTGGGACGCTACCTGTGTCGATACCCTTGCGCCATCCCACGTTGCAAGTACGGCTGGTGCTGCTGCTGCGGCTGCTGAGAACCTCAAACGGCGCAAATACTGTAACCTATAGGTTGCTACAGGTTGCTACAGTTTTGAGCCGTTTGGGTCGAAACACTCGGGTCATGGTGTCCGAGTGCGTCACCTTTTTAAGGGATATCTCGCCGACAGATCGACACTTCGCGTGACCAGAGGGCTGGTTCTTTCTTTGGTCAAATAATAAGCATTGCCATCCAACGAGGCAATGCTGCCAGTCTTCTGGGCACGTTTCCGGATGGCAGCGACGTGGAGGAGTTCTTTGACGCATAAGTGTCTCTTCCCCTTTTTGTGTTTTTATTTTAATAATACTCGTATTTTTAGTTTAAATTTTAATGTAGTATCTTATATAAATATTTAGATTTAGATAGGTATATATATGTAATTTAATAATATTTAAATAGTTCGTTTAATTTTTATAATCCATTTTGGGTGAAAATAACACAAAAACAACAACACAATGAAAAATTGCTAAGAAACTTTGATACACCTTTGACAGCTACGACTGTTAGACCATGCTTTATCGCAAAACCACGATTTGTAATAATATTTGTGTAAACCGTTGTTTGATGAGATTTAAATCTGGGTTTTTAGTTAAGATGGTATAAAATCAATTATATCTTAACTAACTTGCAAATTGTCAGATGAAATCTGCCGCTATGACACTAAAAATGGAAATACCTTATATTTGACAGTTCAACGTCATCATTTGCGACATGCACGTTGCGACGATTTTTCCAAAGATTTGATACATAAGCTTTTTATATCTTTCGAAATCCATTGGATTGCGATAGGACGATATTGTATACCCCGATAAAGATTTGTAGTGAACTTATTTAGATTTTAATAGCTACTCTTTAGGTCCACAAGACGATTCTGAAACATTTCTCCCACAAGACCGTTACATAATATTAAATTGTTTTATTCTTATTGTTCATAGGGTCCACCTTTGGGGCTGTGCAAATAAATGGAATACAAAACCTGTAGTTGTTTCTTTAATTATTGTCCCATAACTCTTCCCTCCTATATATATTATTGCGGCATCGTTCAGGGGGGCATGAACGATTGCCTCAAGCTCACTCCATTTTAAGCTTCACCTTTGCTTCTGGGGTTAGATTGAGACCAAGAGATAACCCATTTAAAAAAAAGGACGTGGGTATGGTACGCAATCGGGATATATAGGTAGTGTTTGGTTTTGAGTAAAATGAATTTATAATAACCCAATCTCTATACCCACAGTTAGTAACTTGCCTTTGGTATTCAGACAGCACTGTCTTGTGAGCTCAACTTATGGGATAATGGACTGGTTATGTTCAAATGAAATCTCCCAAAGTCAAAGTCAAATCATTTATTCCAATTAGACCATCAGAGGCACTTTTGAACGTCGATTATTAAAATTAAAGGATATGGGATGGGAAGGGATTGATTCTACACCCATTCGCAAGGGTAGGTTTGTATGGAGAAGAATGGGCAAGAAACTCCATACTTAACACCCAAAATAACGGGTCCGTTCAAGCAACCAAAATACTGTTTTAAACACAGTCAACTCTTCCGCAAACCATTTTAAAATCTTCCCGTTAAACTACAAAGCCATCAAAAGACACATTCGTGTGCAATCCCCATCTTTAAGTCTTAAAAAACCACTTGTCCGGATTGAAGTCAGCTCCAACGCTTTGGCAGTAAAAGTCTTTTGTCTTCGAAAGTTGAGCGTGCGACTTCAATATTTCAGCTCGAGATTGGAGTGGGGTCACATACGATGCATCGTGTGTCTAATGGAATACCTGTTTTTTTCTTTGATGCTGTATTTCTTCGTTTTTTTTTATTTTTTCTTACGTTGTGGTTTGTTACAATGTTTCTGAACTGTTCTGTTTTATTAGGTGTTTCTTCGAATGCATTAAAAAAGTTTGTGATTATATAAGCTGATTTAGGTACATATATTTTTTTAAATTTTATGTTTTATATTCTAAATATATATTTTTAAATAAACAATCTAAAATTGAAATTATAATATAATTTACCGTAACAAAAAAAAACATTACGATTTTTCAGTGTTGGCTTGTTTGATGTGTGTATATAAATTAATTTACATTGAATTACTTTTCTTGGACTGTTTTTTTTTTGCACTAGTAAAATTATCATATGAGTCCTCCCTCCCGAAGTGTGGAGCGGGGCTGTCAGACTCTCTGACTAAAAATCCGCTCTGTTATTTCGTGTACTTTTCGTTCTGGGGCCAGTGTATCCTGCTTAGTCAGTCAAGATGTTGAATGCTTCAATACGTTCTGAAGTGATTGATCATTGTTATGTATTAAAGCATCTTTGTAATTTTTGGTCTCAAAGACCATTTTTTTAAACGTACCTTTAGGGTACGTTTAAAAAAGAAAGAGAAGCTCAACAGTAATGAGGATGGCCTTTGTCTAACATTGTCTAACATTGGGACAATACAGTCCAATTAACATAAAATAAACTATAGTGTCTAAAAAATTAAAACGAATATGCACAATGAATTTAGATTAGGTAGTGTTAAAATTATGATGTCATTACTAAAACAAGGCTGAAAATTTTAAAGACCTTCTAAAATTCAGACTTCAAACAAAAGTACCAATTTTTTTTATCTAACTCTAAATTTAATTATCATTTCAAAGTCAGCACGGTTCAATTAAAAGCAGGCCAAGTGCGAGTTCGACTCGCACATGAAGGGTTCCGTCAGTTCTATAAAATGGCAAAAAAATCATGACTCCCATACAACAGACACCCTCTTAAATATTTATTTTATTCTGTTTTTTTTTTGTATTTGTTATTATAGCGGCAAGAGAATCTGTGAATATTTCAACTGCCTAACTAACCCCGGAACGTAAATGGCTATTAAAGGACACCGTGGATTTTAGTCAGTACGAGTCTGACAGTCCCTCCCGCTCTGCCCTGGGTGGGAGAACTCATTTGATGATTTTACCACGCTAAAAAAAAGTCTTAAAAGTTCGTCTCATCATCTGCCAACCATTGGCTTCCACTCTAAATAGGTGCAGCTTACTACCAGTAAGCAACTGTCTTTAGAGCCCTTTTTTTGTTTTTCAATGCAAAATTATCAAATGAGCCCTCCTGCCCTGAAAGGAGCGGAAGAGATTTTCAGACAAATAGGAAATCCAGGATAACTGTTACCCTTTTAGACAGTACCATGACCCCAGCTGCCGGTAGACTCCTGTAACTCCATCATTGCTGGTTTATACTACAGCCCTTGTCATGACTTTGTTAGACTTTTAGGCCACTTAAATTTCGTCTTTAATATCCTAAAAACCAACATCAAACACCTCCCCAAACCTGTATTATTTATAAAAAAATTGCAGCGGTCATAAAAATCTGCTATCCGCCTTTAAAGTACCTTATAGTACATTATTGTGTCTTGCACCGGGCGGTCGGCATTCAGAATGAGCTCTTTCGTGTATTAACATTTAAATGTCTCTACACAGCGCTCTGAGACTTGTCAGACCTTTACTGGTTTTTATTGCAACGTTATGTTACATATTGTATTCACTTCATCAATCTACCATCATATTCATAACCATCAATCTACCTGGTGTATTTTCCGAAAAAAAAAAACCGTTTTTTTTCCCTCATAATAAACACCCCTCTCCCTGATATCTTATAACCGTCTCTAGTGTCCCATATTTTTCTGTGAAAAACTTCCATTCCGTCTTATTAGTCTAACAATTTTATCATACCACCATCGTCCTTTTCATATCTTCTCCATTGTCCTCTCCATGGGAATACATTTATTGGCAACCATCCGTCTACTTCAGACCTACCTACTCGTAATCTGTCTATCATAATGCTTATGCAGCCATGTTCTCCTGGTACTTCTTTAGCAGTAGGCTGTTGATTTTTCATCAGTCTAGCACAGAAATTGGAACACACTTTCAAAGAAAGGTACAATACATTCTATGTCTTATTTGTCTAGCAATTTTAAGTCTCTACCATGAACTACCAAGACACTCGTAAACTCTGTACCATAACACTCATGCAGTCATGTTCTCCTAGTATCTCGCTATATGCAAATAGCATAAAACATAGTTTGTTGCAATTCTCACGAGCTCAACTCGACTCATGTCGTCAGTTTTTATGGACATGAGATAACGTCGTCGTGTATGTCTTTAGTTTAATCTGTTTCTTGTATGTGTAGCTTAAATTAATGTGCTCTTGTTTGTTGTTATTGACCAACTGAAATGCGACATAAATAAATAAATAAATAAATATTCCACAACTATCACACAGCGCCATCTAGTCCCAAGCTAAGCAGAGCTTGTGTTATGGGTACTAGACAACTGATAAACATACTTATATATTTCTAAATACATACATAATATAGATAAATTACACCCAGACACAGAACAAAATGATAAAGTTCATTATTTGCACAATATTGTTCATAATGTACATTGTCAATACATTCTACGACAGCAGATTACCACACAACTTATTCCAATTGATAATGAAATTAGGAATGCCGTATGTAAACAATTTAAAAACAATTCCGTAGAGCCCAGCGAATTGGCAATGGTCAGACCACATAGCACGCAGAAGAAATTGCCGACGGGGCCGTAAGGTACTCGAATGAAGACCACGCAACGGCAAGCGTAGCGTAAGACGGCCACCTACAAGGTAGACATTCGATCTGATGAAGAGCACGGGATCGCGCTGGATGCAAGCCGCGTCCAACCGGTTCTATTGGAAATCCATGGGGGGAGGCCATGTGCAGCAGTGGACGTCCTACGGATGATGATTCTGGAAAAGTTATACTATAAAGTTAAAACGACAACCAATACGTGCACAGTATTAGTTTTTACACTAAGAGAACCCACCCAACAATAAGCAATCAATCATACAACCCCTATTACAAACAAAACAAAACCAATACTCTTCAATACAAAAAGAAAACAAAACATTATTCACCAATACAAACTTCCCAAGTAATATTCCTACTTTAAACTCGAGTCATATTCCCCGAACTTGGCCCTGTTAGGGGGGACTTGGCCGTGTACGGGGGAGACTTGGCAAAACTTGGCTGTTAGCACTCAATCCGCGTCTCCCCTTGCCTAAATTAGGCGGTTTGAATTGGCCATTGGATGCGTTAATGGGACGAAGTTCTTGGCCGATCTTTTTTTAGTGGTCGTCTTGTAAATTGTGCGTGTTTTTCAGTTTTTTAACGGGAGTCGGAATATGAGTGTTAGTAAGGATTGTAGATTTTATAAGTAATTTTATTCGCATTAATTGAATAAGGATGTTACAAGTGATATAATGTTTTAAATTTAAATGCATGTGGTATGTAATATGATGTGCAAGTTTGCAGTAATAGCGAGTAAGTAGTTTACGTAGAATAGCGAATAAGTATTATGTTAGAACAGTTAATAAAAGGATCGCCATGCAGGATTGGGTTGAGGGTTAGGTAGAGCTTATAAAGAAACGTCCGTATGTCGTGCGATCCTTTTATTAACTGTTCTAACATAATACTTATTCGCTATTCTACGTAAACTACTTACTCGCTATTACTGCAAACTTGCACATCATATTACATACCACAGCACCCATGATACAGGAGAAATTCATAGTGTGAGGCAAAGTTATAAAATAAGCTTCAGTGCAGTGCAATACCGTGACCCTGGAACGCAAACGGCAACTGAAGGATCTGGGTGTAATTTCAGTCAGCAAGAATACCTAGATTTTACCACCTAAAAAAGTATAGTAAAAAAAGTTAGTTTAAAAAAAATCTACGTGCTGAACCGCGAGCTAAAATCATCATTACATAGTATAAAACAAAGTCGCTTCCCGCTGTATGTCCCTATGTATGCTTAGATCTTCTAAACTTCGCAACGGATTTTGTTGCGGTATGTGTTTATGTATATAACGTGCATAATATAGTAGATAGAGGTTGCACCCGTGCGGAGCCGGGGCGGGTCGCTAGTTTTTAATAAATTAAGTTTATTTCAAAACTTTATTTTATCAGTTAACTAAAACAAAAAAAAAACCTATTTTTCATCATAGTAACGGTACCTTAGCAACACTGAATATTCATTACAAAAATCAGTTGTTCCATTTAAATCTGGGGCAACACTTTCTACAGAGAATGATTAAATCTAGAACGCTTTGTTAATGAAAAATTCTAATTGAATTTTGATTAAATTAACGTATTTTTCTTTCCGCTTTTTCAGAGTCGAGGACGAGGCAGCTTCGCCTGTAACAAAAACAAGGTATTTAAAAAACCCTTTTGGCTATGTATAAGACCTCATTGTACCTCAGGAACAGGCTTAAAAGCTTCCCAAATATTATTTTTTCGTGGTACAATTTCGGTTTATTAATTTATCCCGGCTTGTCAATATTAGGTGACAATAATACGCAGGGACACGCGGACGAGTACTGCTTGACTTGCCGTCCGATCATGGCCCGAGTTGACAGCGCGTCGTGTTCCACGCGCGCCTCAAAGAGCTATCAGCAATCTAACGGGGGCATAGAGGGCCAAATGCCTGTCGGGGTCGCGGGATTGTCTTAACAGGTATCCGTGAGCCTGGAACGTAAAGGTTTATTGAAAGAACATTGTGGATTTTAGTCCGTACGAGTCTGACAGTCCGTCCCGTCACGTCCTGGGCGGGAGAAATCATTCGATGATTCATTTTTGTGGGATACTTACATAAAACTAGAAATAATATAGGCAATATAAAATAACGCTACGCCCAATAGAAGCCGAGCAGTGGGGCGGTGACACCGTGGAGAACAGAGGTGTCAAACACGGACGACGGTAGAAATTTTAAGGGTTGAACGTAAACTAAACCTGCTGCCAGTCGTTTAATTAGGTATTATAATTTTCCTATTATTTATGCCTTTGTCAAACAGACAGGCGAAAGCGAAGCGTTTCCGAAGCGATACCAAACCGAAGCGACACGACAGTCCGATAGTTCTGTCACGCTAAAGGATCGCTTTCGCTTTTCTATGTGACTGGATTCAAACAATTCCATACATTACAAATAAAAACGCCTCGCTTCGCATTCGTCACGCCAGTCTGTTTGACAAAGGCTTCAGAGTGTGATTTAGAAAATTGTGCTTGAAGTCACAATATGGCGTCAAGGTCACCTGTACTTAAATGAAATGCACAATAAAACTTGCAGAAAAAAAAGGGTTGCACTCCGGGAGTGCCGGCAGAAGTGAAAACTTCAATAGTAATAAACACACACGAACATTCGCGCAAGCGCCCTGCTCCGTCTTACGAATTTTCGATCAGTTCACGTGTCCTGACGCGAGTTTAACATTTTTTACCCATTCCAAAAAAAGTGCACAACGCCGCTAAAGAAGTTTTGTAAGTAATGACTAGGTACACTAGTCATAGTATTTTGCAATATTGATTTCTGAGTGACCTTCCCGCGTCTCTCTGTCTTGTTCAGACACGGGTGAGAGAACAACTGTCGAGACAAAAGATATCTAATTACAGCTTGTCTGTCTGGCCTAACATAGACGGAGTGCGAGTGCGTACAAAAATAGATTTATTTGAAAACGGGTCTAAGAGGTCCACCCAGCTGTATTTTTTTCAAATTTGTTATATTTCAAAATCTTGGTTTTGTGTTTTCGTAGTTTAATTCACGCTATTTTATTTATGATTAGATAAATCATCAATGACCCCTGTAAGCGTACGTACGTACTTATTGGGTGTGTGTTTAATTTTTTTTAAACCCATCACAAGGTACATGAGAAATTCCTAGTGCGCGACAAGAAAAAAAAACAGTAAGACATTGGAAGTTTGGTAACTGTCCAAACCGTGACCCTGGAGCGTAATGGGCTATTGAAGGAACATGGTATTTAGTCAGCACGAGTCTGACTGACAGTCCCTTTTGACCCACCCGGCGCGAGAGGACTCATTTGATTATTTTACCATCTAAAAAAAGAGAGGAAATATACAAAGCCATAGAAATTCTTAATTAGTTGTGGATGTGACGTGACAATGGAAAAAACAATTGTTCTATGTCCTATTTTTTACGAATGTCTACAGTATGACGGCAGAATACCGAATTGAGTTGATTAATATACGGTTTCTTTGTCTAGACAGATATCTTATTTATCTTTAATATTGAGAGGAAAATTTTATTATTATATTTTTCTCATGTTTTCACTTATTTGTTACATTTTTATCATTATCCCTTTATTCATTTTTAAATATTTCTACAAAAAAGCAATAAAAACATTTAAAAATATAAAAAATAGCAGTCCACCAGCATCGGGAACAGGGTCCGGGCTGCCGATGGTCAGGGCTCCTGAAAGAGGAACCTTCTAACAATACGCGCCGTGTCCAGAAGCACTGCCTTCTGAATCAGGCGCCTGATCCAGCTGCCAAGCAAGAGCCTCCTCAGATGTTATTATTATTATTAATCAAAGGAGCTGTGCCGGTGGCCCCGACTTACGATCTGTAGGTCGTGGGTTGGAACCTATTCAGGCGCATTATTCTAATTTATTTCATCAACACTGCTCTAACCGTAAAGGGAAATATCTTGACAAAACCGGAATGTCCTTTTTTTATCATGGGAAATTCATCAAATGAGTCCTCCCACCCAGGGCAGGGTGGGAGGGACTGTCAGACTTGTACTGACTAAAATTGACGGTGTCCTTCAATAGCCCTTTACGGTCCGGGATCACGGTAGCTCGGTAGTCCCGAGAATCCGGGAACTGGAATGTCCTAGAATAAAAAATCGAAGAAATTATGTGACATCAACAAACTCGAACTGCCAGATTATGGCCAACTCCCTCTCACAGGTAGGAACCCTGTGTCCCAGCAGTGGGGGAGCAATAGGCTGATGATGATGATCTTCCTCAATAAGGAAAAAAACTGCGGAACACATACAATATGTGTTGCATTAAGTTCTTTTATTCCTTGTACTTCATTTTGCTTGGACAACATAAAAAGTAAGAGGTTTAATTAAAAAAATTAAAAGCATTAAGTATTTCAGATTCCAGTTAAGTTGTTTTTATCGAATTACATCAGTCGAAACCCGATTGTTGTTAATTGGTACTTATTGCATGTTACGTCTTAACTCCGATTTGACTTAATTGCGTTTTTATTATACTCATTATTCGGAAAAAATATGTCAAGAACGAGTCGGACAGCGAGTTAATGGTTCTAAATAAATTATACTAAAAGAAAATTCTTCAGAAAATTGTTAAACTTTAACACTAACTTTTTTAGGTTAGGTTAGGTGCTCTAAAGAATAAACTTGAAAGTCTAAGACTACAGAGCTTTTTCGATTATCGTCTGCCGCTTGTGTAGAGGGCAGCTGGCTAGTTAAATCTTTCTAAATATCTAAAGTGCTAGGAGTTTTAAATTTGCCTAGGGATTTTTAGGACGTTGGTATCTACTACCTTTCTATTATCGTGATAAAATCATCAAATGAATCCTCTTGCCGCGGGCGCGACGGGAGGGTCTGTCAGACTCGTACTGGCTAAAATCCACGGTGTTCCTTCAATAGCCCTTTACGTTCCAGGGTCACGGTTACCTCATGAGACAGTCCCTTGACCCACAAGATGGACCCTAAGGGGCTGTTTTGCAAGTGCTAGGAATCTCTTGTTAGATATTAATTAAAGCTTTTCCAAAAGTATAACATAAAGAGGGTGGCTGAGAGTTGAAATTCACAAAGAAAGAGTTCGAAATTCGTGAGGACTAAGTCGCGGGCGGAGTGTTAGTTTCTTATATATTAAAGCTACCCTCCACTGAAATAGACCGCCATGAACTAAAGCGGTCAAATGGTCAAATTTTAAAGATTTCTCATTGTACTAAGGAACCCTGAAAACGTATTAGTACGTACAGTTTTGATGTTATTGTTTTACGAAGTGGCCGTGTTTTGTGTTAGTGTCTGAAACACAGTTAACACTTGACAAGTATCGATTCACTGAAGACGTTTTAATGTTAATTTAAAATGCTCGCGAGGAAAAGAAGATATTATTATTATAATGGGTTCGTACCTACCACTTTTTATAAGATCTTAGTCTTAATGCTCGAATCAGTCATTCTGTTCGTATCGATCTATATTTGTCACTAGCGGCTTCAGCCCGTATATTTCGAAAATGATCCTACGGGATGCCAATACCGGGATAAATGGTCATCTATAGGTGGGTCTACGCATATGAGTGGAGCATGATCGGAGCACGAGTCGAGCACAAAATCGTGTCGTGTGGACCGAGTTACAATCCTCGAACGGGCGCGCTTCGAGGAGCGTTTGGTTCTACACGTGAAGCTACGAGTAGAGCCACGGTTGATTATGGCATGGTAGGAACCTTTAGTCTGGGTTTACAATTCTTCGCTTGATAGTCGGAATAAGTAATAACGTGGGCAGGCGTTGTGCCACAATTTTACACTGGATTTTAAAATCCAGAAGACATTAGTCCCTATCCGTCTCCTGCTTAATATGGGGGAAGTGGAAACTACGTACTTTATTACTCCTCCACTATTATTTTCTGATTAATTTCATTACAGGATCAAAGTCTCCGAGACACGTCAAGCTTCATTGTCTCGGCGCTTTTCTGGTGGTCGCCACTTTTCTTTCTGGCTTTCAGGAGTTGCAGTGGTTTGAGAATAGTGCGGTGGGATTGTCACAAAGTGTGTTGGATAGATAGGGACTATGTTTTTCATAGTCCCTATCTATCCAACTATTCAGAATTTTAAACACTTATCATGTATACTTGTATCCTACATGGCTCTTTAACTAACAGAGCCTCTCAGTAGCTTGTAGTTAACCACAGCACTAATTCTTGTTAAACACAGTTGTGGCGCGGTCGGTAAATATGATCAGGTAATTGTTCGTGCCCGCGAGTGTGCGGCGGCCTTGCCGATAGGTAGAGGATTGGGTGGTAAGATGTAGAGGGAGCGGTTACGACGGCTACAAGTTTAAAATGTACTGTCAGCGCATTACCCATTTTACACAGCAGAATAAGGGAAGATGGGTAGACGCAGCGTATAGGCCTTACAGCTAGATAAAAACTTCAATAATCAACCTTTTCTCAGTTGACACTGCAATGACAAAGGTCACAGTCATGAGTTTTTTTTACGTTGTACAATCATCAAATGAGTCCTCTAACCCAGGGCGGGACGGGAAGGGACTGTCAGATTAGTCCTGACTTAAATCCAAGGTGTTCTTTTACTACCCTTTACCTGATGAGACAGTCCTTTGGCCCCAGAAGTCGTGAGCTCTGCGATATGTTAGTAAGTAAGTATTCATTATTTGAATATAATGTGGTTACAAAGGTGTTATATCATATTTAAGGGCAGGACACATTCTGCCATAACAATGGCAAGCAAATTTTAAACAAAGATTATGACCTAATAATGTTAATAATATAGTTAATGCTCTTTCAGTTTTCATTTTGCTATTAGTCATTTTTATCAGGTGGAACTCACCAGTACTTTTGGATGTCTTCGTTCCTGTCATTTAGTTACTAAATGACTATTTAACTGGTTTCAATCCTCCTTTTGTTGAAATATGGTTCCCCGCTTTTCTCAACACCCTATCCGTACCTTTGAACAAGCGATTCATTTTAAGTTATAACGTACTTGTATAAAGGCAGTGACGCACTCGCGCCAGTCACGTAAACCGCTTTGTTTTGTTTTTATTAACTCGTAAACAATGTGCTACATAAGTCCAACTAGCTGCACGATATGTTGGATATGACATTATGGCGTGAGACGGGACTACACTGCCGAGAATTTGACGTTTGAATTCAAACAACATACAATAGATAAATCAGAAATCTAAAATCAGAATCTTGAAATCAAATCTTGTAAAAACTATCATTGGAAATACAAAATTTCTATTGATTTATGACAAAGTTACAAGCTGTTGTGGTTTTATAGGACCGTAGGACCCGTCGAATTTTATTTTAATTGTATTTGTTAAGTAAATGATAATAATATATATAATATAAAAATCATTTACATCCAGTGGTCAGTCCGTCAGACAGGATAGTGGGGCAGCTCAGCCGTCACCGCAGGGCCCCCCTTAGAGGGCCAAAGCCTGCCGGGTTCACAGGAATGTCTTATAAAGTAACCGTGACTCCGGAACGTAAAGGACTATTGAAGGATCACCTGGATTCTAGTTAGTACAAGTCTGACAGTCCCTCCCGTTCCGCCCTGGGTGGGAGGACTCATTTAATGATTTTACCACGATAAAAGAAAATCTCCAGGTAGACTGTGGTGACGTTGCTCAGAGTCGACCGCTAGGAAGTGGATCCCATCCACCGCAAAACTAACTTTATAACTTTCTCAAAAGCTAAATACTTTTAAGCACAAGGCAATGGATTTTATTTCTTAGTAATCAAAACTCCGGCTGACTTGGACTACCGGAGGTTCGATTTGTGTCGGTAAATGGCAAGAACCCTTTATATTATGGAACTTCAGCATAATAGGAATAATAGCTATAAATAAGGAGGTGCAAAATCTACCTAATGTTTAAAGAAATATTAAGCTACAAGCGTCGTCAAAACGCGTGAAAAAAACGTAACATGAACGTTCTAAAATGTATTTATTCCGAATCCAAGTTTGGTTTAACGTCTCCATCAAATCCGCGATCGTGTAGCGCCAGCTTTAAGTCATAATGAACACATTGTGATCTTGAACATTTACATTATAGCTGAAGTACATTATGTTTATGTGTTATGTTGGTTAGGAGAACTAATACATAATTTGTACTGTTGTGAGGTATGCAGTAGGTTAATGTTAACTTAAGTAAACGTAAACTTGAACTAGTTTAAAGCGTTTTATAAAACTATGTCAAGATGTTGTCGTGTTGTCGACAATATAGAGTCAGGGCCGGACTAGGCAGGTGGGCAGGTACCTAATCTTGGGCTGTCAAAACAGGGCCCCTGCTTGCAACCCTGAAGCGCAAAGGGCAACTGAAGGATAAGAAGTCAATCAAGTCTGATAGTCAGTTCCACTCTACCCAAGGCTGGAGGACTCATTTGACGGTTTTCAACCCCAAAAAGTGGGTGGGTAATCTTGGCTAAAAAGTGGGTGGTAAATCTTGGCTAAAAAGCTTGACATGGTCTTTATTGTAATTGGCTTTTGTAAGATTAAATAGTGTAAGTGGCTTCGGCCGTTCTATTTACATAAATAAATAAATGGTAAATAGGCTAAGGCATCTCACATACAACTACCTACGATTACGTGTGTTAAGAAAACAGATATTTTCACAAGTTCCCATTTTGCTCCTATACATACTATATATAAAATATTTATAACCCACTGTTAATAACTTTCTTTTCCTTTTCCCACAGTGACAAGAGCGGTCTAATCTCACCGTCACAAAATGGGGGCGAAGAGTCACCACCACCAGAAAAAGAGCGGGCTGACCGCGAGGATTCGGAGAAAAGTCACTCGGCCTCCGTGCCTCACTCAGCTGAGGGGCCCAACGACGATTTATATGCGATACCTGTAAAATTGCGCCCCAAGAAGGAGCCCCAGTTGCCCCCTGGATGGGAGAAACACGAAGGTACTCGTAGGACATGTATGTTCATTTGGAGTATTAGATTTAGTTTTAGTAAAGATAGATAGGTAGGTAGCTTTGGGATTGTTTTGGTTATTAATGAATTGTGTTGTGGCATGAAAACTAACTGCTTCTGGCACTGGCACTGGCACATCTTTTCATAAAAGATTGACCGTAGAGTTTATTTGTGAAAAGAAAGACTCAACTGCGAGCAGAATTTGAATTTGCGACATTCAGAAAAACAAGCTTTTGCAGTCATGCTCATAAACGCACGATTCTTCATTCCATACCTAACGTCTTTTTTTTTTTTTTTTTTTAGGGTGGCAAAATCATCAAATGAGTCCTCCCGCCCTGGGCGGGGCGGAAGGGACTGTCAGACTCTTACTGACTAAAATCCACCCGTGTTTCTTCGGATGCCCTTTACGTTCCGGGGCCGCGGTATCCTGGATTAAGAAAAAAGCCGCGACCCCAGCAGGCATTTGGCCCCGTAAGGGGCCCCGTCGGTGACGCGTGAAACACGACGCGCCACCAACCCGGGCTTGGTCCTTGGTCGGACGGCGAGCTTACCCATTACTCACCGTCCGCAAGCCCGCTCCGCCGCTGTGCCCTCTGCTGTTCAGAGGGACACGCGTTGGAGCATCCACCCGACAGGCTATTCGCATACGGGCAAAGAGACCCCTTAGGCACACAGTGCCTAAAAGAGTTTTTGCCCGCATCCCAGGGTGCACCGGCCCGAAAAACTGGTCTTCCCCCCGGACGTATCCGAAGGGGAACTCCAGTCCACGGGCGCACGTGGAGGTTTCCTGTCTTAGCACCCCATACCTAACGTCTTAGTGTCGTTGACGTCTGGTTTACTGCATTAGAAGGTCAAAATCGGTTTCAATCCTACTCGGAGTCGAATTTTTCGGTCCACAAAAAAAATATTTACATTTCCTGACGCAGGCGTTAATACATATTTATAATTCACTAGCGTGTACCTAACTAATACTTTTACACGTTTTTTTTTTTTTTTATCGTGGTAAAATCATCAAATGAGTCCTCCCACCCAGGGCAGGGCGGGAGGGACTGTCAGACTTGTACTGACTAAAATCCACGGTGTCCTTCACGAGCCCTTTACGTACCGGGGTTACGGTGATGGGTAAGTCCCGCGACCCCGGCAGGCTCTGGCCCTCTACAGGCCCCGTCAATTTGCTGACACTCTTTGAGGCGCGCGTGGAACACAACGCGCCGTCGACCCGGGCATGGTCCATGGTCGGACAGCAAGTCGCCCATTACTCGCTGCCCGCATGCCCGCGCCTACGGTGGCCGGAGATCGTCCTGTGACGTCCGACGCCGTGGGCGTCTACCACTGTGGCTGGGATGGAGGGAGGACGCTGTCCTCTCCCTCAGGCGGCCCGCCTCCTCCTTCACGAGCATGACTGCTTCGCAGAAGGAGGCGACCGCTTCCCACTCCGTCTCGCCCCGCAGCATGGCCTCGACCAATGCCGGGCGCGAGAGGTCTCCGCCTATCGCCGTCGTGAGGACACGGCGGTGCTCTGCCCAAGCGGGGCAGTCCTGCACCGTATGCTCCACCGTGTCCTCCGGACGATCCTCGCAGTGGTGACACCCAGGCGTTTCTTCCCTCCCTATCAGACACAGGAACCTCCCGAAACTTCCGTGTCCGGTGAGGACAATACTTTTACACGTTGCGACAAGTTTATGCAAAGAGGAAGTAAAAATATAATTATTTCGTTAAAATTAAAAAGCACATAACATCTGTGACAAGTTGATTTAATAACAGCCTACCAGTAGATACACTCAATACATTCCATTTGCAACACAGTTATCACTCTGAATGCTTGATACATTGTATTTAACGTCATTTAACGTGTCTAAGTTAACTATTAACTAATGCCACTAAGAAGCTAGATACTTAAGTCCAGTTGCATGCAATCTTTACTCAAAGTAACGCTAGATAAACTTACATTAAGGCGCGTTTCCATTAGGCAAGTCTTGCATACAATTATAACGACACATTGGTATACAAGTTGCTTGAATAGAAAAAAAAAAAAAAAAAAAAACACAATGTACAGTTCAAATTCAAACTACCTACTTGTAACTTGTATGCAGGTTTGTTCAAGTTGCATACAATTTTCAACTTGTATACGAGTAACTCGTATAATGAAAACACGGCCTTAGTCTTCTTCTACGATTGTTTTTTTTTTGTTTAGTATTGAAATAGTTGCAGGGGTCGTATTATGACGTCTCAAAACCAGGCTTGTTCCAGTGAGTGAACGAGGTGGCGCTAGACGACTTGTATAGCTCTGTCTCTTTCACTCACTGGAACAAGCATGGTTTTAAGACGTCATCAGACCGGCAGCAGACCACATTTATCGACGCGAATAATTGGGTACCTACACTGTTGAATTGTCAAAACCACAATGAAGCCAATAAAATATCACATTTTTTTTGCTTTTGCTTGACTGTAAAGCTTTCTTTGACTATTTAGATTTTCCGTCTACGATTGTGGTCACTCTCAAATTATCTATAATATATCTTCCAGCATAATTTTGCGGTTTCCTTTAAATACTACCGCAAACTTGATAAAACTCCTCAACGGATAATTTCTGCTCTGAGGTTGAATATGTAAGACGACATTAAATGACTAAAACGTAAAACCACTCTGGTTTGGGTACAGCGACTTCTATTTCCCCGGACAGGTGGGCGCCGCTTAACTTACGGGCCCCGTCCCAGGTGAATGACTTCTTGTGACCTTGGAACCTACCACACACTAACCATCTACAAATCTTTCCCAGACAATGACGGCCCTTACTACTGGCACATAAAAAGCGGCACGATCCAGAGAGAGATCCCCAAAATGCCGCCTGTGGAAGCCAAGGAGTCTCGGATCTCCATGGTGAGGGACTGCTCGAACCTGTCGGAGGTCAGCAAGTATGAGGGCAGTATGATGACCAGCTCCGTCACCAGGAGTACCACCAGTGGAGCCCTGGATCATGACGGGCAGGAGGCCGAGAGGAAACGGAAAGAGGAGATGTCTTACAAGTAAGTTTGTTTTCTAGGTCTATAAAATGCGTTTTTTAACCTGTTTCAAAGAGGAGGAGGTTCTCAATATGGTCGCTCAGTGATTCACCAATGTCCGATTTTTTCGATGTAGTATTCTTGTCATTTGGTCCCATGAAAATTTTATTCAGTTTGGCTCAGTGGTTTTTAGTCATGAGCATTTTACGCTTATTGTTTACTTGGACGATATTATTAATGATTACAAAATTCTAATGCGCTTGTGCGAAAATTATGTATTATGACAAGAATTTTGGTGAATATTTAAACCAAAAACGGTAAAATAAAAAAAATACCACTCAATCGTCTAATAAGGTCCTTTTACAATATTTATTAAAGAAAAAAAATAAACGCCTTCTAAAACAACCACAAAAATTGTAATTAGCTTTTCTTTCGGACGAAGTCCGTGAAAAAAAAAATAAAGCCACCGACTTACGACAGATTTTTTTTCAATATCTTTAATATACCAGGATTTTTTATCATTTCCTTCAACTAAAAACATGTTACCACATCTTGTTGACCAATGCCTTTAAAGAAAATCTCTCAAATGGCATCGCAGTGATCTTTAACCCTTCACGTTTGACTTGCATAGTAAACACACTTTAATGCTCACGTGCCATTACACAAAGAAGTGTTAAAACCTGTTAGTTGTTGACTTAAAATGGTGCAATGCTGCAAACTAGTGTTAGTTTTCGGTTTACAGGTAAAAGATTTTTTTTTAATATGAAATTGGCACTTAATAATTTATCTAACTACTACCACTGTAACTGTAAGTTATAAAAATTAACTGGCTTCAAAAAATATGTATGTAAAATAATTTTTATTTCGGAAGTCGGTGGCTTTGTTTTGAATTACATTGACTATTTTACAATCGATTTCCGATAGAAAAGAGATGGTTGTATTTAAAGTCTGATAATTTTTAATTTTATCCTTTTTAGTTCAAATAATAATAAAATAGTAATACAAAAAAAATACCGGCCAAATTAAGACCCTGCTTATTGAAATCGCTTAAAAATAGAAATTGCAATGACCTGAATATCAGACTTCTTCTAGTTAAAAAAAAATGTCGGCTCCACACTACATTATACAGATAGAAGATATTTAGGGTTTCCATGAAGAGCTAACACCAATTTTTCTTCCACAGACGCCGCAGTTTCCCCGCGCGTCCAGAGCCGGACAACGGCCGTGCAGTCCGGTTCTTCGTCCGCTCCCTGGGCTGGGTGGAGATCTCGGAATCTGACCTGACTCCCGAAAGGTCCAGCCGTGCCGTCAACAAGTGCATCGTGGATCTCAGCCTGGGCCGCAACGATCTCCTGGATCAAGTCGGCCGTTGGGGTGATGTGAGTAACTGTCTTATTTGGGGGTTTGTTCCTAGTTTGCCTGTGGATTTAATATTATTAGCGCTGTCTTGGCTTACTAGGTTGAATTAGGACTAGGTTCGTCTTGATCTACACAGGATGATATAGGATCTCCAATAAACCCAATGATAAAGAGATGGATACGAGGTTACTAACCGCCTGCATCATCCCACTACCGGGTAAAAGCCTAATGTCTTCCAAGTGTGAAGCCAGAGTTGCCATCAATCGGACAGCGAGTAATGGGTGACTCGCCGTCCGGTATTTAACCATGCCCGGGTCGACAGCGTGTCGTGTTCCATACGCGTCTCAAAAAGCTGTCAGCAAGCCAAAGCCTGTCCGGGGCACGGGACTGAATCATCAGGTAATCGTGACGCTGGAACGTAAAGGGCTATTGAAGGATTTAGTCAGTACGAGTCTGACAGTCCCTGCCGCTTGTTATGGTAGTCAGGATCTTTGGGGGGAACAAATTATTGTGGGTCCTATTCTGCTATCGGCTTAGGCACTGACCACTACGGATTTCTCCTCTCTGCAGGGCAAGGACCTCTTTATGGATCTAGACGATGGCGCTCTCAAGCTGATCGACCCAGAAAGCCTGAACACACTGCACACACAGCCGATCCACACCATACGCGTGTGGGGAGTCGGCAGGGACAACGGCCGGTGAGTAACCACCACATACTTCTTGACACACCAACTAGTAAAAATTTCAACTAAATCTGAACATTTTCTGTCTTTGCATTCTCGGAATAGTGAAAGGTAAATACAATCGAAATTCGAGGTTTTTTCTTCTAGTGTTTTAGATTATAGGTGTGTTTGTGAATTGGTTTTTTAAAGAAATTATTGGAAATCTAGTTTTGGTATTATCGTTTTTACTACAGTAGTTTTTTTGAAGAGCTTTAAAGCCAAGGCTTTTGAGCCTTGTTTTAATTTGTAGACAGGATCCAATATGGCGTTATCCGAAGCCTCGTTTTGTTAATTTTCTAGTGTTTTGTGTAAATACTTCAGCTTTGTTTCACGTGCTATTTTAGCTTTACTTCGATACACGCAACACGATCTCTGGTGTCATTTCACGCTGTTATTACATGTAGGCCTTCATATTGTCTTTATTTTTGTAAATATTGAAAGCGTTCTTACGATATTTGAAAATAAAGACTTCTAAAAACGCTCAATGCAGTAATTTAACTAACTATAAAGTATGATTATACACAACTGGTAAATTGAGGAAGTACCTACAATCTTTCATGTCAAAAGAAACTACCATTTAATGAAAGTCAGTTATCAATTCATCGCTTATTTATCAAGTAAAACTTATCTATCATGGAAAATCTAGTTACTTTTCAACTTATCTGGTCAATGTCATTTTCGATCGCTACTGCAAAAGTTCGGCATACTTTCGCCCGAAATCTCCGTACTTTGACGGCCGTTTATTACTGGACGTCTGATAGACAGATGGGCTTATTCTGCCATTATTTAGTTACACAAAGATCAGGATCAAGATACACTATAAATTTTTGGTGTTGATCATACTGAATCTCCATAACGAATCACAAAACCTTCAGAATCCATCATCTGCACGACTTCCTCCTCCAAATATACCGAGAACCTTCTAGAACCCCCTCCTTTCTGCGCAGGGACTTCGCTTACGTGGCACGCGACCGCGCGACCCGCAAGCACATGTGTCACGTGTTCCGCTGCGAGGCGCCGGCGCGCAGCATCGCCAACGCATTGAGGGACATCTGCAAGCGCATCATGATCGAGAGGTCCTTGCAGCCTCCTCCACGCCCCACAGATCTGCCGGCTACAAGGCGGCCTAGACCGCTTTCTGGTAAGATGATAGGTAGATTTAAGAACCACAGAGTCAAAATGACCTTCAGGGTCACGGAGATTTCAATTTAAGAAGAGTCGTCATCATTACTCTATCTGACGCAACAACAGAAGTTGCTATTGAGATTTTAGGCGTTCCTTTCTCACAGCACAGTATTTAACTAGGTACGCTTTTTGTGATGCAAATTTTCGTAACCCGGTGAAGGTGACAAAGACTAGGCTAAAAAGAGACCATTTCAAAATGCACCACTTCATCAAATTGCTGAACTAGGGACCTACCACCACCTCTTGTAGTAGTGTAATTGAAATATAACTTCAGTGTGAGAAAGAGACGGAACCATATATTACGTATAGGTATCTATCTCTATTACAAAGTACAGTAAAGTTACATTAAAATGAACCACTGATGTCTTAGCGGACCTTAACAACCGATTATTTGTTTTTAACGAAAGACAGAGGGTCTAAAACGATCTCTTTAACCAATATTCGTAATGATTCACTTCTTAAATTTCAAATAAAGTCATTTTCATTCACAAAATTCATTCACGAGGTAAATCATTAGGAATACTGCTAAGTGGCTGTTTTAGACCTGCAGGATATATTTTAAACCTGATTTCCATTCCCCAGTAGGTGCCGCCTTCCCCACCCCAATGGAGGAGCCGCGCAAGACAGTGCGCGCGCTGTACCTGGGCAGCGCGGAGGTGGCGCGCGCCACCGGCATGCGCGTGCTCAACGACGCGCTGGAGCGGCTGGCGGCCGCGCGCCCGCCCTCCGCCTGGCGGCCCGTGGCCGTGGCCGTGGCGCCCTCCATGATCACCATCACTGATGAGGGGGTCAGTACTGCTGAGGATTGCTTTCTTAAGAGAATGGAATTACCAAATGTTGGCAGATCCTTCAGGATCTTTACAAAGGCGATTTCTTTATATTGAAGATGTTAAGAAGTTAGAGTAATACTCCACCACGGCGGCCAAGTAAAACTCTGCTGTTATGGAAAGCTTGATTTCTCACCACCGAAATAAACGATTATTTTGGAGACGAACCTCCAAAATAAAGGAGAATTCGCCAAGCAAATCATAATATTAACTCAAAACATGATGCATGATGGTGATAAATTGCAGATCTAATTAATCCGTCAGCCAAAAATACGTGTCCATATTTTTTTCTTTGCATATGCACATTTACAAAGATTAGCGCATCACCATTCGAGAGTGGAGGGCTCGTGACGTCAGAAGCA
This sequence comes from Agrotis puta, assembly GCA_943136025.2. NCBI lineage: Eukaryota > Metazoa > Arthropoda > Insecta > Lepidoptera > Noctuidae > Agrotis > Agrotis puta. Next base: position 1,573,180 of record OW964181.2, read on the forward strand.
AGTAAAAACTGTACTTGCTTGTGGCGTATTGACAATTTGGAAAGTGTGGTATCTATGTCAATTTTATTAAAGTAAAAAAAAGAAAAAAATACTTTTAATCTAACTGACGGACTTATTAGTTTTTTTAGTCAATTACCCTATTGAAAAACTTGTGCTCAGTCATAGGCCCTAAAGAACATACCTTTAAATGCTCTAATTAAAATTTCAGGAGACTACCCCCATCGTAGAGTGTCGCGTCCGTTACCTCTCGTTCCTGGGCATCGGGCGCGACGTGCGACGTTGCGCGTTCATCGTGCACACCGCGCAGGATCTGTTCGTGGCGCACGCCTTCCACGCCGAGCCCTCTTCTGGCGCGCTCTGCAAGACCATCGAGGCGGCTTGCAAGGTACTACCGCTTTCTTTTCTTCCAAGTGTATTTTGGCTATTTGTTTGACCTTGATTTTTGATAAAGAGGGATGAAGCATCTTTGGGATTCGACTCAATGATGGGGTATGGAAAACGATACTGCACTTCAACACATAAATTGCTATAGAAAAAGATGGGCTGTCATAATGATATATTAGTATGTAACTGCTGCTGACCATCAATATGCATTTCTTGTTAGCACACATCTAGTTGCTATTTCTGATAAGTTCAAGCCGATCTACGTCGATCGAACAGCAATTCACCTACCTTTCCCATCTCCAGCTGCGCTACCAGAAGTGCCTGGACGCACACGGCGGGTGCGGCGCGCTGGGCGGGGCGGGAGCGGGAGCGGGCGCGGGCGCGGGGGCGGAGGGCGGGCGCGGCTCGCTGGGCGCGGCGCTCAAGTCGCTGGTGGGCTCGCTCACCGGCCGCAGGGGCTCCTGAACGGGACTTAACGAGCCGCACTCTGAAGGTATTTTAAATTTTGCTATTTTGTAATATTTTAGCCCGTTTCGACTGCAACTCATTAAATCTACAATAGCACCCGAAAAATGAAAAACGATAGAGTAAGAATAATCATAATTTCCGTTATCTTTAGGATACTGGTGAAAGCTCCTCTCGAAACACCATTAAGAAGTTACTTGACATTGACTTGGCATTGGGCATGGCATCAACTTCTCACAAGCAGGAAATCTGTGTCTCAACACAGCGTCCACGTAATGAGGCCCACGACCACCACTCGCAGTCGAAACTGGTATCTATTTCCCTTAAATAATACACTTTTTTGACAAAAATGCTTTTTCCCCAGACGAGTCATTACCGCCGGAGGAGTGCGGCCCGGCGGCCAACACAAGCGACAGTGGCGCCACCGACGCGCCCTAGCGCCACCGCTTGCCGCCATTTATGACGTCATAAACTCACCGCTTCTGTATCGTTTTAACTGAGTAATATGTGGGACCTTGGATCCCATACGAAGGAAAATGACATGACAATTTTACTAAAATTCTGTTTCTATTTTTAATATGGCAAGTTAAGCCGATGTTGGTAGGTTCAATGGTGTAACAATGTTTTATGTGAATCAGGAAGTCCAGTGTTAAAAAGAAAAAAAATACTATCGACGCTATCGACACTAATCAAATTCTTGTGACGTAAAGTAAATGAAGACTTTGGCGTTAATTTGATGGATACAATTAGTTCCTCGTTCGTACACTAGAGGCGCTTTTTCATTTCGCAGACAATTTACGTTATAACAGATACTTTAAGTACGCTGTACGTCCAATTAAGTAGAATTCATGCCAGGGCCTCTGATTGAGAAAGTAAAAGAACAGCTGATTTCTGAAGACCAATATCCACACAATGATTTGCTGGGTGATTGTCAGTCATATTAACTGCGTGATAAGACATAACTTGACATGAATTTGAGTCTGTCTACAAGTTTCTTGTGAATGCATTTCACACTCAATTTCTGAAAAAAAAAAAAATGCTGACAGATCACCAAGCTCGGATTAGCAATAAAATGACATAACTTTGACAGATCACTGGTTAACGTGTGTATTAAAGAAACTGACTCTGAGGTACTCTTCTTATGCAAATAATGTTTTGAGATGAGGCTATTAAAATTGATAGAAATTATGAGAATGAAGGAGTATCGAAATTGGTTCAACCCGTCCGCCATGATAGAAAAAAAGGCGCGGAACGCCATATTGTTGCCATAAACTATGAAGGTTTTTGAAATATTATATTAAGTACTCGTTAAAACGATACAAAACATAAAAAGCTGACTGAAAATGAAACTAGAAAACTAGCCATCATAGTTTTGCTTACACTTACATAGACAAAAAACCATCCATTATAATCTTTGTCAAATTATACTTTGACAAACTGGATCTCGATTTGACATTAAGGACATGAATTTGACATTTCATCAAACAAACTCGACTGCATTAATAAACATATCTATTAGTTTTTTTACGCTAATAGGCTGTCATATTTAGTGGGAATATATAAATAAACATTACGTGCAATAGTTTTGATTTTATTTTATTTTTTGTAAAGAATGTACCTACTTAAAAGTTAGTCTGCTAAGGTATATAACGCCACTATTTGAATCTCACTTCTGTGTGGGAAAGAGACACGAGGCTGGCATGTATAGCTCGATCTCTTTCTTACACTGAAGTAAGATTCAAATGTGGTGGTAGCCCCCAAGTCTTCTATAACAAAAATTTTTCATTGTTTTCAAATTATTGCCGTGTAAATAAATCTGTTGCATAAGTTTTAAATTGAAATATTATAAAAAAATGGCGATAATAACTTGTGTACGTTTGGTATTAAAAAAAAAAACAAGCATGATGTGCAAACATGACACGAAACACTAACAATGTATGAAGTAAACATAATGTATTGATTGAGAGTATGTTATTAATTTAACTAATGTTAAAGTTCAATGTTAATTGGTGTTATATTTAAATGACAGATATTAAAATTAGGCAAGCTAGCTTCTTCCACTTCTAGACGACTTCGACGCCATATGTTATAAAATCCTTAATCAGACTATAACTAAAACATTAATTAAATTAAAAATACCACTGTATCGTGAAATCGTTAAGCATTATATCCAGCCCTTCCTTGCTTGAAATCTGTTAAAGACAAAAATATAAACATAACTATTACCTCGAGTTGTAAAAAGCCTGTTTTTGATTTGATGTTACACGTTACCTTTTAATTGTAATTAAACTTGTAACTAATGATTAAAAAGAAACTCGATTTTCTACAAGTTTGTGCTACAAACTACATAGAATTATATTGTGTGACTTTTAAACTTTGGTTAAAATTAACTAGTTGTTAGGTTAACATTTTAGAATAGATCAATGCTGATGTCCGAATATCAACAAAAATATTTAGGGCTGATGATAATTATTAATAATTGATGTGCTGTCGAATTGAACTGTCAAATTGGACTTGACATATTGAATTTTCACTAATTTGACAGTGGAGTTTGACATTTACCGTTAGGATTTACCTTGGTCTCTTGAAGGTTACCTTATAAATTACTAGTCCATAGAAGTAGGTATGTTAAGCTTTTGTAAATTTAACGCTATTTATATTCTATCTGTGACACAATATCGTCACAGAACACTATTGATGTTAACATAGATTTTTGTGTAAAATTAAATGTAAGTCTCGTAAGCGGTTAGTTTGGGATGTTGGAAGTTCTTTGTAAATAACTGTAAACTTAATGGGAGTAGATTTAAGATAGATAATGGGTTGATAGTGTTTTGGACAGTTTCTGGTCAGCGCTGACCATGTAGCAGCACGCTAATGATAGTCAATCGTATGCTGACTATATTAGATGTTAAAATGGCAGTGTGTATGGAAAGTATTGGTGTTGAGCACGGTATGTACCTAGACAGTAAGGCATCAATGGTTTCCAAAAAAAAACTTTGGTTCGTAGTGTAATTATAATGAATATAGGACCCTACGAGTATAAATAAAGAGTTTATTTTTGCTTAAGCTTTAAGATATTGAGGATTTCGATTGCTAAAGATGAATATTTTTTGTATGATCACCTCATTGTGTATTTATAATATTTATATAATCTTAAGCTTTTTGGGCGTAACATATTTAGTTCCGCGTTTTGGAGGCTCAAATTTAAAGTCGAGATTAAAAGGTGGATGATTTGAAAACGGACTCTCATAGTCAACATGAATAACTTCAACTGTCGAAAGAAACTAGACTTTAAATATTGAGTGATGGTGTACTATTTCCATCAAATCAAAATATAAATTAATAAATAATTTAAAACCCATCAAAATTGCTAACCTCATTGTTACAAGGGTGTTCGAAACACATTGAGCTTTCAATAATATTATATATTTATACGTAACATTCAAATCCGCTCGTATTTAAAACTAGATTAAACAAATCCTGAATTCGGCCATTTTACAAGCATAAAAATATAAAACAAAATGGCTGACGTTTGCCGTTGGCGGCTTATATAGATTAGACTTTCCATAAGAGAAGTCGTTATGAAAAAAGGGAATTGGGACCTATGAAACAGATTTTCGAATTTGACTTTCCCATAATTGAAATTGACTAATTTTCAGTTTCTAACTATTTTGAAGAATAGTAGTTTCATCTATGGGAGGTGAAATAAGTTCCAAAGTTACTCGAAATGTATTATTAATTAAAGTGTTTTTGTGTCTGTAACACTTCGACAAAATGTAGGTAACTTAATAATATATAATAGAGACGAAATGACCTCTGAATATGTGCTAGACACAATTACGTCATACACTGCATTGTGTCTGCGATGATTCAACAATTGAACTTGAGACCGACTTTGAAAGACCTTCAGCCATCATTAAAGGCGTATTCAAAGGTCAGTTCCTCTCAATAGATTAAGGCATTCGACTTAGAATATCACAAAAATAGCTTCAAAGTATATTTCAAATATTAGAAAATCAGTGTCGCTTCACACTTATATAAATATAATGATACACTGAGCTGTTCTGTAATACGTAAAGATAGTGTTATTCACACTCTAATACTAAGTGAAAAGTCATTATTTATACAAAAATATATAAATATTTAAGGGCGGGGTTTTCATTGTGGGACGTTTGGTTGTCTTCGGATGTGAGAAAGAGATAGCGCTATACGTCGTGGATAGCTGCATCTCTTTCTCACATAGAAGTGAGATTAAAATACTGATAAATGAAGGTAGGCCCCCAATCGTTCCCACGTGACAGCTCTCTTCGCGCAATACATTGTGACAATGCATGCTTCACAGCCTTTTAACGGATGAAGTATATGTCAATATTTTCTATAAAAATAAACGTTTATGTAGTTAATTAGATAGCTTGTGAATTCGTTTTCTAGCTCACTGTTGAATATAAACGAGGGAAGATAATGTTATATACAGTCATCGCTTTGACAGCTTAAAAGCCTTCAAACTGTGGCTTTTATGAATACTTTTGTGAAATTAATAAAAAAATATTCATATACGTGCGTTTTGTTTGTTTTAACACAATAATAACCCTTTTTTTTAAACATGGTAACATTAACAAGGCCGTGTGTGACCCTCATACAAAAACATCATTTTTTTCACAAGTGATTATTTTAGCAAATAATTTTTCATTACTCATACTCTGAAAGTAGGTCATTACATGATTAGCGACTTGAAAGTATCTATTGCAGGCCTAGGGAGAATCGCAATGAGAGCTGAATTTAAGAAAAAAAAAACATGTTTTAACTTTTTAAACAGCCACTAAATTACAGCGCAATAAAAATAAAATTACATACAATGAGCTATTAGGAATATATGACTCTAATATAATTCAGTTTCAACTATTTCTTTAAAATAACAGAGATTGCGGCAAAATCTTTGTAAATCGATTTTTTTAATGATGAACATGATAAATACTGGCTGTATAGCTAGACCATAGGGCAAAAGGTAAAAATAAAAAATCAAAATAAAAGGGAAAGTGACAATTCGATCAACACTCACTTTTTCTTTATCTGATAATTTATGTTCTTATTTTAAATTTCCTCCTATACGTAATGCATTTATATTATGTAATACGCACGGAGTACCTCGGGTAAATTACTTAATTAGTCTCTCGAACTATTAGCGCCCTCATACGTCACGGGTGCCAAACCCCGTCTCGGCACTAAATAACTTTCACCCATTGGATAAAAATGTACTATTACCATTTCATAAAGAAAACGCTCCCTTTGAGCAAGACTTGTGGTAGAATAAATGTTTTATGATCTCTTGGATGTTAATCCAACAGAAGATCTGTTTGTGGATGGATGGATGGTCGAAGATTTTAGTGGTATGCCAGAAGTACTGTGAGATGAATTTATGAAAGTGTTTTTCTTTTTACGTTTTTTTTTTTATTACGTTCTTATGTGTTTTTACGTTTTTATATTCTAATTTATACTGTTTTTTGCATAATTGTCCCTAAATTGCTGCAATTGGTTGTTCACACAGTCGTTGTAGTTTGGTAAATAAATAAATGAGGTTCTGTTCACTTTAGGAAGAAAAATGAAAAAAAAAAACATAAGGAATTCATTATAAATATTTATTCATAATTGTTACATTGGGCATAATTTGGAATTTAGGATTTCAACTCACTCAACCACAAAAGAACTTTTCAATCGTTTCATTTTAACGAAAATAAAACTTATATCATCTGAGTTCGTGTAAAAATATTCTTCTACTGCTCCACTACTATCCACTTTTGATTTAAAAATTACTACTAGCTTTCTACTAATGAAACCTTGAAAATAACAAATAGTATATTACAATTCATCGTTAATTTTTAATATAATCATGATTTTACATTAAGTATAGGTTTTCAATTTTAAAATTTAATAGGCCTTTGAACATTCCTAGTAGCCAATTAACATATTTCTCTTTTCATAGCAGTTTACCGACACCAAAATGCTTTGCTTCAAAACGTTGGATTTTGAACTCTTGGCGTTAACTCGAGGGTTTAAAATTCAAACGTTTACTTCTGTGAAGGGGTCACAGGCACATCTGTAGAGCGACCTTTACTTAGCTAAGTCTCGCTTTATCCGTAAATAAACCTTATTCCATGTGATTAATGTGCATATTTCTACGACTGTGATCACGCGTATTATAGAAATAAGACCATTACAGTATGCGAATAAGGTCATTTTTTGTTTAAAGCAATACATAACTAAGCTCGAGTTAGTCTGTAGATCTTTGCCTTAGCCAAAAGAGCTATAAAATCCTTTAAGCCTTAGATTTTTCATACTTATAATTGATTTTTTTGTTGAAATTATCTTCTCAAAAGTTGTTGGCAGTGTTGCTCGCAAAAAATATCTATCCTTCTACAATATTTCAACAGGTCAACGACAATTGACCGTGGAGCAGTATTTCCCATCGCTGTTTAAAACTTTTATCGTAAAACTAATAGCTTTATTATACAAAATACGTGTGTTTCTATACAAACTTAGTGTATTCATAAAATTAAATCTGTTATATTGTCAAGCACGTGAGTCCAGAGATTAATAGAACAAAAAGATAAATAAAAACAGAATTCATGTGAAAAGTATTATATCTTCTCGTAAAGAAGGTATTAAGATAGTAATAATATAGTTTATAAATAGGTTAGCATTAATAAACGCTTAAAATAAAGAATTTACGAAATCGGGTCTTCTTGCAAGGATACAATGATGAAATATAACGGAAATCGATATGTTTTTTACAAATTCATTACATAACATTATAGTACTACGTGTACTAATATAAACGCTAACCTGTCATGCATTTTGTTGAGAAAATGTCGAACGCTGCCAAACTAATCGAATGCGACGACATTTCGACGAGTGATCGCTTATATTAGAACATAGACAAACATAGATTCAAAGCAAAGAAACAAGAAATTAGGTACATTTAGAAAATAGTAATCAAAACTCTCTGGACCCGACATAAAGCTTAAAAATGTCGATATCGACAAATTCTCTTCATAAGCGCAACACTAGGGTCAATTATGTCGACATGCAGATATTATCGACATGTCTGCCGATCGATGTATATTTGTTATCGACACAATAACGTGCTTAGACATCTAACGCGTAATAATTCAAGTCGATAGATCGTATTGCTTGATAATTTAGAAAGTTTCGTGCTTTGTCAACAGTGTGATGATTTTAAGGGAAATATTTAAATAAAAAGTATAATTATTGGCATTATATGCTCTGAAATATTGCACATGTATAACATCTAAGCTGTTTTTTGTACAAATATTCAACAATTAAAACTTTAAATTTGTAGCCGTTTTGGTTCTTACATGCAGTAGAAAAACTATGGAGTTTTATTTTCTTCTATCTGTTGCATAAAAAACTACATATGAGGACAGTGCCACAAATTTTGTTGAATTTTCGTCAAAAATCCAATAAAACATGAGATTTTTTTAGACAAAGTATATACAGGAACTTTATTCTTTAGTAAGGCAGAAGTGTTTTAACAGGCCATAATACTTTGATTCAAGCTTCAAGATTTGGCTTGAGCCACACTATCAATTAATTTTCAACAACGTCGGTCAACCAGATTCTTTAGTTGAATGTAAAGAAACGTGTAACCTCTACGATAAGTCATCATCATCATCTGCTTAGCCTTTTCCCAACTATATTGTGGTCGGCTTCCAGTCAAACCAGATGCAGTTGGATATCAGTATTTTACATGGAGCGACTGCCTGTCGGACCTCCACAACCCCGTAGCTGCTGCGATAAGTACACTCACTAAATTATTTCATACAAAATGGCGTAGCTTGTTGGTCGCGCGGCCATAACGTGGCCGTTGGCCGCATCACCCGCTCTCTTACATATATCACGGAGGAATGAGCTGGCCGCCTAATTCGTTGGCACTTTTTTTTTATCGTGGTAAAATCATCAAATGAGTCCTCCCACCCAGGGCAGGGCGGGAGGGACTGTCAGACTTGTACTGACTAAAATCCACGGTGTCCTTCACTAGCCCTTTACGTACCGGGGTTACGATAATGGGAAAGTCCCGCGACTCCGGCAGGCAATACGTTGGCACTTAAACCAACTTCTTGAAAATAATTTGGTTAGCACTAATTTGCCGAAATATTGGCTTTTAGAGAGACTAAATCACTCAACGAGCAATGGAATTTCTTTGCGGGATAAAATCCGGAACAAGGATATTCGCCGAAGAACCAGAGTCACGGACTTAGCTCGTAAAATTTGCAAGTTGAAGTGGCAAGGGGCTCGAAGAACTGAGAACTGATGGGGAAGAAAAGTTCTCGAGTGGCGACCACGGACCGGAAGACGCAGCGTAGGCAGGCCTCCCACTAGATGGATTGACGACATTGTGAGAGTCGCGGGCAACCTATGGATGCAAGTAGCGAATTGTAGTTCGGTGTGGTAGTCTAAGGGGGAGGCCTATGTTCAGCAATGGACGTCTTCCGGCTGATGATGACGAATTTGGGCTACTGGCACTGCTCTGTATTACCAAAGAATCGATCTATCAACTTGTATACTTGCGGTACAGTATAAATCCAGTTATCCGGTAGTGGCTAGTTCGTCTGTGATATACATACTATCTTCATGTTACTGTTACAACATCCTTGTGATTCAACAGCGCTGCTTAAGGCTCAACCTGGAACGAGAAATATCATTGCATGAGTATTTTTTTCTTTATGCATTACTCTATATATCACTATGAAGGTGAGGTTCCACACATTCGATTCATGGCCGTCCACTCCAGTGAGTTTTCACTGAAATCTCGTCATGTAAGAGATTGGACGGAAAAAGGCCCATGCAACTTTTAGTATGGACCTTGGCATCCATTTTTTTTTTCTTTTTGCCAGTGATTATATTTTGGCCACAATTAGACTACTAACTAAGAAGTCCATAGAAAAAAAAAAAATAAGTTTCTAAACCGTAACAAACCAGAGATATGGCGATTTTAATTTTGTTCTAATCAGGAGTGATTTACTCCCGATTAGAACAAAATAAAATCCGTTATATCTCTGGTTGGTTACGGTTTAGGTTTTTTTAAATATTTTTTACGAAGTTCTTAGGTTGCGGTCTACTAATGACCAACATATCATTACTGGCAAAAGAAAAAAAAAATGATGCCAATAAGTTGCATACCCCTTTGTACATAGGAAAGAGTTGAAAGCATTTCCATCAACCGACTATAAATCCAGATTAAATACTACAACTGAAAAGCAATTTATGGAATAATGGATATTGGACCCAACACAAGACTTAATTTCATCTATCGGCCTTATTACAAAAACTAAATAAACCTTGGTTTAAACCTAGCCTATCAAGTCCAGGCTTATCTGCAGAACCGTGGTTTAAATTTCTCCATATTACAAAACTTAGATAAAGCGTGGGCCTTAGTACCGTCATTTGAACCCTTGTCTAAACAATTAAATACAACGTGTGTAATAACGATTAAATCTACCATTTTTAAACCCATTTTGGATTTTTAAACCACGATTTGTAATAACGTCTGTGTAAACCGTAGTTTTTCGTGATTTAATCCTGGGTTTTTAGTTAAACCCCATTTTGTAATAAGACGGATTGAGTCCAGAGTTCCTATTTTTTTTTTAATTTTCAAAAATGAAATTAAGTTAACTGTTTCTCACCTGTGACGGCATTACATCCATCCATGTTGCTCAAAGAAGTGCGTTCTGTACTGAAACAAATTAATGTTCTATAGACATTTGCAATATCAAGACAAAGGATAGGACCTTACATTTATCAGAACATTCTTTTCTACTAGGAATAATTTTAAGTTTTTAAACACCTAGCTGATCTAATCTTATTTTTTTTTTGTTTATTTAATAGTCCAATAAAATTTAAAGAAATATTTATATTCGTAATTTTCGCTTTTGGATCAATTTGAACAAATAACATAATTATCTTTGCAATATAATTAACATAATTAATTAATAATTTGGGGAGAAATCATATAGTAGGTATATTAGTCACATATTAGGAAATGAATGGAAAAGATGCAAATATGACTTAGCAGTCTTTTCCAAAACGCGTTGTAATGTAATAACAATTCAAAAAGCCACAACGCGTTTTCTTTCATTTAATCTAAACATATAGATGAAAAAGCCACATTTGGATCATTTAATTTAGTTACATTAATGTAATTTTAATGATTACAAAATGCAATAATGATAGCATGGAACAAAGCAGGGAGTATGAATACGAGGCAAAAAAGTTGTAACGGATTTACAAAATGGCAATGGTATTTTTTTTTTCAATCTTTAGCAGTGTAAGACAAATTTTTATTCAAATTAAATTTTACAAAAAAGTTTAGTTAGAAAAATTCGTTACAACCTAATTTGAAGCTGTACAAGCAATGTCGAACACAGAGTAGAATAAGAAAATGGAGTACTGATTATAATTAAAATTAAAGAATGTGAAGTTAATGCTGTGAACATTTTTAAAGTTATTATTCGAGAACAGATCTTTCTCCGACCATATAAGTACTTTATACTGTTCGCATTAATTCTATGATAATTTGAGTCCATATTTTCCATAATGCTTTATGACGCAACTGAATAGAAAAATTGTAGCATATGGATAGTGGCAAAAGTGGTTAAATCCATTACCTGCTAATGAATTTAGCAATTTATAAAGGGCTAAACGACAATATATGTCAATCAGTTTACTAAGATGATGTTTTTGAATAACTCATTCAGTAATTGCTACAATTTAAAAATAAGTTAACGTCATACACGTACTTCTAAATACAGATTCATTTCATCTGTGGGCACGTGACGTGAGATAAGACAATCATATTACATAGTTTCATTTCCCAACATGACATAAGTTTTTCAGATTAGCACTCCATTCTCTACCCACTCTGTGGTATCGATCAAGCTGCACTTACAGCTTATCCCTGCCCCGCGCCTCCCCGAACACGGCGTCCCTCGGGAAGGCAGGCTGGCTGGAAGACCTCTCGTGTTTCGCTGGTTGACATACACAACGTAACCTTACCCACTGTCCAAGTACCAACAAGTTACCCCTAAGCTACAAAAAATCTAGTTAGACCGTCAGTTCGATTAAAAAAGAAATAATTGAGAGGATTTTTTTTTTTGTTAAATTAACAATACGACACGCATAATTGTATAATTTATCGTGGGTTCAGACTCCCGAGTTTTGGTACGTTTTATTTTTTCTATATTAATTGAACAAAAACAAAAATGTGTCCATAATACTCTAACTGACGGACTAAATTGATTTGCTGATTATTGATTCTAGAAACTAGTCTTTAGTCAAACGGACTACCACAAGTGAAAAGTGTCAACAACGTAACGAAAGCACCTTTGACCACCCCATTGTAATAATAATAATCATCATCATCGACGAGCATCTTTCGAGGCTCTCGTTGGGTAGTTGGATTAAGGGCGAGATTCAGAAGGCAAGACTCCTTGATACGGCTCGCATTGTGAGAAGGTTCCTGTCTCTGGAACACTAACCACCGGTAGTTTGGACCCTGCTCCCACACCGGCGGACTACTATTTTTATATTTTTAAATGTTTTTTTTATTTTTTTTTGTATCTTTGTTTAAAAATGTGAATATATAGTTGAAAATGAATAAACGAAATAATAATGATCTAGCTTCTCCCGCGGTTAAGCCCGCTCTTCTTTTTTCTCCCCTCTTGAAGTTTTAACCAAAAAGAAGACTATATTCAGCTTCAGTCATCTTTGAATCACAGTGTTACGCTGTGATTCAAAGATGACTGACACTGACACACGATGACTGACACTGACACTGACTGATGAAATAGACAAACAAATTCACTTTTTATTTATAAAATTAGTTAATAAAAATAAATTTCTGTTTTTCCACTGGAGCATTAAATTAAATTAAGAAGACATATCTGCCATAAACCAAACTTCACAATACATATTTTGACATCCCATAAGAACCTTCAATAAATATCCCAGCTTCCCGTAAACCTACAGTGGAAATTTGTATTATCATAAGAGATATAAAGCTGGATTTAGATCATTCGGTTCAGCGCTTAAAGTTGAAAATCCAACGGCATGCTTTTATTTATGACCCCTCTCACCTTGGGTGGAGCTGAACTGAAGAGATTATCAGACCTGGAGCCGTACCAGGCTTGTTTCAGTGAGTGAACAAGGTGGCGTTAGACGACTTGTATAGCTCTGTCTTTTTCACTCACTGGAACAAGCCTGGTTTTAAGACGTCATAATGCGGGCGTTGTACAGACTGAACATCAACCTATTCTTTTACTGTTACGTCATAAGACATTTACTCAACAGCATGCTTGATGCATAGATTTAAATAACGGAGAGCTCGTCAAGAAATGTTTTCGTTTCTAATGAGATCTGCATGGTATCGTCTCGTTTAATACGGTTCCTACAAACTGTATATATCACTTGTGAATGTGATGCGGGGAATTAGCTCATCTATGATTTAAATCTATGGCTTAGTGTCCCATACAACTATCATTTCAATATTAAACGAGACATATTCATTTTTTTTTTTTTAGACTTGCCAATATGTTGACACTGTTGAAAGATCACAGAATAAATCAACAAGTTATTTTGACCAACTTCAAAAAAAAGTAGGCTCTCAGTTCCTGTATGTATGTATGTTTGTCTGTGATTATCTCGTTATAAATATCCTTCTTGAAGTTCTAATGAAAGCGTTAGTGAGCATGCCAGTTTAAAAACTTGCATATCCCTTACAATATCAAAATTTCCACCATTAAAATTTAGGTAATAAAGAAATCTGAATATAATAATTACCGTTTGATACAACTCCTCCATAGGAGTTACTGTTGAACTTTGTGGGCTCTTGGGAATGCTGAAACATGTCGTGCAACTTATATTAGTTCTATGGCGGACGACGTTGGCTACTGTTATTTACAATCCATGTATATACACATGCATACATAACCTTTGATTCATTTAGACGATGCATGTGATTCATGCGAGTTGCATGCAAGTTTGAATGCAATGCAGTATATATTGGATCAACTAAATTCATTGTCTATTACTAGTCAGCAATGTAGTCAATTTTGAACGCAACTCGCATGCAATCTTGCATCCTCAAAATGGGCTTTAAGGTTGCGGTTCCACTGAGGCGGAGTGGAGCATCACATGACTTGAAATCAGCACCTCTTCTTCACACCGCTTCAGTGTCATGTGATTCGTGACATAGCTCTGCTCCGCACCGTTCCACTCCACACCAGTGGAACCGCAGCCTAAGGCTGTCCATACACGAACTGCTCGAGCAGTTAGCCAGTAATCAACATGTATGACTTGACCGCAAAAGCATTTCTCGACGGCACGAGCGATTCCGTGTTTGTGCGTACATAGAAGACTAGTTTGCCATGCAGTGGCAGTTTCAAACAGTCTGTGTATGGCCAGCCCAGGAAAAAATTTAGTTATCCCTTCCCCAGGCAATGAATGATTAAAAAGGTAACATGATAAAAATGATTATGAGGAGTCTACAAAATATCTTCCCAGCGAAATTAATGAGGATTTAATTACAACATGGTATTTAAAAGGAGAATATCATACCATTTTTAAAGCTATTTCACATTGGGACAGCTCGCGCCATGCTTTTTTGATTTGCTTAGTGATGCGCTGCGGCGCGAGGCGGTATGTCTGTACTGTATTTAAATAACAAAAATGTGACAATCATACTGTTGTACACCTACATTTTGTTTATGAATGAATGAATACTATTATCTCGGAATTGTTGGGGACTCAGACTCACTATTTGAGCGTTAAAGGTACAAGCATGAGGATTTAGCCTTTTGGTCCGTTAGCCATAGCTAAACTAGCTTCTAGGTGCCACCTTGACGTTAGGTGAATCTCAGCTTAGATAGAGACCTACCGAAGCTAAGATAAAGGGTAGCTATAGTTTCACAATTCTTGTCAATTCTCAGATATCATCATAATCCTCTTATGCTATGCTGGGATACAGACCTCCTGTCTGTGAGAGGAGGCACTTATAAGCCCTCCCTCACATAATATCAGAAAAAAAAATGTTATGTGAATAGATATACAGGTAACCAAAACGGTTAATAATTGCATTGCAGTGTTAGCAGTTAAATAAAAAAAGCATATACATTTTGTCAGTGGTAGTGGTGCAAATAAAACCACATGCATAATTACGTCATCAATAAAAATGATCTTACCTCCATCTCCCTTAAATTCCTCATGAGCGTATCAATATCATCATTGGTAGCCTCCTCACTCTCATTCTTCCGCACTTCCTTATCTTTCCTACACTTCACATTATTCACTTTTTTGTTTGTGTCATTCACACGGTCCTTGGAAGGCACACTCTCACTTTTATCACGTTTTGGTTCACTTTTCTCAGTCCTATTGTCCTCAACTAACTCCACATCACTGCTACTGTCGTCCACTGCAAGGGGTTCTTGTTCACTTAAAGGATCAACATCTGAGATGATGACCACATCCTTTTTCTTCTTGACTTCAGGAGGCCGTTTGTCTGGTTTCGCAAACGTTGGGGAGTGATGTACAGGAACTAAGGCAGGTCTCGGGATATTGTTCTCAGCGACTCTCATGTTCTCAATTTGCTTTTGAGGGATTTCTTCCTTAAGTTTGGGACTGGGGTCTTTTTTACTGGGCTGGTAACTGGTGTCAATGTGTAGTGGGGACTCGACTCTCTTTTCTTTTTGATTCTTATGCTCTCTTTCCGGCTTCTTAACTTTGTCTTTTTTCACCATATCATTCAATGCTGCTGGTGACTTAACCCTTATGAAGCCAGAACCCTTATCTGTTGCTGCTTGGACATTGTTATGCAGTTTCTTTTCAGGTTTTGGGGGGTTATTAGGAACCGGTGTAATTGTGATGCTGCCAATATTGTTTGGGGGAATGTACAGTTCTTCTTTCTTTTCATTGTCTTTTTTGTCTGGTTTCTCTACGATGAGGTCTTTGCTGAGGGTGTAGTTCATTATTGAGCCGAAGACAGAATTTGTTTTATAGCTTGATGGTTTCGGTTCTTCCACTGGTTCAGTCTTGTCTGGTGACTGTTTGGAGGTGGTGGTGACAGTCAGCGAGCTGGGGAACGTGATGGGCTCGGGGAACGATGCGGGGGGGACTGCTTCACGTGGGGAGGGGGCGGGGGGGAGGGGGGTCCGCGCGGGAGGGGGGAGGGGGGTCAGTGCGGGCGGGGGGAGGAGGGTCGGTGCGTTGTGCGGGCGGCTGAGACGCTGACCCGAGCCGTGGCCGCTTCAAGTCTGATACTTTGATTTCTTTGCTGAGACTGAAATGAAAAAGATAGGTTATGTAATTAATTGAATGTTTTTTGTCAATGATATGAGTTTGTTTAAATGGTAAATAGTAAGGCCCATCTTCTAGTTGTCCAAAAGGTTGCGAAATCAAAGTAAAACTATGCTGTTTTCATATTTACCCCTAATTTGTTAGTCTGAACAGTTATTATGCGAAGTTCTGATGCTAGATATAAAATAGTATATCTATGTGGTCACTAGTAAAGCTTAGGTCACATTCAACGAAAAATCGCTGTGAATACATTTGCTACGAGTAAAATGAAACATGCTCAATTCAAACCGCAGCGATTGTCTGCTGAAAATAGCTTGTTTCATACAGTGAATAATTACGACGAGTAGGTACTCGCATTGATTAGTCGCTGTGTGTGATCACAGGCATAGTCATGGTGGGGCAGAGCGGGATCCTTGTCCCACTCTGGCTGTGAGTTTCAAGGCGTTATATTTTTATAAATATTATATGCATGCGTCGTGAAAATCAAAGTTTTTTTTGGAAACGAAAACTTCGTGCTTGCTTCGTATTATGACTACTTTCTTATGTAGCACAATGCTTACAATATGAAATCACAATGCATTAAATTTATTTTCTATACAAAATTAAATGGGGTTAAGATTGCGAGTACTACATATTTTATACATCCGCCGTACTCTGAACCCATGGCCGGCTGACACATGAGCGTAGCCATCCATGTGCCAGCATGGCCAGCCATGGGAAGTCACGATGCGACACGTGTGTGGCCTATTCCCCATTCAACGGTACTGTACACTCACTCAGCCTGCCGCAGCAGCGTGGGCATGCGCACAAATCCTTGCGGGAACAGCGGCAGCACCCGCAGCTGCAGCACGCGGCCCGCGCCCGCCCCCGCCAGCCGCGCGGCCCGCGCCAGCAGCGCCCGGCTGCGCGCGCACCACGGGAAGCGACGCTTCGGGAGACGCTTCTCCACGTGAGGACCACCCTCGGCCGCGGACAGCAGCTGCAGCTTTTTTCTGCAATTTTTAAAGGAGAATATGTTGAGCTGAACTTGAATATGCTGCATTTTATTCAAGTTTCTATTCATCATCAATTAGTTCAACAATCCAACACCTAAATCCGACATATATGATGATGAAGTAAGACAATCCCACCAAAAACATTAAATGTAAAAAAATGCCAAGTCTCTCGATGCAGTCTTTCCATCGTAAAAAGTTTTGAGATCTCATAGAAGCCAAGTCCTATTCAAATTATTTTATAGTTATAAATCAACATTTAGTAATTGTATCAATAGTTTTCTTTATATTATAATTATAGTGACTTGGCAATGAGCACCAATTTATGTCCTGCGTAGTTTACTAGTCTTGGATGAGACTGACTGCCGCTGCCGAAATTCGGTTGGGACGACACGCATAAACCAAAAGAAAATTAATTTTGTGATATTAATGTTTACGCATTCGGTGTGTGACTTTCAACTCCAAATATGCCGTTTTGTTTCTTCTTGTGCTCATTGCCAAGTCACTATAATTATAATATAAAGAAAACTATTGATACAATTACTAAATGTTGATTTATAACTACAAAATAATTTGAATAGGACTTGGCTTCTATGAGACCTCAAAACTTTTTACGATGGAAAGACTGCATCGAGAGACTTGGCATTTTTTTACATTTAATGTTTTTGGTGGGATCTCATTTATTTTTTGTAAGTGTATTTCTTGCTTTTTTTTTAGGTGACCTCATAATTTCTTGGACTTCAGCTACTGCTTTGCTTAGAACCAATTCTCTATCTCTTTTGTTTCTTTTCAACGAGCTAAATAAACATAAATCTACTGACTTACAAACTAAATATAACTAAACTAAATAACACGTAAACAACTAGATATTGTAACTATGTCTATGTTATATTAATAAACTATTTGCCTAAATAACTGTTTCAGTAACAATAATAAATCTACTATCTAATCCGGCTAACTTAAGTTCTCCGAATATAGCTACAATATTTTTTTAGTTTCGAAATGGTTTTTCATAGGTAGATGGCGCTATCAAATGAAAATTATCGAATTATTTTAAAGTACTACTTATACTGCGCTCGGTAACGAAACCATAGCGCGATTCAGACAGGTACAACGCCATCTATCGAGCGCGCATACAATCGAAATTTATCGCAATACAATGGAGTTTTAGCTTTATTAATTTAATGAATTATGAACTTTATGTATTAATTTTAGTCTATGTATTACATTTATATTATTCTTTTCTATTCTATGTATTTATTCATCCAATTGAATACTTAAAACAACGAACAAAGTTAACAATGCAGTCAAAATCCATACATAATGTTCTTGCCAAACCGCAAATATAAAATTGTTTTCTATGGTATATTATTTTTCAATGTTTTTATAATTTTTCCTTTATATGTGGCTAATGACCTATCTTGGTGCAAAATTTGAAGTTTCTAAGTCTGCTAGAAGTACCTTAGATTTTTGATGATCGGTCAGTGAGTCAGTGAGTCAGTGAGTCAGTGAGTGACAAAATGGTGTAACTTTGATCGACCGTAACTCCTAAACTATTAATTCAATTGGCATGTAATTTCGAACTTAAGCTTGTTCTATTATTCACCGAAAACCTAAACTCCTAGCTTTGTCCACGTCGAAGATATAGGGGGGGCGAAACAGCCGCGAATCTCATCGAGAAAAGATGGTACGGCCGTGCCCGTTTTGCTCGAGACTTGGCTGGGGCACTGCCGTGCCCCCAGATCTATACAAAATCAAATTCATTTGACACCATTGGCAATGTAATCACTAACAATCTTTCTTAAAAACACAACTGAAAATTTAAAAAAATTAAAACGCCACTCACAAAAACAACAAATTAAATAAGAGTTTAACAAAAATTCATAAAACTCACCTCTCTTCTTGTACTCTTTCACACTCGGCGTTGTAATTAGCTATCATTCCAGGCTTACGTTCTTCTATCAGTGCTTTTAACCTGAAACCAATATTTATTCATTACTTCCTTTTTCGAAGTCGGTTAAAAAGATAACTTTGTAGAACTATCTAACAAAACTGTTTACACGTTGGTAAATTATATCAACAGTATTTTTACAAACACGAACAGTTAATGTTAAATATTTATACATATTAACGACTGCGTCGCGTCTTATAAAGCTCTTTGTGGAAAAAAAATTGGACGCGAATAGGATACGTCACCCTAAAACATTAGGAATGGAATAAAGAATACGATGCTGGCAAGCATGACTCCGATAGCTCGGTTAGTAAGAGCTATATAGGAAATCCAGGTTTTAACACTTTAATAAAACGAATTCTTGGCGTTATACAAAGTATAGATTATTATTAGCCAAATTAAAATTGACTAGGAAAGTTCTATTCTATTTTTGATTAATGGCAAGCCAAGCTGATGATGCCAATCTCTCGAGAACTGAAAAAACAAGTTTGCTTAGGACTGAAAAATTTGATAGAAAGGAAAAGTTTAAAGTAAATAATTTACTTCCATTCGATACAGAGTACAAACTAGAGATTTAATATGAATAAGTTTTTTTTTTAAAGATTTATAAAAATTAATCAAATAAAGCAACAATAGCGTCCGGAGTACTGTATCCTTGCAGACTATCTCCTGAACTTTCTCAAGTCAGTGTTTCACTACAAAATATTTTTTTTCCATTACGTCTTAAATCTTTCCTTACCTAAGCAAAGTTTCAACCAGCATAGCCTCTCTCTCTTCCGCAGTGAGTTGATCGGGATCAAAGTCTTCGAGATCGTCATCAACTTTGCGTTTGTTGTTAGTTGTTGTGGATGATGTTGTTGTTGGGGCGGTGCTCGCTGTGGTAGTGGAGGGTTGAGCTATTGTGGATGGCGCTTCTGTGAATTATATTTTGGATGTGTTATGAAATCTTTTGAGGTGAGATATTTGACGACTTGAGTTTCGTTGGTATTTCGACATTCCCTACGTACAAACGCACATGTCAAAAACCGAGGTTTACAGGAGAGCGTTTTTATTGTTCAAACCGCTCTAGAAATAATTCTATGTGTACATAGAATTGAATTAAACCTCTGTAGAAATAATTATATGTGTACATATTTGATTTCAACATTAAAAACGCTCTCCTATAAACCACGGTTATTGATATGCCCGTTTGTACGTAGGGACCATCGATTTATATGTTTCGTTAGCCAATTGTTAAATCTATATATATAAAAGGAGAACTGACTGACTGACATATCAACGTACAGCCGAAACTACTAGGGCTAGGAATGTGAAATTTTGCACACGGCTTCCTATTATAATGTAGGGGAGCACTAAGAAGGGGTTTTTGGAAATTTAACCTTTAAGGGGGTGAAAAGGGGGAATTAAGAAAGTACGTAAACCACGCGGACGAAGTCGCGGGAAAAGTGCTAGTAAGGCATATCGAGATATGATGATATGATATGTCGGCACTATTACGTTCAGTAGTGAATATGTTACGGCTGATACGATGTTGAAATCGCTTAATGCTTGATGTTAAGACGATTTGGCCAGAAATACTTGGGACAATGTTTTGTGCAGGGTGTCCCAAGATTAAAAAAAATGAAAATGTAATTATTTACTATTATTTATGTTCTAGTTAAATGAATAAGGAGGCAATAGGAGAGAGGATGAAGGCGCTTTTTTGTTTATAAAAAATAAAGAAATATTGAATTTAGGCTTTTGTGATATTTACATTTTATAACATAATTATATTTACTGTGACGTTTGAATGAAACCGCGAGGGAGTGTCTGACCGAGTTTAAGGCTTAGAAGTTTGGTAATAGTTACGTGTGTCACTGTTCCCGTTATTCCTGTCGGGCCTGGTGCTGTGTCGCTGCAGCAGCTTCCCGCGGGACGTGGCCAGCAGGCGCGCGGCGCGGGACCAGGCCGCGCGGGACACCACAGACTCACACGACTGGACCGACAGCACCTGCTCCAGTCTGGGGAGAGGAGGGTTACTAAATAAATGTTGCTACATGTGGTGGCAAATACCAGTCCTACATCTGCTTGTGATGTAACAGAAAAAAACACTAGAATGATGATAAAAATTTACATAATAGATATTTTTAAGGTAAATGTGAACACGAAAACAAATTAGTTTTCTTTAATTCAGGTAGAGACGAATGGAATAAATTGAACAAATTCTCACTGTAATAGCAGATTTTTATCATTTTATACTTTCTGCTTCCACAAAAAAGGTCATGACTTTATGTACGTTTTCAATCCAAATCAACTTTCAACAGATATAAGAGATGAAGAATAAATATTTGAAGTTATGTTGAATTGTGGCAAGACAAGATAGCGTTTAATTTTTATCATAATTGACATCTATAACTTTTGTTTACCTCTATTCTACTTTTTTTTTGTAGTAGCCTAGTTTATGTCCCACAGCTGGTGATGATGATGATTAGTGAGATTATAGTGTATTGGTATTCGAGGTTTTAGACGTAATGATTATAATTTCCTTACTTGCTGGTATACTCATCAGTCTGCGCCAACAGTTGCTTGCGCGGCGTGTTCGGGTTCTGCTTGAGCTGTTTGCTCACGAACTGTTCCAGCGACTCTAATACTTGAAGCACTTGCGCGGGCAGTTTCACCTCCATCTTGGTTTCAAAGTCCCTGTGAAGATAAAGTTTATTAATTACAAGTACACATGACGTGAATAGTTTAAAAAAATCCAGTATAGAAATCAGACTAACCTTTATTTTATATAGTAATAAAGTTATGAAAAATAATGGACAAGTATTTTGTCTTTTTTTTTAATCAATGCATATTTACAATTAATTAATGCATCAAAATTCGAGACGTCACTCGTGACGTCAGAAGCAAGTAAAAATGGGATTTGCTTGAGATGGCATGATATTGGTAATTTTAAAAATGTCGTATTTTCGTCAATTTATTATTTACTAGCCTGCCATGCTTCGCTGTGGCACAAAAAACAATTGTTTTTCGCGGTCGCGGATATGTGACTGATGCAAAAAATAGATAAAAACGATCCATGATGCGGATTATATATCATGCTAAAATTTCAGCTCAATTGGTGCAGAACTTTTTGAGTTTTTGAAGCGTGCACAAACCAACATAACATTTTTATAGATATAGATAGATAGAAGATAGATTTATATTTCTTGATCATCTAAGTGACGGACTAATTAGATTTTTTCAGCCAAATACCCTATTTGAAGTATACTTAAACAATACGTTACCTGGAGCTATCAGAAGTGATAGCATTCTCAGAGCTGGGCGCCGGTTTAGACGTGAGCGAGTCAGACTGGGAAGTGCGCGAGTCTGCACTCTCGCCGTCACCGTGTGCATCTGATGAAAATAACATAGGTTTACATGTGGTAAATATCAACCAATACAATATCATCTGCCTAGCCTTTTCCCAACTATATTGGGGTCGGCTTCCAGTCAAACAGTATTTTACATGGAGCGACTGCCTGTCGTACCTCCACAACCCGGTAACTGGGTAATACGATACCCCATGGTAAGACTGGTTGCCAGACTTTAGAGCTCCTGACTAACAGTAACGACTGTCAAAGATCTACCAATGACAGCCGGGGCCAACGGATTTACGTGCTTTCCGAGGCATGGAGGTAACTCACTATGACAGATGGTCACCTATCCACAGACCAACCTCGGTAAGCGTGGCTTAACCCGGAAGATCGGCCTGTGCGGCTGTATTTATTTAGCCACGAGCTCCTCGTGGAAACCAATACAATAAAAACTTAAAATTACACTTACAGGTTAAAGGTGTTTATTATAGACGCAGTGTGTGGTCGTGCATCATTTGAATATCTGTTTACATTATGAATGTAAGTAAAAAGTCGGGCTGGGGCCGTATTATGACGCCTTAAAACCAGGCTAGTTCCAGTGAGTGAACGAGGTGGCGCTAGACGACTTGTATAGCTCTGTCTCTTTCACTCACTGGAACAAGAGAACGACCTATTTGTCGATATTCCCCACTTAGCACTGATCGGGTCGTGAAGTAGTTAAATTTTAAGAAAAAAACTTCATTCAGCAGCTATTTTCTGCGCGGACGCAGCGTCTGAACTGCAATCTTTAGCGGATTTTCAACTTTATCATCTAGGCATGAAATTGAAAATCTTTTGAGGTAAGAGCTTGTTTACACGGAGATGCACTTCATCGTATACGTTTTAATTTGGCGATGACGATGTTGTATGAGCGAGTTCACACAAATGACAGTATTACAGATAATGATCCGATAAAATATACAGCAGTCTGTTATAAAGGATCTGTTTATCAGAAAAAAAAAAACAGGAAATACAGATGCTCTGTGTGAACGACCTCAAGTGTGGTTTCGACGCTGCGCTCGAGGCTGTAGCCTTAGAGAATAGCAATGCAGTACTGGGGCCGTATTACGACGTCTTAAAACCAGGCTTGTTCCAGTGAGTGAACGAGGTGGCGTTACACGACTTGTATAGCTCTGTCTCTTTCACTTACTGGAACAAGCCTGGTTTTAAGACGTCATAATACGGGGCGCTGGGCTGCGACAAGCTAGATTAATCTATATATATAAAAGGAGAATTGACTGACTGACATATCAACGTACAGCCGAAACTACTGGGGCTAGGAATGTGAAATTTTGCACACGGCTTCCTATTATAATGTAGGGGAGCACTAAGAAGGGGTTTTTGGAAATTTAACCTTTAAGGGGGTGAAAAGGGGGAATTAGGAAAGTACGTAACCCACGCGGACGAAGTCGCGGGCAAAGTGCTAGTAGATCATAACATACCATCAGAAGTTTGTTTTCCAGACGTAGCCGCTGATGAGTCAGTGCGCCGGACCTTCTTAGCTTTCTTCTTATCAATCTTTTTGTTTTTCTATAAGGAAAAAAAAAGGGAAACGAGTCATAACTTGTTGTCTTAAGATTATCTTATCAGCGTAGGAGCGTTAGTAAATTTTATCTTTTTAAAGTCAATGCCTTTGTTGAGGAAATCCCGATTTGTTTATCTGTTTTGTTATCAATATTTATATGAATTTGGTTACGTTATTTTTTATGATGTCTGTCATGGTATGGACATGTGATGAGGAGGGATCACACGCATGTGACTGATGCGCGAAATTAATATTTTAATCTCAATCCAAATTTAGTTCTTTTGTTTTTGGCTGCTGCTATGATTGGTCATCTTAAACACTCGTATGGAGAGGATGAGGAAAGGCGAAGAAAAGATGGATGGATTGTGTGAGGATTGATCTGAGAGGAAAAAGAGTACAAGATGCGGTGATGTCTGACAGCAGAGAATGGAAGCATAAAATCTACCACTGGGTTTGTTTTAGTGAGGTTAAACTCCCACATTATTCGTCTTATCCCCAAAGACCGGTAGCTTTTTGAAGATTTCAAAACGCAAACGTTGGAAATTAATTAACTACTCGGTTGCTATCTTCGGTTGGATCTTTGTCTGTAACCAATCAACGACCGGATTTGCCTATCCGAGTCTTTAAGATGTTGAATTAGAAACAGGCTTCAATAACAAAGGAAGGAGATTTGGATTGAGATTGAACATTAATATCGGGTAAGTTAACAATGTCTTATTGGGCTCCCCTTAGAGGACCAAAGTCTGCCGGGGTCGCGGAACTATCGGGTTACCGTGGCCCCGGAACTTAAAGGGCTATTAAAGGATACCGTGGACTTTAGTCAGTACAAGTCTGACAGTCCCTCCGGTCCTGCCCTGTGTGGGAGGACTCAATTGATGACTTTACCATGATAAAAAATAAATAATAATGTCTGCCTACCTTCTTCCGGTGTTCAGTCTTGTGCAGGTCGACGTCGCCGTTCGCGATGGCCTTGGGCTCCTTCTCATCTTGACTGGAGTCTGACGAGCTGCCGTCAGAGGACTCATCCTCGCTGCTCTCGCTTGAGGAAATACGGGACCTCTGAAAGAGTTTACGCTTTTAGTAAAGTGTGATTCATTAAGAGTTTGTCTTAACCATTACTGATATAGATGAAGGAAAATGCCTGCATCAAACTGAGCACTTTCTAGAAAGAGACAAACGATTCGACTGTCCGTACCTATCCCTTTCCACTACCACATAAAGAATAACAGAATGAAGTCAGTTGAAACGAAAATGTGAACGCGATTGCTTGAGTCTCTCATAATTATCTGCCCTTATTTTTTTGACATCTATTTATAGAATGTTTAGTCCATTCTCTTTGTCTATTGAACAGACACAGGACCAACCAACTGTTACATGTTCTTAGAATTATTTTACAGAAAGATATCTTCAGGGCACATTTGGAAGAACAGGGCTGCCTGGGTACGAACTATAGTGGTCCATCTGGGAGTCGCTTAACCGTTTGCGGGCTCCATTTAGCTAGATTAATGATTTACATCTGGGCCTTATCATGGGGTATTGTATTACCCAGTTACTGGGTTGTGGAGATCTGATTGCCTATCAGACCTCCAGTCGCAGTCGCTCCGTGTAAAATACTGATATTCAGCTGCATCTGGTTCGACTGGAAGCCAACTCCAATATAGTCGGGACAAGGTTAAGCAGATGATTAATTATTCCTCTCCCAACTCCCAGGTGTAAATAATTATTTACACCTGGGAGCCGTTGTGAATAAATAATCTAGCCAAATAGGATATCCTCAATCACTCTCAAACCCAGTCCCAGTAATTCCAGTGCAATTCATAATCACACCAAGATACCTGCCTGGATGGACAAGATATATGAATGAAGAGTTGTGATTTGCCCCACCTATCTTGCTCTAACTCACCTGCAGCTTTCAGAATTTCAAAGAAACCAACGGTAGAGCTGTACTACGGTAGTACTAGCTGTAAAACCGGAATTAAACCCTGGATCTCACTATCTGCAGTCCTCACCTTATTCCTGCGACTGCCGCCGGGCTCCGCGTCAGACGTCGACTGGTTGTTCGCCACGCTCTTGAACTCCAAGGAGCCGCAGTTGATGTAGAAGCCGCCGTACAACGTGTCACATTCTGGCGGTATCATCTCATCATACTGCAAAAAGTTTAATTCAGGTTAATATAAGACATAGTATCCCCGCAGTTGGTGCTTCTTCAGCAGGAACGGCGCCGAGGATAGCCTAGGAATAGGTGGAGAGGTATCCTGGGGAGCTAATATCTAAGGATGCGGCCTTGTGTTGGCGCGGCTCCAATTGGCTATTTGACTGAAAAATTATAATTAGTCCGTCACTTAGATTATAAAAAAATATTCGACAACCAAAATTGACGGAGATACGATGCTTTCAAAATTAGCAATACGTCACAATTTCTATTGAATTCTGACGTCACGAGTCCCCACTCTCGAGTTTTGATGCGTTGTATTTTGGTGAATATTCATTGATTTTACAAAAGAAAAAATACGTGTCCGTTATTTTTTTAAACTCTAAATGACGGATTAATTATATTTGTAATTTACAGCTACTGTCAAATAGCCAATTGCCAATGTCGAAAATCCTCATCATCATATTTCTGCCGTTATCCATTTTGCTTGTGGTCGGCGTAACTCGTTTTATTCTTCTATTCTCCCCTGTTAGACGTTTAAGCATAATTTACTCCTTTTAAATTCAAATCATTCTTAACACAATCTATTCATCTTTTCTTTAGCCTTTCTCTTCTTATTCATTCATCATCATTCATACCCCTCATTCTCTTAAATCACATAATGTCGGAAATGTATTTATTTATTTAAACTTCATGTACATAAGTGATACATAAGCGATCAGCAAGACCGCTTATATACAAGGCATTCTCTACCAGTCAACTTTTAATTGTATCCTACTGAATCTGTATTGTTTCTAAATATTTATTTGTAGCTAATTAAAAATTCATAGATATAATGATGTCTCGAGTCTTAAATCAGTTTCGATATTTTTAGACTGTCAAACTAGCTTAACACTAAAGACACTTTTTTAAGACTCGCTAAAGACTTCTTGTTCAGACGTCAGCAGGTCAACCTACCTCAATCTGTCAAATTTTAACAATCGAATATTAATCTTCCACTATTGTGATAAGGTTGAAAAGAAATTTGACAGATTGAGGTAGTTTGAAGTGCTGGCGTCCGTACAACACATTCGATTGTGTTCCAGCGACAGTCCCTATTCTAAAATACCGTGTGACCCAGATACAACCGATTTGGTTTAGCACTTAAGGCGAGGTTTTCCTGAGCACCGCAGGCATTCAACGCTTACCGCAGCGCCCGCAAGGACTAGCGGATACGTAATGAATTACGATGCGCGATGACACGCGCGCCAAAACTTGCGAAGTCTAGGTAGTAGTTACAGAGTAGAGCAAAGCAGTAAATCAACTTGAATTGATTACTATAGGCACGTTTGTATGTATAATTTTTTTTTGTTGCGGTATTATTTTGGCAATTTTGTTCAAAATGAAATACTTATGACGATTAACGTATTTATTTGGAAATATGGATTAATATAATGTAAAACTACCTTCGCATATATTGCATTATTTTTGAACATACGTAAATATAAAAATACATATGTAAACATACATACATAAAATATAAAAAATCTAGGTAATTTTAAAGCGTGGAGGTGAATCAGGGGTCACGGCAGTTAATAACTAATATTTTTGTAGGAAATGATCATACTGTGTACACTTCCACACTATGACCACTACCTATTTCACATTTGGAGACAGTAAACCATTATAATAAGTGCGTTCACGGTGGCTTTATGAACTATGACATAGGGTCTAAATTTAACCGTCTTAAATATTTGATGCGGTTGGTAAATCCGCTAGAAAAATAAACCATTATATTATATTCTGTGGTTATAGTCTAGGAGCCACTGAAACATCCCACCCGTTCTCCACAAAACTAGATTTTTTAAAATTGTATTATTGAAAAGTAACGTTGTAGCAGGCATCTATGTGGTTGCATTATCATTCCTCAAAACGGAGACAAAGTTATTTTGTTTTTGCTCTCACAGTATGACTATAATTTTTTAATTCTAACTTTGTGGAAAACAGGTAAGTCGGATGGTTCAGTAGCTCTCCTACTATTAGTAAAGAGAAATAAATATGCAAAGGAGGTTTTAATAATTTTTCCAATGCATCCTTACCTTTTTTGTTTATTCAGCCTTCAAAGAGCCAGCGATGACAACTTCTTACTTTTTCTGCCCATTTGTTTACAAAATTATAACCTTATAAAATGAACAATATTACAAGTATTTTGAAAATTAATATATATACAGGTATTATTATTTAAAATAAATGTTTGTCTCTGTCAGTAATAGAACTAAGCGTGGTGGTGGGTTTGCAAAAAAATTGACGTACATCCGACCTCCGACACGGTCCAAGACCGACTAAATGCCACGGGTCGAGTGTATGAAAAGATGAAATCACCTAATTCTGGACTTACTGGTATGGTTTCTCATCCTTTCACAATAACACTGCTAAATTCTATCTCATTTTTTATGCTCTTTAAGATGGTATAAGTTTTATTATTCAAAGCCTAGTATAACTCAAATAAAATGGTATCCAAACCATGAGTTAGACCTGTTTTTGCGATTTAATTGAATGCAGTAAAGTGCAAGCAATCGTGTATCGAAGAGCAGAAACCTGTAGACCGAAGACTGAAATATGTACTATGTTTTTTTCAAAATTTAAATCCCTTTTATTAAGGAATAATACACAATACAAAATGACGGTTTTGCGTCTCACATCGCCTTAATTGCCGCGGGTTTAAATATACCTTCGAATGTGACGTGAGTAAAAGTTGTATGTCCAAAAAATATGTGATGTTTTGTTAGGTTAGGTGCATTTATATTTTTAAAATGATCTGGATCTGTAAACAAATTTGGCAATGTAAGGCCCAGTTGTTTGACCAGTATTTAAGTAAACTACATAATTATATTGCTAAAAATGCATTTTTTAACCAAGTGCGGCTAAAAAAAATGTTGTACACCTTAAACCTAAAGAAACACACATACTAAACATTGTAGGTACACGTTATTGTGAACAACTTTTAACATAAATCCAACCATGTTTTCTTTTCATTCAATGAATCAATGGCATGTTTTTGGACAGCTGTAATTCGAGAGTCAAATCCATCCTGGCGTCCAAAGACTGAACGTGATGCGATTTGACGTCGGCAGTGAGAATGCACAGCATACTTTATAGAGATCGCATGCGATCAGATCGTATCGCCGGAACTGTCGGTAAACGCGGATTTTACGATGCAATCTGGGGAGACCAGCTCCCCAAACACAAATATCTCTTTGAAGATGGAAAGATTCAATAAATGACTTACACCATGTGTATTGTCGATGAAGGAGTCATTCTCATCGTAGCCGGCGCCAATGTCTGCGAAGTCATCATGCTTCGACCGGCCTTTACGGCCGTATGTGCTCTTGCCGCCCTGCGATATCACAAAATAAGTTAAAGAGGAAACCTGGAACGTCTCAGGCTTAAATGGTATTGGGAGGGTCACGTCAGCCATATGCAGGACTCGCGGGACTGTCTTATTAAATAACCGGAATGTAAAGGGCTATTGAAAGATCACCGTAATTTTAGTCAGTACAAGTCTGACAGTCCCTCCCATCCCGCCCTAGGTAGGAGGACTCATTTGATGATTTTACCACGATAAAAACAGCCAAATGCCGGACAAACGCCGGGCAAAAGTCTTCACACAATATGCTTTTTTCTAGCAATATTACCGGCAAATCTGTTTAGTCCGTCGGTTACACTATTGAAAAATATTGAAAACGTATTTTTAATAACCATGAATATCGACGAAGATAGAACACCTTCAAATTAATGCGTTCTGATGCACTCAAAATGATCTTTCTAACAATAATGTGTTGGTCTCATGATAAACACGTGATTTAAACCACATAATACTATTGGATCGTCATCAGTAACTAGAAATGTGCTGAATCAATTTTACCTTTGTACTTATATAGTTATTGGAATTCACAAGGAAAATTAACCATAAAGTTAATAGTTTAGTATTGATTTTAGTCGGTAAGTAATAAGTAAATAAACAGAATTAATATTTTAAACAATGTCGAATTTGATAACAAAATGTCATAAACCTAATCATTATTTTTTATTATAATTACCCCTTTTTATTTATCATCATTTGAAGGCCTTTGAAAAGTTAAACAATCAACTTTAAGCAACATTCGTTATGATTCACTTTTCTAATACTCATTCACAAAGTGAAACATTAGGAATTTTGCTAAGTGGCTGTTTTAGACCAGCTGGGAATCCAGCACGGTACCTCGTGCTCAGCAGTCGTGCTTGACCAGTAGGCAGTCAACGAAGATGTCTTTCAAAAAGTTTAAAATGTTAAGCCATCAAGGTTAAAAGTAGTAAAACTTACATATTTCTGCTCAAACTGCCTGGCGACGCGCAGCACATCATCATTGTTCTCTGAGAAGGGGTCCAACCCTGCTGTCCTTCCATTCTCTCTCTCTACTCTCTTCTTTCTCTGAAACATAAATAGGGGGGTGTTATAACTTGGAATGTTCCATTCGAAAACCCTCAAAAGAAATGTCAGTAATTTTGCAGTTTTATTGAATATTTTAAAAAATTACAGTAATGTGTTTAAAAAGTTTTAGATATCTCTTTAGTCTACGAAATTTCCTGTGTTATAGATATAAAAAATATGATGGTTGTCGCTGAAAAAATGGAGAATTTCGAGACGAAACATTTTTTTCGTGGTCATATTGAACATTTTTTTTTTCGTAATACTAGACTACTTTTGTAAATTGTTTTTTGTTTAAGTCTTTTCTTTATACATTTGACTATACACTGTATTTTTATCTGGCTTGTGGTATGTACAGATACGGATAACTTTGCGAAGATCTAGACCAGGGGTGGCCAACCGGTCGATCGCGATCGACCGGTCGATCGCGACTATTAGTCCAGTCGATCGTGGACCTATATTATGTTGATAAAACATCATCAACTCAGACTTCCATTCCAAAGTATTAAGTAAATTTAAGGAAACAATCTCACATGTACTATGAAAAGAAATTCCTAAAACTGTTCTGTTAAACCATGCTGTTTCATTTAAGATTTCAAGAAGTATGTACCTAATTGGTAGATCGCACAGGGTTTCGTTAGTAAACAGTAGATCTTATGTCTAATCAAGTTGGCCACCCCTGATCTAGACGTTTACGAAGTGTTCGCTTTGTACAGCGCTTTAATAAGAAAAAAATCTTGAACATGAAATTAATATTTTTTAAAGTTAGACAGTCAATCGTCCGGAGGACACGGTGGAGCATACGGTGCTGGACTGCCCCGCTTGGGCAGAGCACCGCCGTGTCCTCACGACGGCGATAGGCGGAGACCTCTCGCGCCCGGCATTAGTCGAGGCCATGCTGCGGGGCGAGACGGAGTGGGAAGCGGTCGCCTCCTTCTGCGAAGCAGTCATGCTCGCGAAGGAGGGGGCGTGCCGCGTGAGGGAGAGAACAGTGTCCTCCCTCCGACCCAGCCGCAGTGGTAGACGCCCACGGCGACGGACGTCGCCAGACGATCTCCGGCCACCGTAGGCGCGGGCATGCGGGCAGCGAGTAATGGGCGACTCGCAGCCCGACCATGGACCATGCCCGGGTCGACAGCGCGTTGTGTTCCACGCGCGCCTCAAGGAGTGTCAGCATATTGACGGGGCCTGTAGAGGGCCAAAGCCTGCAAGGGTCGCGGGACTTACCCATCACCGTAATCCCGGTACGTAAAGGGCTAGTGAAGGACACCGTGGATTTTAGTCAGTACAAGTCTGACAGTCCCTCCCGCCCTGCCCTGGGTGGGAGAACTCATTTGATGATTTTACGACGCAAAAAAAAAAAAGTTAGACAGTCAGTCCTGTCTGTAAAAGTTCAAGTCCCTAAATCGACCATCTTATAGTTAGAAAATAAGGGGAGTAGGGGGCTCTGGCCTTGTAGACGGCGAGCATTAAGTAATTAACCGTCTGATAAAGACAAAGAGTAGAGTAGACCAGGCGATATGACTCACGCGCCTCAAAGTCAGCATAATTTGCAAATCCAAAAAAAAAGGTAGTTTTACTCCTTTTTCTACATAATGTTCTAACTGGGAAGAAGAAAATACAGCGAAACAATTTCTGTAATAGCAACACTAAATATTTTAACCTACTTAATTACTAATATTATCAGACAAATTAATTATCTAGTGATGCACAAAGTAATACTAGTACAACACGGCACCTATTGATAATTTGCAAACTAAGTACATGCATAATAATACAGTTATAACGTTTGTAGGTCAAGAACCCAGTCATTTATGATGACTGCCGACACATACATACAAACATATGCAGTGTACATGACGTGGGAATCGCATATTAACACAGATTCATAGATGCAGCAGTATACTATCTTTCCTTTTTATAGCAACAGTGTCAATTATAATATACAAGTTATTCCCCGTGGTTTTACTCGCTGCTCGGCTCGTATTAGACATAGCCGGATGTTATATAGCCTTAACCATCCTCGTTAAATAGACTATCCAACACAATAACAAAGTTTCAATATGAACCAGTAGTTTATGAGATTAGTATGTTGAATTTCACTAATTGCCAAACTTCTTTATACTATTATTATAGATAACTATATTATAATTATGTATCCACCGCACAGTAACAGTGAGGTTTAGAAAAAATGGTCAAAGTCAAACCATTTATTTTAATTACACTGAAAGTCATATTGAATGTCAAAGATAATTATTTTGGAAGTTTCTATCCGTGTCCAACTAAATGGTAATTTCTAAATCATTTAGCTACAGTGATAAACTACTGCTTTGTTACTAACTGCTAATTAATATCAATAAATAAAAAAAAAACTTAGAAATAAAAGATGCTTTGTCATACATTTGCCAATCAATATTTTAATTTCCATTCAAACACTGTCTTTATCAGTTACTCTAGAACAACTGTGAATATTCCACAGAAGGCAGTTTTCATAATTCATTAAGTTAATAGTGAGACCATTTAGGTCGGTAAGTAGTATTAATTAAATGTATTAGTAGGACTATTTCAAAATATGCAAGACTCCAGGAAGGTTTTTAACTATAAGAATAATAATTATGTTATGATATAATTAGCCGCCAAGACTGACCCTGAAAAAGTTGATGAGACAACCTAGACACATACCACGAGGGTTCTAAGCACCCCAGGAAAAGAGTTCCTAAAAAGAATTAGGGGGAGGCCTATGTACACCAGTGGGACAGTACAGACTAAGAAAAAAATAATTACACTGAATATGCATATTTTAATTATTAACTTAAAGCTTATCTAATCTAATTAAATTTTAATTAATCATATTGTCTTTTTTTGGAAAATGTGTCATCGAAAGCCATTGTTGATTCTATTGTTTGAAAACTTCAAACTTACACAAAGATAAAGTGTATCAATGTAAGAATAATAAAATTTCATATTTAATGATTTTGAAAATAAAATACCTAAGACATAAATAATTAAATATTTATTTAATTTTATATTATACTGTTGCCCTGACAGTGAGGCGAGCGGCAGATCACGCAGGAGATGGCGGGACAAACTAGACAGATTCCATCCGAACTGGAAGGAGGACGCACGGTGTCGTGAAAGATGGAAAGAATGAGAGAGTCCCACTCCTGGTCAAACGCCTCCCGGCCTTTGACCAGGAGTGGGACTAGCAGGCTAGAGAAAAAAAAAAATAGCAACAACACACTTGGTCCATTTTGTTAGTAGAATACCTTATAACTAGTAAACTTATCTATTGAAAGTCTTGAATAGTGGATTATTTAATTTTCTTAGTAATTTGAAACAATGGATGTCACATTATTGTCAGCCAATAAGAATGCTTGTGACGGCCATTGGCATGCTCTGATTGGTCGAAATTTGCATAAGATTTCGCCTTGGCCTTTTTGCTGGAGAATTGAAAGTTATGGATTATTTGTTCTTATCTTGACATATTTTAGTGAATTGATTATTTATTATGGCTGATTATTGATAAGAATGATAAATATTCAAAAAATGTTTAGGTATCAGTCACTACCAAAATATGACTGACACTGTAAGATTTATTCAAGTGTTACGTTGTTTTTTTGTACCTGGCTGCTTACCTGACAACATATAGCGAGTCCATTACGGAGTTTCTTAGGTTATCACTTTTTCACAACGATTCACTTTTCTAATTAACTTTTTAAACAGTTTTACAATATTAATTAAATCAAAACAAAAGTTTACTTGTTTACTTTTCACTTGACATTACATCAGACGTCAATTATGACAGTTCAAGGCGCCATCTGGCGATTCGCCGATTAACGATTATAAA
This sequence comes from Agrotis puta, assembly GCA_943136025.2. NCBI lineage: Eukaryota > Metazoa > Arthropoda > Insecta > Lepidoptera > Noctuidae > Agrotis > Agrotis puta. The sequence continues at coordinate 1,607,680 of OW964181.2, forward strand.
ATAATCGATATTTTTAACTAATAGTTTGCAAATCATAGAAAATATAAAATACCTGATTTAGCAAACCTAAATAATTATAAGATCACGGAAATAAAAAAATATTAATAAAATGAAATACCCGTGAACGGAAGTGATTTAGTTTTTTCAATATGGACTTTTTTCTCGAACATTCTAAAGCAGCGAAACATTTATTATCTGTGAAGTTTTTGCGTGAATTGTCTGTGACAGAATGTTGTCACAGAAAAATGTCAATTTTGCCTAATTAATATTCAGGGGTAATTGTTATTGTTAATTACGAGGAATTATAAATTGGACCACGAAATCGAATGGATTTAATTAAGTGAAATGGCTTTAGGCTTAATACGTGACGTTGGACAGTTTTTTGTGAGTTTGGTGTATTTTTGAGGAATTGAGTGTTTTCCTTGGAGTGTTTGTAATTGGTAACCAAGAGAGATTCTCCCTGGACTTGGGTAAAGTGAATTTCTTGGGCACCCGAATTCTGCCTTGATTTCCGGCCGACGCGCCAGTGATGGTTAGTCGTCACATTCTGCCCGAGCCGGCTTCCAGTCACCAAGAAACTTATTTACTTTTTGGCGAAGGATTCTTAATTGCGCCAGGAATGCGCAATTAACGGATTAGTTGTTCGGGATTCCTGTTCTGACCAGCGACCAGGATCGGAGCGTTCCGCTTCAGCCGCCGTTGATGTGTCTTCCTTCAGAGTAAACTGAAGGCAGCTTGAGAAGCTCGTCCCGCCGCCAGGATCCAGCAGGCCGTTGGGGCCTGGACGCGGGACCCGTTGCTCGGGCTCGCCTGAAGCCACCTGCGGAGCCAGCGGCACAGCGAGCGGCACGGTTGCGAAGCCCGCAGGCGGTCGCGCCGTGCGAGACGGTTTTTTTTTTAACTCCTTTTTTTTTTACTCCTTATTTTTTTTTTATTTTAATCCGGCTCCCGTTGTAAACCGGAGCCTGTAAACCGGTCTATATTATACCGGGTCTGGATGTCGGTGTTCCACCGATTTTCAAATTGAGGATCTTGGGCTAGTTCTTCATTCACCCGGATGTAGGGTGAACATCTTCAGCTTCAGGATCCGGGACTCTCCCAGTCCCTGGCGCCCATTTGTTAATTTTAATTTGAATTTAAATGGAACGTTCTAGTTTGGATATAATTTAACTTTTAACTTTTTCTCGGAACAGTACTCGGCAGGTTTATCTCCCACTACACACATTAACTCCGCTTCAATCTTTTGATCCGGTGTTAACTCATCAAACGGCTGTAGATGCCTAACCTCCGAGACGCAAGAATGACCTCTTTTACGTTTAAAATATTGAAATGGTAAAGTATTAAAAATTTTTGGTGCCAAATTAAAGGCCTTCCAAAAATCAACACCTAAAATTAACGGTGTGGTAATATCTGGAATAATATAAAATTTAATCACCTTAGTTACTCCCATGAGAGATACTGGTAAAAATAAATAACCCTCCACGGATGCTCGCGAATCATTGGCAGTTACTATGCTGCCCAACTGTTTATCGGCGTGCACAGTTGCACCAGCCCTTATAAAGTGCTGACCAACATCGGAACCCAACACCGAAATGCAAGAACCCGAGTCGAGTAATCCGTAATACTGCTCATCGTATATAGATATAGTTAAATGTGGACGACTATCGTCCGAAGTCTTATAATGTACTGTATTCACCCTTAATGTACTAAAAAATAATTTTAAAAATTTTAAATGATTGTCCCAATCGGACTTATCAAAATTTTTGCTGTAGTTCCGGACATTTAGTTTTTTGAAGTGCAGGCTGCATTGATGGAATACGTTTAAGATGGTATTTTTTTTAATTAGGGGCGAAAACCGTTACTTTCCATTTTGGGAAGACGGTTAGCCAATTTTCATTTGTTTGTAGAATTTAATTTTTTCCAGTTTATTATTTGGATACCAGCCAGCATTACTGTTGGTAGTCCATTAGTTTAAGATGTGAATGGTGGTGTACGATAGAGTAGGTAGGTCTGTCTTACATAGATATAGTAAGCCAGACTGGGATAGTTCGTCGGGAGTTATTTTCAAAATTTTGTTTAATCCCTTTGGAGCTTGTCTTTTACATGTTCGTAAATGGATTAGACTCGCTCCAGGAGAAATTTTTGTAAACAATCGTACACCAGCTTCCATAACATTTTTTCTCTTCGGTTCGTTCTCCATTCCTCGTTTCAGGCTTGGACGTTGTGGATTTTCCCAGGCGTGTTAGGCCCTTTGGAGTCTGCTTCAACGCTGGAGGGCCAGCGTCGAGATTTGCCCTAGTGGGTCAAATCTCTGGTGGTTGGGGAGGTACTGTTACGTTGTTTTTTTGTACCTGGCTGCTTACCTGACAACATATAGCGAGTCCATTACGGAGTTTCTTAGGTTATCACTTTTTCACAACGATTCACTTTTCTAATTAACTTTTTAAACAGTTTTACAATATTAATTAAATCAAAACAAAAGTTTACTTGTTTACTTTTCACTTGACATTACATCAGACGTCAATTATGACAGTTCAAGGCGCCATCTGGCGATTCGCCGATTAACGATTATAAAATAATCGATATTTTTAACTAATAGTTTGCAAATCATAGAAAATATAAAATACCTGATTTAGCAAACCTAAATAATTATAAGATCACGGAAATAAAAAAATATTAATAAAATGAAATACCCGTGAACGGAAGTGATTTAGTTTTTTCAATATGGACTTTTTTCTCGAACATTCTAAAGCAGCGAAACATTTATTATCTGTGAAGTTTTTGCGTGAATTGTCTGTGACAGAATGTTGTCACAGAAAAATGTCAATTTTGCCTAATTAATATTCAGGGGTAATTGTTATTGTTAATTACGAGGAATTATAAATTGGACCACGAAATCGAATGGATTTAATTAAGTGAAATGGCTTTAGGCTTAATACGTGACGTTGGACAGTTTTTTGTGAGTTTGGTGTATTTTTGAGGAATTGAGTGTTTTCCTTGGAGTGTTTGTAATTGGTAACCAAGAGAGATTCTCCCTGGACTTGGGTAAAGTGAATTTCTTGGGCACCCGAATTCTGCCTTGATTTCCGGCCGACGCGCCAGTGATGGTTAGTCGTCACATTCTGCCCGAGCCGGCTTCCAGTCACCAAGAAACTTATTTACTTTTTGGCGAAGGATTCTTAATTGCGCCAGGAATGCGCAATTAACGGATTAGTTGTTCGGGATTCCTGTTCTGACCAGCGACCAGGATCGGAGCGTTCCGCTTCAGCCGCCGTTGATGTGTCTTCCTTCAGAGTAAACTGAAGGCAGCTTGAGAAGCTCGTCCCGCCGCCAGGATCCAGCAGGCCGTTGGGGCCTGGACGCGGGACCCGTTGCTCGGGCTCGCCTGAAGCCACCTGCGGAGCCAGCGGCACAGCGAGCGGCACGGTTGCGAAGCCCGCAGGCGGTCGCGCCGTGCGAGACGGTTTTTTTTTTAACTCCTTTTTTTTTTACTCCTTATTTTTTTTTTATTTTAATCCGGCTCCCGTTGTAAACCGGAGCCTGTAAACCGGTCTATATTATACCGGGTCTGGATGTCGGTGTTCCACCGATTTTCAAATTGAGGATCTTGGGCTAGTTCTTCATTCACCCGGATGTAGGGTGAACATCTTCAGCTTCAGGATCCGGGACTCTCCCAGTCCCTGGCGCCCATTTGTTAATTTTAATTTGAATTTAAATGGAACGTTCTAGTTTGGATATAATTTAACTTTTAACTTTTTCTCGGAACAGTACTCGGCAGGTTTATCTCCAACTCCCCACGCCCATAGCTCTTTCCGTTAAAGTATAAACTGGCTAGCCACCTTTAGTTAAAACTAAGATCTTAATTTAATTTTCTCGACCTACTTGTCATAGCTACTAAACAATAAATGTCACATCAAATTTATTATGTATAATAATAAACCAGTTTTTATATAAGTTGTTGTTTCCTTATAGTTGTTTCCCCAACCGAGAGGGAGAAAATATTTTGTGTAACACAAGTCAGGACATTTTCATGATAGAATTTGATAAAAGTAAAGAATATTAAAATAAATGTATTGTATGATTTCGAAAATTAGTCCACTATTGGCAGAGAAATTGGTGACTATTTTTAAAGGATGGCTAAAAATGCCTGCCGATTTCCATTGAGATTTTTATGCTAGTAAATTCATTTTATGTCTATGGCCTATTTATTTTTAGGTCACAGCCACTACGTATTAGTGAAGGAAGTTATCAAACTTTCCAATGATATTATAAAGAAAGATAAGCCATGTCACGCCATACTGAGTGGCATTCAAATAAATAGTATAAATAGTAATTTAAAACTTTGACTGTGATATATAAAACGAAACATATAAGACATAAAAGGATAGCTAGTTTTAGTGTGTTGCGCTTGACTTACACTAGATTATCATAGAGTATGTCGATTTACACAGAAGAGACATTGAATACGACAATAGACAAAGGTGGGTGAAGTACAAAGTTAGAAAAAAATATTTTTTGGTATAATTATTTATAACTTTTTTTGACAGTTACCAATGTACAGCTACTAAGTACTCAATATGAAAATTAATATTTCATACAGTATAATTATGATATTTTAGTAGTAGGTATATCTCGAATACAGTGTGGGTCATTTACAGTATCTAAAATAAATGACCCACACTCAATGGTCGAATTTTAATTTTTTTTTAGTTTACAATTCTTCGCAGTACTTGGTAGCTGTTAGTTTCTTTAGTGACTTTAATAAAAATGAAATGTAACAAAAAATGGTTTTGTCTAATTAATAATGTAGTGACGCCAGCAGGTCAAGCTACCCCAATCTGTCAAATTTCACCAATCGAACATTAACCTTCCACTATTATGATAAGGTTGAAAATCTATTCAAGAAATTTGACAGTTTGTGGTAGGTTGATGTGCAGGCGTCTGTACTTCACTACACTCGCCTCTGACAACAGGTATATTTCTTATACTATATTGGTAACTTTTTTTTTGATTTAACTTTATTTTATTGTACAAATACATAAAAATTAATTAAACTATAGAAATATATTGGTAACGAATGATGTTTTAAATAGAACAACAAACAAAAATGTATTCTATTTATTACTTTTTTAAATAAGGAATTTGTCACTTTGAAAATGTATACTCTTAATCTCAATGCTCAATTTTTATCTTATTATTATTATTATCAAAATTTAAGGTACATACACATCTATGTATGCTATGCGATATCTACCTCTTTTTACTAATAATATTGTTGATTGTCTTTGTATCTAATTGATTAAGTTGAAGAGAAAGTGAAGAGTTCATTGAAATACGCAATTATAACAGTTTTTCACAACACAAGACAATGCAAAACAAAAACTGATAATTATGCCAATCGCCTAAACTTGAAGTTTAATTCATTGAAGTTTCAACTCTATTACTGTTCCATAAAGACCTGTTTTGAAAACATCCGATTTTTTTTTTGTATAATGCATGTTTTTTTTTTTTTGAAGAATATATTTTAGGCAGTGCAGTCTTGTTCAACATACTGTATGATTGCATTTCAATGGCGGTTCCGAATTGTTAATTCAATTATGCTATGAATGACCCTGACAATGACACCTGAGCGAGGTTAAAATTGATATTTAAAAACCTTGAAATACGAGATGTGAAAACTTCGTCTAAATAATCGACGTAATGTTATCGTCAACTAAAAACGTAAGAAAGAATGAATCATTGTGATGACGTCATAATGTTGTTAAATGATCTAACACACCTGTTTGTGAAAATGTCTAGATTACAAAACTGTCCTAGATTTAAACGAAATTATCGAATACCATCCCAAAAGTCACAAAAACTAGTTAGCTTCACTACAAAATCAACGGATTCGCAATCATATTACAATTACACGAAACATTAAAGCAGATGTTTATTTACAAAACAAAATAACAACCATCTGTCAATAATTAATTGCTAATCAACAATAGACTTTACTACGCTGACATAACGGCGATAAGTGCGCCATGATTGGCAAAAAGCGCGCGCGACAAAATGCAAGCGCAATGCAAAAAAAACGTTCTGTATCTACACTCGAATTAAACTTCAAACCTGTTTGACAAAATGATACAACATACCGCCAACTAAAAATAACAATAACGCTACGCAAATTAAGAAAAAAAAAACTATTTATCACTTTGTCTACAAAGTACGTCCCACACGCAATGAAAATCCAATAATAACATTAAAAACAAAAAACATTCCAAAATCTGCAACACATTCAAATCAAAACACTATCTTTACGCTCACTCACACACGCAACAGTATATAAGACGCCTGCAATACATAACCTATGCACGTTATGTACTCTAAAAACTGTTATCGATCGAGAACAGAGGCATAGTAAAATAAAAAAAAGCTCACAAAGAAGCAAAGGTCGTGATACAATCTGCCAACGAGTGCATTTTGCAAGCGAAACTCACTTGGCAACATTGCAGATCAAGTTTGCAAACAAATACATAACCAAACATTCTATAAACGCGTTCAATACATAATAAATAACCCTTTCTATCGGTTAAAATTAATCCCATTATCCTAATAATACGTTAGAACAGTACGACGATACGCAACGTAGTATAGCTGTTTCCTTCCCTACACGCATCCTCTATATCTTATTATGATAAACATACCTATCTATATACAGCTTATGTACACTAAAATTGCAAACATATGCTCATACTTTCATTTACAATATTTAAATTAAATCTTATAATGTAACCTAAAAAGTGTACCTTTCCGGATACTGTGTACTATTGGTAGGTTATCCTAGGTCATTGAAATCGAGACTTTCACGTGCTATAATGATATCGTACGCAATGCAATATCGTCAGCACTCATTACACAAGTTATTTATATGGCATAACAGTGTAAAAATTAATCATATTGGAGCAAAAACAACTTTAATTATAACGTGTTAGCGATCAAAACATTGCTCTCGTAAAATGATGTTCTAAGCCGACAACGAACTTCTATGATTGTTGCAAACATGGCGACCGCTATCTGAGCTTCTCGAGCAGCCCGTGGACGCAAATTCATGTCACAAACCTAATACAAAACCGTGTAACGTAAGCAAAAAATATCCTAAAACGATTTCAACTGGACCTCATAAAACCGGCTGTGGCCGATGCCCTGTCAATCTTTAGGCATTCAATTTTTTTTTAGCAGATGCCCTGCACTACAAAGAGCTGGAAAACCAGTATGGTTGCGTAAATTGCTATGATTTTCTGTTATAACTTACCTCTTCTGCAATGACTAGTTCCTTGTAATTCAGCTCCGGATATTTACTTTCGTTGCTTTCATCCAAATTTATAGTTAATCTCACTGTTTTGTTCACATTATTCTTTGCACTTTTAGGAGCACCCACTGTTATAAGAGTACCACGTTTAGGGTCCGACATTTTCCACCAAATTCGAGTATAAAATGATTTTTTTCAAAGCATGACACGACCTGCATTTTCAAACTGTGTAGCACATTGCCACCATGTTGGTATTCATTGTTTGGGTTGTGAGCGCCCCGGATGGAATGTGAACTAAATTCACTGTTGACACCATTTTCCGATAGATGACAGCTAAAACTTTGTAAGTACACCAAAGGATGGCGTTACTTGCGGAAGAACAATTACAAATAATGATACTAAATAACTTAAAATAAGTCTTAAAACTTTATAGAAATAAGAGATTCGTACAGTACTGTCTATAATACTTTCGATAACATGTCCAACATTAAGAAAATATTGTTTTCTCTAAAGAATTTCAAGCAGCTGATTCTATGATTGTGGTACAGTTGTTGTTGTGGTCAGTTTGTTTTAAATGCAAAAGATGTCACTTATCCCAAACCTGAATACCATATGATCACTGTTTTACCGACTTCCATAGATAAAAAAAGTGGAGATATGTGGTTGCCATTAAACAATTTAAAATAGTTTTAATAGTATTTGTCTATAAAATTAAAAAGGAAGTTATTTCCACTATTAAGAATAAATGTTTTTTTTTAAATAAATTTCTATTGATCATTCAACGCCATCTACAAGCAAACTTGTAAGCAATTTCACAAAGGACTCAAAGCTACTGAAACTGGCCTTAACATTTTAAAGATGGTGCTGGGAATTTTTTAGGGTTCTCTATGCAAAAGGTTTATTGGACCTGACAGCTAGCAGCTCATCACAATATCTAGTTATGTCCACGTGTGTCATGCTTAATAATGTAATTAAGTTTAGCTATAATATCATAGTTTTACTATCACACCAGTAGTTATTATTGCCCGATAAGTTGAACTTCGTCATTGCTCCTCTTTCGTGGCAAGACACGACACATTAAGTATCTACGCGTAAATAAAGTAAAAGTCTACGACTGGACTGGGGCCCATCTTGGTAGGTCTATAGGTACTGAGTGGTCACCCATTCACGGACCGACTGCCGCAAGTGTAGCTTAACCTTTAAGGTGCATTCACACACATCAGTCACCGTCACGTCACCGGCCCGGTTAAAAAAAAATACGTGTGGCACTCGGGCACTGCCGTGGTAAAGCTATTGCATAGCATTTTATATCAAGTTATGTTATTATTTTATATTAAATTATAGCGTATCGCGAATATTTAACGAGAATATCATCCCATCGTTGCTGTGTGGGAAGTTACTCTACTAAATAGGCTGTGGTAAGCCACGTCAATCAAGTGAAACGTCAAGAAAAAAAATTAATTAATTCAACTTTTATTCATTCACTTTGACATGACAGATGTGACAGTGACAGTGTTAGGTTTATATTCGTTACGGAATTTCTTGATTCGATCGTCACGCTGAAAGCCCGCGATAAAAGCTATGTAATAGCTTGAAAATGTTTCTATACTCCTAGTATGACTTTGCTCCCACACGTCAGTCACCGGTCAGTCACCGGTACGTGATCTATCAGTGACGTCACCGGTCAGGCACGTCAAATAATATTTCCATACAAGTTTCATACTTTTATCCCCACACATCCGGGATCGTCACGTCTCAGTTCAATCAGCGTCGTGCTACCGTCAGTGCTACACGAGTGACCAGCCCGTAACTTGACTGTAATTGTTATTGTTCAATGATACAGTCAAACCGGCGACGAGACTGACGAACGACGTGATGGTGACTTATGTTTGTGGATACGTATACAAACCGTCACCGATCCGTAGTCGGTGACGTGACGATGACGTGACGCTACTGATGTGTGTGAATGCACCTTTATCGGCCCGTGTGGCTTTTATTACATTTATGCTGATTTTGAAACATTTAATTTAACTTAACTTTGATCATGTAAATTCTCACGGGGAACCCAAAAAGTCACCCCTGGGGACTTAAATTCCAAGTGAACATTACGTTCTCAGTTTTCACCCAATTACACGACTCAATTCAAATAGAAACGAAGAGAGGTTATTAAAAAAAATGAAGCAATCAGCAAAAAACTGGGGTGATGCTCTTTAAGAAGGATATTTTCGGAAAACGCTGATGACTTGGACATTATGAGACCGAGATTCCTATTAAGATACGAAACATTAGTCTCAGTTTAGAACCGTTTGGACGAGGCTAGTACTTGCCCAATAAAAAATACTGTGGGCAAGTTTTCACATTATTATATCGGTCATCGCTAGGATTTAATAACAGACATTTATAGTAGCATAAGCAGATTCGCGAGACGATCTCCGGCCACCGTAGGCGCGGGCATGCGGGCAGCGAGTAATGGGCGACTCGCTGTCCGACCATGGACCATGCCCGGGTCGACGGCGCGTTGTGTTCCACGCGCGCCTCAAAGAGTGTCAGCATAGTGACGGGGCCTGTAGAGGGCCAAAGCCTGCCGGGGTCGCGGGACCAAGGGATTACCGTGACCCCGGTACGTAAAGGGCTAGTGAAGGACACCGTGGATTTTAGTCAGTACAAGTCTGACAGTCCCTCCCGCCCTGCCTTGGGTGGGAGGACTCATTTGATGATTTTACCACGATAAAAAAAAAAGCATAAGCAGATTCAATCTGTGTTTCCACTGTTGGGTTACTAGCCTTTTCTCTGTCAGAGTCAGTGGGCCTTAGTAATCTACACGCCCAGTGAAGATTGCGTATTGATAGATACACAGTCATGTCTTCGAATTACCTTTTCCAGTGGTGATGAAATAAATTATACTAATTATATATAATATAATAATGACCTGCATATAATATATAATAAATTATATTAATATAATAATGACCTGCATATTAATATGTAAGTTTCTTGAAGAATGAAATATGTACCGAGCTAACATAATGCCCTAAATGAGCGCCCATCAAAAGCCCTGCTGTCTTTTGTGTTAGTGGGCCGACAAACTGGTTTCATTCGTCACAAAATAAGGGTTGGAGAGTAACCAAACATCTGAACTAAATTCGCTCAAAGTCAGAGCAATTTGTGTTAAAACTTACGAGTTATCTATCAACAGAGAACTAATTTAATTCCACACTAATTCCTTTATCTCGCCACACCATTCTCTTCACTCTACTCGCCTAACCACTGGCACGTTCAAACGGATCACAAAGTAGATATTATTTCAAGAATCCTGAGATATATGACCCCAGTGCGAAGATATTATTCATTAAGGAAAATGAAATTTTGACCTCTACCTCTCCATGGCGGTTTTAATACCAAGCCGTCCCAATTTCCAAAACCACTTCATCTCCTTTACCGACATTTGGTATAGAGTGACCTATTAATTTGTGATTATATGAATTAATCCCTTTCATGTAGGGTCTTTGGGGTCTATTGAACTGTCTTGTAAGGTCCGTGTTCCTATTTGAGCGGAAGTATAATCTACGTCTTCATATTTTTCAAAGATATATGTTTTAAACATTGTGTTGGTATGTCTCCTTTACCTGGTAAAGGTATGTTCTTATGGAAATATACTTTTGGATTATTTTGCTTACCTCAAGAAATAAAAAACTTCTTGTTCTGAACATGAATACGTACACTACGTTCCGAATAAGATTACCATAATATTTCCCTAATAACGTAGAAAAGTATGTTTATTGCGCCATTATATTCAGAATTATAATGTAAGTAGGCGGTAGCAGTACCTATTGGCACAGTTTCTAGATTTTTTTCCTCTTCTAAAATGTTTCTTTATATATTTCGATGGGTCGGCAAAGTCTAGATTATAACGCAGGCATCTTTCGTAAAACTTTTGTGTCCATTCTTGTTGTTTGGTCCTCTAAATATCTTTCTTAAGTTACTGTTAATTACTGACTCGACTCCGCCAACAATGACAATGCTTAGCTGTTAACGCATTTAATGGTGTGGCCATTAAATGCATGAGTCATCAGTCAATATTGCGAGCTGGGTATGGGATAATAATATAATTTACACCTATTGACTTACTTACTTTATCTTCATTATCATGTACACGAGCATAAGATGTAGCGCAGTTTTCAAATCGAATGAATCCGTCGCCATGGTTTGTAATCTCTCTTCTGTTAAACTACACAAAGAAATCTATATAAATATAAATGTTATGTTGGTTTGTGTACGCTTCAAAAACTCAAAAAGTTCTGCACCGATTGAGCTGAAATTTTAGCATGATATATAATCCGCATCAAGGATTGTTATTATCTATTTTTTGCATAAGTCACATATCCGCAACCGCAAAAAAAACAGTTTTTTTTTGTGTCACAGCAAAGCGTGGCAGGGTACAGCTAGATTATAAAAATAACCTATCGAACTCTTAACAAATCCACCAAAATTGTATTTGAGGTCTCCTGCAGCTGCTGCGTACGAGCCGTATTCCTACCGACTCCAGTGGTCTGAGGAATCACTACTTCTTCCTTGCTGTTTGTATTTCAGATTTTTAAAATAATACAAATAAACAAAGACATTAAATTGTATAATCTCTTTGCAAATAAATCATGCACGAATACGCAACAGTAAAACACGCCTTGTGCTCAGCGAGATGAGAGCCAGGTCATTGGTCCATCTTGCCGGGGAGCGAACTCCAGTCGAGAACTTTTCACGAGTACATGATCTTGACAGTGCCATTACAACGCCAATGGGAAGTTTTCTTCCCATCCGGTCATTAGTGTCAAACTTTCGTAAATGCCCCTGGGAAGTTTTCTTCCCAAAAACATAATTTAAAAAAAAGAAAACATTATCGCCTACCACGAATATTTTCCCTTAAAACCCCAATGGGGAGTTTATTCCCCAAAACTGTCATAACTGTTATAATTGTCAAAAGTTCTTACCTTACGGGGACTTTAGTCCGCACTTGGCAGTTAAAATTTTTGACAAAATTTGTTAGATTTGACAGCTGTCAGGGCTTACAATGGAGCGTTGTAATGGATAACTAGCCCTTTATCCGCCCTGTGGGAGCTTCTTTTACTGCACCCTGTACAATTGTGGTCCTGGGTTGGCCGCTTCGGTACCCCCAAGGGCCTGCGCAATGTGCCTGGGCACTGTTGATACACCCAAATTTTCGGCACTAGGTTAAGACCTATGAACTACTAACTAGATTACTAACAATCTCAAAACTTCTAGTTACCATTTCACTATTTCAATTCCCAGAAACTCAGACACAAATTATGTTTAAGTACCCTACAAAGAAGCAAAGTAAAACGTTGAACCATGTCATAGCCCTTGTTACTTCATTTATGTACTCGTACTTGCGTGAATCTCCAAAACTACGCGAAACACGTTTGAAATACAATGAACGTTTATGTGGAACTCTCGAACAATGTTGAGAATACGCTACTGAGGAGACAGACAAGGCTGTGGGTAGACTGGTGCTGATTAACATCACGCCCTGATGAGAGTTTCAACAGCTGCTCGATTCCTTTTGGTTGTAGCGTGATTTTATTTAAATTTCCTCGATAAATAGTCTATCCAATACATAAATAAATTTTCAATTCGAACTAGTAGTTCCTGAGATTAGCGTCTTCAACCAAAAAAAAATTTTAGCTTTATAATATCACAGTATTTTGAGAAATTATATTTGTACAGTCACGTCGGCACGCGCGGAATATGAAAGGCCAAGACATCCTATTATCCTTCGCCCGGCGTTGCTATTAGAAACATCTTCAAAGACGCTTCTAAGCTCGTTGATAACTTGTTGACTGCTTTCACAGCTCATGTATAAATGAGGCTTTACTTTTCAGTTGGTAGATACAACAAAATTTAATATTCTACTGTTTTGAAGAATTGAAGTGTAGTCAGCTCAATTACAGAGGATTTATGGTACTAGGTTGTTGTGGATAGTGACGGACGCGGACGGCGAGTAATGGGTGACTTGTTGTCCGATCATGGACCATGAAGTGTGTGTGACCGTGAGACGCGTCACGTGTCGTGTTCACACGCGCCTCAAAGAGAAGCGACGGAGCCTAAATAGAGCGCCAGACGCCTGCCGGGGTCGCGGGACTATCTAAACGGGTAACCGAGACTTGGAACGTAAGTGGCTATTGATGGAACACCGTGGATTTTAGTCAGTACGAGTCTGACAGTCCCTTCTGCCCCGCTCTGGGCGGGAGGACTCATTTGACGAATTTACCACGTAAAAGAATGGTAGTGTTCGTAGTTACCATGTAGTCGCACCTTACTTTTTCACTTTATATCAACTAATATGGAAAATACACTACTAGGTAGTATTATTTTGCAGGCAACATAACTAATGAAATATTACAGAACTTAATGTAGTACATTCTATGTGGGTGTGCGTGTAGAACGTAGATTAATAGGGAGACACGTTCTATTTTGGTAATTAAATTAGACCGGGATTTATGAAGCTAGCTATCTAATAAGTTTTTTAGGAGAGGCCATAACTTTGATTCTCGCAAACACATCCATTGGGAAGATTCTCTTACGCAGTACAATGCTGGATTTATTTCATGGTTAGCGCATCATGCGCTGGTATCGACGGTGCGATACCCGTATGGAGCAAATAGAAACTCCTTCGTACACTTGGCGACGCAACTCTCCGATATCTTACGATTTTGGTGTTCATTGACGCGTAAATGTGTATGAACCTCTATGGATTTGTATTGCGATAGTAACTTGGATACCAAAGTCGTAAGATGTCATCGCCTAGTTTACGAAGGGGCTTATATTGAATTTGTAGTTGTTCCGGGTCTGGTTATTTGTGTATAGGGATCTACGAATAATAACTTTTGTTAGTCGTTGATGGGATGGTCGCGGGACTTACGAATTACCGTGTCCCCGTAAGTAAAGGGCTAGTGAAGGACACCGTGGATTTTAGTCGGTACAAGTCTGACAGTCCCTCCCGCCCTGCCCTGGGTGGGAGGCCTCATTTGATGATTTTACCAAGAAGTAAAAAAAAGTTGTTGATGGGATGGAAATGTTTATAAACGAACCAACACAGGAGTAATCTATAGTGTGGTGTAACGTTCTTTTAAAGAAAGAAAGAAAAACTAGGTCTCTTCTAAACCGCGCTACAAAGTATCCTTCATCTTATCCAGTCTGTAGAAGCCACCTTTACTAAGCTCTTTAATCTATCTAAGGGCGTCTGTTACTCTTGTCGATACCACTCGATACGCAGTTTCCACTCCAGGACTTGTTTGCTCCCTCGACGACCGGCTCTTCGACAAAGATTGCCAGCCCACTGCCACTTTAGCTTGCTTACTCTGCAACTATGTTGGCAACTGCAGTTCTTTACAGGAACTAAAAGCTTCACTCCATTTCTTTCAAAAAGAAGTAGTGTCTAATGATCGTTTTCAGGGTCTTGTATCTATACCAAAATTCATCAATCGGTTCACTGGTTTATGTGTGCAAGCATAACAAACTACTTTGTAATGACTAGCCTCCTAAAAAAAGGAATTGGATCTTTAGTTACCCTTACAAACTTACGAACAAATTCCTCTTTATAATATTAATATAGAAAAGACAAACACCCAACAATTTGACAATAAAGCACAGGATGACAACATTACTGAATAGGATTGAGAGAAATCAAAAAGGGACCTTCAATCTTAAGATTATCCATAGGAGAGAAAACTTAGCATAGGTTCGATAAAAACTGAGGAATACGTAAGTGGGTAAATTTAAATAAATTTCAACGGAAAGGTATATGCGTTCGTCTGATTACAATATTTATGAGGACTACCTACGTTTAGTTGGAGACGTGACTCAAATTTCACCCCTTTCTCTGCGTCCAGGGCGCTAGCTCGCAATTACTTCGGAGCTAAGAAATTCGGATGTGGAAGAAGGTAAAGATAAATAATTTAGTTTTTAGAGCAGAGTGCCTGAATTGCCTCGACTAGGGAGCTTTTTAGAACGCCTTCTTGAAACAGACTACTTTTCTAGGTCGGTTTAGAATTTTGAGAACACTAGAGCTTAGGCATGACACGAAGGATCTTTAGCTATATTTTAAAATGTCGCAAAAATTCGCTGCAAACAAAACTTACGTAGAGCCGTGTCGGTGGAAGAGGCTTAACGGGATACCAGCTTAGTACGCGCACAGCTCAGGTGCGGGAACAAATTGCATCTTTAATGATAAACCGTTACTAAACGAAACGTATCATGAATTGAGTTATTAAAGCCATCTTTCTTAAAATGATGTAAATTACTAGATGACTGAATGAATTTGACACATAATTAACGGTGAAAAATGTCGCACTCTACAATATTTTGGTGGAATCGTATCAATACGGTCAGTGCATACCGAGACGCGACGGGGCGCGACGTGACACAACGATACTGCAAATGTGTATATTTTTATGTAGTAAATAAAGTTGGATTTTAAGTCGCTATTAAAATGCAGCGCGGCCCCGCGCTGCGTTGCGAAAGGTGTATCTTTTCGTGTAGGAAATAGAGTTAGATTTTGATTAGTTCTAATCGAATGTGCGCGCAGCGACACGTCTCCGTCTGAGCTGACCCTTAGATTTCTGATCTATACATCAACGTAAAGCAATACCGCATCCACACCTATTTGCGAAGAACACCGGAGAGTATATTTGCATTGGATATTTTCCAGTTCAATCTATTCGGATCGGGTGCGATTCGGTAACTTTCCTTCTATGTACAGGTGTATATGAATAGGTTATTCTTAAGATATAAGATGGTTTGTATGTGTGAGGAAAATGACGGTATTGAAAAACCAAGAAAGAGAAAATATGCTATGTAATTTTTATTCTATGTATAGACGGAATGGTATGTAGTGTACTTGTGCATTTGAATGCCTGGAACGTAAAGGGCTATTGAAGGATCACCGTTAATTTTAGTCAATATAAGTCTGACACTCCCTCCCATCCTGCCCTGCGTGGAAGAACTCATTTGATGATTTTAATGTAAAATACTGGTACAGCTGCATCCTGTTCGACTGGAAGCCGACCATAACTTAGTTGGGTAGATTAAATGATGATGCATAGGAAATTAATAAACCTGATTTGATTTCCAATATTTTATATTCTAGTAGCTTTAAGGTATGCGGTTCGAGTATTGTTGTTTGTTACAACTGCTCTATCCTGATAAGTCTTTAAGACAAGAAATATATAATACTGTTACCCGCTGTTTCACCCCCGCTGCTTGACTCCTATTGGTAGCGTGATAGCGTGATGTTATAGCTTAAAGCAATCTAACATCCAACACGAAATATTTTTTCAGTTCGAACCTGTAGTCCCAAGATTAGTGCGTCATATCAAATAAACAAACAAACTCAGCTTTACAATATTAGTATAGATACATTAGATTAGAATAATAATTAATTAATGTCGTACAAAGTTCATATTCTGTAACAAAAAAGTTTCTGTACAACAAACGGTGTACGTAAACTAAAACATCTACAAGTAAAAGCGTATTTACCGAACATTTATCTTGCGCGTTACATAAAAAATGACCCATCGCAACACGACAAATCAGTATTCCAACCGTCTTTATCTTTACCTCAAAAATACCAATAAATACCGCCCATTACATAAACAACGCACAGATTATCCCAGGAATGACTTCCTTCTCAATATCGAAGCTGATTATAATTTATCCCACGCCCACAACTCGAGGCGATTGAATCCCGTACCATATTTTTATTAGGGGAGGCGCTGCAGAAAATCGTATGCTTATTCCGGATAGTCTCTAGCACGTACGCACAGAGTAGGCTTGTGTTTATATTAAACAGAGGCTGCAATTAATAGCGTAAATAAATCTGTTTAGTCCGACAGTTCGAGTATTAAAAAATACTGATCATGTATTGATTGTTTTTTTTTATCATTGAATATTGACAGGAATAAAACGCTTCGAAAATCGGGAGTGGGGGCTTGTCGTATCTCCTGTAAAATTATACGGACTGAGTGACATTTTGTGAAAGTAAGTTGGTTTATGTAAGAAAATACAAAATACCGGTCAAACATTTTTGGATAATCTATTTTTTGGCCTGATTATTTCTGAGTAAAATAGCCTACTGTTCGTAAATAACCCTATTTTAGTACTAATTTGTGAGTTTTGTTAGGCCCAAATCACTAAATTGGGTTTTGATGAATTTTAGTACACAGATGGGATAGTTAGGAGGAAAGGGGGAAGGAGAATGTTGAAGAGACGAGGAAAGCCGTGGGAATAAGCTAGTACAAATAAATGAGACTTAGTGCTGATGGATGGATGCTCTTAATCAATCAAATCACATTAGAACGGCTGCACGGCTATTGCTGAAATTGAACTCAGATATAGGTTTTTATACACAACAATAACACAGGACACCATTTTATTACATGTTCGTTGGATAATTTTCGAGTTAAAAGCATGCGAAGCCACTGGCAACGGCTGGTGAAAAATAAAGTAGAAACAATATAGTATTTACTTATATTAAAAAAAACTATAATGCGATTTTCTTCTCACGTCTCAAAACGTCTAAATAGAGGAGGAGGAGGAGGAGGAGGAGTATATAAGATTTTGTCACAAGAACTAGATGAAAAGGAATTCTGAAACTGATTGGAAAAGTATACGTGCGTAGATTTACGCGCCGATACACAGGGACCTAGAATATTTTCCGTATCTACTTATATGATATTCCTGAACGTATGTCGTTCTTCATTTTATGTGACGTGTGGAAATATTGAACTACTTTCTTCACTTTCTTTTACGTAAGCCAGTTAATTTTCTGTAAATTTCATAAGTTAGATTGATATGTTATTTGTATAGAAAGATCTGTGATAATAAAAATTAACTCGTTTTTATACTTTCATATACAATACAAGCTTGAGCACGGTCGCGGAACTGTACGAATTATTGTGACCCCGGAACGTAAAGGGCTGTTGAAGGACACCGTGGATTTTAGTCAGTATGAGTCTGACAGTCTCTCCCGCTGTGCCCTGGGTGGGTGGACTCATTTGATGATTTTACCACGATAAAAAAAAAGGTTGAGCCCTAAATCTAGCCTTAAGTAAAAAAAATTAAAATTAATTTCAAAGACTCGGTTTGTAACATTTTATTTCCACAATAATTAAAATCCATTTATACTTTGAGAAGCTTCTCTCATCAGAAGCTGTACTGTTTTACTGATTTGAACTTATTGTTCAGGTTCATTTAAAAATATTCACAATATGCTTACAAGAGAGGATTTTATTTACGGCCTTGCAGCGGCCATGAGGCCGTCCCAAAGTGCCAATAGACAAGATGGCCCTGAAAACACTTCTGAAACATATTACTACATACTTATGTATTGTGAAATACAAGTAAAGCAGTGAATGAAGCATGGAGTCATAAATTCAAATCACATGTTAATGTAACACATGTGAGAGGAATGACATACTGAATAATGTTTTCAGGGTCTCCTGAAAATGTTACATTATATTAATTTCTTTCAGAGAGTAGACACAGCCTAAACCTGGGTGTCTGGGACTTGGATAACCAAGTCCTCCCGTAATAATTTTTTTTCCTACACATCTGACATCAGCCCATTAGGCTTTGTGTGTGTCATGTACCATTTCACCAAATTCAAAAATTACATTTTTGTAGTCGCAATTCAATGAAGACGTTATCGTTAGCAGTCTCTGTTTGCCCGCACTACTCTGCGCTCGGTTACAGGTGCATATTGGTGCAAATTGAACCTACCTGACTTAGATATACATACCTGTAATACGAACTGGCTTCGTTCGGGATTAGCGTGTTCTGCACTCAATTGTTCACGGAGATATTTATGTGGGACTAAATTAGCATACATCATATAATGTATTGTGTTTAGAATTTAGTGTTACATAATGTACGTTGATTTGATACCTGAAATTACATTATTTTCAGGTAAATATCACAGGTTAATGAACTCATGAAGCTAATAGACTACGTAATAATATTATAAACAGGTTAACCTTGTAATTTTAGATTTAGTAGCTTTTTTTTTTTAAACATTGCCCCACACTAAGAATTTGTCCTGTATCGTGGGTGCGTTTTCAAACATAGAAAGTCACACACACAAACACCCAGACCCGGAACAACAACTTGTAGGTCATACAAATATGTGTTCCGTGCGGGAATCGAATCCGCGACACGTTACGCAGCAGTCCAATCGCTCAGCCACTGCGCTAACCGTCATCTAAATTTCCAAAATAGTCATCTGCTGTTAGAAAACTACTCTATTGCTCAGTGACATGATCATCACTAAAAGATAAAATAGATTGATATAATTTTAAAGTCCTTCACATCGATCATAACTACAATAAAAGTTCACAGAAACTCAAGTTTAATAAGTATGAATGATGTTATGACTTTCTACAAAATAGGAAAAGATATTATGCACAGAAAAAGTAATACTTAGATAGAAAAAAGTGCTCAACAAATACAAAGAACTAGCAAGTTTTACAAATTAGAAAAACAACCGTTATTAAGTCCACAACACTATAATCTTGTTTTTATCTCGACCTATAAATGTTACAAAGAAAAATACAGAAACATAAGGATAAACACGGTTTTATCGCTCATTAGATCGCGGTGCTGCGTTTACATTGGTCGAGTAACTAGGCCTTACTAGGCTAGTATACAGGTACAGTGTCCAAACTCGACGGTGAAGTTGGCGTAATAGCTCACTGATTAGTACCTGATCGGTCAATTCCATACTATATAGAAAAAATCTTAACTTTTATTTCAAACTAGCTGTTGCTCGGGTTTTTTTCCACCTAAAATAGCCTATGCTAATTGCTTGATCCCATTCATATAGTCTCTGCCAATTTCTAGGATCCCGTTTGGCTCTGTGCTTAAATTCAACAAAAATGGTTCGGACATGAAAAAAAACGTAAACATTCTGGTATTTGTAACAATAAGTAGGATAACACGTAAAAACAGTTACTTTAGCAGTCAAAAACCAAAAACATAAAATTACAGTGCACAATCCATAACTATTTAAGTAGTGTGGTTCCCTAATCTAAAGCGAAGCACTGAAATTACCGTTATTAACCTCGTAGTACTATGAAAATGCTATGTTTAGGGCTTAGCTGTAATCCTGACCAAAGCTCCTTAATTTGGTGGCCTCAACGAGGGGGTTTAACCTATCTCCTAAGCTCTTACAAAATCATTGAACGGTATTATGATTTTTGCCAATTAGTAGTTGGACTTACCACCGTATTTGATGATAATTATTTCTTTTTTGATGAGGTGCTAAAGGTTCACAAAGTAGTAGAATCTTCTTGTTTTTATCGTGTCGATGACAATCTATATCGACTCGGCCCAGTAGTGGAATTAAGGGGCAGTAGATGAGAGGTTCAACATTTCATGGCAAAAAATACATAATAGTACTTATGGCGTCATACTTATGTGTATTATATTTTCTAAGGCTCCTTTCAAATTTTTTTAGGAATGGTCTATCAATCACACTAGCATGATTAGTAATATGGCCAGTGGCCAGAATGTAGCAGTTAGTACTCGACCGTAAACTTGACAATTTACTCACCCAAATCTAAACGCTCCTTTAGTAACAACAATGAAAGAAAGGTCATTGTTTCCGAGACATTACACCAATGCGTGGTAACTACCTAACTGTGATATAGATCGAATTATGAGCATTTATAGATTATATTTGATTAGTACGATCAATTTGGTATTACTGGGAGTTTTCCTATTTGTTTAGGGTGAGCGTTATATTGACCTTATTAATTTTGTGAAGACGTATTGTGTTTCACGATGTCAAAGCGTGGGTTGGTGACATATCGGTTTTCAGCAGACTACCATTCTATTTTTAATCTGTGGTTTTACTTACATTCTATTTAAATGTTTGATAATCTTATGTAGTCATTGTTCCGCAGACCCACACTATTATTATAATTTCACTCAGCATTTACGGTTCAGTAGTTAACCAGTGTCAGGCACTATCCGTACTGTGGCCGTATTATGACGTCTTAAAACCAGGTTTGTTCCAGTGAGAGAAAGAGACAGAGCTATACAAGTCGTCTAGCTCCACCTCGTTTACTCGCTGGTTTTAAGACGTCTTAATACGGCCCCTGTAGCATATTTTGCCGAAATGGACCTATTTGGTGCCGCCAATGTTTAAACTTATTGCATACTAGCTTTTGCCAGCGGTTAACTCGCTACAATTTGAAAATTACCCACGGGAACATAAAATCGGGATAAAAATTATCATATGAGTTAATCCAGGTTACAAACTGTCTGTGCACTAAATCTATACTTATAATAAATCTGTAGAAGGGTCAATTCTGTACATTGAAAATATTGAAAAAATAAATAGCGGGGGGTGTTGCTGGATCGATACCAAACCCAAATATATGATTAAAAAAAATTTTGTTTGTCTGTCTGTCTGTTTGTGCAGGCATCACGTGAAAACTAACGGTTGGATTTCGATGAAACTTGGTATAATTATTCCTTATTATCCTGGGCATAACATAGGATACTTTTTATCCTGGAAAAATACGAAGAAAAAAAATCTTATTTTTCAGTTTTATTCATAGACGTTGTTCTGTAGAACCGCGAACACACGTTGCATTACCCGCAGTGGATTCAGCGCCGTAATATTTATAAGGTGTCATTTTCAGAGTTACTCAAAATGGGGAAATAAACCATCCACGCGAAGACCGACATCCGCGCGGACGGAGTCGCGGGCGGAAGCTAGTTATATATAAATCCGTTTTGTGGTTTTTGCGTAAATGAGTAACAAACATCTATCCATCCAAACACGTTCACGTTAATACTCGCATTATTAGTAGGATACCTACTTGTGATATGCAAACGTCTTTCTTCTTTCTTTTCTTTTTTTGGGACAAGTCCTCCATACTATTTCCAAATCACTGCAACTCCAGGGGCCGTATTATTACGTCTTAAAACCAGGCTTCTTCCAGTGAGTGAACGAGGTGGCGCTAGACGACTTGTATAGCTCTGTCTCTTTCACTCACTAGAACAAGCCTGGTTTTAAGACGTCATAATACGCCCGCTGTGCGCCGGAATTAACAGCAGCGCTATAGACACACTAAAACTATTTTTCTTCATGTACTACCCATGTTTGCAAAATAAAAATCTATTTATTCTATTATAAAATCTAAGAACTCCCAGAGATTGTGTTCAACTGCCTTGGATCCTGCAAAGAATAAATAAAATAAATAAATAAATATTACACAACTATCACACAACGCCATCTAGTCCCAAGCTAAGCAGAGCTTGTGTTATGGGTACTAGAAAACTGATAAACATACTTATATGTTTCTAAATACATACATATTATAGATAAATTACACCCAGACACAGAACAAATGATCGTGCTCATCACACAAACATTTGTCCTGGGTGGGAATCGAACCCACGATCTCCGGCATAGCAGTCAGGGTCACTAACCACTAGACCAAGAAAAAAGAAGGAAAGAAATAAAAAAATCGTAGATGTTAGACAAAAAAAACAAGAAGCTATTAAAACTTTATAAACATGACGTCATACCCATGCTCTGTCCCTCCAAAAATTATGTAAAAACATTACCTACGGTGCTCAATACTTCCCGCGCACACTGTAAGAGCTCCTTGTTTGCCATCCGCCATTAATTCAGGCGGGAAACAAAAGGCAGACAGCGATTGGCAAAGTTTGGCTTTTGATCAAACTTTTCATATTAATAGCAGAGCTAAAATGTAGTGTCTCCGCCCTTATGTTCAGGCGTTATTAGGCACT
This sequence comes from Agrotis puta, assembly GCA_943136025.2. Lineage (NCBI taxonomy): Eukaryota > Metazoa > Arthropoda > Insecta > Lepidoptera > Noctuidae > Agrotis > Agrotis puta. The sequence continues at coordinate 1,630,805 of OW964181.2, forward strand.
TTGTTAGCGGATGGTACTTGTTCTCGCGTTCGCTAGTTATATTGTTTTTGTTTGGTAAATTGGTGTGGGTATTAATTGGCTTTATTATTTTAATTGTGTAAGGCTTTTATAGGTGATTCAGTATTATGTAAGTTACTTGCAGTAGCACAGTGACATTTGTGCTCCTGGTGGCGATGACGTCTTGGGAACGAGGTGGCGCTAGACGACTTGTATAGCTATGTCTCTTTCCCACACTGGAATCACTCTCGCTTGAAATCATGGTAGGCCATCTGGTATAAAAAAAGAACTGGATTATTTTATTTTTATGTTTTTAAATAGGGGCTAGCGCGAGTCATGACGTAAAAGTATACAGTAAGCACGACTAATTTTTAACCAAAAATACAATTCTCCTAACCCTTAAATCCATAAGCATTTTGATGCAATTTTAGGCCGAAAAAATGCAATCAGTAGGGGAACAGTGTATAAGAAGGAGACGCGAGGTATAATAACTAAGGTATAATAACTCTTTAGGCATACTTAACAGAACACTAACGTAGCGCAAGCGCCATGAGGACGTGATTTGCAATCGGCCATTAACAAATGGCGTTCTGTTGGCGGTTGCGCTACGTTAGTATTGTGTTAAGTTTGCCTTAAATGTGTGATTTCCCATCATACCTCGCTTCCCCTTCTTATACACTGTTCCCCTAGGTATTCGTCATCTGACTTCTGGTTAATATTTTAATTGTGAAAGTTTGTGTGGATGGATGTATGTAAGTTTGTTACTCTTTCACACAAAACTACGGAATGGATTTCGATGAAATGATGGTAAACAGATAGTTTATAATCTGGATTTTAATCCCGATATCATCTTCCCGTGGGATGCTTTTCAAGTTGTAACTTTATGAACCTAACTATTGTAAGGGCAATGGCTTTAATTTTTTTTTTATCGACGTAACGAAGTTTTACGTCATGATTCGTGCGATGGCGCCACGAGTCTTCTAATCATGATTTAATTCTATAGCAGAGTACAACCCAAATTAATTGTCAAATTAAGAAAAAGCCGCAGGCAACAGTTTCAATAAGGTATTTTACTGTATAAATAAACTGAAAATCTGATTAGTCCGTCAGTTAGAATATTGAAAAATAAAAAACAACGCTATTTTTTTAAATCGGCGTCTGACGTCGGCAGACGATCTCCGGCCACCGTAGGCGCGGGCATGCGGGCAGCGAGTAAAGGGCAACTCACGGTCCGACCATGGACCAAGCCCGGGTCGACGGCGCGTTGTGTTCCACGCGCGCCTCAAAGATTGTCAGCAGAGTGACGTTGCCCCCAGTAGAGGGCCAAAGCCTGCCGGGGTCGCGGGACTTACGAATTACCGTGCCCCGGTACGTAAAGGGGTAGTGAAGGACACCGTGGATTTTAGTCAGTACAAGTCTGACAGTCCCTCCCGCCCTGCCCTGGGTGGGAGGACTCATTTGATGATTTTACCACGAAAAAAAAAATGTGTGTGATTTCCCATCATACCTCGCTTCCCCGTCTTATACAGATACACTGTTCCCCTAGGTGTTCGTCATCTTACTTGTGGTTAATATTTTAATTGTGACAGTTTGTGTGGGTGGATATATGTAAGTTTGTTACTCTTTCACACAAAAACTACGGAAAGGTTTTCGATGAAATTTGGCAAACATATAGTTTATAATCTGGATTAACACATGAATAGTTTTGATCACGATTTCATCTTCCTGTGGGATACTTTTCAAGTTTAAGTACCTTTCTATTTTAAGGGCAATAGCTTTAAATTTTTTTAATCGAAGTAACGAAGTTTTACGTCATGATTCGTGCGATGGCGCCACGAATAGAAGATTCATGATTTAATTTTATAGCAGAGTACAACCCAAATTAATTGTCAAATTAAGAAAAAGCCGCAGGCAACTGTTTTCATAGGGTATTTTACTGTATAAATAAACTGAAAATCTGATTAGTGCGCCAGTTAGAATATTGAAATATAAAAAACACGTTTTTTTTTTAAATCGGCGACGGACCTCGGCATACGATCTCCGGCCACCGTAGGCGCGGGCATGCGGGCAGCGAGTAAAGGGCAACTCACGGTCCGACCATGGACCATGCCCGGGTCGACGGCGCGTTGTGTTCCACGCGCGCCTCAAAGAGTGACGGGGCACCCCTCTAGAGTGCCAAAGCATGCCGGGGTCGCGGGACTGTACGAATTACCGTGACCCCGGAACGTAAAGGGCTATTGAAGGACACCTTGGTTTTTAGTCAGTACGAGTCTGACAGTCCCTCCCGATCTGCCCTGGGTGGGAGGACTCATTTGATGATTTTACCACGCAAAAAAAAACAACGAATGATGACAAAGATAAAACGCTTCTAAATTCGGGATTGGAGGCTTGAGACGCCTGTAAAATTATACCGACCGAGTGACATTTTGCGATTTTGAGAAGCGTTGTCAATTTTGGTTTACGTAACAAAAGAAAAAAAACGTGTCCAATATTTTTTGATAATCTATCTTTTGGAGTAATTGGATTTTTTTAGTAAAATAACCTACCTATTATGAATCTATTGAAACTTACCATCTATATCACTTACTATGTATATCTATAATTTGATAAATGTACTTAAAATGTCATAATTTAATAGTTTTGTAAAAAAACATTTGATTTAATAAGTGAAAAATGGCTAATTAAAATAAATAATTTGTTATTCTAACAAAATTTGCATGCCGAGCCTGAGTTGGCGAAATATGAAGAGCTATTGTTTATGTTTTATAAGATCTGTGTAATACCATATTTCAGGCAAATAAATGATTCTATTCTAACGTACCCTGTTATCTTATAAACAATGTCATCTACGGTCTCTGGTACGAATTCCAGGTCCCAAGTACATCCATTGTGATCGGAAGTGATCAGGGGCAGGTGTCAGGTCCGCATTGCGCCAAAACCTTTTGTTTGACATCCGGAGGTCTCCCCGCCGTGTCTCTGGCCTATTGTCGATTAAGTGATTGTGTTATTGATTTTGGAAAATAGGCTTTGTAAGTAAGATATTAGGTGTCTAAAATATGTTATTTTACAAAATATGTATAAAATATATGTTATTTTACAAGGGTGAAAAAAAAACTTGACACGAGTGGGCAAACATTATGTACCTACTCGAGTCGACTTATTTTTTTAAACATTTTCCCAGTATCGGAATATCTCCTGTATAGTGGTAAACAAACACCTCGACATAAATAAACCAGACCTGGAGCCTGGACATCATACAAATATTTCTTTCATGCGGTAATAGAACCCGCGACACGATGCGCAGCAGTCAATTTCTCAGCCATTTCACCACCCTTTTATTTTCCTACGTCTTTTATTTTCTATCTTTGACTTTTTTTTAATAATTTGTTTTTTTCATTGTTTTAAAATCATTGAATGAGTCCGCCCTATACTGTCAGAATTGTACTGACCAAAAACCACGTTGTCCTTCCCTTGTCCTTTACGTCCCGGGGCCACGACCCCGGAATGATGATGCCTAAAATGCATCGAGCTCACCTAGAACGAACTAGAACTCCTGCGCACCGAGACAGCTGCTCAGGGCAGAGCGGGAGGGAAATCGCATACTTAAAAATTAACTAATGTCTTATTCGCGCCCCCGGTGGCACCGCTCACTGCTTAGACCAAATTCGTAGACGGATCGTTAGTGAGACCGGACTGAGGTTGTGCTAGAAATTTTGGGGCGCATAGGAACCACCTCCTAGCGGTCTATCACAGCTCTCACTAAGGCTGCCTAACTCGGTCGCGGGATTCACGAATTACCGTAACCCCAGAACGTAAAGGACTATTGAAGGACACCGTGGATTTTAGTCAGTACGAGTCTGACAGTCCCTCTCGCTCTGCCCTGGGTGGGAGGACTCATGTGATGATTTTACCACGTAAAAAAAAAAGATAATCCTTTCCCGTATTTCCACATAAAGTCTTCATGTAGGTACTTTCCTACACAGGAGCAGAAATATTTCAATAGCGATGCTTTGAGGGATTTGTGGCGTTCAACAGTTTCAGGTGGGCTCAGCGTGCTTTGTTACATATCAAAGCGCTTTTTATAGCGAATATCATCGGAGTACGTGCAATATTGAGCTTTAAGAATGCTACCGTTTACCGAGATTGGGAAAAAATAGGTTCCATGAGTTTGACTACTATGTGTGTGTATGCTGTCAGTCTGTGGCACTATAGCTCTGAAACGGGCGAACCAAACTGAATACGGTTGTTTTATTTGTACACAGGTGTTCTAGCGATGGTTCGGAGCGCATAGCAAAAGGGATAGAAGGTAAAACATGCTCTTTTTTGTGCGTTTTATAAAGGTTTTGTTAATCTATTAACTTGTTTAACTTCTGTTTTCCTAAAAGTCTGCACGATTCTAGAAAGTTTCTCATATTTTTTAACACGAAATGAAAAATAAAATAGGCGGTTGAATTAAGTAAAAGATTTTAATAAAACTATTTCTGTTATAACGTTACAAGATATGGCCTAATTTTGTTCGTAAGTAGGCAAAGTTATATCTACATTCATTTAATTTTTGCTCATAGTGTATAAGGGCTGACGCCCACGTCGCGTTGTCAGAAAAAAAACGACGGGTTGCACTCTGGCAGTGCCGGCAGAAGTGAAAACTTCAATAGTAATAAACACACACGAACATTCGCGCAAGCGCCCTGCGCCGTCTTACGAATTTTCGATCAGGTCACGTGTCCTGACACGAGTTTAACATTTTTTACCCATTCCAAAAAAAGTGCACAACGCTGCTAAAGAAGTTTTCACTTCACAAATCGGACGTATTCGCATCGATATTACTGTAATCTCAACGGCACTTCAGATGTTTTAGTGAACTTGAATGTGCGTAGGCGCAGGGGCACTGTCCGTTCCGGACACCATATACACCAGAAGTGAGACCAGGCATAGGACCAACGGTTTAACATGCTTTCTGAGGCACAGGGATATCATACTGCCCACTTCAAAACTCTGAGCTGCTTCTGAGAAATTTTTAGAAGAACACTTCTTGCAGTCCTGGGAAGATTCCACGCTCAGCACTTGGGCCGCGGGACTGTCTCATCAGGCCACCGTCACCCTGGAACGTAAAGGGCTACTGGAGGATTACCGTGGATTTTAGTCAGTACAAGTCTGATAGCAATGGTTGGGAGGATCCATTTTATGATTTTAACACGATAAAAAAAAGAAAAAAAAAAACGGGTTGCACTCTGGGAGTGCCGACAGAAGTGAAAACTTGAATAGTAATAAACACACACGAACATTCGCGCAAGCGCCCTACGCCGTCTTACAAATTTTCGATCAGGTCACGAGTCCTGACGCGAGTTTAACATTTTTTAAGCATTCAAAAAAAAAAGTGCACAACGCCGCTAAAGAACTTTTCACTTCAAAAACGCTCAGCAGTTACGACTACGAGTATGAGGTCTACGGTCAGATAATTGAAAAACTTGTAGCAACACAAACGCGCGTTTTCATCGCTTCTCCCCAAAAACCCGCAGTGAGCGAAGACCTTTAAGGTTACTAACGATATTAAATAACGAATTCTGTCTAACAGAAGATAATGTGGTGCTTTAAAATAACTTTAGTAATTTCGAAAGCCTTACGTATTTAATTTAGAAAATCTTCTCCAAGTTCATGTATATTTTAACTTAATTGTGTAAACTTGATAAATTATTGTATTTATATTTTGATAGTTGGATGGGATGGAGGATGACATTTTAAGTTGAACATAGCAGTATCATTTTAAAGCTTTGATTTGAACGTTTTTTGGAGTTTATTTGACAAACATACATAAATAGTCTAGCGAAATAAATGCAGTTTGTAAATTATGCGAATGATTTTTTATCAAACTGGATACAAAAGCAATTATGATTTCAATCAATCAACTCAGCGTATTACTGTCCTCTGCTGGACACAGACTTCTCCTGGCTGCGCCATATCACCTAGATAGATTCAAATAGATAAGACAGTTGGTAAGATGATAAGAACATAGTTACCCCGACCCTTGCAAGAGCCAGCCCGCGATGCTGTGCCTGTTTTTTTTTATCGTGTTATAATCATCAAATAGGACTCATTTGCCATCCAAGGGCAGAGTGGGACGGCGATAGGCCTCCGCCTATCGCGCCCGGCATTGGTCGAGGCCATGCTGCGGGGCGAGACGGAGTGGGAAGCGGTCGCCTCCTTCTGCGAAGCAGTCATGCTCGCGAAGGAGGAGGCGTGCCGCGTGAGGGAGAGAACAGTGTCCTCCCTCCGACCCACCCGCAGTGGTAGACGCCCACGGCGACGGACGTCGCCAGACGATCTCCGGCCACCGTAGGCGCGGGCATGCGGGCAGCGAGTAATGGGCGACTCGCTGCCCGACCATGGACCATGCCCGGGTCGACGGCGCGTTGTGTTCCACGCGCGCCTCAAGGAGTGTCAGCAAACTGACGGGGCCTGTAGAGGGCCAGAGCCTGCCGGGGTCGCGGGTCTTACCCATCACCGTAACCCCGGTACGTAAAGGGCTCGTGAAGGACACCGTGGATTTTAGTCAGTACAAGTCTGACAGTCCCTCCCGCCCTGCCCTGGGTGGGAGGACTCATTTGATGATTTTACCACGCAAAAAAAAAAAAAAAAGGGCAGAGTGGGAGGGTCTGTCAGACTCGTATTGACTAAAATCCACGGTGTCCTTCAATAGCCCATTACGTTCCGGGGTAACGGTAATTCGTACAGTCCCGCGCTCATGCTGAGCCTGTAGTTTTAAATTATTAGCCCCTAAATAATGGTATCATTCAGATCCAGCCTGTCCCTTGCTGTCCCTCAGTGACGCCCTAAGCCGAGGTTCGTACCACACAAGGGGTGCCCTTAGTGCGTGGTCACTAAGTTTGTAGTTTTTTAGTTGTAAGCCCCTGGCTGGAGGCATCACAGTCATTTAAGGCATCCACAGCAAAGTCCGGTTAAGCAGCCCAACCTCCTATAGGATAACCTGCGAGATTGCCAAAAAAAGAGTAGAGTTAGTATTGTTGTAGTAAGGAGGAATTTACACTAAAAACCATAAGCCCAACGTTCCAAAGATGGTAAAAAGACAAGGGTAGTGTAGATACTGAAAGTAATCTAAGCCCACCAGTGAAATCTATAATTTATTAGTGACCCTACCGGGTTAGCAATTTTCTGTTGAAGATTGTTTTTTTCATTTACCTATCGAAACTCAAAAGTTTTTATTTCACATAGGCCCATGAGGGCACTTATAAAACGTCGACAGCAGGTGCTCGGGTTGGTATATTCCATGGAGAAGAACCGGCAAGAAACTCCATGGTTACTCTTTTAAAATATGGTATGGTTTTACAAACAGATTGTTACAATTTTTGGATACTTAGAAATGTGAGAAAAACGTAGGCCTGGTAACAAGGGGGAAGTCCTTACTAAAATTAGTGCTACAAAAACGTTTACGTTTTCTTTCCTATACATTCGAATTATAATTATTATAGAACCATATTATGCCTTACATATTATTATGCGATGAAGAAATACATCTAAAAGTCTAGAACCACATTCAAGCTAAACAAACTTTCACCTAAAATCTCAACACCCAAAATCTTAACTTGGCAATATGCAGCTAAAATTTCAATCTACCCTGAATATCGGGCTAATAATCTTAGCAGCAGTATCTCTGCGGATATTACCCGGGTATGCAGATTTATGCCCGGCTTATATACCGGTGCACATATTGCAACTCCGGGCCTATTCACACTGTCTGTGAAATACGTATCGGAAGGCTTTACTTGGCTTACGATCTGCATTTCTTGGCTGGGTTCTAGATCCAAGATTGGTTTGTAAGAAAGAATAGAAGGAAAGAAAGATTAATTGTGTGTTTGACGTCAGTTCAGGCAAATACAATAAAAAAAAAAACTGGCCAATTGCGAGTCGGACTCACGCACGAAAGTTACGTATCATAATCTTTTTTTATCAGTTTTTTTACAGTCAGACTCGTACTGACTAAAATTCACGGTGATTATTCAATAGCCTTTTACGTTCCATAGCCACGGTTAGCTGAATCATTCATATCTATCCTAAAAACGGCAAAAATTATGGGAGTTCCGTTAAATATTTATTTTATTCTGTTTTTTAGTATTTGTTATTTTAGCGTCAATAGAAATACTTTATCTGTGAAGATTTCAACTGTCTAACTATCACGGTTCATGAACTACAACCTAGTGACAGACCGACAGACAGACAGAGACAGATGGACGGACGGACAGCAGAGACTTTTTTTTTTAACGTGGTAAAATCATCAAATGAGTCCTCCCACCCAGGGCAGGGCCTGTCAGACTTGACTGACTAAAATCCGCGGTGTCCTTCAATAGCCCTTTACGTACCGGGGTCACGGTAATTCCTGAGTCCCGCGACCATCCTGAGTCCCGCGACCGACGGCAGAGTCTTAGTAATAAATAAATCAAAAATGTTGACGACCTGGTTAGACATTTGCCCCGACACTCGATATGTTGTCAGAATTTATGAATTCAGAACTAATAGGGAGTAGGGTTTACTCAAGTTTCGATATACTCGTACTTTCGTACTCGTACGTATTTTTGTTGACGGACTAAGAGAGAAGAACCCCTGGTTCTTGATCAGACGGTGAGTTATTTATTTTTCTTGACACAATCCATAACATTCATATCGTTATCTATAAGGTGCCAATTTCGAATAAGTAACAAGATTCTTGATTAAAAACTCAGTGATATTGTTGTTTTTTCATAGTTAATACCTTACATAACATAGCAACCAATTCCAAGAGAGCTGTTTAAAATAATTATTAAGTCTTCATTTTTTATGAAAGCCGTAATTTTAAAGCAAAGCTGTACCACGACCTTTGAAGTACGCAGTTTTGAACTAATCTAGCCTAGTAGAGTTTGTTAATTAGATATTGAATTTTGCGAAACTAGACTACGCTTTTGCGAAAACATTAAATGTTAACAACAAACTAATTAATGTAACCAACGTATAAGGTAGTCAAAAATGCTATTTAGCGGAATCAAAATAAAGATACTGATGTTGATAGCATCAATAAATTACAAACCTAATTAGTCCATCAGTAATCAAGGAGTGTCAGCATAGTGGCGGGGCCTGCAGAAGGCCAAAGCCTGCCGGGGTCGCGGGACTCACAACTTACCGTAACCCCGGTACGTAAAGGGCTATTGAAGGACACCGTAGATTTTAGTCCGTACAACTCTGACAGTCCCTCCCGTCCTGCCCTGGGTGGGAGGACTCATTTGATGATTTTACCACGATAAAAAAAAAGAGTCTATCAGTAACAGTTTCGAAAAATAATGTACATATTTTTTCTTTTTCTAAATTAATGCATATTTAAAAAGATAAAACGCATCAAAATTCGAGAGGCTCGTGACGTCAATTTGACGGCAATTTTAAATAGTCATACTTGTATGTTCTCCAATTTTGCGTAACAAAAGAAAAATACGGGTGAAATATTATAAAAGTAAACAGTTACATTGTATTGCTTGTACTGATCATGAAGAGCCCCATGTAAGTGACATGCTCTGTGGCAACAACTGTCACATCCTCCCTTGCTAATAAGGTGCCTTGGGCATGGCAACGGTGGTTCAGTTGGCTAGCTGAATGGCTGGCTGCTATGGCTATCATGGCTGGCTGGCTGGCTCGCTTTGGCGGGCTGCCTTAGGCTGGCAACGGCTGCAACATCAGTGGCGAAAGATCATACATAATTTATATAAACTGGTGCTGTAACTTGATATGTAGCCGTGTGTACCTACTTCATTTGATTGCCTACCTAGCACATAGAGCAGACCCTTATTTCGTCCGACACGGAATATCCATATTCCCAATCATAGGTGTGAATATGTTGATAATTCGGGGTGTATATGAGCTGAATCTATTCGATATTGCTCGATATTGAAGCTCTCCAGTTTTATGTACGCTGCGTGAATTTAGAAATTTGAGTATTTTTTTAAATCTCTCTTTTAAAATTAAAAAGTGTTGCAGTTGATGTTGTCACGGTCGTATTATATTTTGTATTTTTCCAGTATCGTTTACAAACATTTCAAGTGACACTAGAACCGGAACAATTACCTGTATACGCTACGATCACGAGATACGTAGTGCAGTCATAATTATGAATTTTTGTAGCATTTTCAAATTCTCTCTCTCTCTTTTCCCTATATTGTATGTACTTAAATTTGTATTTTTCTCGCTGAAGTGTGTATGTTCCTTTATATTGTTAGTAAGTATGCTCCTTTATATTAACGTCTCATTATTGTTGACGTAGCGCTATGTACTACTTAAATGCATTCATGTATAATTATTTAGTTTTCATTATACTTTTCCAATGGGAACCAAACAGTGATCTTCTCTTTTATTACCCTAACCTTTTACATACATCTCATGGCGACCCTGCCATAGGCTACATACATCTCACGCTACTCGCCAACAATAATATTTTAACAGCAAGAATATCGTCTGAAAACATAATATATGTACTTGAAAAATGTAGTTACGTATTTTAATAAACTCTTCACAGTTTTGTGCCTTTCAGTAGAAAGTTTCAAATGTCAAATCCTAGAATAAAGCCTCCATTTTAGTTTATCAACAAAAGTAAGATGGAGGCGGAAACCTTTGGTTATTTCTCAAATAATTAAACTTTTGTGAGGAGACGTTTTGAGATCTTGATGGATTGTTAAAAGTTTATAACATTGATTTATTGTTTTGTTTATTTTGCTGGAGTACTGTAACTGTCAGAATTTAAATTCTGATTTAGTCATATTTTGAAAAACTTCTATGAATATTACATTTGCGTGCGGTGTGTCTAATGGGACCCCTTTTTTATCATAATCATGAAAGTTGATGGGTGGAGAGGAAGAGGAAGGCCAAAGAAAAGATGGATGGATTATCTAAGGAATGATATGAAAGAAACAGGAGTAAATGATACTGTGACGGGGATAGGGGAGAATGGAAGAAAAAAAAACGTGTTGCGACCCCAAGTATAATGTGATAAGGGCAGGAAGATGATAATGATGATGAATCATGAAATGAGTCCTCCCACCCTATGTGGACCGGAAGGGACTGTCAAACTCATACTCATACAGACATGAGACACGGAGAAAACTCACTATGACAAATGGTCACCCATTCAAACACCATCCTCGGCAATCGAGGCTTAACCTGTAAGATCAGTGTGCGGCTGTAATTATTTAGCCACGAGCATCTTGAAAGAAAAAAATATGTTGAACTGCCAGTGTCTTACTACAAAAAGTTAAACATCTGTTGGTCTAGTGGTTAGTGACCCTGACTGCTATGCCGGAGGTTGTGGGTTCGATTTCCACCTAGGACAAATGTTTGTGTGATGAGCACGATCATTTGTTCTGTGTCTGGGTGTAATTTATCTATAATATGTATGTATTTAGAAATATATAAGTATGTTTATCAGTTGTCTAGTACCCATAACACAAGCTCTGCTTAGCTTGGGGCTAGATGGCGTTGTGTGATAGTTGTGGAATATATATTTATTTATTTTATTGGTCTAAAAAAGTGTTACTCCAAAACGACCCTTATATCAACGTCATTTGACACTTTAATTAGGCAAGTGTTCAACCGGTGTTTAACATTTTTGTAGTAAGAAGGTCAAAGTCCAGGTGTGTTGGTCGCGGGACTAACGAATTACCGTGACCCCGGTACGTAAAGGGCTATTGAAGGACACCGTGGATTTTAGTCAGTATAAGTCTGACAGCCCTCCCGCCCTGCCCTGGGTGGGAGGACTCATTTGATGATTTTTACACGCTAAAAAAAAAGTCCAGGTGTGTTACGCACACAATTACTCAAGCAAAATCAACTCCCAAGAATTCCCTCCTCCCATAAAGTTTTCATTAAACAGGCTATATGTCGACACGGTTCCCTGAATGAATTTAAATAATTAATAGAATTCGCTCAAGTGTGTAAAATTAACGAAAACAGGTGAGTTCTCTCGCAGCCCCGTGTTGGTAATTAGCGTTGTTTTATGTTCGCACATTAAGTACCATTGTATGATGTTGACGGGATTTTCACATTTAAATTTGTTAAGGTTTTTGGTTGAGTTATGGTTTTTTTTTTTATCGTGGTAAAATCAAAATACACGGTGTCCTACACTAGCCCTTTACGTACCGGGGTCACGGTAATGAGTTATGGCTTTGTGGAGTTTTTTTTTGGATGTTAAAAATTGTCATGCTCATATTATGTTTGTGACCAGATTAAAATTAAATGTATTTTTTAGAGATGTGCCGTCTAGTCATTAAAGCTATTTCCATTAATGTTTTAAAACACAGACTAGCTGATACCCGTGGTTTTATCCCGCTGCCGCAGCTACTTTTGGTCAAAGCGTGGTATTATATAGCCTAAGCCTTACAAAATGAATGATCTATCCAACAAAAAATATGTTTTCAATTCGAACCAGTAATTCTTGAGATAAGCGCGTACAACCAAACCAAATGTGCAGCTTATGCTGGTCGCGGGACTTACGATTTATCGTGACCCCGGTACGTAAAGGGCTATTGAAGGACACCGTGGATTTTAGTCAGTACGAGTCTGACAGTCCCTCCCGCTCTGCCCCGGGTGGAAGGACTAATTTGATGATTTTACCACAATAAAAAAAACAGCTTGTGCTAGCGATTATAAACTATTTTATGATGTGTGTAGGCTAAGACTTAGGTCTTAAGCAACTGACTAGATAATTTGTCCACTTTTGCCCAGCACTCTTTAATACTAAATGTCCCTTTAAACCTGCAGATTAATCAGGACTAGGTCTGTATTCAGTGCAGTGCTAGTTAGCGACGCTCATTTATGTTTTACAGCTGCAATGCAGATCTAACTTTGAGCTTTGTGTTTTGTTGTGAGCACTGATTTCTACTTACTCCTTATTGTCTAGGAGTGGATATGTCTGGACTGTGTTTGAAACATATAAACTGGGAAATGTATTCTTTTTACAAACATAGTATTGTTTTTACGATATTTAAGTGGATGCAAACAAAAGAAAATATTTTTCACAATTTTAGTTTACCTGGAAAAGGGGTGAAGAGTTTTTTTTATATAATGGGCTTGAAACAGGCTGTATAAACATCGAATGCCGTAAAAAGTCACCGACATAGCTCTTATTTGCAATTTGAACGGGAAAAAAGTTCTCGAGTAATCACGAACCAGAAGACGCTGCATAGGTGGGCTTCCCATTATGTGGACAGACAACAGCGTGAGTGTCACAGGCAACAGATGGACACAAGTGGCGAATACTCGCCCGGCGTAGTGCTATAAAGGCCTTTGTTTAGTTGACGTTACAATTGATGATGACAATAAGGGCCCAATAAAAAAGCAGTGATAGCCGAGTGGTACGACCGTTGGACTGCCAAGTCAAAGGTTGCAGGTTCGAACCCCGGCACGCACCAATGTCTTTTAGAATTCATGTGCGTATTATAAATTTATCACTTGCTAAAAACGGTGAAGGAAAACATCGTGAGGAAACCAGCACACCTGAGAGATTTTTCAACGGTGTGTGAAGCCATGTCAGAGGCCTTTTTTTTTTTTTTTTGCGTGGTAAAATCATCAAATGAGTCCTCCCACTCAGGGCAGGGCGGGAGGGACTGTCAGACTTGTACTGACTAAAATCCCCGGTGTCCTTCAATAGCCCTTTACATACCGGGGTCACGGTAATTCGTTAGTCCCGCGACCCCGGCAGGCTTTGGCCCTCTACAGGCCCCGTCACTATGCTGACACTCCTTGAGGCGCGCGTGGAACACAACGCGCCGTCGACCCGGGCATGGTCCATGGTCGGGCAGCGAGTCGCTCATTACTCGCTGCCCGCATGCCCGCGCCTACGGTGGCCGGAGATCGTCTGGCGACGTCCGTCGCCGTGGGCGTCTACCACTGCGGGTGGGTCGGAGGGAGGACACTGTTCTCTCCCTTACGCGGCACGCCTCCTCCTTCGCGAGCATGACTGCTTCGCAGAAGGAGGCGACCGCTTCCCACTCCGTCTCGCCCCGCAGCATGGCCTCGACCAATGCCGGGCGCGAGAGGTCTCCGCCTATCGCCGTCGTGAGGACACGGCGGTGCTCTGCCCAAGCGGGGCAGTCCTGCACCGTATGCTCCACCGTGTCCTCAGGACGGTCCTCGCAGTGGTGACACCCAGGCGTTTCCTCCCTCCTTATCAGACACAGGAACCTCCCGAAACTTCCGTGTCCGGTGAGGACCTGCGTCATGCGGAAGGTAAGGACGCCGTGACGCCTATCCAGCCACTCCTCAAAGAGGGGTCTTACCGCCGCGATTGCGGCGTGCCCGATGTCAGAGGCCTACGGGCGGTTTAAACTCTGACACCAGGTTGTTCATCAACCACACGATAGGAAGGAAGGAAGGGCCCAAAAATGATGATGATTTGTCTTTCTGTGTCAATAGTAAAAACGATACGTCTCCAATAGAAACTATTGCAAAAAGGGCCAATTAAAATCAACGTCAGGCGCCTAGTAGCTTGGCTTTTTTGCAGAACTGAGACACACAGTACCTTTTGTGTTTCTCCAAAATTTTTTTGTGAGAACATTGTTGTGTGCCTTGCCCGTGTCTGATAAACGTATTTTCTATCTCTCTCTCTTTCGTCTTAGTATCCAAGACCAACCTTACAAAATAGGCGTTAACAAGCGTCTTTACAACCATTCCGTCATGACATCATTGTCACCTCCTTTCAGTTTACTAGACTGTAGTGAAAATGACCGTACTGCCACTAAAACTAGTACTTTATGGTCTCTTTGACACGTTTTTAGCACCTAGTTACAACTGTATGTGATGGAGCTCTTCCTAAGAAGTACTACTGCCTATTGTAGTGGTAACAGTGTAACTGTGTTCTGGGTTGAAGGATATGGAGTGTCAGTGGAATTACTGACTTATGAGACAATGTAATTTAGTTTGTTGATGGTAACGCAACTGTGTTGTTGATGGTGCTGGAAAAATGGTTTTTTCCTACTCCTCCGCTGTTCCTGTCTCATCATTTTCATTGCAGGGACAAGACAAGACAATTGAATGTATTCTACAGGATTTAGTGGAACTCGCCTAGCTGTGGCTTACAGAAATTGCAGGTGTATAAAAGGCTGTATTTTTACGTTAAATACCCTAGCGAGAATGTGTGTACTGATTTGACCTGATAGCTCATGATTAACTTTTTGAGGACAGCCTAACCCAGTGGTTATGGGGGTCAGAAATGTGGTCAAACATGTCATCAAGTGTGTGACATGTCCCAAACAAAGAGCCAGTGTGGGATCACTACCAGCTGTACGATGCACCCCAGCTACGACCATTTTTGGCGGACCTGGCTAAACTTAATAGCACTTTGCCCAAACTGAAAACCGCACCCAGATGTTTAAACGTGAACAAAGCTGAAAGACTATTTTTAATGCCGTCTGCTTGTTCACTTTTTACCCATTAAACAATTAAGTTTACTTAAATTATTATTGGCAGACAAATTACTGCTTAAAGATGTGTCTTTTTTATTCAAAATGAGGATGCTCTTGGCATCAATCTAGCCAAGGAGCAAAGTTAAGGTCTAAGATGGAGCCAGCTCACTCAGGAGTGGAAAGGCCCCCCGCCTTTGCCTAGCATTGGGACATTATGGGCTAATATAATAATAATGTGTTACGTAAGTATTTTTTAAAATTCACGTTTAAAGGAATGAAAATTTTAATTCAAGTTCGTAATTTACAATAATGCCTTTGTCGAACAGACAGGCAAAAGCGAAGCGTTTCCGAAGCGATACCAAACCGAAGCGAGACGTCAGTCCGATAGTTCTCTCACGCTATCGGATCGCTTTCGCTTTTCTAAGTGACTGGATTCAAACAATTCCATACATTACAAATAAAAACATCACGCTTCGCATTCGTCACGCCTGTCTGTTTGACAAAAGCTTAAAAGGATCCTTCACTGCTTCTGAAAAAACACAAAACAAACCCTTAGATTAAATGAGATTAATAAAATAAAAATAAAAAAAGTCGATCTGTAACTCTAACGTCCGTGCATTATTACTTTTGCCCGGTTATTCCCAACAATGAGCGGTTAACGTACTTACTTCGTCCGTGCCTAAAGTAAATTATAATAAAAGTTTAAATGCGAGCATCAACCATCTACTCCTTTGAGATTGTGTTGTTTTAATTCCAACTTTATGTTGTGGTCTAGCCGCCATTTTAGTTTAACGACTACTTCATTTATTTATATTTATTGCTATTTCATTTGTTTATGACCTTTAGGGATTCTGTTTTGACGATTTTATGATTTTTGTATTACTATTTAATGGAAAAATAATTGTTGAATGACGAACATTCGTTTTCTTTATAGAGCTTCTTATTAAAGTATGCAACGTTTGTATACCCATCTTAGACTCATAAAACGTGCTTTATTTAATGTTTATTTGTTTCTCTAGAATAAAAAATCATTGCACTATTTATGTTCAGATATTTTACAGAACAGTAATGACGTAACCGGCATTATAACGATACAATCTAAGTAAGCTCGTTAAATTTTAGGTTTCATCTTTGCTTCTGATTTTCTTTATAGATATCTAAGATTTGGCGAGTCGATTGGGCACCATGCGCCTCGAGTGCCCAATCGCCGCTGCCAGAGTCGTCCTTGCGAAGGGACGGTTAACGGTAGGGTTCAGCTCGGCTGCAGTACGGGCAATCGAGGAACGAAACCGCTGGCAACAGCTAGTTAACAATAAAAGTAGGTCTCCATGTCACAATGTACTGGGATCTGCCTATCATTACTGACAGGACTATTATCGCTAATAAGCCTGACATAGTAGTGATAGACAGATCAGCGATCCGCGTGATGATAATCGATGTTACCATCCCGCATGACGAGGACCTCGTGA
Source organism: Agrotis puta (assembly GCA_943136025.2). Lineage (NCBI taxonomy): Eukaryota > Metazoa > Arthropoda > Insecta > Lepidoptera > Noctuidae > Agrotis > Agrotis puta. Next base: position 1,647,699 of record OW964181.2, read on the forward strand.
AAGCTGAGAAAGATAAACAAATAAAATATCTTGACTTGGCGCGCGAGGTTGTCGACATGTGGAATGTGAGCTCGGCTATCATTGTGCCGATTGTTGTAACGGCGAATGGCCTCATGGCCATTCGCCATTCGTCATTCGACGACCATCTCTCGAGGCTCTCGTTGGATCAAGGGCCAGATTTAGAAGGCAGTACTCCTTGATACGGCTCGCATTGTGAGAAGATTCCTGTCTCTGGAACCTTAACCAACGGTAGCCGGCGGGAGCAGGGTTTGGACCCGGCGGACTACTATTTTTTATATTTTTAATGTTTTTATTTCTTTTTTGTAAAAATATTTAAAAATGTAAAAAATAAGTGAAAAGATGAATAAAGGAATTATAAAGTAGGTCTTAATGTACGTTCCATCTTGTATAAATAAACGAAATCAAAAACACGAAACTACAATTTTCAGCGGACAAAAGTCGGCATCGCATTAATATTCTTGTTCGTCGAGTGTTGGATTCAATTTTCGTGTCGGAACAAAAATCTGTACGGCCTACAGATATTTGCAGTGAATCTGGATGGTAGTGGAAGATTTTTTTTTTGTGACGGCATTCACGAATAACGGAATTTCACTGTACAATTGATTGAGGGAGGCGAAAAACAAGTATGTTTTCTGTACACATGTTGAGCTACAGCGATTCTGTAGCTGACGGAAATGCATTGGATACCGATCCAATCTATAAATATGCTAAAACTTGGTAGGTACACTTTTTAATGAAAATTGAGTTAACCTTGGAATATAGATATAATTATTTAAGATAAGATAAGATATTTTATTTGCATAAAAACGGTATACAGGGTGTTATTAAACACTTTAGATCAACATGTTTTGCTTAATGGTAAAGCATACAAACTTACAACTATCTATACATATAATAAATCTGTAGAAGGGTCAATTCTGTACATTGAAAATATTGAAAAAATAAGTAGCGGGGGTGTTGCCTGATCGATACCAAACCCAAATATGTGATTAAAAAAAATTTTGTCTGTTATTAAAATTTAATGCTTTTAACATATTTGGTAATTTATTATAAGTTTTTATACGCAATTTATACGCAATAACGCTTAATCGTAAAGATTTTTTCAAAAAGATAAAGAAAGAGTCTTTCTAGATACATTCTCCAGACGCTTAACCATCTAAGCTATCGTAGTATCCTGGACACCACATCCTGGATCGCGGGACTATCTAAATAGGGTACCGTGGCCCTGGAACGCAAATAGCAAGTCTGAAAATCCCTTTTGCTCGAGGTAAGGAAGAATGGAAGGGATTATTTTACGTCCTAAAAAGAAGTCCCACATTAAAATAAGTTCATAATCTATACATATAATAAATCTGTAGAAGGGTCAATTCTGTACAATGAAAATATTGCAAAAAATAAATAGCGGGGGGTGTTGCTGGATCGATACCAAACCTAAATATATGATTAAAAAATTTTTTGTCTGTCTGTCTGTTTGTGCAGGCATCACGTGAAAACTAACGGTTCGATTTCGATGAACCTTGGTATAATTATTCCTTATTATCCTGGGCATAACATAGGATACTTTTTAGCCTGGAAAAATACGTAGTAAAAAAATCGTATTTTTCAGTTTTATTCATAGACGTTGTTCTGTAGAACCGCGAACACACGTTGCATTACCCGCAGTGGATTCAGCGCCGTAATATTTATAAGATGTCATTGTCAGAGTTACTCAAAATGGGGAAATAAACCATCCACGCGAAGACCGACATCCGCGCGGACGGAGTCGCGGGCGGAAGCTAGTTATTAATATTTCCGTGTCAAATCTAAAGAAAAGAAAGTTAAAACCTCTTTCCGGTTGTCAAAAACAGTACAAAATCAATTAATTTTATACTATTAAGTTTAATTACACAATTTCCCACATTAATTATTAATTGTGTCGCTGAATTGAAAGGTAACCAAACATACAATTATTAATAGTAAGGTATTGTATTGAAAATGTAATTAATACGAAATTCTAAGCGATTAACACATACTTCCTTTATATCCATAATAATTTACATACATTTGAAACGTTATTTAGAGAGTTTCCTACATTTGGGCATGAATAATTCAATATTTTGGTAATTTGGGGCTTTGTTTCATCCTTACTATAGCAATTATTGACTTTTTCGCCAACGACTTATGTAAGAAAAGTTATAAGTTATCGTGGTTTTTAAAAATCGTTTATTTTTTTTTACAAAGTTTTTGTTTTACGCTTTTTAATTCATAGAATACATAATTAAAAACATATTTTTTTACAAGTGCACTACAATTTTGTATCCCGTAGTATCATGAATAACATCGTCCATGTTTACATAGGTGCGAAAAATGCTGATAAAATAAAAACTACTGAACCAAAGAGAATAAAAAATTTACGGAACCAAATGGCAGGTATACTGTACAGAACAAAAAAACAAAAAAAATATACGGCTGTATTGAGAACCTCCACTTTAATGAAGTCGGTCAAAAAAAGAAAGATGGCTTTAATATCTACACATATAATACCACTATTACCATCTATATAATGAGATCGCTGTAAGAGTCTTTGAACGTTCCATCTTACGTCGTAAGCACTTGACTCTTCTTACCTAAACATAAATGTACTTAAAAATAATTAAAGGAGGCATTTGTCAAAGGACTGCAGTGGTTTAGTGGTCGCAAATACTGAGAGCATATTAAGTTGAATTCAGAAGGATTTTCTCACTAACAGCACGGCGGCGGCGTCTGATTTTGAGACCGGTTAATTGCAATCAGCTCGGTACTTATAACATGGGGTTTATAGCGTGCACAAAAACTCTATTTACCTTTAAAAAAATTATGAATATCTTGCAATTTGAGATGTCCATTATTATGGACGACAAAATGAATACGTCAAGTTTAATAAGTCAAAATATAGCTAGATTTCCAACCATTTTTTTCTTTTGTTTATTTAATGCATATTTAAAAAGACACATCAAAATTCGAGAGTGGGGGCTCGTGACGTCAGAAGCAAGTGAAAACTGCACTTGCGTGTGACGTATTGGCAACTTTAAAAGGGTCGTATCTTCGTCACTTTTGGTATAAGTAACAAAAGAAAAAAACGTGTCAAATGTTTTTTGATAACCTAACTGACGGACTTATTAGATTTTTTCGATCAAATACCCTATTGAATGAAAGAAAGTGGCGCAGATCTGTGACAGAGGGATAGAATGGAGGATGGCTTTTACCTAGCACTGCTCCAGTAAAGGCTTTTTAACCAATCAATTTGATTTGTTCATGTCCCACTTGCTAGAGTCTTACTTCTGATGAATTAAAGAATTACGCTGATGTCGCAATGAACTTAGCCATCTTCTTTTCGCAGCACCAAGTATTATCAAATTATCGTCGATACAAAAAATATAATAGACACTTTGATTTTGGTTATAAAACATCATCACATTTCATCACATTTCATCATCACAGACTGAAAATATTGAAAACTTTATTTTCTCCGTGACTGATCCATCATTCCCGTACTTAAAAAATATAGACGATTTTTTAATATTGTAGCTAAAATCTAGCAGCTTAACCCTTTCCGGGACAGACCGCCTCTCGCCGTTAACTCGATATACCTTTACGTGACAGTCCGGCTAAGGGCGGTGGACTTTGTTGCACACTCTCATTTCATTGTTTATTGTTACTACTGATATGACGTCCCGCCCATAGGCGTCAACGTCTATGGCCGTATTTGTCGTAACAAAATATTAAAAATATGTGTAATATGGTAGTACGGCTATAGGCGGTATGATAAAATGAATGGAATTTTTAAGTGTCATATTGGGATATTTAAAAAAACTCAAGTGTCCTAGAACGTGTTAACTGAAATAGAAACCGATTAGCTTTTTATACAAACCATTTCATTCCATTACTTTTAGAAACCACGAACCATATTTAATTACCTGAATCCTTAATCAATTGAATTAACACAACACATCCAATTACGGTGCAACACGGGCGCATGTGCTGGTTAGAACCGGTTACAACCAGTTACGGCCGGTCGAAACCAGTAATATCCAGTCTGAACGGCTGGTAATGGTCCGGTTAATCGGCTTAAGTTGTATTTATCGCACGAATCCGTGTGTCTGGGCCGTTCACGTGAGTTATCGGATATTGTGAATGGACAATAGGTATTGTGAGATGATTGTGTGGTGATAATATATTGATGACGGTCGGCATTGGTTGCAGGCTTCATGTAAATATAATTCGGTTGGGTTTGAAAGCTGTAACACCGGTGTTATAATGCGAACAGCGGAAGAGTGGAACTCTCGAAATCTCTTCATTGGTCGCGGGACTTGCCGTGTTTCCGAATTACCGTGACCCCGGAACGTAAAGGGCTACTGAAAGGCACCGTGGATTTTAGTCAGTACGAATCTGACAGTCCCTCCCGCTCTGCCCTGGGTCTCCCACCCAGGACTCATTGGATGATATTACCACGAAAAAACCTATCATCATCAGTTATGTTGCCACTGCTAGGCCATAATCTATCACACGAGCCCAGTGCGGGTTGTTAGATGTCACATGTCTTCGAATTTTTGGTTGTAGGACATGCCGGTTTCCTCACGATGTTTTCCTTCACCGTATAGAGAGCAGTGGTAATGAAATAAATTACACATAGATATTCACCTGATTGGGTTCGATCCCACGACCTACAACTCGTAAGTCTGGACCCATACCACTAGGCAACCAATGCTCTTAAATTTATCACTGTTAGTCTTATCACTAAGAATATACAAAACTAAACCACACATACAAACTAGGTCCTTAGCTCAACAAGATAAGCTCTACGAAGGCTCTCAAATCTCAAAGATTCTAAGCTAAAATTATATAAGATGGGGCGCGATATGTTTTGCATGTGAGATGCATAATGTTGCATAATATGCCCATAAAGATCCCGTGAAGTGGCCTTTGCCGGGGGAGGGCGACGGTAACACCGAAGAGTAACGCTATTAGGAGCACTGAATTGAATAGGCACCTGTTTTATTGGATTGAAAAAAAAAGGGTTGTAGAAGTGCTACATGTTACCGTATCTATGTAATAACCGCGGGCACGCGGACAAAAAAAAAAACTATATAATAAAGCAAATTGTTAATACAAAGTTATCTATGTAGATTCCAGTTTTCTATTAAGGAATCTCTTATGTGAAGACCCAACGAAAGCTGTTCCAAGAGGTTTTCGAAGTAACTTTACAAAGGAGGAGCGAAATGCTTTGTATAACACTTTTTTTTTTAAAAGATCAAAGAATACTTTCATTGTGTGCACAGCTAAGAGGTTGAATTCCTTGTCAAAGTCTGTGTTTCCTTATCCTGATAAAATAACTTTAGGTTCTTTAAGTAAAGAGTGAATAGGTTACTTCTAGGCAAGCGTGCTTCACCGTCGACCACATCATCGCTTACCATCAGGCTAGATAGTGGTTAAACGCGAGCCTGTCATAAAAAAGGAGGTGAGACTAAACTAAAGAATTGCATAATTATTCTCCGTCCTAGTGTTCGTTTCGGTGTAACAGTGACCCAGTAGTTCCAGTTAAGAGTTCAGAAGCGGCGGCCTAAATGTGTAGTGGCGCAAAGCGGGTAGGTAACGACTTCCCTCAAATTATTTCGGGGCGCAATATTAATATTATGACGGCAACTTTATGACTAAAATGTGTATTAACTAGCTTTTTAACGACACTCTGCGCGGATATTTTTGCTAAGTTTGTTTTTATGTTGACTCAAAAACGTGTGCGAGGTTTATGGGAACGATAGACGGCGATTTATGGCTAGGTAATGCTCTATTCTGGGTAATAACGGGGTACTCACAAAATTGTATCTGTATTTGGTAATGTGTATTGAATTTACATTACAATGGTCGTTTTGAAAGGAGAATCGGACATTTATTTGTTATTATTTATCCACATTCTTATTCGCACAAATAGGTTTCATTGTTGTTTTCTTTTTATTCAAAATGGAGGTTAGGAATTCTAAGACTGTTATTTATAGTAGATGGACAAAAACAAAACCTGGATGGGTATTGAAATGCTCTGTAGGTATTATAAATTAAAACAGCTGATTTAAATAAGTGAAAAAAATGTTACATGGTTAAATATTTTTAGACAAAAAAAAAAAAAATTAAACAATAGTAATTTTACTAAGTAATCTATTGTAGTCATGCTCAAAATGTCTGACGTTTTAACGTCTTTATGGTAACGTAATAATCTAACAAAAGCTTTAAAATTCGCGACACAGGCATCCAAAATATTAAAATGATGCATCATCATAATATCAGCCGTAATACGTCCATTACTGAACATAGGCCACTCTCATTGATTTCTAATATAGGACCGGTTGGAAGCGGCTTGCAACCAGCGTAATCCTCTGTTTTTATCAGATCGTCTGTGCACCTTGAAGGTGGACATCTCACGCTGCGCTTGCCCATGTGTGGTTTCCATGAATCTTACGGCCCCATCGGCCATCAGTTCTGAGTGCTATGTGGCCAGCTCACTGCCACTTCAACTTGCTAATTTGTTGGGCTATTTCGGCAACTTTAACTCGTCTACGAATCTCATCATTTCTGATTCGATCGCGCAGAGATTCCGAGCATAGCCCTCTCCATAGCTCGTTATGTTATCTTGAGCTTACTAATGAAGCATATGCTTTTTTTTTATCGTGGTAAAATCATCAAATGAGTCCTCCCACCCAGGGCAGGGCGGGAGGGACTGTCAGACTTGTACTGACTAAAATCCACGGTGTCCTTCAATGGCCCTTTCCGTACCGGGGTCACGGTAATTCGTTAGTCCCGCGACCCCGGCAGGTTTTGGCACTCTACAGGCCCCGTCACTATGCTGACACTCTTTGAGGCGCGCGTGGAACACAACGCGCCGTCGACCCGGGCATGGTCCAACGTCGGACAACGAGTCGCCCATTACTCGCTGCCCGCATGCCCGAATGAAGCATATGCTTGCCTATGATATAAAAAAACTCAACAAAAAATAAAATGGCAGATACTTTAAATAAATTCCCCTCCTTTCTTTGTAGTTACGTTATGAAGTACGAGAACACAAGTTATGTTTATTAGATCGTACAGATTCCTTTGTGTCATTATGTGCGAATATATTCGAGTTTATTGAACTGAATCAAAAGTTTATTATGATACTCTATTGAACCTCGTGCGTGTTTATTACATTTTAGGGTGGAGATGGAGATTATTTTACATTTTTTTTAGTAATACTCTATTCTTATTGAAAGGAGGTTTACTAGAGACGTTCGTGGCTAAATAAATACAACCGCACAGGCCGATCTTCCGGGTTAAGCCCCGCTTGCCGAGGTTGGTCTGTAGATGGGTGACCATCTGTTATGGAGTTTCCTCCGTGTCTCGGAAAGCACGTAAAGCCGTTGGTCCCGGATGTCATTTGTAGATCTTTGACAGTCGTTACTGTTAGTCAGAAGCTCTAAAGTCTGACAACCAGTCTCACCATGGGGTATCGTATTACCCAGTTACTAGATTGTGGAAGTCCGACAGGCAGTCGCTCCATTTAATATACTGATATCCGCAATAGCTGCATCTGGTTTGACTGAATACACCCAATATTGTTGGGAAAAGGCTAGGATGGTGGAAGGTGGTAGTACTTACCATCGGTGGTATCTGGAAGAGTTGTCGGTCGGGGGTTCGTATTACCCAGTTACTGGGTTGTGGTTGTAATCTTCCAAACAATCTTCAGTAGAATTGTCGAGAACCTTATAGCTTGGTCTCGCAATTCGATATTTCTTAAAGAGTTATTGAAGTATGAAAACCTTGAAAAAGTAACACAGTAACATACTTACCTAATACGAAAGCTCCTTCGACCTTAACTCAAAAAGTCTACTATTTCCAAATATTTCTTTCTCTACATTTCGAACTGGTTTTGCTCGTTGAATTGAAGAGCACTCGAGTGTAACACAATGTATGAAAACTGTTTCATGTTTGTTTGGTCGTAAACCGTCTAAGTGTTGTTCAGGTAACTTCAGGAATACTTGAATGTAATGTATGTTCCGTTTGAGTTACTGTTGGCGTATAAATAGTATCGAAAGTAGGAGAAGCACACAGTTGGTTGATACGATTTGGTTTGTAACATTTTTAGGGTTCCGTACGTCTGAATACAAAAACGGAACCCTTATAGGATCACTCGTGTGTCTGTCCGTCCGTCGCTTACAGTCAATTATCTCCGAATCTATTAGACCGATTAAGTTGAAATTTGGTACACATATCAATTCCTGTGACCCAAACACAGAGGTGTGACGTGAGCAGATGAAATCTGTATATGGGGGGTCATTTTTGGGGGGGAAGGGGAAAATTAAAAAAAAAAAAATCTGAAAACTGCATCGTGTGGCATATCAAATGAAAGGTCTTGTTGAGAAGATCTTAAATGTATTTTTTTGTAATTTTAAAATAAATAGTTTCCAAGTTATTCAAAAAAATAGACGAAAATTGACCATTCCCCCCCCCTTATCTCCGAAACTACTGAACCTAAAATTTAAAAAAAAATACAGAAATTAGTTTTCTCCTTATAGATTATAGGAAAACCTATAAGAAGTCCATGATATTAAAATAACATGGTAAATCACTCAATATTGTGCGTACCAACTTACATTTTTTTTTAATACGTCATAAATCGTAAACCGCAATTTATCTTTCAAAATTACAACCAACTTTTATATAATGTTACTTGCTGCTACGGAACCCTTTAAAGGCGAGTCCGACTCGCACTTGGCCGGTTTTTTTACTGTTAGTTAGGCTTTTTTACAGTACAGGGGCCGTATATGACATCTTAAAACTAGGCTAGTTCCAGTGAGTGAACGAGGTGGCGCTAGACGACTTGTATAGCTCTGTCTCTTTCACTCACTGGAACAAGCCTGGTTTTAAGACGTCATAATACGACCGCTGGTGTATTTTTCGTAGCGAGTAAAGGGCGCTAAACACGGCTAAGATACTATAATGTTTTATCTTAAGATACAATGTCTGCGATTCTGTGAGGAGACAGAATGAATGGATGATCATTTCATTTAGTGTTAATAGCATTTTAAGCTGTATTAAATATATAAAATAAATAATATAATTCAATGGAAATATGAAATAAATATTATATTCGTAGTCTGTAATGGTCCACTGAATTGTAGGGCAAGCAATATTGTATCTTAAGATAACCTCACCGTCCGATCAAGGACCAGGGTCGGGTCAACTGTGCTTCTAGTTGCACGCGTGCCCCGTGAAACTGTCAACAGTCATTTACGGAGGCTGTATAGGGCCAAAACGCCTGCCGGGGTTGGGACTGACTGAGCAGATGCCCTGAGTCAGTTTAGTCAATACGAGACAGTCGATTGACTGGAAAAGGAATTCCTTTTCCAATCAGGGCTGGAGAAGTCATTTGATGATTTTCCTGAAAGAGAAGGTACCTTGGAAACTGTAACTTACTACCACAAAATCGAAGACCTTTGACATTTAATCCACTCAGTTCAAGTGTGATTATACCTCCTCATGGATAGAGGAGACCTGTCTCAGCAGACATTACGACTTGGATATGCTTATCATCACACTAAGTCTAACAGTAGCTCGTGGAATTCGAAGAGCTCGTGGTTCAATAATTAAAGCCGCTCAGGCCGATCTTCCGGGTTAAGCCACGCTTGCTGAGGTTGGTCTGTAGATGGGTGACCATCTGTCATAGCGAGTTTCCTCCGTGCCTCGGAAAGCACGTAAAAACTTTGGTCACGGCTGTCATTTGTAGATCTTTGACAGTCGTTAATCACAGTCAGAAGCTCGAAAGTCTGGCAACCAGTCTTACCATCATGGGGTATTGTATTACCCAGTTACAGGGTTGTGGAGGTCCGATAGGCGGCTCCATGTACAATACTGATATCCAGCTGCATCTGGTTGGACTGAAAGCTGACTCCATATAAAATTGGGAAAAGGCTAGGCAGATGATGATGGTAATTCTAACAATTTTCAAGAAAAACGTCTTCAACGAATAAGGTGTACTTTGACCAAGATAGTTAATACTTCACTCTTAAAAGTTTCACCTACAACTATTAACAACTGCGCTTATCTAGACTACTCCGAGATCACTCTACTAGAACAAACACTGGCGCCAGTAACTCGCACTTAGTTCAGGCGAGTAAGACCCCGCGTGGTGTAATGTTCAGGAGATCGCTCGCTGGTGGCGAGACGTTTCAATTTATTCTGCTAGCGTTATCGCTCTGCAGCTAATGTTCAGGAGTATGGAGAGTGTGGAGCTGGTATATCGTTAGCTCCTAGCTGACTGTCTCGCTGCTTGCGTGTTAGTGAACATTTTACGACTTTGGAAGTGTCTCTCGCGCAAATTAGTCAATTTAGAAAAAATATATATAGGAAACCATTATCTTTTTTGAAGACGTATCCATAGGTACTCCTCAAGTATAAGTTTGACGAAAAAACATTTTAGAGATTCAGTTCTAAGTATGGGGAACCCCAAAATTTATTGATTTTTTCTATCTTGTGTGAAAATCTTAATGCGGTTCACAGAATACGCCTACTTACCAAGTTTCAACAGTATAGTTCTTATAGTTTCGGAAAAAAGTGGCTGTTACATACAGACGGACAAACAGACACATGACGAATCCATAAGGGTTCCTTTTTTTTCCTTTGGCTATGGAACCCTAAAATAGATTTATTGATGGTGGCAAAATGCCTTTTGTCAAACTTTAAATGCATTTTGACGACATGGTTGGCGTAGTGGCTCAGCGATTGGACGATTGCTGCGTGTCGCGGGTGTGGCTGGATACTTCTCAAGATGGTCTGATAATTTTTTTTACCCGTTTTCCAACACTAGTAATTTCGACCTTATCGTGGGTGCATTTACAAAAATTTTTTTTTTATTTTCAATGCGTTTGCTCTTGACCTTAGTCTACGTCAGGAGTGACTAAGACAAGGTCGACGATGGAGCGAGCTTACCAAGAAGAAGCCTGTTCACTCTAGCTTTGAAGAGATTGGGGTTGTATGCGTTCGGAAACACAGACGCACATGCACAAACAGTAAAAACTTTCTAAGGTCACACAAAGATTTTAATATTTATTTCGAGTGAGAATAAAACCTGTGCCAACCATACAAAGAACAATTTAATGGGTGGTTTATTATTCAGTAAAAGATAGTCAGATATTCTTCTTCACTCCATCAACGACTGGAAGACTGATTTTGTTGAACTTTACATCTGAAAAAATAATAATAATACAGTAATGACAGTTCATTTATAACCGACTTCATCATTCAATTGAGGAGGCGTTTTAACAGCAATTTTAATATCACGCTGATATAAAAGTGATATTGCTATACCAGCAAAAGATTGAAATTGAAAAAAAGAAGAAATGATCCAGAAATAAAAAAAAAACAATTTCATGAACTGCCGTATCCACAATAACTCACGTACTTTCCCGACATCCTAGAAATATAAAGTGTAGGTCTTGCGTGCGCTGACAGTGCGCTATGTAAAGAGCTCTCAGTGCTCTATGGCGAATTGAAAGTAAGCAGTTGGGTATTTCTCATTTTCAGTAAAATTATCTGTGACAGAGATTTTTTTCTTTAATAACAAAAGGCACGTGGACTCGATATATTTATCAAGGTAGTGCTACCATGTCTGGTGTACACTACATGAAAATAAAAATAAATTATTGATCACTTTTTTTAAAATATTAATAAATAATTTTTGCCCAGGAGTGGGACAGAGCAGGCTCTTAAAAAAAAAAAAATTAAATAAATAAATAATCGTGAAAATGTCTTTTCCGTGGATGTGACTGAAGCAAACTTACAAATTAATATAACAATTTTTTACCAGTCTTTGGCATGATATTTCTAAAGTATTCCGATATTATCTTAAACTCTAATAAATACTGACCCATATCAGCTTGTAGCTTAATTTCTAATTGATAAAAAAGAGAACGAAAAACCTAATTAAAATATGTGACTCAAATTTTGGTCACTTCCATGGACGAAGGTCACAATAACTTTTTACTAAGAAAAAAAACTGCGTATATCGGAATTTATGTGAGCATTGACAAGCCGTCACTTGTCAAAACCATAACCAGATGTCAGTTTCTTAGTGGCTGCAATACGTTTGTCGTGAAAAACAATAAGATTTCCTAATTAAAACTCGACAAGCATACGTGGTCACTACTGTGGTTGTTTTGCCAAGTAAGTATATTATGTTAAACTTACATTTGTTTTGCTGATTTGTAGGTTTGATGGTCAAATTACGATTGCCGAAATAGGTTGCAAAGACGAAATTTTTTAGGTTAGTTATCCGTTATTTAACCAAAAAATGTCCTTTCCATGGATGTCACTTCCATTGATTCCGTGGATATTTTTCCTCCATGGAAGTGACCACAAGTCCATGGATGTGAACTTTAACTTGGATCATTCCAATTATTTTGTTTGTTTAATTACTGCCATAACATACACAAAACGCGTTTACATACAAAAAAATAAAATTTTATTTTTTTATAGATGGCGAGAAATAAAAGACCAAAGACAGCAGAAGAAATTCGCAAACAAAAAAGAGAATGCGAACGAAAACGAAGAGCTCGTATTAAGGCTAACCATGACTTGTATGAAGCCAGTAAGAAAAAAGATAACCTGCGTTATGCAGAAAAACGACGTAAAAAACAGGTAAAACTAGTATCTGAAATGACTCCAAGAGAACGACGTGCTAAACAACGTGAATGGCGAGAACGCAAAGCTAGGAGTAGGCAGAATAAAAAACGAAAGAATACTCCAGAGTCAATTGCTGGTGACCAACACGTCGCTAGCCCTGATTCTCAGCAAAATGTTTCTTGCTTTTCTCCAGCTTCGTCAACTGCTTCTGCGGTTTCCAGAAGGTCGCTTGTTAATCCTGGATCGTCCTTCTCCAGAGAAGAATGTCTCACACCTTCTAGCTGTGGATCTAATTTGAATAGGCAAAAAATAGCAGGTATTCGTCTTGCCCGGAAACGACGTGAGGAGTCCAATTTAAAAATAAACACTCAGGCAACTATAATCCAGACGCTGGAAAAAAAGGTTCATGCATTACGGGTACAATTGCTAAGGGCCAATCATAAAATTCAGCAACTTTCAAGCCATCCAAAGAAAGTTGCTACTAAACTGATTTTAACAAAAAAGCTGAAACCATTAAATTCAAAAATTATTGCCTTCTTAGAGCGTGATGACAACAGTAAGCAGTGTCCTGGAAAAAAAGATGTAATCACCAAGAACAAAATTAAAAAACAAAAACGTTACTTGTGTGATACCCTTACTAATCTCCATCGCAAGTTCCAGATCGAAAACAATGAAAAAGTGAGTCTTGCAACATTTTGCCGGATGCGTCCTTTCTGGATCGTTTCTCGCCAAGTTGCTGAAAGGGATACATGTTTATGTGTTGCACATGAAAATATGCAGCTTAAGTTAGATAATTTGAAACACTTGGGAATTTTTAATGCTCCAAACTTAACAGAGTTGTGCAAAAGCATTGTTTGTGATATCAACAAGGAGGCTTGCATGTTGCGCAAATGTCGTGTTTGCTTACATAAATCACCTGAAGTACAACCTTTTGATGGTTCGGAAACTACTACATATAAAACTTGGTGTGTCACAAAAGAAAAGCGATTGATTAAAGGAGAAGAAAAGGAAATAAGAAGAACAGTAAAAGGACAGAAAACAATTACGAAAAAAGAGCTAGTAGAATCATTCTTAGAGGACTTGAAAATGTTCTTAGAACACCAATTTAACATTTTTCATCAATACAAACAATCCACCCTAATTAAGAACAACCTTGTTGACGGAGAGATATTTATGCAAATCGACTTTTCTGAAAATTATTGCTGCAAATATGCGAATGAGATCCAGTCAGTCCATTTCGGGGGTTCCAGACAGCAAATCAGTCTTCATACTGGTGTTTATTACTATAGATGTCCAGATACGCAAAAAGTGAACAGTTGTTCATTTTGCACATTTTCTGAGAATTTGCGCCATGATGTAAGTGCAGTATGTGCTCACCTTCAAAAGATGCTAGATCTAATTGTATCGTCATGCACAATTCAGAAATTGCATATTTTAAGCGACGGTCCTAGTGCACAGTACAGAAACAGATACATGTTCTATCTGTATACTCAATACTTGGCAAAGAGATACAGTTTAAAAACGGCGACGTGGAACTTCTGTGAAGCAGGCCATGGCAAAGGGCCCATGGATGGAGTGGGCGCAGTAATAAAGCGTACTGCTGATCGTATTGTTGCTCAAGGGTCAGATATACCTGATTTTAATACACTTATGAAGTGTATTACAGAGAACACAACCAATGTCAAAATTTTAACCGTAACTACAAAAGAAATTGAAGAAATTAATAAGCTATTGCACGGAAAAATCAATAGTGTTCCTGGAATCACAAAAGTCCATCAAATGACATGGGATTCACGCATCACGCAAAAAATATTTTTAAGAAAGTTAACATGCCTCACATGCGCCCCCGGAGAACGGTGTCTACACTACTCGTTGCCCAATAGTTTTGTGGAATTTTCCAACCCATTGCTGCCGGAAAAAATATATGACAGAAAAAGCGAAGAACAGGAGAATAACGAACCGGATAGTGAAACCAAAGAACAGGAGAATGTGGTACTTGACAGTGAGACGAAAGGACAGGAAGACGCAGAACTGGATAGTGGGACTGCAGAACAGGAGAATAGGGAACTAGACAGTGAGAATGAAGAACTGGAGAAAAGAGAACTTTATGATGAGACTGCAGAACAAGAAGATGAGGAACTAGACAGTGAGATTGAAGAACTGGATGACAGACATCTTGGTAATCAATTTGAAGAACAAGAAGATAACGAGCTTGATAGTGAGACTGAAGAATGGGAGGATAAGGAACAGGAGGATAAGCACATAGATAGTGAGACTGAAGAACTGGAGGATAGAGATCTTGATAATCAGACTGAAGAACAAGAAGATAACGAGCTTGATAGTGAGACTGAAAAATGGGAGGATAAGGAACTAGACAGCGAGATTGAGGAACTGGAGGATAGAGAACTTGATGATCAGTCTGAAGAACAGGAAGATATGAAACGCGATAGGAAGCCTGAAAAGAGGAGGATGAGGATCTTTGACAGTGAGAGCGATGACGATCTCGAAATATTTTAATTAAGAAATATCTCAAAAGTTATAAAATGTCTAATATTAAGATTTTATTAAGACTGAAATTAGAAAGTGACAGAAGTACAAAGTTTTGGATCTCTTTAGCATTTACTTTTAAAAATATATAATATGTTTCATTTTAATACAAAGTAGTGTTGATATCCTAAAATAAAACACGTGATTTAAGGTAAAGATAAAAATCAAAGCAATTAAAGTTGATTTTCCAAACGTTTGTTTTATTTAATAAATTCAGTGTATTTTTACACATCATAATTACCTTCGATAAAATAAAAATTTGACTTAATCTTTTATATAAAATATAGAGAATGTCACGTCCATGATTTGAAGTCATTTCCATGATTAAAAAACTGTATGGAAAGTCACTTCCTTGGATTCAGTGTCACTACCATGGACGTTCGAAATTTTATTGTTCATTTCTAGTAAAACTAAAGGGTTGTAAGCTCGGTACATATTTTTTTATAGTAGATTATAACCCAAATTATTCATGTTTACAGCTATTTCACGTAAAATTGATCAAGCCATTTTTTTTTGTTTTTGTCATCAGAAGTAAAAAATACCCAGTTGATGTGAGCCTGTTTAATGTGGCTTTAGATTGAGATGTGAGAAGGAAACGATTAAGTTCTCTTGATTTGGTCGTACGAAGTTCTTCAGTTTTTGATAAAGTACTCTGATGTTCCAGAGGCAACTTAGTTGAGATCCTTGAGTTGTAATAATAATAATAATATTCCACAACTATCACACAACGCCATCTAGTCCCAAGCTAAGCAGAGCTTGTGTTATGGGTACTAGACAACTGATAAATTTCTAAATACATAAATATTATAGATAAATTACACCCAGACACAGAACAAATTATCGTTGCTCATCACGCAAACATTTGTTCTAGGTGAGAATCGAGCCTACGACCTCCGGCATAGCAGTCAGGGTCACTAACCACTAGACCAACAGGCTGAGTCGAGCTATACGATAACTAACAAATGCTTGCAGTGACAGGTTCACTCAAATCTGTGTGGTTCTTTCCTCAAAAGACCATCTCAGACACCCGCATATTCCTCGTATGATCTGAGAAAAACAAGGTCTGGACTTAAAAAGAGACAGTGACCTCTGAGTTTGTTGCAACTGTTTCTTCTCAGATAGTCGACAGGTACGAAAAACCGGCGTCATCGAGCTTAAAAACTAATTATTGTGAAGTGTAAAAGTGTTTTTTGTTACACAATAAATAATTATCATTTGTCAGTTTTCTCTCGGGAGAGTCTTAATAACTTAATCTTACTTACGTTTCTTCATATTTTATGATAAGTTGGTATGATATTGACGCAATTTCGAAACTAAAACTAGTTTCGATAAAATTCTGTCTTTCTACCCACACAAATAAGTTAAATACTTGGCGAAATTCTTGAGAACAACTCTTCTAATGAAAGATCCTTGTGCGAAAAGTTTACAAGCCACAAACTTTTGCGAATACAAGTATGTGAGCGTAAGCCGTGAGAATATGGTGATAAGCGGTAGCGATAGTGGATCGAGTTTTATTATTTTGATAATGAACTTTAAAGGGTTAGGCAGAAGGATACCAATAGAACCTACTTTTAGATTTTGTCAGTTATGCTTAAGACCCATTAAATTTACGCGAGACCTTTCCATCAAAAGAACCCAAGAAGTTTTAGAAAAACACAATCTTCGTCTCAAGAGATCACATTATAATGTGTCATTTTGCAGATTCTGCTCATCTACATGAGAAATAGGCGTGAATTTATGTACGTATTATTAATGTATTAATTGATAACAGTCCATATTCCCAAGCGAAACAAAACATATTTTAATCAACGATAACAACTATCATTGTATAACTCATTTAATTGTTATTGGAGTTTAACAAAACAAACAGTTTGAAACAGAACATAATTCCAAACTAATTTATCGGACTAGATTTATCTAAACACATATTGTGATCATAACCGGAATTTTCGATTTCCATTTTGTATCAACTATTAGCGTATCGAATGCAATAAATTTAAATTTTCAGCTTAATATGAAGCTTAATTAGTATTGGAACTTAAATTGTAATTGGACGTTTGTAATCAGATTAAAATGGTTTTTATTTGTCATTCATTTTAAGTGACGTACACTTATAACATTATTTAAAAACGTACACAGTCACATTAACGTAATTTTTTTTAATCTTCTTTTTTTTAAATTCAGTATGAAGTTTACTATACAACAAAAACCTTATCACAATATTTTTGGATCTTATTTACAACGTACTTGAAGTATTTACTGCGTTTATTGCATGAAAGTATAAAAAAGCGTCTCTATTGTACGTACGACGAACTATTTTTTCCAAAAAATAAACATCGAGGTTCTAGTTTACTTCACAAAAACGCGAAAAGTCATTGTATAAAATATATTTTACGATTAATATTTCCGTAAAATTTAATATTTCCGTATAATTGGCTCTCTGCGACTCGCTGTCCGACCATGGACCAGGCCCGGGTCGACGGCGCGTTTTGTTCCACGCGCACCTCAAGGAGTGTCAGCATAGTGACGGGGCCCCCTGTATAGGGCAAAAACCTGCTGGGGTCGCGGGACTCTTGAGTTACCGTGTCCCCGGTACGTAAAGGGCTATTGAAGGACACAGTGGATTTTAGTCAGTACGAGTCTGACAGTCCCTCCCGCTCTGCTCTGGGTGGGAGAACTCATGTGATGATTTTACGATGTTAAAAAAGTAAAAAACATTTGGCCCTCGAAACGAAAATTCCTTGTATAAGTATAAAAAAACGACACTTCGCTATTGATACAGAAATTATATCTGTACTGCAATCGCTCCGCTCACGAATATAACTGCAACCTAAGAATCCGCGACAAAACTAAAGCAATCCAATCAAAATGGTCGATCCTTGTATCAAAATAGTTACTTTACAATTTTCTGTCCCTTTGACCGAACAAGTAATTGGATAGTACTACAAGGGATTAGTATTAATTGAGAATTCGTGTTTTCTAGAGTAAGTAGTGAAGGGTTACTTGTGAAAGGCCTTGTCACGGAAGAACTACTACACTATTTAGATTTGAAGGGTTAATTTTGCATGTAGACATGGGTTTTAGTCCACGACTGACGATTTGTATGTCGGGACCGCTCGGTTTGAACCCGGGCAGTTGAAGTAATGCTTGGTGTAATTTATTTCATCACAACTGTTAGCGATCCGGTGAAAAAATAAAGAAAAGAAAATGTATTTATTAAATTTCTACATGAACAATAACAAAAAAAAAGCAAAGCATTTGTCCTGTACGAAGAATAATGTCTCAGGGAAATTATGTATTGGAACCAAAACTTCGAAGATAAGTGATATGAGTATCTTTGAATAATTGAATTTGAAATCTACCAACCAGCATTAGACCAATTTGGTAAATTATAGCTGAATAAATAAGCCTGTGTTCCAGCAGGAACATTAGGGCGTATACAGAAAGAAAGCTGGAAACTTATAGGCGCTTGACAGCGCTGGTAACCCGCGCAGGAAAATATATGAACGCGCGCCAATAAGCACTGACCGTTCCGACAAGCTTCAACACGCGCTGGTCAGCGCGCGGCGCTGCCATTTAAAATTAATAGACAATTTGCTTCAATCTGCTTCCTTTGTGTAGAACTTACCAGCGCTTATAAGTTTCCAGCTTTCTTTATGTATACGGCCTTAAAGGATGATAATGCATATTAAATTAAGAAACTAATGCAAAATAAAGCACCATTCAGACGATGCAAGAAATTGCATGCGAGATGAATGCAAGTTTGACTTCATTGCGGTAATTGTTTTATTGACTGTATTTATTGTCCATTGACTGTCCGCAAAATGGTCAATCTTACAGGCAGCACGCATGCAACTTCTTGCAATGTGTAAAAAGGCCTTTATTGTTTGAAGAACTTAAAAGTGAAAAAAAATGAGAGTTTCATACACAATAATATTCCAATTTCGAATGTGACGTAATGATATCCACGTCACCTTGGAATTTAATACCGGATGTGACATGTGTCGTCACGTAGCGCCGTGCTCACAACTACCTATACGAAATTCGTGTTATTAAAATTATATAATAACCTCACATTACCTGAAGGTGTAAAGGCGTAATTATAGAAAATCGATCACTTTACTTTTCTTAATTACAGTTTTAAATGCTACATTTGATGACAGATGGATGATGCAATTCTTTCACTCAAAAACTATTAAACAGACTTGCATGAAATTGAGTACACAGAAAGTTCATAGTCTGGATTACAACTCAAATTAGTTTTATCTCGGTATGACTTGGGGTGCTTTTTTTTTTTTTTTTATCGTGGTAAAATCATCAAATGAGTCCTCCCACCCAGGGCAGGGCGGGAGGGACTGTCAGACTTGTATTGACTAAAATCCACGGTGTCCTTCACTAGCCCTTTACGTACCGGGGTCACGGTAATCCCTTGGTCCCGCGACCCCGGCAGGCTTTGGCCCTCTACAGGCCCCGTCACTATGCTGACACTCTTTGAGGCGCGCGTGGAACACAACGCGCCGTCGATCCGGGCATGGTCCATGGTCGGACAGCGAGTCGCCCATTACTCGCTGCCCGCATGCCCGCGCCTACGGTGGCCGGAGATCGTCTTGCGACGTCCGACGCCGTGGGCGTCTACCACTGCGGCTGGGGTGGAGGGAGGACGCTGTCCTCTCCCTCAGGCGGCCCGCCTCCTCCTTCACGAGCATGACTGCTTCGCAGAAGGAGGCGACCGCTTCCCACTCCGTCTCGCCCCGCAGCATGGCCTCGACCAATGCCGGGCGCGAGAGGTCTCCGCCTATCGCCGTCGTGAGGACACGGCGGTGCTCTGCCCAAGCGGGGCAGTCCTGCACCGTATGCTCCACCGTGTCCTCCGGACGATCCTCGCAGTGGTGACACCCAGGCGTTTCTTCCCTCCCTATCAGACACAGGAACCTCCCGAAACTTCCGTGTCCGGTGAGGACCTGCGTCATGCGGTAGGTCAGGACGCCGTGACGCCTATCCAGCCACTCCTCAAAGAGGGGTCTTACCGCCGCGATTGCGGCGTGCCCGACTTGGGGTGCTAAGACAGGAAACCTCCACATGCGCCCGTGGACTGAAGTTCCCTCTCGGATGCGTCCGGAGGGAGGACCGGTTTTTCGGGCCGGTGCACCCTGGGATGCGGGCAAAAACTCTTCCTCAGGCACTGTATGCCTAAGGGGTCTCTTTGCCCGTATGCGAATGGCCTGTCGGGTGGACGCTCCAATGCGTGTCCCTCTGAATGGTAGAAGGCACAGCGGCGGAGCGGGCTTGCGGACGGTGAGTAATGGGTAAGCTCGCCGTCCGACCAGGGACCAAGCTCGGGTCGGTGGCGCGTCGTGTTTCACGCGTCACCGACGGGGCCCCTTACGGGGCCAAATGCCTGCTGGGGTCGCGGATATCTTCTTAATCCGCGATAGGATACCGCGGCCCCGGAACGTGGAGGGCATCCGAGGAAACACGGGTGGATTTTGGTCAGTAAGAGTCTGACAGTCCCTTCCGCCCCACCCAGGGCGGGAGGACTCATTTGATGATTTTGCCACCATAAAAAAAAATCCTGGTATGATTTTCGTCTGTGGGATTATTATTACCGAGCAATCGTGTTCTGTGTTGTTATACAACGTGACTTTTTAGTCGTCTTACAACAGCAGCCCAGTTCATGTATCCAATGACTAGTAAACGTTCATCATCATCTTCCTGCCCTTATCCCATCGTACTTCTGGTCGAACACACGTTTTTTTTTCTTTCATTCTCCCCTATCAGACGTCACAGTATCATTTACTCCTTTTTCTTCCATATCATTCCTTAGGCAATCCATCCATCTTTTCTTTGGCCTTCCTCTTCCTCTCCATCCATCAATATTCATACTCATCACTCTCTTAGTCACATGAGTGTCATCCCTCCTCATCACATGTCCATACCAAGACAGAAAATAATGTATTTATGAGATTTAAATAATTTAAAAATAAAAATATTATTCATTATCATGACGCACGGCGTAGTTAGAAACACCTTTGTCTCATAGAAAATGGAGATGGAATGATCTGCTCGACTCGTGCGCTGGGTATACTCTACAGCTTGATACGTAAACATTTTTAACACGGTGTTTCATATTTCTAGTTTACTATTTGTTAATAACAAAAAATATAATCAATGATAAAAAAACGCACCTAGAGGTATTTTATGTCGATACATTGAGTGGACCACTTGTAAGACGACTAAAATGTCACTATGTATATGTATATCCCGTGTATTAAGGTCGAGCTTATGGCCATTCTTAACTAAATCCACAAAAAAACAAGGAAGTTTTTTTTTTCTACGCAATATGCAAAACCTATCCAAATTGTTGCCCAATGTGGGCGCGTAGGCCCCACAATGTAATCGTAGCAACTTCAGCTACGTCTGCTACGCCGTAGGGTTTTTCGTAGCACCGTAAACGGTGAGGTCTACAAAATCATTTCACAGTACTCCAAAAAAGAAAGGTGATTGCAAATTCTCGTTATACAAAAAACGTACATGAATCTCTTTAAAAAACACTTTAACACCCAGCCAACTAAGCCCCACTCAGACGATCCATTTTACTTTTTTTTTCTGAACTATAAAGCTAGTATCCCACGGCCCCATCGCTAGTTAATTATGCAAA
Source organism: Agrotis puta (assembly GCA_943136025.2). Taxonomy (NCBI): domain Eukaryota; kingdom Metazoa; phylum Arthropoda; class Insecta; order Lepidoptera; family Noctuidae; genus Agrotis; species Agrotis puta. The sequence continues at coordinate 1,669,588 of OW964181.2, forward strand.
ACAAAAAGTTAGTATCGTTGCAAACAGATCCGCTACTGAGACCGTCTCAAACTTCTAACAGTCACCGTGAAACAAAATTAAAATGTAAATTTCTTTTCGTTCCGAGTACAGGAAGGGAACGGGGTACAAGAATTGAAGAATTTGGGTCTCTTTTTTTTCTCGTTTTTTTTTGGGTCACCCAGGGCAGGGAGGGAGGGACTGTCAGACTCGTACTGACTAAAATCCACGGTGTCATTCAATAGCCCTTTACGTAACGGGGTCACGGTGATTTGTGAGTGCCGCGACCAGAATTTGGGTACCTGTGTAATTTTAATCGCTTAAGATGAGGTAATTTGCCGTATATCAAAACTTCTTAGAATTTGATCTCTATGAGCAACACTATCGAATGGTGTAGTAATACAAGTTGTGATTTTTTTTCTAAAATCAGCGGCTTCGATTCCTGGCTAGGATTATTGAATTTTCTCAAATCCAATGATGCAGTTTTAGTATTCGTTAAAATTGGCCTCGAGACTTCTTTCAACGTTTTTAGATATTCCTCATAGTTTCGGAAATAGACATCCACGCCCAGTTGAAAAATTCACCCTATATACTGACAAATATCGATGGTTTGTAAAATCTTTCTTGGAATCCGTGCAAGCAGAGACAGGATTACAACCACTGGTAGCTTGGATACTTGTCACAAAATTGGCGAAATAATATCTACTCAAAAACAAAATATAAAAGAACGAAATATCATAGTTGCAAAAACAGAACTAGCACAAAACTGCTACTAATTATTTGAATCTCGACGTCGTGGAACATTTAAGACTGTCCATTTAGAAGAACAAAGTCCCAAAGGTATCTCTGGAACTCTTCACCACTTACTTACTGGAACACTTACTTCATCTAGTATTTGAATAGAGTTGGTCGCGGGACTCTCGAATTATCGTGACCCCGGTACGTAAAGGGCTATTGAAGGACACCATGGATTTTAGTCAGTACGAGTCTGACAGTCCCTCCCGCACTGTCCTGGGTGGGAGGACTCATGTGATGATTTTACCACGTAAAAAAAAATAATATTTGAATAGGGTATTCGACTGAAAAAATGTAATTAGTCCGTCACTTAGATTAAATAAAAATATTTCTTTTTCTTTTTCTATGTATACCAAAAATTTACGAAGATACGACACTATTCAAATTGCCAATACTTCAGAAACAAGTACAGTTTTACTTGCTTCTGTTATTACGACTCTCTGAATGAGTCCTCTCACCCAGGGCAGAGCGGGAGGGACTGTCAGACTCGTACTGACTAAAATCCACGGTGTTCTTCAATAGCCCTTTACGTTCCGGGGTCACGGTAATTCGTGAATCCCGCGACCGCGGCAGGCTTTAGATCTCTTAATTGGGGAACCCCATCATTTTGCTGATACTCTTTAAGGCGCGCGTGGAACACAACGCGCCGTCGACCCATTGATTTACCAAAAGCAAAAACACGTGTCTATTATTTTTCATAACTCTAGCTGACGAGCTGATTGGATTAGCAATTAGTTGATGCTGTCAACATGCCTGAGAAGTGGACTCGAAAAAACTTCTCAACACGTCCAATTTTACTTAACCGCATTTAACTATTCTATATCGACTTTTACTTCATCCCAAGGACAGCCAACAATCTCCATAAATATATCATATAGTTCATAACTACATGAGCCGCTTTTACATAATATTTGCTGCATGTTAAAATATTCGTAGCCTCTAGCGATTCTCTTCCATTAGATAAAACAAGGGAAGGGTATCGTGTAACATAATATGATAAGTGAAATAGTGTTATGTACGGAAGATAAAAGAGTTAGGGGAAACTACAAACATAAGGTATTAGCAAAATGGTGAGTGTATTGTGGTTACATAATCTTATCTCTTATTTAATATAATACTCGTAATTTGTATGATCTACAAGTAGTTGTTCCGGGTCTGGGCGTTTTTGTATGTGAGTTTATATATGTTTGTAAGCTCACCCACGCTACAGGTGAAATTCCTAGTGTGGGGCAGTGTTAAAAAAAAAACAAAGTTTTCGTAGATGATGTATTTCTGTTGCAGCTATAACATGGAAAACAAAATAGAATAAAATAAACATTTCAGGGCACTCTCACATAACAGGCAAGATTCTTTTTTTGCTGTTTTTAAACATAAATTATGGTAAGGAACCATTCTTGCGCGAGTACGACTTGCACTTAGCCAGTTTGTTACTCTAGTTATTTCTTACTAGCTGCTGCCCGCGACGTCGTCTGCGTGAATGCGTTTTAGAAAAGGTTCACTGCTCGTTCCCCGTAGGTAATAGCGTGATAATATGTAGCCTATATGTTGACCCGACTTCTTAATATTATTTGTGCCAAATTTGAAGTAAATCCATGCAGTGCTTTTTGAGTTTATTCCGGACACACATACAGACAAACAGACAAAAATATAAAAACTATATTTTTGGCTTTGGTATCGATTGTAGATCACACCCCAAGTATTCTTTAAAAAAAAACGATGGGTTGCACTCTGGTAGTGCCGGCAGATATGAAAACTTGAATAGTAATAAACACACACGAACATTCGCGCAAGCGCCCTGCGCCGTCTTACGAATTTTCGATCAGATCACGTGTCCTGACGCGAGTTTAACATTTTTTACCCATTCCAAAAAAGTGCACCACGCCGCTAAAGAAGGTTTCTCTTCAAAAAAATTTCAAAGTACAGTTTTGAGTTTCCTACCATTTTACTACATGTATAGATTCACCTATTTATTTCACCGCTACAGGTTCTATGTAGTACTCGTAACAAACATAACAAATTCCCTCACGATTTTCTATTGAATATAGCAACTCTACTGATTAGTCCTTTTGAGTTGTAATCAAAGAACAACGCGCAATCAACGCTACGTGAATACACGGAGCTAAACCCGTACCATGTTGTAATTGTGTATCAACTAAGATACAGATGAATTAACTAGGAAAACATCTGTTTATTTAATTACAGACCTCGTTTTGACTCACTAAAACTAAATTCAAATGCTACAAAATGTTTTAAATGGAGCACAATGTATGCGAGAGAGATACAACTTCCTGCCCTTCTTCCATTTTACTTGGGGTCGGCGCAATACGTTTTTTTCTTCCATTCTCCTCTATCAAACGTCACAGTATCATTTACTCCCTTTTCTTCCATATCATACCTTAGACAATCCATCCATCTTTTCTTTGGCCTTCCTCTTCCTCTCCATCCATCAACATTCATACTTTGTGTTAAATATAAATGTAGATAACTCTTGTCTGATGGGGCCAATAGAGGGCCAAACGCCTGCCGCGATCGTCGGACTGTCTAAAAAGGTAACCATGACCCTGGAACGTAAATGGCCATTGAAGCAACATTGTGGATTTTAGTCAGTATGAGTCTAAAATCCCCCCCCCCGCTCGATCTCTGGCCGGAGGAGTCATTTGATAATTTTATCATTTTTGCTGTTTACGTTTCAGGATATCCTTTTAAGAGGGTATAGTGACTCCGGCAGGCGTTTGGCTTAATGCATGCCCCGTTTTGCTGCCAGCTGCCGTCGACTGCGCTGAAGTGGCAGTGGGTTGGTCATGTCTGCCGTAGAAACAACGAAAGGTGGAGTGGGCAGGTTCTCGAATGGCGACCGCGCGTAGGTAAACGAAGAATGAGACGTCCACCAGCAATATGGAGCGATGACCTCTGACCAGAAGGTAGTTGCAAGTGGCTAGCTGGATGAAAACGGGGGAGATCGTGCGCGATCGTGGGCGATCTGTGGCGCTCCCTGGGAGAGGTTTCTTTCCACCAGTGGACTGCAATAGGCTAAAATCATAATCAGTTTCTAATGTTTCTATGACTGGAACATTGACCTCTTCTCTAGGAACATGATTTTTGGCCATAATTTCCAACACGGACCCAATGAGTATTACAACTAAGTGCATGGGTGGCTTAAGAACTACGTAAAGTCTAGAAAATTCTCTCTCCGGTTTCCTTATCTTGTTTCCTTCGCCATTTTGAAAGAAATGGTTAAATCTAAATATATTTTTTTACAGAGGAAAATATTAGTTATTGCCATGATTAGTTTGATCATTTTCTATGAATGTAAGTAGAAGCCGTCTCCCAAACTTTTGTACCGCTTAGCTCTTAATTTCAGACGCAAGATTGCAAAGTCAACGTTTTTATCAAAAAACAAACCTAACGGATAACTGATTGCTTTATTTTGCGTACCCTCCGCGTCTCCTCCGCGTCCCCTCCGCTTCTCAACGCTCATCCCCTCTGTCCTTGTTTTCGTAAACAAAACTTTTTTAGCGAAACTTTATCAAAGAAGGTTGATTGTTGTTCTTTTACTCCATTGTAAGTTTTTGTAAGGTAGATAAATATGTTTTTTTCAGGTGTTATCTAAAAAGAGTCTTTCAGCCAATGGTGAATGATTTACGAGTCCAAAAGCCAGTGGAGTGAAAAGTTTTTTTTACTTTTTACTGCCTGCTTGCACCACAAATTGTTTGATAGTTCAAACATTTGTACATGGCAGTGACAGATTGTTAAAAATAGTTTTAAGGCTCTAAACGCACTGATTGATATGATGGTCTGTAGCGGACATAATCGAGTTGATCTCGAACTTGTACTCACAAAATCAAATATGGCACTATAATCTAATGGCACTTTGATCTGCTGGGGTCGCGGGACCAAGGGATTACCGTGACTCTAGTACGTAAAGGGCTATTGAAGGACACCGTGGATTTTAGTCAGTACAAGTCTGACAGTCCCTTCCGCCCTGCCCTGGGTGGGAGGACTCATTTGATGATTTAACCACGATAAAAAAAATGGCACTTTGATGTTCCCCTTTTTTTTGGTGAAATAGGGCAAAGAAGGCACAAAAATAACAAAATTAAATGCTTCTAAATAGGCTAATTTTCTGCATCAATAAATTGTAGTATTGAACTGTAATGGACACGTATTTTTGCTTAGAAACTGACGGATTAATTAGATGCTTTCAGTCAAAAACCTATTGTACGCTGACTTCTTTGTTCGAACTAATATTACAAAAAATATTAAACCTATGAAAATACAAACACGAAAGAAACACAATAATAACACCAAAGCCGACAATATAATAAGAAATGTTAACATCAATGTCCGTATGTCATCGTACGGAAGGAGTGGAACACAATCAGTAGATTCCTATTTCCGTGAGGAAATGGCTTGTCACGTGAACCATAACCGATAGATTTTGATAAATTATTGTTTGACTACAAACAAAGACCTCGGAAAGCACGTAAAGCCGTTGGTCCCGGCTATCATTTGTAGATCTTTGACAGTCGTTACTGTTAGTCAGAAGCTCTAAAGTCTGACAACTAGTCTTACCATGGGGTATCGTATTATCCAGTTACTGGGTTGTGGAGGTCCGACAGACAGTCGTTCCATGTAAAATACTGATATCCAGCTGCATCTCGTTTGACTGGAAGCCGACCCCAATATAGTTGGGAAAACGCTAGGCAGATGATAATGATGACTACAAACAAGGACGTTTAATCTATGTGAACGTAGTATTACGTCTGTATTCTATGAAAGGAAAGCAGAAGACAGAAGTTTTTAGCGTTAACTATCATAACTGTATAGAACTGCGGAATTGTCCAGGGATGCGAGAAAGTCTAGGGCTGTTAGTCCTGATCATGGAACTTTAAGAGCAGTTGAAGAAACAGAGTTGATAATGGTAGACGTCAGTACTGTCTGATAGTACCACCTGCTGCACCGACCAAGTGGGAGGACTGATCTTCAATCAAAAAGGTCTCAAAGGCCAGTAAAAGACCTTTTCATTAAAAAAACGCACCATTTTTTTTTCCTGGTAAAATCATCATATGGGTCCTCCCACGCAGGGCAGGGCGGGAGGGACTGTCAGACTTGTACTGACTAAAATCCACGGCGTCCTTCAATAGCCCGTTACGTACCGGGGTTACGGTAATTTGTGAGTCCCGCGACCCCGGCAGGCTTTGGCCCTATAGAGGGGGGCCCGTCACTTTGCTGACACTCTTTGAGGCGCGCGTGGTTGGACAGCGAGTTGCCCGTTACTCGCTGCCCGCATGCCCGCGTCTACGGTGGCCGCAGATCGTCTACCGACGTCTGTCGCCGTGGGCGTCAACCACTGCGGCTGGGTTAGAGGGAGGACGCTGTCCTCTCCCTCACGCGGCCCGCCTCTTCCTTCGCGAGCATGCTGCTTCGCAGAAGGAGGCGACAGATTCCCACTACGTTCGTTTGTACACTAGAGGCGCTTTTTCATTTTCCATACAATTAACGTCATAATACTTCAAGTACGATAAAATACGGAAAACTTTTGCTAAAGCCTCAGTTTACCAACTCCACGTATGTTAATAGGGAAATTGAAACTTTAAATATAAAATTCAAAACTAAAAGCTAAATTGTTTAGCTCACGGTGGAAAATTGTTAGCTTAAAAGTTGTTGTACTGAAACTTTTTGCATCCAACGCATGCTCTGAAAGGCTGGCGAAAATTAATTAATTACTCATTTTAAAAATGTGTGTGTTAAAAATTGGATACCTGAATAAAGCTAACCTGTGTTTCAGTCTGAAAGGAGCTAAAGTATCGATGGCTAAAAGGTTAACACCTATCCTTCTTGCGCGAAGAACAAAAAAATATTATGGCACGTTTGGCACAGTGTCGCAGTGGGTTCGATCTTGGCACGGAACAACTATTTATACAATCTCTGCCTATCTATCCGCAAGTAGTTGTTCCGGGTCTGGGTGTCTGCGTATGTGAGTTTAAATGTTTGTAAATGCAACAATGGGCAAGTTTAAAAAAAACTGATCATAATTTTACAACGTATTGTTCTTTTACTAGCTCAGTAACTGTGGCTTAATAAGTTACAGCTGCACAGGCCGATCTTCCGGGCTAAGTCGCGCTTGTCGAGGTTGGTCTGAAGATGGATGACCATCTGTAATAGCGATTTTCCTCCGTGTCTCGGAAAGTACGTAAAGCCGTTGGTCCCGGCTGTCATTTGTGGATCTTTGACAGTCGTTATGGCTAGTCAGAAGCTCTAATAAGTCTTACCATAGAGTATCGTATTACCCACTTACTGGGTTGTGGAGGTACGATAGGCAGTCGCTCCATGTAAAATTCTGATATTCAGCTGCATCCGGTTTGACTGGAAGCCGACCCCTATATAGTTGGGAAAAGGCTAGGCAGATGATTGTTCTTTCAGTAACTTTAGTCAGGTCTTGTAATGCAATAGGATAGACATTTAGATCCCCACATTTATCCAAAGCCCCTGTTAGTAAGCTTTAAATTTTTCTCTTAATTTCGTACGTAAGTACATTACAGTTATATATTTATACGCAATAACTGATATATAGATTAGTGGTTGCGATAGCCTAATGGGTAAGACGTCTGGAGTACTTATCCAGAAGACGCAGGTTCGAGCCCCGCTCGCAGCAGAATTTTTCGTTCCTCAAAATATCTTAGCTACATTAAGATTAACAGCCGCTTTCCAACAATACTTACAACCAAGAGTAATGTGTACAGGCACAGTGCGAATGTTGCGTCGTCAATTTTAAGCCACCCGAGTTTATTTGCATCTCCCTAACGTTGTAAACATCGCCTTACATGTTGTACGAGAATAGATTGTGATGGATAAGAAGTATTTTTTTTCAATTGTTGTCATCATCTGCCTAGCCTTTTCCCAACTATATTGGGGTCGGCTTCCAGTCAAACCAGATGCAGCTAGATATCAGTATTTTACATGAAGCGACTGCCTGTCGGACCTCCACAACCCAGTAAGTGGGTAATACGATACTCTATGGTAAGACTGGTTGTCAGACTTTAGAGCTTCTGACTAACAGTAACGACTGTCAAAGAAAGCGAATGAGAGCGGGACCAACGGCTTTACGTGCTTTCCGAGGCACGGAAGAAACTCGCTATGACAGATGGTCACTCATCCACAGATCAACTTCGGCAAGCGCGGCTTATTCCGGAAGATCAGCGTGTGCGGCTGTATTTATTTAGCCACAAGCTCCTTTTCAATTGTTTTACAATAATTAATTTCTCATCCCTTTAATACATCAAATGAGTCATCTGATGTATAAAAGGGATGAGAAATTAATTAGTGTACAACAATAGTACAGCTAATACGAGATATTGGTCGCGGGACTCACCAATTACCGTGACCCCAGTACGTAAAGGGCTATTGAAGGACACCGTGGATTTTAGTCAGTGAAGTCTGACAGTCCCTCCCGCCCTGCCCTGGGTGGGAGGACTCATTTGATGATTTTACCACGAAAAAAAAAATAATAATACGAGATATTATTTCACCATCATCATCAGCCTGAAGAAGTCCACTGCTGAACTTAGGCCTCCCCTTAGACCGCCACGTCGATAACAATTGTGTGTGGGACACGCTTTTTTTTCCAGTTTATTTATATTGATTGTCTGAAAATTTGCGTCACTTATGCGGCCTACACAAATGTCCTTTCTTTGGTATTGGTCGTCGTTATGTTGAGCTGCTTGAATCATCGAGCTACACGATAACTGACAAATGCTTGCACTGACTAGACAGGTCCACTCAAATCTGTGTGGTTCTTTCTTCAAAAGACCATCTCAGACATTAACCTACATGGTCCTCGTATGACTACCAATTCAATGTTTGGACTTTAAAAGAGACAGTGACCTCTGAGTTTGTTTCGGCTGTTTCTTCTCAGAGTAGTCAGGTACGAAACTCAAGCTTCATCTAGTTTGTAAAAAGATGACGTGTAAAAGTGTTGATATTAACCTACTTGCAAAAATAAATATCATTTCATCATTTGATGTCAATTCGCCACTTGCATCCATTGTCGTCGATCCACGATATAATTTTTTGTTTCATACTATTAGTCTTAATTATTATGACGCTTGTCAACTCGACTGGGCCTCCATATTGGATTATGGCCGATCCCTAATAACGAAGCAAATAGCTGTCCAAAAAGGATTCGGAACAAAAATAGTCCGTTTCAGTATATTGTCTAGTAATATGTGAAACTAATTTGGAAGGAAAATAACCTCAAAATTATAAGTAGATAAAGGCCTGATACAATCTCAATGCACGACTAACAGAAGGTAGATTGTATAAGGATCATTTTTTTAAACTGTAATATCATATGTACTGTACCTGCAATCTATGCAAATAGGTAAGCATTTACTTTACTTCACTTCAAATCAATTATTTTTGTTTTTAGCTTTTGACCCATAAGCCTTTGTCAAACAGACAGGTGTGACGAATGCGAAGCGAGGCGGTTTTCGTTTGTAATGTATGGAATTGTTTGAATTCAGTCACATAGAAATGCAAAAGCGATCCGATAGCGAGACCGAACCGATGTGAAGACGTGGCGAAGGCGTATTTGCTCAGTTTGATGTCATTCATAAAAAGCCAGCTAATACAACTGCCACGCCTCGGTTCGCTGCACCCAGTTTGACGTCTCGTATCGGTTCGTTATCGCTTCGGACTTGGTCCGGTTCGCTATCGCCTGTCTGTTTCACAAAGGCTTTTTTGAAGGTACACGTGTTAAAGCCTTAGCCATGTTCTTATCCACCTCGCCGAATCCACGTCCAACGCGACAAGAATCTTCAATTTAAACGCACACCGTTGTTTATACGAGTGTGTACATACATTTGATCACCTGTGTTTGTTCTCTACTGTCTACGGAATACACCCCGGTGCATGTTTAACACTCCACCCCTTTTATTTTGTTAGTTGCTATTTAAACATTTGTTGGTACAATTCTTTTTTTTTTACAGTGTAGTTCGTTTGAATTGACTTTTTCTGTGTTTTGATGACAAGTGGTAAGGGACAGTTAATGTTTATTTTATTTTGAAAGATTGGGTCGATACCATTCTTAGCCTTTTCGTTCAATTTCAAGAATTTTTGCAGTTGTGCTTCAGCAGAACTGCCGAAGATTTCCTATTTACGATTCCTTCTGGGAAGAGGTCACCTCCTTCTGCGAAGAAGTTATGCTAGCGATGGAGGAGGCGCGCCGCGTGAGGGAGAGGACAGCATCCTCCCTCCACCCCAGCCGCAGTGGTAGACGCCCACGGCGACGGATGTCAGCAGACGATCTCCGGCCACCGTAGGCGCGGGCATTAGGGCGGCGAGTAATGGGCGACTCGCTGTCCGACCACGGACCATGCCTAGGTCGACGGTGTGTTGTGTTCCACGTGTGCCTCAAGGAGTGTCAGCATAATGACGGGGCTCCCCTGTAGAGGGCCAAAGCCTGCCGGGGTCGTGGGACTCTCGAATTACCGTGATCCCGGAACGTAAGGGCCTATAGAAGGACACCGTGGATTTTAGTCAGTACTAGTCTGACAGTCCCTCCCGCTTTACGCGAATCGCGAATAAATATAAATCGCGAATTTACGTGTCACGTTCTTCTAACTATACAGTAACGTCTTTACGAAACCTCATGAATAAACACTGCGCCGTCGCGGAAGTCTCATCCGCTAGTTCTAAAGTTTACGTTGTGAGCTGCTACTTTCAATATTCAGACCCTGTTGGTCCTCACATACATAATCTCCGTCACGTCTTGCGGTCACTCGCGGGCTGCAAAGTTATCGTAGGCGCAGACGTTAATGCGTCCTCGTCCCTGTGGTATGGCAAAGTTCGGTCCACGGATTACGAACGGCGCTGCGCTGTTGAAGACTTCATTGCTGAAATGAACCTAACTATTCACAACACCCCCGACGCACCACCTACTTTTTGCAGCCAAATGGGCGAATCTTGTATTGACGTCACACTTTCTAGTGCAGACGTACACTTGGATAGGTGGCGTGTCCTACCGGACGCGTCTTGTAGTGATCATCGCTTGATCGTTTACGAGTTTGTTCCGGTTTCTATTCAGGGTTCCTCACATGTCACTGGTAACTTTAGGTACAAAAGTAAAGGTGCTAATTGGGAATTCTTTAGATCCCTTTTTGCATGTCACGCCAAAGAGTTCACTCGTGATGGGCTGTCAGCCGAAGAAAGTGCTGAAATTATGTCAGACACCTTCACTTACTGTGCTGACATTGCCATTGGTCGCGGACCTATGACCAATATTCGTAGATGTGATTGGTGGTGTGACTACCTAACCGAACAGCGTAAAACCTATCGTCGAGCGCGTAAACATCTTAATAAACTTAAAAAACGTCAAGTCACCGGAGACTCGCTAACCATTGCTTTAAATACATTTAGAGTTGCCAAGTCCCGTTACAGAGCATCGGTTGAAAAATCTAAGGGTAATTTGTTGCGTAAAGTAGTCGATAAATTAGAAAAAGAAGGTCCGTGGTCTCCTTTATATCATGAGTTTAAAGCCAATCGATCGATCGACCTAGCGTATGTTCAGAATATTAAAGTAAATAATAAACACACCGCCGGTATTGAAGAAACAACGGAAGTTTTATTAAATACTCTTATCCCTGATGATTCATCTGTTAATGATAATGACTACCACCAACAAATTAGAGCATGGGCAACAGTCCCGCCTGAATCACCAGCGTCAGACCTTCCATCCACTGACGAATTAATGAATGTTGTTAGGAGACTGCCCCTTAACAAATCATCAGGTGAAGATAAAATATCTAATCGTATGATAAAAGAAGCGTCTAAAACAGCGGGTGACGCGTTATTAACTGTTTACAACCGGTGTATTTCTGAAGGCGTTTTTCCTCGTATATGGAGACATGGCTTTATACGAATAATACCTAAAAGCGGCGACAAGCCACCAGATGACCCTAAGTCATACCGGCCCATAACTTTATTACCATCTTTGGGAAAGCTCTTGGAGCGTCTTATCGTCCCACGATTGTTACCGGACGGGCCCAAATTCCATAAAAATCAATTCGGTTTTACTATCGGGAAATCAACCGTTGACGCGGCACTTTCTGTTAGAAAAATGGTTAATACCTCTAAACACAAGTACGTAGTTGGGATCTTTCTAGATATTTCCGGGGCCTTTGATAACGCGTGGTGGCCAATGCTACTACTTAAAATAAAAGCTCGTGGTTGCTATAATAATATATTTAATCTTCTTTGTTCGTACTTTTCTAATGGATCCGCGAAACTTAAACTCGGACATCATTCCATATCGAAACCTCTCACCATGGGCTGCCCTCAAGGTTCGGTTATCGGTCCTTATTTATGGAATCTAGGCTTCGATGATTTCCTCGCGATTCCACTTCCAAGTGGTTGTTCTTTAACTGGTTATGCGGACGATGGCCTTCTGCTCATTCAGTCGAGTACTCGTGCTGGCCTCGAGAATTTGGCTGACACTTGCCTACGCTTAATATCACAGTGGGGTGATCGAAACCGTCTGACCTTTGCACCACAAAAAACCTATCAACTCATTTTAAAAGGTGACCTTAAATCGTGGCCTAGTATTAAATTCAATAATGTTCCCGTTAAGAGAAAGAAATCGGTGTGCTATCTTGGTTTAGTCTTAGAGAGGAATTTCACATTCATAGAACATATAAAAACAGTTGGTGAAAAAGCTAAAAATAATTTTTATGCCCTAACGAGAATATCCAAATCTACTTGGGGTTTGTCGTTTTTAACCTTAAAAACTATTTATGGTGCTACTTACTTGGGCTGTATGTGCTACGGAGCACCTGTTTGGGCCGATAGGGCCACCATAGGGGCGGCACGACGTAAATTGCTTCAAAGCCAGCGCTTGGCTTTGTTATTCTTAAGTAAAGCGTATAGAACCGTCAGTACTGAAGCTTTACCGGTACTTGCTGGTGTTCTTCCAGTCGATCTTGAAGTACAGCGACGTGCTGCAATGTACTTTTCCACACGGGAGACCACTGATGCTGATTTTCTACCTCAACGTGACCGTGATAAGATATCTAGATTGTTCAAACCCCAGACTGACGTCTGGGAGGATCTTTTATCCGAATGGCAAAGTAGGTGGGATAATTCTATCAAGGGGCGGCACCTCCACCAGTTCTTTCCATCCGTTCGTGAGCGGCTGGCTAGGACGTGGCTGGAGGTGGATCACTGTGTTGCCCAATTTCTCACGGGACATGGTAACTTTAAAAGTAAATTATTTTCCTTCAAGCTTGTTCCCTCGCCTTTTTGTCAATGTTCGACATCTGACTGTGAATATGAACAATCAGCACATCATATTCTATGGGAGTGTATTCTTTGGCAGAACGAACGTAATACTATGTTGAACACTGTTCAGACTACATCTGGAGTCGTTTACTACTCGGACCTTGTTGAAACTCGAACAAACTTCCGTGCGTTCAAGCGTTTTTGCCATACCTATTATTGGAATCAAATTTAGCAGCTCACAATTTAGGACCCATTAATATTAGTAGTCATTTTACCCGTGGTGCTAGGCAACTGGGCTTCTCCCAGTTGTAATGTCCCTTTGTGCCTATTGGCCTTGTTTTGTTCTGTCTCCTGCTTGCAGGGAGGGAAGTGGAAACATATATTTTTTCCTACTCCTCCACTATTCTTTTCTGATTAATTTCGTTGCAGGATCCAAGACAGGTAAATTCATTCTCCGGGACACGTCGAGCTTCATTGTCTCGGCCCTTTTCTGGTTGGTTGCCACTGTTGATTCTGGCGCACAGGAGTTGCAGTGGTTAGGGAATAGTGTGGTGGGTTTGTCCCATTAAAAAAAGTCCCTCCCGCTCTGTCCTGGGTCCTGGGACTCATTCGATGATTTTACCACACTAAAAAAAAATTTACGATTCCCTAGGCAAACATTTATGAGGTTTTCCTATCAGGTATCCGCAATCGCCACTTGTGAGTCAAATTTTTTCCTCGGTTGATGGCAATAGGATCACCCTCTATTATATGGGACTTTAAAATACCTGGCGAAATATAATTGGCTCTGGGGACGTCTCGGTGTGAGACGCGACGATTCCTAAGCAGTTTTACCGCTTATTTGACACCCGTCTGTACCTACAATCTGCCTCATTTTAAAAAACGATTTAAGCTAATCCATCTTCGATTGGACACGGACATTTGTCAAACGACCTCGTAAAAACTCAAAATGAATAAAACTTACTTGAAAAAAAAAACAAAGGAAAATGAATAATTCAGTCGCTCTCATTCGGGTGGACATTATATTGCTAAACATTGATGGAGTCGTAAAATATAGGCTTCAATCTGTTAGAATAGAAATCATTTGACATCTAAGATTTTTGTTGTTTTACAAATATAGAAACTCACAACTATTCGTAGGTCATACAAATATTTGTTCCGTGCGGGAATCGAACCCGCGACGCGCTGCGCAGCAGTCCAATCTCTCAAAATATTAACCACGAGCTCATTTCATAGAAAATATTGTCCACCAATTTCCGCACCTGTAGAGCCATAAACAAAATACAGGTGTTCCTAAACCTCTTCCCAAGACCCAAGAAAAAAAAGGAGTACGCCATAAAAAAGCAATATTTTTTAAACAAAACGTAATAAAATATAAAATTGGTATAATGAAATGTATCCAGAGTATACAGCCTCGTAAAGAGTTATGTGCGCTCAGTTTTAATGAACACATAACAACATTTATAGTCAATATCGATTTTACTATGTATCCCGGCGGCCATTAAAATCCTAACTAATACGTACTTTGAATGTTAGTTTGTTCGTCACGTTTTGTGTCTTCACAGTGAAATTGCTTACTGTAAGACCACTTTGTGTTTGCAGATAATGGTCGTGCTGTTAAAAATTTCATCGGTATTTTAAACTCCATATATTTGTTTTAGTTCTGTTTTTCGCCACCTGCATTGCTAAGTTGGTCTAAGAGGAACGGTTTCAAAAGGTGAAAATCGTTTTCAAAACGTTTCTTATTTCTAAAACTAGCTTCCGCCCGCGACTCCGTTCGCGCGGATGTCGGTCTTCGTGTGGATGGTTTATTTCCCCATTTTGAGTAACTCTGACAATGACATCTTATAAATATTATGGCGCTGAATCCACTACGGGTAATGCAACGTGTGTTCGCGGTTCTAAAGAACAACGTCTATGAATAAAACTGAAAAATAAGATTTTTTTTCTACGTATTTTTTCAGGATAAAAAGTATCCTATGTTATGCCCGGGATAATAAGGAATAATTATACCAAGTTTCATCGAAATCGAACGGTTAGTTTTCACGTGATGCCTGCACAAACAGACAGACAGACAGACAAAAATTTTTTTAATCATATATTTGGGTTTGGTATCGATCCAGCAACACCCCCCGCTATTTATTTTTTCAATATTTTCAATGTACAGAATTGACCCTTCTACAGATTTATTATATGTATAGATGACCTTCAGCAGGATTTTTAGGTAGCTTACATTCAATTTTTAACTAACTTTTACCTTTATCTACTAACTTTTAACTAACATTAATTTAACTTTTCTTTCTTTCCTTCATCATCATCAACATATCAGCCCGGGATCACCCACTGCTGGTTACAGGCCTCCGCCTTTTTATGCCAGATCTCTCGGTTCTGTGCGTCCCTTGTCCATCTATTCACCGCGATCTTTCTTACCTTATAAATGCCAAACTTTGTGAAGTTACCATTTGCTGATAAAAATCCCAGAATTGCTTTCCATTTTTTTTTTCTTTTAAATACATGCAGCACCACTCATAGACGCGCTGGAGGGCCTTCGCCTTCAGGTCCCAAGGCGGCAATCCGGCAAGGAACAAGTTCAAGTTCTACGCAGGCAAACCCGAAGGTAAAAGCTAGTGGCTGATAGTACTACAAGCCCCATGGTAGATCATGACTTGAGTTTGACCTAAACTCTTTATCATGCAACCTGTGTAATAATTCCCGGACTTCAAACAGGCGAAGTCGCGGGGATAAACTAGTGATGTATATCCCCCCGATGTGGAAGCTGTTTATGCAAGCAAAGGATCTCAGAGACGGGTGCATTTTCTTTGAGAATGTGATGCGACAGCGCTTAATATGTAAGGGTGGAGCTACAATAGTTTGATGCGGGAACGCATCGATTAAATTTTCTTTATCGAGTCAATGGAGTTGTTTCATTTTATTTGTCAAGTACTTTGCAAGGGACTTCTTATTTCCAAAATGTATGCGATGAACGATTTCGTTGTGCTTTTAACTATTATTTTATAGCAACGAATGGTCATTTTTTTACAATTTTGCGGATATGTTTTTTTTTAAATTAGATACCAAATTCAGGTCGCGGGACTTACGAATAACCGTGACCCCGTAATGTAAAGGGCTATTGAAGGACACCGTGGATTTTAGTCAGTACGAGTCTGACAGTCCCTCCAGCCATGTCCTGGGTGGGAGGACTTATGATTTTACCAGGATAATTAAAAGATACCAAATTCAAAAATCAGTATAATTTAGACAAGTTTAAAATTATTATATTAACTATCATCATCATCATCAGCCTATAATGTTCCCACTGCTGGGACACAGACCTCCCCTCTGTGAGAGGGAGTGGGCCATAATCCATCACGCGGGCCCAGTGCGAATTAGTAGATGTCACATGTCTTCGAATTTTTGGTTCTAGGACATGCCGGTTATCTCACGATGTTTTCGTTTACCGTTTTGAGAGCAGCGGTGGTGAAATAAATTACACAAAGTATTGCGCCTGGCTGGGTTCGAACACACGACCTACAACTCGTAAGTCGGGGCCGATACCACTGGGCCACCACTGCTCTCAGTCAGTCAGAAATTTAATTTAATTTATATTAACTGAAAATAACTTAAATTTATTTGACGTCAGTTTACTGCTCCGTTAAAACCAAAAGGTGTTTAACCTTCAAGCGGGCGCGTGGTCTTTTGTAACGGGAGCGGGCGCGCGTAACCGAAAAGACCTATGGGATGAATACGAGAAATAAAGCACTAAATTTCAAATATTTTTTTTATTTTTATATACGCAGATATATTGTGATTGTCTTTAAAATCTATCCTTTTTTTTACTCCCAATGACATAACGACATGCTACTAGAAATTAGAAATACATGTGATGAGTAATAATGACAATATGAACGAAACAGTCGATTCGACTACGCGCGCCCGCTTGAAGGATAATTAGGCCGCGTTTCCACTGACGCGGAGCTGGGCGGAGAGGAGCTTAGCGGTGCACAAATTGACCAATGACTATGCTTGAAATCTCCGCTCCGCTTCAATGGAAACAGTACGAGCGGGGTGGAGCAGAGCTGAGCAGATATTCATACATCGAGGCGGTGCAGTGCGGAGGACAGCGAGCATTGGGGTGCAGAGCGGAGGACAGCGGGGCGGTACGGAGCGGTGCGGAGCGGGGCGGTTACGTCACTAGGTGCATCAAAATGGATGAGAAGTTCATCGCTCTTCATCGCTCCTCTCCGCCCAGCTCCGCTCCTCTCCGCCCCGCTCCGCTCCTCTCCGCCCAGCTCCGCTTCAGTGGAAACACTGACCAATTTTCACCGCTCTTCTCCACTCCTCTCCGCCCAGCTCCGCGTCAGTGGAAACGCGGCCTTATGCCCCGTTCCAATTGATATTTAAATGACTGTATGATTAAGCTTACTATCATTAAACGAACCCTCGACTTTTCCACTTCAAAATTATAATTTATGCATTTTATACAGTAACTGTTTTGTTAAACTAACGTCGGTCGGGGTGAATGCACTGAGTTATTTTGAAAATTTGTTTAGCCAGACGAGTCTTGCGGATATAGTTAACGGTTAGTGACGGTGAACCAGGATTTACTAGTTCTAGATAAGTCTTTCTTAAAAAAATCTACACCTCCGGGTTATTTTATTAACATGATATGGTTTTTGTTGAAATGTGGGACGTGAATACAGCAGTCATTGTGCCGATGGTCGTGTCTGACAGTGTCTTAATTGCCAAGAGGCTCGAACAACATCTGAGGAGGCTCTCACTTGGCAGCTGGATCAGGCGCCTGATTCAGAAGTCAGTACTTCTGGACATGGCGCGTATTGTTAGGGGGTTCCTCTCTCAGGAGCCCTGACCACCGGCACTTCGGACCCTGTTCCCGATGCTGTTGTGTGGTTAAAAAATCTTACGATAGACAAAGTACTCGTCAAGATGAATCAAACGAGTCTAAACTCGATGTGTTTGCGGCGTTTTATTACAGAGTTCCTCTCGCAACCTTCCAGCTCCATCATCAGATCAGCTCCATGTCCATCATAATATTGTATTGTCACGCGATTTACATATACATGCAATTTTTTTCAACTGGAAACCGGTAAGTACTTAGATCAATAACTTACAAGATTTGATTACAGATAACGGGACATGTGAAGGTAAATAAAAGTTTGTAAGAAAAATACAGAATTTACAACCCTTTTCTGTACCTTAATTTTCCCAAGTCATTGCCTTTCCCAAAGTACGCAACATAGAAAATACTTAAAGTTAGTTTTGTCGTTATCACCGTGGCTATCACCAACATAAAGTGCGACAAAGTTAAATTCAAAAACTTGTTAGTGTGTAACTGTGTACTTATAACTAGTTTCAGTGAACCGAGTAATATTAAAAGTGGGTGTTGCAGTTGTAAAATGAGAGTTTTATCTTATTTGCGCTGTTATTTATTGAGGCTTTCGTTTATAATCTTTGTTAAAAGGTTAATCTCTTTAAGATGGACAATCTGATAAAGACTACAGGATCACACTGGCTGCAAGATATTCTAACTAGTCATTTTGGTAATCTACAGGTGTGGTCTATGTTTAGAATTGGACATCCTAATGTGTGTTCATAGTGAACAAACGGGGGACTAGGCCTGTGGCGGCCGCGGTGGCGGACGCGGTAGCGGGCGCGATCGGTGTCCATAGTGCCGACCAAGCATACGGCACCACGCTATGCTCGCAGTGTGTTTGAGCACCTACGCGGGATATGAAACTCAGATAGGTAGTCGTTCCAGTCTTCAAAATATTTGTACAAAAAGTAAGATAAATATTAATACTTCTTAATAATATATTGCAGCAAAGACATATCTAGCAAAATTCTACATCTTATTCACCGTGACAAAGTAGAATACACACTATATCGCAGAGCGCAAACAGTGAATACCCGGCTCAATTTCATAGTACAAACAGTCGCGTTAAATGTGTGCTCTCAACTTTATTGCTATAATGCACGCGCACTTTATTTGTGCATACGGCTTTGAGTACAGTCAAGAGTGGATAAAATACGAAAATGTAGGGGCGAGGAAAATTAGATGTGGATTGAGGTTATCGATGGATCATCGTCTGCCGAGCATTTTCCCAACTATGTTGGGTTCCCAGTTAAACATTGATATCATAGCTCAGTAGAATATCAATATTTTACATGGAGCGACTGCCTATCTGACCTCCACAACCGAATAATAGTGTAACAAAAAACCCGTAAGACTGGTTGTCAGACTGTAAAGCTTCTGATTAACGCGCGCCTCTAAGAGCTGTCAGAAAAACTGACGGTGTCCCCCTTAGAAGGCCAAAGCCTGGGTTGCGGGGCTGTCTGATCAGATAACCGTGACCCTGGAACATAAAGGTGTATTGAAGCATCACTGTGAATTTTAGTCAGCACAAGTCTGACAGTGCCTCTCGCCCCACCCTGTGTGAAAGGACTCATTTTGATGATTTTACTATGACCAAAAAAAGGCACCTTCAACCGTACGGTTGTTGTGTCTGGTGGACTTTCTGCCCGACAATTCGTAACTTTCTTTACGATGTTAGGTTTTAGAGAATACAACTCCTAAGAAGACATTATATAAGAAAAATCAGACGCAAAATGTTTGAATATTCCGTCTTCAGAAAAATAAATGAAACATGATAAGGTCTTAAAGCTTATCTTCACTAAGCATTAAACGTTATACCAAAGTTGGGTAATCCACAATATTCTGCGCACCCCAGCAGATAACTAGCGTCAAGATATATAAAACAGGACCCAAAACTGCTATATTCGCAGGCCGTTTCACCTCCCGCTAAGCCAATGGCCCTGTACCACTGAAAATTTACTTAAGCTCGTATAAACGAACGCATCTTGGGACCTTATTCATAGGTCGGAGATTTAACAATTTAGGATCTAAATCACCCCTACTCGACGGGGTGTGCCGTGTTCCACGGGGTGCGAGGTACGTCAAGGAGCTGTCAGCAAATTAGGGGCACCCTTATATGGCTAAACTGGGTCACGGGCCTTAGAATGCAAGACAGTTGAATTACAGGGTGATTTTTAGTTAGTCAAGCCAGGAGTTCATTCATTTTGATGATTCTAAAAAGATAAAAATCGCCTGTCAGCAAACTGAACTTACAAGTTTCTGGAATGCAAATGGTTTTTTTTTTGCGAGACAATAGCTTATTCTTAAGTCATATTATAATTATTTTCACTACGATTTATAGTTATGTAATAGTTCGACTTACCTACAATGTAGGTCAATGTCAAACGGACTCTTTTTCAGGTCGTTTAAAAATATTTGTCGTTTCATTAATACGCAACTATGGCACGATTTCAAATAAGAAAAGAGCCCTTTATGGGGTGACAACATAAGAACAAGTTTCTTATATAGAGCCATGACTATGTTGAATACTAGAGACTTGATCCGGTATCCTGCTGCAAGTTGCCTACTGATGAAGTAAACAAAAGTAAAATTTTCATTTATATAGGCTATCTATAACATCCACATAAGTCAGGACGATTTCTTTTTTTCATTGAACACAATATCGTCCCACTGATGGGCAAAAGTCTAGTCCATAATCTTCAAATCATTCTTCTACTAGTTTTTCTGAGATTAAAAAGCCGAGTTTCTCGAATTTTGAGCTTAGCAACACATTTAGCCAATAATTTTTATTATTTGTATAGCAAGAATACCACATCATACTAAATGTCGTTATAACTTTCCTTAGAACATCGTCTGTAAAATTTATACTAGTTAACTTTAAAATGTAAAAAGTGAAGAAATGTTTTCTTCGTGGATTTAAAATTTCTTTTTAGTAAACAAGTTTTTCTAGGTTATCTCAGTCGGGCAGCGAGTAATAGGCAACTCGCTGTCCGACCGTGGACCATGCCCGGGTCGACGGCGCGTTGTGTTCCACGCGCGCCTCAAAGAGTGTCAGCATAGTGACGGGGCCTGTAGAGGGCCAAAGCCTGCCGGCGTCGCGGGACTAACGGATTACCGTGACCCCGGTACGTAAAGGGCTATTGAAGGACACCGTGGATTTTAGTCAGTACAAGTCTGACAGTCCCTCCCGCTCTGCCCTGGGTGGGAGGACTCATTTGATGATTTTTCCTACGATAAAAAAAGGAGTATCCAATTCTAAGTGATATTTTTTTGGGTGATTTGTATCATAATTCTTGTGTTCAGTTTATTATGATCGACCATTATCCCGTCTGTGAACTCCATTCCAAAATTTTCCTCCCTTTTTTCCAGCCAGTCCAGACTACACAATAAAATAATACAATCCAAAGAAGCATCGCGACCGGACTACACATACAGCCCCAACATCGTCTATTTATCTCCAGCACAGCTCTGAATTAATTAATCTCGACCAGAATCACCGTCATTGTGTAAAGTGCGTAACTATTCGAGCGCGGGACAAGTTTACACATTCGGGAGAAATATGCCGGCGCAACACTATCTTGTGTTAGCATAGTGATGGGAACTATGTACGGGGTATTGGAATGTTGGGTCGAGAATTTTTGGGATAAGTTTTTGTGAGCGTTTACTGTTTTTCGATGGAATACCGTTTTATATTGGCATTCGGTTTTTATTTCTGATAAAAACTTGTATTTTGTTACTATTGGTAAATCCATTATAAAATCATGAAAGTCTGTTCGTAAGATATAATATTTATTGCGTACGTACCAGAACGTTCATAATATTGTATAATTTTTCATATTGACCATTTATTTCTGTTGAAGAAAAAAAAATTAGGAACACATATTTTTTTGAAGCAATAATGTTTCACAAATCGAGACGTGTTATAATATTGGTATTTAATTATTTATGTGATCACTAGTTAGTCTTTAGTATTTTTATAATTACGTGACAACTATATTTCTCTCCGATTTATGCATATTTAACACATGATAAACGGGCACTTGAGCAAAACCATATTTTGCTCAAGTGCCCGTTTCAGGCACAAAGTCGAGAATGTGCGAATAAATGACATTTGAACTTTTTCGCTAAAAAGAATGTTCTTTGCCAGTTTCACATCAAGCTATCGAAATCATAACGAGTCCCGGGATCCTGGGATAATCCCACTACACAGTCACAACACTACTTGAGATATTAAACGTGCAGGTAAACTAGAGATGTAGTTAGCGCGAGTTTGCTTCGCTTCGAGATATTAAATGCTATCCAAGATTTGTGAATGTGTTATCTGATTGTTATGCGGAGAACGTATTCAGAGAGCATAGAGACGCGTAGGTATTTGTGTTGCATTGTGAATATTATTAGATGCTGCGCTGGCAAAAGAAAATAGATCTTTGTTTGTTGAAAAATAATGGAGTGGTTTTGTATTTATTTACCCTGGTGGAGTCTTGTAAAAGTAATAAGTGAGCTACATTGTTATCCTGGGTATATTAATATTTCACTATTTATAAAACAGTTTACATAGTAGCAGTTCGTGAACGTCCAATGATGTCTTTAGAGTAAATAAATATTAAAAAACTAGCAAAACCAAAATCAAATCATTTATTTCAAGTAGACCAGTTACAGGCACTTTTGAATTTTCAAAAAACAAAAGTCAAATAAAATAGTTTAAAAATAGTTACGGTGCTACAGTCCCAGTCACAAGACATAAAAACTGTGAAAGTACTGCAGGTGCATTCCAAAGCGTAGATCTCTATGGAGAAGAACGGGCAAGAAACTCCATGGACACTCTTTTTTAATCGCCAAAATTATTACAGAACCTTTGTTACATCATTCGTTCATTAAATGTGAGAATGATGTAGTAAGTAAAGTGTCCATAGGAAATAATATAAAAAAAGACAATTCAAGTTTCATGTGTTCTTCCGTGTCTGGCTGTTTATGTAATGAGGATTTCGTTCATAGCTTTTTAAAAATGAAATATTGAATGAGTCGTAGAACATTCACTGCTGAACATAGACTTGGGGAGGTCTATATATTTCCAATAGGTCCCGTTGTAAGCGGTTTGCTTAAAAGTTATTAATTATTATTTAATACGCTAGCCACTCTAAAACAACCCACAATATTGCCATACCTACTATTGGAATCAAATATAGCAGCTCACAATTGAGGGCCCATAAATATTAGTAGTAATTTTTATCCGTGGTGCTAGGCAACTGGGCTTCTCCCAGTTGTAATGTCCCTTTGTGCCTATTGGCCTTGTTCTGTTCTGTCTCCTGCTTGCATGGAGGGAAGTGGAAACCACATGTTTTTCCTACTCCTCCACTATTCTTTTCTGATTAATTTTGTTGCAGGATCCAAGACAGGTAAATTCATTCTCCGGGACACGTCGAGGTCATTGTCTCGGCGCTTTTCTGGTGGTTGCCACTGTCTATTCTGGCTTTCAGGGTCTGTCCCAATTAAAAAAAAATAAAAAACCCATAATATTGGTTGATGAACAACCAAAAAACCTCTCATATCAGTTCGTCACGGAGTGATAAGAGAGGGTCATGGAGGGACGTCGTTCAATTTGTTGCTCACAATCCGTTTCCGATTGCTCTGTCATGCGGCTGATTGATGGTGTTTGTGTAAAACGTCTTAGATTAGCGGGGAGGACGCACTGGGTGGGGAAAATACAGCGGTTAAACGCAAACAAAACCCAACATTTGGTGACTTTTCTCAAGGAAGAGTTTTGGCCGAAAGGTGTGCTGCATCGGCGATTCCGAGGCCGGCTACGCGACACCTCGCAGCGTAACACGAAGCCGTCACTTCGTGTGCTGTGTGTCACTTATTGTTTTATATTTATATGTGTATTGTGTTTTATGGGCCTTTAGTTGCCTGAAATAAAGGACAAAATATATAAATAAATAGAGTATACTTATTTTTATTGACGTTTTATACATGTCATGAAATATCATGCATTTATCATCAAAAGAGTTATTATCATCGACTGGGCCCAAACCCGGGCTACGTAGCTCCGTGGCTGTTACTGATAAATTCTTAATGGAAAAACTCAATTTAACACTATGCCCGATCTAGATATCGAGGCTGGACCTTCATGCTTAGCAGTCACTTTTGCGATCACTACACGAACGAGGCATTTTGACGCAGATTTGTTTCATTTTACTTGATTTCGAAATTGAACTAAGCAATTTTTTGGAACCTGTCTGCTTTGTTTTGCATTTTTGTTTCAAATAAACAAACAGTCCTTGCGAGATGAAACATCCATTTCAAACTTTGGCCATATAATTATGTCGGTCGCGGCACTGTACGAATTACCATGACCCCGGAACGTAAAGGGCTATTGAAGGACACCGTGGATTTTAGTCACTACGAGTCTGACAGTCCCTCCCGCTCTGCCCTGGGTGGGAGGACTCATTTGATGATTATACCATGATTAAAAATATATATATAATTATGTCGAGTGGAATACATGGGAAGAGGCCTTTGCCAGCAGTAGGATGAAGCAGGCTAGCAGTACCAGAAATTCAAACGAACTCCTACTCCACTTTAAACCCTGATATCCAGTCAAATATCAAAGTTAACGTATTGTTATTGACGTACCGTTGATTGGGACGCATGTGTCGAATTTCGATCGCACGCGAGCGGTGACGATGGACTAATCAGTTAATCAGGGATCTATGCGATAATCAGTTCCGTGGCCGAATTGTGGTACACTGTAAATACGAGTATTAGGTCAGTTCCTGCTGTGCTGTAGTGCATTTGAAAGACGTTTTGTTTTTTTTTACGAAGATAAATTAATTTACTTTTCAAAGCTTTCTGTCAATCGTTCTACACGTGTAGCCTTTGGACCAGTTTTACGCAGATGACATACAGCGACCTGCGTGTCCAATATAATAACGCGTTTAGAATACTGTTGGGGCTGTCGTGGCGTTGTAGTGCGTCCACTATGTTTGCGGAGGCGCGCACAGATGATTTTTACGCCATAATAAGAAAAAGGACCGCCTCCCTAGCTGGTCGGCTACGCACTGCCACCAACAGTGTTCTGAGCGTGTTCTCAGATCGGTGGGACTCCCCTCTGCTGCGCCATCCACTGGGTTAAGATCCACACCATTTGACTTGTTTTTATTTAGCTTTCATAATCTCCATAATTATATTACTAACACTAGTTATTAAGTTACTTTGTTGATACTAACACTATGGACTCATGTCTGAATTAAAGAATTTGAATTTGAAATTTTCAAACAAATACTTATCCAGATAGAGGACTGGCTGTCGAAAATGGGTTTCGGAGATATTTTAGTACATAAACCTGATAAACTTTGATATCTGCAGTCCAATTCGCTTTTCACTTTTTTTAAACCCCACTCAAGGATGTTTTTCAGTGTCGTGTCATACACAGAAACAGCTATTTATTGTCATGCTTGATGGAATGTAAATCAGGTATCTTAATTTAATAAACAATTAAACATGGTTCTTCCTCATTACCGCTAGCGATCGGTAAAGTGATGAAACGGATTTAAGCCGATCTAATAAACCTTTTTTATAAACAAAGGAAGAAAAAACATTTTTTTTAATCCAAACAGCGATCATTAAAATAAAGTAGGCATGAAGGGTTAATTCGAGCCATGAATTTCAAAAAATACCTTGTTAAAACACAACCTAGAATATAATAATATTTTGATCGAACGTTTATTCGCGTGTTTTCTTTATCAATAAGGTCAAAACGAAAGATAAGAAAGTCAAACAAAAATAACCCTTCTAAATATTGCCAGTTCTTGAAGAATCATAGTAGGTACCGAAGGTAAATCTACTGCTATGTCCTTTTACCATGGTCGCGGTACTGTACGAATTACCGTGACCCCGGAACGTAAAGAGCTATTGAAGGACACCGTGGATTTTACTCAGTACGAGTCTGACAGTTCCTCCCGCTCTGCCCTGGGTGTGAAGACTCATTTGATGATTTTACCACGAAAAAAATAAAAAAATGTTCCTTTACCATCGGAACAACGTTTCTTCCTACTTTCTTCATACCCTTAAAAAGGGTGTGAAAAGTTTACGGGGTCAGCAGAAACGCGCAGGTGATACCTCTGGTGTTGCAGACTGGCCAACGCACAGGCGATACCTTTAAGCCTTTGTCAAACAGACAGGCGTGGCGAATGCGAAGGTTTTTATTTGTAATGTATGGAATTGTTTGAATCCAGTCACATAGAAAAGCGAAAGCGATCCGATAGAGTGACATAACTATCGGACTGACGTCTCGTATCGGTTCGTTATCGCTTCGGACTCGCCTGTCTGTTTGACATAGGCATTAGTGTTGCAGGGTCGGCAACGCAACGAAGCACACAATCGTATTAGTATCACAACTGCTTTGTAAGTGCTGGGTCTTGAGATCAAACCAGGTCGAAGCGCGACGGCTCATCTCTTGTGTTCCACGCGCACCTCAAATAGCTGTCGGCAATCTGACGGGGCCCCACTTAGAGGGCGAAAGCCTGCTGGGGTCGCAGGACTGTCTTATCAGGTTACCGTGACCCTGGAACGTAAAGGGCTATTGAAAAAAAACCGTGGATTTTAGACAGTACGAGTCTGACAGTCCTTCCCGTCCCGCCCTTTTTTTTTAGAGTGGCAAAATCGTCAAATGAGTCCTCCCGCCTTGGGCGGGGCGGAAGGGACTGTCAGACTCTTACTGACTAAAATCTACCCGTGTTTCTTCGGATGCCCTTTACGTTCCGGGGCCGCGGTATCCTGGATTAAGAAAAAAGCCGCGACCCCAGCAGGCATTTGGCCCCGTAAGGGGCCCCGTCGGTGACGCGTGAAACACGACACGCCACCGACCCGGGCTTGGTCCTTGGTCGGACGGCGAGCTTACCCATTACTCACCGTCCGCAAGCCCGCTCCGCTGCTGTGCCCTCTGCTGTTCAGAAGGACACGCGTTGGAGCATCCACCCGACAGGCTATTCGCATACGGGCAAAGAGAACCCTTAGGCACACAGTGCCTAAAAGAGTTTTTGCCCGCATCCCAGGGTGCACCTGCCCGAAAAACTAGTCTTCCCCCAGGACGTATCCGAAGGGGAACTCCAGTCCACGGGCGCACGTGGAGGTTTCTTGTCTTAGCACCCCTCCCGTCCCGCCCTGGGACTCTTTTGACGATTTCGATTTTAACTAACAAAAAAAAATGTAACCGACGAAAAAACAGTTATTTGGTAGGTTATTTTACCATTTTTCGTGGTTGTTTTTGAAGTCCACCTTTGAAACATCTTTTTTCTGACAAAAAAGAATCATCAAAATCGGTTCATAAACGACGAAGTTAGGCGCGAACAAACATAAAAAAGCATATAGGTATAGGGTCGAATTGAGTAACCTCCTTTTGAGAAGTCAATTATTTTTTAACCGACTTATCAAAAAGGAGGTTACTCTACTAGGTTACTAAAAGGGTCGGTAATACGCAGTCGATTCCACTGGTGTTGCAGGATCAGCAACGCACAGGTAGATCTCCATAGGCTACAATGACCGCTTTGTTATTGGCAGGAACTAAATAACAATTTAAAGCACTATTTGTTTGCCTGCCAACTAAACATATTAATCTGGGCAATTGTGCTCAATTTTTATCGTACATCTGCAATGCGTTTTTAGATAAATGTTACGAAATCAAACGGCACGGAAATGTTTTAAACTAAAATGGCCAGTAATAAATCGTTTCGGACTAGATAAATTTGTGTAGTTACATTCGTAAATATCAAACTAAATACTGTTATTCATATTTGTGTTTGTGTACTGAAAACTTTGTCTACTATATTGTAATACGAACTATTGAATTTTCGAGATTTATAAAATGTTGATATCTCTATGCATTTCACGGTAGTTTTGGAAATGACTATAAATTATATATAATATTAGTATTATTATAAAGCTGAAGAGTTTTTTTGGTTGGTACATCCGTCATAATCTCAGGAACTACCGGTTGGAATCGAAAAGTTCTTGATGTGTTGGATAGTCCATTTATCACGGAAATCTGTAGACTATAGAACAGCACGCTATGACTAAGAGGATCCGAGCAGCGAGGGTGAAACTAATAACCAGTATTTTCCATGAAGAAAATGCTTAAGGTCCCTTGACAATTGGCTATTTGACTGAAAAATTCTTATTAATCCGTCACTTAGATCATCAAAAAAAATTCAACCCGTATTTTATCTTTTGTTTCGTAAACCAAAATTGACGGAGATACGACGCTTTCAAAATTGACAATACGTCACAATTCAGTACAATTTTTATTGAATTCTGACGTCACGAGCCCCCACTCTCGAGTTTTGATGCGTTATATTTTGGTTTATATTTTGGTTATAGTTTGAATTCATTGATTTTACAAAAGAAAAAATACGTGTCCGTTATTTTTTTAAATTCTAAATGACGGACTAATTATATTTGTAATTTATAGCTACTGTCAAATAGCCAATTTACTGATTACACATTACACCTTGGTAATACTCGTTATCAGACTTTCTAGTTCTTGATTGGCAAATATTGATGAACGACAGTTTCGGGAACACCTGCTTAATATGCTTTTCGAAGCACTCTTCGGTTACCGCAAACCCTGGAACACAGGGGACATTTGAGGGACTTGGGTAGATTTTTATTCAGGCACTGCTCCGTTCATCTTGGTATAAATAAGGCCTTCAATTTTACCCATCCAGAACTGAACTCCGCATGTGTTGCTTAACCTCTAAGATTGAGTAAAGCGGCTATTATTAAAGAGCCACTAGTCTTTTATAAAACACCCCGACAACTGAGAGTTACCGTCGCGTTTCTTTCACTCAGTGCGTCTCCATAAGTCGGTTGCGATTTGTCTTGCTCACTTGGCTAGAAATAGTTGGCAACACAAACAATAATAACTACAAATAAATATTGAAACTATACTTCTTTTCTTTCCTCGGTAGTCGATACATTGTGGCTTTCTCATTTACTAGCCTTTGGGTATAAGATATTTTGTTCTGAGTGTTTGTGGAACATTCCAGATTGTTTTCTACTTAATGGTTTGGGATAAAACTGTAGTATATCAACGATGTATTGGGTACTTGGGTATTCGTACATTTTAACTTTCTTTAACACCATTTTCTTCTTATTTTTCTTCCCTTCATCATCTTTATTATTTTGCCTTTACTCCAATTCATTGGGAGTAACCAGAGCATAGTTTATCTTCATTATCTTCATCTTCCATGTCATCTGAGGAGTCAAATCCTGCCTTAGGCATACTATCTTTCATCTGCTCTATGCGCGCCTCAAAGAGCCAGCCGGGGTCACAAGTCTGTATTATCAGGTAACCGTGGCCCGAAACGTAAAGGTCTATTGCAGAACACCTTGGATTTTAGTCAGTAGAAGTCTGACAGTCCCTCCCTTGCTGCCCAGGGTGGGAGGATTCATTTTAATATTTTACCACGTAATAAAAATAAGGCATACCATCTTTTTACACACTTCCATCTCTTGCTTCTTTAGTTCTCATTATTAAATCTTTGTTCATAATATTTCTTGCTGTATAAAAAGTATGGAGCAGTGGTGGCCCAGTGGTTTCGGCCCCGACTTACCAGTTGTAGGTCGTGGGTTCGAACCCAGCCTACCGCATTTCTTTGTATA
Organism: Agrotis puta; assembly: GCA_943136025.2. NCBI lineage: Eukaryota > Metazoa > Arthropoda > Insecta > Lepidoptera > Noctuidae > Agrotis > Agrotis puta. The sequence goes on from OW964181.2 coordinate 1,699,202, forward strand.
ATTTATTTCATCACCATTGCTTTCAAAACGGTGAAGGAAAACATCGTGAGGTAACAACCGGCATGTTCTCGAACAAAAAATCGAAGACATGTGATATCCACTAACCCACACTGGGCCCGCGTGGTGGATTATGGCCCACTCCCTTTCACAAAGAGGAGGCCTGTGTCCCACCAGTGGGAACATTTTATAGGCTGATCATGATTTTAAATTATAACTCGACCTGCCCTGTTTAGCTTCGTACAAGGACTACTTCTGAGCTGGTTTCTGCACCATAAACTAATATCTCCTGTGCCGACGATTAATCCCGGCGAGGTGAGCAGCAGCCGTCGTGGCTGAAATTGGTCAGGACGACTATATTCAAATTATTTTATGAACTCACAAACATAGGTACACAAAATACTTCAAATTTACTCCCCGTATTCATATTTAATCAATACCATTCATAAAACGTTTCGCCACAACAATTCTGACAATTTCATAGTATTTAATACAAAATGTAATAAAAATCATACATTCAACCCTATTTTAAACGAGTATACAATCTCCCCTAATTATAATAACGACGTACGATTTCCATTTAAAATGAGGTAGTAGGTACATTAAACTCGTAAATATTGCCAGAGTGAAATGTCCTGGCTATAAAATGGGGATATTGCACCACGTCACGCAATTTCGGGCAATCAGTTTATGAATGGCACAGATTACAAATTTTGGCACTGGAATTATTATTTTGATTGACTTGATTGTGCTTATGAGTCGTTTATTCATTTTGCTACCTACATAGACTTATTATATTTTTAAATATTTCGTAAAAAATCATAAACATAAAAAACGACGGGTTGCACTCTGGGAGTGCCGGCAGAAGTGAAAACTTCAATAGTAATAAACACACACGAACTATCGCGCAAGCGCCCTACGCCGCCGCCGTCTTACGAATTTTCGATCAGGTCACGTGCTCTGACGCGAGTTTAACATTTTTACCCATTCCAAAAAAAGTGCACAACGCCGCTAAAGAAGTGTTCACTTCAAAAATATAAGAAATGGACATAAAAACAAAAATATAAGAGAAGTAATTACATTGGTCAGCAATTATAAAATTTGGCAAGCCACCCAAAAGCAGCATTTAAATAATTTGGTCAGCATACAAAGATTTTGTTTGCAATAAAAAAAATCAGGCAGCAATTCTTGTTCCGCAACTAATTTTGATAATGGTCAAAAATTAAATCATACATAGGCAACCAACAATAACATGAGTCTGCATAATAAACATTCAGTCTGCAAAATAACTACTTGAGCGGCAAGATTTCATGATTGAGCGGCAGAAAAACATGTCTATAAGCAGTATATTTGATTGGTATGCATATTTAAAACATGGTGAGCAAAAAGACCCCGCCATCCTCTTCGTGGTTATTTTTTTTTTAAACCACCCAGAAGTAGGAGCCCCGCGAAGCGGGGCTCCGTCGACATGCTGGGTGTCAAATAAATGGTTAGCATAGTATTGTTATTTCTGTGAGCAGAAAAATATAATCGGTGAACAAGTGAAGTATTTTTGCTACTTTTATATGCAGCACAAAATGCATTTTTTTGCTTACACTCTGAGTGCTTACCAAAATTTTATTAAACATGAGCAGCTGATTGCAGCTTATATAATTAATATGCTGTACAAAAATAATTACAGCCATCCAGAATCGGGCACGCCGCAATCGCGGCGGTAAGACCCCTCTTTGAGGAGTGGCTGGATAGGCGTCACGGCGTCCTTACCTTCCGCATGACGCAGGTCCTCACCGGACACGGAAGTTTCGGAAGGTTCCTGTGTCTGATAGGGAGGGAAGAAACGCCTGGGTGTCACCACTGCGAGGATCGTCCGGAGGACACGGTGGAGCATACGGTGCAGGACTGCCCCGCTTGGGCAGAGCACCGCCGTGTCCTCAAGACGGCGATAGGCGGAGACCTCTCGCGCCCGGCATTGGTCGAGGCCATGCTGCGGGGCGAGACGGAGTGGGAAGCGGTCGCCTCCTTCTGCGAAGCAGTCATGCTCGTGAAGGAGGAGGCGGGCCGCCTGAGGGAGAGGACAGCGTCCTCCCTCCATCCCAGCCGCAGTGGTAGACGCCCACGGCGTCGGACGTCACAGGACGATCTCCGGCCACCGTAGGCGCGGGCATGCGGGCAGCGAGTAATGGGCGACTTGCTGTCCGACCATGGACCATGCCCGGGTCGACGGCGCGTTGTGTTCCACGCGCGCCTCAAAGAGTGTCAGCAAATTGACGGGGCCTGTAGAGGGCCAGAGCCTGCCGGGGTCGCGGGACTTACCCATCACCGTAACCCCGGTACGTAAAGGGCTCGTGAAGGACACCGTGGATTTTAGTCAGTACAAGTCTGACAGTCCCTGCCGCCCTGCCCTGGGTGGGAGGACTCATTTGATGATTTTACCACGATAAAAAAAAAAAAAAAAGCCATCCAGAATGACATAAATTGCTGATTGATTTTGAAATGTTTGCTGACCATGAGTTGCTGACCAATTAGCTATTTCTGCTCACCGATTATATTTTTCTGCTCACAGAAATAACAATACTATGCTAACCATTTAATTGACACCCAAAATATAACACCACTGGTATCAGAAACAGTGTTCAAGCTACGAGACAGGGCTCTGGAGAGAGGAGCTGGTAACAATAAGCGCTATGTCAAGAATTACGCTTTTTGAATCAGACCCGTGAGCCAACTGCCTAACGAGAGCCTCCTCAGGTGTTGTTCGTGGCTCTTGGGAATTAAGCCATCGGCCGACACGACTATCGGCACAATGTAGGTATGGAACATTGTGCCGATAGTCGTGTCGGCCGATCATGAACCATTATGAAAGAGGGTCTGTGTCTTTTTAAAAGAAATGCGGCATCCTTATATGAAAACCTTCATGGTTATTGTTCTTATGGCCTATCCCTCAATAAAATCAACCTTTTTACCATTATTTTCTCATAATAATCCGTGTTTGGTTGGACATCAACAGGTGGCGCCACCTGCCCGCCTTGTATTACACGCTAGTCGACGAGGCGATGAGTATCGCTGACATATTGAGACATGTGTCGGGATATTGATCGAGTGCGTGGAGTGCGAAAGGGTTATTGGGGGGTTTTGGGGGTTCTTGTCATAATATTATAATGGTAGAGTAATATTTCGAAACTGGACAAAAGGAGCTTGAGTAGAGCGTCACTCTGCCTGTTTTTTACTGAGACCAAGATGGTTTCAGAGATGGTACAGGTCCAGTTGAAAATTAACGTCGAGCATTAGTTGCTTAAACTTTTGCTGAACTGGGCCTATTTGCAGCTATTAAACACGTAACAAACGTTTTCCTTTTCTATTGTTTTAGTTTTTTATTTCTCTTTTTAAGGTTCTGTAGCCAAATGGCAAAAAACGAAAACCTCATAGATTCGTCATGTATGCGCCGTATGTCATGTTTTTTTTCGAAAGTTAATGTAAGTAAAAGTTAAGTTTAAAACTTGGTAAGTAGATGTATTATGTGAACCGCGTTAGGATTTTCACACAAAAATTAAAAACTGTTAAATCGACTTGTTGATTGCATTCTTTCTCACTTTGTATAAAAATATTACATGATTTTTATAAATGCATGTCCATCTACAGCATGATTTTTTATAAATTCTAGTCGCAATATGAGAATAGTAATGAGAGCAGTATTGGCCCAGTGGCATCGGTCTCGATTTATGAGTTGTAGGTCGTGGGTTCGGACCTAGTCAGGCACATTACTTTGTGTAATTTATTTCATTACCACGGCTCTTAAAACGGTGAAGGGAAACATCGTGTGGAAACCAGCTGTCCTAGAACCAAGTCAACAATTCGAAGACATTGTCCCATCTGCCAACCAGCACTGGACCCGCGTGGTGGATTATGGCCCACTCCCTCTCACAGAAAGAAGGCCTGTGTCCCAACAGTGGGAATATTTATAGGTTGAATATGACAGTCGCAGTATATACGGGTGAAGACCAACTGGAACTTTAGGGTGGAGAAGTTGGAGGCGCGCCATAACACCAACTTTTATTCGTTTGTGGTGTGCGTTCCGACCCAGCATTTGGCGACCTTTCTCAAAGAAGAGTTATGGCCGAAAGGTGTGCTGTATCGGCGATTCCGAGGCCGGCTATGCGACACCTCGCAATGTAACACGAAGCCGTCACTTCGTGTGCAGTAGTTTTTAAGTGTATTAATAAATATAATAATAAATAAATAAATATTCCACAACTATCACACAACGCCATCTAGTCCCAAGCTAAGCAGAGCTTGTGTTATGGGTACTAGACAACTGATAAACATACTTATATATTTCTAAATACATACATATTATAGATAAATTACACCCAGACACAGAACAAATGATCGTGCTCATCACACAAACTTTTGTCCTGGGTGGGAATCGAACCCACGACCTCCGGCATAGTAGTCAGGGTCACTAACCACTAGACCAACAGGCCTGTCAAAACAGGCCTGTCTATTGTTTAAAATATGTATTTGTTTATTATTTTTATATTTATATGTGTATTGTGTTTTATGGGCCTTTAGTTGCCTGAAATAAAGGATAAAAAAAAATAAGCCTGTTAGTTAAAAGGTCGGCAGAAACCAAACCACTATAAAAATATGTACCTAACTCATACCATAAACAAGCAACTACCAAAACTTCGTACATACCCATATACATGTACAACCAAATTATGTCTTGTAAGTACATTACCAAGAGGAAACTTGAAACTAATCTGAAACTTATTCAATACAGAAACGAGTGAAACTGAAAACTTCAGTCCTCGATAGAATTAACAAGTTAGGTGCAGGATTAAAAAATTGTTACGTAGGAGGATATCCTTGATACTGAAACTTTCAGGAATAGTTATTAGAAAGGGAGTTTTCTTTGAGTTTTTTTAAACGAATTTATCTTTCGCGGAAGGTCTTTGAAAAAAGGTTGATTCGACTTTTTTCGGGTAAAAACTTGGCCTTTACTTTTTTTAACTCTTAACTCAAATAGATTATTTTAAGTCCAAAGTTTTTGATTGGTTACTAATAATAATAATAATAATAATAATAAGCCCCCTAAACAACCACACGTCCTGATTGACCATCTAATCACGTGGGGGGCGGACACACGAATGAGAAATTACTGGCGTGGCTAACGTGGCTCTGGAAACCCATAAAAAAAATGGAGACTCGTTCTAAAAGTAAACGTATAGGGCCGCTGCCCGGGGGCGATCGCCGGGGCACACCTGGAGCTGACGCTGGGTGTCACAGCATGCGATCCGTCAGCGGTGAGGAGTTGAGCAGGCGGGCTCCCACCGACAAAGATACTACAGCCGAACTCATTGACGATGGTGACAGACTGACGAACAGGACAGACACCCCTGTAGAACCGTATAGTCCAAGCACAGTATCATACACACCCTCGAGGCCATCATCACCATTCGTACCATCGTCACCAACATCTCCATCACCCCCTATTACTAGTTTAAATACAGTTCCACCTACCCCGACCTTGAGTGCTGCGCGGGAGGTATCTACCTTCTTACCCGCGTCCACCAAGGCCGGAAAAGCAAGAGTTCGAATGAAATGGAGTAAAGAAGTTAATTTATTTATCATGAGAACTTATTTATACATTACTAAATTAGAGACCGATATGACCACGTACAGACAACAATTACACGCACATTTCACTCGACAATATCCAGAAATTACTGTTTCAGAACAAAGAATATCAGACCAAAGGAGAACCATAGTTAGGAATAAACTTCTATCCCATGAAGTTATCGATCAATTAAGAGAAGAAGTACGAACACAATTACTTCAAGAAGAAGCGACTAACAGCTATGTAGAAACTAATAATATCACACAAAATACAATTGAAAATGATCATCAAGTACAACCACAATCGCTCAATCAATCACAACTTATTAATACACAATCTCAGCCATACAACCATTCACAAACCAGTACACAAATAACACACACATCCACACAAACCGAATCCGTTATCCTAACGCTAGAAAATGACATTGAGACCATAGTTGTTCCAGATCAACACTTAACAACAGATACATATATTCAAGAAATCAATGAGAAATTTAGAACAACAATAACATTATATTCAGGGATGGACCCCGCAGCGCGACCAAGATTACCCAAACTTAAGTACACACCTAACCTGTTTCGACTGGTTAATTTATTTAATGAAACTATACTTACACAATATATATCTGATGACACACAACTCATAGACATACATTTACTTATATACTGCACGGCGGTAGTAATATCTGAAGAATTAAACTTTAAAATCACAGACAATGTAAGAAATACAAGAACAAGACAAAATACAGCTCCAGCATGGCAACAGAGACTAGAAAAAGACATTGAAAAATTAAGGGCAAACATAGGTAGACTCACTCAGTATATTAACGGTTGTAGATCTAATAAACTAATCAAAAAAGTAGAGGTCATATTTAGGAATAATGCTACGCACACCAGACATGAAAAAAGTAACACAAGACCTGAAGAATTTTTAGACACCTTAAAACAAAAATTAGCACTCAAAGTTCATAGACTGAAAAGGTACAAAAAGGCACTACAGCGGAAAAATGATAACGCCACTTTTGCCACAAATGAGAAAATGTTTTATAGAAACTTACACAAACCACAAACAGACACAATTGATGATCATAACACACATACACCTAACTTACCTACAAAAGAACAATTAGAAGCATATTGGGCGAGTATTTGGGAAGAGCAAAAACAACACAACGACAAAGCACCTTGGATAGTTGAAGAGGAAACAAAATGGAGAGATATTGACGAGATGGAATCCGTGGAGGTAACAGAGCTAGACATTACACTCATCACAGCTAGATTACATAATTGGAAATCACCTGGCATAGACAAAATCCATAATCTTTGGTACAAAAAATTAACCTGTCTACATAAATCTATAGCAAAAAGTGTAACAGATATTATATCAGGACAACAGAACACGCCTGAATTTATTGCAACAGGAATTACTTACATGCTACCTAAAACAAAAAATTCATCACAACCTTCCCAATATCGACCAATTACATGTCTACCCACAATTTACAAAATATTGACATCTGCAATTACAAAGAAAATTCAGTCACATATCGAACATAACAATATAATAGCAGAAGAACAGAAGGGATGTAGGCAGGGCCACATGGGATGTAAAGAACAGCTGATTATTGATTCCATAATTCATAAACACGCCACCTCCAAAAATAAAAACTTACATTGCACCTATATTGACTACAAAAAAGCTTTTGATAGTGTCCCTCATTCCTGGTTATTAAAAATTTTAGAAATATATAGAATAAACCCGAAAATAATAGATTTCTTACGCCGTATAATGTTACAATGGAAAACAACACTACAAATAAATTGTAACCAACATAATGTCACCACGCGACAAATCTCTATCAAAAAAGGCATCTTCCAAGGTGACTCCCTGAGCCCACTGTGGTTCTGTCTCGCCCTAAATCCTTTATCTCATTTGCTGCAGGGTTGCGAGGCCGGATATTGCTTCAAACATAATATAGACAAAATAACAATATCACATCTTATCTACATGGACGATATCAAATTATATGCAAAAACAGAAAAAGAAATGAAGAAATTAGTAGACATTACAGCAGAATTCAGTAACGATATCAATATGCAATTTGGTTTGGATAAATGTAAAACACTTCACATTGTAAGAGGCAAAGTAAGGCCCGGCAACTATGTAGTAAATGAGAGGGATGCTATTACAGCGTTGGAATCGACTGACTTATATAAATATTTAGGGTATGTGCAACTTAAAGGTCTTGACCATGTACGTATAAAACAGTCACTAACTACGGAATACAAGAGACGGCTTAATGCCGTTTGTAAAACACAACTTTCGGGTAAATATCTTATCAAAGCCATTAACACTTTCGCCATCCCCGTATTGACTTACTCATTTGGAGTTATAAAATGGTCCAAAACGGACACGGAACAGTTAGAGCGTACTACACGGACAACACTCACGAAACATAATAATCTTCACCCTAAATCTGCCATAGAGAGACTAACAATTAAACGAGAATATGGAGGGAGAGGCCTTATAGATATCCAGCACCTATGGCGGAAACAAGTTAGTCAATTAAAATCATTCTTCCACACAAAATCTCGCACTAGTAACATACATAAAGCCATAGTAACAAATGATAGTAAATACACTCCACTCAACCTAAGTAATTCTATTGAAACTCAAAGCTCTACCATTGACAACCCGCAGACACAAAAAATTGACGACTGGAAGAGGAAAGTACTTCACGGTCGGCACCCTCATGATCTGGAGCAATTACACATAAATAGGTTAGCTTCAAATAAGTGGCTTAAAATAGGCAACTTATTCCCGGAAACAGAAGGATTTATCATAGCTATTCAAGACCAGATAATAAACACCAAAAACTACAGAAAATACATCATCAAAGACCCTACAGTCACTGATGATAAATGTCGCAAATGCCACACACATCCAGAAACCATCCAACACATAACAGGCGCATGCACAACTCTGACCCAGACTGACTACACTCACAGGCACAACCAAGTGGCCAATGTCGTTCATCAAAAACTAGCACTCAAACACGCACTCATTCAAGATGCAAACACTCCTTACTACAACTATACACCAAAACTGACCTTAGAAAATACCACGCATAAACTCTTTTACGACCGCGCCATTCTAACCGATAGGACAATCCATTACAACCGACCAGATATAATCTTACAGGACAAAATAAATAAAATCACTTACCTGATAGACATTGCAGTCCCTAACACACACAACATACAAAAAACAATTACAGAAAAAATTAGTAAGTACGCTGACCTGAAAGAAGAAGTCACTAGAATTTGGCGACAAGAAAAGGTTTATGTAGTTCCAATTGTTCTTTCCACAACAGGCGTCATCCCTAATCATCTCCTCCATAGCTTAAAATTATTAGACCTTAAAGAAACCCTTTACATAACACTCCAAAAAGCAGCTATATTAAACACATGCAGAATTGTTAGAAAATTCATGCAGATAGAAGAAAATGAAATAGGACCTCATCAAAACACATAGATTACACACCACACGCTGCATTTGCTTTGGTTTCGGCCCGTAAATGTAGTAAAAATCCAGTCTAAGGACTGAGAAGTGAGAACACTAAACAAAAATAATAATAATCATTTATTTCGGAAAAGTTCCATATGTCACAATTTAAATTAAAAGAATCAATCATAAAAAATTAAAATAAAAGTAAATAATAATAATCATAAGAAATAACAATAATAAGGCAAAACTAAAATAAATATGAAACGGTAAGACCTTACGAGCCAGGGGAGCTAGCTACTTAACTGCATGCAGTCGTATCCAGCGCCCCAGGATCGGAGAGTCCCACCGGTCAGCCACCGTCCTCAAAATGATGTTGGGGCTGTCGCGTACACGGCGCAGTAAGGAGGCGCACCTTTTCCGTATGATTGTGGAAAAACTGTCCACACGCGCGTCAGCAAACATTCCAGACGCGCTACAACAACGCGGCAGCCCCACCAGCACCCGGAACGCGTTATTATATTGAATACGCAGGTCGCTATATGCCCGCTGCGTAAAGTTCACCCACAGGCTGCACGTGTAAAAAGACTGGCAGAATGCTTTAAAAAGCGTGACCTTGACGTGAGTAGTACACCGTGCAAACCTGCGGGCCAACATATTACACCGGACTGAAAGCGACCTGCGTTCCCGGTCAACATCCAGGTTATCTTTCAAGTCCTCTGAGACCCAGTGGCCCAAATACTTGACTGTAGCGGCTCTGTTCAGTGGCGTGCCATATAGCAATATTGGTGGAACAGTAGAATAACTATTACTATCGGCTTTAAAAACCATGTACTCGCTCTTCAGTACATTGTATTTGAGCCCATGAGTCTCAGCATAGGACTCACATATGCCAATCAATCTCCTCAGTGCTCTGATTGAGGGACTCAGCAGCACCATATCATCTGCATAACTTATGTTATTTATACAAATACCGTCTATATGGCATCCGATTCCAGTACTGTTGAGCTCCTCAATCAGATTATTCATGTACAGGTTGAAGAGTGCCGGCGAGGTCAAACCACCCTGCCTCACACCGCACTCCAACCTGTACTCATCCGAAAGCGAGTCGGCCCACCTCACACGATTCCGCTGATTTCCGTACCAATACTTAAAAATACCTATTACCTCTGACGGTAAGCTTGTGTCGTTCCTCAGCTTATCCCATAATACATTATACGACACAAGGTCAAACGCTTTGGAAAGGTCAAGGTAACAGGCATAGACAGGTGTTTTCCTTGCTATATAGTACTGCACAGTTTGCTTGAGGCAGAGGATAGCAGTTTCAGTTGATAAGCGGGGCCTAAAGCCAAATTGAGCATCGTTAATTTTTAGGTGCTTATCCAACTGACCTCTAAGCAAACTGTCCAGAACCTTAGCAATTACAGTCGCCAGCGAAATAGGCCTATAATTTGACAATACTGACAAGTCACCGGTTTTATTTTTAACAATAGGCACAACAATTGTACGCATTAATTTTTGAGGCAAATAGCAATGACCCACACATAAACTTAAAAACATGGACAGCACTCTAGGTAGGTGTACTCCCGCATGCTGCAAGTGCTCGATGCTGAGACTGTCATGCCCTGGTGATTTTCCTCTCACCATGTTCTTAATTGTCATAGCAACTTGCTTAGCTGTAAAAGTGACACTACGGTAAGGGCAGACCTTCTCAGCTCCGGACACCCGCAGCGATGACTCATCTTTCAGAGGCGATTCCACTCTAAAATGCCGTCGAAATAGATCCGCAATACAGCGTGGGTCATGCACACTCTCAACGCTCACAGGAAGGCTATGCTTGTGATTTAATTTATTGGTGGCTTTCCAGAAAGTACCAAAGTCTTTGTTTGAATGATGTTTAGCAATAATGTCCATTTTTATTTGGTTTTGATGATCTTGACACCATTTTAATTTGGATTTGAATTTTTTTCTGGACTCATACATATCGCTATAAACACTACCAGTTCTAGGTTTGCCACACAACAACCAAAACTTATAATAAAGCCGCGCCTGCTCGTGAGCACTGCGAACATATTTATTCCAGCCAGTAACATGTTTATACGTTTTTACATTATTTTTTCCCTTATAGCTATACTCAGACGCTTTCACAAGTATACCTTCAATACTATTATACATTTCGTCCAATAACAATTTATGACTCGGTTCATTGCACATCCCATCCGCACACTGGTTAAATTCTAAGGGAAAATGCATCTCTCTAAAATGTGAATGACAATAATTATGGTATATACTAATTTGCTCAGCATTACGTTCACCCCACTTTACTCTATTTATCTGTGAGTTTTTGTGTAGCATAGTACCATGACTAACATTAAAACTACATTCTAACATGAGAGGTAGATGATCCGACCAGTACGAATCATACAAAACATGAACATTGCGCACAGTAGTCAGCGCCGCGTCAGTTACTATACAGTGATCGAGCCAGCGTACACACCCGTGTGCGTCGCTTACAAACGTATAAGTATCCGATGGCAGGGTAATAGTATCTACACATGTCCATGATTGTTCCGCACAAAATGAAAAAAGCTCACCTGCAAACAGCTCACCCGGGTGCGCATTATAGTCTCCAATCATGAAAACAATCTCGACACCGTTATTTTCAATAATAGCGGTAACCTCACTTAGACACTGAGTAAATTCCACCAAGTTATCACTACAATCAGTAGGCATGTATACCGAAAACACTAAGAACGATCGATCACCAAGCGTAACCTTAATGGCCGCTAGACGTACACTACTACAGCTAATAACTGTCACCTCGGGAAATGCACTTTTTCGCCAGAGAAGTGCAACCCCCCCGTGGGGTCTCCCTCGCAGCACACCGGACGACGTATCTACCGCCGAGGTGCCCGTAAAAGCGAAGTTGTCATCTATGGTACCCAGAAATGGGAGGTCGTGCGGTAACAACCACGTCTCCTGCAGTGCAATTATATCTGCATTTTCACAAAGTCGTCGTACACAATCCACTGATCTTACTACATTCTTGCAGTTAAACGTTGCAACTATAGTAGTACTCATGTTGCGTTAGATGTAATATTTACACGCGCCCGTAAGGCATTCACAGGTTTATATTTATAAGGAAAGTTGACAAAGCGCCGATATGCTATTCCTACGGGCCAAAAGTCGTCCTTCATAAATAACTCCACATTATCGTTAGGAACAAATATCTTAAAAGAATTGTATTCTTTGCCTACTTTCATGGTCATTTTCTCAACCATAACATTTAAATTACATTTACTCATTATGTAATTAGTGATGTCACACACGTTCACATCCTTCGCCACATTATAAATATAAATGGGTGTCTTGATTTGAGCAGCTTTAAAATTCACACTTGCCTCCACTATAGCCTTCCCTCGGTTTACCGCGAAACGATTCCTGTGTCTTCGTCTCTGGACCAGTTTCCATTCATCATCCCGTGTCTCCCGCAACCACTCACCCGCTTTAACTATCTCCGCCATACTTTTGTTGTTATTTGTTGACGTTGGAGTGCGAACCGAGTAAGCCGTACCCTCACGTACCGTCGCACTAGCAATCGGTAAAGGTGGGTGACTCACCGCACCGGCCGCCGCCGGGCGAGCTGGCACACGATCGAAAACAACTTCGTTCCGTGCGCAGGAATTTACGCAACTATGGTTGTTGTTATAAGACTCATTTTCAACATTGGTCTTATTATTCACTCCGCTACCCTGTGTCAGTGACGGTTGCGTATTCGTTGGTATTGAAATTGAAATACCCTCTGATAAAAGGTGGTCTTGCAAAATTTCGGCTTCTAGGGGAAGACTACTCATACAAACACTGTCCGTTGAGAGTCCCGCACACTCACTAGCACTACCTTCAAAACTCTCCTGCGGACAAGCTCCTCGTTGAGTATTTATTCTAGACTTATTGTTGCAAAATGAAGTACTTTGTTTCCACGTTTCCACTTCACATTTCAACGCATTTAGTTGCTCCGTTGTTGCACACTGTTCCTTCATATCGCTAATATCCTTACGGATTATCAATAGGTCTTTCAGTAACTTAGTGACATCAACGTGATCAAACAGAATAGGAGGTAGTTTATGGAGCTCACGGGCGACAAATATAGGTCTTTCATCAGGATTAGTTGTCTTCAAGATACAAATAATGTCGTCAATGTTGCGAAGTGTCTTCCCGTCCCTTTTTCTGATTTTCTTCTGTTTCGTCACGGCCGGTATGGACTCAAACAGCAGGTCCTTAGCCATGAGTATATCGTTTTCAGAGAAAGCGGTGGCACAGATGCGGCTAACGCTTTCTTCATCCATAACATCCAGTTTGTTATCCACAAAGGCTAACACCTCATTTATCACAATGTTACATTGGGAACATTTCACTAGTTTCGAAGCCATATTCACAACCAGTTAATGAAGTGATTACAAAGTTGCGCGTTTTATCGGGTTCTTTTGAATAATAATTCGAATATTAACTACATTTAATAGTTATACAGAAGTCCGAAGTATAATTATGTATAATTAGGCTACTGTTATACTTAACCTATAACAGTAGCCTGCTGGGGTCGCGGGACCAAGGGATTACCGTGACCCTAGTACGTAAAGGGCTATTGAAGGACACCGTGGATTTTAGTCAGTACAAGTCTGACAGTCCCTCCCGCCCTGCCCTGGGTGGGAGGACTCATTTGATGATTTTACCACGATAAAAAAAAAACCTATAACAGTAAACTGCTTGTCATGTGACCCCTTTAACAAATAAAGAAACATCTGAAAATTTTAAATGTATGGAAACACATTCAAAATTTGCTAATTGATCGAGTGAAAAACTGATTTCTTTTGTAAAACAGAGCAGAATAAAATTGGAGTTTTGATTTGTGAAGCTTTAAGGTTATATGCATCGTATTTAGGTATTTACTGTTTATTTTGTTTCGGTTTGAAAAACTATATTTTTTAATGACTGACTACTCATCTACAGTTTTTTTTTTGTAAAACATTGCCCCACTCTAGGAATTTCTCCTGTATTGCGGGTGCGTTTACAAACATTTAATTTTTTTGGCGGAATCGAACAGCAGTCCAATAGCGCAGCCACTGCGCCAACAGACCATCTTTAAAAAATACTAGCAAAAGAATACATAGTACCTACCAAATTATTATTTAAGTCGGCATAATGAATTTCTCACTTATCGTTATTTAATTCCTTTCCAAAAATGGAAACAACAAAATGTTCCACGAAACCAAAACACAAATCTCGGCCATCTTCCAAGCCGGTGTTGCTCGCAAATAAATCCCGAAATAAACGTAACACTTGACAGTACATCAATCTTCGTAAACGCGACCGGAGTTACCAGTACCCGGTTACAAGTCGCAAATTAATCGAGGGGAGAAAACTTCGTTATGTTTTCACTTAAAGGATTACAATAAATAAGATTAATTTTGTCGGCTTTTAAAATATAAAGTTTGTGTTAAATTTTGGGGAATGTTTCCCTGGTAACGGGTTTTGTGGACAGTGACATAGAATTTCTTAACCCAGGGCGGGACGGGACTGACAGACTTGTACTGACTAAAATCCACGTGATCCTTCAATAGCCCTTTACATTCCAGGGTCACGGTTACCTGATAAGACAGTAACGCGACCTCGGCGGATAGTGACATCTAAGGCCATAGCATTACAGGCAGCGAGTAATGGGAAACTTGCTGTCCGACCATGGACCATGCCCGGGTCGACGGCGCGTTGTGTTCCACGCGCGCCTCAAGGAGTGTCAGCATAGTGACGGGGCCCCCTGTAGAGGGCCAAAGCCTGCCGGGGTTGCGGGACTCACGAATTACCCTGACCCCGGTACGTCAAAGGCTGTGATGAAGGACACCGTGGATTTTAGTCAGTACGAGTCTGACAGTCCCTCCCGTTCTGCCCTGGGTGGGAGGACTCATGTGGTGATTTTACCCCGTAAAAAAACAAAAAGGCCGTAGCATTAAGGCCCTAGATTACCGTGACCCCGGTAGATTACCGTGACCCCGGTACGTAAAGGGCTACTGAAGGACACCGTGGATTTTAGTCAGTACAAGTCTGACAGTCCCTCCCGCCCTGCCCTGGGTGGGAGGACTCATTTGATGATTTTACCACGATAAAAAAAAAAAAAAAAAAAAAGCATTAAGGCCCTTCGTATACAACGTAACGAAAGTCTCCGATACCTCACGACTTTGGTATCCATTCGTGATTAGACTCGTGGCTATGTTCGGAACTATATGGAGTTATACGCGATAGTCTCCTGGATACCAAAATCGTAGACTTGTTTCCAAAGGGGCTAAATTTACGCATTTGGCCGTAACGCATACTTGAAGTATTAGTATAGATTTATTCCGTGTGGGAATTGAATTAGCAACACGCAGCAATCCCTCAGCCATAGTGCCAACCGTACCGTCAGAGTTATGTTTACCGAGTTACTTTAGATGACTAAGACATTATAAAAGGTCCACGTAAGATCTAAGTGAAACCAGAAAACACACTTAAGTAACATAAAGTAACTAAGCTTAGCGCTAGTCCCTAGGTATTGAAGGTCGGCTATAAAGTAGATAGAGAGAGAGATATATAGAATAAACCTTGACGAACAAAATTAAGGGTAAACTTATGACTCGGTCACATTACTACTTGTATTATCTTTATTCAAATAAATTTAATATTGTTTTACATTTTTAAATATTATAAAAAAAATTATTAAAAACATTTAAAAATATTAAAAAAATGTGGCCCAGCATCGGGAACAGGGTCCAAGCTGCCGGTGGTTAGGGTTCCAGAGAGAGGAACCTCCTCATTATGCACGCCGTGTCCAAGAGAATTGCTTTCTGCATCAAGCCCTTGAGCCATGCGAGGATTGCCCGGAAGATACGGTGGAGCATACTTTGCAGGACTGCCCCGCTTGAGCAGAGCACTGTGTCCTCGCGACGGTGATAGGCGGAGTATTCTCGCGCCCGGCATTACGTAACAAAAGAAAATACGTGTCAATTTTTTTTTGAAAATTTTACTGTCTGACTAAAGATTTATTCAGTCAAATATCCTACTCTTTGTAATCTTAACCTACATACATTAGAATCCTTGTAAAACGGAGCAATGTATCCTCCTTTCAAACTCACGCTAATTGTTCGAATAAACGTTAATTGTTCGCCATTTGAGTGTCAAGTTGAGATTGACGTCAAATTGCCGGATTAAGGCGGCGTGTCTTGTTGCTGATTAAATTATATGAGTATGTGAGTTGAGAGTTGTTATGTTATTGTAGTTGTCTTGCTACTGAGGGGCCTATAATATTCTGCTGGCTAGGATAGGCTTTTTCTATGTGAGAATGAGTTTCGACTCGCTGCCCGACCATGAACCATGCCCGGGTCGACGGCGCGTTGTGTACCACGCGCGCCTCAAGGAGTGTCAGCATACGTGCCCCCTGTAAAGGGCCAAAGCCGGCCGGGGTCGCGGGAGTCACGAATTACCGTGACTCCGGAACGTAAAGGGCTATTGAAGGACACCGTGAATTTTAGTCAGTACGAGTCTGACAGTCCCTCCTGCTCTGCCCTGGGTGGGAGGACTCATGTGATGATTTTACGACGTTAAAAAAAAACTAAAAAATATGTGTGAGAATGAGTTTAGTTGTTATTCTCCAGATGGATTCCCCTTTTTCTCAAACGATCTTCCTTATCAAGGGATATTTATTTATCAGGTGGACTGTAGACTTTGTGACTGTTCACTAGTTTTTTTGTGTCATTTATTTTTAAGCTATTGCATAGCTTTTATCACGGGCTTCGAACGCGGCGACTGAATCAATAAATTCCGTAACGAAAATAAACCTAACACTGTTACTGTCACATCTGTCATGTCAACGTGAATGAATGTTTGAATGAATGATTTTTTTTCTTGTAGTTTGCCTTGAGGCTGTCCATAGCCTAATTAGTCGAGTAACTTCCCATAGAGCAACGATGAGATGATAATTATTCTCGTTTTATATTCGCGGTACGCGATAATTTTTTCTTTTTTTTTCATAAATAAAATAAACAAATAATTATAATAATCACATAAGTTGATAAAAAATACTATGCAATAGCTTTACCGCGGCGGTCCCCGAGTGGCACACGCATTTTTTTAAATTTATTTCTGTAAATAAGTATTGTCATAGATATTACTTCTATTGCTGTCAGGTTATTCTCGTTGTAAGAAATTTTGTTTTGTGTCCAAAACACATAAGATTTATTGACGTTTCTTGAGTTTTTGTTTATACAGACCTGTATCAACTATCTACCATTTACCGAAACAATCCAACTCATATCGCCAATACATGATTCACTTTTTCATTTCAATTTGCTTAAAGGAATATCTTGGGTTAACATATAAGTGAAGCATTTCTAATGTCCAGAATTTTTTTCATTTCTAATTACGTCTTTAAATCAAAATGAATTACTTTGGTTATGAATTTCTAATGTCGTAGATTATAAGCCATTATCTTTGCGTGGTATTTGGCCGTATATTTTCAGTATTTTTACAGTAACCTATCATGTTACAAAAAAGATACTAAAGTTATGTATAATTATATTGTATAATGACTTCTAAAATTACTGTTTACGAACAAAATTATGATAATAGGCCCAAATTGTTGGTATTACGGAATCAGGCCTAACAATTTTTCTACGTTATAATTTCATGTTATGAATAAAATTTTCATAAATATTTTCCACTAACTGCTTTACAATTTGATCACGTAATTTTTTTATGTTAATAGAAATATAAAAATACATGACCTCACGCTCACATTTTACTGATAAGCGTTTTCAATTTAGAATTTGTACGAGTAAGGTTCACTTTTATTTTGTGGGACTGTTTAAGCGGATTGACGTGGAACGTAAAGGATTTGAAGTCCTTTGCGATCCATCAAAGGTGGAATTTTCATGAATTTATAACCCCATAAATAAAGGTATCCAGTCGAACCAGATGCAGCTGAATATCAGTTTTTTACATGAAGCGATTGCCTATCGGACCTCCACAAGCCAGTAACTGGGTAGTACGATACTCCATTACATGGTAAGGCTAGCTGTCAGACTTATAGAGCTTCTGCCTAATAGTAATGACTGTCAAAGATCTACAAATGATAGCCGGGACCAACGGCTTTACGCTCTTTCCGAGGCACGGAGAATAACTCGCTATGACAGATGGTCACCCATCCACAAACCAATCTCAGCAAGCGCGGCTTAACCCGGGAGATTGGCCTGTGCGGCTGTAATTATCTAGCCAAGAGTTCCTCTCAACATTGTTAATGTTCAAGAATATTAACAATGTTGGTGAATACAAGAAGAGTAAATCATCAACATTCGCTTAAAGTAATCCGGTTCATATTTAACCTTAGAAATATGATCATGTTTCGAGCTATAGATCTGAGCTTAATTAGATGCCTATCCGACAAAGACGTAATTTGCACGCCTTAACCACTCTTTTCTCCCTTCTCCGACCCCTCCTTCTTATCTTATCCGTCACTTTCAATAATTATGTTCTTCACATGCTAGGAATCTGCATTGGTCTAACAATCTTCTCTTACTTTGCCTTTCTCACAGTTCTGATTCTTTTCACATTCAGTTCATTTTTCTTTGGAATGAGAAAGCTAGAAAAAAATCTATGGTTTTTCAACTATAAAGTAATTTATTAGCAAATACTGATCCTACTACAGAGTAGAGGTTTCTTTCTTTGACTGGTTGTATGTACCAGTTCACAAATTATAAAGAGGTATTGTAAATTTGGAGGTACGAAGTGAGTAATCTTCAAAACTACTGATTTGATTCCGAAAAGCAGTATAAGTTACTTGTATAAAGGGCCTTCTAGAACAAAGTAAGTAAGACTGTAAAGTAAATTCATTGACCGAAAGAAAGGAAACAATTAAATAGGTCGCCAAGTCGCCATAAATACGAGCAATTCTTGGAGAGGTAACAAAAAGTCGCCAAAAACTTTGAAGAAGTGAATTGTAGTTACCAAAAAGTTGTGCACGCTAAAATTGCAAGTGTTAACTTTCTGCATTCTCTCCCCAGGGATGGAGAAGAATGCTTAAAAAGCCTCTCGGAAAACTTTAACTGCTGTAACTAACTTCGTATAAGATAACTAGATGGGGTAGGGCAGAGTTTTTTTTTTATCGTGGTAAAATCATCAAATGAGTCCTCCCACCCAGGGCAGGGCGGGAGGGACTGTCAGACTTGTACTGACTAAAATCCACGGTGTCCTTCAATAGCCCTTTACGTTCCGTGTCCGGGGTTACGGTAATTCATACAGTCCCGCGACCGTCGTACCGTCCCGCGACCAATGATGGTGTTCTTAAGAAAAGTTTGGTGTACAGGCAAGTAGTAGCTTTATATTTCTAAATAGATAACCGTCTGGAACGCAAAGGGACATTGAAGGAACACCGTAGATTTTAGTCAGTACGAGTCTGACAGTCATTTCTGCTCCACCCTGTGCGGTAGGACTTATTTGATAATTATATATTTATACAATTTAAAAGTGTCACTGGCAGCTGACATTCTTAAGTTAAACTACCTCCATGGGAAAAGGCGAGAGATCACGAAGTACAAAATTTGACGCGTGCATTTCATATTTTCCTTCCATGTGCAATTTCCTACGTAAATATCAAATTTATATTCTTACTTTGAGCTGAGTTCCTGTAATTACCACGGTAATATTTACTGTCTCATTCCAATATCTTTGTTTTTACTGTAAATACAAAAAAGCTTCGGCGTTGCATTCTGTAAATTCTGAATTGAAAAGGAATTTGCATTCAGTAGATGAATAATGTTTTTTTCTAGTGGTGTAATTACGAACAACTTCATTAAAACTTCATTAAAATAGTCAATATTTGTTACCACTATTTTGTGTTTAAAATACCTACCTACAACGTTTTGGAGTGGATCTAACTGGGTTCAAACGAGCTTGATAGTTTTAGAGACTGTCAGACTTACAGACGAATGTTAGACGGGTTCATTTAAATGCTTTGAGTTTATGTAATACAATAATTTTATGTAAATAGTATGCAAGTAATTCTTATGTATCTCACGGTTGTCAGAAATATTAAATTAATAGAATTTCCACAGATTATTACACAAATGTTTCTCTACAACGCAATCTTGCCAACGATATTTATTATAATCAGCTCACAGAAGTCCACTATTGAACAAAATTCTCTCTAGTTGCAAGTCACTCAGTTCCATTATCAGCAGCTTCCATCCAGATGTCACCAGCCACCATGCGGCGATCATCGCTCAACCTTTCCTGAGGGTGTTCCATAAGCGTGCCGATTCACGGTCTTCCCTCAAGAATACGTCTACTCCAACGTTGCATATTCCAAAAGAGCCCTATAAGCCACAAGATCCTTCCTCTTTCTGCGAATCATTTATGCTAGCGAAGGAGGATTTGGAAGAGGAGATAACATCTACCTCCACATACGACCCAGTCACCACGGGAGACGCCGAGGACGTCAACGATTTCCGGTCACCGTAGACGCGGGCTACTGGCATCGTAGGCAACCATGAGTAATTTAATTCAAGGAACACGGTGGATATATACAGTACCTAAGAATCTGATAGTCCCTTCCGCCCCACCAAGGACGGGAGGACTCATTTCATGATTTTACCATTAAAAAAACCATAAGATACAAGCTTTTTTTTATCGTGGTAAAATCATCAAATGAGCCCTGCCAATGACCCAGGGCAGGGCGGGAGGGACTGTCCGACTTGACTGACTAAAATCCACGGTCTCCTTCAATAGCCCTTTATGTACCGGGGTCACGATAATTTGTGAGACCCGCAACCCCGACAGGCTTCGGCACTCTACAGGCACCGTCATATAAGATACAAGCTATGTTTAGTTAGTAGCTTATCACGAGTCAAGTTACTTTTTATAATTAATCTGTAAAGTTTACACCATTATTTTAAAACATGTGCACCATCCAGAATTTCCACCTCTCCCGAGTCCAGTAATAACTTTTTTTTTCCATTTTCAGTCTCTTTATGTCGCCTCCCGTTGTCGCCCGGCATTTTAAATAGTCCAGCTAATTTTATGCTTTCTTCTGAGATATTTTAAAAATGCAAACTCCTTTATAACAATGAGCGTTGTTAGTTTACACGGGGCGCTCATTAACGGGCATGGCGTGCTTTTATACGATGTTCAGTTTTTTATGTTTCAAGGAGCTAGTTTATATGCTTTTGATAGTTTATCCTGGCTGTGAGCTATTTCTTTTTCAAGAGTTTTAAATCTAGTAGAGCTCATAAAAAAATTAACAAACTTTTATAAAAATTTCATCAAAACAATACCTTGTTTTTATTAATGGCCACTAACCACCAACCCACACATAAAAATTTAATACCATAAAATTCTTCTCAAAAGAATTTTAACAGCGAATGAAGTAAGATATTATATTTAAAGATCAAAGAAACCTTAATTCCATCCATTCAATTCCAAACTGTTACTTCGTCCAATTAATTCCTAATCCCGGAAACGTCTTAAGATCTTCATAGAACACATTTTAATGGTTCAATTTGTCATCCGCCATCTTGAATTCAACGGTTACCGTCTCAATCAAAATGGCGGACATTTGTCATAGGTTGAACCAATTGTGTCGAAGGACTATAAAAAATTGGTATTATTTGTAAAAGTAACCGTGGTTCGTTGTAAAAATAAAATTGATGGCTTCCAATAAAAATGTTTTGATGGATTTCTGGGTGATCACTGCGGTCATTATATTTGATGGAGGACCATTTCTTGTGATAAAAGTCTTCGTGTAAATTATTATGATATCACTTAGTGCGGTCGTTTTCCCTTTTTTGGACGGAATTTTATCAATTACCTACATTACTGGTCATTATTTGCAAGAATACATCATACTTCTTTCTTTACTGGTTGTGTTAGAAAAATAAGGCTTTGAAAACAAAAACCTTAAACCACTGTCCGCCCTTTTCAACTGGATAAGTGTGGTACGAACCGGCGCAGTTAAGGCGCTGTATGAAGCTAATCTTTAGGTAGTCAGCCGATTTAATTGAATATTTAAAAAAATACAGTTCTGTTTTTAAAAAGTTTTAGACATGTCTTTAGTCTACGAAACTTCCTCTGTTATAGTTATAAAATATATGATGGTAGTCGCTGAAAAAATTGAGAATTTCGAGACGAAAAATTTTTTTCGTGACAATTAATACAATCGCTAAAGGCCTCGCCATGGAGTTGCTTATTTATTAGTTACTTACTACTACTACAAGAAAACAAATCTTAACCAGATTGAACGAACCGCAAAGCCCACGCAAGCAAAAGTTAAAACAGGGAACAATTTAATTAGAGTCCACGTCTTAATTACCTAAACGTTGCAAGTGCCTGCTTGTGCAAGTTGCAGGACACCGGTACAGCGGTTAGGTACGACGGTAACCGTTCGTTTCGCCGGTTGAGCGTGAAATCTGCTAAGTATGCAAACTTGTTTGGAGTAACATGGATGAGATTTCACTAGAAGATGCTTAGAATTACATAAGTTTGATTTGATAACGATATAGGATGTGGAATACTGCGCTTGTGGGCTTCTGTGATGATAATGATATATTTAAATACGAGTTTGCATAAAAGCGTCAAAATACGAAACGCATTTGATAGCCACTGTATTGTACAACAACTGATAAACAAAATGGAAATGCTTTTAAAACTATCCGAACTAAGGCACAAAATATCGAAACAAAATTATACACACAGTAATAAGGTTGATGAAGTCAGATGGACAGTGCAATCTATGTAAAATACTGAGAATCAGCCGACCTCAATGAAGTTGGGAAGCGCTAGGCAGATTATGCAGATTTTTTACGAACAATGTTCGTAAAAAATCTGCATAATCTCTTTACCTCAATCTAGTCCAGAAGCAAAGACGAAACCTCAGATGAAACAAGCTCACACCAGAAGGCACTGGAGCTAGTATGTACTGATGGAACACAGTAAAAACTGTTTGACACCGAACTCCGGATGAGAAGACATTTAACAAAACGTTTTAGTTAGTAACTGCCCCCCCTCCCCAAAACTTAGATCATAGCGAGCAAGTTGAAAATCTATAAAAGACAACAGAACGTTTTATTTCTTTATTTCCCCTGGCTGGTAGGCCTTTTATTTTTTATTGCGATAAAATCATCAAATGACACCTCACCTAGGGCAGAGCGGGAGGGACTGTCAGACTCGTACTGACTAAAATCCACGGTGTCCTTCAATAGCCCTTTACGTACCGGGGTTAATTCGTGAGTCCCGCGACCCCGGCAGGGTTTGGCCCTCTATAGGGGGGCCCGTCACTATGCTGACACTCCTTGAGGCGCGCGTGGAACACAACGCGCCGTCGACCCGGGCATGGTCCATTGTCGGACAGCGAGTCGCCCATTACTTGCCGCCCGCATGGCCGCGTGCCTGGAGGCCTTAGAGTAATTTAAGGCATCCACAGAAAAGTCCGGTTAAGCAGCCCACAACCTCTTATAGGTTGACCTGCGAGATGACATTAAAAAAAAAAAAAATTACTTCCTTATCTCTTCCTACGTTCCTACATCCGAGTCACTTAGCGTTACTCTCATATTTTACGTGAATGTTACGAGTTGCTAGTTCAGTTCCCCCGTAAGACTGTACCAACTTGTTTGGCGGAATAATTACTACATGTTTGTCTTCTAACCTTTGGAACCAGGAAAAGTGGCGCAAATGTGTTCAAGATAGTTTGAGCCCGATTAAGTTGGTCTTTGATACTTTGAAGTGTTGACTATTTTATGTTTTGGGAAGTGTTTTATTATAGGCTTAAGGTTGCGGGTAGGTAAGTTTATAATAAGTTAAATTTATAGTTTTTCTGTTTGTACTCTATAATGGGGGTGACATCTTCATTATTGAAAAAACCCCCTTATTAAAAATAAAGAAAAAAAAATGTTTTGGGAAGTGTTGAAGTGGTTCGTGGCTGAATAATAACAGCTTTAAGGGTTGATCTTCTACGCTTTCCAGCCTTAGGCGTGGGCGTGTGTAGATGTGGACGGCAAATAATGGGTAACTCGCCGTCTGATCATGGACCATATTCAGGTCGACAGCACGTCGTGTTCGAAGCATGCCTCAAAGAGCTGACAGCAATCTAACGGGTCCCCCATAGAGGGCCAAAGGTCTGGCGCCGTCGCGGAACTGTCTTAACAGGTAACCGTGACCCTGGAACGTAAAGGGCTGTCGAAGGAACACCGTGGATTTTAGTCAGTACAAGTCTGACAGTCCCTCCTGCCCCGCCCTGGGTGGGAGAACTCATTTGATGATATTACCACGAAAAAAAGGGTTAAATATTGCTGTTAGTTCATTTTTCTATTTTCTGCATTTTGGTCGCGGGACTCACGAATTACCGTGACCCCAGAACGTAAAGGGCTATTGTTGGACACTGTGGATTTCAGTCAGTATGAGTCTGACAGTCCCTCCCGCTCTGCCCTAGGTGCCCGGACCCATTTGATGATTTTACCACGTTAAAAAAAACACTGCATTTTCTTTTATAAAGTATTTCACCAAAAATAACAACGAAAAACCAATTTAATTTTTAATTTGCAGCAAACAAGTTTACATTTTTAGATGCAAAATAAATTCTTATTAACTGATAACGCGGGTGATGTAGTAGTATCACCATCGGAGGCTATTTATGGCAACAAGATAGCTTTTATCATTGCCATGACCGCGGTGGGGCCGTAGAAATAGCGGAGAAGGAATGCAGATAATACAGAGTAGGCCACAACTGGTTTTGTTTAAAATTAAAGTAATTTTATGATACGAGGCTGAAAAAAGGTAGTTTTCGAATGTCTATTATTAAAAATGTTTGTTTTAGCTGAGACGAAGTGGCGGAACAAACTCCTTAGCAGCACATCTTTATGTTATTTTAGAAGATAAAGACAATAATAGCTCTTTTTTTCTTTCACTTTCTTTTTTCTGCCAAAATAATCAACATTGAGTTCAAAAACCAACTTTTACAGCAGTTGTTAAGTTATGAGTACCAAAAAACAATAAGTGTGCAGAAAAAAAACTGCAAGCACAGTTATAACGTTTAAAAGAAAGTAAAGTACAGCTTCTCACTCTCCATCACACCTAGTGGCCACTTACTGAAAAATGAGCACAAATATTTGCTTATATCTTTTCCATTTTGCTGCCAACGAAAAAGTGACATGCGACGGGATTTCAACGGAGATATTAAAAAAGTGCCGAAAAATTTCTCTTGTCCGCGGTTTTAGTTCAAACCTTTGTACTTATAGGACAATAAGGTCACCAAACAATACTACGTCGTTAATCATAGAATATTTGACGTTGCGTCAACTTTTACAAGAATATTAATGGCGCGTTATACGTCAGCCATGTTGGATTTTTTTGCGCCATCTTTGTCGTCACCCTTTCATGTTTACGTCGTCTCTTTGAAGGTGCATTTGGTATGTTTTCATTTAATTGTTTTTTACCTTTGATGTTTTGTGTCGGAATAAATGTTTTGAAATTGTAATTAATATTCGTATTTATTTTGTAAACAATATCGTCTCTTCCTGTAAAGTGGGAAGTTCTTGAAACCTGAAAAGTCAGTGAAAAAAGCGTTGCTACTTTTTAATTTTGTGGTAATTTAAAATACTACAAGAATTGGTTACCTAGAGTTCAAAGGCTTAAAATTTTAACAAGTTTACTTTGTTGTATTTATTTATTATTATAATATTATATTATAATATTAAAACTAAAACTAAAATTTAAAAATATCAAAACAATTATGCACAGCATGATGAAGGAAATTTTTATAATTGCACTAGAAAGATAAAAGAAAGGAAAAAAAAATAAAACATTTATTGGGCGAAAAATAAAAAACACGTAGTTGTGGAATATTTATTTATTATTATTTATAAATTCTAAGCTCTCGTCTTAAATTACGAACCATTTCCACTCACGGAGAGGACACCTATATCCCAGCAAAGGAAACGTTGAGTCCAGTTTTTTTTTCTTCTTAGGCTGGAAAATCATGACATGACTTCTTACGCCGTGGGTGCAAAGTGGAAGAGACGTCAGAATCGTACTGACTAACCCATCCCCTTCCTTCAATTGCTCTTTGTGTTCCATGGCCGCGGAAACTTCTTAACCACTCGCACGTCAGCGCTCGCGAGCTGTCATGTGGGACTTACGTCGCGGCGCAACCGATTTTCAGCGCTACTAAAATGTCGCGGATCTTCCCTGATAAAAACTTTTGCCAAACAAAAAGTATTGAAGCAATTTCAAAATAAAAAATACTTCTGTTTACGTTAGAGTATACAGAATAAACTGAAATAAAAATATATGCTCCAAATCTACATATCCACCCATTAAAAAAATGTTAAACTGAAAAAGTAAATATTTTTACTGATTTCCAGGCAATTTTATTTTTCGTGATTAAAATATGCTGTCGGTAACACTTATAAATAATAGTAAATAAAGTAGACTATATTTCCTTCAAGATGATAGCAAAATATTTTTATTACATTCATGAGAAGTAGATAAAATAAATTGGTCAATGCAGTGCCAGGCACTTCAACGCTGCGT
This sequence comes from Agrotis puta, assembly GCA_943136025.2. Classification (NCBI taxonomy): domain Eukaryota; kingdom Metazoa; phylum Arthropoda; class Insecta; order Lepidoptera; family Noctuidae; genus Agrotis; species Agrotis puta. Next base: position 1,725,921 of record OW964181.2, read on the forward strand.
GTCCTTTTACTAATTTCGTTGAATCTGTTAAAAATATAAACGTGATTGTTTTGTTCTGTATGAATAATTATTCTAGATAGTTTAGTTTTATGAAATTAGGATATAATTTCTCTTCAAAATAACTTCTACAGTTCGTAAATAAACCAAAAACCGTATATCGTAACACAAACGGCACTCGACAACTTCTTTGGTAAATTTATCAACTTTGGAGAATAAAAGAATATGATAATTATACACTATTGTAACGTGTACATTATCTAGAAAAATGTAACATATATACATTGTTAGAAATATGAAATAAATCAAAAGTTCTAACGACATAATTACGGTGACACTTTCACGCACTCACACACGAAATACTCTTGACTTCAATTCGTTGTACCAATCACGGAACAGTGAAAAATGAACTGGAGTTGGTTTCAGAGCCATCTCTTATTATTTCTGTGTATTAAAAACTACAGACAATGTAGAAAAGAGCCGTAGTTAAACCAGAACTCCAAACATCCGTACATTCCTCATATTGGCACTGTAGTACCAATGACGTAAGTCCCTAAAAAATATTTTGGCACTGTAGTACCACATGACGTGCAAGTGCATGCAATTCCTGCAAGGATAGTCGTCATTCGGCTCTATCGAGCTCTGTCGATCATGCTGATAGCTCTAAGCCTTTGTCAAACAGAAAGGCGTGGCGAATGCGAAGCGAGGCGTTTTTATTTGTAATGTATGGAATTGTTTGAATCCAGTCACATAGAAAAGCAAAAGCGATCCGATAGCGTGACTGAACCAATGCGAAGACGTGGCGAAGGCGTATTTGCTCTGTTTGACGTCGTTTATAAAAAGCCAGGTAATACAACTGCCACGCCAGTTTGACGTCTCGTATCGGTTCGTTTTCGCTTCGGATTCGGTCCGGTTCGCTATCGCCTGTCTATTTTATTTGGTTTCCGAGATTCTCGGAATCCATGTCTTCTACTCACTAACTATGACCTCAGTAAATCGTTTCAGACAACTATGAATAAATAATTCTTCCCTTTGCGAAATTTTCACCACACACGCTCCCCTGTGATTCCGATAATTAACTTTTAAATTAAAAACATGCTGAATAAAATACACGACATGATGGCACTGAGTTTACTAATTAATTTCACGCCACGTGCCCTTAGGGAACAGCAGAGATTAATAGTGTGGTTGTAAAACGTAATGATAAATAAATAATTATTATGAAGGCATTTTTGGTTTTATGGTCAGTGATACGGAGTTTTTTCAAAAGAGTTGATAAAAAAAGAGAGGAGCTCCTGGCTAAATAATTACAGCCGCATAGGCCGATCACCCGGGTTAAGCCGCGCTGGCCGAGCTGATGTGAGGATGGGTGACCATCTGTCATAACGAATTTCCTGCGTGCCTCGGAAAGCACGTAAAGCCGTTGGGCCCGGCTGTCATTTGTAGATCTCTGACAGTCGTTGCTATTAGTCAGAAGCTCTAACAATCAGTCTTACCATGGGGTATCGTATTACCCATTTACAGGGTTGTGGAGGTCCGATAGGCAGTCGGTCGATATAAAATACTGATATCCAGCAGTATCTGGGTCGACTAGCAGCCGACCCCAATAAAGATGGCAGAAAATTAGGCAGATGATAAGTTGATAAACAAGGAGTTAATTTCTTTAGCAGTGGAAACATTACTTTTTATTTGGCTTTTCCACGCTCTATTTATAATCAAAACCTTATGTAACAGACACTACTTACGGTAGGTTAATTTCATTGTCCTTGCGTGAGCTAAAGGGTAGGCCATAATGGGCACTATCAGTTCCTGTGGGACTCGTAAAAGCTGAATGCCGCACTAGTCGTCAAAAGTAATCTAAATGAAGGACTTTTGACAAGTTTTTGTGTCATACTTTACATGAAGCGACTGCTTGTCGGACCTCCACAACCAAGCAACTGGGTAATACGATACCCCATGGTAAGACTGGTTGTCAGACTTTAGAGCTTCTGACTAACAGTAACGACTGTCAAAGATCTACAAATGACAGCCGGGACCAACGGCTTTACGTGCTTTCCGAGGCACGGAGGAAACTTGCTAAGACAGATGGTCAACCATCCACAGACCAACCTCGGCAAGCGCGGCCCAACCCGGAAGATCGGCCTACGGCTATATTTATTTCACCACGACCTCCTCGAGACGAGAGTTAGAGAGAGACAGTAAGACAGTAAATATCCATAATTGTGTCAAAACACAAAACCGAATTGGGTCAAATACCAGCAGTCTTACTACAAAGAAGTTAAACATCTGATGAACACTTACAGTCTGAGAAAAGTATTACTATAAAATGACATTTGACGTTGATATTAGGGCATTTTTGCAGTTTCATTTTATTAGGTAAGTGTTAAATAGATGTTCAAGTTTTTGCAGTAAGACTGAATATTTTTTGGCTACCAATAAAAGAGCCATTCGTTGCTTGTTTCCGCGTTTAATAAATAATTATTCGGTACAGCTTTCATGAAAAAAGATCACATTTGAATGTTACCACATTTTTATACAAATTTTCATCCCCGTTTATATATGTATAGAATATATATGTATGTATATATATAGAAATACTGTCTTCAGTTTGATCGACGGTCTTCTTTTCATTTCTGAGGCTTCATCATGAAATCCTCATTATGAAGCCTTTTGATCTGTATGATAAAGCTACAAGTTAATTTTTTTCTCGTGTAGCGGGCTCCACTCCCGGTTCAGCCATGTAATTATCTAAAATTCTATGAATGCAGTTTAAATTGTTTTTTCATAATTTAATAATGTCTTCTTTCAGTAAAATGTCCCTCCATGTGGCATAGCCGTGGTCTCGGGATTGTACGAATTACCGTGACCCCGGAACGTAAAGGGCTATTGAAGGACACCGTTGATTTAAGTCAATACGAGCCTGACAGTCCCTCCCGCTCTGCTCTGGGTGGGAGGACTCATTTGATGATTTTACCACGTAAAAAAAATGTGGCATAGCCGTGTGACGCCCTGTTATATTGTCTTCAAACAGGTAACCCATTTATAAACTACACACTTTAACATCAACAACCCAATTATGAAAGCAAATTATCTTAATATTAACCACCCACAAATTCCATCTTCAGCAGAAATTTCACGCAATTTCTGCTAATTCCTGGGGCCATCAATTATCGTTAGAATCAAAGTGCGTAACGATATAAGCGATTATAAGACAAGGCGTTCGCACTTGCTCTGATTAATTAGGACATTAGTTGAACATCACACGCCAGATATTCGTGCAACTGTTTCTATGTAGGACTAGAGATAAAGAGTATTGTATGACAGAGAATCCACATATTTTTAATATTTAAGCCGCGGTATTATCTAACACAAAAAAGACAGTGGGCAGACAAGGGTTTGACGGTGAGTTACCAATTACTCGCCGTCCGCGTGCCACGAATACTAGTATTGAGACGGTGAGACAAATTGCGTGACCAAGGATATAACGGGACAAATTAGACAGTTTCAGGAGCAGAGTAGAAGGAGAAAGAACGGCTAAGCAAACAACGGAAGGAGTGGGGAGGGGGTTATGCTCAGGAGTGGGTCAGAATGCTTGTAGAAATTAAGAAAACAGGACAACGAGATGAAATATTATTGGTATTATAAAGATTCTTTAATTCTAGTATTCGCCTGGTTTTAAAATAATTCTTACAAAGTATTGATCTACATCGGGGTGTGTCTTTTTGGGAATACTAGTGCCATACAATATAATATACCCCAGAACGACACAGAATAATAAAACACTATTCAAAATGTTAGCAAATTTCACCCAATCTTCACTGCTTGACTTGCTGTCTACTGTACCATCATCGAAATCCCATCGAGGTAACACTAAATATGATCTATAGTTATTTTCATACACAAAATCATTGATTAATTTTACAAAATTGTGAGGCGTCGATGTTAACTTACACATTGCAGACAAAAAGAAAGTCGAAAGAATAATGATAATAGACAAAACGACAGAACCACGATAGTATAATAATAGGATCGGTGGGAACTGAGATTCTTTTGGTAAATCGTGCGCCAACTCCGTCAAGAAGTAATAATGACCCATCAAACTGAAGCAGATGATTGCTAGCCGCACGTTACGTCTCACATCCAAACACAGCGCCAAAATACTAAGAATAGTTAACACGAAGGCAGGACAAATGACAATGGCCGACAAGCCCACTGCTTCACGCATCAAAAAGAAGGTCACTTTAGCGTGTATTTTATCACCTATACCCGGCACATGTTTACTACCCACTACATGCCATTTATCACTTTCAGGTTCCATTACCATAAAGTCAATTTTGAGTGTATAATTTGGTGAATGTCGTAACGTGTCCTTCGATATTAATTCTAAACTGCATTCTTGCACATCAACAGGCCAGTCTGTGAGTTTGACGGCGCACTTTGCACTTTGTAACATGTGGTGTTCGCAGTGAACGTTTCCATTACTCTTTAAATTATAACGAAAGAAAGACATGTAACCATCAAAATCCTCGGTACTGGCTAGTCCTATGCTTGGAGTCCAAATGAAGAAGTGCCTCGATATCTCTGTCTCGTTGAGGCCGTGATGTTTTTTAGGATCCCACTGGAGTCGTTCATCCTTCCACATAATGTGCGTATGTGCTTTTACTTTCATTATTCCCTCTACGTCATCGAAGTTGTATGATTTTATCAAGAAAGTAACATTAACAGATGTGACCTCTCTTGGTGCTTGGTGTGGACTGTAGCCGCAGCGAAGGTCTTCCAACAGTTCTTTTTCCCATTTGATGTAATCAGGAGTATTGTCAATAACACAGTTTTCTGCCAGAGCATATTTGAGGAAGAGTAGCAGAACAATATAAGTGTACAGAGCCATGGTCTTTTCAATACTGCGTATAGTACGTAGTACGCACGCATTAGTTATTTTGTCATGTAATACGGAAACGCCCACTGCGAATGTATTGTGGAGGCAATCAATGTGTAAAATATTTTTGGAAACCTGTTCATAGTTATGGAATAAGGGGTAATGTCCATAAACTTCTTGAATCTTATCTAAATGATAGATATCAGGTAGTTGAAATAAATAATATTAATATCACAAATAACACCGAACAAAAACATAAATCCATGCCCAAAAAAGTACTATTTGGAGTGCCTCAAGGTAGCGTGTTAGGTCCCTCGTTATTTTTGACCTACATAAATGATCTGCCAAAAGTTTCACAGCATCCAATGATCCTTTTCGCTGATGATAGCACAGCTATATTTACTGGTCATAATATAGATACCTTTGAAAATGAGATAAATTCCACTCTTTGCAATATAATTAACTGGCTAACGAATAATAATTTAATTATTAATTTAGAAAAAACAAAACTAATGAATTTCGGGCGTAATACTATAAATAACAACATCAATATAAATCACAATGGGACGAAAATTGAACAAGTCGACTGCGTTAAATTTCTAGGGCTTTGGATTGATAGGGATTTGTCTTGGCAAACACACATTGACACAATATGCAATAAAGTTAACCAGTACTCATATGCTTTATGTAAATTATCAAAAATAGTCGATCAATCAGTTCTCCTGACCGCATACCATGCTTATATTTCGGCGACACTGAGATATGCAGTCATTTATTGGGGCAATGCAACTAACAGAGATTTAGTTTTCAAAGCGCAAAAAAGATGTGTACGTGCGATGGTTGGTATCCGTGTTCCAGATTCATGTAAACCATACTTCAAAGAATTAAAAATACTGACCTTCCCAGCAATTTACATTTATGAAGTAGCTGTATTTATAAAAACAAATGAAAATCTATTTGGTAAACTCAAATCGAAACGACATATTTTAAAAATTTCTAATATTCCACATAAAACGGCTCTATTTAACAAAAGCTTCTTTGGCATTGCATCTAGAATATACAACAAAATACCTACAGGCATTCTAGACACCAAGGAACTTCCAGTATTTAAAAATAAATTACGAACATTTTTAATTGATAAAGCATTCTACACGATCCAAGATTTCCTGAATTGTTGACATGTATTAGTACTCTATTTTACAATGATAATTAAGTACCTGATAAATTTACCTACATAATTATTGTATGCCTATATGGCAGGACATATTGATACCTCAAAATAATGTTAAGACCTGTAACCTACATATGCCCACAATAAATATACTTTGACTTTGACTTTTGACTTTGACTTTAGTTTCGATAGTATTCACTGATAAAGCTGATCGTCACACGTCACATTTCTGTACTTAATGATTGCCGTCGGTAACTGATGGTGGTCATTGAGCAGTTGCGATTGCAAACATTGAGTTCATTGATCGATAACTATAATATTGAAAACAATTAAATTATTTACTTAGTGGAAATGGGAAAGTGAAAATGGTTCTGAACATTTATACGCAATAACGCCTCCGTTGCGTTTTCGTTACCATTTTTAAGGAAAATTCTGCTGCGAGTGGGTCTCGTCTTCTGGATAAGTACTTCAGCCAGACGCCTTACCAAATAGGCCATCGAAACACACTTATTATAGGTAGCTGAATTTTTCGTCCCCTTGTTTGAATTTTTTACGGTAAAATGGTTCAATACCGTGCACCGATTACTGAAGATTATCGCTTCGAACGATCAGCGATCATTCCTTATTTGCATTCATATTTTTTGGTCGGGCTCTATGTAACTCACTCAACACATACTGATAGAATGTATTGGAAAGAACAGAGGTCAACAGAGGAACAACCCTGAAATGTTGCTGAAATATAAGTATCAAAATATTCGCAGTGGGCGTTTCCGTATAATATGACAAAACAACATAACGAGTGAAACAGTATGCAGTATTATAGTAACCATGGCCCTGTGCACAAATATCGTACTAACACTTTTATTGAGCTATACTCTTGCTGAAAAATGTGTTGTTGACAACACTCCAGAATACATTACATGGGAAAAAGAACTCTTGAAAGAGCTGGGCCGTTGTAGCAAACCACATGTCGCACCAAGTGACGACATGGCGGTTAATGTGAATTTCTTCTTAAGATCATTCCACTTTGATAGTGATAAGGGAATAATGACAATGCAAGCATGGACGGAAACTAAATGGAAAGACGAACGATTGCAGTGGGATCCCGAAAAGTACCACGGCATCAACGAGACAGATGCAGCTAAATTGTACATTTGGACTCCATACTTCCGAGTATCTAACTCCGAAGATTTCCTTCGTGCTTACATATCCTACTATAACTATGATTTAAAGAGTAATGGAGATGTCCGCTGCCTGGATGAGATAATACAACAGACGTGGTGTATCGTCAAATTTACTGCCTGGCCCTACGATGTGCAAGAATGCCGTTTTGAATTCAAATCAAAGGATATATCTGGAAAAGCAACAAATTATAAAGTCAATTTTGGATTTAACGTAATTGAAGCCCAAAGTGGTGAATGGTACATAAGTGATCACAAACATGTGCAAAATAATAGTGCAAAAATACAAGCTGTAGTAACCTTATTTTTGATGCGTGAAGCAGTGGGCTTGTCTGCCATTGTCATTTGTCCTGCCTTCGTGTTATCTATTCTTAGTATTTTGTCGCTGTGTTTGGATGTGAGACGTAACGTGCGGCTAGCAATTATCTGCTTCAGTTTGATGGGTCATTATTACTTCTTGACGGAGTTGGCTTACGATTTACCAAAAGAATCTCAGTTCCCACCGATCTTATTGCAATACTATCGTGGCTCTGTAGTTTTGTCCATTATGATCATTCTTTCGACTTTCTTTTTGTCTGTAATGTGTAAGTTTAAATCAACGCCTCACGTCTATGTCAAATTAATCAATGATTTTGTGTATGAAAATAACTATAGATCATATTTAGTGTTACCTCGATGGGATTTCGATGATGGTACAGTAGACAGGAAGTCAAGCAGTGAAGATTGGATGAAGTTTGCAAACATTGTGAATAGTGTTTTGATATTCTGTGTAGTTTTTGCTTATATTGGTTTGTATGGTACAAAGATTCCCAAACGGACATTTCACGATGTTAATGGTAACCCTATATTATTTTTATAAAGTCAGTATGTACTTAAAACGGGACCAATTTAAGTATGAATTAATGATTTATAAATGTTTTGTCTTTTTAGTAAGAACTTGTCATATGACAAGTTCTTTTTTTTGTAATGATTGTGAACGTTACTACGAGTTACATATTGCAGCGTTATAAAAACGCTACATTTTTAAATATCACCTTTTTTATGGTGATTGTCATGCAACCTGTTTTCGGAAGCCTTTAGTCGAAATTTTTCTTTAAGAACTGAATCTTTTTAAGTTAGGAATTGGTTTTTGTTCGAGAAAAATGAAGATTTTTTTAGTGTCAGTTGGGTGTGTTTTGTTGTCCGTGACGGGGTATTGCTGATTTTTTTGGGTGGAATTCACTTTTTGTTAAAAAATGTGAAACATTTTGAATTTAAAGTCGACAACTTTGGTTAAAAAAAATCATATGTGAAATCTTCTGTTTTTTGCCGGAATGGCGTGATCTGAAAATTTTCCTATGTATCGGTAAGTTTTTACAATAGTTTTTCTTCTGCAAATTTGTTTATTGTTCAGTCCGTATTTTTGGTCTCATGTCGCCTGTTTTTTCTTATCTACATTGGGCAGGAGGCGCTGAGTACGGTATCACCTACAACTTTATAAGCTAGCAGTCGGGAGCAACGCTCCACCGCGACCCCGGTGTGGTCGCGTGCAGTCTTTCCGGATCCTGAATTTGTCAGGCTCTTGAGCCGACAAATAAGTCCAAGCGTCAGATCATCGGAGGCCTGGTCCTGTTTTGACCGTGGCTACCAGCACGGTTCTCCGCGGCAGTCCTGCAGCGCGTCTCTCCATCCCGACAGGATCAAGCTGAGGATTCTTTATTTATTTAAATTAACTGTCTTATTTTTTGCTTTTAATTTTTAAATTGTTATTTTTATGTAAGGCACAGTAATACAACCCCTACACAGGGTATGTACGAGTATTTAGGCAAATAGCATCACTTTTTTTTTCCTTCCGAGGCGTGTTAATTGACATTGGCCAATTAGTTAGTTACCGCTAGGATCGCTCAAATATTTTTTCCTCTGATATTCAGGATTTTGGTTTTTCCTCAGTAAATTAAATAACTATTGATTCGTACATTCTCTGGATAATCTGACATAATTGTATCGTAACCGAATTTTTTTTGTGTGTGCGACCTAATTTTATTTAATTCAAAACTTGTTACTTTGATAACCGGGCACAATCGCATCCTAACTGTATTTTTTATTTACTTTTACAATTTTACTTATATCAAAATTATACGTTTTAAATAGGGGAAAGTTGTTTTCTTCAAGAATCCCGCTATATATGGCGCCCGAACTAATAAAGTAAGTATTTTTCTTGTCCATACTTCTTCTTATTTAAATCTACATCACATAATTTTTTTTTTTGCAATTTCGAGGGTGGTAGCTCGCTTCAAGTGAGCTAATAATTTCTTCCACTGTGTGAGCTAATTCTTTCTCTGTTTATTCCTATTGTTGGTTTCAGGACTTTAACGTGATTACCCAAGTGACCAGTTTAAGAGTTTCCTAGAGCCTGGACTGTTCCCATGGTGATACATCACGAGCCCTGAACTACAGATACGATAACGAAGAACTGGCAGGATACTGTTCTTTGTTTGCTTGTGTGAGTTGTAATTTTTCATCACTTATATAAAATAATTTTGTGAACTATAAAACACACAACCCTCTTTTATTTCTCACCCAACAAATACATAATTTACCTGATTGTTATCCCTTGTGTTTAATTTGTTTTCCTTTAGCTAGCGGTTGTTAGAACCCGTAGTGCATGAGTGTGTTGTATGAACCTATTAGGCGTCGTGTTGCAAAGGTAAGCTCCGTATGCACGGTTGTTGTCTGTTCTTAGTGGTGTCTTTTGTTTCCTAGCTTGGCAATTCCGGTCACGGCAGGTCGCTGCGTGTTTAGTTTCTTTTTGTGTTTAGGTCCAGCTGTACTTGGGGTGCCTATTTTTTTTGCTTAGGATCAAATCGACTTTTAATTCACAGCCGTCGTACTTATTCTAGTTTTATGCACGTGATTGCCTAGGGTTGTATTAGTTTTATTTACATCATGTCGGAAGAAGGAAATTCCATTGGTGAGACTCCGCATCGTGATAGTCCTATCATCTCTCGACCGCCACCTCCTATTCCACCTAGAGTCTCTTGTGGTTCCAGCCAGTCTATTCTGCCTTCACCTATCAGATCCGATGATGGTCCACCGTTCGTCAAGCAGTTCTCTCTGTCAAAATGGAAAATTTCTTTTGATGGCAACACTTGTGTACGCGATTTTTTTTCCAGTTTGGAAGAATGCAGGGAGGCTGACAATCTAACGGATAGTTATCTCGTTAGGCGTTTTCACGAGGTTTTGTCTGGTATCGCTTTACAATACTATAGGTCCATCCGTCGACCCGGTCTGACGTTTGTAGAGATCAGACAGGCTTTCCTTAAAACATTCGGTTCAGCCGATTTTGAATTCAGGACTGGACAAGAGGTCCGTAATCTTAGGCAGAGACCTGAGCAGTCTGTGAAGGAATTTGTTATTCGAGTGACGTACCTTAATGCCAAACTTGTCAAACCCATTGAGGAATCAGAGTTGGTTGATATTATTACACACAATATGTTACCTAAATACACCCCCTGTTTGTCTATACAGAAGTTTCCTGATTTAAATAGTCTGATTGAGGCCGCTTCGCATTTTGAATCTTTTATTAAAACTCCAAAAGCAGTCGCTAGTCTGGATAGTACTGTTTACCCGACATCTATTTCTGGACACGCTTCCCAGTCTCCAAAACCCCGCCTGAACAAACTCCACCAATGTGAAAGTAAGGTTCAGAGTTGTCCAACCTGCAGTCTGTCTCAACCACACTGTCTTAAGTGTAACAACCTCGGACACTCTTACCGTTCTTGCCCGGAGGTCACTGGCATGTTATGTTTTAAGTGTCGCACTCCAGGTTTTATAACACGTGATTGTCCTAAGTGCAATCCAAAAAATGCATAAGCCACCGACGGCACGCTTTTTACCGTACAGTGTCGCCGGTGATATCTACTGATTTGTCTGATAATCGACCGTTTATTGAAATTTTATTGTGTAACCAGGTTGTTAAGGCTTTACTTGACTCTGGAGCACAGATGTCGCTTATTAGTGATAGTTTAATACAGAAATTTGGTCTTTCTTTGAACGCGAGTGATGCTTGTCCTCGTGTAATTTCGGCTAATAATTCGCCTATCGATATTCTGGGTACTGTTTATCTCCCAGTTAAGTTTAACGGTACAACTTTTATCCATGAGTTTTTAGTGGCAAGTTCTATGTCGTCCTCCGTGATATTAGGTATTGAATTTTGGAATAAGTTTGGTTTAACGTCCGTCTTTAGTCAAGCTTTTGATAAAAATATTAGTGGTAATATGTACCTCCCGTCTGTTCAGTACTCACCTCTACAAATTTCCTCTGTTAGCGACGTTCGATACGTTCATCCACGCAACGTATTATCACTGGATCAAGAGATGAACCTTCAGCAAGTTATTAATGAGTTTGAAGACATCTCTTCTGAAAAAATAGGTCTGGGAAAAACATCTTGGCTGTCCCATAAAATCAATACAACGGGACCTCCTATCCGCCAAAGATATTATCCTTTATCTCCTGTTAAATTAAAAATTCTCAACGAGGAGATTGATAAAATGCTAGACTTGGGTGTTATTCGTCCCTCTCGTTCCCCATGGGCTAGTCCAGTGGTTATGGTTACAAAAAGTGATGGTTCGGTGCGTTTTTGTGTTGACAGTAGGAAGCTTAATAGTGTGACCATTAGAGATTCGTACCCGCTCCCGCGCATTCATGATATTCTTGATAACCTTCGAGGCGCTAGATACATAAGCTCTCTTGATTTTAGGAGTGCATTTTGGCAGATCCCGCTCGCTGATAGAGAGAGTTGTGAGAAAACCGCTTTTATTGTTCCTCAACGAGGTCTCTTCGAGTTTGTTAGGATGCCATTTGGTCTTACAAATGCTGCTTCTGAGATGCAGCGTCTTACTGATATGATTGTCAATTTTGAATTTACTTCTACCAGCGACGACTACGTTTTCGGGTATGTCGACGATTTGATTCTAGTTTCCAAGGACTTTAATAGTCACCTGGCGCTTCTCAGGAAAGTTCTAGCTCGTCTTAAGAATGTTGGTTTATCCATCAATCTAAAAAAGTGCGTGTTCTGTAAGAGCGAATTAAAATACTTAGGGTATATTGTAAATGAGAAGGGTCTTCAAACCGATCCCGGTAAACTCGAAGCTATTAGGGATTATCCTACTCCTACTACTGCTAAGTCTTTACGTGGTTTCATTGGAATGTGTTCCTACTACAGGCGTTTTGTGAATGGTTTTTCTACCATAATAGCTCCGCTTACTGCGTTAATTGGTAAGAGAAAAGGTCGTGATCCAATAAGTTGGGACGACGCGGCTGAACGTGCTTTTGTAAAATTAAAAGAAGCTCTGATCGATACCCCTGTTATGGCTTGTCCTGATTTCTCGAAACCATTCATATTGCAGTGTGATGCGTCTGCTGTTGGTCTTGGTTCAGTTTTAACACAAAAGATTGATGATGTAGAGCATCCAATCGCTTATTATTCGCGCCTATTTTCCAAAGCTGAACGTAATTATAGCACTACAGAGCGCGAACTTTTGTCAGTTCTAGATTCTATTAAACATTTTCGGTGCTATTTGGATGGGTTCAAGTTCTCTGTCATAACAGACCATATGGCCCTTAAATGGCTTCTCACTTTGAACAACCCCTCAGGTCGTTTAGCTCGTTGGGCTACTATGATCTCCCAGTATACGTTCGATATCATACACCGCAAGGGTTCACAACATATAGTACCTGATGCCCTTTCCAGATTATATGCAAGTCCTGTGTCGTTTGATCAGGGTCCTGAACATACTAACGACCGATGGTACAAGAAGGTATTTTTAGGTGCCCGTGATACACCACAAATGTTTCCAGCTTACGCAATTCATAACGGTGTCTTACTAAGACGTATGCCTGTTACTAGTCCCTTGTCTTCCGACCCATGGCGTGTTGTTTTGCCAGCTGAAAAGGTTACTTCTGCGATTTGGGAAGTACATAATAGTTTTCCTTCAATACATCCAGGTGTATCCAAGTCGTACCTAAAACTTAAGGAAACTTTTTATTGGCCTAACATGTACCGTGACGTCGTTAGCACCTTAAGACAATGTGAGGTTTGTAAAGCATATAAGATCGCGAACACGCAACCACGCGGACAGATTTGCTACCCTAAGCAAGTGTCCATGCCCTTGCAGATGATTTCGATTGATGTGATTGGACCGTTACCCATCGCTTATTACGGTTATAGGTACATCATCTCTATGGTTGATGTTTTTTCGAAGTATGTGTGGCTTGTTCCTCTTAAGAGAGTAGACGCTTTTTCTATTATTAAAGCTTTAGAGTCCGAAATCTTCTTTAACTTCGGCGTTCCTCGTTCTATTTTATGCGATAACGCTACTGTTTTTCGCAGTAGTCAGTTTCTAAATTTCCTCAGATCGTTCCATATTGAATCTCCTACATTTACACCTTATTATACACCCCAAGCGAATACTGTTGAGCGCTATAACCAAAGTGTAGTGACATGCTTAGGGATTTTAGTTGGTGAAAACCAAAGATGTTGGGCTAAGATGTTGCCTAAAGTAAAGCTCTATCTTAACTCATGCGTCAATCTAGCCACAGGCTTCACGCCTAACTTTCTCATGTTTGGTAGAGAAGTGCTAATGGATTCTAGCCGTGCTAGTAGTCAGACTCAAAGCTCTAATTTAGCGGACAGTCGGACTCGTCACGCCTCGAATTTGTCTTCACTTCGTGAGGTTTATGCGAAGGTGGCTGATAATCTTTCTTTGGCTTTCCTCCGTAACTCCCGAGCTTATAACTCCAATCGGTCGGCTATCACTCTAAGTGTTGGTGACACTGTATGGAGACGTAATTTCTCTAGGTCATCTGGAGAAGACTTTTTCTCTGGAAAGCTTGCTCCACGTTTTGTTAAGTGTCGTGTTTTGCAAGTTATTTCTAGGACTACTTATTTACTACAGGACTGTGGTTCCCTACATTCTGGTAGATATCATATTAAAGATATCCTAAAGTAACTTTTTTCCTCTATCTTTTATTTCAAATATTTTGTACGGGACTCAAGCGATTCTATCGCGCTCAGTTTGATCCTTAAAAATTGCCTATGATTACCGTTGGTTCAGTACTAACAATTAATTACAGATGGCAGTTGTTAAACTTTTGTGTTAGGACATCTTTAGTCGAGTTGTCGCTAGCGATTTGTTCCTATAATCGTACATAGATGGCGTTTTTCTAAATTTTATGCTAGTACATTTTCAAGTCGCGTCATAGCTAGTTCTATTATAAATGGCGTGTTGCACATTTTGGTAGGGCGTTGTGTTAATTAATTACTGCACTTAATCTATCCGAAATGATAGTCTTGGACTTATTTTTCTTGTTTCTCTTGGACTTGAAATCCTGTTAGCCTTAGTCCTCCTCTGACTCTAGTTTCTGTGAACCGGAGTCCTTTTGTCTCTTGTCTGTCTTATCTACAACTGAGACTTATCTCTGAGTTCGTGTAGTACTTGATTTGTGTATAGACCCAAGTTATACAAGTGAACTTGTGGCTTTCATAATTTTAGAACTCAGCCATACTGGTGTATCCTTTAGTGATGTGCACGTATCGATAAAATCTATTATCGAATTTTTTTTTTATCTTCGATTTGAAACTTTTCCTTAAGTTCGAATGTTACTTGATTTGACTTTAGGCTCAAGTTATTTCTTTAAGCCTGGTTTTTTTTTAAACCTCCCTTTGTCTCCCGTTCCTTGTTTGAACCGGAGTACTACTTAGTCGTTCAAGTTGTATCTTTGAACTTGAACGCTGTTTCTGTTTTTGTATTCTCTAAGACTCACGTTCCTTTGTTCGAACTGTTGTTCATTTGTCTTATGTCCAAGCCTTATTTAGACTTGAGATATTATTTTTTTGTCCTTGCTTGTCCTAAGTCTCTTTTATAGACTTATGATGGATTTGTCTGCTGTTGATTTTAAGGCCAAGGTGTTTCTTTGTCCGAAACTGTTAAATATTTTTCAACCGATCACGTTTGTCAACTAGGTGTTATTATTTATCCTAGGTTTTATCTTTTTCTTTTGGCTCTTTCAGGTCACTTTGTTGACTTTGTCGTTCTAGTTTGAAGTTAGTTGTATAATTAGATAGCTGCTACTGCACAACTGTTAAGTTAACTTAGTTTTACTTAGATTTAATTTTTCCTTGTTATTTTCTTGACCGGTCAAACTTAGGTTTATTGGACACTTCGTGAGCTTGCACTGATAACGGGTAGATGAGAAACCGGTTACTCATTTATTCTGTATCTGTTGTATTCCGATGTCGTCTATGTTAGGTTTAGTTTAGGTCAATTATTAGGTATAGTGTTTTTGGCTAGTCTAAGTTAATTTCCTCTGCTTTTTTCCCTTCTGCCGGACTTGTGTCTTTTTTTTCTTGGAAAGGGGGTACTGCAGCGTTATAAAAACGCTACATTTTTAAATATCACCTTTTTTATGGTGATTGTCATGCAACCTGTTTTCGGAAGCCTTTAGTCGAAATTTTTCTTTAAGAACTGAATCTTTTTAAGTTAGGAATTGGTTTTTGTTCGAGAAAAATGAAGATTTTTTTAGTGTCAGTTGGATGTGTTTTGTTGTCCGTGACGGGGTATTGCTGATTTTTTTGGGTGGAATTCACTTTTTGTTAAAAAATGTGAAACATTTTGAATTTAAAGTCGACAACTTTGGTTAAAAAAAATCATATGTGAAATCTTCTGTTTTTTGCCGGAATGGCGTGATCTGAAAATTTTCCTATGTATCGGTAAGTTTTTACAATAGTTTTTCTTCTGCAAATTTGTTTATTGTTCAGTCCGTATTTTTGGTCTCATGTCGCCTGTTTTTTCTTATCTACATTGGGCAGGAGGCGCTGAGTACGGTATCACCTACAACTTTATAAGCTAGCAGTCGGGAGCAACGCTCCACCGCGACCCCGGTGTGGTCGCGTGCAGTCTTTCCGGATCCTGAATTTGTCAGGCTCTTGAGCCGACAAATAAGTCCAAGCGTCAGATCATCGGAGGCCTGGTCCTGTTTTGACCGTGGCTACCAGCACGGTTCTCCGCGGCAGTCCTGCAGCGCGTCTCTCCATCCCGACAGGATCAAGCTGAGGATTCTTTATTTATTTAAATTAACTGTCTTATTTTTTGCTTTTAATTTTTAAATTGTTATTTTTATGTAAGGCACAGTAATACAACCCCTACACAGGGTATGTACGAGTATTTAGGCAAATAGCATCACTTTTTTTTTCCTTCCGAGGCGTGTTAATTGACATTGGCCAATTAGTTAGTTACCGCTAGGATCGCTCAAATATTTTTTCCTCTGATATTCAGGATTTTGGTTTTTCCTCAGTAAATTAAATAACTATTGATTCGTACATTCTCTGGATAATCTGACATAATTGTATCGTAACCGAATTTTTTTTGTGTGTGCGACCTAATTTTATTTAATTCAAAACTTGTTACTTTGATAACCGGGCACAATCGCATCCTAACTGTATTTTTTATTTACTTTTACAATTTTACTTATATCAAAATTATACGTTTTAAATAGGGGAAAGTTGTTTTCTTCAAGAATCCCGCTATAATATGTATGTTTTCTTATTTTGCCCGCAATACTTATTATTGTTATTAATCATTTGAATACGTGCATATCCGGGACAGGTACATTCATAAACTAATAATTACCTATCTATTTATATAAAAGGAGAACTGAGTGACTGACATATCAACGTACGGCCGAAACTACTAGGGCTAGGAATGTGAAATTTGCACACGGCTTCCTATTGTAATGTAGGGGAGCACTAAGAAGGGGTTTTTGGAAATTTAACCTTTAAGGGGATGAAAAGGGGGAATTAGGAAAGTACGTACCCACGCGGACGAAGTCGCGGGCAAAGTGCTAGTCTTTCATAGCTTCAGTAATACATTTTATCAGAATCGTATTATGTAGAAAACCACCTTTCCAAAAACCCTGGCAATCTTCAAAAAAGACCGAAACCCAGCCCTAATTATGTTCAACGGTTAAACATACTGATATAGAGGAGCTCGTGGCTAAATAAATACAGCCGCACAGGCCAATCTTTCGGATTAAGCCGCGCTTGCCGAGGTTGGTCAGTGGATGGGTGACCATCTGTCATAGCGAGTTTCCTCCGTGCCTCGGAAAGCACGTAAAGCCGTTGGTCCCGGCTGTCATTTGTAGATCTTTGACAGTCGTTACTGTTAGTCAGAAGCTCTAAAGTCTGACAACCAGTCTTACCATGGGGTATTGTATTACACAGTTACTGGGTTGTGGAGGTCCGACAGGCAGTCGCTCCATGTAAAATACTGATATCCAGCTGCATCTGGTTTGACTGGAAGCCGACCCCAACATAGTTGGGAAAAGGCTAGGCAGATGATGGTTAAACATACCGCAAAAACTAGGCCCAAATAAACCGCACAGGGATAACAAAACGAGACTTTGAATTTAGGTACTGTCACTGAGATGGGGTGTGTGCCAATAGACAATAATGTTATCCAAAATCTTTTATTTTAATTTAAAAAGTTGATCATGATGATCAATGCGTGGATACAGAATTAATGGATAAGGTTTAAATAACTTGAAACTTACCTTGAGCTCAAAATACTGCATAAAATATATCCTGTTTTCCAAGGTCGCTGTAACTTTCCATGCGTGTTATACGATTTGCACGATGTCACATTGGTGCGTAGTTCATGATTTCAAAGATGTTGCCACAAAACTACTTGACAAGGACCAAGCAAGTATCCTTTAAAAGAACACCATTAATGTACATGGAAACACCTCGAGCTGATCATTCGTAACCCTTCATTGTACGTGGTCCGACATGCACTTGGCCAGTTTTTTTTTTGTGTATGGCTCTTTTAGGGCTTTTGTTATTGAAACTCTCATTATTATTAAAGAAGTGTGATTTGATGGTAAGTTTTAGTTATGTTTACTTATTTATAAGTTAATACGGAATCATGGTCCTCTAGGTACGAGGTATTCGAAGAAGAATCAGTCATCGACAAAAATATTATTTCTTAGTTGTAGTGGCACGGGCAAGACCCCTCTTTGAGGAGTGGCTTGATAGGCGTCATGGCGTCCCGACCTACCGCATTATGTAGGTCCTCACCGGACATGGAATTGGTACCTGTATCGGATAGGGAGGGAAGAAACGCCTGGGTGTCACAACTGCAAGGATCGCCTGGAGGACACGATGGAGTATACGGTGCAGGACTGCCCCGCTTGGGCAGAGCACCGCCGTGTCCTCACGACGGTGATATGCGGAGTCCTCTCGCGCCCGGCATTGGTCGAGGCCATGCTACGGGGCGAGACGGAGTGGGAAGCGGTCGCCTCTTTCTGCGAGGCAGTCATGCTCGCGAAGGAGAGGACAGCGTCCTTCCCCCGCCCTAGCTGCAGTGGGATCTCCAGCCACCGTAGGCGCAGGCGTGTGGGTAGCGAGTAATGGGCGACTCGCTGTTCGACCATGGACCAGGTGCGGGTCGACGGCGCGTTGTGTTCCACGCGCGCCTCAAGGAGTGTCAGCATAATGACGGAGCCCCCCTCTAGAGGGCCAAGGCCTGCCGGGGTCGTGGGTCTTATCTAATTACTGTGACCCTGCAACGTAAAGGGCTATTAAAGGACACCGTGGATTTTAGTCAGTACGAATCTGAAAGTCCTTCCCGCTCGGCCCTGTGTGGGAGGACCCATTTGATGATTTTACCACGCTAAAAAATAAAATAAAAAGTTGTAGTGGCAAGTGGCAGGCGTCACCGCTCGAAGGACTAATAACCAATGGATAAGAAAAAATCCTGGGCAGCATTTGGGCAGGTGTAAAGTATGACAAAAATAAAGTCATCTACATAAAATGTAAAAAAAAACAAAAACCCCATGATAGATACCTAAAATAATTCGTATATAGATATACATTAGCGCCAGGAACCCAACGTACGTTCTCCCATTCTTGGGCAGCATTTGTGGGTAACAGTTCACCGCAGGTGGGCAATCTTCTTCACTTTTTATTTATGTTTTAACAGTCCATACTATGGTAATTCTCAAAATATCAACGATCAAAACACCATTGCAACCCTTTTTTTATCGTGGTTAAATTATCAAATGAGTCCTCCCACCCAGGGCAGGGCGGGAGGGACTGTTAGACTTGTACCGACTAAAATCCACGGTGTCCGTCAGTAGCGCTTTACGTACCGGGGTCACGGTAATCCCTTGGTCCCGCGACCCCGGCAGGCTATGGTCCTCTACAGGCCCCAATGCTGACACTCTTTGAGGCGCGCGTGGAACACAACGCGCCGTCGACCCGGGCATGGTCCATGGTCGGACAGCGAGTCGCCCATTACTCGCTGCCCGCATGCCCGCGCCTACAGTGGCCGGAGATCGTCTTGCGACGTCCGACGCCGTGGGCGTCTACCACTGCGGCTGGGGTGGAGGGAGGACACTGTCCTCTCCCTCAGGCGGCCCGCCTCCTCCTTCACGAGCATGACTGCTTCGCAGAAGGAGGTGACCGCTTCCCACTCCTTCTCGCCCCGCAGCATGGCCTCGACCAATGCCGAGCGCGAGAGGTCTCCGCCTATCGCCGTTGTGAGGACACGGCGGTGCTCTGCCCAAGCGGGGCAGTCCTGCACCGTATGCTCCACCGTGTACTCCGGACGATCCTCGCAGTGGTGACACCCAGGCGTTTCTTCCCTCCCTATCAGACACAGGAACCTCCCGAAACTTACCATTGCAACCCTAGATAGAATAAGTAACATTGTAAAACATTTGTATTACAATCGTGGTGTACTTACAATAAAGCATATTCTATTTTATGGTCTAATGCTCCACCGTGGTCGAGCACATCGAGAAATGGAGCCACGAGCTACTTACGACCTGAGCGACGGCCGAGCAAACTCACTGGCGTTGGTAGGCAATACCAGGCTACCCGGCCCGCGACCACCATCCTTTTTGACTCTGGCACCAAAGAGTTTTTTCAGTTCCAGTATTTGTTTTTTCAGTTCTTTTTAGTTCCAGTTCAGGAGTAGGACAGAAGTAGGCTCGTTTAAAAATTAATAGACAAGTACATGAGCTAAAATATTATTGGATGTTATAGAGAATCTTTGATTGATACTAGTATTCGCCTGGTTTTAAAAGAATTCTAACAAAGTTTCTTTTTACATCAGGATATGTCCGTTTGGGAATACTAGTGCCAAACATTATAACATAAGCAAGGACAACACAGAATATCAAAATACTATTCACAATGTTTGCAAACTTAACCCAATCTTCACTGCTTGACTTGCTGTCTACTGTACCATCATCGAAATCCCACCGAGGTAACACTAAATGTGATCTAAATTTATTTTCATACACAAAATCATTGATGAATTTAACATAGTTGTGAGGCATTGATTTTAACTTACACACTGCAGATAAAAAGAAAGTCGAAAGAATGATGATAATAGACAAAACGACAGAACCACGATAGTATAATAATAAAATCGGTGGGAACTGAGATTCAGTTGGTATATAGGAAGAAAACTCCATCAAGAAGTAATAATGACTCATCAAACTGAAGCAGATGATTGCTAGCCGCACGTTACGTCTCACATCCAAACACAGCGCCAAAATACTAAGAATAGTTAACACGAAGGCAGGACAAATGACAATGGCAGATAAGCCCACTGCTGCACGGATTAAGAAAAAGGTCACCTTCGCCCGTATTTTATCACCTTTTCCAGGCACATGTTTACTACCAATTATAAACCATTCAGCACTTTGAGCTCCATTTACCACAAAATCAATTTTTAGTGTATAATTTGGTGCTTGTCTCAACGTGTCCTTCGAGGTTAATTCAAAACTGCATTCTTGCACATCAAAGGGCCAGTCTGTGAGTTTGACGATGCACTGCGTCCTTTGTGTCATGTGATGTCTACAGAGGACATCTCCAGTACTCTTCAAATCATATCCAAAGAAATACACATCACCACTGACGTCCTCGGAGTTGGCTAGTCCGATGTTTGGCCTCCAAATGAAGAAGTGGTTCGATATGTCTGTCTTGTTGATGCCATGATACTTGGCGGAATCCCACTGCAATCGTTCATCCTTCCACTTAAATTCAGTCCATGCGTGAACTTCCATTATTCCCTCTACGTCATCAAAGTTGAATGATCTTATCATGAAAGTGACATTAACAGTTGTGACCTCTCTTGGTGCTTGGTGTCGGCTGTAGCCGCAGCGAAGGTCTTTCAACAGTTCTTTTTCCCGTTTGATGTAATCAGGAGTATTGTCAATAACACAGTTTTCAGCTAGAGTGTATTTGAGGAAGAGTAGCAGAACAATATAAGTGTACAGAGCCATGGTCTTTTCAATACTGTGTATATTATATTATCTGGCATACTGTACGTTCACAATTTATCAAAATATCTGCAGTGGGCGTTTCCGTATTATATGACCAAGCAACGTAACGAGCGATCCAGTACGCAGTATTGAAGGAACCATGGTCCTGTACACTTATATCGTACTTTTACTCTTTTCAAAATATGCTCTTGCTGAAAAATGTGTCATTGACGACACTCCAGAATACATTACATGGGAAAAAAAACTCAAGGAAGAGCTGGACCGTTGTAACAGACCACATGTCGCTCCTAGCGATGACATGGTAGTTAATGTCACTATCTACTTAAGATCATTCCGCTTTGATAGTGATAAGGGAATAATGACAATGCAAGCATGGATGCAAGCCAAGTGGAAAGACGAACGACTGCAGTGGGATCCCGAAAAGCATCACGGCATCAACGAGACAGCTGCAGGATACTTTTACATATGGAGTCCATATTTTAGAATATCGAATTCCGAAGACTTCCTTGATGGTTACAAATACTTCTATCGATTTAATTTAAAGAATAATGGAGACGTCCACTGCCGGCATCAGATGGTACAACAGACTTTGTGTAACGTCAAACTTACCGCCTGGCCCTACGATGTGCAAGAATGCAGTTTTGAACTAAAATCGGTGGACTCGTCACGACATTCACTAAATTATAAGATCAATTTTGACTTTGCAGTAATTGAACCTCAAAGTGCTGAATGGTACATCAGTGATCATAAACATGTGCAGAATAATAGTGCAAAAGTACACGCTGTAGTGACTTTCTTTTTGATGCGTGAAGCAGTGGGCTTGTCGGCCATTGTCATTTGTCCTGCCTTCGTGTTAACTATTCTTAGTATTTTGGCGCTGTGTTTGGATGTGAGACGTAACGTGCGGCTGGCAATCATCTGCTTCAGTTTGATGGGTCATTATTACTTCTTGACGGAGTTGGCGCACGATTTACCAAAAGAATCTCAGTTCCCACCGATCCTATTGCAATACTATCGTGGCTCTGTTGTTTTGTCCATTATGATCATTCTTTCGACTTTCTTTTTGTCTGCAATATGTAAGTTAAAATCAACGCCTAACGTCTATGTAAAATTAATCAATGATTTTGTGTATGAAAATAACTATAGATCATATTTTGTGTTACCTCGGTGGGATTTCGATGATGGTACAGTAGACAGCAAGTCAAGCAGTGAAGATTGGGTGAAGTTTGCAAACATTGTGAATAGTGTTTTGATATTCTGTGTAGTTTTTGCTTATATTGGTTTGTATGGTACAAAGATTCCCAAACGGACATATCACGGTGAAAATAATGACTTTATGATTCTTGTATAAAGTTATCATTAATACCGTAATATGTACTTAAAACGTTCTGTCTTATAATCTATACAAATATAGATCAATTGCCGCTTGCTTGCTTTTATTGTATCATATGGTAACTTCACAAGGTTTGTATGAATTAATTTTGAACACACTTCTCATCAACACACACAGGGCCGGTTTGTTTTTAAACTAATAATGTTCTACCTTGAATAGCTTCAGTAATTAAATCACTTCTTCAAAAACCCTGGCAACTATTACCATGTTAACAAAAAAATATCATCAGAAAAGACCGAAACCCAGCCGTAATTATGTTCAAGGGGTAAACATACCGCAAAAAGTAGGCCCAAATTAACCGCATAGGGATGACAAAACGAGACCCCTGCCATATCCAGTTAAACTTTGTATCCTTCAAAATATCAGCATCAATTTACATGGACACACCTCGAGCCGATTTCTGTACGTTGTAATTATTTTCGTTTATGTCTCTTTTATGGCTTGTGTCATTGAAACTCTCATTATTATTAAAGGAGTCTGTGCTTTGATGATGAGTTTAAGCATATTTTAAATCCCAAAACTCATTAATAAGTTAATGCAGAATTATGGCTTGATCCTTAAGGGATTGACGGACCTACGTGTTTGAAAATTTAACTTTTTTTTTAATTAGGGAAATAATTTTCTGTAATTCTTTAATATAATAATCACGTACGCTCGGGTCTTCCGGTAAACTGGCAACCCACTAGATGGACCGACGGAAGAGTCGGACATCGTAAGAGTCGCGGGCAACCGATGGATGGATGCGAGGAGCGGGTGGTCGTGGTGGTCTTAAGGGGTGGCCCTTTACCGCAGTGGTAGACGCCCACGGCGACCGACCGATTGTATTTTGTGAAATTGCTGGCTTGTGCGTTTATAGGTATATCCGATAAGTGAATGCCTCAATAGTACATTGTTATCTAAGGGGTGAACGTTACTCATTTAGTCCCGAGAAGGGGTTTGGCGCCCGTAACGTAGTGAGGGCGCTAATAGATCGAGGGAATAAATAATGTTATTTTAGAGAAATAGCAGAAACTAAGCCATAATAATCATATTCTTAATTATAAACTCTATGTTATTTTAATTTTCAATCGCGCTGTAATTTAGTGGCTGTTACAAAGTTACAACATGGTTCAATAGAATTGTCAAAATAGAACTAGTTTTTTTTTAATTTGGCAGCTGTCAGTTAAAAGCGATTCTCCCTAGGGTTGCAATGTATAACTTTTAACCCGCACATCAGGCATGAAATGACCTACTTTGAGAGTATGAGTAATGAAAAATAATATTTACGACCTTCACTTATTGTCTGTCCTAGCTACTTATTTTTCAGAGTTAGGTCCTGTATTGTTTGCTGGTTGGTGATTACAGGACCCTTTGTAAAGTTTTCACTGTAGTGAAAACTTCGATGGACATGAGTGTTTGTGAAGTTATTCGTGACCACGTTGGAATTTAAAACAGCACAGATGAAATATAAGAACTGACATAATTGCTTCACGCCAGAACTATCTGTTTTAACAAACAATGCATAGAAATAGTCTCAGCATCAATCAAATCATCACTGACTCTCCTTTTCCCATAAAGGAAACCGTACTAACAGACGAAAACTATCTTCAAGTCCAGCTTGTAACCAAACAATTTTGTTGGGTGAAGTGCGTAGAACCCTGTAATAGAACTTTGTAACCGTCCAGGGCCACTACTTTGTTATTCCATTAAAAGTTTTACCTAAAAATGCGTAATTTACGCAGCTTTGTTTACGCGCTAAACGCTGGTGTGTTAACGATTTTATAAATTTTTAGGAGCCACAATTTTGTTGTTACAGGTGTTCAGGGACTGAACAGGGAAAGTTGGCTTTTGTTGAGGGTCAAAATAGTTACAGGGCTTTGAAGGAAACAAAAATAGTCTAACCTACACGCGTCACATGACCAATTATTTCTATTCTACGAGTACTTACTTTTTTTTTCTTTTTTTATAAAAACGTTGCCCCACACTAGGAATTTCTCCTGTATCGTGGGTCCATTTACAAACAAAGAAACTCACATACACAAACACTCAGACCCGAAACAACTACTTGCAGATCATACAAATATTTGTTCTGTGCGGGAATCGAACCCGCGACACATAGCGCAGGAGTCCAATTTCTCAGCTCAACTTACTTCTATAGACAAAGTCATTTCGTTGTTATTTTTTTTTTACAATTCGACATTTTTTTTTACACAAATATGGCACGATTTGTAGACCTTTGAAGAATACAAATATTTCTTTTCTACACTGCCGTGCTTATACTGGTAAAAATCTTTCTAAAATCTCATTTTGTCTTAACTTCCATCAACATAATCCGTTTCTAGGGTGCCATACTACGTGCACACACGGTCTTTTCCCATTTCCCATTTATATTGGGTTCGAATTCTAGACTAATCAGATACAGTTTTTATTATTTGCGTGTCCATGGACTATATTCTATCGTTAGTTATGGCAAATGCTGGGCATGCGGACGGCAGACGGGCGGATCGCGATTATTGAGTGACTCGCCGTCCGACCGCCTAGATCGACCTCTGCGTCGTGTTCTACGCGCGCCTTAAAGAGCTGTCAGCAGTTGTCG
Source organism: Agrotis puta (assembly GCA_943136025.2). NCBI lineage: Eukaryota > Metazoa > Arthropoda > Insecta > Lepidoptera > Noctuidae > Agrotis > Agrotis puta. The sequence continues at coordinate 1,751,442 of OW964181.2, forward strand.
GGGTCGCGGACTACCTAAACAGATAACTGTGATCCTGGAACGTAACGGTCTATTGAAGGTGCACCGTGAATTTTAAATCAGTACGAGTCTGACAGTAGCTTCAGCTCAACCCTGTGCGGGACAATTCGTTTGCCATGTGTGTGGGATCTAGAGAAGGTTATCTGTGTATGGCATATTACTATAATTATATCATAAGTATATAATTATATTAATATGCGATACACAGATATAATTACTTACCTAAATTACAGTAATTATCTAGAGTATAAACACACTGCTGTAATAGGATCTTTATGATAGAGATACAGTCGTGTTGAATTATCTCAATTAAGGATGTCCAGTTTGACGATGACTGACGTTAATCATCAACTAATAATCCCTTATTCATTATTTTTTCCTATTCCTTACATTATTACAAAACCAATGAAAAAAAATCCTTTAAAAATATAAACAATAGAGGCCCACCGGTATTGGGAACAGGGTCCTGAGAAAATAACCTCCTGACAATGCGCGTCGTGTCCAGAAGAACTGCTTTAATACATGATGCTTACATAACTTCAAACGAGAGCCTCCTTAGATGTTATGTTATGTGTACTAATACTTATTATTACCCAACTGCTCCAGAGTGAGAGTCATGTTTTTATGTGTGTGTGTATGTATGTAAAAATGAGTCCTCGTACCCAGGGTAGGGCGGGAGGGACTGTCAGACTTGACTGACTAAAATCCACGGTGTCCTTAAATAGCCCTTTACGGACCGGGGTCACGGTAATTCGTGAGTCCCGTGACCGAGCCTAAACGGCTTGATGGATTTTAGGCACGACGGCACGGTCAGCGCAGTGGCTGAGCGTATGGACTGCTGCGCTGCGTGTCGCGGGTTCGCCTCCCGCACGGAGCATATATTTGTATGATCTACAAGTAGTTTTTTCGGATCTGGGCGTTTGTGTATGTGAGTTTATATGTTTGTAAGACACAGGAGAAATTCCTAGTGTAGGGCACGTTCAATAATTTAAAAAAAATTGAAAATTTAACCATAATTCGTCTGAAATGTGAGAGTGACACTAGGTGAATTTAATGAAAATAAATCGTAAATGCTGGATTTTGAGTACCATTTTGTGGGTGTCGATTTCTTCTCTTCTGATGCAATAAAATCGAAACAGGCAGGTAACTTTTCAGTGGCGGAATATGGTTGAGAAGGGGCGCCGTTTTAGTCATGTTTTTGGTATAACATATTTATTGTATTACAAAAAAAACCGGCCAAGAGCGTGTCAGGCCACGCTCAGTGTAGGGTTCCGTAGTTTCCCGTCCGTTACAATAAGTGTTAACAAATAGCCTTTTTTTAAACTTAAATAATTGATTATACTACAAACTTAGTCCAGGAATTTTGTACCACCTTCTTGTTTTTTGCACAAAAACTGTTCTTTCCATCAAGTTCAAAATAATTTTCCTAGAAAGTCCTTATAAAGTTCTACTTTCCAGATTTTTTTCATATTTTCTAAACTTATGGTTCAAAAGTTAGAGGGGGGGGGACACATTGTTTTTGACTTTAGGAGCGATTATTTCCGAAACTATTGACATCATCAAAAAATGATCTTAGTAAACCCCTATTCATTTTTAAATACCTATCCAACGATATATCACACGTTAGGGTTGAAATTAAAAAAAAAATCACTTTCTATTTTACATATAGGGGGGCTACCCTAAAAAAACATTTTTTTCCAATTTTTATTTTTGCACTTTGTCGGCGTGATTGATATACATATTGGTACCAAATTTCAGCTTTCTAGTGCTAACGGTCACAGAGATTAAGCGAGGACGGACAGACAGACAGACAGACAGACATGGCGAAACTATAAGGGTTCCTAGTTAACTACGGAACCCTAAAAAAGGATCCGAATTCAATAACGATCCCAAAAAAAGTGTTAAATTACTTTTCTTTCGGAAGTCGGTGACAAAAAGTCAATGATATAAGAAATAAAGTCACTGACTTCCGAAATAAAAGTTATTTTACACTATTTTCTGATCGTTTTTTATATCCATTCCCTTATTTTGTTATGTTTTTTTTTATATTAAAAAAAAAACAAAATCATAACTATATAGGTATAAATTTTAACTGAACGTCATCCAATATCCTGCTACACCTAATATTTACTAGCAAAACGAATCTTATACTCCATAGCACACTGTTTTAACGGAACAGCGCTTGAACAAACTGACAGCCACATTTCCACGCTACGTTAGTTCAGACAGTTAGCAATAGCATCTGTGTCATGGAGTAGATAAGCAATGGAGGGAAAGAAAATAAATAAATAAAAACTTTTGTTTTCCTACACGTCAATTCAAAATAATAATTGGAAAGAAAAAAACATGCTAAAAACAGACGAATTTCGATAAAATTTAAAAGAATTAAACGATATAATTAATTAAAGATTATTTTTACTTTATTATTTCACTCGGATATTTGAATTGAAGCGTGTAGTGTAGGTATGCCGTTTGATTTCCAAAACACGATTAGATTATTGTTATTCTTCTTCTTCATATTGCTGGTACGATGGTTCCATATTATATTAGCTTAAAACTTCGTCACTTCTACGGCGATTGATTTATGACTGATAAAACTAGTAAGTCATCCTAAATTTCGAATGTTTTGGAACTTGTTCAGGCTAGGTGGCGCAACGAGCTTAGCAAGGCGGCCGGAAATCGAGTGAAAAGGTCTAGGTCTATTTTTTTACGTGGTAAAATCGTCAAATGAGTCCTCCCACCTAGGGCAGAGCGGGAGGGACTGTAAGACTCGTACTGACTAAAATCCACGGTGTCCTTCAATAGCCCTTTACGTACCGGGGTCACGGCAAATCATAAGTACCGCGACCCCGACAGGCTTTAGCCCTCTAGAGGGGCCCCGTCATTTTTGCTGACACTCTTTGAGGCGCGCGTGGAACACAACGCGCCGTTAAAAAGGGTCTACATCTAGCAGAGAACTGCTTATATTTATAAGTCATATAGTCACTTGAAATAAATGCATTTTATTTTATAGGCTGAAGATGAGCATTCCATGTACGCATTAATCTGGGGCCTGTAGGTATCTGGGTACTAGTCAAAGGATTGATGAATGTACCGAATGAATAGTGTATGTGACGCCCGCTTTATAAGGGAGGCTCTCTTTTACGGATCGTGTAATTAGCGTTTTTATTTTGTTAGTAATTTCTGAGTCGAGATCAAGATAAATGATCATTACTCATGGCACGGTTGGTGCTTTGGTTAACCGATTGACTGCTGCGCTGCGTGTAGCCGGTTCGATTTCCACACGAATCAATTACGCCAGCTTTCTAGGCACAGTTCACATTGACAACAATGTGGGCGGTTTTTTTTTGTCAATTTTGCTTTTCTATTCGTACATATTTGTATTAATATTATTTCCTTATTTTTAATTAAAAATCATCAATTAAAATCTCAAAGGAATCTAAAGGGATAGGGCGATTTTTAGGCTATAAGGGTCTAACAGACCATTACGCTTTACCCAGGTCTGGCGGACTCTTTGGTGATGATTACACCTCAAAAAAAAAAATACGTGTGTCACTCGAGGACTGCCGCGGTAAAGCTGTTGCATAGCATTAAAAAAAAAAGAAAAATTATTGCCTACCGCGAGTACTTTTAACGATAATACCATTTATTTAAAATGTTTGTGGTGCACTACTGTAATAAAGAAAAATAAATGAAGATATAACTGGGTTACAGGATTCCGAGGTCTCACTTCCAAACTGGGTCAAAATTTTCAACAGGTTATGGGCCCATCACGCTTCCACCGTGCCACTCTTCTTTTTTGTAGGAGAATTCTATAAAAAAATCTCCTTTTGTAGCTGGCCATTTACAATGAGTTAGAAAACGTAAATTGTCTTTATGACGGATATTTTTATGACTGCCGAAGTCTGGCGAACTAACACGACGTTAGACGATGCGGGGTGTTAGGTTTATTTTCGTAAGTGTATTTCTTGATTCGATCGCCGCGCTCAGAACCCGCGATAAAAGCTATGCAATAGCTTAATAAAAAGCCAGACAGTGCTTTAAATACGTGCTGATCGAGCGGTGAGTTCCACCCTTAAACTCAGCACGCTAGATAACTCCTCTTTACATATTAAAAGCAATATTAGTAGGTAAAGGCTTTTAAAAGAGTAAACAGCTACATAAACGAACCGGGCTAAAGGGAACGGTTAAAAAATAAAATTTACACAAGAAATGAAGAGCGCGCAAGAAAGCAATTTCCCTGCGAGATCTCTGTAATGGCCACTTTGAGCTGCTTGCTAAGAATTATCGTGGATGCGGTAGTACAAGGCCTTACCTTGAACCTAAAGCTTGAAGAAACTGTTTTAGGCTATGTTTAAAATTAACTAAGTAAATCTACAACTGAACATGCGGGCGGCGAGTAATGGGCGACTCGCTGTCCGACCATGGACCATGCCCGGGTCGACGGCGCGTTGTGTTCCACGCGCGCCTCAAGGAGTGACAGCATAGTGACGGGGCCTGTACAGGGCCAAAGCCTGCCAGGGTCGCGGGACTCACAAATTACCGTAACTCCGGTATGTAAAGGGCTACTGAAGGACTCCGTGGATTTTAGTCAGTACAAGTCTGACAGTCCCTCCCGCCCTGCCCTGGGTGGGAGGACCAATTTGATGATTTTACAAACTTTTTTTAAAACTATACAGGTATGGTCCATCCCAAGCTTACGCATTTTATCTCTGAATCAGAGATAAAATATTATACTACACACTCTGATTGAAACGCAGCAGTTTAATGTAATTTGACATCATAAATAAGTCACAATAATGTAACCTGGATGACGCATACTACCTTATTTAGGGTTTCGTTGAAATAAATATCGAACCATATTTTTTTAAAGTTTTTTCAAATGGATAGAGTAAAGTGAGGATGTATTTTTTTCCTTGTTTCTTATTTTTGTCTCTACTCACAGTCCTAATTTTCTGAAGTCTCTGCCTCATCCGCTGAACATAACTTTTTCCAATTATGTTACCATATCCAAAGTCCTTCAAACTCTTCAGCCTTCCACTTTTCTGTGGTCGCCGCCGCCCAGGATCCGTTGTAGAAAATTGCGCTCCCCCACTTGCTGTGCTTGCTTAAATTTCAGACTACTTTCAAAACTATATTTTATGCTACTATTTTGATAGTACAGAAGACTGTTTTCTGTGTAGACCTTCAGGCTGAACTGTTTCGTTTTTGTTTAAATAGGATACTGTTTGTGTTTATTTAATGTTTGAAACTTCAAACTGGTCTGGAAAGGTTCAAAAGGTTAGGGTCTAGCTACTTTACCTTTGTCTAGCAGCTAGTACAAAAAGTAAGCTAGTATCATTTATGATGTTAATGAAGGGCTTAAACATATTCCTATATCACTATTACAGAATTATCATCACGATTAAAACAATAAGAAAAAAAAAGAGAGAACTTTACAGTACTCGCATATGATGTGTGACATCTGACATATTACCGCTTTATTTTGGTCACCTATTCAACGATAGACATTTAGAAGAGTTGCTTAACTTTGTTCACTCATACAAAGACGTGTTCCCTATTTGCTTTCGAAAGTTCAAGATTCGATTTTTATCATATCGCGTTCGTTGTGTCAATAATTCAATTGGCTATTTGACAGTAGCTATAAATTACAAATATAATTAGTCAAAAAAATAACGGACACGTATTTTTTCTTTTGTAAAATCAATGAATATTCACCAAAATACAACAAATCAAAACTCGAGAGTGGGGGCTCATGACGTCAGAATTCAGTAGGAATTGTACTGAATTGTGACGAATTGCCAATTTTGAAAGCATCGTATCTCCGTCAATTTTGGTTTACGAAACAAAAGAAAAAATACGGGTTTTGATAATCTAAGTGACGGACTAATTATAAATTTTCAGTCAAATAGCCAATTGTACGAGTACAATGTTTTCTACTATCGATGTTTTATTGGTGCGATGTAACGTTTGTACGAAAAATGCTGCTGCGGGAACCCTACATCGATTTAAAGTATGTCGGTTCGAAAAACCTTTACCACTCCTCACAAGATCTCTTGCAGCAAAATTAAACCGGCGCCAGTCTCAAATATACAACTGAACTAAAATTTGTAGAATTGTCGAGTCAGCCACTTACAGTCACTAATAGTGTTCGTTTAAATACCTAGCGGACTTCAAAGGATGGAAGCAGACGCTGCTAAAAACTGGAGAAAATGAATGCTGAGCTTCTACAGACTATTATATAGTCTGTCTGTATTTCGTTGCTGTGAATGTATAGTTTATTATATCATAAAATGTTTACGGAAAATTTTCGTTGAATATTGTTTGAGTCTTTGTCAAACAGACAGGCGTTGCGAATGCGAAGCGTGACGTTTTTATTTGTAATGTATGGAATTGTTTGAATCCAGTCACATAGAAAAGCGAAAGCGATCCGATAGCGTGACAGAACTATCGGACTGATGTCTCGCTTCGGTTCGGTATCGCTTCGGAAACGCTTCGCTTTCACATGTCTGTTTGACAAAGGCATAAATGATACTTTTAAATGTACATAGTATAGAATTATAGTCATGTTATGTGGCTGCTTATATAACTGCATATTTCTTCTTAAGTACTAGGCTATAATTTGGTAAATTATGTGTTTGATCAGAATGTATTGAAGAGTCTGACAGATCTTTCCACTCCATCCGGAGCGGGAGGACTCATCCTCGCAGTGGTGACACCCAGGCGATTCTTCCCTACTTATCAGACACAGGAACCTCCCGAAACTTCCGTGTTCGGTGAGGACCTGCGTCATGCGGTAGGTAAGGAGGCCGTGACGCCTATCCAGCCACTCCTCAAAGAGGGGTCTTACCGCCGCGATTGCGGCGTGCCCGGACCTCGGTTGCGACAGTTGCACCCTCCATACTGCCCTGAGATCGCGCCGGAGCTGTAGTAGATGGTTTATGTAAAGTTTGCGCAATATCAGTTTTTTTCCCACCTAGGGCAGAGCGGGAGGGACTGTCAGACTCGTACTGACTAAAATCCACTGTGTCCTTAAATACCCCGGAACGTAAAGGGCTATTGAAGGACACCGTGGACTCATTTTATGATTATAACAAGAAAAAAAAAGACCTAAAGCGAATGTAGGGCAATCCATTAAAGAAAACACAAAACTTTAATCAACATTTCCGCAAATACCTCTTCAGTAATGTACGAAGATCTGTTTTACCCGTTTAATAAATAAAACACGACTTTCATCCAATTTTAATAGATTGTTCGCGGTCAATTTCTTCCACTCACTTCCTCTGATAATTTTCTCTTTAATCCCCTCCGTACTGTTTCCTTTTCATTAATGAATCGGGTCGGTTGAGAGAGCTGCCATATTGCCTCAAGTGTACAACTATTAATATTGAAACGTGTTAATTCGAATCGTTGTTCTCGGTTCGAGAAATAATAGGTTTTTTAATGATGTTTTAATCTACACTAGTATTATAAAGAGGAAATATTTGTATTTTTGTGTGTGTATGTTTGTAATGAACTCAAAAACTACTGAGCCGGTTTCAAAAATTATCACTAGAAAGCTACATTCAACCTGAGTAATATGGGCTATATACCATGTTGACGCTAGTTTTAAATAAACCTTGACTATTCTCAAGAGCAGGCGCATATCATTATCTCTCTTTAGTCTTTAAATGTAGCATGTAAATTAAATTGAATTAGTTCTATTTTGAAATTTCTATTGAACCATGTTGTAACTTTACATACATCCACTAATTATAGAGAGTAAATTAATTAAATACATATCCCCTGAGAGCAGTGATGGCCCAGTGGTATCAGCCCGACTTACAAGTTTTAGGTTCAACGCAGCCAGGCGCATTACTATGTGTAATTTATTTCATCACCAATGCTCTGAAAACGGAGACATGTTACATGTGCCAGCCCGTCTGGGCCCGCGTGATAGAATATGGCCCACTCCCTCTCACTGAGAGGAGGCCTGCGTCCCAGCAGTGGGAAAATTTATAGGCTGATGATGATGATGCTCCTACCTAGTTCAGGGTCAAAACTTGTGCAAATTATTCCACAGCAGAAAAAAAAGACTGGCTTGGATATGATTCACCATGCATATGTATCAGCGTATATTGTTTCAATTCTGATGTTGCTAATCAACAATAGTGATTCCAAAGATGAACAACCACTAAATACCTTACTGTAATCAGTGGTCGGTGCAGGACTGCCCCGCTTGGGCAGAGCACCGCCGTGTCCTCACGATGGCGATAGGCGGAAATCTCTCGCGCCTGGCATTGGTCGAGGCCATGCTGCGGGACGAGACGGAATGGGAAGCGGTCGCCTCCTTCTGCGAAGCGAAGCAGTCATGCTCGCGAAGGAGGAGGCGGGCTGCGTGAGGGAGAGAACAGCGACCTCCCTCCACCCCAGCCGCAGTGGTAGACGCCCACGGCGTCGGACGTCGCAAGACGATCTCCGGCCACCGTAGGCGCGGGCATGCGGGAGGCGAGTAATGGGCGTCTCGCAGCCCGACCATGGACCATGCCCGGGTCGACGGCGCGTTGTGTTCCACGCGCGCCTCAAGGAGTGTCAGCGAAGTGACGGGGCCTGTAGAGGGCCAAAGCCTGCCAGGGTCGCGGGACTTACCCATATTGTAGTGACCCCGGTACGTAAAGGGCTAGTGAAGGACACCGTGGATTTTAGTCAGTACAAGTCTGACAGTCCCTCCCGCCCTGCCCTGGGTGGGAGGACTCATTTGATGATTTTTTTGACGGTTACCAACTCAGCTTGCTCAGCATTTTTGGATTTTCAGAATGAGTAGTAAAATTTGGTTAGTATTTTTTTTTAAAAAGACATTAAAATCCTGTTGCTATTGGCAGTAACATAGAGGTGAATTATCCAGTTGTACTTAGTCTCAAAAATTAATGTTTTTAAAAACAATTCAATACAAGAAATAAAAGCCAATTTTATTTAAAATTCAGATTCCAGACAGATTCCTACATTCCGGACACCCCTAATGGGACCCAATCTCAACTCTTTGCCCCTTACAGTCGAAAACAAAATATTTATACACGAAGTTATTTCTAGAAATACAGTGTGGATTAATCCTAACTAATATTATAAATGCGAAAGTAACTCTGTCTGTCTGTCTGTCTGTCTGTCTGTCTGTCTTTTCTTCACGCCTAAACTACTGAACCGATTTGTGTGAAATTTGGTACAGACATAGTTTGGAACTTGAGAAAGGACATAGGATAGTTTTTAACCGACTTCAAAAAAAGGAGGAGGTTATCAATTTTATGTTTGTTACCGCATTACGACCGACTGGGTGAACCGATTATCATGATTCTTTTTTTGTTTGAAAGCTGGTGCTTCCCGTGGGACCACCATTGGCACCAAATCAGGATCTCATGATTGGATCTTGGAGAAATCGAGGGCAACCCTCAAATTTTATAGGCTCACCCATCGTTTTTCGTAAGTCTTATGAAGTTATTTAAGTACTTGCGTATGGTAATCATCATCTTATGTAGCTGAGCTGATGATGGAAGGTACAACTCCTTAACAGTAGTTTGTTACCGAATAACGACCGACTGGGTGAACCGATTTTCATGATTCTTTTTTGTTTGAAAGCTGGTACTTCCCGTGTGGTCCCATTGTCACCAAATCAGGATCTGATGATTGGATCTTGGAGAAATCGAGGGCAACCCTCAAATTTTATAGGCCCACGCATCGTTTTTCGAAAATCTTATGAAGTAATTTAAGTACTTGCGTATGGTTATCATCATCTTATGTAGCTGAGCTGATGATGGAAGGTACAACTCCTTAACAGTAAGGAGTAGGCATCGACTGATTCATTGTTCGCATATCTCAGGAACTTCACGTCCGATTTAATTTTTTTTTTGTGCTAGGTATCGTTCAACTTAGGGAGTACTGCAAGTTTCATCAAAATCGATTCAGCAATTTTTGAGATTTTTTTTTTTTTTTTTTTTTTTTTTTTTATCGTGGTAAAATCATCAAATGAGTCCTCCCACCCAGGGCAGGGCAGGAGGGACTGTCAGACTTGTACTGACTAAAATCCACGGTGTCCTTCACTAGCCCTTTACGTACCGGGGTCACGGTAATCCCTTGGTCCCGCGACCCCAGCAGGCTTTGGCCCTCTACAGGCCCCGTCACTATGCTGACACTCTTTGAGGCGCGCGTGGAACACAACGCGCCGTCGACCCGGGCATGGTCCATGGTCGGACAGCGAGTCGCCCATTACTCGCCGCCCGCATGCCCGCGCCTACGGTGGCCGGAGATCGTCTCGCGACGTCCGACGCCGTGGGCGTCTACCACTGCGGCTGGGGTGGAGGGAGGACGCTGTCCTCTCCCTCAGGCGGCCCGCCTCCTCCTTCACGAGCATGACTGCTTCGCAGAAGGAGGCGACCGCTTCCCACTCCGTCTCGCCCCGCAGCATGGCCTCGACCAATGCCGGGCGCGAGAGGTCTCCGCCTATCGCCGTCGTGAGGACACGGCGGTGCTCTGCCCAAGCGGGGCAGTCCTGCACCGTATGCTCCACCGTGTCCTCCGGACGATCCTCGCAGTGGTGACACCCAGGCGTTTCTTCCCTCCCTATCAGACACAGGAACCTCCCGAAACTTCCGTGTCCGGTGAGGACCTGCGTCATGCGGTAGGTAAGGACGCCGTGACGCCTATCCAGCCACTCCTCAAAGAGGGGTCTTACCGCCGCGATTGCGGCGTGCCCGAGCAATTTTTGAGATAGGGAATTTTATTAGCTTATTGTGTACATGAGGAATGTTATTACCAGTGCTACGGTTTACGTACCGAGGCCACGGTAATTCGTAAGTCCCGCGACCCCGGCAGGATTTGGCCCTCTAAATAATGAGCACTTAGAAAGGAATTCAAATAATTCCAACCTCAAGAGATTCCCTCTAAATATTAGGTATAGGTGTTCAAAGATTGTATGGAAACTAATTTTGAAGTTAGAAATCTGGGATGTACGATGTGAAGTTACAAAAAAAAATATAAGTATTAAAAGAAATTTCACGTAACTTAATGAGACAGACCAAATTCTACGCGAGCGAAGCCGCGGGCAAAAGCTAGTGTATATCTATTCTGTTAAAATATTTACTTAGAGAGCTATAATTGGAGTTCTCAAAACTACAGTAGGTATCCTCAAAAGACTCCGTTTGTTAACTAAGACTGAAAGTTTCGAAAGCTACATGAATAACTCCAACGGGTAAACAAAGTTACTTAATTGAATAATCGTTTCGCTGTAACTGCTTCAAAGTAACGATTAGAATATTTATAAAGAGTTTCTGTTTTTGAGTAGATTAACAGCAGTTAGTTGAGACTTAATTGGCAGTTATGGTTTAGAGTCGCTTGGGGTTGAAATGGGGCCATTTGGTCTGACTCATCATCTGCCTAGCCTTTTCCCAACTACGAGTATATTGGTTCGGCTTCGTGCAGCTCATCATCTTCCTGCCCTTATCCCATTTTACTTGGTCGGCGCAACACGTTTTTTTCTTACATTCTCCTCTATCAAACGTCACAGTATCATTCACTCCTCTTTCTTCCATATCATTCCTTAGACAATCCATCCATCTCTTCTTTGGCCTTCCTCTTCCTCTCCATCCATCAACATTCATACTCATCACTCTCTTAGTCACATGAGCATTATCCCTCCTCATCACATGTCCATACCAAGACAGACTTCTTGCAGCTGAAGACCAATATTTTACATGGAGCGACTGCCTATCGGACCTCTAACTGAGTAATACTATACCCCATGGTAAGACTGGTTGTCAGACTTTTAGAGCTTCTGACTAGTAGTAACGACTGTCAAAGATCTACAGATGACAACTGGGACCAACGACTTTACGTGTTTTCCGAGGCACGGAGGAAACTCGTTTTGGCAGATGGTCACCCATCTACAGACTAACCTCGGCAAACGCGGCTTAACCCAGAAGATTGGCCTGTGCGACTGTAATTATTTAGCCATGTGGTCTGACTATACAACCTTTTTTTTTGGGCATTCCATGAAAAGACTGTCAAACTCGTACTGACTAGAACTCACCCTGTTCGTTCAGTTGCTTTTTGCGTTTATCTTCTTAAGACATTCCCACAACCCCGGTTTAAGTGCACTCTTGGCATTTCTACTTTACCAAGAAAAACACTAGTTTTTGCAAAGGTATGGCATGATCCATTGATTTTGGGTACCATACCACCATCTTCCGAACTCCCGGCTGTTACTGAGAAATTCTTAAAGAAAAACCTTATAGCACTTTTTGTGTGAGCTGGGAATCGAATCCAGGAACTCTCAGCAGTCGCGCTTGCGACCGCGAGACTAACGGGGCAGCCAGTAAACAAACTGGGTAATCCAAGTATTTTTAGAGCAAAGTCAATTAAAATGTCACTCCAATTTCAACCATATCTAATTTGCGGTGGCTCTGCGGTATAAAAATAACTAGCTAGTTTCAACCCGCTATTTATTATTACGGTTAATAGTGCCAGTAGGGTAAGCAGCACTCCACTGGAGAAACTAAGTTTGCTTTCATCATTTAATTGAAAATGTGTGGGCTGTTTAAGTATCCAATAATCCTATTTCCTACTTTGTACTATAAATATGACACTGTATGTTTTCATGTCAAAAACGTTACTTATTTTGATGTGTTTAGGTAGGAATAGAGATAGATTGGTCATAGGTTATGAGGAGGAGCGAAACCGCGGGCAATAGCTAGTAGATTATTACATGTGATCTCAAATAGTGATTTGTATGATCGGATCACACTTTTCTTTTAAGGAATATGAACCCACAAATCAGACAATAAGTTTAAGTCGCTTCATGTCTATTACTGCGAATCAGCTGAAACCATTTTAACTGAAAGAGACTCTGGAGTTTTTTAGCCAGTAAGACTCTAGTTCGAGGGTAAGACGACTCATTTAATTATATTACGCCTAAAAAAAGTTATAAACCATTATAACCGCCGTCCGATTATGGCCCATGCCTGGGTCGACGGAACTTCTTGTTCTACGCGCGCCTCAAAGAGCCTGTCCCTGTGACCCTGGAACATAAAGGGCTATTGAAAGAACACCGTAGATTTTAGTCAGTTTGATGATTATACCGTGATTAAAAAATACCCCATTAAACGAGTAATAAGTAAATAGGTAGATGAAAAATTTCAGTGCCAAATATTCAACTCTTTAAAACTGAAAACCACTATAAAAGTAAAATAAACAGTATCCCTAACTACATTATACGTAAAAAAAACTAGAGTACAACCATGTACACAAGCATTGCAGTAAATAGCTCGTACTTAAGTACAGTCGAGAACAAGCCTATTCCGTTGTTAATAGGTTGCGAGCGCTTTAATATTAACTACATCTTGCCGGCGAGTAATGAACCAGAAAAATGGGAAACAACGTTTTAAATGTTAGATGGGGGAAAGAACGAACTTTGTGGTTTTTGAGAATAATGGGGGGAATTGTGTTCTTGATGTGTAATGTATTTTTCATTTTAACTAATATCATTAATGTGAAAAAAAATTATGTTTGGTTGAATAGATGGATAGATTTTAGTTACTCGATCACGCCAAAATTAGTTCTTTAGCGGGGTGGCTGAGTGATTGAAACGGAGAAAATATTTGTATGATCGGCGTTTGTTTATGTGAGTTTATCCAAACTAATATTATAAATGCGAAAGTAACTCTATCTGTCTGTCTTTTCTTCACACCTAACCTACTGATCCGATTTGTGTGAAATTTGGTACAGACATAGTTTGGAATTCGAGAAAGGACATAGAAGTCAAGTCACTATTCCACGCGAACGAAGTCGCGGGCAAAAACTAGTATGTTTATTAAAGCAACCACCATACAGGAGAAGGGCACGGTTAAAAAAAAAAAGTAGACTGTGGTGAACTGCAAAAGATTGTTGCACAGACCCTAATTAACATGGGACACGGGCAGAAAGATAATACTGACGATAATGCATTTATTTATTATAATAGCTTTTCACAAAAAGGCATACATTTACTTTTTAAATGCCTTCATTCTACGAAGAGTAATCTTTTAAGTCCCGCATGGAACGATATATTCGACTGTAGGTACACACTTTGAACAAATAGTTTGCAACCACTTTGAAAAATAGAAGCATTTTTTATTACGGTAGATTATAAAACCAAAAATAGTTTTATGTTTATTTTTATGTAAAAAAAAACAGCTTATGCTATTGATCACCCTGGACGCGGGACTGTACGAATTACCGTGACCCCGGAACGTAAAGGGCTATTGAAAGACAGCGTGGATTTTAGCCAGTCAAAACTGACAGTCCCTCCCGCCCTGCCCTGGGTGGGAGGACTCATTTGATGATTTTACCACGATAAAAAAAAAGCTATTTATCACAATTTTTTTTTGATGTGCGTACGTAAGCGTGAACAACACAATATCACGATGCTATCATATTTGTCAACAAAACAAAAAGGCGTAACGATTTATTGACGCAAAATCCGGAAATCTAGATAGAACAAGCTTGCTATGAAACCAACATTTTTACACAGCTATATTAAAAGATCGAATCGAACATGTGTAAAGTACGCGTTATCAGACGGTTCTGGATGGGAAAACTGGTCAGGCATAAAGTATTTTCTTATCAAATGGTTCTAAATCGCAAAACCAGGAAAACCATGTAAAACTTGGAGCTTCCTCCAAGTATTTATCCAAGAATACTCATGAATGTAAAAAAAAAACAAGCTAATGCCGATTTCTGAACATTGAAGATATTGAATAAAATATAACATGAAGAGTGTTTGCTTAATTATTTAAAACAACATAATCCAAAACAATCGTTTAGTACCTATTTAGTCCGACTTTTTGCATGTGTAAGGAATTGAATACAATTTTCGTCTATGTATACGACTAGACGTACACTTAATAATAGCGTCCATCTTACCCATGATTATACAACTGTCACTTCAAAAATAAAAATACAGATTCTTGATTCTAAATACTACAGTAACAAAGTCGCAGACCCAAGCTAGTTTAGAGGGCCAAAGCCTGCCGGGGTCGCGGGACTAACGGATTACCGTGACCCCGGTACGTAAAGGGCTATTAAAGGACACCGTGGATTTTAGTCAGTACAAGTCTGACAGTCCCTCCCGCCCTGCCCTGGGTGGGAGGACTCATTTGATGATTTTACCACGATAAAAAAAGGCCCAAGCTAGTTTGACCTAATAATTATCATTGCTGCACGACCAAAATTCAGTGAGAATTCTTTCCCAACAAAATATTTCTCAAAATTAGGCGTACGTACTTGAGCTCACCTTACGCCAAAAAATGTGTCAAGCGTGTTCAAAACATTGAGTGGCAAGACCGTGGATTCCTAATGGGTGGCTTAACGCGGTCTAAGGGCCTCTTTACGTCCCGAGGGGCCGATAAAACGAGGCTCTTGCTCCGTCAGCCTCTAGTCACCTCTTCAGAACCTGGAGGGGTTTCGAACGATCTGGTTAAAACCGGAGCAAAATTGAGGGTGTTGTGTGCAAAACTCGATGGGTTTTTACTTTGAGCGGGGAAGCACTTGTTTTTTGTTGAGCTTTAGCGTTCGATGTTATTTTAGAATAGGATTTTTTGGAGGGAAAATTGTTGAGGGGATGCTCTGTTTTCTAAAATATTCGAATACTAAAGTTTTTTCTTTTTAACAACCTGAATGAAGTTTCGACATTGCGTGTAGCTTCTAGTCTGATCTTGTTCTTCACAGTTAAAATAAAACGGGAAGTGGTGAAGTTCAAAGAGTGTTGATTGTGTGTGTGCAACAGAAGAGGCCAAAAGAACATGATAATCATCAACGTTATTGTTTAACAATCTCGAAATAGGTCTGACACTGAGCGTAGTTTTATGAAAAACCTTAATAACATTGGCTAATCTGGGAGTCGAATCCACGGATCCCCTAATTCTGACAATCTCTTCCGTTCCGCCCAGGGTGAGAGGACTTGCCCTGGGCGATGATTGATGAGATTGATTCATTTGATGATCTAACCACATAAAAAGGCCCTAAATCATCAATAGCTTAATTGGATACTCGATGACAGGAAACCCATAAAGGCAAAGCACCAAACCGTTCCAATCAAACGCCATTAACCAAATAATAAACCAAAAATCACATCACACGGAACTTTCATAAATTTTTAATTACGACCGCCATTTTGCCGGTAGAATCCAAGATGGCGTCGCAATAAATCTACTCATAAAGGCCTACAAGTTAATATTCTGCGCTTGGCAACGCGCGCCTAATATATTTGAGGAAACGTCATATTTTGGCGATGTAGTGTTATTTAGTAAACAAGGAAGGTGCTTACAGGAACATTTTGGGACGAAGTGGTTTTGGCGAGGGGAGATATGATGACACTAACATGTGTTACAACTTTTATTGCCAGTTTTTTTTTAATATTATAATTTGCTTCGAAAACAAATGTAAACATGTTGATAACATCAATAGGTGGTGGCCCTCATCAGAGCCTGCGTGACTACCGACCATAAATTGGATTCCGGGACCGCGCTTTTTGATTGTGTTCCGTTGATGCGCAAGAGTTCTAGTTCCATCTGGATGAATTAGCTTTTAGAATTAAAAAAAAAACATTATTGACACACAGTTTTGGAAAGTAATGGATACATATTTCTTTTGTTTAAATGATCAATGTATATTTACAAAAAAAAAAAACATGGAGTGGGCTCGTGAAGTCAGAACCACATTGTGACGTATTGTGAATTTTAAAAGCGTCGTATCTTAGTTAATGTTGGTTTACATATTAAAAGAAAAAATACGGGTCGAATGTCTTTTGATAATCTAAATAAAGGACTAATTGATTTTTTTCAGTCAAATTTGCCTGTTATTTAAAAAAACGTTTTGCTATTAGGTCGCGATTTAAAACGAAGATGTTTCTGGTTCAAGAATTTGATTGTACGGAAAATCGTATTTATCGTTCCATGTGTGAGAACTCACGCATCTTATTGTAGACCCTTTTTACGCGTGACCTACTTTAATCTTTGAACGATTTAAATCTCTGCTTTGATAAGAAATATTTTCGTATAGAGAAGAAATTAGGATTAGTTACGCTTTTTTTACACGCAAGAAAAAAGGGTTGAAACAAAAATACATTTTTGCTGCAAAAATGATGATGGAAATGTTTCAAGTATTTATTAGAAGCTATCGAAAGCCAATACCAACCAATTAAAAATTGTTTTGTGTAATTGTGTGTTATTTTAATTTATTTTAAATATCTCTGTAATTTAGTGGCTGTATAAAAAGTGCAACATGGTTCAATAGAAATGTCAAAATAGAAAGATTTCTTATTTTAATTTGGCAGCTGTCAATTGAAAGCAATTCTCCCTAGACCTACTTGCAGAGTATGAGTGATGAAAAATATATAAAACCAGCGAAGTAAGTCTATTGGGAAAAAAAATCCCAGTAGCATCACTGGTAAGACTACTAGGTAAAACTACTGGAAACACCTCAGATTTACTAGGTGTACACTCAATCAAATGCGTATTTCAAACTTCGCAACTTTGTAGAATGTATGAACAGCGAAGTAAGTCTATTGGGAAGAAAATTCCCAATAGCAGCGCTGGACTCCTAGGTAAAACTACTGGGAACACCTCAAATTTTCTAGGTGTACACTCAATCAAATGCTTATTTCAAACTTCGCAACTTTTTACAATGTATGTAATATTTGTTACAAAATATGAAGTTTCGCAAATTGTTTTGCAGTACACTGTATAGTGTTGCTCTCAAAGAGAAATAAAATCAAATGATAAATAAAATATGTTCAACATTGTATGACAATGGTTCATAGCAGTAAATACGGAGCATAAAAGCTAAGTGCTTATGTTTTATGAGAGATAAGTACTGATGTTGGTTCATAAGAGGAGTATAAGGGAATGGATAGTGTCGAGCATTCTTAAAAAAATACTGACTGTTGCTAGCGCGTAGGTCAAAAATTATCCCACAGGTTCGTAGTACCAGGATAATGCCTTTGTCAAACAGACCGGCGAAAACGAAGCGTTTCCGAAGCGATACCGAACCGAAGCGAGACGTCAGTCCAATGGTTCTGTCACGCTATCGGATCGCTTTCGGTTTTATATGTGACTGGATTCAAACAATTCCATACATTACAAATAAAAACGTCACACTTCGCATTCCCAACGCCTGTCTGTTTGACAAAGACTTAAAGGTGTTATTCAAATTTTTCTATGTATTCTATACATGCAATTTCGAGATTTATTTTACAAAAACGTTATTTTATGACCAGATGTATGAACGTGGATGAGGCGGAAGAAGTATGTAAGGATCGTAGCAGGCAGCAGGTGGCGCTCTGTAGTTTCTGCCTACCCCCATGGGAAAACGATAGTTAAAAATCTGTTTCTATGGAAAGTTTAACATCGATCTTATTTAGCTGTACTTAACATTTTTTTTCAAAATCCTACGAAGTGAAACATAATATTCTTCGTCTAAATATCTTCCCGTATAACTAAGACACTGCACTTTGAGTGTCATAAAAGGATACTTATAAAATTACATTATTTATCAATGTAGTCACACACTCACAACATTATGAAAATATGATCACGCCGCCGCGCGCCGTAAGTACCGCGACACGGCAAAATGAACTATAACATGTTTAACTACCAGAAAAACGACAATGTTTCATTCTTTCAGGTTAATTTTCATGATCCTTTTCATAGACCAATCAAAAAAGACACAAACAATCGCTAAATTGGCAAAGCATGATGTATCTCTGATTTTTTTTAGTTTTTTGTTTGAATCTTTTAGAGCTGTGTAAGTTCCAAACTTGGGTAAGTTTGCAACTCTCAAAAAGTAGTAATATAAGACATATTCATCATCTACGTAGCCTTCTTCCAATAGTCTATTTTACTCAAAAAATGTTATTAGTCCGAAAAATAGATTATCAAAAAAATATTTCTCCCGTATTTTTTTTTCGTAAACCAAAATTGACGAAGATACAACGGTTCTAAACATTACAAAACGTCACTTGGTCGGTATAATTTAACAGGCATTATGACGTCACAAGCTGCTACTCCGGAATTTTGAATCGTTTTATCTTTGTCAGTATTGATTGATATAAAAAAAAAAAGTGTGCATTATTTTTAAATACTCTAACTGACGGACTAAACAGATTTTCATTTTATTGAAGCAGTAAACTACCCTATTATGTTTGAAGTTGGTTTCTTGTCTCATCAGATGTCAATATTTGATTGGCTGTCTATTTGACCTCGCCAACCAAAAACTGAATAAAGCTAAACCTGTTAAGTTCTGACTGTCAGACTTTTGAGGAATAAATGAGGCCCTAGTTGGGCAGTGGCTGGGCAATTAGCTACTGCAATACGTGTCTTAGGTTTAGTTTCCACACGGAAAAAAAAAATTGTATCATTGTATGGCCTACAGGTGGTGGCTCATCATCATTATTTTATCAACCGTAGGACGTTCGCTGCTGAACATAGGCCTTCCCCATACATTTCCAATAGGACCGATTGGAAACCGCTTGCATCCAGCGCGTCCTGTCCTCTGATCTTTATCAGATCGTATGTCCACCTTGTAGGTGGACAAGCTACGTTTTGCTTGCCGGTGCGTGGTATCCATTCGAGAACTTTACTGTCTTACCGACCGTAATTACTGCGTGCTATGTGGTCTGCCCACAGCCACTACAATAATTCGCTGGGCTGTGTCAGCAACTTTAGTTCGTCTTCGAATCTCCTCATTTCTGATTCGATCACGAGAGTCTCTCGTAGATAGTAGCTCAGTTGAGTTTAAATGTTTGTAAACGCACTCTTTTTTTTTAAATTAATAAAATATCTATATAGATGCCTTTAAAATATCAATACCTAGTATCAGCGTCTTAATGTGACACAGGGTCATGGATTTTTAAAGATCAACTCCACCCACAAATCGACTTTGACAAGCGTTGCTTAACGTATGATCTAAGAGCCATTAATTAACAAAGATTCGAAGCCATGATAATAATCATCGCCTTTAATAATACCATGATTGTAATCATTCTGATTAACCACATAGTGTTCAATTGTTTGTTATAATTATGACGTGCCAAATGAACAGTTCAATCTGAAATTGATTTTAGGTGTTGCTAATTACAATGTGTGGTTTCATAAATAGTTATTTGTGTTTGTATATTAATTGGTAGTTAATTTATGCAGGAGTCTACTAATAAAGCTATATTATATTTGAGGCTTTTTTTTTATCGTGGTAAAATCATCAAATGAGTCCTCCCACTCAGGGCAGGGCGGGAGAGACTGTCAGACTTGTAGTGACTAAAATCCACGGTGTCCTTCAATAGCCCTTTACGCACCGGGGTCACGGTAATGGGTATGAAGAGGCTTAGCGTAAGACACTGATCTGTTTCTGGCAAACGTTACAAAATATGAAATAAACCAAAGTAAATCGCTATACGCATTTTGTTAGTTTACATGTGGGCTTGACTTATTGAAGAAGACCAAAGAAGCCTTGTAAAACTGCAACTGAAAATATTTAAATTTTTGAATATTTCATGGAAAACTTAAGAGCGGTTATTTTGAACGTTGGCAACGTCGCAAATAGTTGTCAAATATATATTTTTTTTAGTAGCCTAGTTTGTGTCCCACAGGTGGGCAAAGGCTTTTTCCTTCCAAACAACTCTATTTTGGGCAAATTCTGTCCATGTTGCCCCGCGAACAAATATTAACAAGTTTTAATTAATTTAGCAATGTTGCTGTATGGAAATAAGAAATATGGCTCTGTAGTGCACTAAAAAATTGATAAGGGAATGCAATAATTAATATTGTAACATCGAATATATAGTTTAGATTAAAAAAAAGGATTTTGGAACTTTCCAAATGCTTTTTATATACCTGAAACGGTTACAACATCAAATTCAGTGTTTTAATTGCATTCCTATATCAATGTTTTAGTGCACTACAGAGCCATATTTCTTATTTTGATGCAGAAAATATACCAAAATAATTATAACTTTTAAACTTTTTGGTTACGCGCCCTTAACGTAGGACACCAAGACATAATTTACTTTCAAATAAATCGTCAAAGCTTTAAAAATCTAAATATTTTTAAAGATCCGCTTACTTACCGATCGGACCGTACCAAAAGCCGGTCAAAGACAGTCGCCATCCGGTATAGCCAGACCGGCGACTATAAACCGATGATGACTAGCGAAACTATTAGCGAACCGCAACTGTACTCATTATGTTGGCCGATAGTGCTCAAATACTACCAGAACGGTCATAACGATACTGCCGCGGTTCCGTGCATCTTGCTAATACTGCTCGACAGTATAATTGCAACATTTACACTGTCGTGCAAATTGTATAACGGCTTCCTAACAATCGGATGAACAGCTGTGGGCTGCGTCAGCTGTGTGATTACACAACGAGAACGAAAATAGACCAATTTTGGTTTTTCGTTTCAAATTTGTGTGTTCATTTTCGTTTTAATGTTGAGTTTTCTGAATAGAGTGGTGCAAATGTGCTGTCAGGCTTAAAATGACTTTTTTGTTGGATGTATCGTAAGTGGTGCATAAAATGATACGAAACTAAAATGGGTTGTTGAAGAAAGTTTTGAGCTGGAAAATGGGCTCTCTTGTTATTTTGTTTTTGTTTTAACCTTACGCCTCTTTTGACGTGCACGGCTCGTGAAATTGTAATCACATTTCTATCGTATAGATAGAACTCGAAAGAATACTGATGTCTGTGTACTGATGTAATGCGAATTTGTGATATTTTACTTTTATTTTAAAAGGTTCTCGTTGCAATTTTTTGTCCCTTCTTCTCTATAGGAGGTTACGCTTTGGAATGGGTAACTAAAGTATTTTCACAGTATACTGTGTGACTCTGACTTTGGCTTACTTAGAAACTGACAATTCAAAACATTCTGGCTCAATTGTATTAAGTGATTCAATTTGTGTTTGAGAATCCCAGAAAAAAAGTCGCAAAATATGTTCTACTAGCAGTTTTCCCGCGACTTCGTCCGCGTGGGTTACGTACTTTCATAATTCCCCCTTTTCACCCCCTTAAAGGTTAAATTTCCAAAAACCCCTTCTTAGTGCTCCCCTACATTATAATATGAAGCCGTGTGCAAAATTTCACATTCCTAGCCCCAGTAGTTTCGGCTGTACGTTGATATGTCAGTCACTCAGTTCTCCTTTTATATATATAGATACACTTTTATGCCTTTGTCAAACAGACAAGCGAGTCCGAAGCGATACCGAACCGATACGAGACGTCAGTCCGATAGTTCTGTCACGCTATCGGATCGCTTTCGCTTTTCTATGTGACTGGATTCAAACAATTCCATACATTACAAATAAAAACGTCACGCTTCGCATTCGCCACGCCTGTCTGTTTGACAAAGGCTTTCAAGTATGCCTAGTTGTTTTCCAAGAAAATCTTCTACCAAACAATCTACCCGTTAAGTAACATTGTATATTGGAATACACAGGCTTGCCGGTTTGTGCTGTGGTCTGGCTTTAAATTGCCTTCTACGGCTTACTTGCTTCGTGCAAATACAATTTCTCGGAACCTACAATCGAAACCGCGTTATGCGTCTATGTGCAAGCGACTGCATGAATTGGCTACCCGCTTTTCTTGGATATTTGTATGCGTGGGTTTCTAATGTTTGAGTGCTCGTTCGGGTTCTGTGTCTTCTGACGGTATTAATGTTTTGTGTGATTAAATGTATCCTCATCTGCCTAGCCTTTTCCCAACTATATTGGGGTCGGCTTCCAGTCAAACCAAATGCAGCTGGATATCAGTATTTTACATGGAGCGACAGTCTATCGGACCTCTACAACCCAGTAACTGGGTAATATTATACCCCATGGTAAGACTGGTTGTCAGACTTTAGAGCTTCTGACTAACAGTAACGACTGTCAAAGATCTACAAATGACAGACGGTACCCACGGCTTTACGTGCTTTCCGAGGCACGGAGGAAACTCGCTATGACAGATGGTCACCCATCCACAGACCCACCTCGGCAAGCGTGGCTTAACCCGGAAGATCGGCCTGTGCGGCTGTATTTATTTAGCCACGAGCTCCTCGTGATTAAATGTATAACGTCTTAAAGTATTACTGTATATCGATGCAAATCCTGATGCGTCTTTGTTGACGGTTCCTTCTAAATGAACCTCTGTAAGACTCGGATAGGCATTTTCGGACGTTGATTAGGCACAAACAAATTTCAGGGCAACATTACGATCGCTAGTCATCATCGTATTAGTTATTATCTCAATAGTCACTAGTTACTTATAATCCTAATCTTTTTGTAATTAGATTAATTCAATTTAGGTAAAAAAATACTGCGCCAAAACTGGAAGAGTTACGAACAAGTTAAACTTTTTAACAAGTCTTATTACGAGAACAGATACCAGTAAAGAAATATAATATGCACATGCATGATCTCCAAAAACTGAATGGTTGCTAGAAACTGAGAAATTCTTTTCTGATATTTAGAAGCAGACCAAAACATTGAAACCAATAAGAATGAACACAAATATCATATTCATGCCTCCTCTATACCTTTTCCAGAGATAGTGTTATTCATACACTCCAATTTCGATAGCATTCAAATGCTACCTTTGCTACATATAAAACGAAACAAAGAAAGTGGAAAATAGGTCAACTGGAAACGTCTGTAAAATTGAATAAGGTTAGCAATACCAATAAGCGTTTCAAAGGACCTTGAATGCATCGTTTCCTTCTTGTCCTAAAGTTTTATTATTCAAGATTTTAGGACCAATACTATTAGGTAATCCCTTCAATTCAATATGTAAATTGATTCAAAATAAACTTGACCCGAGCGCATTGCAATTTTGCGTCGCCACACTATCAGCATTCGCTATTTGTGTCCGTCTTCCTTGTACAATAAGTCTGCAAAGATAACTTTCTATACCAAAAACCTTTACCTCCTCAATTTAAACCCTTCTTACCTTCATAATAGTGCACATTCTGAAACGCCAACCGAAATCCAAGTGCAAATTAGGGGTTGTTGTTGGAAAGTCGACAATGATACGTTTTCGCGTCCCCAAAAATATTCCCAGCTATTCTAGGCTTTGCTGTACAAGACATAGAGGACATATGTGTAAGAAAGGGTGTTTTTGGATGGGAAAACACGGTCGGTTTTAAAGGTCCAAGCTGCAGCCTGAATGAGAATTAAATACCTATTCAAGTCTTAGTCTCGTGCAATATTTATGTAAATGGCACAGCTAAGGGGTTGATCCTAGGAAATTTTAGACTGTTGTGTAAACGTTGTACCTTTAGTTATCAAGGAGTTTCGGTTTATTTGGAAGGCTTTGTGGGATCTAGACTGGGGAAGTTTTGTTTAGCGGTTGGTAGTCTTGGGGTAATGTGTGGGGTTTGTTGTTGAACGTTTTAGAATTTTAATTGGTAAGCTAATAGGTGATGGATTTTCAAGTTACCAAACCAAAAAATAAATCTATACCAGAAATCAAAATCCTGTCAAACACTTCAAACTCTATATTTATGGAGCCGACAACACCTAAAGATATAAATAATCATGTTCAATCACTTCGAAATACAAACAGCGTTGGTTATGATGGAATATGTACTAAAGTTATCAAGGAAGTGTCTCAATATATAGCTCCACATCTCAGTCACATAATTAATATGAGTATTTCTAACGGAATCTTCCCTGAAAAATTAAAAACATCAATAATTGTACCATTACACAAAAAGAATGATAGACACAGTATGTCAAACTATAGGCCCATTGCGTTAATACCAGTCTTTTCAAAAATCTTTGAAAAAGTTATTTACAAGTCTTTATATAACTACCTCGAAAAGTCAAACATATTAGTAAAGGAACAAAAGGGATTTCGCAAGCAGAAGACCATCAATATGGCCATACATGACTTGCTTCTCCCTATTATGTCAAACGTAGATAAGAGAAATCCTGTATGTGCTATCTATATGGATCTAACTAAGGCTTTTGATTATGTAGATTACCCGATTCTTATACAAAAACTTGAAAAATATGGTATCAAGGGAAATATACTTGATCTTATTGGATCTTACTTAACGGGCAGAAAACAATATGTAGAAATCACACAAATATGTTCAAAAACCAGCTATGAGAAAAAATATCGCTCCGAAAGTGAGATAATTAAATATGGTGTTCCTCAGGGTAGCGTACTGGGACCCCTACTTTTTTTATTGTACATAAATGACCTTCCGGGGCAAATAAATCACCCCATGGTGCTATTTGCCGATGACAGCACCGTAGTGATTGAATGTGGCGATCCCAAAACTTATGAAAATGAGGTAAATATGACATTAAATAAAATTATATCGTGGTTTGACAGAAATAATCTAATAATCAACTTAGAAAAAACTAAAATTATGCACTTTTATCAAAGAATACCAAATAAAACACTTGACATTAGCTATCTCGGGACAAATATTGAATCAACTACTGCTACAAAATTTCTTGGTATCAATATAGACAATAAATTGACTTGGAGATCCCAAACAGACGTAATATGCAAAAAACTTAATACTTTTACCTATGCTCTATATAAGCTTTCAAAAATAGTCAGTCTCGAATCCGTACTTACAGCCTATCACGGTTATGTTGCATCAACACTCAGATATGGCATAATGTACTGGGGCAATTCAGTTGATAGAGAATTAGTCTTTAGAGCCCAAAAAAGATGTATTAGAGCAATGTGTGGCCTAAAAAGCACAGACAGTTGCCAACCGACTTTTGTAGCACTAAAGATTCTTACCTTGCCATCGCTATACATATACGAATCAAATATATTCGTCAAGTCCAATATTTCATCATATAAAATAGCTACTAAAAGTTCCTACAGAAAATTACGCGATAAAAATAAGTCAGAACTCGAAGTAAGTCATGGCAAAACTGCACTAATGAATAAAAGCACATTCTGTATGGCTAAAAAAATATATAATAAACTACCCGAAAACATTAAAATGTTAAATCTGGACAAATTCAAAAAAGAACTATTTAGAATTTTGACTAATAAATGCTATTACACATTAAAGGACTACTTCGACAACAATTCTATAATTACTGCCTAACAATAACTTACCTGATCTGTTTTAATGACCTTGAATTATTCTGTTCGACATTATGGCTATTAATTATTATGACATGTAACTTAACCATTTGACATTTATTTAGAAATTTATTGTATATTTTTTTGTTTGTTTTGTTTTGATTATGCTATGCCATTTATTCTGAATTCGACATAAATTTATCAATCTGTTATTTTAAAATTAAAACAATTATATTTGTACGCCTCTGGGCAAAACATAGAGGATCTACCTATCTATAACACCTCACACTTTGTGTAACTTGACCTATGTTCACAAATAAAGCTTTCTGATTTCTGATTTCTGATTCTACTGGTCTATAATTAGCAGATTATTTGTGATCAGAAACATATCTATGAAAAGGAAAGAAAACAATTATTGTTTAAACTAATCTTGGTATAAAGACTGAGCCAGAACTATCCTGGATTTGCATTTACCATTTTCCCTTTTTCTGCCTCATCTTCACGAGATTGACCCGTAAATGTGTACCCAGAGGAATAAATCCGGTTGAGCCATAAAAACCTCAACAAGTATTTTTACTGAAACAGTTTCATTCATAATTCGCGCAGACTTGCCCATCCCGCATGGTCTGCAAAGAAATAGAGGTGGGACGGAATTTTTAATATCCTTTACCTCCAAGTTGTGAGTTGCGAAATATTAAAATGTCGCTGAAGTTATGCTCGTGTGGGAAGACTTCCATTCAAAGATATGCGAAGCATGAGCGATGCGAAGAATTTATTGGACTGCTTCTCGGTGTTTACCACATTTAGGATTGATGTTCGCTTCATCGAAACGGTAAGAACAAGACACGGAAGTGTTTTATTTATTTTTACTTTAATATTTATCATACGCAGTAGGCAAGCACCGCAGACTCATTTTGTTAGTAAACTTAAAAAACCTTGTTAGTGAAATTTTTAGTCCATGTGGTCATCTATAGCCTATTTTGCTTTCTCTATCTATCTGTGTACCGAATCATCAACATGCAAATCATCTCAGCAATTAAGGTGTGAAAACGTAACGAACAAAACATAAATTTAGAGACGATTTAGATAGGTAATAATGTTTGTATAGAGGAGAGTTTCCGATTTGTAAAAGCAGCGAAGAGTTATAAAAGCAGCCAGTACTTTTTTTCATATAACTTGAAAAAATAAATCTTTTGTAATATTAAAAGCTGCTCTGTAACTGGAGTATCACCGTAATAAGTTAAGACATAGTTTTTATTACCTTTTAGTGTTGTTTGTGCCTCATAGTGTTGTACACAAAGAAGATTTAATTTATGAAACTTACCGACTTTGCCTCTGCTTGAATTTTTTAGCTTAGGTTTTAAAATTGGAGGATTGTGGCAACGAGGTTTTTATTTCTTTGACGCCAGTAGAAAGTATAATTCTTTTAAAATAAAAATATACAAATCATGCAGGTTATTTTCATTTTTAGTGATTTAAAATGGGTTTGTTCTTGGTCTCAATCTAGTGCAAAAGCATTTATCAATCTTCTCATAGACCCTTCTTATTTTGAGACCTAAGACAGAGCGACTTCATTCAGAGGGCCTGAAACTCTTGGGCACCAACGGAACACAGTCAAAACAGAAAAAAAAATGGACTAATTTAGGTTTAGGATATCATATCTAAACCGCTATCATGATGACAGTTCTATGACCCAGGGCATTTTTATAGTTTCTTTGGTGAAAGGTTTTTTTTCCATGGGGATTATCAGTTGACGACATGTACGTATACGCGTACCCACCACGAGAAGATATCGGGCGAAGCCTTTTCCCAGCAGTGGAACAGCAGAGGCTTTTTTTTTATCGTGGTAAAATCTTCAGATGAGTCCTCCCACCCAGCGAAGAGCGGGAGGGCCTGTCAGACTCGTACTGACTAAAATCCAGGGTGTCCTTCAATAGCCCTTGACGTTCCGGGGTCACGGTAATTCGTACAGTCCCGCGACCGATCATCATAGGCTAATTAAAAAAAAAAGTTTGTTTTGACTTATCTTTCATATTTTTTTTACGTGGTACAATCATCATATGAGTCCTCCCACCCAGGGCAGAGCGGGAGGGACTGTCAGACTCGTACTGACTAAAATCCACGGTGTCCTTCAGTAGCCCTTTACGTTCCGGGGTCACGGTAAATCGTGAGTCCCGCGACCAACTTATCTTTCATAGCGAAACATTTAAAAAATACTCGAATTTTTTCGCCATAAAGTTACAATAGTACTGAACCGATAATACCCGGTATTATTGGCAAAGTGTCACTACTTGTACCGTTACTCCCCCGAGGATACTTGTTCGAGGGAAAACTTTACATACCAATACAAGTTATAAAACAAAAGCCTTTTCTGAAAAAGGAACGACCGTGATTCCCGAATTCCGTAAAATCAGACATTCCAGTTAAATTTTGAACAAAGGCAAAAGATTTGAAGTCTTTTTACCATTTCGGCTGTTCAAAATATGCATACCAACTCGAGTTGAAAGATAAAAGCAAATTATTATTATAACACAATACTCTGTCCCGTGTCAACTTAATTTCTCA
Organism: Agrotis puta; assembly: GCA_943136025.2. Classification (NCBI taxonomy): domain Eukaryota; kingdom Metazoa; phylum Arthropoda; class Insecta; order Lepidoptera; family Noctuidae; genus Agrotis; species Agrotis puta. The sequence continues at coordinate 1,780,109 of OW964181.2, forward strand.
ATGACCTTTGAATAGATAGAGAGTCTGCAAAATTATTTCGGTCTTAAACACGGGAAATTCTCCCTAATATCGAAAACTTAAGGTTCATGTTAGCCGCACAAAAATAAAAGGTTTTTAAAACAATTAGTTGCTGAAGTGAGAACCCTTGTCGCTTGCACCTGTTTTTAGTCTGTGGCGATAAAAGGGTTGTTTAACCTATCTAGACTCATTTTTAGAAGACCCAGCAGTCTTTATCTGTATTATTATCGAAGATGAAGTGGTGTTTGGTCTTGTTTTAGAAGACCTTTTGTTGTCCTACTTATTATTCGTCGGGAAATAAAAAGGATGGACAAGTGGCAATCATTTAAAGAGTGTTCATGAATAAATCGCACAGTACTCTCTTTTTTTTTCATAACTATGCCCCGCATTAAGACTCATTCTGTGGGTGCGTTTACAAATATTAAATTCGCATACACAAACAACCGATGATTCTTTTTTTTACGACGCGGTAAAATCATCTTACGAGTCCTCCCACCCAGGGCAGAGCGGAAGGGACTGTCAGACTCGTGACTAAAATCCACGGTGCCCTTCAATAGCCCTTTACGTTCCAGGGTCACGGTAATTCGTACAGTCCCGCGACCGAGCCTAAGCGGCTTGATGGATTTTAGGCACGACGGCACGGGCAGTAATAAGGCAGTAACGAGGCTGTAACGAAGCAGTAATGAGGCAGTAACGATGCAGTAACGAGGCAGTAACGAGGCTGTAACGAGGCTGTAACGAGGCACTAACGAGGCCGCAACGAGACAGTAACGAGGCAGTAACGAGGCAGTAATGAGGCAGTAACGATGCAGTAATGAGGCAGTAACGATGCAGTAACGAGGCAGTAACGAAACAGTAACGAGGCTGTAACGAGGCAGTAACGAGGCCGTAACGAGACAGTAACGAGGCAGTAACGAGGCAGTAATGAGGCAGTAACGATGCAGTAATGAGGCAGTAACGATGCAGTAACGAGGCCGTAACGAAACAGTAACGAGGCAGTAACGAGGCAGTAACGAGGCAGTAACGAGGCAGTAACGAGGCAGTAACGAGGCAGTAACGAGGCAGTAACGAAGCAGCAATAAGGCAGTAACGAGGCAGTAACGAGGCCGTAACGAGACAGTAACGAGGCAGTAACGAGGCAGTAACGAGGCAGTAACGAGGCAGTAACGAGGCCGAAACGAGACAGTAACGAGGCAGTAACGAGGCAGTAACGAAGCAGTAATAAGGCAGTAACGATGCAGTAACGAGGCAGTAATAAGGCAGTAACGAGGCAGTAATAAGGCCGTAACGAGACAGTAACGAGGCAGTAACGAGGCAGTAACGAGGCAGTAACGAGGCAGTAACGAGGCAGTAACGAGACAGTAACGAGGCAGTAACGAGGCAGTAATAAGGCAGTAAACGAAGCAGTTACGAGGCAGTTTTTTATATTGATTAGATATTTTTGATCACGCGATAAAGTGTCGCATCCTAATTTAATTTCACCCAGCATTGAAAGTCCAACGATATTGGAATGTTGACTTTATATCCTTCACACATATACAGCGAACGGGGGACACAAATTGAACAATAAATATGGTTGGAAATTGGACCCTACCTAGTGACAATTATGAATTCAAGATCCGTCCGTTTTAACGAGTTACCAAACAACGGTTAGCATACATTGTCTTTGTAAATCGATGGAATATTGTTATGAACATTCTAGAACTACGGATTTCGTTGAATTTTCAATTTGTTACTCGCCTTGTTTTATTCTCTTGCTTAATATGGAGGAAGTAGAAACTAAGTAATATATCATTCCTACTTGTCCAGACAGACAGTCCGTTCCACACAACTCCGGGTTGGAAGGAATCATTAACCTCTCGGGCGATTTATAATTGAAAATGATAAAAATCAACGTCCAATAAGCGACTGTCTGTTATGTACAGACAGTGTGTACGTAAGGCCTGGGGCGTTTTCGCTTATGTACACCCGGGTGTACGTAACGCGCCCGAGAGGTTAAAATAAAAAAGCTTGAGAATTAATATCAGCTTCGCGACCACCATCCTGTGTGCAGGAGTTCGAATTGTTTCTGGATGAGCTCACTCCATCTTAGGTCTCTTTTTACTTTTGGAGTAAATTGAGGCCAAGATCAAACCCAAAGTACATAAAAATATTTTCTTTGCTATGCTAGCGAACTACACACATGCACGAAGAATTGTGAATCCTCGATGACTCCGATCACTCTGTCAAGATTGTAGTATCTATAAAAACATTTAAGGCGGCTCCAATTCCCCTAAAATATTTTTTTACATACTCCCTGGTGACAGTTTCCCGTTTTAACTACTCTAAAACTGAAAAATATGTCAACGTGCTGAAACCCACGATAAAAAAAAAACTTAAATAAACTGCAGTCATTCAAAGCTATATGTTGTGGATATAGATACTTTTTTTAGAGATGAGTCAGATTGTCTTTTTTAAAGAAAAAACTCTTTTATGTCATTACAAAAAAAATAGACGATAGAAAACAAAAATCGCTGCAAATTAAAGTTTATAGTTATTTTTCCCGACCCCAATCATAACACTATAGTTGAATTCTCAAGTAAAGTTCGTTTTAACGAAGCCACGTGAATAGTTGTGCGTGTTCACTTCCTGAAGATGTAGCCAAGTTTTACTTCGAAAGTTTTCAAGAAAAACTGGATTTTGAATCTCTAATGCCTTCCACACTGTTGGACGGAGGGAGTACGGAATATCAATAGATAGAATTGTTGAAATTTTTTACGTTTTTGGTTTGGTTATAGATGAGGTATTTTGTCATAGACTGGATATTGACCTTATTGATGATAAATCACAAGAAGCTCAAGTACATATTACTGGTGCAAAAAAATACACGAATCGTAGTACTCGTGCAAAAAAAATTACACGAATCGTAGTACTCGTGCAAAAAAAATTACACGAATCGTAGTACTCGTGCAAAAAGAATTACACGAATCGTAGTACTCATGCAAAAAATGTTAAACAGATCTTATTGCCTTAGGCCTCGTTCACGGACACGCGGCACGTAAGGAGGTACATCGGGCAATATATTGGATCGGATAGAATCGACAAATAGCTACCAGGACCAAGGCTAAAGGTATGGTTTCTATTTTGTATAAAAATCTGGTTACGACTGGACACTTAAGGTTTATAACATAGCTATGTAGTCTACTCTAGTCTGATCTACATGCTGTATAGACTATAAGAAATCATGTGTCAACTAACGAAGTTACAAAAGGCCTGACTATACGAACAATACAAACTTCCTACCACATCAGATAGTAATGTGTGACTAAGTAATTACGTGTAGAAAACACATTACATGATGGATTACATTTCCAAAGCGTTATTGTATGGCAAAAATTTACATTATAATAAGCAATGTATCATCACCCGACTTTGAGTGACGGATGCGTAAAAAAATTGGTTAAAGAAAGTAAATTACGACAATGTACTCGTATTATCTACTTCATTTTATCATTTTTGAGCTTATAATTTTTAAATAAAGAAATTGGCCTATTTGGTTGATCCTTCATTTATCTCAGAATGATGACAGCACGGTTGGCGCAGTGGTTGCGTGATCGACTGCCGCGCAGCGCGTCGTGGGTTCGATCCCGGCACAGAAAACAAATATTTGTATGACCTGCAGGTTGTTGTTCCGGGTCTGGGTGTTTGTGTATGTGAGTTTCTCTGTTTGTAAACGCACCCACGACATAGGAGAAATTCCTAGAGAGGGGCAACGATAAAAAAAAACTTCTGAGAATTGAAAAGAGTTTTGTGCAAATAATAAATATGTACTGCATTAAGTGTAACATAAATTTTCAAACCATTTAAAATCGTCACAATATCAAAAACTCGATCTTCAGTAACCATTTCTTTAATAAAGTCCCCACTTCCGTTCTTAAAACGGGGTCAAAAAATAACTTCCTGTTGAAAATTGCACTGCCTAAATGTGGTTCATCCCTTAATCTCTTAAGTAACTAATCATAAAAGCGAAAACGGCTTTATCATCTATGATTTATGAGAAAAGATGAAACTTCATTCCTGAATCAGACAAAAGGCTAATTATTGCCCTTTAAAGACTTTTAGCGAGTCCTCCGAGCTAATTTAAATCGCCTTCATTATTCGCTCCCCCTGAAAATTCTTTCTCTGATTTTAAAAGTTTTTAATTACAGGAAGCAAGTGAGGTTCGTATTTTGTGTCTGTTTGTAATTATGAAAGCGTGATTTCAATTTTGAAATTATTTTTTCCTTTCTGTCAATTTGCGCTTTATGTATATTTGTCTTGATTTTTTAAATTCATGCCTTTGTCAAACAGACTCGCGAGTCCGAAGCGAAACCGAACCAAAGCGAGACGTCAGTCCGATAGTTCTGTCACGCTATGGGATCGCTTTCGCTTTTCTATGTGACTGGATTCAAACAATTCCATACATTACAAATAAAAACGTCACGCTTCGCAGTCGCCACGCCAGTCTGTTTGACAAAGGCTTCAAAGTTGATGCTCACCGAATCGCAAAAGTCCCGCCTTGGAGTTTGCCAACGGGCAATGGAACGCAGCATTCTAGGTGTGAAAGAAGAAGACAGGGTGCGAAACACTGCTGCGTTCCAAAACTGGCATAGTAGATGTTGGCAGAAGAGCTGCTAGCCTTAAATGCAATTGGGCGGGTCACGTCTGTCGCATGCAAGAGGACCGCTGGGCAAAGATCTCCACACAATGGGTGCCAGGAGATGGAAGGCGCCGCCGAGGCTGACCCAGAAAAAGGTGGAGAGACGACCTAGACGCATACCATAAGGGCTGGTTCGAAGTGGCCCAGGAAAAGAGTCCCTGGAAGGAATTGGGGCAGGCCTTTTCTCAGCAGTGGGACAGTGCAGGCTAATTATAAAAAAAAAAAAAAAGTTAATGCTTTGTTCTGTGTTTGAGAAGCTCGTGGCTAAATACTTACAGCCGCACAGGTCGATCTTCCGGGTTAAGCCGCACTTACCGAGGTTGGTCTGTGGATGGGTGACCATCTATCATAGCGAGTTTCTTCCGTGCTTCGGAAAGCACTTAAAGCCGTGTGTCCCGCCTGTCATTTGTAGATCTTTGACAGTCGTAGTCTGACAACCAGTCTTAGCATGGGGTATCGTATTACCCAGTTATTGGGTTGTGGTCCGATAGGCAGTATTTTATTATTAGGCAGTATTATATTATATCAGTATTTTACATGTCGCTCCACGTAAAATACAGGTTTTCAATTGCGTCCATCGTGTCTAGAAATATACATACACATATGTAGTTGCAATAGTGGTAGGCGCCCACGGCGACGGACATCGGCAGACGATCTCCGGCCACCGTAGGCGCGGGCATGCGGGCGGCGAGTAATGGGCGACTCGCTGTCTGACCATGGACCATGTCCGGGTCGACGGCGCGTTGTGTTCCACGCGCGCCTCAAGGAGTGTCAACATAGTGACGGGGCCCCCCTGTAGAGGGCCAAGGCCTGCCGGGGTCGCGGGACTCACGAATTACCGTGACCCCGGTACGTAAAGGGCTATTGAAGGACACCGTGGATTTTAGTTCCCTCCCGCTCTGCCCTAGGTGGGAGGACTCATTTGATGATTTTATCACGTAAAAAAAAAGTATCTGCAATAAGGCAGGAAGATAATGTGCTAAAATAGATGAGAAATGACGGCACGGTTGGGGCAGTGACTAAATGATCGACTGGTGCGCAGCGTGTTGCGGATTCGATCCCCGCACAACAAATATTTGTCTGACCTACTAGTTGTTCCGAGTCTGGTTGATTGTGTTTCACCCACGATACAAGACAAATTCTTAATGAGGACGCAATGTTCAAAAAATACTCAGTAAAAGTTTTTTAGGCAGGTAAATAACACACTTTTTCTTCCCTCTTTTACAAAACTAAAATACATTTGATACTAACTTGCCTCCGAACCGTTCAGTTTTAATTAAAGCAATAAATAGGGCCTAGAACTAAAGCTCGCTCGGATATTATTCGATACTAGATCAGGGAATTAACACTAAACTACGATCTAGGTAATTCAAGGTCTTAATCTAGGTCTTATATTGTGCTGTAAGAAAAATATGTTGATAATGAATTTGAATTGAACACATAATTAATCTGTGTTAAATTTTATCAAACCCTAGAAAGTAAAGGTGAAGGAACACGGTCGATTTTAGTTTATTTTAGTACATGTGATAGTGCCTCCAAAGAAACAATAAATGGACTTAGATAATAGATTTAACTTCTTTGCATATTGGTGCTTATTAATTAAAAAGATAGCATTTGCGCTTGTGTCAGCGCGCGGCGTTGACGGCTTACGCTGCTACAACAGTCTGTATTATACATACTAGCTACTGGTACTTAGTTTTATATTACTTTAACTAGCTTCCGCCCGCGACTCCGTCCGCGGGGATGTCGGTCTTCGCGTGGATGGTAGATTTTTTTTCTACGTATTTTTCCAGGATAAAAAGTATCCCATTTTATGCCCAGGATAATAAGGTATAATTATACCAAGTTTCATCCAAATCGAACCGTTAGTTTTCACGTGATGCCTGCACATACAGACAGACAGACAAAAATTTTTTTAATCACATATTTGGGTTTGGAATCGATCCAGCAACACCCCCCGCTGTTTATTTCTTCAATATTTTCAATGTACAGAATTGACCCTTCTACAGATTTATTATATGTATAGATTGTACCAAAACAATGTTCAAACAAGCGCTTAACCCACCGACAAACAGCGTAGCAGTTCAGTGGCTTTAGATTTTGATTGTATGTTCGGTCCTCAATAAACATTTTTATCAATTTATCATATATCCCGTCCCGCCCTGTGTGGAAGGACTCGTTTGATTCAATTGCCACCTAAAAAAACTGTGGTGCCATTGCCCGGGGTGGAACGCTAAGAAGTGGATCGCACCCACCCCAGACTGATCACACAGACTGATAAACAAAACCTGAAAAACTGATGACAGGAAAAAAAACTTCCGAATATCTTCAAGAACGGAAAGATTATTCAGGTCAAACTTATACATAAAAGTACATGAATAAAGCCACAGGCAGTCGTGTATTTTCATAATATTGTTGGCCTAATGTTGATGTTTGCTTTTTTCGTGATTATTATTTTTTATACTGGTGTCCATCCGCGATTTTGCTCGCCTGAAATTTTGATTACCATCCCATCGGTACAGGTGTACCCAATTTGTGTTAAAATATTAATGTTTATTCCCCTACCACACTTCATAATCACTACACCAAACTGGCCACTAAAAACCACGAATAAGTAAAAAAAAACTGGTCGCGTAATTACAAATCCTGTCCACCGTCAGCTGCACAAATTAAAAACAAACCCTCTCCTATTTCAGCAATACTGTTTATGTATAGCTGCAATAATTATGTGTTAGCGCTGTAATACTGTAGGTTTTGCATTTCCTACTTAATTAAGGGGCTGGAGTCCTGCGGCCGCGTTAGAGCTTGTTTATATGCACCAATGTCGCAACGTTTAAGGGGAGGTTTCGAGAGTAAAAATTGCGTTTTTGCAACTTTAATTGAACTGCGCATATTTTGTTCCTTTTGTTTTCAAATGGAATTTCGGTTTCTGTTTTTTCATTATAATGATTAAAAAATAAATATATTACAATTATCAAAATGGCGAAATTTACAGGATGTCAATTTTATGGAAATCAATTAAAAACAAAATTATGTTTTTTTTGGTGTTTCATCCATGTAAAAAAGGTTATATACCCATAATACAGTGAAAATGTCACGTAGTTTATTTATTACTCTAAACATATAATATTTTTCGTTAACATCATTTTTACTTAAATCTACTAAAATTCCTGACTTGCTTATCTTCAGCCTACTCTAGATAATTTCGGCACGTACAACACCAAAACATAGACATACATAATTTATTTCGGATAACGACATTTTACTCAGACGATTGAATCACTATTCCAAAACATGATCAGGCTCAGACACAAGAGTCCATTTATATTAATAAGCTTATGGAAGAAGAAACTTATGGGTCGGAGATCCATTTTTTATTCAACCCAAGTATCATTGAGATCACCTCAGCGATGATTAAATCAATCAAGTCAATTTACCAAGGATTCAGTCCAATTACGAAGGGCTACTAGTTGACCAATGTGATTTGGCGCGGTTCCGTATCTTTGTTCAGGGGTAAAGGGATCTAAATTATGAATGTGGGTTGAACCCCTTGAGTTTTGCTTTGAGGAAAACAAAGGGACTTTAAGTAAGGTAAAATTGTGGTGAAATTATGGCGGGGAAAGGTAAAAATATGATGCGAATTTACATTACAAATAGGAACAAAACATATGAAAAATATGTTACCATTCTTGTCAATCATTTATTATCTGTGATGAAACTTCACGCAACAGTTTTTCTTAAAATAAAATAAAAAGAGAAGTTTACATTTACTCGGTACAAATTAAGTTAAAACGGCTGTATTTTACAAATTAACTTACATGATTTTGGCACATATTTTGCCTTTTGCCCCAGACAAATACCTAGAACAACAGAGCCGTCAAACTTTAATCAACCTCTCTAACTTCAAGACAGATCCGCGATACAGGGACTTCAGGGTTGAAAAAAATTTTTTCAACCCTGAAGTCCCTGTATCGCGGATCTGTCTTAAAAGTGCCCCGTGCGGCCCTGAAGCACAAAGAGCATACTCAAGAACAGAGTATGACAGACTCCTCCGCTCTACCTTTTTTTTTAAATAAACAAATTCAACTGTCAGATTTCTACTTGCCAAAAAACACGTTGTTCCTTCAATAGCCCTTTACGTTCCAAGGTTACCTGTTTATACAGTCCCGCGACCACGGCAAGTGTTTGGCCTTCTTATTCCGCTCCAAAAAAAAAACAAATCGTAGTACGAAAAAATCTACGCTACCAGATTTTTCTGGGCAACTCGCTGTCCAACCATGGACCATGCTCGGGTCGACGGCGCGTTGTGTTCCACGCGCGTCTCAAAGAGTGTCAGCAAAATCACGGGGCCCCCCTCTAGAGGGCCAAAGTCTGCCGGTGTCGCGGAACTCAACCAGGGACCATGCCCGCGTCGACGGCGCGTTGTGTTCCACGCGCGCCTCAAATATTGTCAGCAAAATGACGGAGCCCCCCTCTAGAGGGCCAAAGCCTGCCGGGATCGCGGGACTCATGCAAGTACCGTGATCTCGGAACGTAAAGAGCTATTGAAGGACACCGTGGATTTTAATCAGTGCGAGTCTGACCCTCCCGCTCTGCCCTGTGTGGGAGGACTCGTTTGATGATTTTACCACGATAAAAAAAAAAAAACAAAAAAAAACAAGATTTTTCTACCCACCCTTAACCAGATGAGTGGTGCACGGGTTGCAATTAGACGTTTAAATACAACCGGCACTGGAAATTATTTGCTTCCTTAATTATAACCGGCATTTCTTAAGGCGTCAGCAAAATGTATACAAACCCATTTGAACCCTGTTAGTGGTTGTGGTCGTAGATAGTATCATTTTTAACAGGACTATTAGTTATGAGCTTTTGTTGTAGTAAAAGGTGTGTTTTACGTTAGAAAATATTTTAGGATTGTGCTTTATGAAAGTTGGCAACGGTGCAAATAGCTGTCAATGATTTCAGTGTATTGGTTAATTAGATACTATTGAAAGCGACGTATGTAATATTGTTCTGTGTTGTATTAAACTATAGATTTAAAGTTAAATAATTATGTGACTAACACAACGCTTATGTTTAGATCAAAACAATTTTCCAACATTGTATATTGCGGTGATATACAACGAATTTCATCATCATCTGTCTAGACTTTTCCCAACTATATTGGGGTCGGCTTCCACTCAAACCAGATGCAGCTGGATATCAGTATTTTACATGGAGCGACTGCCCGTCGGACCTCCACAACCCAGTAACTGGGTAATACGATACCCCATGGTAAGACTGGTTGTCAGACTTTAGAGCTTCTTACTAACAGTAACGGCTGTCAAAGATCTACAAATGACAGCCGGGACCAACGGCTTTACGTGCTTTCCGAGGCACGGAGGAAACTCGCTATGACAGATGGTCACTCATCCACAGACCAACCTCGGCAAGCGCGACTTAACCCGGAAGATCGGCCTGTGCGGCTGTATTGCCACGAGCTCCACGAATATAAATTGACATAACATCACATCACCTGTAATTCCAGAGGGGATAAGCAGCGATGTAACTAATAGTAAACCCACATGACGCGCTCATATTTAAGTTACTATGTGATAGGGGGCGATCCTTTTGCCATCAAAAGTTCAAGGCTGCGAGATTTCCCTATTGAAAAACCAAATGACACTCTGCTCGACCCAGGAACTGAACTCAGGATCTCGTAATCAGCAGTCGCGCTTGAGACTATTAGAGCAACATATTTAATCAATATTTGGCCGAAAATTATGTGTGCTGAAAGCTGTCATTTAATTGGTAGATATAAAAAACAAAATGAAATATTTTACCAGCCAATGAATCAAACGATTTATGATAATAAAACGTATCTCAAGAAAATCCAGTTTTTATGACCCGTTCTCTACCAGGAGATAGTAGGGTGACCAAGCTTTGGTTTCCATTGAAACTTTATTCTACAAATAATCTTTTTAAGATTTCAATACTATTTGAATTTGGAAGGTTAAGAATTTTTAGGACACTAGTGAATTTACCTCTACCATCAAAGACGCTGGGGTGCTAAGGACAGGAAACCTCCTCGAGTGCCCGAGGCTGGAAGTTCCTTTCCGGATACGTCCGGGGGGAAGCCCAGATTCTCGGGACGGTGCGCCCTGGGATGCGGGCAAGTACTCCCCTATGGGGTCTCCTTGCTCGTATGCCAATGTCCTGTCGCGTCGCTCCACCGCGTGTCCCTCTGCTCAGCAGAGGGCACAGTGGTTGGAGCAAGAGCGGGCACGGCGCGCACTTACCCTGCCGCCGGGCAGGCAGGAGGAGGTATTGCACTCCCACCTCCTCTTGCCACCGCTATAATCTCGTAGCCCCGAAGATTGTCAGGATCACGTCTCTGACTTTCGACAGGGGTCGAGGGCCTTGGCTTAACCGCCCGGGCCGCGAGGTAGAAAACCTCTATAAAAAGTCACCCCGAATCTCAAGCGGCGGAGCACCGCGAGGAGATGTATGGCTGACGGGAGTTCTTTTGAACAAATCAGTCGCTAGTGCTACCCTCGCCAGGGTACCGGCCGACCCTCTGGCGAGTAATAAATGTCGTAGGCTTACCTGAGTACAGGGGTCTCTGCTCAGGTGGACCATTATCCCCCATAATCGTGGGAATCTTATGGACAAGACTAAAAAAAATCCCCCCCAACAACCGGCAGTCGCCGCAGAGAGCCAGGGAGGCTCACGTGCCCGTGAGGTGGAGTCGCTGGACTTGTCCAGCACGTCCGCCTCACCGGCACCGACGGAGCGGGCACAGAGTGCCGCTCAAACTGAGAAAAAGATGGTGCTGACGCCCACCTCGAGGTCGGAGTCCGACAGCGCGTCAGACGCCATGAGCGCTCAGAGTCCTGGCTCTGGGCGCGGAGTAAAGGGGGCCGCCGAGAGGAGGAAACGCTTCCTCAAGCGGCCCCATTCGTTGTCGTCGGACGACGAGCCTGCCTCGGGCCGGAAGATCCCCACTAGTGTGCGGGGTAAAGGCCGAGGCAGGACCGGAGGAAGAGGCAGCGCAGAGCCCACGCTGGAGGAGACGATCAAGGCCGCCGTCTGCACCCTGGCCTCAAACAAGTCGGGGAAAAAGGCCACCAAAGATCGGGCCGCAGGCGCGGCCACGGCCACGATTATGGCGGCAGTGGCGGCGGCTAGCCTCGGCCAGGCTCCGCCCGCATCATCGACGGCAGCGGACGAAATGTCTGAAATGCGGGCGGAGGTCGCCCGCTTGACGGCCGCGATGGAGGTTCTCCAGCAGGAGAATCTCCATCTCAAGACGGAACTGGCCGGGCTGCGGAGTGCAGGCCGCCGGGAGGAGGTCCCGCAGAGGCGGAGCAGGGAGCCGCCGGCCCAGGCCGCGCCAACAGAGGACGCTGTCCTAAAACTGGTGCGGCAAGAGCTGGCGGCCTTTAACCAACGCTTCGCGGTTCTGGAGGGCCGCATTCTGCGCCCCCCGCTTGCGGCGACCTCCTACGCGGCCGCCGCGGCTTCCACGGTGCCTAGACCGGCTCCAGCCCCGGCCCCGGAGAACCGAACCGCGGCGAGGCCGGCGAGGCCGGCGAACGGGAAGCAGGCCCCGGGGAAAGCGGCCATGGCGAGGGCAGGTCCGGGGCCATCCAGGGCGGCTCCCGTGGCGCCGGCCACGCCGGGCTCCGCCCCAGCCCCAGCATCGGCCCCGGCGAAGGCGAAGCCAAAGAAGAGTGTCCCGGCGGCGGCGGCGGCGGCAGGACGGCCGTCCAAACCCGCCACGCCTTCGCAGCCTCCTCTAGCCGACGCCGAATGGCAGGTGGCTGGAGAGAAGGCTGCCAAGAAGAGGCAGAGACGGCGGCGGCGACAGCGCGGGAGGCGAACCGTCGCGGCCAGACTCCGCGCCCCCAAGACCGCGGCTGTAGTAATTACACTACAGCCGGAGGCGGTCAAGAGGGGCGTCACGTACCGCGACGTGTTCGCCAAGGCGAAGGAGGCGGTCGACCTCCGAGAGTTGGGTGTCGAAGGGGGCCTCCGGGTGCACGTTACCGCGACGGGGGCCAGACTTTTGTCAATCCCCGGCGCGGCCAGCGGCCCTACCGCTGACGCTCTGGCCGAACGGCTCAGAGCGTCCCTAGACGCGGAGGAGGCCCGGGTGTCCAGGCCCATTAAGCGCGCTGACTTGCGCATTATGGGTCTGGACGACTCGGTCTCGGAGGGGGACGTGGTGGCCGCCGTTGCCAGGGCTGGGGAATGCCCTGCCGACCAGGTAAAGGCAGGCATCCTACGCCCTGGCTTCGCGGGGCTGCTGACCATCACAGTCAGCTGCCCCGTACCGGCGGCCAAAAAGATAGAGGAGAGCCGAAGGCTCCTGGTTGGCTGGGTGTCCGCGCAGGTGAAACTGCTGGAGCCCAGGCCTCTGAGGTGCTTCCGCTGCCAAGTGGGTAACCACGCGGCATGCATGTGCACCTCGGAGGTCGACCGCAGCGACAACTGCTTCCGCTGCGGTCAGCCCGGTCACAAGGCCGGCTCGTGTTCCACCCCGCCGCACTGCTTCGCATGTGCGGCGGCTGGCAAGCCGGCCAATCACCGGGCAGGGGGCAAGGCCTGCGCGCCCCCCGCCAAAACCAGGAGCAGAGGTAGGCCCTCTGCCGCCGCCGTCCCCGCCGCCGCCGCAGCTCCTGCTGCCGCCGCCGCCGCCGCTTCTGCCGCTGCCGCCGTGGCTGCGCCCTCACAGAGGGCCCTGGAGGAGGCCGCAATGGACTCCAATTAATGGCTCCATTGCGCTTCCTCCAGGCGAATATCAACCACTGCGCCGCTGCTCAGGATCTCCTGCTCCAGAGCATGGCGCAGTGGTTGATTAATGTCGCCGTGGTCGCCGAGCCGTACTTTGTCCCGCCCAGGAATGACTGGGTGGCGGACCTGAACGGCTCGGTGACCCTCATCTCGTCGGCCGCCGCCGGTACCCCGCCCCTCGATCGCGTCGAGAGAGGGCGTGGGATCGTCGCAGCACGGTTCGGGGAGATCGCCGTGATAGGCGTTTATTTCTCCCCGAACCGAACTATCGCCGAGTTCCAGGACTCCCTATCGGAGCTGGGAGACGTCGTCGTCGCTTTCGGTTCCCTCCCCGCGCTCGTCCTCGGGGACTTCAACGCCAAGAATGTGGCTTGGGGTTCCCGGGTTACGGACTACACGCGGGGCAGGATGCTCGAGCACTGGGCCCTGGCGCATGGCCTAGTCATCGAGAACCGGGGTTCCGTCCCCACGTGCGTGCGGTGGACGGGCGATTCGGTGGTGGACATCACGTTCGCCACCTCCGGCCTGTCGCCGCGCGTCACAGACTGGCGCGTTGTAGAGGAGGTGGAGACCTATTCCGACCACCGGTATATCCGGTTCGACGTCTCCGCCCAGACCTCAGACGCGCCGGTCCGACGGAACCCAAGTGGTCCGCGATGGGCGCTGAAGCAGCTGGACCGGGAGCTATTCCTGGAAGCCTCGATCGTGCAGGCCTGGGTGTCACCACCGGACAGGCCTGCCGACATCAACGACGAGGCGGGGTGGTTCCAGGAGGCCATGTCGGAGATCTGCGACGTGGCCATGCCCCGGGTCCGGCTAGGACGCGCCCGGCGTCAGTTGTACTGGTGGTCGCGCGAGCTAGCAGCGTTGCGCGAGGCGTGCGTTGCTGCGCGACGCCGGTACACCAGGTTCCGCAGGCGCCGCACCAGACCTCCGGATGCGGTGGCTGTAGAGACGGAGCTGCAGGATGGCTACAGGGCAGCGAAGACCGCCCTCCGCGACGAGATCTGGCGGGCCAAGGAATTGGCCCGCAAGGAGATGCTGGAGGCTCTGGACGGGGACCCATGGGGCCGGCCCTATAAGTGGGTGAGAGAGAAGCTCCGCCCCTGGGCTCCCCCGTTGACGCAGAGTCTCCAGCCTCAGTTCGTGGAGGACGTGGTGAGCGCCCTGTTCCCCTCGCGGGAGGAGCACACTCCCCCGCCCATGGCTCCGTCTCCGGCGGTGCCTGAAGCTGACGCAAACGCGGACCACAGCGACGACGACGTCTACGACGCTCCGGAGGTGACCGAGGTAGACCTGAGAGTGGCGGTACAACGGCTCAAAGCCAAAAATACCGCCCCAGGACCCGACGGCTTGCCAGGGAAAGCCTGGGTCCTGGCCTCGGGGACTCTCGGGCCTCGACTGGGTGGGCTCTTTAGCGCGTGCCTGGAGAGGGGCCAGTTCCCGCTTCGTTGGAAGACGGGGAAACTGGTCCTGATCCAGAAGCCCGGGCGCCCTGCGGACTCTCCGTCCGCATTCCGGCCCATCGTGCTGCTCGACGAGGTGGGCAAGCTCTTTGAAAGAGTAATTGCAAACCGCCTCGTCGGGCACCTGAATCGGGTGGGCCCGGACCTTGCGGAGAGCCAGTTTGGCTTCCGCAGGGGGCGCTCGACGGTGGATGCTATCACGCGCGTGAGAGCCCTCACGACGGGGGATGCGGTTTCCCGGGGCAGGGTCGTCTTGGGGGTGTCTTTAGACATCTCCAATGCCTTTAACACCCTGCCCTGGAGTTGCATCAGGGAGGCACTCCGGTATCACCGGGTGCCGACCTACCTCCGTCGTATAGTCGAGGACTACCTGACGGACAGAGCCGTCATCTACCCCGGTCACCGGGGAGAGTGGAACCGGCGAGAGATGTCGTGCGGTGTTCCACAGGGATCGGTCTTGGGGCCGCTCCTGTGGAACATCGGTTACGACTGGGTGCTGCGCGGCGACCTCCCTGACGGCGTCGGCGTAATTTGTTACGCCGACGACACGCTCGTCCTGGCGAAGGGAGAGTCGCACCAGGCGGCGGCCGACGTGGCGACGCAGGCGGTAGCGACAGTCGCTAATAGGATCCGGCAGTTGGGACTCGACGTGGCGCTGCACAAAACAGAGGCCATGTGTTTTCATGGCCGTCTGAACGCGCCACGTTCAGAGTCCCACATTACGGTGGAGGGGGTTCGCATCGGCGTCGGGAGGACGATGAAGTACCTGGGACTCGTCCTCGACAGCCGATGGAACTTCAGGGAGCATTTCCTGCATTTGGCCCCAAGGCTGAACCGGGCAGCAGCCGCTCTCAAGCGGCTCCTGCCCAATCTCGGCGGGCCAAATGCCTCCTGCCGGAGCCTGTACGCCGGTGTCGTGCGGTCCATGGCCCTCTACGGGGCCCCCGTGTGGGCCCTAAGCATCCGGACGCGACCACTCAAGCTGGTCGCATGCCAGAGGGTCATGGCTATCCGGATGATCCGGGGATACCGCACGATCGCCGGCGAATCAGCCAACCTCCTAGCGGGATTGCTGCCCTGGGATCTGGAGGCGACTGCCCTCCAGCGCGTCTATGAATGGCGCGTGGAGGCGCAGCGTCGGGGCGAATCCCCGCTGCCTCGACAAGTCGAGGCGCGGCGGGAAGAGCTCCGGCGTGATCTCAGGGCAGTGTGGAGGGAGCGACTGGCGCAACCGAGGTCCGGGCACGCCGCAATTGCGGCGGTAAGACCCCTCTTTGAGGAGTGGCTGGATAGGCGTCACGGCGTCCTTACCTACCGCATGACGCAGGTCCTCACCGGACACGGAAGTTTCGGGAGGTTCCTGTGTCTGATAGGGAGGGAAGAAACGCCTGGGTGTCACCACTGCGAGGATCGTCCTGAGGACACGGTGGAGCATACGGTGCAGGACTGCCCCGCTTGGGCAGAGCACCGCCGTGTCCTCACGACGGCGATAGGCGGAGACCTCTCGCGCCCGGCATTGGTCGAGGCCATGCTGCGGGGCGAGACGGAGTGGGAAGCGGTCGCCTCCTTCTGCGAAGCAGTCATGCTCGTGAAGGAGGAGGCGGGCCGCCTGAGGGAGAGGACAGCGTCCTCCCTCCACCCCAGCCGCAGTGGTAGACGCCCACGGCGTCGGACGTCGCAGGACGATCTCCGGCCACCGTAGGCGCGGGCATGCGGGCAGCGAGTAATGGGCGACTTGCTGTCCGACCATGGACCATGCCCGGGTCGACGGCGCGTTGTGTTCCACGCGCGCCTCAAAGAGTGTCAGCATATTGACGGGGCCTGTAGAGGGCCAAAGCCTGCCGGGGTCGCGGGACCAAGGGATTACCGTGTCCCCGGCACGTAAAGGGCTAGTGAAGGACACCGTGGATTTTAGTCAGTACAAGTCTGACAGTCCCTCCCGCCCTGCCCTGGGTGGGAGGACTCATTTGATGATTTTACCACGCAAAAAAAAAAAAAAAAAAAAAAAAACCATCAAAGACGCTGCAGCAGTAGCCAACATAATTATTGGTAAGTACCGTCTATCGACACGTGAGTGTGGTGGCAAATTCTTAAATTTTTTCTTCTTCAACTTTAGCTACCCAATGCTAAGAAGAGCGTGGTGAAGAGAGGATATATTCGGAAGAAAATTACTCTTCCAAACCTTTTACATTTGCCGGTTTCGAGTTTACATCGAAGCAACTGGATACTTGCTTCGGTTGTCTATATATATAAAAGGAGAACTGACTTACTGACATATCAACGTACAGCCGAAACTACTGGGGCTAGGAATGTGAAATTTTGCACACGGCTTCGTATTATAATGTAGGGGAGCACTAAGAAGGGGTTTTTGGAAATTTAACCTTTAAGGGGGTGAAAAGGGGGAATTAGGAAAGTACGTTACCCACGCGGACGAAGTCGCGAGCAAAGTGCTAGTCTTCCCATATTCCTCTTTCCCGTCTATGGTCTACACTTTAGATCACGGCGGAGTTTTAACATTAAAATTATCGTTTCATCTTCATCATCATCAGCTTATTAATGTTCCCACTGCTGGGACATATGCCTTCCTCTTTGTGGGAGTGGGCTATAATACACCACGCCGGCTCAGTGAGGGTTGGTGAATGTCACATGTCTTCGAATTTTTGGTTTTAGGACATACCGGTTTCCTTACGATGTTTTCATGCACCGTTTTAAGAGCAGTGGTGATGAAATAAATTACAAAAGTATGCGCCTGGCTGGGTTCGAACCCACGACCTACAACAAGTCGGGGCCGATACCACTGGGCCACCACTACTCGGCTGTCTCTTGTTCTGTGAGAGCTTTCAAAGTCTCCACAATTCCGCAACACCTAGCCACCCTACACAGGTGACAGTTTTACATCGCCAATGTGTCTAGACGCTGTAAATTCGTTGATACATTGAATTTACTCGACATGTTGTACGTGGAGCGACTTCGAACAGATCAAAATATAATTTCATAAGCGATTTCAATGAAAATATCGCATTTTTGGAAGACATTTTTAGTGATATTTTTGTTTGACAAACACGGCGTAGGACGGGTGATGTGTAGCAATATATTATTCACCTGTTTGTTTTTAGTAGTTATTATGACTTTTTTCGCACACTCTATTCTCTATATATAATTACTAAAAATAAAAAAGAAGAAAAATTCGTAATAAAAAAACGACGGGTTGTACTCTGGGAGTGCCGGCAGAAGTGAAAACTTGAATAGTAATTGTTGGAAATATCTTGTGAACAGATTTTAGTAAAACTCGCAAAAATGGTTGACTTTTTATTTCAATAATTTTCCAATGTGACGTACATCTTTTATAAACAATGTTACCTAGCAACGAATGTATCCAGCATACAAACTTCTTTAAAAGTAATAAAGTCACACGAACATTCACGCAAGCGCCCTGCGCCGTCCTACGCTTTTTCGGTCAGGGTCACGTGTCCTGACGCGAGTTTAAGATTTTATACCCATTACAGAAAAGTGCTCAACGCCGCTAAAGAAGTTTTCACTTCAAAAAAAAAATACCTAATATAGATACGTAACATCACGCCTGTATTCCCGATGAGGTTTAGGCAGAGGAGCACACTATACGATACACTTAAGTTACGTAATCCCCTATTGTATATATATACCCCTATGTAATATACGTACATCTAGGCAAAAATAATATTAATTAAGACTTAGGGTACGTTTTACTTTCACTCTGATGTCTAAACTGCGATCAAGAATTATCACAGTCATGATAGTTACGGAATATTGATATTAACTTGTAGCAGTTCTTTAGTGAAAATTGTCCTCAATCTGTGGCACTTTATTTTAAGCGACTCTCGTCCTTAACCATGAAGGAACTAGGTATACAACAGTAAAACTAATAATTTCGGGTGAACTTCAGCTAAGGTCGCCCTATAATATTGATCGCTTAACAATTGCCAGCAAACGAAACAATACAAACCAATAACAAAAGATATTGGGTGCTATTATGTATGCTCCTTGCACAGGAGTAGATATTACACAGAGACCGAGATTAAATCGTGCTGCGACAGATTCCACTTTCATAACCCCACTCGTTATCCGCGTAAAATTCCTAAATTTATTGTACCTGGTTTATGTTATCAGATTTCTTGTACTTTTACGAGGAGCAAATACCAAAAGCGACAATGAATAACCAACATACGACGCTATTCACGTGTCAACGACCATCATCGACATTTAATTTTAACGTCAGGGACCAAGATAAAGTGTCACTCCATGACGTTAACGATGATGACATCATTAATGGCTTTGTCAAACAGACAGGCGAAAGCGAAGCGTTTCCGAAGCGATACCGAACCGAAGCGAGACGTCAGTCCGATAGTTCTGTCACGCTATCGGATCGCTTTCGCTTTTCTATGTGACTGGATTCAAACAATTCGATACATTACAAATAAAAACGTCACGCTTCGCATTCGTCACGCCTGTCTGTTTGACAAAGGCTTAAATGCGTTGATTAATTGACTATATGCTACCGAAAGTGTATGTTCATCTGGTTGAAATTTCTCGTGGTATCTGTCCTGGTTTATGAGTTGTAGATCATCATCAACGCTTTTTAAAAACGGTGAAAGAAAACATCGTGAGGAAACCGGCATGTCCTAGAAGCCAAAAATTTAAGACGTGAGATCTAGCAACCCATTTTTGGCCCGCGTGGTGGATTACAATCCACTCCCTCCCACAGAGAGGAGGCCTGCGTCCCAGCAGTGGAAACATTAAAGGCTGATGATGATGACGATGATGATGTTTGAAATTAGAAAGAGAAATATGCAAAACAAAAATTCACTCCTCTAACCCCTCGTTGATTTATAAAATGTCATGAAGATTCGATAACTAAGGGTTATTACTCTGTCAACTATCTACTCGTGTATCCATGACAAAATTTACCTCGTCATTGCTTCAAACGTGCCCACAGCTTCTCGAGGGCGATTTGCTCTGACAGTTCTGTCATCTCACAGATCTTTGTCTATTGCCAATTAGTTTGGTGTTTATTTGTTTTAATTACTGATTGCTTTGGTGACGGAGTTCAGCAATTAGAGATAAGAGGTGTTGGGGATGAGTGCCTCATGGAAGTGTTTTGGTTTCAATAAGATTACTTGACTGATAATAGAGACGTATGTGTAAGTGAAAGTTGTGTTTCTACAAGCTTAGTAAGCCATTCCATTCATTAAGCTCAAGTAAAACCTCAAAATAAAATATGAAACAGCTGCTATTTCAGGGTTCATCCGAATTGTTGTTAATAATGATGAGTGCAGACTTGTTTTTGGGGTGAAAAATCATCAAATTAGTCCTCTATCCCTATATGGAAGGGGCTCTCATGCCCGGTTTCTGGTGTCCTTTTATCGACAGTTTATCTATTCAATAGCGCTATTGGTTCGATAAACTATAAAAATGGGTTTCTGAACACCGCGATGTAAGTTAAACTCTACATAAACTAAGATCAACTTAACCGACCAATCTGTGCCGTTTATCGGCTCCATAACTTTATTTGACGTTTCATTTGTCAACTCTTAGGTTATATCGTGTTATTTTAGAAATTAATAGCCAGAGAAATTTAAGTTAATAGATCGAAAAGTATGAATACGAGCAGCTCATCAGAGTCTGATCTGGAAGTGCTGGATATTATTGCTAATACATCTATATCTATACCCAGAAACTTACGACGCAGGAGAAATCCTTTCAAAATGTTATGCTTTCATAAGAACACTGTGATACACCTTACTGATATAATCAGACGTGCTCTCGCTTCTGTTGTTAATTTTGTCTGCTAGCTAGCTAAGCTGGCTAGGAGATACATATGCCTAATTTTGAAGACCTGAGAGAAATAAAGACGCAGTTTTATAATATAGTAGGATTTCCAAACGTAATTGGTTGTATAGATGGATCGAGTACCAATTCAATCTAATCAAATGCAGAAAAACTCTACAATGAAGCACAAACTAGGACAAGAAACACCGTTGAAAAGATATTTGTGTATTGAAAAGAAGATATGCATGGTTTTCTCAAAAATTAGGGTTAAATCTTGATCACACATTGGCTGTAATTGTAGCAACAGCTGTATTACATAATATAGCTTTACCAAAATGATACTGTAATAATTGAAGAATCAACTCGTGAAGATACTGTTACAGAATCTATTGAACAACCTCTTTCCTCGGAAGGAAACTATTTTTCATATATATAAAAATCTTAACCACTCTATACTCGTATTACCCTCGAAAAAATTAAATTATGAATAAAACTTGTTTTAATGATGATTTGAAACAAAAAAAAAACAAGTTCTACCTCTATCTCATAAACAGACACATCTAGCGGCACAATATGGAACTGGCTATCTGTCTCATAGTTATTTTATCGGTCCGTGGGTCATCAGAAACTCAGAGACAGTTAACCTCCGTTTAACTTACCCATAACTTTATTGAATCAATACTTATTGAAAGGATAACTGGTGACACCAGAAACCGGGCATCAGACGTGTCTGACAAAAAAATACCCTGTTTTCTAATTGCCCTTTGTATTCTAGGGCATCGGTGCTCTTTTAAGGAGACGACAGTCCCGGCAATTTGACCTAATCGGGCACTGACAGCTCCTTAAAGCGCGCTTAGTGCAGCAGTGGGTAAGGTCCTCGGCTAGCTTTCAGTTACTCGCCGTATTAAGGCGCCTACAGTGGAACACCCCTGGGGCACCCCTTACGTCGCCCACGGCAACGGACGTCGGCAGACGACCTCCGGCCATTGTGTTCCACGCGCGCAATGACGGGGCTCCCCTCTATAGGGCCAAAGCCTGCCGGGGTCGCGGGACTTACGAATTACCATGACCCCGGAACGTAAAGGGCTATTGAAGGACACTGTGGATTTTAGTCAGTACGAGTCTGACAGTCCCTCCCGCTCTGCCCTGGGTCGGTGGACTCATTTGATGATTCTACCACGCTATACACGCTAAAAAAGCTTGTAATGTTGTTTCAAAAATTAAGACAAGTTTAAATGTTGTTTTATAGATAATGGGAATTGCAAGGGAGTATTTCCTAAGTTGCAGATGGCTAATATAATTATGTAATTATTAAATTTCGTTCTGTAAAATACTGAACCATAAATTGAAACAGAATATTTGTGAAATGAACATTTTTTTTTTTAGATCTGTTAAGGTCAGACCAATTTTGATAAAAGAAAAGCGAGTAAAAAAGTTAAAAGAACAAAAAAATGTTTTAGAAGTTTTACTTTGAAAACTATTTGATCGTGCCTTTTCTAGAATCAAAAACATGTTTTTGTACTCTACCTGCCTCTTTTCTGGTCCAGATCTTACTAAAACTCTTTTTAATTCTACTATAAAATTGTAATAAAAGTTTATAATTGGATTTTGGGTTCGATCAAAAGTTTGTAAATTGAATCTCTTTTCAATGTTTATCTTTGGGAATGAATATCATATTGTAGCACTTGTAACACTTCTGTTAAATTGGTAAAAGGGTTGCTAAAGTTCTGGACGATTATTGCCAAGTTTTATGGTTTTAAATAACAAAACATACCAATTTATTCAATAACTAGCTTCCGCCCGCGACTCCGTCCGCGCGGATGTCGGTCTTCGCGTGGATGGTTTATTTCTCCATTTTGAGTAACTCTGACAATGACATCTTATAAATGTCTATTGGACCCAAATACGGCTAAGCCTATAATAATTAAGGAGATTCGCGGTTCTACAGAACAACGTCTTTTTTTTTTTTTTTTTTTTTTATCGTGGTAAAATCATCAAATGAGTCCTCCCACCCAGGGCAGGGCGGCAGGGACTGTCAGACTTGTACTGACTAAAATCCACGGTGTCCTTCACGAGCCCTTTACGTACCGGGGTTACGGTGATGGGTAAGTCCCGCGACCCCGGCAGGCTCTGGCCCTCTACAGGCCCCGTCAATTTGCTGACACTCTTTGAGGCGTGCGTGGAACACAACGCGCCGTCGACCCGGGCATGGTCCATGGTCGGACAGCAAGTCGCCCATTACTCGCTGCCCGCATGCCCGCGCCTACGGTGGCCGGAGATCGTCCTGTGACGTCCGACGCCGTGGGCGTCTACCACTGCGGCTGGGATGGAGGGAGGACGCTGTCCTCTCCCTCAGGCGGCCCGCCTCCTCCTTCACGAGCATGACTGCTTCGCAGAAGGAGGCGACCGCTTCCCACTCCGTCTCGCCCCGCAGCATGGCCTCGACCAATGCCGGGCGCGAGAGGTCTCCGCCTATCGCCGTCGTGAGGACACGGCGATGCTCTGCCCAAGCGGGGCAGTCCTGCACCGTATGCTCCACCGTGTCCTCCGGACGATCCTCGCAGTGGTGACACCCAGGCGTTTCTTCCCTCGCTATCAGACACAGGAACCTCCCGAAACTTCCGTGTCCGGTGAGGACCTGCGTCATGCGGAAGGTAAGGACGCCGTGACGCCTATCCAGCCACTCCTCAAAGAGGGGTCTTACCGCCGCGATTGCGGCGTGCCCGACAGAACAACGTCTATGAATAAAACTGAAAAATAAGATTATTTTTTCTACGTATTTTTCCAGGATAAAAAGTATCCTATTTTATGCCCAGGATAATAAGGTATAATTATACCAAGTTTCATCGAAATCGAACCGTTAGTTTTCATGTGATGCCTGCATATACAGACAGACAGACAGACAGACAAAAATTTTTTTAATCATATATTTGGGTTTGGTATCGATCCAGCAACACCCCCCGCTATTCATTGTTTCAATATTTTCAATGTACAGAATCGACCCTTCTACAGATTTATTATATGTATAGATAATACATCCGCAGGGCAGCTTGTGGTATCGGCGTCGGGAGGACGATGAAGTACCTGGGACTCGTCCTCGACAGCCGGTGGAACTTTAGGGAGCACTTCCTACGTTTGGCCCCGAAGCTGAACCGGGCAGCAGCCGCCCTCAGGCGACTCCTGCCCAATCTCAGCGGGCCAAACGCCTCCTGCCGGAGGCTGTACGCCGGTGTCGTGCGGTCCATGGCCCTCTACGGGGCGGCCCTGTGTGGGCCCTGAGCATTCGGACGCGACCACTAAAGCTGGTCGCATGCCAGAGGGTCATGGCAATCCGAATGGTCCGAGGATACCGCACGATCGCCGGCGAATCGGCCAACCTCCTTGCCGGATTGCTGCCCTGGGATCTGGAGGCGACTGCCCTCCAGCGCGTCTACGAATGGCGCGTGGAGGCGCAGCGCCGGGGCGAATCCCCGCTGCCTCGACATGTCGAGGCGCGGCGGGAAGAGCTCCGGCGCGATCTCAGGGCAGTATGGAGGGGGCGACTGTCGCAACCGAGGTCCGGGCACGCCGCAATCGCGGCGGTAAGACCCCTCTTTGAGGAGTGGCTGGATAGGCGTCACGGCGTCCTTACCTTCCGCATGACGCAGGTCCTCACCGGACACGGAAGTTTCGGGAGGTTCCTGTGTCGGATAAAGAAGGAGGAAACGCCTGGGTGTCACCACTGCGAGGACCGTCCTGAGGACACGGTGGAGCATACGGTGCAGGACTGCCCCGCTTGGGCAGAGCACCGCCGTGTCCTCATGACGGCGATAGGCGGAGACCTCTCGCGCCCGGCATTGGTCGAGGCCATGCTGCGGGGCGAGACGGAGTGGGAAGCGGTCGCCTCCTTCTGCGAAGCAGTCATGCTCGCGAAGGAGGAGGCGTGCCGCGTGAGGGAGAGAACAGTGTCCTCCCTCCGACCCACCCGCAGTGGTAGACGCCCACGGCGACGGACGTCGCCAGACGATCTCCGGCCACCGTAGGCGCGGGCATGCGGGCAGCGAGTAATGGGCGACTCGCAGCCCGACCATGGACCATGCCCGGGTCGACGGCGCGTTGTGTTCCACGCGCGCCTCAAGGAGTGTCAGCAAATTGACGGGGCCTGTAGAGGGCCAGAGCCTGCCGGGGTCGCGGGACTTACCCACCACCGTAACCCCGGTAAGTAAAGGGCTCGTGAAGGACACCGTGGATTTTAGTCAGTACAAGTCTGACAGTCCCTCTCGCCCTGCCCTGGGTGGGAGGACTCATTTGATGATTTTACCACGCAAAAAAAAAAAAAAACCGGCTTGCCTTTATTGGCCGATCAGAGTGAACACTGACGAGGAACAGATCTCCCACCTCTTTCTTGCCTTTATTGTCTGTCTAGAGTGGAGATTCGCAAGAGCAAACGTGCTCGGAGGAAGGAAGTATTCCAGTAAGTGTTTGTAGGGATCCACCATACTTCCGGGTTCCTGGTCGGTTCTGAGAACCGTGGAATACCTCTCCACTCCTCAAGCACCTCAGGATATGTTACTCCCTTGTCGGTACGTCACTTAGTGCTAGCGATATGTTTGGGGGCCCATTTGTTGAGTGTGCAAGTCGTCCATAAAAATAATAATAATACCTACTGTTACCTGGCATGCGCTCGGTCGCGACTTTGTTTTGTTTTATTATGCGCAGTCACATCAGGGTAAATCTGGCCCAGGGTTTTAATTTTTGATGGTGGTCACTCAAAAAAATTGAACTAGTCCAAAATCCTACTTCCTACTAATATTATTAACGACAAAGTTTGTTTGGATGGATGGATGGATGTTAATCTTTCACGCAAAAACCTCTAAACGGATTTGGATGAAATATGGTACACAGATAGTTTATAACCTCTATTAACACATAGGACAGTTTTTATCCCGATTTTATGTTCCCTTGGGATAATTTTCTAGTTGTAGCGAGTGAAGCCGCTGGCAAACGCTAGTATTTGTTTAAAACAGAAAAATACTTAAGAGGCCTCTTACAGTCCACTATGTATATCTTAAACAAAAACGGCCGTTTTAGTTACAAATGCACGATTTAGCTAAACAGCTATAGGTATTTCAAGTGCTGACAATGTGTTATAAAATTACGTTATTGCCTTTTCTACAGTAATAATAGACCACATTTTGTATTTTTGATTCTATTTACGAGTTGACAATGACATTTTTTCGATTGACGGCGCTAGTGGACTGTAAAAGGCCCCTTAAAAGCGAGCAATGACAAAAAAGAAAAGAAATAATAATATTATTTTCTTTTTGTCTATGTTGCTTAAACGTTTTTAAGTTATTACATAGCTTTTATCGCGGGCTCTGAGCGCGGCGACCGAATCAAGAAATTACGTAACGAAAAAACCTAACGAAAAGACCTAGCACCTCGCAACGTCTAACGTCGTGTTAGTTCGGCAAACTTCGGCAATTATAAAATTCTACTACAACAAGGCACAGTGGCGCAGTGGAAGCGTGCTGGGCCCATAACCTGTTGAAAAATTTGACCCAGTTTGGAAGTGAGACCTGTGTATATAAAAGACCCACTTATATCTACATTATAATTTATTTTTCTTTATTACAGTAGTGCACCACAAACATTTTAAACAAACGATATTCTCGTTAAATATTCGCGTTAGGCGATAACTTTTTCTTGTTTTTTTTTTGTTTAAATTCCTATGCTATATTTTTACCGCGGCAGTCCCAGAGTGCCACACGTATTGTTTTTTTCTTATTTTATAGTTTTGTAGTATACGTGCAGAGTGTGCCAAATAAATCTTTCTTTTTTTCGTTCCTAAACTTGCTCAATTCCACTGCTGGACAAAGGCCTCTGCAATTTGTTGCGAATCAGTGTGTTTTATTTTTGTATTTACACACACATAAAATAATAATTCAGAAATACCCACCAATTTTCACAGACTTCACAAACCGGGGTGTCACCTAAAATCAACGTGGGCATAATGGTTGTCACAGCGTCAAGGAAATTAAGTGGGATCTAAACTGACGGGATTAGTAGGAGAGCTGTGACGAGGGTACTAGATGCACCTGCGACTCTTTGCTACCAGGGAACTAGGAGACTGGAAGAGATCGAGAGAATTAGCTTATCACAGACTGGACCATCGATTATTCACATCTCATTGTCATCCCAGATACGTTCTTGCTCCTTTTTTTGGGTGATAAAAACATCAAAAGTGTGTCCAAGCAGAAGGGACTGTCAGACTCTTAAGTCAAACAGACTGGCGTGGCGAATGCGAAGCGTGACGTTTTTATTTGCAATGTATGGAATTGTTTGAATCCAGTCGCATAGAAAAGCGAAAGGGATCCGATAGCGTGACAGAACTATCGGACTGACGTCTCGCTTCGGTTCGGTATCGCTTCGCTTTCGCCTGTCTGTTTGACAAAGGCATTATTGAAGTCTACCCTGTTTCTTCGTTCGCTCTTTACGTTCCAAGGTCGCGGTATCCTATTTGGACAGTCCTGTGCCCCAGTTTGCAAGCCTTGTCTTTTTCCTTTTTGCAAATCGCTTCCAAATATACAGCATTATTTGATTTCGTTATCACTTACTGCAGAAACAACAAATCTTATAACGTAATAACTAAAGTAAAATTTGTGTCTTTCTTAAACAATTTCAGTGATAACAAAAACAACTGGCTAGACTTTGAACTGCCAAATAATGATGATGGATTACATTAACAATCTCAAACTTGATAATTAAGGAAAAGGAAAATTGTCGTGTCTTACTCAAGGTAATATTTAAAATACTCAAAGGCTATGAAATTATAGGTAAGTTTCTGGAAATACGGCGGTGGTTGCCATCAGTTTCTTCCGGGCAAGCTCCCTCCATCTTATGCCTTAGCCTCTAGGCTAGATTGAGGCCAGCAAAATTCTAAATAAAGAAAGAAAATCGCTTGCGCAAATAAATAGAAAAGGCACTAAATTATCCGTCTCTTTCAGCAACTTTAACTCTTTAGCACAAAGTAAATATGCTTGACCCATATTTCCATACTCCGTGAATCAGTTTACAGACACAGACTTGTGTTTAAAATGGCGTCGTTTTAATATAATTTATGAGGAATTAATTTATTAAATTAACTTCAACATTTTCACACTCAATTTCTCTTAAAGAGCGGATAGAATTTTAATGAGTGTGCTCCTAGAGCTTTGGCGAATAGAATTTTGTGCAAGGTTGAAAAATTGTGTAATTTACAAAACTAGCAGTTTAAAAGTGAACTAAAAACACGTTTAAACAAATAATTAAGTTTCATGTTACTAGAAGTTATTGCTTTACTTTTGAGAGTGGTGGTAATTGTTATTGCTTACTGAAAAAGTAAATAAAAGTTTTAGTGCCTTTTTTGTTTTCACCGTTCAATTCAGTGAACTAACAAAAGTGGTGACGAAAATTTAATTTGTTTTATTTTTACAGATCTTCGAATTGTTTGGATAACTATTTGACTTACCTTGTACATGTGACTTTTAACGTGGTAAAATCATCAAATGAGTCCTCTCACCCAGGGCAGAGCGGGAGGGACTGTCAGACTCGTACTGACTAAAATCCACTGTGTCCTTCAATAGCTCTTTACGCTCCGGGGTCACGGTAATTCATAAATACTCATTTGATGATTTTACCACGTAAAAAAAATGGGGCTTATAGTGATCGACCTAGGTCCAAACTCAGTGTTAAGACCTCCAGGTATGCTGTTATTGATTTCCAGAAAAAGTAATGCCACTAAAAATCGTTATACACAACTCAACTAAGACATTCAACCTCCTTCACACCCAAAAACACCACCGACAAACAATTTAACTTTACATTCTTATTTACAGTATTCCCACAATATTCCTAGATACAAATGTACTGGCTTCGTGCCAATGTAGCAAGCTAAAAACGCGGCTTATTTCGTGCAAATGTCCTCGGCAAATTGGGAGCGACGCTCTGAGCCCGTGATTGATATCCGACGGGAAGCGCTATGATACTCCCTTTTGTATAGTATTTGACATGACTTTTTAATATTAGGGACTGCCTTTTGTATTTTGGTTGTAGATATTAGGGAGGTGAGTTTTGTAGTTGCAGGCAGAAGTTCAGATTTAGGCTCTTCATTTTCCTTAATTTTTGTCTTTTCTTCGGCATCACACAGTTGTTAGAAAGAGATTTCATCCACTTTCCGCTCAGCTTCGGTGTAAATCTTTTTGGTTATTCATCACATCTCCTTTCATCTCCGCTCCACTCCGCTTTGGTAGAAACCTGGTCTTACTCAGACTAGTGGTATGAGATATGACAGATGATTGAAAGTTTCAGGAACATTTACAGTCTGTTAAATTTTGATCACGTAAACTAATACGAAATCTTTCTAAATAATGAATTAAGTTGCTCAAACAAATACCGCAATTAGGTGAAACTTGCATGCAATTTGCATAAGATTCCTTGCAGCGTGTAAATCTGCCCAAACTTTTATTAGCCTGGAATACGTCTGCAATGGATCATATTTTAGAATTGAACGGGGATCCAAACTACCACACCCAAAAGTAAATCTTTAACAAGGCTAGCGTTTTTCAACACAACAAAATATTTAAATAGCAAGATAGGTACCGTTTGGAATATCTTGCATTTTCTTCAGCTATTGTGATCAGCTACTGGACTGAAAATAAACCAAACAACCAACTGTCAACACCCGCAGTGACTGCAAGTGCACATATTCCGGATTTTGCGCAACGATTTCCGGACGCAAACGCTCGGAAAGCAAAAATTCGGATCCGGTACAGCACTTGCCAAAACCGGAGTGGGCCGCACCAAAGCGGATTAAACCAGATGATACTGGATTCAGACTGGACCAAACCGGCCGTGCCTTGGAAAAAAAGGGGTTTTATAGTTACTTGTGCATTTAACGCTGTTAGTATATTTATTAAAGCATGATTAATGGTTGCAATGTTAAGATTTCTTAATTACCACTGGATCTAAGGTACTATCAACAATGTAGAGAAAACAGTACGTCTTGCATGTCTTTTCACGTTTTTGTGAAGTAAAATGAAGCTTTGACGTTAAATTATTAGTAAAAACTGGTTCCTCGTTTGTACACTAGAGGCGCTGTTTCAAGTTTTCCATACAATAAACGCAGTAAGTATTACGTAAATAAAATGCAGAAATCTTGTGATAAGGCGTCTGATTAAATAAATATTGTTATTATTTTGTAAGGAACTCTTCCAAAAAATACTATCGATATAGGAAATCCAACGAGTTATTGGCTTTTTATAAAATATAAATCATTATTAGCCAAATTAGAAGGCACTGGGAAGGTTATACGTCTGTTCTATTCAAAGTAGAAACTAGAAGTGAGATAATATGAATAATGTTGGGTAGCGCGGAAAGCAGTGTTTTAGATAATTACCTACGAAGTATCGATTATTACAGAATCGACTGAAGATTGATTTTTAGTATAAAAATTATTATTATTAATAATTTATTGACTTGTCAGACATGTTATATCCAAAATATTATCAATAAATAACATTAAAATATTAAAATCAAAATTAAAATCAAAACAAAACAAAATTAAAATCAAAACATAATTAAAATCAAAACAAAATTAAAATCATATCAAAATTAAAATCAAAACAAAATTAAAATCAAAACAAAATTAAATTAAAATTACAAACAAAACAAAATTAAAATTAAAATCAAAATTCAAAACCAAAGTCAAAATAAATAAATTAAAACCAACAGTCGAAAGCAACAACGTTCAAGGCTCTTCTTATATTACAATACAATATTTACTGCCTACGAAACACTTTCATAGTTACGCATGAGTGGCACTTACGCACGAGGCGACAGAATTAACCGAAACGAGTTCGGAGTACGACCCCTTTATAACCCTGTTTGTTTTGCCCAAAGAGTAGAGTGGAGTTAGGTAGGTACCGTTTTTTATGGTGTAATAGTGGTCAACGCATGGTTATAATGGTTATTGGAAGTAGTTTGGTCACCCATCCAAAACAGAGCTAGACAAACGTTGCGTCATTACGCAACATTTGTCTAGCTCTGTTTTGGATGGGTAACTCGCTGTCCGGCCATAGACCATGCCCGGGTCGACGGCGCGTTGTGTTCGACGCGCGCCTCAAGGAGTGTCAATATAGTGACGGGCCCCCCTGTAGAGGGCCAAAGCCTGCCGGGGTCGCGGGACTCACGAATTACCGTAACCCTGGTACGTAAAGGGCTATTGAAGGACACCGTGGATTTTAGTCAATACGCGTCTGACAGTCCCTCCCGCTCTGCCCTGGGTGGGAGGACTCATAAGATGATTTTACCACGTAAGGAACTTTTAATATTTATCGATGTTGTACGCTCTCTCGATAATTATTATGATTCGAAATTGCAAGTCTTGCGGTCGCCTTAGGGCCTCTTCAGGTATCTAATATTCATAAAACCTGTGAAAAGTATTAATATTATGTTTAAGGTACACATCAAAAAGCAGGACACTCAAAGCAACCATAAATCCAGTCAAAGTATGTCGTCTTCCATTTAAGCATTGAATGCATAAGTGGATGGCACAAGTTAGAAACTTCTGCGGCGTTTGGTCGTAAGTGCTGTACTTTTTCTGCATAATATGTATTGTACAGTTATGTTTTTATTCAACAAATATGAGATTTGTATGTGTACTTGTTCTTATTTACTTATTCGTTTATGTACATTTTTATAACGATACATACAAGCAATAGGATTAAGGGTTTGAAGCTCACAAATTGCTGTATAACTTAAAATTATGAAAAACGTCACCGTATACGTTCACACAACGTTTTTTAGGAAGGGGAACTCTAGCTCTACATTTTTCAGTTTACATATTTCAAACAATTTAATTAGAGTATATTTTGTTTTAGCAAGATGCGTTTGAGCAACCATCAATTTTTATTTATTGTATTTACTATAGTTTTTAATTTATTGGTTGATAAAAAAAAAAACTGAAATTATCAATGTTGTTAATATAACACTTTTTTTTTATTGTTAAATCGACTGTTTGTCACAAATCGATAGATTACACATTGTAAGCATGATAAAGCACTTATCATCCCCTTAGAATGCACGAACGCTTGAAAATGCTTCCCCTTTTTATCAGCTTCCGGCAGTTTCAATCAAGGAGAGGAAAAGGGTTGTATTCGTTTCCGAAAACGATATATTCAAAGAGATATTACACAGATCACACATCATTCGATTATTGAGGGGTTCGTGGCTTATATTTGTGAATTGATATTCAAGGACAAGCAACAAGCCAAGATCAGTTTACATTACACTCCAAGATTCCTCAGGGGTTAAGAAAACAATAGTTTCAAAAAAATACTAGTTAGACAGGTTGTTGACTCCAATTACCATCACTCCATATTCTTTTTAAACTTTGCATTTCCGCAACAACTACCTCAAAGCCAGACACAATATTACATTTTGCTACCGTGCGGGAATTTAACTGTGCCAGCCAAGGAAAACGTCTAGGCAGATGATGCGTAAAATTGGCGCACTCGACATTTGTCATTTTAATTGGACCCGCCCCGCTTCCTCCTATGATTTGTTCTTAAAAAATGTAATTTGAAATCGTTCTCGAAGCGATTCGGGCCGAACGATTGCTTTGTCTCGGCACATGTGCTGTGCCCATAAAATGCAAAGCCTTGCTTGTTTTGTAACTTTATAACATCTATGTTTTGCATTTTCCAACCTTTGTATCTGTATTGTGTAAGTTTACTTTGATAGTTTTCAGGGAAAGTTTGGGCTATAGATTTTAAAGTTAGATGCTGCGGTTCCCAGGAATAAGATTTGTTTGGTTGTTAACCTGGTATTATTCTAATTACTTTAGCATTAGAATGCAATTTCTATTGCACAGATGTGCATAAAAGAGGGCTTGATAAAGTTAAACTTGATCAACTCATTTTCGTTGATCAAGTTAATTGAAACAAACATTATTAATTACCGAAAAGTTTTTTTTTAAGTGGCAAAATTATCATATGAGTCCTCCCACCCAAGGTACAGCGGGAGGGACTGCCAGCCTCGTACTGACTAAAATCCACGGTGTCCTTCAATAGCCCTACACGTACCGGGGTCACGGTAATTCGTGAGTCCAGCGACCATTACCGTAAAGCTTTTGGTAATTAAATTCTAATAATAAAATTCTCGTGAAAGCTGAGAAAGATAAGCAACTCAAGTATCTTGATTTGGCTCACGAGGTTGTCGATACGTGGGGTGTGGATTGAGCGATCATTGTGCCGATAGTCGTGTCGGCTCATGGCTTAAATGCCAAGAGCGTCGACCAACATCTAAGGAGGCTCTCGTTAGGCAGCTGGGTCAAGGGCCTGATTCAGAATAATGTTTGCATGCCATTTTTATGGCGAAATGTGTTTGAACTTATATTTATTTTTACCATCTTTGTACATACCACATTTAAAGCAAATAAATAATTTTGACTTTGACTTTCAGAAAGCACTTATTTCGGACACGGCGCGCATTGTTAGGAGGTTCCTTTCACTGACCGCCGGTAGCTTAGACCCTGTTCCCGATGCCGGTGGGCCACTATTATTATTTTTTTTTTGTTTTTATGTATATAATAATTAAAAAAAATGTTTTAATAGTCCGTGCAGAATTAGGTATAACAGGCTTTTAAAGCCACTATGTGATTTTTATGATACCCTATGGCCCTTATAGCTGTTTACCATGTAAATTAGGGCCTGGACACATGGCCGCGGGCGCGGCGCCACAACCAAGTAATGGCATGACGCCGCACAGAGCGGTACGGCGCCATGACTTTGTGTCCAGGCCCTTAATCACTAAATAAAAAATTCACTACATAAAATTCATTGAATAGGTATTGATATTACAATGGTATTATAAAAAGGGGGAGGCCTATACCCAGCAGTGGATGATCCCTGACAGGCCTGATGGTCTAGTGGTTAGTAACCCTGACTGCTATGCCGAAGGTCGTGGGTTCGATTCCCACCCAGGACAAATGTTTGTGTGATGAGCACGATCATTTGTTCTGTGTCTGGGTGTAATTTATACTATCACACAACGCCATCTAGTCCCAAGCTAAGCAGAGCTTGTGTTATGGGTACTAGACAACTGATAAACATACTTATATATTTCTAAATACATACATATTATAGATAAATTACACCCAGACACAGAATAAATGATCGTGCTCATCACACAAACATTTGTCCTGGGTGGGAATAGAACCCACGACCTCCGGCATAGCAGTCAGGGTCACTAACCACTAGACCAACAGGCCTGTCAAAATCTTGCCATACGTCTGTCTCTGTTTTAGGCAATTGCTTTCTTTTATTTTATCCACTGTCGCTGTCGCAATACATAATGACGACTAAATGTGATCCGTGTGAATCAAAGTATTTATTTTTAATACCAAGTATGTCCCCACTCATGTCAAATCGCATCGTAAGTTTTGTCGTGTGCCTGCGGCACATGTGAATAGAGCCTTAGACATATCCATCCTCTCTTTGCATATTTCATCCCCTTAAAAGCCAATAAAAATAAATCACCCTTTAATTCAACTTAATATTTTTAGTGCTAAATATTTTCTTCACTAAAATAATTTCGAGAATTTAATAGCACTAATGCTAACATGCTTTAGGGTCTCGTAAAAACAGCTCCTTGGCGAAACGTGTCGGGCCACAGAACCCAACGACGAGAGTAATTGTTTCAGCGGATTGCTGCTATTAAAACTTAATAGTGAATTAAATTTATTTTTGCAAGCATTTGCGGATTTGCTAAGCGTTGTGTAACTTGACGACTGCGGTTTCAACGCTTGGGGTTTGGTTTGGATATTAACAAAACAAGAAAACTTTTCAACTAATGCGAGTTTTAATAATTTCAATCGAATACAAGACTCCATTAAATAAAAGTTTCTTAGTGGGTTTAGTATTATACAGTAAAAACAGTACTAATTAAATCTGTTAAAAAGTAGCACGTTTAAATATTAAAAAATAAATAGAGATAGATGACATTGCTCATAGACTTGGTGGGATTTTATCTACGTAACCACAAATATATTAGATTGGATATTGTAAGTACAAAATAATTAGACGCAAACAAGAAACATCCAAGTAAAACCTAGTATATTTTCGTATCCATTCTACCAAAAACTAACACGAAAACGAAAATTAATTCTCCTCACATTTTCGCGCAAGTGTCGCCTTTAAAGTAGTCTCGTTACAGCCGAGTGCAGTCATAGCCTCAACGGCGTATACTCTTAATTGGTGTTACACCGAAAATTACTAATCTTGAGCCTTTATACCGCTATTAAAAGTCAGCCTTTTTGCCAGCCCCGAGTAATAAAAAAGCTATACAGTTAGAGTTGTTGCTTCTAATTGTTTTATTTTCTCATCTGGTGTTTTGGAGTATCAATGCGGCGGGCGATCGGATTGATGTAGTGTGGTTATAGCATTTTAAATTGTTTGATTAAGTTTATAGTTATTTTAATGACTTTTTAAGTATGGAACGTGTTGTAGATTATTTTTATTAGTTGTGAGCCTGTGCCTGACTTTGATAACAATGTTCGTAACTAATGTAGGATTGATGTAAAAGTGTAAAACGAGTGTGGAGCAGAACGCAGACGAATGGCTGAAAGGGAAGTATGAAAAAAGAACAGAGAAAGACGACGGAAGGACAACATGTTGGTTTTGGGAGAGAGCGAACGGCAGTGCATGAGAAAGACGTTATTTTTAAAAAATTGTTTATGTTTTATGTAGTGCTAATAAAAAACCACTTGTAAATAAAGAAAGAAGACTGATAAAGACGAAAACCCACTGCTCACAAATATCCCAATCTACACTAACGCTGAAATTAATAAATAATCCATCTCGATTGTTATGTTTGGTTAAATATTTATCAATAAACCAATTTATTAAGACTCAGAAGAATCAGAAGTAGCCGTCAAAAATAAAGGAACTGGATTTGGATTGAGAATGTATATCAATTATGGGCGCAAAGCGATTTCGTCTTACGTACACAAGTATTTTATCAATTGGAGAGTTTCTGTTGTCTAGAAGACTCATGTAACCAGGAGAAAACAATGAGTTGGCTTTTTTATGTCATTTTTACAACCCACCATTTTTTTTTCGGCTGTGCGTCACCATAATTTACACCGTTACCTTTGTAACAATATATTTTATAGCTTCATGAGGTTCATATCCCCCAGGATATGCACTCCTTCTTCACAACATATTGGGTCATAAACTGTATAAGGAAAGGAGCACAAAGAATAAATAGCAGCGAAATAAAACTGCCAATTTATAGCTCCCTAACAGCCAATCTTCAAAATATATGTAAGCAAAGTGGCTTAATTTTCGTTTTGGTTTAGTACTTTCGTTGTTGGGGCTAAACAACTTAAAAATCTGGCAAAGTAGCATTTTTTTTGTCGGTGGAAAATAGAAAGATGCTGATGCTTTTTTTTTCGTGGTAAAATCATCAAATGAGTCCTCCCACCCAGGACAGAGCGGGAGGGACTGTCAGACTTGTAGTGACTAAAATCCACGGTGTCCTTCAATAGCCCTTTCCTTATCAGACACAGGAACCTCCCGAAACTTCCGTGTCCGGTGGGGACCTGTGTGATGCGGTAGGTCAGGACGTCGTGGCGGCTATGCAGCCACTCCTCAAAGAGGGGTCTTAGCCGCTGCGATTGCGGTGTGCCCGTTAATGTTCACCTTAGATTAATAATTTAAAATGTTTAATTTTCACCTTCATGTTTTTGGTTTATTGTTTAGGAAAGCTTAATGTTCAAATTAGGTACGGGCAATAAGAACTACAAGAATCTCGCTATTATCTAAGTTGTAATTTTATAATTATAATAACTTAGCTTTTAAATAATTTGCATGCTGAATAGTAGTAAGCGGAATGTGTAGAGCTTTTTAGATTAAACATCTCGATGTACCATATTTCACGAAAATAACGATATTCTACTCTATTCTAAAGAAAAAATAAAATAAAGAAATTAATTACATTACTCATTTTCATGTTTTTCGTTAGTTTGATTTGAATCAACTCTCTGCCATTGTAAAACCTTACCTAACAGGAAAAGAATAAAAAACAAAAGAACTCTCTGGTAGCTAGTTAATCATATTTCAAAGAAAGAACAGTCGATTGCTTATCAGTAATTCGATCACGTCTCAGAAGCAACAGATGACTATAAAGTGAAGGAAACTAGATCATAAAATAGGAAATACTATTTCCGAAAGCCGATTCTGACTTCATAATAGTTCTGAATGGGTAAAGAATGGAATAGTTCTCTTTTTTGTGGTGAATTCTATCATATAAAGAACTTATAATATGATTACTTCTTTTGTTAGAACTAACAGATGGTTTACTCACCATGTGCCTAGCCTTTTCCCAACTATATTGGGGTCGGCTTCCAGTCAAACCAGATGCAGCTGGATATCAGTATTTTACATGGAGCGATTGCCTATCGGACCTCCACAACCCAGTAACTGGGTAATAACGATACCCCATGGTAAGACTGGTTGTCAGACTAGAGCTTCTGACTAACAGTAACTACTGTCAAAGATCGACAAATGACAGCCGGGACCAACGGCTTTACGTGCTGAACAGCTGGTTTACTATGCAAACAAATACTAATTATTGTTTATTTAATTCAGACTTGATTATTTTGTCCATATATTGTTAGTTACAAAGGTCTTACAAAAACGTGTCTTTGAGTGGAGACCGCGACATGGCAAACGTAGTGTGGGACGCCCGCCGGCCAGGTGGAAAGACGACCTGCGAAAGGCGGTCAGCAGAGACTGGATAAGGAAAGCTCAAGACAGGGCTCAGTGGCGTACTTTGGGAGAGCGCTATGTCCAGCAGTGGACGAATAAAGGCTGATGATGATGATGATGAATTATAAAAAAATCAATACAATAGCCAATGCACATACCAGCCAGTGTAACTCTGATCCGACCTCCTTCGGTAGCTCCTAATAACTTCTTAACTAACAGCCACTAGATGCCGACATATAAATCTATATACATATAATAAATCTGTAGAAGGGTCAATTCTGTACATTGAAAATATTGAAAAAATAAACAGCGGGGGTGTTGCTGGATCGATACCAAACCCAAATATGTGATTAAAAAAATTTTTGTTTGTCTGTCTGTCTGTCTGTATATGCAGGCATCACGTGAAAACTAACTGTTCGATTTCGATGAAACTTGGTATAATTATACCTTATTATCCTGGGCATAAAATGGGATACTTTTTATCCTGGAAAATACGTAGAAAAAAAATCACACTAGCACACAGGCACTAGCAATGTAACATTTAAATGCGACTTACGCACGTTTTCACTCACTGTAATAAGGTGGATAGGTCACTGTGTGGGCCGTAACAAACTATTTCAGAAGGTGCGTGGGAGGTTACCCTACCTGTAAACCAAGTGCTATTGTTTTAATGTTTTATATCTCTTTCAGTTCCACCTTAATAAGTGTCTCAAAACATAGATAGATACTAAATTTAAGCCTTTATTCCATAGTGGTTAGTGAAAACTACTGAATGAAATTTGCGATCCTTACATCCTACTTTTATGTCGACAACTTATTTTTTTGTATACTGTCCCATTTCTGGGTATATGTCTCCCAGTTAACTTCCCTCTCTCTGTAAAAATACTACAATATTTAAATGATGCAATGGTTATTAAAATTGTACTTTGATATTGAAAACACCCTCACAAACTGTTGAAAAAAGTTTCGTGCTAATTTTAACCCAAGTTTGTAAATACAGAATTTTGTCACAGACTAAAATCCTGAAAAGCAAAATTGCCACAAAAACTAAAACACAGTTTACGCTCTTCCGTACCCCACAAACATTTTCCTTAATTCTGCACTAATTCCTGTATAAAACATTAAAACGGGGAAGCTAGCAGAAAATCTTCATTTTAATCAGGAAAAACTTATATGATGCGGTACTTCCCTGAATAATTACGGTGCCCACAATTTTGTAGTTATTTTCTACGGTTCTGTCCGCCTTTTAATTATGTTAAGCCTTCATATTATTGCACGTGTGTACGAACGTAATATCACGCCTGTAATCCCGGAAGGGTAAAGTTGAAGTGTATATTATGGATAATTCTAAATTGTAATATGGCCTTCACGATGTTGCCAGGCACAAAAACAGACTCCGAGCTTCTACGGAGAAATTCCTATTGGAAAAACTTGGAAACGCAGTCATGATTGATAACGAAAAACCAGTTACCCATTTTGACTTTGAATGAAAAGACCTGAAAGTAATGAGAATGTCCCTTTACATACAATCGTAAAATTACCATTCTTCACATACAATTCATCTGCTTGACAATTTTGAATCGTCCTGATAGTACCATACAATGAAGTAAAATTCGTGGTACGAATAAGATTAGTACTACGAATTTTCTCCAGGACTTCAGTTGTGGGTCGCGGGACTGTACGAATTACAGTGACCCCGGAACGTAAAGGACTATTGAAGGACACCGTGGATTTTAGTCAGTACGAGTCTTACAGTCCCTTCCGCTCTGCCCTGGGTGGGAGGACTCATTTGATGATTTTACAACGATAAAAAAAGGACTTCAGTTGTGGCGCAAACTCTAATTGCTCATTCACGTCTCACTTTTCTTAACATTCTCTAGTCAAATGTCAATTTCCTACGAATAGGTGGTATCATTAGAAGGCACACTCTACTGTACAAGCAACACTGAACTCATCCGCTCATATGCCGAGGACAGATTGTACATAATTAAAAAATGACAGAAATAAAATAATTCATATGGTTGTTTCTTTTTTTTTCATGCAAATATCTACGTATTGCTACAAGCTACAACATCTTATCGTGCTATTCGCGGACGTTACTGCATGTGACAAATGTTCAGTGTACTCAACCGCCATGAACGAGCAATTAAAAACTATTCAGTTTTTAACAATTAAAGTGTTATAAAAATCTTATAAACTTTTTTACCGTTTGGAGCTTTTTTTTTCCTGCAACGAAATTGACGTCATGTCAAATTATCTATAAATATAAAAATCAATACCACTTTTCGTTGTAATTTTATAACTCAAGAACGTGCTCACCAATCCATACCAAATGTTTAGGCTTTGTTCGGACTATTTAGTAGATGGTTTATGTGAAGTTTGCACAAAATCGGTCGAGCGGTTGTTCATTTATCACAGTTTTCGTAACAAATGAATTCAATAAATGGCGGATCATTTTGTTAATGGGGATTGTGCTGTCAAATTGAAACGTTTTTCAGTGTTGACAGTACGGTCGCGTGACTTACGAATTACCGTGACCCCGGTACGTAAAGGGCTAGTGAAGGACACCGTGGATTTTAGTCAGTACGAGTCTGACAGTCCCTCCCGCCCTGTCCTGTGTTCTTCTTAATTGATTTCTTCCAGATCTCATTCCTTGATCTATATAAAATAAAGCCATGGAGTTATATAACTTCATGAAGAACACCGGTATTATACTGAAAGAAAATAGAACAGCGGTTTATCTGTCTGGGAATGTACGAAACTTACTTTTAAGGGTATAATAAGAATAAAACTTAGTGTCTAATTTAACATAGGTAATACATTCTACACATTTATTATTTTGTTACTTAACCAACCTCAATCATTTATTTTTTTATGAAAAAGAAACCGAACAAGTTTATTCAAAAGTTTAGTTGCCAAGAATTAACGGATTCCAAATACAACTGTAGATGGACGCTACATTGGATAACTGATTGTGGTAACTACAACTGAAACACCAGTTACTCAGCACAGCATATACAACGTCGCATGATTCTGGATCATGACAGGAATTACTCCGAAAATTGTGGTCACCTACCTAGATCATGTCACACATATGCCTTGTGTAAGGTTTCGTCCAGAGTGTTGAACTTACGCGGGTGCCAAAAAATCGAATATTTGAAACATGTTAAAAGTTAATAAAAAAACGCAGGGACACGAGGTATAATGGCGACATACACTGTTTAGTCATCCTTAACGAAACCCTAACGTAGCGCAAGCGCCATCAGGACGTCATTTGTAAACGGCCATTAACACTGTTGGCGCTTGCGCTACGTTAGTATTGTGTTAAGTTTGCCTTAACTGTGTGATTTCTCGTTATACCTCTCGTCCCCGTCTTATACACTGTTCCCCTAAATAACCGCCATTGAAACATTAATACTATGAAACATTGAAATTGTTGTGATATTTTTGTGAATAGGAGTCAGAAAACCTGCCGATAAAAAGTCAAACCAACTTAAAGAAAAGCGATACAGTAATTGAATTGTTTATAATCATCACTTGTCAAGGTCATTTTTGTAACCAATCGTCCAGTGTTGTTTCAGTCC
This sequence comes from Agrotis puta, assembly GCA_943136025.2. Lineage (NCBI taxonomy): Eukaryota > Metazoa > Arthropoda > Insecta > Lepidoptera > Noctuidae > Agrotis > Agrotis puta. Next base: position 1,821,222 of record OW964181.2, read on the forward strand.
ATTTTAACAGATGATGGATCACACGCATATTGACAGAAATGCAACTCGTAAGATTTGCACATCGTCAAAGACGCAGGTCGACAGATAATCTATACATATAATAAATCTGTAGAAGGGTCAATGCTGTACATTGAAAATATTGAAAAAATAAATAGCGGGGGGTGTTGCTGGATCGATACCAAACCCAAGTATGTGATTTAAAAATTTTTTGTCTGTCTTTCTGTCTTTCTGTCTGTCTGCCTGTCTGTCTGTCTGTATATGCAGGCATCACGTGAAAACTAACGGTTCGATTTCGATGAAACTTGGTATAATTATACCTTATTATCTTGGGCATAAAATGGAATACTTTTTATCCTGGAAAAATACGTAGAAAAAAAAATCTTACTTATCAGTTTTATTCATAGACGTTGTTCTGTAGAACCGCGAACACACGTTGCATTACCCGCAGTGGATTTAGCGCCGTAATATTTATAAGATGTCATTGTCAGAGTTACTCATAATGGAGAAATAAACCATCCACGCGAAGACCGACATCCGCGCGGACGGAGTCGCGGGCGGAAGCTAGTAATTAATAAACAGGATTTGAAAGAAAATTAATGTGCTACTTTAACTTTGCGGCAGCTCCGTCTTTATGACCTCTAGACTTGATCCAATCATGGTGGTTCACATTGAAATTTGTGCCAATGATTTCTTTCAAAATAGGAGGAGCTCGTGGCTAAATAAATACAGCCGCACAAGCCGATCTTCCGGGTTTAAGCCGCGCTTGCCGAGGTTGGTCTGTGGATGGGTGACCATCTGTCATAGCGAGTTTCCTCCGTGCCTCGGAAAGCACGTAAAGCCGTTGGTCCCTGCTGTCAATTGTAGATCTTTGACAGTCGTTACTGTTAGTCAGAAGCTCTAAAGTCTGACAACCAGTCTTACCACGGGGTATCGTATTACCCAGTTACTGGGTTGTGGAGGTCCGACGGGCAGTCGCTCCATGTAAAATACTGATATTCAGCTGCATCTGGTTTGACCGGAAGCCGACCCCAATATAGTTGGGAAAAGGGATTAATGATTTTGTTAAAAAAAAACATATCATTAAGTACCCTTTCTTTGACTAATTCTTTGGTGTACATCAATTTGGATCACACAAAACTCGTCATATTAAAATGTTTGATGAAATGCGTATCTGATGATACAGTTGAAAATCTGGAATCGCGCCCGTCTCTGCGCCCGCTTCCGCTCCAGTCACTGCGCTTTCACCCTAACCCCAACATAACTGTTCTACGAAGTGTCCCACAAGCGATTGTGTCGGGATATTCGTCTGAAACACTGTTACATCGTGCAACATGCAAATGTATGCAAAGCAGCATTTGAGCTACCTCTTTGTTAAAAAGGCGCCTAAACACTAAATGCATATAAAGAGGAGTTTATTTTCGTACAGGTTTTTTAATGTAAAATGGGGTGCATTTAAAATGCTTTTAAGTAGGAACGTGGAGTCCAAGCAAGCTATGAACTCGGTGGTCCGACACTTTTCATCACTAAAAAAGTGATGCCTTGTTGTATATTTTGTGAAAAGAGTAAGAAAAAAATTGAAAACAAATTATTGGAATAGGCTATTTTACTCAAAAAAATATTAGTCCGAAATATAGATTATAAATATTAGACCAAAAATTGACGAAGATACAACGCTTTTAAAAATCACAAACGTCACTCGGTCGGTACAATTTTACAAGCGTTATGACGTCACAAGCCCCCACTCCCGAATTTGGAAGCGTTTTATCTTTGTCAATATTCATTAATTTAGAAAAACAAAAAATACGTGTACATTATTTTCACTATTCTAACTGACGGACTAATATTTTTATGCAGAAATATACCCTATTTCTATTTATATTGTTCGCGGGACCAAGGGATTACCGTGACCCCGGTACGTAAAGGGCTAGTGAAGGACACCGTGGATTTTAGTCAGTACAAGTCTGACAGTCCCTCCCGCCCTGCCCTGGGTGGGAGGACTCATTTGATGATTTTACCACGATAAAAAAAAAAAAAATTCCTATTTATATTGGCTTCCAAAAACAGCAATCAAGAGATTCAAATTAAATTTTTCTGAAGTAATTTTGACAGTTGTAGTTAAACGCGATTTAGATGTGAACGTGTTCAGTTTCAATAATGAAATCTGGCCCTCTGAAAGGGTTTTGATTTTTGATGGTGGTTACTCACAAAAGTTGAGCCAGTCACAAATCCTACTTCCTACTAATATTATAAACGTGATAGTTTGGATGGATGAATGGATGTTAGTTACTCTTTCACGCAAAAACCTCTGAACAGATTTGGATGAAACATGGTACTGGATACTTTATAACCTGGATTAACACATAGGATAGTTTATATCCCGAGCCGCTGGCAACAGCTTTTTTTTTCCGTGGTAAAATCATCAAATGAGTCCTCCCACCCAGGGCAGGGCGGGAGGGACTGCCAGACTTGTACTGTCTAAAATGCACGGTGTCCTTCAATAGCCCTTTACGTACCGGGGTCACGGTAATTCGTTAGTCCCGCAACAGCTAGTATTATTATAATAGACGAAATTCCTAAAACTACACGGAAGTCAGTAAAATATAATAAAAGAAAATTACATAACCCCTCTAAAACACATATCTCCGGCGTTGTCATTGTGCGTAATGCGGGGTCTAAAGTACCCCACACTAAAACAAAATAACACTTACACTGCCCACCTGTTTTCAATTACTCGTAACCCTCCGATGCTCGGTCACATTCGTGGTACATTCCCGTTCTGATTACGGAATCTTGATGGGTCCGTTAGACCCCTCAGCATTGTTTGAGAATATTTTTCCATGCTTATATTAAGGTTCTAATGTTTAATGATACGTTTTTAGATTATGGTTATCGTTAATTTAAATGAGCAATTTCTTTTTATAACAACTGCTTTATGTAAAATGTTTTTGAAAATATTCAAGTTTTTGTTTTGTATTTTTAAAAAGAAATGAATTACTAACGTTGGCTTAGTAACTGATCTTAGAAAAAATTAAAATAATAGAAGGTCCTGCTCGTTTATTTTACTGAGTGCTTCTCGGCTTTGTTGTAAATCTATTTGTTCTTTAATGTACATTAATTTACGGCTCCATAAAGGCTATAAAGCACAGCTGTATTTTATTTAAGACTTGCTTTAATAGTTTTTCACCTTGCACAGTTTAAAGACTTTTTGAAAGTACTTGAAGACGTAAAATTCCGCAGAGTATCGCAGGGAATAAGTTATGGCTAATAATTTTCATTTTTATTTGTGCATAGGTACATACTTATTTTTTCCTTCTTTACGGTGTACCAAAACTTCAATTTAAATTTTCAACTTTAGCTGAAAAAAAATAAAGTTCATGTTCGTTTGGTGACAGATTGGGGTAGGTTCGTATACTAGCGTTTGTAAGTACTTAGACAAGATAACTTAGCTTTTTTTTATCGTGGTAAAATCATCAAATGAGTCCTCCCAGGGCAGAGCGGGAGCGACTTTTAGACTCGTACTTACTTAAATCCACGGTGTCCTTCAATAGCCCTTTACGTACCGGGGTCACGGTAATTCGTAAGTCCCGCGACCCCGGCAGGCTTTGGCCCTCTACAGGCCCCGTCACTATGCTGACACTCCTTGAGGCGCAGGTGGAACACAACGCGCCGTCGACCCGGGCATGGTCCATGGTTGGACAGCGAGTCGCCCCCCGAAAGTAAACTTACCTTAGAGAAGAAAATTAAGTTTTTGTCTTAATGTGCAAGTGTCGTTCACATTTTCTCTTTAATTTTGAAAATGAAGAGAAATATGAAACTAAAGTCAAACGAACGACGAAATAATTCACGACAGTAGTTTTATTCGCGACGTGACATTAATGTTGTAGGAAAATAAACTCTTGGTTCGCTTCTTGGCACTACAAGGGTAAAATTTCATTTCATAATGTTTTTGTGACTTGAATAAAATTAAATTATCAACTTTGTGGTTTCGTAAATATTAAGAGGACTATTGTCTGCGTTCTTTGTCTAACAATCGCTAGCTGACTGTTAAGAAATAGGTCTTGGGTTTAATTCTCAGGTCGGACAAAGTGTTAAGCCTTTGTCAACAGACTGGCGTAGCGAACGCGAAGCGTGACGTTTTTATTTGTAATGGAATTGTTTGAATAGAAACGCGAATTGTTTGAATAGAAACGCGAAAGCGATCCGATAGCGTGACAGAAATATCGGACTGACGTCTCACTGACGTCTTGCTTCGGTTCGGTATCGCTTCGGAAACGCTTCGCTTTCGCCGGTCTGTTTAACAAAGGCATTACTGCATTCTGTGAGCTTCTTCCAGAGCGTTCTGTCATTTTTTTTTCCGAACTGTCTGTCAAGTCTGACATTTAATGAGGAAAAATTTTTTGACGAGCATCGACTAGAAACATCGTGAAAATGTTTATAGCAATGTTTAGCTCTATTCAGTGGCCATATTCTGATGTCTTAAAACCAGGCTTGTTCCAGTGAGTGAACGAGATGGCGCTAGACAACTTGTGTAGCTCTGTCTCTTTCACTCACTGGAACAAACTTAGTTTTAAAACGTCATAATACGGTCGCTGGTCAATGTTCAGTTCGACAAAATTAAACATGTGGATTGTCAAGTCTATCAGCAACTTATAATTCACATATCCCGCCTATCAAATTCCATCCAACCTTGAAACTATCTCTAATCTAACCTTTGGAATGTTATCCTAAACATAACGTCTTCCACATCATTTCTCAGCCGATTGACCAGTGTGAGTTGTGGTACATACCGGATTACGGACGGACGGATGGATATTCTGTTGTGGTCGAATCGAGCCGCGGTAGCGGCGATAGTGTTAAGGATAGCGGTTAATAATGTAGGCAACAAAAAAAGTTAAAACTTGATATTTTTTCTTAACATTCTCCATAAAAAAGGGTAAAATAACTTTTCTTTCGGAAGGCGGTGACATTGTGTTTTTTTTTTGCCACCTACTTCGTAGTAAAAAGTTAATAAAATTAACGGTTATAACATCATCGAAGTACACAATAAGCGAAAAATGTTCATAAAATAAAAACTTTTGAACCGAACTAAATGAAATGGCTGGTAAGAATACCGCCACGAACAAAAAAAAAGACTCATCAAAATCGGTTGAATTGAGAACCTCCTCCTTTTTTGAAGTCAGAATAATCTTTGAAATAAAAGAAGTGACACTAGCTTTTGATAGTATTACCGTCTCCAGCGTCCCATCCAGCTTTGTACCATAATTATCAGAATTATCAGAATCGGTTGAGCACTTTAGGTAAGGAGCTAAGAAAGCGTAACAGACTAACAATGTCAATTCACAAAAGACTAAGACGAAGTGAATAACGTATACTCCAGACCTTTATCAACTAGCGCTATCGCAGCCCTGTCCGGCAACGTCGAATATTTGATTCGGGCGAAGAACGTAAAAAACGCAAAAAGACAGATTAGCAAAGACTGCTAATCTAGCAAAATGACAGGATCGCAAAATGCTAGATTAGCAAAGAAGTTAGAAGTTCAGAAGAGTTACAGTGCTTCAGTGATATAGTGCGTGTGAGCTTGTAGATGCTCCAAAAAGTGAAAATGTTGTGTAGTGTATGTAGGTACTCAAAATGTGATTACTATTGGTACTAGACTTGGTACAAAGCAATATGATGTTTAGTATGTGATACGACTTTAATATTATTGTTTACATTAGTGGTACAGCTTAACTTAGAAACTATTCATTTGGATGTTAAGACTGAATAGAGAGTTAGAGGAAACCATATTTAGAAACCAGATAGTTTTGTGTGTTAAAAATAAAAACAAAAACTCAAATAGAACAATGAATTATAAAAAAAATACTCCAAAGCAATTTATTAAAAAACTTTCGCTAGGTTAATTAAGAAACAATGTTTGGATTGTGCACTGAAAATAGGGTATACTCTATACATATAATAAATCTGTAGAAGGGTCAATTCTGTACATTAAAAATATTGAAAAAATAAATAGCGGGGGGTGTTGCTGGATCGATACCAAACCCAAATATGTGATTAAAAAATTGTTTGTCTGTCTGTCTGTCTGTCTGTCTGTATGTGCAGGCATCACGTGAAAACTAACGATTCCATTTCGATGAAACTGGGTATAATTATACCTTATTATCCTGGGCATAAAATAGGATAAGTACTTTTTATCCTGGAAAAATACGTAAAAAAAAAATCCGTTACTACAGAAGTGAGCTCAACAGCATTAGCTCAATAGAGTGATCTCCTTAATTGTTTTAGGCTTAGCCGTATTTGGGACCAATAGATATTTATAAGATGTCATTGTCAGAGTTACTCAAAATGGAGACATAAACCATCCACGCGAAGACCGACATCCGCGCGGACGGAGTCGCGGGTGGAAGCTAGTAGAAAATAAATAAGGTATACTTAGAAAGTTTTCGGAAAATTCACCGAATAGATTAAACATTTGAAACCCCGGCAAACCCGGGGCGGGCATTAGTGCATTACAGAGTTAGAATTTTCTGTTTGACATTGTGGTTTATTTGAATCATTGTATTTTGGCCCCAATACTAATTTCAAAGTTGTAAACCACTTTTTGTTCTAAATGGGCAATTAGTTCGATTTCAATAATCCGGCTTTCATTTTCGAGTTATTGGAAGTTCGTAAATCCTGTCAAGCCATCATTGTTGCTATTATTTTTGTTCTACAACTAACTCCAATTCCTGGCGATATTTAGTGGACAAAAGAAACCTATTAAATTCAATAAGGATTAAGAAGCAAAGGAACGCAAACATCAACATTATTGCTCTATATTAATCCTACTACATTTTAATTTACAAGATTTTTTGGCTTTTCATATCCAACGAAATCTCGTTGAAACGAAACAAGGAAGAGTGGAAGGTCAACATTCTAGCGGTCGGTCGCCGCCATGAAAATAATGAAAATAAAGAGTTAATTTATTTAACTTAACAACGGCCCACGGCTGCGCCACATAGGTCCAGTTCAGCAAATTATCGAGCAACTAGTGCTCGATCATGGTTTTCACCAGGAATAGTTAATCCTACTGCACTTCTGACTTCAAGTGAGTCTGGCGTAAAGCAAGTCCTGGCATTGACACGAATCCATCCATAGTGAGAGATGGAGTAATCTCACAAAAACCGCAACCAACCAATCAGACGATACATGACCACGACCACTCTATCAGGACCCATTTCCACACACAGGCCGCTCAGCCGCGATCCTTTACTAGATATTTTCCGTGATTGTTTAATATCGACGATGAAGAGTCAACATATAATATCTAACATTTTGGCCATTTTTGTTTTATTGCATTATTTATTGTAGAATAGAGTAATGCACATGCTGACAAAGATCTTAGGTCTGTTTCTTATTAATTTTGCAAGATAAACAATTATTGCAATATATACTAAGTGGCGTTACGTCATTTACGATGGCAATATATACTAATAAAATCTATCTGAAATATATCTACAAACTAATAAAATCATTGATTGCATAAAATTGTAGTCAGTTTACATTAAACATTTAAAAAATCAAATATACTAAAAAAATAATTAAACGGACTTGAAACGTTTTTTTCGCCTCCTGTAAAGTTGCGTTTTTGCAGTTATTATTTATTGACTCTTCATCGGCGATATGTATTATTGCTTCTGATATTTTAGCGCTGCAAGCGCCAAGATCGCATGTTGGCTAAACTAATAAATATTAGGAGTTCTAGGAAAAAATCAAAGACAAATTTCCGAATACATCAGTATTAGTTTCGTTATACCCGCTCAATATAACCGCTTCAGCTTATCACAAGTTCTCGCCTTAACAAATCGATTACTGCGGTTTCTAATTACAAGAGATGCTCGTCACATTATTGCCAAAGTGCCGGACATATTGGTAGGACATTACAAGTCTAAAAGGAAATATGTACTTACAATGTACACATTCCCCTTTGTCAATGTTACCTTTGGTTCATCAAAGTAATTGTGGCTGGAGTATCTAATGTTTCGAGTTATGGGAATGATCTGATAGAAGCTCATGTTGTCATTGGAAATTGGCTTAACAGGATTTATGCTGAAAGGCTTGAGTGCAGTGATGTCACAAAGCGTATAATCATCCTGAAAGCGGACAGAAAATGCAATCAGTGGTACTGGATTGATAATGCCTTTACATAAGGCTAAGTACAAATTATGAACACGATTTTTTTTTAACGTGGTAAAATCATCAAATGAGTCTCCCAGGGCAGAGCGGGAGGGACTGTCAGACTCGTACTGACTAAAATCCACGGTGTCCTTCATTAGCCCTTTACGTTCCGGGGTCACGGTAATTGCGTGAGTCCCGCGACCCCGGCAGGCTTTGGCCGTAGGGGCCTTTTTTTTTCTTTAAACCTATTTTGATTATTAACCGATAACTTGTACACATATAAAGTGGTTTAGTCTATTTGAATGCACATTTGGTGGATATGACAGAAAATAAAGAAATAAAGATTTCTTTCCCGCAAAATACTCATGTTTACCATCATCTCAGCAATTACATCCCCAATCTTAACTAATTCAAGCAAGCTTACTGACGAATTCTAGTCCCCAATAAAACCCTCATCTTGAAGACAATCCGACGATACCATATCTCTCAAATATTAGCCCAGATATTAATTGGAACAACCAGACAATGGTAATTAAGGCTTACACAAAAATTTATTTGACGCGTATTACGGACCCGGCGCGCGGTGGAGGGTTAGAGGCAAATTAAAAAGTAAGTATGCGCGTTAGTTACAGAAACAGCTTGTTTACGGTTGGATATATGCAATTTTTTTCTAAGCTATTTTTTGCGCGTGTCTTCATTTTAATTTGTTGAATTGTCTTAAATATGAATATTCAAAAATTTAAAAATCAATATAGATCCAAAAGGAGAGGTTGAGACAACAGAGGAGGTGGGACCTTTACTAATCGCATCTTCTATCTATCTATCTATACTATAATAAATCTGTAGAAGGGTCAATTCTGTACATTGAAAATATTGAAAAAATAAATAGCGGGGGGTGTTGCTGGATCGATACCAAACCCAAATAAGTGATTAAAAAATTTTTTGTCTGTCTGTCTGTCTGTCTGTTTGTGCAGGCATCACGTGAAAACTAATGGTTCGATTTCGATGAAACTTGGTATAATTATTCCTTATTATCCTGGGCATAACATAGGATACTTTTTATCCTGGAAAAATACGTAGAAAAAAAATCTTATTTTTCAGTTTTATTCATAGACGTTGTTCTATAGAACCGCGAACACACGTTGCATTACCCGCAGTGGATTCAGCGCCGTAATATTTATAAGATGTCATTGTCAGAGTTACTCAAAATGGGGAAATAAACCATCCACGCGAAGACCGACATCCGCGCGGACGGAGTCGCGGGCGGAAGCTAGTTTATAATATTTGTTAGCATAGTACGTTACGATAGTTTCATAAATCTTTTATATTCTTCTCTATCACAATATAAATAAGTCTAAATATACTATCGTTTAGTGCCACATAAACCGCCTGACCTCTGACACGATTTATTCGGTATTTCGGAAAGTAATTCATTGACCGAAGTCGTATCGTTTTATTTAAGTGTTCTATTTTTAGTACTCAACATGAAAGCCTAGATAAAGTGACATGCTATCACCGACGCTAATGGAAAGGACTAAAATTGCCTAAGTGCTTGTCGTAACTGTTAGGTTCCATACTTGGGCGGAACTAAGAACAATCTTCGATCTTCAATCAATTTGTAGTTAAAAAAGGGTGCATACAGCTGCGTCACTTTAATACATTGTTTACCTACACTGGCTACAAAATTCCTAAGTCAGCCACAATCAAATAAATTGAGTAAAACAGACCAAAGAACAGGCCAAGGCCTTGGGCATAGACGAAGGAGCCCCTATTCCTATCTGCAGGGTTTGGGGGCACTCCGAACCTCGAACTGCGGGGTGCCCCCAAAACTAAAAATATGACTGAGTTGTAATTTTTGTGGCTGAGTTATTAAGATTGTGGCTCGATTTATTATATCCCGGTAAAATGAGTACAGTTCGTATAGGTTCGATGGATGGTCGCGGGACTGTACGAATTACTGTGACCCCGGAACGTAAAGGGCTATCGAAGGACACCGTGGATTTTAGTCAGTACGAGTCTGACAGTTCCTTCCGCCCTGCCCTGGGTGGGAGGGACTCATTTGATGATTATACCACGCTAAAAAAAAATAGGTTCGATGGATGGATGGATGGATGTTTGTTACTCTTTCACACAAAAAATACTAAACGGATTTTGATATTTAGTTCACAGATTGTTTTAAATCAGGATTATTGCTTAGGAGGCTTTTATATTTTGTGTTATGTTCCCATGGGTTAATTTACGAGCGGACGAAGCCGCTGTCTTTCCCTAGTATATAATTATACATACATGTGTTCCTTCCTTACTACTATTACGTTCATATTTTTTCACACAAAATGTTCTTTAGGTACGTTCGTTTCTTATCCTATATTTTTGTTATTTCATGAAATCTGTTGGTGACAATTCTTGTAATACCGAAATGATTTACAGCTTCTTTAGTAGGATTGTGAAAAGAATATGACAAACGACGTCTTTTCGTGACACGTGTTAGAAAATTCACGACAAATCCCCCCATTTATTAGTATAACAATAGGTATATGTTTTTCTAGGACTGCGTTATCAGCCTATGAAGTTCCTAGTGTTGGGACACAGGATTCTCCTCTGCAAGAAGAAGAAAGGAAGTGGGCTGTAATTGACTAAGCGGCGCGGGCCTACTGTGGGTTGCTAAATATCACAATGTTTTCTAATCTTAGTGCGGACATGCCGGTAACCGAGTGGGAAGCGGTCGCCTCCTTCTGCGAAGCAGTCATGCTCGTGAAGGAACAGGCGGGCCGTGTGAGGCAGAGGACAGCGTCCTCCCTCCACCCCAGCCGCAGGGGTAGACGCCCACGGCGACGAACGTCGCCAGACGATCTCCGGCCACCGTAGGCGCGGGCATGCGGGCAACGAGTAATGGGCAACTCGCTGTCCGACCATGGACCATGCCCGGGTCGACGGCGCGTTGTTCCACGAACGCCTCAAAGAGTGTCGGCAAAATGACGGGGTTCTCTAGAGGGCCAAAGCCTGCCGGGGTCGCGGGACTGTACGAATTACCGGGACGCCAGAACGTAGAGGGCTATTGAAGGACACTGTGGAGCTTAGTCAATACCAGTCTGACAGTCCCTCCCGTTTGATGATTTTACCACGTAAAAAAAAGGACATGCCGGTTTCCTCACAATATTTTCATTCAACTTTTTGAAAGCTATGGTGAATAAATAAATTTAACTACGTAATGTACAGACGCCAGCACATCAACCTACTTCAATCTGTAAAATTTCTTTAATAGTTTTTCAACCTTATAACAAAAGTGGAAGGTTAATCTTGGATTGGTAAAATTTGACAGATTCGCGTACATTGATATGCTGGCGTCTGTACCCGCCAGGGTTCGAACCCACAACCTACCTACAACTCGTCAGTCGGGGCTGTTACCATTTGACCAACACCTAGCTAGTGCTATAGATTGAATAAAATATTATTGTAGAATATTTTCTCCTGTGGTGTCCATACGAATAAACGTTGGTCTATTGATACAGGACTTAGACAAAGGGGTCGTTATCATTACTTATCTAAACGCTCTAGGCTATTGAATAGACAGCCTAAGTGCTAAGGGCCTTATACAACATTATTTTTAGTAAATGCGAAACCTGAATATAGTTTGTTCAGAATCAGTAACTGATTCGATTCCAATAATTTTTACACCATGTTACATATTTTTTTCAAAAAGATTTTAATTAAATTTTATTACCAGTTAATTATAATACAATCACCGTACGGTTAGGTATCTATTGCCAAGCTATTATCACGAGTGTATAACAGAGGGGACGCTTTACGCGGGAGTACCGCGAAATGAGCATGTTTTTGAACGGACAACCAGGTAATATACAAACTAAACTAAACTAAATTTTGTGCATAGATTCTTTACACAAAAATACTAGACAGGTGTATCGGGTTTCGCATAAACAAAATATAATGTTGTATATATCGCAGGGAAATGAGGAAATCAGGGATTTCACGAAATCTCGGAAGATGTGGAATATTCTTGTTTACTCGACTACTTCTTGTTTACTGATTCGTAAAACGAAACTTAAATCCACGAAATTCTGTTCAAAGGATGTCATTATCTTAATTTTTAGATTCAAGAGTCTGATCCGAAATGACCTGGATTTCAGTCTGAAAGAATTCCGTTACAGATGAGTACTGGTTGCAATTAAATCTTCGTGTTAACTGCAAGCTTCATAATTCGTAATGACACTTTTGAGAAGTTTGGAAAATTGTATTTTGATGAGAAAATTAAATATAATGTTTGTTAAGAAACAAGATATTATATTAAGTTTAAAATGAAGCAAACTATTATATCTTTTTTGTTCAAGAATCTTTTGGCTCGTGTTTTAATAATATCTCGCCTGACGCGGTATGTCACGAGGTGTCTAACTTATTTTGCTTGATTTGTTTCCCGATGTTTTAATTTAGTTTAGTGGAACTCTCTGCCTGTGTCTATGTTTTTATTCCCATACAACCCTAATCTCTTCAAAGTTAGAGTGAACACGAACAGGCTTCTTCTGGGTAAACTGGCTCCATAGTCAACTTTTTCTCAATCACCCCTGACTTATAAGGTCAAGAGCAAACCCATCTTACATTAAAAAAAAAGGTTTTATTATGTACAAAATCTAAAAGACCATTTATCATTTCATTACTTTCCTCCTCCAATCCTTATCTCATGACTTCTGAACCCTTACGTACCCCTGCACGAACAACATAACATCGAACCATAAGACTCCCATACTTGCCCCTATCAAGACAAATTACTATCATAACTCTACCCACCCCACTTTTTATTAGAGCCGCTATGTACGCAAACTGGTAACTGAGATCAGCTGTTGATGTATGGGGTCAGATGGTGACATTTATGATATTTTGAGGGAAACCTTTTGAAGTTATCAGGGGATTAAGATTCTTGTCGACCGAATAAGATTATGTAAATGGGTTTTTTTACATCATGGTAAAATCATCAAATGAGTCCTTAACCCCGGGCGAGATGGGAGGGCCTGTCAGACTTATACTTACTAAAATCCACGGTGTCGTTCAATAGCCCTTTACGTTCCGGGGTCACCGGTTATCTGATGAGACAGTCCCACGAAACTGGTAGGATACGTTTATACGTGAAATATAAAAAAGGGCTTTCTGTTTTCTACAAAACTACTTTTTTTTTTAAATGAAATCTAATGCAGTGGTACTGTTCAAATCTTACAAAAGCCTCATTGCACTATTCCCAAATAACAAAACGCAATATCATTACTTTCACAAAAACACTGAATTTTCAATAGAACTTTTAACTTCATTTTCCCCACACAATCCGGCTTACTGCCTGTGACTGACAAACACCACACAGGGTTCATTACGCCAGCATCTTGACAGTTATCCCCCTTAATAGGCACCGTAAAAGTTAATGTTTCTCAACGTACTTTACAATGGCGGCCATTGATAAATCAATTATCATTTACACGCATGTCCCCGACATCATTAAGGCCTCGTTTTAAATAAATTTCACTTAATAGGTTTTCGTTCCATTAAATTTGTTTAAAGGGGAATTTTGTGTATGGGTAATGCCCATTAGAGGCAGTGAAGAAATGTTTTTTGTGAGTCTTCACAAACAGTTTATAAATGTTGGTGAAATTTTGTGTTTTTATGATAATTTCTAGTTGGAGCGACGTTTTTACTTTATTTTAATCATCATCATCAGTGTATAATGTTTCCACTACTGGTACGGGCCCAGTGTGGGTTGATAGATGTCACATATCTTCGAATGTTATGCCAGTTGCCTCACGATGTTTTCCTTCACCGTTTTGAGAGCAGTAGTGATGAAATCAGCGCAGTGGCTAAGCCATTGGACTGCAGCGCTGCATGTCGCGGGTTGGATTCCCGCACGGAACAAATATTTGTATGAGCTACAAGTAATTGTTCCGGGTCTGGGTGTTTGTGTATGTGAGTTTCTATGTTTGTAAACGCAGCCACGACACAGGAGAAATTCTTAGTGTGGGGCAACTTTTTTTTTTTAAAAGAAAGAAATAAATAGATAACTCAGAGTAGCGCACTTGGCTGGGATCGAACCTACCTAACCTGTAGGTCGTGACCTACAAACTTTTAAGTCGAGGCCGATACCACTGGGGCACCAATCATGGTTTGCTGTACGTCTTATAAACGATCTATTTTAAAAGGATCTCAGCTACCAACACAAACAAAATCTAATGTCAAGATGTCTGCCGTCTTACATTACGTCGATTTGTTTTCAATACATAAAATGTATAGGTAAATAAAATGTTCCCTCATATCGCTCAATGATTTGTTTCGGTGGTTGTAAATAAGAGTGAACGTAATAATGCTTGCGTACCTGCGCAGGGTGACTTGAGACATACAGACATACAAGACAGCCAGCAAAATATTGGAATTGATCGGATATTATTAGAAGAAGAAGGTAAAAGAAAAGATGATTGGATTGTGTGAGAAATGATATGGATGTAAAAGGAGTAAATCATGCTTTGACGTTTGATAGGAGAGGATGGAAGAAGAAAACGTGTTGCGTCGACCACGAGTAGAATTGGATATGGGCAGGAAGCAGATGAGCAGTTGAACGCCAAAATTGGTGAAATCATGTAAACATAGAACGCCTATTCTGGAAATCAGGAAAAGTGTTCACATAATGTTAGAACAACTCATTTTATATTGCGTATATTATTTTGGAGCATTCATAACTGAACTAAAACTCTTATGCTAAATGTAGACTAGTCGTACTTAGCTGCATTCGGCTATATCATTGTGTTCCACGAGCGCCTCAAGGAAGCTGTAAGCAAACTGACGGAGCTCAAAATAGGGCTAAATGACTGCCTATGCTGCTGTACCTGGTTTTGCGGTGGCTCTGTAGATGATCTAATGGTAGGTAAAAAGTGCACTCACAAAAAAGAAAAAACGTTTATTTGATAGACCGATACACACAACATAAACAACAAATTAAAAAAAAACATGAAAATAAATGAATAAATTATAAGTTTAAAACGATAACGAAATAACAAGGATAACATTGTATGTCCCACGGCTACGCCGAATAGGTCCAGTTCAGCAAATTGTCGAGCAGCTAGTGCTCCAAGCTGAACATCAACTGTACCTGAAATAACGAGTCCACACCACACCAGAAGTATTCAGGTGTGGGGGAACATTCTAAAAATATTCACGCATGCCCAATTTTGAGCCCGCACTTTGTTCTTGACTGCTTGAGTTCATTTACCACAGCGAACATTTGTGCCTCACATCGATGGAATCACATGTTAAGATCGAGCAAGTGTACCGTTCTTGCTGACCATAGCCCCGATCATATCAAGCTCATAGGATTATTGTTTGTGACGGGCTGATCTCCGTGCATTACGGATTTACGTGGCACGACGTTTTTATTGACGCTGTGGCCACGTAGCGTACGTGCGCACATATTGCCGCCCCGCTTATTGGCGTAGATCATACGCATATGGATGAACTGGATTTGTTTGTTTATCTTTGCAAGAGATCGAATGATAAAGTTATTATTTTGTTGGAGTAGAGTTTCGAGGAAAACTGTTATGTATACATTGCTCATAGTTACGAGCGCCTCAAGCAGCTGTCAGCCTATTGACGGGGCCCTTAATAGGACCAAACGTGAAACCGTCTGAAGAAGGCACCATGAACATGATACTCATAGGGCGAGAGAACTCTTTCTTCAGGGTGGATTTTTAGTCAGTAATAGTCTGACAGTCCCTTCTGCTCCATCCAGGAAGTGAGGACTAATTACAAACTCATCAAGGCGTCTCCTCCTGTCCATTCCATTGCATTTATAATACTTTTTTGTGAGTCGCCCTTCACTCATCTTCTCAACGCGAATACTACTTCTTCTTATAATTTTTAACGTGGTTAAATCATCACATGAGTCCTCCCACCCAGGGTAGAGCGGGAAGGACTGTCAGACTGGTACTGACTAAAATCCACGGTGTCCTTCAATAGCCCTTTACGTTCCGGAGTCACGGTAATTCGTGAGTCCCGCGACCCCGGCAGGCTTTGGCCCTCTACAGGGGGGCCCGGCTTCTTCTTATCATACACAAAGTTATCGTTATCGTAGTTTCTCAATTAATCGATCGAAGTCATCACAAATAGTTGAGCATTTTGGTACTCTTTATCTATTGTCTAGAGATTTGTAAATATAAAAGTTTTATAGAACCTACATCAAAGGAATCCAAATAATAACTTAAAAGGTAGTTTGATGTCTTGTCGGTATCAAATACTCGAAATAAAATAATTTACAGTTTCCTCTATCAATGCTACAGGAACCCTTCAAAATTACTTTATAAAGAAAATCTTTTAGAATCAGCCGTTGGTTGTCAACAAGGTGACCCTCTTGGGCCAGTCATTTTTAGTTTAGCAATAAATCCAATCATCCGGCAGCTAAATTCAAAATTTAATGTATGGTATCTTGATGATGGGACTCTGGGTGGTGATGTAGATACAGTTCTGGAAGATTTAATTTTATTAAAAGAAAAATTTAATTCCATTGGCCTACAGCTCAACCTATCCAAATGTGAAATTTATCTTCCCCGGACTACAGACAGACAGACAACCATTTCTAAATTTAATTCAATCGCACCAAATATCAAAATTACCGAAAAAGACTCTCTTCACCTCCTGGGGTCCCCAATTTTTGATGAATCATTTCCCACCTTCATCGAATATAAAATTCAAAATTTTAATGATGTCTCGGAAAGGCTTTTTAAAATCAACATACATTCGGCCTTCACAATTATTCGATACTGTTGTTTTGGACCAAAATTTACGTACAGCCTCCGTTCCTCACACCTTTGGAAACACCCACAACTCTTAGAAAAAGTAGATAAAATCATTAGAAATACATTGACCTCGATCCTAAATGTGGCCCTGGACGACCGAGCGTGGCAGCAAGCCACTCTTCCTATCCGCTTGGGTGGTCTCGGCGTCCGCAAAATTTCAAGTATTAGTTTACCGGCCTTCCTCTCCTCGGTTTACGGTACCGAAAAATTAACCAAAAAGATTTTATCTAGTTCACTAGTTGATTTTGAGGTACCGTTTATAACTGATGCGTTGAACGCTTGGAAAATGGCTTGTCCGAGTACGGATTTGCCCGACTACCTGTCCTCCCAAAGACGATGGGACGTGCCGCTCTGCAGTATTATACGGAATAACCTGCTAAATACGTCAATTAATGCTGCAGAGCGCGCCCGTCTACTGGCTGTGGGGGAGTGGGAGTCGGGATTATGGCTTCAAGCACTCCCATCATCCACTATTGGTACCATGATGGATGATGCTTCATTTCGGCTCGCTACAAGTCTTCGTTTAGGCGCACCTTGTGTTGCTCCGCATCGTTGCCACTGTGGTGAAGCTGTCGACAACCTCGGACATCATGGCCTGTCCTGCAGCAGGAGCGCAGGTCGCATAGCTCGTCACGCCAGCATCAACGATATTATTCGTCGAGCTTTTGCCTCCGCCGGCGTACCAGCAGTTTTAGAACCAAACGGCTTGGTACGTGACGATGGCAAAAGACCAGACGGAATGACGTTGGTGCCTTGGAAGGTGGGTAGACCTTTGGTGTGGGACGCTACCTGTGTCGATACCCTTGCGCCATCCCACGTTGCAAGCACGGCGGGCTGTGCTGGCGCCGCAGCTGCGGCTGCTGAGAACCTCAAGCGGCGCAAATACTGTAACCTTAATGGTTGCTACAGTTTTGAGCCGTTTGGGGTTGAAACGCTCGGGTCATGGGGTCCAAGTGCGCGTCTCCTTTTTAAGGAAATTTCTCGGCGACTGGTCGACACTTCGCGTGACCAGAGGGCTGGTTCTTTCTTTGGTCAAAGAATAAGCATTGCCATTCAACGAGGCAATGCCGCCAGTCTTCTGGGCACGTTTCCAGATGACAGCGATGCGGAGGAGTACTTTGACGCCTGAGTGTCTGTGCCTTTTTCTGTTTTTTCTTTTTTTTTTTAATAATTTTATTTCAGTTTTAGTTTACATTTAGTATTTTGTTGTAAATATTTAGTTTTATTCTTAAATTTCTAGTTTTAGTTATGTAAATACTTTTTTATAAATAGTATGTAATATAGTATTAATTCGAAATAAATAGAAAAAACACAATGGCTTTTTATTCCTTTCCTTTGACAATAAAACAAAGAAAGAGGAAAGTCTTTGACATTTTAAAACATTTAATTGGAGTAATTTTGTTAATTTGATTTCTGAATTGTGTTGTTTTAACAAAAACAAGTTCATTTAGGAAGCAATTAAAATTATTTCGCATGGTTTAATGCGACTGAAATTCATGCAGCTGCCTGAAAAGGGTTTTAATCATTGGTTTGACGATCTACCAACTTTTGACAAGATTATCTTTTTGTAAACCTGAAATAGTAAAGTAAGATCTGCGTGAAAAAGTTAAAAAAAAAGCGACAAAGTGCGTATCGAACTCGCGCACGATAGGGTTCCGTACCTGTAAAAACGGCAATAAAATCATTTATATGGGAGCCCCTTTAAATACTTATTTTATTCTGTGTTTTTAGTTGCATTTGTATCTGTTGTATTTGTTGTTATAGTAACAGAAATACATCAAAATTTCAACGGTCTAATACAGTTTATGAGATACAGCCTGGTGTCAGACGGACAGACAGACAGACAGACGTCGGAGTTTTAGTAATAGGGTCCCGGTTTATATAGAAAAATGATCAGCTGGCGTACCATGTCTTAAAGCGAGAGTACTTCCACTGTGGGACCGAGAGGGCGCTAGACGCAGCTATACAAGTGTATAGCTCTGTCTCTTTCCCACACTGGAACTACTCACACTTTAACGATAAACACCTTTAATATCATTTCAGTTTCCAGGTAACTGAATAAGAATTGAAAACCAACGCAGCCTTCCAGAATAGTTTCTTAACACCTAGTCTTTGATCTACTCGTATGATCTTTAATATGAATTGCGAAGGAGTTAAAATAGAAATGTGGGACTAACTTTATTTGAGACGTGTTGAACTTTGTATGATTGAACGTTTTAGAATTAGTTTTAATACTCGTAGATAAATCGCTTACAAATAGACTGACAAACTTTATCGTATGGCACACTTTGTTGGCATACTTTATTTTTTTAGCACGGTTAAATCATCAAATACGTCCTCCCGCCCGGGGTCGAGCAGAAGGGACTGTCAGATTCGTACTGACTAAAATCCACGGTGTTCCATCAAAAGCCCTTTATGTTCCAAGGTCACGGTTTTTTGTTTAGACAGTCCCGCGAACCCGGCAGGCGATTGGCTCCCATTAGATCCTCGACAGACCCGGGCATGGTCCATGATCGGACGTCAAGTCACCCATTACTCGCCGCCCAAATCACACCATTAAGGTCGAAAATTTGAACCCATGCGAAGCCAAGGCGGATCGCTTGTACATAATAAACTAGTGCCCTTTTCTTGAACTCTAGACACTCAAATGTATGCATAAGGTTTAGGAGTAAGAATTTTCAAGTTTTGTGTGAGTAGTTAAGGTATTAAAAATTCAACAGCGAGCTTTTATATACATACAGTAAAATTCAAAGTGATTTATTCTTTATTAATGAAAATGGTAATAATAAACGGATTACCCTCGACGAGCATCTTGCGAGGCTCTCGTTGGGTAGTGGGATCAAGAGCCAGATTCAGAAGGCAGTACTCCTTGATACGGCTCGCATTGTGAGAAGGTTCCTGTCTCTGGAACCCTAACCACCGGTAGCTTGGACCCTGCTCCCACGCCGGCGGACTACTATTTTTATATTTTTAAATGTTTTTTTTATTTCTTTTTTGTAAAAATATAATATTTAAAAATGTAAGTATATGTTTGAAAATGAATAAACGGATAAACTTTTTTGTAAAATTATTTTAAAATGTAAACAGATAGGGAAAAAAACTAATAAAAGACTACATAATAACGGATTGCATGCGAGCGAAGCCACTAGCAGAAGCTAGTATTTTCATAAATCATTATTGTTTACGAAGCAAGTTTCCTAATACAGCGTGAAGATTAAAAAGTTATCTGAATATCTATTAGTCAAATTCTTGGAAAAATGGTGTGAACACGTCTTTGATCGGAATTCACGATGTCTAGACATGAAAATTAGTTTTTATTCACAGTTTTACAAACTCATCAAAGTTTTTTTTCTAATACATTTATGATCTCTTTGGGAAAATTTAGCTAATTTGGCAATATTTTTTTTTAATATTTAACTTCTCCGAAAAATGATGACATTCAAGTCTAAATAATTTATTTTATATAATTTGAAGCAATCTTTAGAAGTTAAGTTATAGTAAAAAAAGTTAACAATTTGACCAATAATCAAAGATTAATGTGTCAATTTTTCTTTTTGAATGGGTTTGCTTTTGACTCTTGTCTGGGTCAGAGGGGATTTGTCCCCTCTACTAGTCTCTACATAGTCGAATACGAAGTGAGCGTACTCAGAAGCAACCTGTTCACTCTACCTTGATGATATATGAGTTGTGTACGTTCGGAAATACAGACGTAACTCGAGAGTTCCACTCCTTTGCTGTGTGCGTTATAAAAGACGTCTGGAAACGCTTAGTGCCAATGGATGGAGTGGTGGAATAGCAACAAGGTAGGGTTAAACTTTTTTTTTACGTGGTGTGATCATCAAATGAGTCCACCCATCCAGGGTAGGACGGGAGGGACTGTCAGACTTGTACTGACTAAAATCCCCGTATCCTTCAAAAGCTCTTTACGATTTGGGGTTACGCTTTCCTGATAAGACAGTCGACGACAACTTATTATGTTCCTGGCACACTTTGGCTACGAATCTGTTAAGTTTCTATCTGCTACGCCGCTGTTACGCCACTGCTACGCAACTGCTACGCCACTGCTATGACATTGCTACGCTCGTATGACGATAACGTCTATAGCACTCTTTCTTTATAAGTGAATTTTGTTTAGATAGTGCAAGAATATTCATTTCTTACCCGTTTACTTTTCTCTTTCTTTGACAGTACATGGCCCGGCCGGAAAAACTGAATCAACTGTTATCATACAAAACTTATAAAGCGACTCAAACTTGCCATACGCTAGATATCCGTTGATGGAACGAGCCAGGGTGGGATGAGGTCGTAAAGTTCTTAGGCACAGGGCACAGTCACTGAATTATCATCTCTTATATTAGTCTTCTTCTTCATGACAAAGATGTGCAAATTGTCTTTTTTCCAAAAGCGCAGTGAGCATTGTCTATACAGCATTATTTTTAGTATATGCAAAGCCTGAATATAGTTTGTTCAAAATCAGTATCTGATTCGATTCCAATATTTTTTACACCATGTTATTTTTTTTTTTCAAAAATATTTTAATTAAACCAGTAAATTACCAGTTAATTACAATACGGTTAGGTACCTTTTGCCAAGCTATTATCACGAGTGTATAACACAGGAGACGCGGTTTACGCGGGTGTACCGCGAAATGAGCATGTTTTTGAACGGACAACCAGGTAATATACAAACTTATAACCTTGTGATTTTATAAGATACGGTTTTAAAATTTTGTACATAGATTCTTTACACAAAAATACTAGACAGGTGTATCGGGTTTCACATAAACAAAAAATAATGTTGTATTTCAGAAGACGCAAGTTTTAAAACTTTTTTTTTTTTTTTTTTTTTGTGACGTTTTGCTACTTTGAAAGATTTATTTCATTTATAGCCATAAATTTATTCCTAAGTATACATAAATATAAAAATACAAAATTAAAATTAAACTAAACTACATATTATAGAGCATCGAAAAATTCATCCTCAACGCTGTCAGCTGGTAATGTGCCCAAGAGACTGGCGGCGTTGCCTCTCTGTATGGCAATACTTAGCCTCTGGCCAAGGTAAAAGCCAGCTCTTGGGTCACGGGAAGCGTCAATAAGTCTTTTAGAAATTTCTTTGAAGAGGCTGTGAGCACTCGGACCCCATGGCCCTATAGTTTCAACCCCAAACGGCTCAAAAATATAGTTACTACTAAGGTTGCTATATTTGCGCCGTTTGAGGTTCTCAGCAACCGCAGCAGCAGCGCCAGCAGAGCACGATGAACTTGGAAGATGAGATGGCGCAAGAGTATCGACACAGGTTGCGTCCCACACTAGAGGCCTACCCATCTTCCAAGGAAACAAAGACATACCGTCAGGTCTTTTGCCATCGTCGCGTGCCAAGCCGTTGGGTTCAAAACGGCTGGAACGCCGACGGTAACAAGAGCTCGTCGAATAATGTCGTTTAGGTTCGCGTGCCGCGCAAAACGGCCAGCACTACGGCTGCAAGACAGGCCATGGTGTCCGAGGCTATTGACAACTTCACCACAGTGACAGCGATGAGGAGAGCAGAGTGGGGCTCCTATCCGGAGAGAAACAGCGAGGCGGAAGGTAGTGTCAACGAGTAAGGTACCGATGCTCGACGACGGCAGTGCGTGAAGCCAAAGACCCGACTCCCACCTACCCACAGCCAGCAGGCGCGCACGCTCAGCAGTAGTAGCAGATGTGTTAAGTAGATTATTCTGAACTACACTGCAGAGCGGTTCATCCCACTGACGCTGGGAAGATGGGTTGCCGGGTTGATCGGTATTCGGGGAAGCGATTTTCCAAGCGTCCAGAGCCTGAGAGAAGCACGGTACATCAAAATCAGTCAGTGTGGAAGCCAGGATATTCCTGACTAATTTTTCAGTACTGTGAACAGAAGAAATGAACGCCGGTAAACTGATACTAGAAATTTTGCGGACGCCGAGACCACCCATGCGAATGGGAAGAGTAGCTTGAATCCAAGCTCGGTCGTCCAAAGCCACATTTAAAATGGATGACAGTGTATGTCTGATAATGAGGTCAATTTTGTCCAAAAGATGATTGAGCTTCCATAAATGGGAAGCACGAAGGAAATATATCAATTTAGGGCCAAAACAACAATAGCGAATTATAGTAATGGCTGAATGCATGTTAATTTCGAGCAATCTACCTGAAATATCACGGAAATTTTGAATTTTTTCGTCAATAAAGTCAGGAAAAGAGTTGTCAAAAATTGGCGACCCTAGGAGGCGAAGAGACGTTTTATCAATAATTTTGATGTCTGGGGCTATAGAGTAAAATTTAGGAATTGTCAATTGACTGTCGGTGTTGTCCGCTAAAAAAAGTTCACATTTCGAAAGGTTGAGGTCTAAGCCAATGGAATGTAGTTCATTCTTCAAGAAAATGAGATCATTCAGAACGGTGTCAACATCGCCACCCAAGGTCCCGTCATCAAGGTACCAAACGTTAAATTTAGAATTTAGCTGACGAACTATTGGGTGAATAGCTAAACTAAAAATCACTGGCCCGAGGGGGTCACCTTGTTGACAGCCAACAGCAGATTCTAAAAGGTTGTCCCGATACAGTAATTTAGATGGGTGTCTATAACATTGCCAAAGAAAACTATAGATTTGGGGTAGTTCTTTTTTAGTTTCAGCCAACAAGGTGTCCCTGTTAACCGAATTAAAGGCATTTTTAATGTCAACCTTCAAGATGACCTCACCTTTGCCAGAATTCAGGTAGGTTGATAAAGCGTGTACGGCAGCCTCACAGCCCCCTTTAGAGCCGTAACCTAGCTGCAGGGGCTGAAATTTTTTTGAAACA
Source organism: Agrotis puta (assembly GCA_943136025.2). Taxonomy (NCBI): domain Eukaryota; kingdom Metazoa; phylum Arthropoda; class Insecta; order Lepidoptera; family Noctuidae; genus Agrotis; species Agrotis puta. The sequence goes on from OW964181.2 coordinate 1,845,034, forward strand.
TCCTCACTAAAGAATTTACAGCAAATCTTGGCTGCCATACGACGGTAGGTTGTTCCCACGGCAATGGGACGAATACCGCCATCCCTCTTACGCAGGGCACATAAATTTGCTCCGTACAAGACGTCGATGACAGCTTCACTTACATTGCCGGAGAGCATGAGGTTAATCAGAGCTGTAAGCTCCTTCAGCAATGACTCACCAGCTTCCCCGGCGCCCAAACAGATAAGGTCTTTTAGATGTTGGGGACTTAGGCCGTCGAGGCCACCGGCTGAGCCGCACCTGAAGGAGCAAACGGCCGCGATCAACTCTCGACCTGTAACGGTGAGGCAGTGAATTTCCGGGTCAGGAGGGTCGGGAAAGGAAAGGTCATCAGCTGGGGCAGGGTGTTTAGACTCCAGAGCTGCAAGTGTTTCTGGAGAACACGGTGCAACCACATCGCTACTGAAGAGAATCCTGGCTGCACCACTTATGTCACCTTCCCCTAACTTAGATTCTACTAAGTGGGATATATTGCTATTGTTATAAGTTGGTGTTGGTGTTAGTAAATTGGAATCTAAACTTTGAGCCGAAACGTTACAATTTTCTTTAATTTGTGTGGTTAATGTTTTTTTGGTTGCCAAATTCTTTTGAACATGAAGGATTCTATAAGGGAAGGTGAGCAGTTTTACCCAAGCACTAAACGAGTTCTGCCGGACGGCAAGGCGGACACAACTAGCCAAATTTTGTGCAACCAGAGGTCTGGCGCCTCGGGGAACTCGCTTTAAAATAGGGACAGAATTTTTGAATTTTGAAAGGATTTTCCAAAGTGGGTCAGAAGAGGGTGTCGTATGTGTAGAAGATCCAGGGGGTAAGACAGGGTCTGCGTTTGGTGCATTTTGCGGTTTGTGCGCCTTTCCGATATGTACATTCAGACCCCGCTTACCTTTAAAAAATCGTGCCTGGGAACAAAGTGGGCATCTCTCCAGGGAGGTCAGCGATGTTGAAGATTGACATGTACTACCTGCCACATCGCTGCTGGTACCACTCATATATTAAATTAAAAAAGGCTTAAAAATAAATATGATTAAAGCAAGTAGGTAGGTACTTATAATAAACTAAAAAGGAAACAACAACAAAGTGACTATTATATAAAAGAACTAAATTGAAAATAAACACTAATAAAAAAAGGGTAGTCTCAAACACTTTCACTGTTAGCACCAAAAAGAGCGCACAGCCCAGGCAGCGGCTGCAGGTGTTCTAGGCAGGAGCCCGGCGTCTCGAGCTCAGCGACATAAAGCACAGGCTGCATACACCAGTGGTCGCAAGCTACTACCAGCCTGGGCGGCTACCAGCCCCAGCCGCAATCATCCAGGAAATGTGAACATGTTAGCAATTTCTTGGCAATTTTATTTTTGTTGTTGTATAGTAAGAATTTCCCTCATGACGCGTTGCAATCAGACTGTTTAGCGTCACCGGCCAATACGAACAACCAGAAGAAAAACAACCTTATTACTATGAAATAAAGGCACTTTGTAATTATTATCATTAATTAGAATGTATTAATGATAAAATACACTATTAAAAATTAATTTGCACAAAATAAAAATGAGGAAGAAAATTTTTGACGTCAGTCACTCTTGACAGTCGGTGTTTTTTTTTTTTTTTTTTAAAACACATTTTCACTTCAATTTATCTTAATTATCCGAAAACACAACTTAATTGCCCATGTAATAGATACTATAAAAACCCAACTACCCACAAATTTACGTTTTTTCATCTTTTCATTGTTAGAACAAACGCAAAGATTTATAACTACCGTCTTTATTCACTAGAGATGTACTCGACGGCTTGTTAGACCGACTTCCTTCAAGTAATTTATGTTGAGGGTAGATTTACATTTTGCCTGATGACTGCTCGTGTGTGAGAAGAATTTTCTTTAAGATTTTTTTTTCGTAGATTAATATGCTCTTACTTTGTTCCTATTGATCTTGTGATGGGAACGCTGTTGCTAAGCGAGTGGTGTTGGGTTCAATTCTCAGGTAGGTAAGGTTTAGATGTTGGGTTGTAGTAGGTCTTTTGGGATTTCTCAGCTATAAGTCTAGATTCGTAGTTAGTTTAGATTCGTGTGTATAACTACAATTCCATCAATTGCTAACCGATATAATTATAAATATGAGAACCACCCCTAAAATGATACACTGACTGTCAGAGACTGCTTCACCTAGGGCGGCAGGACTCTTTTTTATGATTTTTACACCCCCAAATAAAGGGACTTTCGGTCTCGTACGAACCACAACCCACCTTGTTATTTCAATTGCTCTTTGCGTTTCAGAGCCGTGGTATCCTCTTAAGACATCAAAACTGCATAATCAATATCCTGTTCTTTGCTTGCAACCTATAATTCCATAAAAAATAATGATAACGACTGATTCAGGTCGACTCTTACGTTTATTGACAGATTCCTGAAACAGGCTTTCAAAGTTATTTTTAACAAGACTCAAAAGTTATCTAATATCATTTGTTTCTGCCTTCCTAAACGAAAAAGTTTCATTTTTAATATCGTCATCAGTTCAGTTCAGAGTAAAAAAAAAACTTAATTTCACAGCTGTTGTTTGAGTTCAAAGCACATCTTTGACAGCAGCTGTCAGTATTTCAAGAATACTGTTGTATTTTATTATTCTTAGGCTGTTAACAATTCCACAGGCCTATTCATGTTTTTCCCTACAACGAGACGCCCACGGCGACGGATGTCGGCAGACGATCTCCGGCCACCGAAGGCGCGAACATGCGGGCAGCGAGTAATGGGCAACTCGCTGTCCGACCATGGACCATGCCCGGGTCGAAGGTGCGTTGTGTTCCACGCGCGCCTCAAAGAGTGTCAGCAAAATGACGGGGCCCCCTTTTAGAGGGCCGAAGCCTGCCGGGGTCGCGTGACTCACGAATTACCGTGACCCCGGAACGCAAAGGGCTATTGAAGGACACCGTGGATTTTAGTCAGTACGAGTCTGACAGTCCCTCCCGCTCTGCCCTGGGTGGGAGGACTCATTTGATGATTTTACCACTTTAAAAAAAAACAACGTATTTGAAGTATATCCGGCGATTATTGCAAAGAAAAAGTGTACCTCTAGTGGAATGTTTTATTTTTCCGTCAAATTAACGTCACTTACACGTTTTTGTGATGTAAAGTAAATGAGAACTTCGTCACAAAAACGTGAAAGTCGGCTAAGGCTTCTGTAAATATGTAACCTATATGGTAGAACTTGTGATATCTACATTACCATTATTTATTTACCCTCAAAAATTTTCATTTCACCCGACTACATATTTGTTGCCAAAATAGTCACACATCCAGAACAATACAAAAATACACTACAACATCTTTTTAATACAATAAATAAAACATGTCAATATCAAGGTAGGTACACTATTTGTTTACCAATACTCTCTTACAAAAATAAATAATTTCTTCGACACTCGCTATAAATAGATAGCCCAATTGTCAGATCCAAAGGTTATAAAAATACGAAAAAAAAGAAAATACAAAGCAACATTCATTCATGAAATAAAATAAGAAATGTCAGTAACATTTGTATTAAGGGCACTATTTTTGATTGTCAAATTCACAACACACATACATACGCACAAGGTGTAAAATAATAAGTCATGTTAGTGTCAGTAACTTGCCATTTATCACTTACACTCTATCATTACAACGTTTTTGGGGGACACCCACGGCAACGAACGTCGCAGGACGATCTCCGGCCTCCGTAGGGGCGCATGTGGACAGAGAGTAATGGGCGACTCGCTGTCCGATCATGGACCATGCCCGGGTCGACGCCGACGGCGTGTCGTGTTCCACGCGCGCCTTAAAGAGCTGTCAGCACACTGACGGGCCCTCCTTCGAGGGAGCTACCGCGACCCCGGAACGTAAAGGGCTATTTAAGGACACCGTGGATTTTTATCAGTACAAGTCTGACAGTCGCTCCTGCCCAAAATCAAATATAGCAGCTCACAATTTAGAACCCATTAATATTAGTAGTCATTTTTACCCATGGTGCTAGGCAACTGGGCTTCTGCCAGTTGTATTGTCCCTTTGTGCCTATTGGCCTTGTTTTCTTCTGTCTCCTACTTGCATGGAGGGAAGTGGAAAAATATTTTTCCTTCTCCTCCACTATTCTTTTCTGATTAATTTCGGGACACGTCGAGCTTCATTGTCTCTTTTCTGGTGGTTGCCACTGATGATTCTGGCTTTTAGGAGTTGCAGTGGTTTGGGAATAGTGCCAAAGTGTTTGGGAATAGTGATTTGTCCCAAAAAAAAAGTCCCTCCTGCCCTGCCCTGGGTTCAGGACTCATTTGATGATTTTACCAGGCTAAAAAAAGTCAGTATCATGGCATTTATCACTAACACTATCCCATCAAAACCTTTTGTAATCATTTTTTGATCCCATACTATTTTTAGCCAAGAATAACCAAAATAGAGAAAGAGAATAAACAAACTACAAACAAACATTTCATTCATGGAATGAAAAAAAAAAACGAAATGCCTCTAACAGAATATCTCCTTATCAATGACAGCATATTAAGACATTGTTACTGACATTTGTAACATTATCTGCCGAATTCATTCAAGAAAGAAAGTAAATCTGTTTTCCGAAGTCACATGTAGGGTATTAAATATCAAGTATCTATACATATAATAAATCTGTAGAAGGGTCAATTCCGTACATTGAAAATATTGAAAAAATAAATAGCAGGGGGTGTTGCTGGATCGATGCCAAACCCAAATATTTGATTAAAAATTTTTTTGTCTGTCTGTCTGTATATGCAGGCATCACGTGAAAACTAACGGTTCGATTTCGATGAAACTTGGTATAATTATACCTTATTATCCTGGGCATAAAATGGGATACTTTTTATCCTAGAAAAATACGTAGAAGAAAAAATCTTATTTTTCAGTTACTACAGAACGCGATCTTAACAGCAGTAGCTCAATAGAGGGATATCCTTAATTATTATAGGCTTAGCCGTATTTGGGTCCAATAGATATTTAGAAGATGTCGTTGTCAGAGTTACTCAAAATGGAGAAATAAACCATCCACGCGAAGACCGACATCCACGCGGACGGAGTCGCGGGCGGAAGCTAGTCTAAAATAAAATAAAGGTTGTTGCCCAAAAATAGATTTGAAGCACGTGCGCAAATGTAGATATAATTAATTTCTAAAAAGGTTTGTATTTTTTTGGAATGTACGAGTATTACGAGTATGTCTTCGTAAAGATATTTTTGAGGAACGATAAATTTAGTTGCGAGCGGGGTTCGAACCTGCGTTTTCTGGATAAGTACTCAACGGAATGAGAAATTCAGCTTCGAGATTGGTGGTTGCGATGCCCTAATTGGTAAAGCGTCAGGAGTACTTATCCAGAAGACGCAGGTTCGAGCCCCGCTCGCAACATAATTTTTCGTTCCTCAAAAATATCTATATAAATAACTAGCTGTACACTGCCCCGCTTCGCTGTGGCACAAAAAAACTTTTTTCAAAAAAAAATAGATAAAAACAATCCTTGATGCGGATTATATATCATGCTAAAATTTCAGCTCAATCGGTGCAGAACTTTTTGAGTTTTTGAAGCATACACAAACCAACATAACATTTTTATATATATAAGATATATATAGATAACACTATGTTTTTTTTTTATCGAGGGAACATTAACAAACCCGATCCAGACCCGGATAAAGTAATCGCAGATCATGCAAATATTTGTTTGGCGCGGGAATCGAACCTACATTATGTAAACAATTTAATTTCTAGTGATATTTCAAAGGTCAATCATAATTTAGGTAAGTTACTTTCGTTGTTTTATTTACTTGTTACATTAAAGTTAGAAAACTTTTAGGAAAATGTCTGGGAATCGAACTTTTTAAGACATGTGACATTTACCAACCCACTGTAGGCTTATGTAGTATGGCCAAATGCCTCTCAAGAAAGTAGTAAAGATATATAGGCTGTTTATTGCACTATTTTTCAGAATAACTACATTTGATTAGTTTATTTCTAATTTTAAATACTTACTTTCTAAAATCATAATAAATTGACACATAAACTCTCGCCTTATTCACTCATTACATCTATAAAAATAAAAATTACCAAAATAATTAAAAATTTCGCAAAAAAAAAACATTCTGAAAAAATGTTCGCACAATAATTACCCAAAAGTCGTCATAAATTCTCGCCGCAAATATTAACAAAGCTCCGTGTGTTCTCGTAAATTCTGTTAGCCATATTAAATGACAGTTCAATAGCAAAATGTAAGCCATTAAAAACACATTAGGGAACGAATCAGCGAGGCTTTATAGGTCATTACCCCGGTATGTATTGTTACTTAGTGTAAAGGGTTGACGTATGGAAAATTGAGGAAGTCTTTGAGATTAACTTTTGTTTGGTAAGAATACAATGCCGCGAATAGATTGAGGTGTGTGTTGACTAATACATATATTTGTCGCATCCGGGTATATTTTCTGGCGATCAGGATAAAACAGTACTAAGTGACATGTATAAACACTCCTTAGTTAGTTAGAGACACGCATAGTGACAGGGCCTGTAGGGGGCCAAAGCCTGCCCGGGTCTCGGGACTCTCAAATTACCGTAACCCCGGTACGTAAAGGGCTATAGAAGGACACCGTGGATTTTAGCCAGTACAAGTCTGACAGTATGGGTGGGAGGACTCATTTGATGATTTTACCACGAAAAAAAAAAGTGACATGTATAGTGTCAACAATTGTGGGCGCAGAGTGAGATACGGGTCAATATGAGAAATAATTTCTTTGACTTATGCACAGTTAATGTTACATAGTCTATTACTACTCGTAACTCAACTTTGCTAAATTAATGTTCTGGCCTTAAAAGGAAACTCAGAGTAGTTCCTAGGGCAGTATGTGTCACTTCCACCACGCCCAAATGAACACTGTCGTTCCATGGGACCGTGGTGCTTATCAGACACCTACCTTAGACTTAGCACAACGCACAAAGGGGCTTGCCCTAAAGGGCACACTCAACCAAGATCCGACATATTTTTATTTTTAAACGATTTTTTTTTTGATGAATTTTTTACTAGGAATTTCTCCTGTATCGTGGATGCATTTACAAACATATAAACTCACATACACAAAGGTCCGGTGTCTTTCGGTGTTTGTGTGTAGTTTCTATGTTTGTAAACGCACCTACAACTCAGGAGAAATTATTAGTATGGAGCAACGTTTTATAAAAATATATATTTGTGTTCGATGTATGATTCTACTCATAACTTGAACGCCTGGATCGGGAATGCAAATGGCTATTGAACGAACAGGGTGGTTTTAGTCGGTACGTGTCTGACGGTTCTTTCCGTTCCACTCTTAAACCTTTGTCAAACAGACAGGCGTGGCGAATACGAAGCGTTTTTATTTGTAATGTATGGAATTGTTTGAATCCAGTCACACAGAAAAACGAAAGCGATCCGATAGCGTTACCGAACCGATACGAAGACGTGGCGAAGGCGTGTTTGCTCTGTTTGACGTCGTTCATAAAAAGTCAGGTAATACAACTGTCACGCCTCGGTTTGCTGCACCCAGTTTGTCGTCTCGTATCGCTATCGCCTGTCAGTTTGACAAAGGCTTTAGAGGAACAACTCATTTCCATTCCATTGACAGGCCTGTTGGTCTAGTGGTTAGTGACCCTGACTGCTATGCCGGAGGTCGTGGGTTCGATTCCCACTCAGGACAAATGTTTGTGTGATGAGCACGATCATTTGTTCTGTGTCTGGGTGTAATTTATCTATAATATGTATGTTACATTTAGAAATATATAAGTATGTTTATCAGTTGTCTAGTACCCATTATAGTAATAATAGTAGCTTGGGACTAGATGGCGTTGTGTGATAGTTGTAGAATATTTATTTGATGGTTTCCTTTTCAAAATTGTTACGCTCTTTATAATTATGTAAAGGTCTAATCATTAATCCATCAATTTTGGCTTCATTAGTCACATCGTTGCCACACGTAAAATATCCTTCCTTTAAAAACATGAAGCAGTCTGGGCTTTTTTTTTATCGTGGTAAAATCATCAAATGAGTCCTCCCACCCAGGGCAGGGCGGAAGGGACTGTCAGACTTGTACTGACTAAAATCCACGGTGTCCTTCAATAGCCCTTTACGTACCACACGGATCACGATAATTCGTTAGTCCCGCGACCCCGGCAGGCAAGTAGTCTGGGCTAGTAGATTTTTATAAAACATGAGAGAAAATATAAGACTCTCTCACTCAATGTTTCAAAGAGCAGGTTTAACCGTCAATCTTGTTTGTCATACGGATCAAAATGCTTTGGCATACAGTCGTACAAGCATTGCATACGATTCACGATAGGTATGTGGGCTTTGACCTTTAAGCGTAACAAAGATGTAATGAGCAAACACAGACTGATCTTTAAATGTTTCAATATTGATTACCTACTTGTGATCAAATAGTGATTTCAAGTAAAGGCGTTGAATTTAGCTATTCAACCGTATTTCGCAAACTAAGACGTTTACTTAAGTAATTACACTTTAGAAACTGGTATGGTCCTTTCGATATGTTGTTAATTGGATAAATGTGCTTCAAATAGGTATTAGGACATTTTCATTGATCTACTGCATTGAAGGGCGATGAATAAGTTTTTTATTGAGAAAAAAGTCAGCAACCATTTTGAAGTGAACGTCTGAACGAAAGGATGTTTTTTTTTTCTTTTATCGTGGTAAAATCATCAAATGAGTCCTCCCACCCAGGGCAGGGCGGGTGGGACTGTCAGACTTGTACTGACTAAAATCCACGGTGTCCTTCAATAGTCCTTTACGTACCGGGGTCACGGCAATCCGTTAGTCCCGCGAACCCGGCAGGCTTTGGCCCTCTACAGGCCCCGTCACTATGCTGACACTCTTTGAGGCGCGCGTGGAACACAACGCGCAGTCGACCCGGGCATGGTCCATGGTCGGGCAGCGAGTCGCCCATTACTTGCTGCCCGCATGCCCTCGCCTACGGTGGCCGGAGATCGTCTGGCGACGTCCGACGCCGTGGGCGTCTACCACTGCGGCTGGGGTGGAGGGAGGACGCTGTCCTCTGCCTCACGCGGCCCGCCTCCTCCTTCAGAACGAAAGGATGTAGGTTAAAGTTTGAATGCAGAAAATGGGTAGCTCACCGTCCGGTAAGGAGTAGGCCCGAGTTGTCAGCTCTTTGTGTTTCATGCGCGCTCGATGAGCTGTTTATTTAACTGATGGTGCCCGATAAGACTTAATGTAGGGCTAAATGCCAGGGTTGAAAGAATGTCTCAGTAGGTTATTGCGGTCTTGGAACGCAAAGGACAATAGAAGTAATTGGGTGGGTTTAGTCAGTACGAGTTTGACAGTCTTTTTTGCTTCAAGCAGGATGGAGAACTCATTTGATGATTTTCCACCACAATAAGATGGCTCAATGCAGAACGAAAGCGATTACTGATTTTGCCAACTTAAGTGGCATGTTACGTGGTCGCAACGTAGCGTGACTGTTGAGCACTCTTGGATTTGACTCCAAAGTTGGGCAAAGAGTGATATGGTTATTTAGTCAGGATTTTTCAAAAACTGCCATGTTTTTTGGTTTGGTGCCCGGTTAATGTCAATAGGCTCGTGTCCTATTACATGGGACCTTCTGGATAATCGCGTGTATCTGTACAATAAGGGACATCTCTGTTTGCCAAACCCTTCGAGTTTTAAAAGCGTGATGTAACGTTTTCGATGTACAGGCATGATCCTTTTTACATAAGGCAATTTCCTTACGTTTTTTACAAAGGAAACAACTTCAATATACAAAAATGTCAACCCGTATCATTACATACAGTGTTTCCGACAGATATTTTGTGACATCACAGGGAAATATTCGGTTTCACTCAGTAGAACATTTGCTGGCCCTCTGGGAACTGTCACTGGGTCGATACGAGAGTTTGTGAGTTGAGCTGCAAACCAAAAGTATCTACATAAATATTTTGTTGTTATTTAGTTTTGAATAACCAATCAGATTCCCACCGAATCTAAGCGCAGAGGATATGTGGGAATCTGGTTGATTATTCTTGTCGTCTCTGCTCGTCTCCGCTCCTCTCCGCTTTATTGAAATACGGGCCTTATGTGTCTCATAACTGCGCTTGCCGAGGTTGGTTTTTAGAGTTTCCTTCGAGGCTCGTAAAGCCGTTGGTCCGCCCCGATTGTCATTTGTAGATCTTTGACAGTTGTTACTGTTAGTCAGAAGCTCGAAAGTCTGACAACCAGTCTTACCGGGGTACCTTAAGGGGTATCGTATATTACCCAGTGACTGGGTTGTGGAGATCAGATAGGCAGTCGAATCATGCAAAATACTGGTATCTAGCTGAATCTGGTTTGACTAGAAGCCGACCCCAATATAGTTGAGAATAGGCTAGGCAGATGATGAGATGGAATATAATAGATAAACCTGTCTAATCAGAAGAAAATGATCAGCTGGAAGACGTCCACTGCTGAATATAGAAATTCCCTTAGACCGCCACGCCGAACGACAGCAATTCATCACTTGCATCAATCTATGCCGTATATTACCCAGTGACTGGGTTGTGGAGATCCGATAGTCGCTCCATGTAATTATTCCGTTGTTGTCTCTTTCGAAGATGATGAAAGTTACTAAGGTCACAACTTTGACAACAACAGGAATAATCTCAATCGAACGGCGCTTACAGGTAAGCTAGTTTCATTGTTCAATTATTTCATACAGCTGCATTTGATTCGACTAGAACCCGACTCCAACATAACTGGAAAAAGGCTAGGCAGATGGATGATGGTCGCGGGACTGTACGAATTACCGTGACCCCGGAACGCAAAGGGCTATTGAAGGACACCGTGGATTTTAGTCAGTACGAGTCTGACAGTCCCACCCGCTCTGCCCTGGGTGGGAGGACTCATTTGATGATTTTATAACGTAAAAAAAAGGCAGATGGATGACTCACTTAAGCAAAACAGCATAACTCAAAACAAACAAATACTAGAAACAAAATAAAACCGCATTCTATTTTTAAACTCAAATTTCTCACTTTTGGTTACAGATCGGGACCACGGTGCCTAACTACCGTTTGATATCTAGCTCCCACCCCAATTGGATACTCGTTTGGACCGCGGATGGCAAACCGACTGCAGTATTTATGATTTATATGTTGTGTGCTACTATTTCTCTTACTTTCTGAGGGTAATAGTAATGTATTTTATTTAAGTGCAGGGTTATGCTAACGTTAAGACATTTTTATTAAGATTGTTAGAGATGGAGTAGCGTTTGTTACGACATAGAATTGCAGCGATTTTTTTTTTATATTCGGAGGATAACATCAAACGACTCCTACCGGTCCTCGTACTAATACTTTGTATGTAAATTATGAATTTGTTATCAGTGTAGACCTTTTGTTGTCAAAATTAAATATGTTTTCATATTACTATCCTGTTGCATCAGTTGTCCTTGCGTTCTAGGGCCGCGGTAACTTCTTAAGACAACCCCGCAACCCTAGTGTGACACCGTGCCGTATTATAAAATGTAGTTACTGAGCTTAAAACTAGGAAGGCAATTATTGTATGTAAATTAGTACAGCTCTTAAAACGGCAATGAGAAATATCATTAATACTGAAAAACGAACAAAAATGGAAACCGGTTTTTAAAACATTTTGTTTTTATTAAAAATGTTTTTTGTGACCAATAAAAAAAAGCGAAGTTCCGAACCGAATCCCGAACAAAAAACTGCACACAGTATTTTTCATAAAACTTTTGACAGATGGACAGTATAACAGGGAACATGACAGCTACAATCGAGCCCTGTATCATCGGCTCTATATAAATGAGCGAAGTTTTTCTCCACTTCAGTCCGTTTATTATAGAGACATTAGGACAAATTGGAATTGTTTGTGAGTCTCTGTTGTGAACATGGAGAAGGGAGCACATGGAGTGATGACAGACGATAAATGTTGTAATGGAAAATGGAATTTAAAATTACAGATTGACTTAGACCAGAGTGAGAAAGAAAGCTGGAACTTTAATTTGAAGTGCAAAATTAGTTCCTCGTTCGTACACTAGAAGTGTTTTTTCATTTTCCATACAATAAACGCCCTAAAAAATTACTTGTACGTTTTATTTTAATTACAGAATTCTTGTATTAAGGCCTCAGTATGTTTGAAAACCTATTGGCTCTTTACCCTACCTATAGAATTATTCAGTATTCATTATCGGCGTGAACATCTAGCCCCTTCTAACAGCGCGACACAAGTCTCCGATACCTTACGACTTTGGTATCCAGGCGACTTTCAAAATACAAATCCGTAGAGGTTCGTAAGTAGGCATGGATACCTAAATCGTAAAGAATTCATAATTTTGTATAAATTACGGTTGTCGCTTTTTTGTAATTTATATCACTCATACTTTTGTTAATTTTCGATTCGATTCATTTGTATGTATGTAATTTTAGTGCATAAATGCGAAATGAAACAAAAAATAACATACGTTCTAAAGTAGCTTCTGATAATAACATTGGCTTAGTATTTGTAAAATAAATACAAGTTTGTGCTCACAAGTCTCATCACACGCTTAGATGTTATTGGTCCTCACTCCATTTATAACTCCTCAATGTTTATGGAGCTCAATAGTGAAATACGTTGTAAGTCATAGACAAGGCCGGTGGCTGTTCCTTTTGCAGAAATATTGTTTTTATGGAATACTTTGACACTGTTATTTTATTGGTTGGTGAGGCCGCATTACGCAGTTTGCTGGCACTTTACGTTGGTATTGTTAAGGGTGATTTTCGGGATATTGCTAAGCAGTAAAGTGATAGATTTCGTAATGTTATGATGTTGATTTGTTGATATTAACTGTTGCTGTTTTTGCCGCTGTTTAACCAAGCGCTTCTGAAAGCAGTATTTAAGGTGGCATTGATAACGGCTTTCAAAATTACTTAATAAAAGTAAGTTAATTTTTAACCGACTTTAAAATCATAGTAGGTTCTCAGTTCGACCTGTATTTATTTATTTTATTTTATTTTATTTATTTTAGGAAAACTTACAGCTAAACAGATACAGTAAATAACAGTAAGTATAGAAGAAATAAGGCCAATTACAAGTTTCCACATGTAAACAGAACATTTGGTAACGAGTAGGTATATAAAAATAACAGAAAAAAAAGAAAAACTATTCACGCTCGAAGAAGCTATTAGTTAAAATCTTCTTCAAATTAGCAACACTTGTGTTGAAAATGTCGATATCAGCTTCCCGGCAGATTGCGTTGTACATACGACTCGCTCTCATCATGAACGAGTTTCGTCTGTACGTAGTGACTACCACTGTGGTGTACAATAAATGAGGTCTACGTAAGAACGCAGACGGCACTCGCAGCCCGATTTTATGCAACAACTCAGTAACACCAGTTTTTCCATTAGCAATTTTAAAAAGAAACACTAGGTCCGATATTTTACGCCTTTCGAAAAGTGGAAGGATATGAAATTTTTTGCAACGGTAGGTATAATTCGTGAAAAACATTTTAGACCCATATTGAATGTGCCTTAAAAACCTTTTCTGTATGCTCTCAATACGATTTATGTAGACATTATAAATGGGATTCCAAACTTGAGAGGCATACGCCAAATGACTACGAACAAAAGAACAGTATAATATTTTAATAGTTTTTATATTTTTGAACTCTGAGGACACCCGGAGAATGAAACCAAGTGCTTTTGATGCTTTCTTGACTATATTGTCTATGTGTGCATCAAAGAGGAGCTTAGAGTCAAAGGTAACTCCCAGATCCCTGATAGTATTGACCCTATTTAATGCTGTATCCAAAAGCATGTAACTATGGATGATCGGGATAGGTTTCCGTGTAAAGGAGCAAACATAACACTTAGAGACATTCAAGTCCAACTTATTATTTATACAATAGGTCTCAAAATTAATAAGGTCTTCCTGTAATAGATGAGCATCCGCCAAGGTATTTATTTGTCTCATAATCTTCATGTCATCAGCATACAGTAATAGCTTTGAGTACCGGAATGAAAGCGAGATATCATTGATAAAAATATTAAATAACAGTGGCCCCAGTAAAGATCCTTGTGGAACCCCCGATGGGACTATCATAGGTTTTGAGCAGTAGCCATTCAGAACAACAGTCTGACATCTGTTCTTCACATATGACTTGAACCACCGGTAAAGATCACCTCTGATGCCCACCGATAAAAGTTTACGCAACAGGATCACGTGGTCTATCCGATCGAAACATTTACTGTAGTCGGTGTATATAACGTCGACTTGGGACCTCTGTGACATACACTCAGAGAGGTAGTCACTGCAGACAGTCAGATTAGATGATGTTGAACGATCCTTTACGAAGCCGTGCTGGCTTTCACTAAAACTGAGCTTGAGTGCAGAATAAACCTGTGCGTACACAATTTTCTCAAGTATTTTAGCAAACACACACAGCTTCGAAATAGGTCGGTAATTCTCGACCAATGTCCTAGACCCTTTTTTATGTATCGGTGTTATATATGCCGACTTCCATATCTTAGGTACCACGCCGGTAGCAAGCGATTTTCCAAACAGGATGGAAAGAGGCACAGAAATATCCTTTTTTTTTTTTTTTTTTTTATCGTGGTAAAATCATCAAATGAGTCCTTCCACCCAGGGCAGGGCGGGAGGGACTGTCAGACTTGTACTGACTAAAATCCACGGTGTCCTTCAATAGCCCTTTACGTACCGGGGTCACGGTAATCCCTTGGTCCCGCGACCCCGGCAGGCTTTGGCCCTCTACAGGCCCCGTCACTATGCTGACACTCTTTGAGGCGCGCGTGGAACACAACGCGCCGTCGACCCGGGCATGGTCCATGGTCGCACAGCAAGTCGCCCATTACTCGCTGCCCGCATGCCCGCACCTACGGTGGCCGGAGATCGTCTTGCGACGTCCGACGCCGTGGGCGTCTACCACTGCGGCTGGGGTGGAGGGAGGACGCTGTCCTCTCCCTCAGGCGGCCCGCCTCCTCCTTCACGAGCATGACTGCTTCGCAGAAGGAGGCGACCGCTTCCCACTCCGTCTCGCCCCGCAGCATGGCCTCGACCAATGCCGGGCGCGAGAGGTCTCCGCCTATCGCCGTCGTGAGGACACGGCGGTGCTCTGCCCAAGCGGGGCAGTCCTGCACCGTATGCTCCACCGTGTCCTCCGGACGATCCTCGCAGTGGTGACACCCAGGCGTTTCTTCCCTCCCTATCAGACACAGGAACCTCCCGAAACTTCCGTGTCCGGTGAGGACCTGCGTCATGCGGTAGGTCAGGACGCCGTGACGCCTATCCAGCCACTCCTCAAAGAGGGGTCTTACCGCCGCGATTGCGGCGTGCCCGGACCTCGGTTGCGACAGTCGCTCCCTCCATACTGCCCTGAGATCGCGCCGGAGCTCTTCCCGCCGCGCCTCGACTTGTCGAGGCAGCGGGGATTCGCCCCGACGCTGCGCCTCCACGCGCCATTCATAGACGCGCTGGAGGGCAGTCGCCTCCAGATCCCAGGGCAGCAATCCCGCTAGGAGGTTGGCTGATTCGCCGGCGATCGTGCGGTATCCCCGGATCATCCGGATAGCCATGACCCTCTGGCATGCGACCAGCTTGAGTGGTCGCGTCCGGATGCTTAGGGCCCACACAGGGGCCCCGTAGAGGGCCATGGACCGCACGACACCGGCGTACAGCCCCCGGCAGGAGGCATTTGGCCCGCCGAGATTGGGCAGGAGCCGCTTGAGAGCGGCTGCTGCCCGGTTCAGCCTTGGGGCCAAATGCAGGAAATGATCCCTGAAGTTCCACCGGCTGTCGAGGACGAGTCCCAGGTACTTCATCGTCCTCCCGACGCCGATGCGAACCCCCTCCACCGTAATGTGGCCATGAAAACACATGGCCTCTGTTTTGTGCAGCGTCACGTCGTACCGCCACTCTCAGGTCTACCTCGGTCACCTCCGGAGCGTCGTAGACGTCGTCGTCGCTGTGGTCCGCGTTTGCGTCAGCTTCAGGCACCGCCGGAGACGGAGCCATGGGCGGGGGAGTGTGCTCCTCCCGCGAGGGGAACAGGGCGCTCACCACGTCCTCCACGAACTGAGGCTGGAGACTCTGCGTCAACGGGGGAGCCCAGGGGCGGAGCTTCTCTCTCACCCACTTATAGGGCCGGCCCCATGGGTCCCCGTCCAGAGCCTCCAGCATCTCTGGCGGGCCAAGGAATTGGCCCGCCAGAGATGCTGCAGATGCGATCTCGTCGCGGAGGGCGGTCTTCGCTGCCCTGTAGCCATCCTGCAGCTCCGTCTCTACAGCCACCGCATCCGGAGGTCGGGTGCGGCGCCTGCGGAACCTGGTGTACCGGCGTCGCGCGGCAACGCACGCCTCGCGCAGCGCTGCTAGCTCGCGCGACCACCAGTACAACTGACGCCGGGCGCGTCCCAGCCGGACCCGGGGCATGGCCACGTCGCAGATCTCCGACATGGCCTCCTGGAACCACCCCGCCTCGTCGTTGATGTCGGCAGGCCTGTCCGGTGGTGACACCCAGGCCTGCACGATCGAGGCTTCCAGGAATAGCTCCCGGTCCAGCTGCTTCAGCGCCCATCGCGGACCACTTGGGTTCCGTCGGACCGGCGCGTCTGAGGTCTGGGCGGAGACGTCGAACCGGATATACCGGTGGTCGGAATAGGTCTCCACCTCCTCTACAACGCACCAGTCTGTGACGCGCGGCGACAGGCCGGAGGTGGCGAACGTGATGTCCACCACCGAATCGCCCGTCCACCGCACGCACGTGGGGACGGAACCCCGGTTCTCGATGACTAGGCCATGCGCCAGGGCCCAGTGCTCGAGCATCCTGCCCCGCGTGTAGTCCGTAACCCGGGAACCCCAAGCCACATTCTTGGCGTTGAAGTCCCCGAGGACGAGCGCGGGGAGGGAACCGAATGCGACGACGACGTCTCCCAGCTCCGATAGGGAGTCCTGGAACTCGGCGATAGTTCGGTTCGGGGAGAAATAAACGCCTATCACGGCGATCTCCCCGAACCGTGCTGCGACGATCCCTCGCCCTCTCTCGACGCGATCGAGGGGCGGGGTACCGGCGGCGGCCGACGAGATGAGGGTCACCGAGCCGTTCAGGTCCGCCACCCAGTCATTCCTGGGCGGGACAAAGTACGGCTCGGCGACCACGGCGACATTTATCAACCACTGCGCCATGCTCTGGAGCAGGAGATCCTGAGCAGCGGCGCAGTGGTTGATGTTCGCCTGGAGGAAGCGCAATGGAGCCATTAATCGGAGTCCATTGCAGCCTCCTCCAGGGCCCTCGGCGAGGGTGCGGCCACAGCGGCAGCGGCGGCGGCGGCAGTGGCGGCGGCGGCGGCAGCAGGAGCTGCGGCGGCGGGAACGGCGGTAGCAGAGGGCCTACCTCTGCTCCTGGTTTTAGCGGGCGGGGCGCAGGACTTGCCTCCTGCCCGGTGATCGGCCGGCTTGCCAGCCGCCGCACATGCGAAGCAGTGCGGCGGGGCCGTACACGAGCCGGCCTTGTGTCCGGGCTGACCGCAGCGGAAACAGTTGTCACTGCGGTCGACCTCCGAGGTGCACATGCATGCCGCGTGGTTACCCACTTGGCAGCGGAAGCACCTCAGGGGCCTGGGCTCCAGCAGTTTGACCTGCGCCGAAACCCACCCAACCGGGAGCCTTCGGCCCTCCTGCAGCTTTTTGGCCGCCGACACGGGGCAGCTGACCGTGATGGTCTGCAGCCCCGCGTAGTCAGGACGCAGGGCGCCCGCCCTCACCTGGTCGGGAGGGCACCCCCCAGTCCCGGCAACGGCGGCTACCACGTCCTCCACCGTCACGGAGTCGTCCAGACCCAGTATGCGCACGTCTGCGCGCCTGGTGGGTCTGGACACTCGGGCCTCCTCCGCATTTAAGGACGCTCTGAGCCGTTCGGCCAGAGCGTCAGCGGTGGGGCTACTGGCAGCGCCGGGGACCTCCAGCATACGAGCCCCCGTTGCGGTGACCTGGTAGCAGAGACCGCCGACGATGCCGAGCTCCGTGAGGTTCACCGCCTCCTTCGCCTTCGCAAGCACGTCGCGGTATGATACGCCCCTCTTGACCGCTTCCGGCTGCAGTGTAATGACTACAGCCGCGGTATTGGGGGCGCGCAACCGTGCCGCGACATCGCGCTCCTTGCGCCGCCGCCGCCTCTCCCTCCGCCTTGACGTCCTGGCTGCCCCGTCAGCCCTCCTCTTCTCCCCAGCCACTTGCCAATCGGCGTCGGCCGGAGGAGTCTTGGGAGGAGGCTGCTGGGACAGCTGGTTCCCGGCCTGGGCCTTCTTCCGTTTGGCCGCCTGTGCCGCTCCCGCAGGTGTCGGGGTCGGAGGCGACTTCGACGGGCCCGGTTTCGCCTGGCTAGGCTTGGCCGGGGTCGTCTTCGCCTTCACAGGGGCCGTCCCCGCCGGGGCCGTCCGCACCGGGGCCGTCTTCGCCTGGGGCAACTTCGTCTGGGGCGGCTTCGCCGGCGGGGGAGGTTTGGCCGCGGCCGCAGCCGCGTACGAAGTCGCCAGCGGGGGCCGCAGCACGCGGCTCTCCAGTACGGAGAACCGCTGCTGGAAGGCGGACAGAAATATCCTTAGCGCAGTTGACGATGAATATGGGCGAGATATCATCTGGACCCGCAGATTTGTTTAAATCCACTTGTTTCAGCAGCCTATACATATTTCACTTAACCGAATTTCCACTTGACTTATATCGTGCGTTTTGTCATTGGGTCCTTCGTCCATATTATAAGCGGAACATTGAGTGTTGGCATTACCATTATTATCAAGAAAGTAAGAGCGAAAACAGTTACTGAACATATCACAAATTACGTCACCATCACTGGACGTTACCTGGCCAAACTGCATCACCGAGGGATAACAAAAAGATTGGTTTTTAGACTTGACGTACCTCCAAAAGGCCCGTGGATTGTCGCGCATGTTAGATTCTATTTTAGCTATGTAATTGTTAAACGTAACCCCCTCTAGGTCTTTAGCTCGTTGACGGAGTATAATGAAAGATTGATAGTCAGATAAGTGCCTGTAATTCTTAAATTTTGTGTGAAATTTTGCTTTTTCTTTTAAAATTTTTATCAACGGACTTTTGTACCAGAGAGGGTATTTTGATTTAGGGACGATAGTTTTAGTCGGTATATACGTGCAATGAAGCCTCCGTATTACTCCATAAAAGTATGCTACTGCTTCTTCCATTGACCTACTACTTAACTCCGACTGCCAATGTATGTATGAATGTATGTATGTTCATCCGTGATTATTTCGAGTTTGGCTGAACAAATTTTGATGCGGTTCTCATAAAAGTGTTCGCTACACTCCAGAGATGATGATGGAGATGGGTAGTAAATAATCAATGGGTATCCCGTGACGTTGCCCGCATGGTTCCGTTTTTTGCTTACTTGGATTTTAATTTTTTTTTGGAGTATTATCTTGACACACTTCTTCATTTTAATACAATCCACAAGTATTTCCTCTAAGATAGTTGAACAAAAACGTAGCGCCTAAAGGCTTACCCAGATCATCGCAGACCACAAATACCAATTTGATATTATACTCACCAACTACAAACCGCAATTTCATAAAGCCAGTAATCGTGAAAATATCCTAGCAAAAACCCGTTTTTAGGTTTTGTACGACTGCCAGCGATTAGCGACAAGCGTGTAGAGCTAGCGACAAAAAATGTTCTCAGAATTTTTTTCAGGATTATCTTTAACTAGTGGAGAAGAGCCTGTGGCTACATAATAATAGTCGCAATGTTTATGGTAAACCGCGCATGCCAAGGTCGAACCGCGGGTGGGTGACCTTTTGTTATACCACGTTTCTTCCGGTTCTCGGAAAGAACATTATGCTGTTACTCGTGACTGTCACGTTGTGTACGTTTAGATAGCTTATAGATCTTTACAGTTACATAGGCAGTTAGCGATGCGAAAATCTTATCAAGGAGTACAGTAATATCCAGTGTTAACTGGCTTATGGAGATCAGATAGGCTATATGTAAAAACACTAGTATTAATTTGCATCTGTTTAGATTGGAAGCAAATCGCGACATTATTGGGAAAAGGCTAGGTACCTGATCCATCTCTTTTACTGACTGTCTATTGTAATAGCGACAAATATCTCGAAACTTAGTCTCTTCGTCGCTCGCAGTGGGACAGAGCCTTACCTTACCGAAGTCTTCCTTTAACAAAATAGGTTTTTATGGCTGGAAGGCTCGCACCTCGGCCTGGGTAGATTGTATGAAGCCTTCATGACGTCATTTGACGGCATCCGCTATCCCACACGATCTTTGTAACCCACCAACCGTGTCTATCCTTCTAATATCCGATGTTTTAAGCTCGGTACTGCTATACTTAAGTGAGAAGTGAATTTTCTTTATATTTTACTAAGTTTTAGAGGTTTAATGTTGCTGATGCCGGTATTTTGGTTGACTTTCGTAATTTTTTGAAGGAAACTTGGAGATAATTTTGGAGCATCAACATCATTTTGGTCACAGTAAGTAAAATGTTAAATATCCAATGTTCATATAATAAAGCTGTTTTTTGAAAACCGAAGGTGTTTGTGACCACCTGTGAACCTGTCTATACAATAGATGTCGCCAAGATATATATATATATATATAAATCGATGCCACTTTTAATTGTAATTTTATAACTCTATAACGGGCTCACCTATCCAAACCAAATGTGGTTGGATATTTAGTGGGCTTTGTTCGGACTATTTAGTAGATGGTTTATGTGAAGTTTGCACAAAATCACTCGAGCGGTTCTTCATTTTTTGTAACAAATGATGTAGCAGTTGTGGTATTACTCGTAGTAGTGTACGAGTAGTAGTGTTGACTCTACGAAGACCGCGGGGTCACCTAGTATAATTATATATTTTTGATTTATTAATATTTTCTATCAACGTTTGTTCATCCTGTAATTCAATACTAATGGGGCTGTGGAGGTAAATTACAAAGTATCTTCGAGTTAAATACTGGTATTTAGCTGCCTTCTTTGGTTAGATTGGAAGCCAACCGTTTATAGGACAGAGAAAAGGCTACGCAGATTGATCCGTGATATTGCCTTCAATAGTCCAATAAACAATAATAAAAATAAGATGATCAAGGGCCTGATTCAGAAGGCAGTGCTCCTCGATACCTCCATTGTGAGGAGGTTTTTCTCTCTGGAGCTCTTACCACCGGTAGCTTGGACCCTGCTCCCATACCTTGGACCTCTGTTTTTATAACTTTAAATGTTTTTATTTTTTATTTAAAACATTTACAAATGTAATTATATGTATGTTGAATTACTAAAAGAAATAAAAAAAATTACCGAATTCAAAAACCAACACAAAAAGTGTAAAACAGCTTTTCTTTCAGAAGTCGTTCGTCGGCTTTGTTTTTTAATAAATATTTGTTACAGACTTTTTTTAAATTCTATTTCAATAATTTGTGTTAAAAATGCTAAACTTATTGTAACAAAAAGGCTTAACTTAAGGCTTATTGTAACTAAATTATTACAAAAACTGGCGAAGTTTTATTAACTCCATCACTTCGATACTTCCATTGGATAAAGCCATAATGGTTGTTCTGAAGATCTTCAGTACAATATGACGATAATGTACGACGAACAGCACAAGTTGCTTTAAACTTTGGCGACATTTACTTATTTAATTAGTCAAAATATGTTGGGGAGGGATTACTACTTAATTGGATTTTCACATTTATTCTTAACTAGCTGTTGCTCACGGCTTCGCCCGAAGTGGAAAATAAATCTATAGGAACTGTACATTTCTTCAGAGTGAAAAGTACCATGCATTATGCTCTCTGTGCGAAAATGTAATCTAAATTCTAATTTAGTAGCAGAAGTCAAAAAAGTAACAGCGCAGGCGAGCGTGACGCGGTGGGTCAGAGGTCGAAGGTCAGTGGCCAAAACTTTTTTGACCTTTTGAACTTGTGAATGACCTTTGCTGGTCATTTTGAGAAATTAGAGGTAAAATTCCGATATTCAGGTTAAATAACCCGTTTAAATAAAAGGTCTACAAATTGAATTCATTCTGCTCAAATATTAATATATAATTTTGAAACAGCTTTTTGTATATTATTGTTAAATAATGTAATAGGCACATCAAAGATTTTACTTTTTTGGCAATAAAAATGGACATTCATTATAATTAATGAGGTAAAAAAATAACAACTTACTAGATTTTACTTATTTATTGTTCTCTGCTCTAAAATAATACGCACCAACCTAACTATTAATTTATCAAAACTTTAAAAAAGCAACAACTCTACCAAGATTTTAATCAAACTCAATAAAAATCCGATAAACAAAAGATTTTAGGATAAAAGTGGATTTTTTATGATAAAAATAAAAACTAGTTACGACGTTCATTCATCAAAATGTTGGTGAATAATTTAGAAACTTGCGCTACTTCGACAAAGTTCGCCAGAAAACCTGATTGATGCTAAAATTAAAACTTAGAAAGATTCATTTATTTTGTTCAAACATCCTCCTTGCAGAGACAGAATCTGAAATCTCAGTTTTTTTTTCACTTGTTAAAATCATCACATGAGTCCTCCCACCCAGGGCAGTGCGGGAGGGACTATCAGACTCGTCCTGACTAAAATCCACGGTGTCCTTCAATGGCCCTTTACGTACCGGGGTCAGGGTAATTCGTGCGTCCCGCGACCCCGGCAGGCTTTGGCCCTCTACAGGGGGCCCCGTCACTATGCTGACACTCCTTGAGGCGCGCGTGGAATACAACGCGCCGTCAACCTGGGCATGGTCCATGGTCGGACAGCGAGTCGCCCATTAATCGCCGCCCGCATGCCCGCGCCTAAAATCTCAGTATTTTGGTAATTTTTCTATCTTTCTGAGAGATTAAGCCGTAGTTTCGCAAATAATTTAAGATGCAATCCTAACACATTTAATATTCATTGATATTCATTGAAATATGCTTAGTTCTTGAGAGGATAAGGGAAAATCGATCAACAAAAGGAATAAATTATAAGACAGATGTAACGAAATATAATAATGAGCAATGGTGGCTCAGTGATATCGGCCCCAAGTTATGGTCCATATACCCCAGTCAGGCGAATTCATATGTGTAATTTAATTCATCACCACTGCTCTCCTAACGGTGAAAGAAAATATCGTGATAAAACCGGCATGCCAAAAAATTCATAGATATGCGACATCTACTAATCCGTACTGGGCCCACACACACGTGGCGTATTATGGCCCACTCCCTCATATTTGATACCTCCGATTGTATGAGTTGTTCCGGGTCTAGGTATTATTTTGTATGTGAGTTTCTATGTTCGTAAACGCACCCAATACACAGAACAAAATCCTAGTGTGGAGCGACATTTCCATAAAACAAAAGTATATCATGTCTTAATAAAAGCGAACACCAATACATTAATTTTGTTACGGAAACTTTAACACGTGATCACATCAAACGTCTGACATAATGATCACTTACCATGCGACATTCGCTTTTATTAGGACTCGGGGTGTGACATGAGGTGCAACCAGGTTGAAATATGAAAATGTAAGTGAAACCGTGATCTTCAGTCTCATATTCTCGCCTTTTTAGAACTTTGACTAACTTTAGAGATTTGCTTGTTTTTTTATTCTATTTTATGTAACCTTGCCTTTTTAATAAAAAGAGAATTTGTAGAGTAATTTTATTTACCTAGGTTGGCCAACAAGAGCAAATCCGAATCGATAAGTGTACTGCAAATAGGTTACTTTAAGTGTTTTAAAAAATAGCTATAGTTTTGCGGTATTTCTCATAAATTTGAATTGCCTCTGTTGGTCAACTTAAAATAATGACTTTGAATATAGACCTAAAAAGCAAAATCTTATTATTCTCATCCAAATTATTAGAAATAATTCAGACACGAATTAATATAGTAACTATTACATGAATTGCTCGAAAATAGACATTATTCATAGATTAGTGAAAATTATATATCAAAATGCAGCTACAATGTACAATTTAGTTCAAATTAAATAATTGTCAACTACAATTAAAACTGTCTAGCGGACAGCCCTTGAAAAGGGTTCAATTATCAAAATTATCGTTCTCTTAATATATGAGCGAATTAACTTTAGTCTCTGCGGCAATTGCACACAAGTTTACGTTAGCTTCATTTCCATTTGACGTTAACTAGTTAACTTTAACGCAAACCACAAACGTGTTTACGTGCGTTTGTTAATTGATATGGGTTAATCGCGGCTAATCAGGTTTATGGACTGCTAAAGTAATGTTTTGGTTTATTATAAGCTCCCTTTTAGTTTCAGGGTATTTCTTATCATCATTCATCCAGTTTACTGTTTTAATCAAAACATATACCGTCTTACCACAAGAAAGATAAACATCTGTTGAACAGGCCTGTTGGTCTAGTGGTTAGTGACCCTGACTGCTATGCCAGAGGTCGTGGGTTTGATTCCCACCCAGGACAAATGTTTGTGTGATGAGCACGATCATTTGTTCTATGTCTGGGTGTAATTTATCTATAATATGTATGTATTTAGAATTATATAAGTATGTTTATCAGTTGTCTAGTACCCATAACACAAGCTC
Source organism: Agrotis puta (assembly GCA_943136025.2). Lineage (NCBI taxonomy): Eukaryota > Metazoa > Arthropoda > Insecta > Lepidoptera > Noctuidae > Agrotis > Agrotis puta. The sequence continues at coordinate 1,869,687 of OW964181.2, forward strand.
TGCTTAGCTTGGGACTAGATGGCGTTGTATGATAGTTGTGGAATATTTATTTATTTATTTACTTGTCTAAAAATTGTCAAGGTTAAAACAAAATTTCACGTTGACATAAGGGTCATTTTACAATTTAATTTTTTTAGGACAAGCGTTTAAAAAATGTTTTTTTTTTGGTCTTCTTCTTCTTATCGTATGGTTGATAAACAACCTGGTGTCAGAGTTTAAACCGCCCGTAGGCCTCTGACATGGCTTCACACACCGTTGAAAAATCTCTCAGGTGTGCTGGTTTCCTCACGATGTTTTCCTTCACCGTTTTTAGCAAGTGATAATTAATTTATAATACGCACATGAATTCTAAAAGACATTGGTGCGTGCCGGGGTTCGAACCTGCAACCTTTGACTTGGCAGTCCAATGGTCGTACCACTCGGCTGTCACTGCTTTGATAAGATTTTTTTTGGTAAGACGTTTAGTAACCAGTCGTACTAAATAATTTGAGAGCCGACGACACTAGTTTGTTAAGACTCCCAGTTCATGCATTCGTAATTTGTCACGTCATTGATGGGGAACACACGAAATGCCAAAGCTCGTACTCGTACAATGCAAAAAAATCTGGCGAAGGCTTAAAATAAAAATTTTAAATTCCGTCTTCTGTATGACAGGACTCCCAAGTTTCATTTGTTCCTCGAAAAATGGGATAGTAGGGTAGTATACGATAATGCAGTGATACAACCGAAGGAGGTTGTGTGTCGTGATAAAAAAATAGTTGTTATTAAACACGATGCATTTAATCCCACTGCTGGGCAAAGGTCTCCCACATAACTTCCCACTCTTCCCTGTGTGCGGCTTTCTCTGGCCAATTTGTCATGAAGACGTCAAGGTCGTCATGCCAGCGTTTCCTAGACCTCCCTCGGCAATGACCCCCGTCCGGCACCCACTGCGTAACAACCCTAGCCCATCGATCCTGATGCATTCTATAGACATGGCCCGCCCAACCCCGCTTCAACCTGGCGGTCTTGTTGCCCACATCGGTGATTCCAGTTTTGGAGCGTATTGCGGTGTTTCGAATACGATCGCTCAGCTTGATACCCAATACGTTACGCTCCATCGCGAAATGTTATAATTTATTAAATGAAATAAAACATTTTCAGTTTGCAGGCTCTCGTGTACAATTTTTCACATGAAAAACAAAGAGAAAAGAATAACAGAGGTTCTGTCATAGCGACATAGAGTAAAAACAATCTGATAGTGAGGTGCATCAACATTCTCAACAGTATCGGCCTCATCGGTGCTAGCAACATTACAAGCAAAGCCTCGCAAGGTATCTAGTATGGTCGACCTCCTAGACGCGAGGCAGCCATTTTAATTTATTTAAGACTTTGTTCTGCTCCCATATTTAATTGCAACATCACTTTGAAAGTCAACTAACTCTAGAAAAGCTTCTAAGTTTTCTGTCTGCGGCTCTCAATCTTAAACTTGTCATTTGAAAGGCTTAACAGTTTAAAAAGGTATTCTAAAATGTTCCAAAAGTGGCCACTAACATAAATTATGTGTTTTGAGGTACATTTTAACCTTTATGAAGTGCGAAAGTTAATTTGGGAGAAGTTTTGCGTTCTGCTGGATGTGTGATAAAAGTTTGAGAGCCGCTCTGGTTAAGTAAATTATATTTACCTAATTTGTTAATGGTGAAGAAGATGAAGTTTTTTTTTTCCTGTTGGAAAACTGCCACATGTTATTGTTAGTGTTTAATTTATTTAAGTTTTTCTTTGGGTATAAAACCATCAAATGAGACCTAGTTCTGGGTGGAGTGGAAAGGATTATCAGACTCTTACAATTAAAAAACTCTTTTACTCTGTTTTTTCGATTTCCCTTTGCACTGAAGTTATAGATAATTCATGTTTTTTCACTGTACTGTGTCACTCTTGGTCAAAGTCTTCCCTACTTTCCTTCAAAGGGTTACGGTTTGTTATTAAAAAGAAACTTGCACCTCTCTAATAATTTCTCCTTTGTCGTGAGTGCATTAACCAATATTTAAACTCACATACACAACTCTGACCCGGAACAACTACTTTGTAGGTCACACAAATATCTGTTCCGACACGAATCGCGGTTGGCGGCCCCTTTGCCAACCGTGCCTTCATTTTGTTGATTATACGCTACTTTTTTCCCAGTCTCAAGAAAGATATTTATTTTATCTTTATTACCTTACTGTACAAATCAACGTTGGTACTGATTTCCTCTCCAGCATTATTGACAATCAGCCATTATCAGAGCGTGGGCTGAAACAAGTCAATTTTCAGCGTCAATGTTGTCTCAAGACATCAAAGATTGCGTGGGTGGGTAGTATAGTAAGTTATTTCCAACCGTAGTTCTTTGCGAAGGCGTCAGTAAATATTTGTAACTATTTGCACAATATATGTGAAGTGGACACGTGACTCAACCGTGGAAGTAAAAGATTAAGAGCTGATTTTTCACAAGTCAGATTTATTTATTTGAGTAACAAATACTGGTTTTTTAAAACGTAACATAACCGGAGAGTCTTGGGCAAAAAATATTTATGAACAACATTGGCATAAAGTTAGCTTATTGGCATCAATGAGTTGACGCCCAAATAAATGCCCAGACAACTGGTATATTACATTATTTAGTAAAAAATTAAACATTTATTCAGCATTTAGGTACAAATATCGGGCTTTTATTCTACACATTAATAAAAAAAAAAACCACGGAATTATTAACCTGGAAAAATGACGGTACGGAAGGGTTTAGACGACATTTGCTATAACAATGGATAGCGATTTGATCATATTGTTTAATAATTGTTTCATTTTTTTATAGTTTATTACAAGCATTTCGAGTTTATATAATTTAATTTAAGTTGTTTTTCCTCTGACATTTATTTAATACTTTTTTTTTGTATCTTAAGCCTAAAATGTTACTTCCTGGAATTTTACAGAAGCTTCCTGCGGGCTTAGCCTAGTGTAGGAAGTCTTCGCTACACCTAAATTATAAATCATTTTGAAAAACAAGTGTCTAGACGCAATGCAAACAACATATTTATGTAACAACATATTTCTCGAATAAATACATTATTATTAAAATTAAACATAACACATAGAAATGTACCTATAGATTTTTTTATATAATATATTACTTATTATTGTTTTTGGATCATATAATCTACAGAAACAATAAATTCAAACCATACATGTCTTAAAATAAACCTAATAAGCTTAACCGTAAAACTTAACTAAATTTTCCAAGTATTTTTTGTGCTGTAAAGTTATAAAGAGAACGGACACAAAAATAAATGTTTACACAACAGTCTAGCCTTTGCAAATATTTGCAGGCCGACAGGCCTGTTGGTCTAGTGGTTAGTGACCCTGACTGCTATGCCGGAGGTCGTGGGTTCGATTCCTACCCAGGACAAATGTTTGTGTGATGAGCACGATCATTTGTTCTGTGTCTGGGTGTAATTTATCTATAATATGTATGTATTTAGAAATATATAAGTATGTTTATCAGTTGTCTAGTACCCATAACACAAGCTCTGCTTAGCTTGGGACTAGATGGCGTTGTGTGATAGTTGTGGAATATTTATTTATTTATTTAATGTTAAAATTGAATAATTTCTTAGAATATTCACAGTTTTGATCAATATTTAGACACAGGAGCCTAATATTGACACTGTTTGTCTGTCTTGGGTTGTGCCTAACTTCTCAGACCACGTAGGGACCTTCATAACTGGGGTTCAAATAAATCTAGGAGCCGTGTCGCCAATTTTAATGCTCAGAAATGTAGGCTTCAAGTGTGGCAATATTTGTTTTGTTTGTTAAATCGTGGTTGAATTTACTCTAGACTTATTCGTGAATACCCAGCTGTAACATTTACACCATTGACTAGAACCATCAATGGTGCAGAAGTGACTAAATAGTTTCGTTTCCACCATTAATGCCTTTGTCAAACAGACAGGCGAGTCCGAAGCGATACCGAACCGATACGAGACGTCAGTCCGACAGTTCTGTCACGCTATTGCATCACTTTCGCTTTTCCATGTGACTGGGTTCAAACAATTCCATACATTACAAATAAAAACGTCACACTTCGCATTCGCCACGCCTGTCTGTACTGTTTCACCGTACTTTCCTTATCATAGGTAGAAAAGAAACATACAACAAACAGGTAAAGTGCGGACCCACTTTTAAATACACATTAAATCAACCACAAAGAAAAAAAGTTACATTCCTGGAATATTAGGCAGGAATATTGATTTTTCAAAAATCCAATAATGCATATTTACTTTACATCAAAATAGCCCACGAGATTTCTTTCAGTATTTTTCGATATTCCTCATAGTTTCGGATATAGTCATCTACGTCCTGTTTATTGTATAAGGGGTGAATTTTTACCCTTTATATTCGTACCGTATGTAAAAGATCATCAAGGCTTTGGCGCCAATGTTATCTCTGCTGGTATATCATCAGCCATCTGCCTAGCCTTTTCCCAACTATATTGGGGTCGGCTTCTAGTCAAACCAGATGCAGCTGGATATCAGTATTTTACATGGAGCGACTGCCTGTCGAACCTCTACAACCCAGTAACTGAGTAATACGATACCCCATGGTAAGACTGGTTTTCAGACTTTAGAGCAAACAGTAACGACTGTCAAAGATCTACAAATGACAGCCGGGACCAACGGCTTTACGTGCTTTCCGAGGCACGGAGGAAACTCGCTATGACAGATGATCACCCATCCACAGACCAACCTCGGCGGTTCAACCCGGAAGATCGGCCTGTGCGGCTGTATTTATTCAGCCACGAGCTCCTCAGTATCTATAAGTCTATATATAATAGTTATCTCTGCTGGTACATGTATGCAAAACCAACTTTCGTCATTGACAGAACAAACGGAAGTGCGAGTAAGAAACACAATGCTCAACGGTTAACATATAACAGTTAGGAGTGCCACTCGGCCAGATCAAACCCTTTTGTTATAGAATTAATCTCACCAATTCTGAGCTCAGTAAAGTTACACTATCGCCCGTGTAAAGTCACATAAACTTGTGGTGTAAGGTATTAGAATACAGCGATTTTATTATATGGATTTAATTACGCCTTCATTATTAGTTTTTGACTTATTTTCCTTAATATAAATGTCTTTTTAATACATTTAATATGAAAAACAAAAAACATTTGAGAGTATAAAAATTGTATGTAGTGTAGAATTTTATCAGCTGCTTCTTACGACTTCCTCATTTGATATTTGTCTTATATATATTGGTCTTATATGGCTTTGAACTAATATTTCCTCACGATTTTATACTTTACCGATGACAGTGATGATTTAAACTTAGAAAATACACATTCATTAAAAAAAGGTGATGAAAATGAAGAAAAATAAATAGCGACACTTTCTCGAGTTTATGGTAAAATATTATGGTAAAATAACATTCTGATTTGTATGGTGGAATAACAGAATAGCAGTTTTTTTACTGAAGTACATAAATAATCAATCGTAATACGTTAGGAATGTATTGAAGAATATGACGCTTGTAGGTTAGAATCTCGGTGGCTCGGTTCTGAATCCGAAGGTCGCAGTCGATTTTTTCTTTCCATAGAAATATTTTGATAATCTCTCTCACACAAAATTTGCGCCACTCACAAAGTTCCCACTTTACCGGCACGGAGCAGAAATTAATTAGAAGAGGTTCGCAAACTTGGGTGTGCCTCCGCTTATTGAGCTCCCAGCAAAAATATGAGACAGCCATAATGGCAGGGCCTACTACGTGCGAACACATCTTCGGCCGCATATTTGTTTGCTTTAAGAGGAGCAAACAGCTTGAGACCGGCTCATATTTTAAGGCTAGGCCATATTTTAGCGAGTAGGCCATAATTTGAGATACAGGCCGTATTTTGGGGACTGGGGTATAAATTAAGACTAGGTCATGTAAGGTTACAAAAATGTCAATGTTCACGAGAAGGGTTTCGAGAAGTTACGAATTTTAGAGTCGTTGTGATTATAGTCTTAGTGAAATTATAATACAGTTTGCTTTTACGAGTATTAAGGAGTATATAAATGGTCGCGGGACTTACGAATTACCGTGACCCCGGTACGTAAAGGGCTAGTGAAGTACACCGTGAATTTTAGTCAGTACGAGTCTGACAGTCCCTCCGGCCCTGCCCTGCCCTGGACTCATTTGATGATTTTACCACGCTAAAAAAAACAGGAGTATATAAATAAAAGTAAGTTGCGTAACATATTAAGACCAGAATAAAGATTTCAGCTTTTTGCAAACGGGCTAAAACGTCTAAGTGGGAAAACAAAAAGAAAAAAGACAATCCTGCTGACAAAGATCTTCATTTTTATCTTTCTTAAAACCACGCAAACTCCGAAGTAGGTAGAGAACTTGGAAATCAGGTCATAAGCACTTAAGGAGATATAAAAATTCTAAGACTTCTGCTAAGTTGCGAAAGTTTTGTTAAAATGTGACATAAAGCTGAGGAACCTGTTATAGTTAGGGGAAGTGCATTTCTTGTAGTTCAGCTGACCCACATTTGAGAAGATGGACTAATTATTTTGTTCGAAGTCATGCGCAGAAACGCCATCGAATTTTAATTGGCAGTGGGCAAGGCACGTTGCTTTAAAGTCTTTGTCAAACAGACAGGCGTGACTAATGCGAAGCGTGGCATTTTTATTTGTAATGTATGGAATTGTTTGAATCCACTCGATTTGTCGTCCCGAAGTTCTGTCCCTCATTACAAATATTCCAAAGTAGTGCCAAACGATATGCTTTCTTAGGCTCAAAATGTCATTTTAATTATTTGATTACCGCTTCGTCCTATTCATCAAATGAGACCTTAAACCCCGAGTGGAGCGAAAGGGACCGTCAGACTCTGACTGACTAAAATTTCAACGGTGTTCCTTCCTGGGGTCGCGGGTTTATCTCATCAGGTAACCGTGGCCCTGGAACGTTAAGAATGATTGAAAGATCACCGTGGATTTAAGTCAGTACAAGTCTAACAGTTCCACCCATCCCGCTCTGCGTGGGAGGACTTATACGATGATTTTACCACGAAAAAAAATTGTGTTAAAAACCGTTCTTTCGGTTTTCCCTTTTGTTAGGCCACATTATTCTGCTAAGACAGTCACGCAAAAACTTTTTCTTACCCATATTTTATTTTCGTTCCCTTAAAGTTCCATCTCACTTTTCTCACACACCTTTTAAAGTACGCTGACATGCACTACGACCACTTAAACTTATGATCACCTTGTAAGTGAAAACAGAAAGGTACATAAATTGAGGGCGTCAGGCGTTGGCTACCCACGCATCGAGGGTAGGGTCTGTGTAGGCGTATCTTTATACAGTAAAAATATCGAGAGGAGCACGAAGCTTCTTGCAGCAAAATTCAGGACCAGAACTGTTGAATATTTCAATAGTTGTTTAATTGAATATGAGCATTAAAGGCAAGATTTATGGACCGTACTTTGAGATTGCTGTGGTTATAACAAAAGACGAAATACCGTGAAAACAATGACATGACCAGAAAACTGATCAGATGATGAATAATGATGGAAAATGATGATGATTATGGCTTAAAGTCCACTGACTATCTGTAACGACTGTAGTTGTTAACCTCCTTTCAAATACGAAGAAAACTCGGTAATGATATATTGATAACAAATTGAATTTCTAAAGAAATTATAAGAATATATAAAAAAGTCCTGTGTTTACATTTTAGGAGCTGAAAGTCAAAATCCCCATGGCTGCTCCAATGAAACGGTGACAAACACGTTATCGCCGATATCTCGCTGAAAAAGCATCGTAGACGTCAGATTTTTGTATAAAACACAGATTGACGGCACGGTTGGCGCAGCGGCTGAGTGATCGACTGTTGCGCAGCATGTCGCGGGTTCGATCCCCGCACGGAGCAAATATTTGTATGATCTGCAAGTAGTTGTTCCGGGTCTGGGTGTTTGTGTATGTGAGTTTCTATGTTTGTAAACGCACCCACGATACAGGAGAAAATCCAAGTGTGGGGCAACGTTTAAAAAAAAGTGTATCGAAACTATTCAAATACATTAAATAATATATTTCAGAAGCTGTAAGACTAAAATCCCATGGCTGCGTCATTGAAACAGTGAACAATTAGTTTTCTGCCAATATCTCACTGAAAAAGCATCGCAGAATTCTGAAGTTTTTTGTAGAACCTAGATTTGATAGATGACGCCAGTGTTTCATACCTGATTAATCTGAGAAAATCAAATCTTATTTAAAGTTCAGACATTTTATATTGGTTGTGTATGTGTATAATCATTTATTATTTATTACACTGAATGTTATATACTCACTAATTAGCGAATGATTTACCAAGAAATGTGTTCATTATCCAAAATAGGAAGCCAACACGGTTATGGCGTATTAATCACCAATAATTGTGGCGTACCGCGTAGTACGCCAATCGCGTATCAACGTTGTCATACGCTGGTTTAGCGTTACGCAGTTAATTATAATATGTTTGGTTATTCACGTCATGCTGGATTTTGTGTTATTAAGTGATATTAATAAATGGGCATTGTTAATATTTAATTTATTTAACGACGGTTTCGGCTTGTTTGTAAATGTTTATTATATAAACCAGTGTCGGGCACTGGTAGTCCGGAATTTACTGAACTGGGCCTATTTGGCGCAGCCGTGAGTCACAAAATATTCAATGTTTAGTTGTAAGTTTTCTTTTTACATATTTTCCTTCTTTGTTAATGTTTTATGTACTTATGGCAGCTTTTAGTAAAAAAGGATATTAGTTTTACTAATGTATTCAATCCAATGACACGCACACTCTTACAATTGTTTCTTTATAACTAGAAAAACCAAGACAATTCTACCTCTTATTTTTATTATATTTCAAACATCATTGAGCGGTTTGATTCAGCCAGTGCTTACTGTAAAACCTCTACAGTACTTACTGTACATAGGTAGAACCATGCCATTTCTGCCCGACTGTGACAGTGAAAACCGTATGAAAATACATTCGGTAGGTTTTCAGTGCAGCACTTTATTATGTCATGATTGCATCCCTGTTGGGAAGATTTCAACTGGTCTAGATTTTTAATTGCCATTATTTACTTCTGGAGTACTTGCTATTATTTCATTTCTGTTCGCTTTTAACAGTAGGTTTTCTGTGTTCCTTTCCCTGAAATCGAAGGCTCACGAATCACGAAAATTTCACTTATTTAATTCAATTTTTTTTTCAAACATTGCCACACACTGGGAATGTCTCCTGTGTCGTGGGTGCGTTTACACACATAGAAACTCACATACACAAACGCCGAGACCCGGAACAACTACTTGTAGATCATACAAATTTTTGCTCCGTGCGGGAATCGAACCCGCGACACGCAGCGCAGCAGTCTAATCGCTCAGTCACTGCACTAACCGTGCCGTCGTATTTTGTTTAGATAACTCTATCGTAAAGTGACCCCAATATCCCTAGGAACTGTTCTGGATAAAAGTAGCTCATCGAAGACCCTAAAATGTATAAACCCTAAAATAAAGCCAGTAGCATAAAAAGCAGGCACAGGTTATGGAGCCTTAGGTTGAAATAGTGTCGTAGGCAGGATGTTTCGTCCGTATCTCAGTGGAACAGGCGCCATTAACTTGTTAGGGACGGGATACTGTGACAGGAGGGTGATTGAGAGGTTGCGAAGGAGCGACACAGCGATATTTGGATAGGTTTTTTTTATATTGTGATTTGTATCTCCTGAGGGCAAAAACCTTTGTGACCTTTTCACAGTCAAAGTAAAATGATAACATGAATATTTAAAATAAATGTGAAAATGATATATCCATTAAGTCTAAACCAATACTTTTTAAAAAGAACAATTAAATAGAAATAAAATAATAATTATATAGGTAAAAGGAGGGCCAAAGCCTGCCGGGGTCGCGGGACTTACGAATTACCGTGACCCCGGTACGTAAAGGGCTAGTGAAGGACACCGTGGATTTTAGTCAGTACAAGTCTGACAGTCCCTCCCGCCCTGCCCTGGGTGGGAGGACTAATTTGATGATTTTACCACGCCAAAAAAAATATTGCAATTATATTTTAAAAATAATAAAGGTAGTGTGAGTACTCAATTTTTTTTAATAATTTATTTTTAGTCAAAGTTCTTCGGTAGTCTAACGAGTAGACATATGGTATTTGATTAATAGACTAAGTGATACAACATGCTTTGGTTGACCTCATTTTCATGAACTTTGTTTCACATTTAGTTATAAACAGCAAATAGGCACGGACAGAATTATGTGTCCACAGGGTAACGGTGTATAAGACGGGGAGGCACATACTTAAGGCAAACTTAACAGGACGCCATTTGTTAATGGCCGCTTGCAAATGACGTCCTGATGGCGCTTGCGCTACGTTAATGTTGTGTTAAGTGTGCCTAAAGGGTGTATGTCCCCGTTGTGTCCCCTTGTCTTATACAGTAACAAATTAAAATAAACTATAAAGCCACCACATCTTTTTCGCGGCGAAGTAGTATTTTAAACAGTCGAAAACGCTGCCCGCTCCGATCATCACAATCACCTTACCCTAAGCACTATCATTGGGCGTAACCGCGCCGTAATGAACTAATGATGCTGACGCATCTGCCATTACGCCATGACGGCTCAAGAATGCCTCGTTATTTAGTCCGGAGTTCGAGGCTGGCTGTGGCAAGTGTCTCATTGCTTTTAGATAGGTTTTATCGTAGGATAATGTCTAAGTAATTAATAATTAGATATAATGACAAACTATGGCTCTCATTTAGCAATTTTGGGCTCATTCAACGGTTATTTTCAGTGTTTTCCATTACGATACACACTACAGCGATAACTGTTACTGTAGGTTTTTTTTTTTATCTTGATAATATCATAAAAGGACTCCTCCCTCCCAGGGCAGGGAGCGACTTTCAGACTTATACTGACAAAAATCCTCGGTGTCCTTTAATAGCCCTTTACGATCCGGGGTCACGGTAATTCGATAGTCCCGCGATCAACTGTAACTGTAGTTACAGTTACAGTTCGATCCACGGGTTCGATCCTCGCACGGAACAAATATTTTGTGTGATCTTCAAGTAATTATATTTGTGTATGTGAATATCTATGACGATACAGCAGAATTCCTAGTGACCAGACCGGACCTAAAGTGTTGACCCAATGCCACTTCTAAAGGTGCTATGATTCCGAACTCCGCTGCACGCAGGTGAGCACTACTGACCCGCATAATTTTAGTTTATATAGGTTTATTACAGGCTTTTTTATGTAGGTATGATGGGTTTACTCTTGACCTTAGTCTAGGTCAGGGGTGACAAAGACAAGGTCGACGATGGAGGGAGATTGCTCAGAAGGAGCCTGTTCATTCTAACTTTGAAGAAATTAGGGTTGCATGCATTGCATGTTCCATGCGTTCGGAAACACAGACGCAGGCAGAGAGTTCCATTCCTTCGCTGTTCGTATTTTAAAAAACGTTTGGAAACGCTTAGTGGGAATTGGTGGAATAGTAATAAGGTAAGGATGATAATTCCGAGCACCACAGCAATGCAGCGGCAGAAATGCTGCTTAGCTGACAAGTTCTGCTGTGCAGCACCAAAGTGGTAGTACTGCAGCTTGCTGACGATATCGGAATCATACTTTAATTCTAAAACAACTCAAAAGTTAAGTAATTCAGTACCTACATGAAGATTTCGATAAAATACAAGTTGGTTTTTTAGTTAAAAACTGTAAACTTATTAAAGTTCAATTACTCGAATCCACTTTAAAAGCTCAATATTTTAGTAGAGTAGATTCGAGCAGAGAGGAAATGATATTTTTTATGCTGCAAATAAATTTTAAAACACGCTTCTATTTTAATTATCGACGAGCAAGCGACGGCGAGCAACAAAGAAATTCTGTAACAGATACTAAAAATGGACTAACCAGGCATAAAAAATAGACTAAAAAGCTAGTCTATTATGAGGCACGTATCAGGTGCGGCAGATTATCCTGTCATTCCCAGGGCACTTCGCGCTAGGATCATTATGATAATTTTATCGGAAAATTTTCGCCTGCATCGCTTCGGTTGTTTGCTAGGGACACACGAGCACTGCGGATGAAAGCATCATCAGCAGCAATATTTATATAGATATAAAGGTTGACTGGTAGAGAATGCCTCGGGCTTTAAGTCCGTGTTTTTTTTTTTTTAAGGGTGGCAAAATCATCAAATGAGTCCTCCCGCCCCACCCAGGGCGGATGAAACGCATTTGATGATTTGAACTGTCAGACTCTTACTGACTAAAATCCACCCATGTTTCTTCGGATGCCCTTTACGTTCCGGGGCCGCGGTAACCTGGATTAAGAAAAAATCCGCGACCCCAGCAGGCATTTGGCCCCGTAAGGGGCCCCGTCGGTGACCCGTGAAACACGACGCGCCACCGACCTGGGCTTGGTCCTTGGTCGGATGGCGAGCTTACCCATTACTCACCGTCCGCAAGCCCGCTCCGCCGCTGTGCCCTCTGCTATTCAGAGGGACACGCGTTGCAGCATCCACCCGACATGCTATTCGCATACGGGCAAAGAGACCCCTCAGGCACACAGTGCCTAAGGAAGAGTTTTGCCCGCATCCCAGGGTGCACCGGCCCGAAAAACTGGTCTTCCCCCCGGACGTATCCGAGAGGGAACTCCAGTCCACGGGCGCACGTGGAGGTTTCCTGTCTTAGCACCCCTTTTAAGTCCGTGTATGTAGATTTTGTACGGCGAGAATTGGGCGACTCGCTGTCTGACGCATGGACCATGCCCGGGTCGACGGCGCGTTGTGTTCCACGCGCGCCTCAAGGAGTGTCAGCATAGTGACGGGGCCCCCTGTAGAGGGCCAAAGTCTGCCAGGGTCGCGGGCCTCACGAACTACCGTGACCCCGGACCGTAAATGGCTATTGAAGGACACCGTGGATTTTAGTCAATACGAGTCTGACAGTCTCTCCCGCTCTGCCCTGGGTAGGGAGGACACATTTGATGATTTTACCTCGATAAAAAAAAACCTTTTATGTTGCATGAAGTGTCAAATAAATATTTGAGAGTATCGTAGGGGAACAGTGTATAAGACGAAGACGCGAGGTATAATGGGGACATACACTCTTTAGGCTTACTTAACACAGCACTCGGGACGTCATTTGCAATCAGCCATTAACAAATGGCGTCCTTTTGGCGCTTGCGCTACGTTAGTGTTAAGTTTGCCTTAAGTGTGTGATTTCCCATCATGCCTCGCGTCCTCGTCTTATACACTTTCCCCCACGTCATGTTCATATCACTACGATTGGTGTTTTGCTCAGTTTCCTTTATTACTTAGGTGGATCATATAATGATGGGCACTGACCACGCTATGCGAGCACGATAAGGGTAAACACGTCAATGACCTCCATGTGTCAAATATAATTTAAAAATGAAGTTTAGCAAAAAAATCTTTTGCATTTATTTTTCCATAATCTATGCTAAGAGTTAGTTTGGTTGACCGCATTAATCTCAGAAACGACTGGTTCGAATTGATAAAAGACTTTTTTTGTTATATGCTATACTAGCTTCCGCCCGCGACTCCGTCCGCGCGGATGTCGGTCTTCGCGTGGATGGTTTATTTCCCCATTTTGAGTAACTCTGACAATGACATCTTATAAATATTACGGCGCTGAATCCACTGCGGGTAATGCAACGTGCGTTCGCGGTTCTACAGAACAACGTCTATGAATAAAACTGAAAAATAAGATTTTTTTTTCTACAACTACTAAAAAGTATCCTATGTTATGCCCAGGATAATAAGGAATAATAATACCAAGTTTCATCGCAATCGAACCGTTAGTTTTCACGTGATGCCTGCACAAACAGAAAGACAGACAAAAATTATTTTAATCATATATTTGGGTTTGGTATCGATCCAGCAACACCCCCCGCTATTTATTTTTTCAATATTTTCAATGTACAGAATTGTCCCTCCTACAGATTTATTAAGATAACATCACTCACCGACCAATAGCAGCTGAGCAGCGAATGAATGGTATTTCTTGCACCTAATGCATTACATAGTCTTTTCCCCACGTTTTTGCATCTGGTCTTATACACACGCCGATTCCGAGTACTACGCACATCAACCTACCTCAATCTGTCAAATTTCTTCAATATATTTTCAACCCTAACACAATAGTAGAAGGTTAATATTCGATTGGTAAAATTTGACAGACTGGGACAGGTTGACCTACCGGCGTCAGTACATAACCTTCTGAAGAACTTCACCAATAAGGTCAGATTATGTCCTATATTATAGGATGACGTCCTCTCCCATCATTAATATGTCTTTGCTGAGCAGGTTTCCGTACAAGTAAGCCATTCAATAAATCCGTATACACAGTATTAGATATTAATGCCCATTATAGCTCTCTTAAGGTGTATAGAAGAGCTCATTAATGAGGACATCTCCAAGAATTGCTGACCAGCGAGTCTCCCAGCAGAGTAGGCGTGTGTTGTGGCCATAAAATCCGCTATTAATTTACGTTTAATACTGTAATAACGGCTTTTGGCAGAATTAAGTTTTATTGGCTATTCTGTGGGTAATTTATGGCGCTCTGTTGGCTTGTGGCGATAGACGGCGGGAGAGTTAAATGTTTAAGTCTGATTGAGAGGAATTGCCGACTTGAGTCGATTTACGATTTTAGGTAATTGCAATTTTGCTTGCAAGAAATTTATTCGTATTGAATGATTATTTTTTTATGAAAGTTTATTGGTCAAAAAACGTAACACGCTTCTGGCAAAAAGCAATTGGTTCTTAAATTCGAAGCAGTTCCTTCAATTGCCCTTAAGTCAGATCTGACATTCCCTTCCACCCAAAATGGGAGAAGTCAATCATTTTTGATTATTTCATAACCCAGAAAACTGCAAATGCGGAGGCATTGACCATTTTTCCCTCTTAGTTATTCTTATCCCTTGGATATTCTGGACAATCTTTCAATTTACAAAATCAAACGGCTTAAGATGTCTGAGGCATAGAGAAAACTCGGCATGAAATGATGGTGGCCCATCCACGGACCGAACTTAGCAAATACTGCTTAACCTTGAAGCACAATCAATACGAGCACACAATTTTCAGTCTATACTTTTGCATAAAGAAAACATATGCAATAGGTAGCTATTTTGTAATGTTGCCAACGTTCTACCCGTGGTTCTCGTAATGATGCCCAGCGGAAAAAGCGATAAGCTAAGCTGTACATTAAAATAATAGTAAGCAAGTTTTAAAAATGACATAGTGGCTGACCTGCTCGCTAAGAAAAACATTACCAAAAATTACCAATTCGCACTAAGCGTTTCCAAACATCTTGTAAAATGCGGACAGCATAGGAGAGGAACTCTGCCTAAGCCTGCGACTGTGTTTCCGAACGCATACAACCCTAATCTCTTTAAAGTTAGAGTGAACAGGCTTCTTCCGGGTAAGCTCGCTCCATCGTCGACCTTGTCTTAGTCACTCCTGACGTAGACTAAGGTCAAGAGCAAACCCATAGAACATAAAAAAATGGGTAGAATGGACCCAGCTCCTTACAATCCACTCTTTACATGTAACCTTTTTATTTCTTTCTTTATCGTTCAAAATCATTAAAATAATGAGTCCTCCCACCCCGGGCGGGACAGGAGGGACTGTCAGACTTGTACTGACTGCAGCAGCCACTGCCCCACCCGTGCCGTCAAATTTAATTTGGACTTACTGGACCGGCACTCTTGCGCACACATGGGACACAGTAAAAACTGTTTGGGGCCGGACTCCGATGGCCCGGTAGCTCTATTGAGATCTGGATTACCACAGCCACTCAGCCAGTGGCATTGCTAAGCCGTCACCACAAGTTAGAGGTAACTACAGGTTCCTCCTTCCACCCAGGGCAGAGCGGGAGCGACTGTCAGACTTGTACTGACTAATATCCACGGTGATCCTTCAATAGCCTTTTACTTTCCAGGGTCACGGTTACCTGATGAGACAATCCCGCGACCCCGGCAGGCTTTGGCCCTCTAAGTGACCCCGGTACGTAAAGAGCTATTGAAGGACACCGTGGATTTTACTCAGTACGAGTCTAACAGTAACTCCCGCTCTGCCCTGGGTGGAAGGAGGAACCTGTAGTTACCTCTAACTTGTGGTGACGGCTTAGCAATGCCACTGGCTGTGGTAATCCAGATCTCAATAGAGCTACCGGGCCATCGGAGTCCGGCCCCAAACAGTTTTTACTGTATCCCATGTGTGCGCAAGAGTGCAGTAAATCCAAATTAAATTTGACGGCACGGTTGGGGCAGTGGCTGAAGATTGAATGCTACGCAGCGTGTTGCGGGTTCGATCCCAGCACGGAACAAATATTTGTATTATCTGGAAGTAGTTGTTACGGGTCTGGGGTGTTTGTGTATGTGAGTTTATATGTTTGTAAACGCACGCACGATACAGGAGAAATCCCTAGAGTGGGGCAACGACTTAAAAAAAAAATGACCCAGGCTATAAAATTCGTAAGTAGTGTCGCTATTTTCATGGCCCTATCACAAAGTCATTGTATCGACTTGGCTGACGGTCCATTATCGTTGCACTA
Source organism: Agrotis puta (assembly GCA_943136025.2). Taxonomy (NCBI): domain Eukaryota; kingdom Metazoa; phylum Arthropoda; class Insecta; order Lepidoptera; family Noctuidae; genus Agrotis; species Agrotis puta. The sequence continues at coordinate 1,886,291 of OW964181.2, forward strand.
AGATCACCTGCAGCATCGGCTGATTCTATTAGATTAACGATAGTGGTGGTGGTGTTATACAGAAATATACAAAGTGAAGAACATATCGAGAACATAATGAAATTACAACGAAATTGGCACTAGATGTATGAAATGGAGATTCGATTCTCTTTAGTTTTGAGAAAAAAAAAATGTGGGTTCAAGATAATATGATTATGTTAACCACACATTATGATCACGGAACTGTACGAATTACCGTGACCGGACCGGAACGTAAAGAGCTATTGAAGGACACCGTGGATTTTAGTCAGAACGAGTCTGACAATCCCTCCCGCCCTGCCCCGGATGGGAGGACTCATTTGATGATTTTACCACGATAAAATGTTAACCACGCGTGAGTAAGTGAGTAAGTAAAATATTGATATTTTTTAACTTTTAATCAACACATGTTAAACTTATTACATGATAATCATGCTTTAAGTCACGTATGCCATCAGAGAAAATCCTATGTTCCCCAATTTTCCTCCCCCACAAAATATTGTGTGTCCATAATCCATATCTAATTTCGTCCAATATGTCTCCAAAAGTATTTAATATACTTGAAAATCGAAACAAGAAAAACAATCTAAACGGCTAATCTGTTGTCTACTTTGGCAAAATAATTCATTTTCCTTATCGCTTTAATAACTGGCAGAGTGCGGCACTTGATTTACTTCCCTCCCTATAGCCAGATTTGCATGACAACATTTTGCACGATGTTGTTTTTACTCACTTTGTATAATTGAATTGTTTTTTTGGCATCTGCCTTGTATCTCGTAACTGCTTGTGGGTTTTTACGCTTTGGGAAAAAAAGAAACGTAATTATAAAATAAAGGTAAAATATTGTGTTGTTTTTGCAGGTTTTCAACACAGAATTTTAAAATGTCCCACATTTGGTATACAAGCCACGTGAACCTTGACAGGCCTGATGGTCTAGTGGTTAGTGACCCTGACTGCTATGCCCAGGACAAAAGTTTGTGTGATGAGCACGATCATTTGTTCTGTGTCTGGGTGTAAATTATCTATAATATGTATGTATTTAGAAATATATAAGTATGTTTATCAGTTGTCTAGTACCCATAATACAAGCTCTGCTTAGCTTGGATATGGCGTTGTGTGATAGTTGTGGAATACTTATTTTATTTATTTTTACCTAGTAAAGCTTTGGTCACACACAGCGACTAATCGCTGCGAGTGCATTCGCTGCGTATGAAATTGAACATGTTCAATTCGAACAGCTGTCTTGTCTATTCTGTCACATAGGTACAGTAAATACTCGCGGAGAGCATGCAGCGATTAATAGCTTTGTGTGACCGAAGCTTAAAAATTGATAGATGCCGATTGTCTTCAATTTTTTGTTTCAAGGACATGTGAATTTGGATCGCGACACGATAAAAGACTCTTAAAAGGGCATCGTCGCAAAAACGCAAAGGGCATGTGAAGTCACGGGACTGCCTTATCAGGTAACCGTGACCCCGGAACGTAAAGAGCTATTGGAGGACAACGTGGATTTTTATCAGTACAAGTCAAACAGACTCTCCCGTCCCGTCCAGGGTGGGAGGACTCATATGGATTCTGGAGAAATACATGTGTGGCATGTCCTACTTTTTTATACCTTAACTTTTTATTTTTATTTTACTCTGTTACACATATTTCTTATTTAATTATTTTTAACTCACACCCTATAAAGCTGATTTACATCTGTGACGTCTCGCAAGGCTCAGTTGAAAACCAGCGTCAGGAACCTGTGGCCTGGCATTTTGCTGAACTGAGCCTATTTGGCACAGCCGTGAGGCACACGGTACCTACTTTTTTGTTCATCCTTTTCCATTGTCTCGTAATTTGTCATTGTAATTGTGTGCCTAAGGCGTGTCAAATAAACTTATTTTCTTTCTTTCTTTCCAAAAAAGTAAGGTGGTTTTAGTAAGTAAGTCTCTTGCGCTCCAACCAGAGCGGTAGGACTGATTTGATGTTTTTTACGTGTTGAAATAAATCACTGCACGAGAGCCTATTTTTGAACCTATGATCTGCTAGGTATAATAGGAAGAGGAGCTCGTGGCTAAATAAATACAGCCGCACAGGCCGATCTTCCGGGTTAAGCCGCGCTTGCCGAGGTTGGTCTGAGGATGGGTGACCATCTGTCATAGCGAGTTTCCTCCGTGCCTCGGAAAGCACGTAACGCCGTTGGTCCCGGCTGTCATTTATAGATCTTTGACAGTCGTTACTGTTAGTCAGAAGCTCTAAAGTCTGACAACTAGTCTTACCATGGGGATCGTATTACCCAGTTACTAGGTTGTGTAGGTCCGACAATCAGTCGCTCCATGTAAAATACTGATATCCAGCTGCATCTGGTTCGACTGGAAGCCGACCCCAATATAGTTGGAAAAGGCTAGACAGATGATGATCTGCTAGGTATAAAATAATTAAAATATCAATAATATAATCTTAGTGTTCTTAGCTAATGGTAGAAATAATCTATATCTGTTTGATAAATGTGTTACCTTTCTTGCAAAGAAATAAATTCATAACAAATAGAAGCACAACTTTAACGCTTCTTAACATTTTAACAGCAGCAATTCAAAAGCAGCCTTATTTATCCCTGCCAAACGATACAATTTCTTTTGTACTCAATTCCCAACACAACATTACCACTACAAAGTACTGTGCTCCCGAACAAATCGATCTCATTCCCAATCTTGTTTCTTATCAAAATAACACGGAGAAAAAACAAAATGCTCGTCGCACCATCAATTCCTTTAATATTCGTCTCATTAGCTATAATTCAGTGCGAGTAGGCATTCCTGTTGGAATTTCTTGCCATATTTCAGCTTCAAGCGGTCGTTCAGTTTATAATGTGATTTAAGTTGGGAGATGAAAGCGATTTTCTGATCTAATTTCTGATGATTTCTTAAGATTGAAGATGATTTCTTATGATTTCTTACTTAACTTATTCATAGGTTAACTATGAATAAGTTAAGTTGACCTATGAATACTATCTATACATATAATAAATCTGTAGAAGGGTCAATTCTGTACATTGAAAATATTGAAAAAATAAATAGCGGGGGGTGTTGCTGGATCGATACCAAACCAAATATATGATTAAAAAATTTTTTGTCTGTCTGTCTGTCCGTTTGTGCAGGCATCACGTGAAAACTAACGGTTCGATTTCGATGAAACTTGGTATAATTATTCCTTATTATCCTGGGCATAACATAGGATACTTTTTATCCTGGAAAAAAAATCTTATTTTTCAGTTTTATTCATAGACGTTGTTCTGTAGAACCGCGAACACACCTTGCATTACCCGCAGTGGATTCAGCGCCGTAATATTTATAAGATGTCATTGTCAGAGTTACTCAAAATGGGGAAATAAACCATCCACGCGAAGACCGACATCCGCGCGGACGGAGTCGCGGGCGGAAGCTGGTGAAGAATATAATATCACGCCTGTACTTTTCGTAGGGTTCAGCATAAAGTCGTTTTAAGTATAAGTACCATGGTACTTTTAGCATGTGACAGGGAGTGAACCTATTGCCCTGAACCGGCCACAAATCTAGACTTAGTGACTATTGAAAAAAACTTAATGGAAAAACCCATTAGAACTTAGTCCGACCCGAGAAGTCATGTTTTGCAATCGCACGTTAAAAACACATTTTCGTGGTATAATCCACATATAAAAAAAAACGACGGGTTGCACTCTGGGAGTGCCGGCAGAAGTGAAAACTTGAATAGTAATAAACACACACGAACATTCGCGCAAGCGCCCTGCGCCGTCTTACGAATTTTCGATCAGGTCACGTGTACTGACGCGAGTTTAACATTTTTTACCCATTCCAAAAAAAGTGCAAAACGCCGCTAAAGAAGTTTTCACTGCAAAAAACATTTCTTCATTTGTAAACTAGTGTTATTAAAACAGTATTGATACTGTCTTGTCTATTTCCTTACACACTCGCTAACATCTTCCCCCTTGGAACCCTTTCGCATGACACGCCTGCCTACTGTTTGAGGAGATAATTTTCTTCTTAATTAACCCTCTGGTGAATGGCGTATTTAATTGGGCCATCGGTACCTACGTGTGAGGAGCTGTTTTCTACGAATGTATGGGGATTTTTAATTGGAAATGCCATGGCAGAGAAGGCGAGTACGGAATTTTGTGCTGTTAACCTTTAGGTGCTGATAGACTTCTGCATTAAATTGTTACAGAACATTGAGCATTTAGCCGTTTTTAATTTTGCCGAACTGAACATCAAACAGAGCCAAACATCGCTACGAACATTTTCACGATCATTCTAGTGAACGCTTTAGTCAATGGTGGTTAAAAATTTTTTCGTCATGAAAATGTCAGTCCTGACAGTCGGCTCGACAAAAAGCTCGCCGAACGTTCATTAGAATACTCGCTAAGACGCTCTCGTTTGATTTTCTGTAATGTAACATTCGCAAGAATGCTCATTACAAGTGAATGCTCAAGTTTCTCAGCATCTTTGATGGAGCTGATGAGTCAACTGTTTGTTTTAGCTTTAGCGTTTACGTTTTGGTTTAAATATTTAACATTTTGGTAAAGTATAAAACAGTTTTAACTGGTATATTATAAAGGTGCTTATAATTCACACATTATATAAATTAAATATTTGATTAAACATAAAACATCCATTTTTTATACACACCTACTATATGCGACTTCGGGCCTCTCTAAAGCCAAATGGCAAGCGGTAAACGTAAACGCTCAGGAGTCAGGAGTAGATTTTCAACTTTTTGCGCTCGGGTATAAAGTTGAAAATCTATCTCAGTCTTTTAAGCGTACCTATACGTTTAGAGCTTGCAGATTGACTATAAGGCCTGAACGGCTACCATTATTTAGGTAAGAAGCTAAAAGTAAAAACAATATTAATTAATTTGGAACATTTAAATGTCGACGTAGGACACAGGTCAATAACCTTTATTAGCATATAATTTTACCTGAATAACTTTTAAAATAAAATTGTCGTCAAGCCACTGAAAACGGTCGTAAAAAATACCCGGATATTCCTCAAGGCACCATCTGGAACATAAAAAGAAAGAATAATATCTTGACTAGAAAAAAGTTCTTAATTTACTAAATTATTTGTGTTAGGACGAAACGAATTACTTTTTTTGTGTAAACAAAAATATTGGGAGTTGTCTAATCCAGTTTTATCCGGACTCAACCGGATAAGCGGAAAGAGTTTGTTTATAAAAGGAAACTCCCTTTTGTTGTTGTTTGTGAAATAATTATTATTTTAGACAGTTTGATGTCACAGAATGATTTATATGAACGTGGAAGTTTTATTTATGAAGTATTGGACTCATATTTTGGTAGAAGATAAATTTAATGTGGATAACAGGATTTCGGGCACGCCGCAATCGCGGCGGTAAGACCCCTCTTTGAGGAGTGGCTGGATAGGCGTCACGGCGTCCTGACCTACCGCATGACGCAGGTCCTCACCGGACACGGAAGTTTCGAGAGGTTCCTGTGTCTGATAGGGAGGGAAGAAACGCCTGGGTGTCACCACTGCGAGGATCGTCCGGAGGACACGGTGGAGCATACGGTGCAGGACTGCCCCGCTTGGGCAGAGCACCGCCGTGTCCTCACGACGGCGATAGGCGGAGACCTCTCGCGCCCGGCATTGGTCGAGGCCATGCTGCGGGGCGAGACGGAGTGGGAAGCGGTCGCCTCCTTCTGCGAAGCAGTAATGCTCGTGAAGGAGGAGGCGGGCCGCCTGAGGGAGAGGACAGCGTCCTCCCTCCACCCCAGCCGCAGTGGTAGACGCCCACGGCGTCGGACGTCGCGAGACGATCTCCGGCCACCGTAGGCGCGGGCATGCGGGCAGCGAGTAATGGGCGACTCGCTGTCCGACCATGGACCATGCCCGGGTCGACGGCGCGTTGTGTTCCACGCGCGCCTCAAAGAGTGTCAGCATAGTGACGGGGCCTGTTGAGGGCCAAAGCCTGCCGGGGTCGCGGGACCAAGGGATTACCGTGACACCGGTACGTAAAGGGCTAGTGAAGGACACCGTGGATTTTAGTCAGTACAAGTCTGACAGTCCCTCCCGCCCTGCCCTGGGTGGGAGGACTCATTTGATGATTTTACCACGATAAAAAAAAAAAAAAAAAAGATAACAGGATTTCGTCTCGGTGTTTTGGATCTCTTTAAATATTAAATTTTCTTTTTTCAAATGAAAATAATAGTACGTAATATAAATAAACAGTTGCAAGAGGCGCCTTGAGATTCTGCCTACCCATTGGGAACAGGGCGTGAGTTTATGCTTGCCGATGCGTAGCAGAGTCGATTGGAATGTATGGGTCAACTATTGCATGCTTGTACGCATGCAAAAGTTGTAGGACATGCCTTAAAGATTTGGGGCGTAGGATCCACAATACTTTTTGTTGCTCCATGTTACTATCTTTACTTACCCGTACATCAAAATAATCCAAGCCCATTTATCTAAAGTAAGTACCTTTTCTCACCTCAATTCTCTTATAATCTAAAAACAAATCATCGAATCCGAAACAGGAAAAAAAAGAAAAAATATATTTCAAAGCAAAAATAGTCTGAAATCCCTGAAGGTTCTTGGAAGCCCCATTTAGGTAAAGTCATAAACCAAAAATAGACCCAAATTCTTATCCTAAAGGTTTTAACCCCGTTTAGGTTTAGCACAGAATAAATAAATATGTTTAGAAAAACGCCAGCAGATCAATGGAGCAAAGCATCCGGAAAGGATGGAGCTCCTCTCTCGATAAAAATAAAGCGCTAAATCTCTTCCGCTTGATTTTTATGTAGGGTGGCCGTGTATCTTGTTAATTTACGTTCATTTTTTTAATAAATGATAAAGTTTGTCGCTAATAATTATTGCTTATCCAAATTTTATTTAATAAAGAAAAAGTAATATATTTATACTGTTTTATATGGTTAAAATTACATACTCTCGTTTTTTTTTTGTTACTGCTTCTAGAATAAATCGAAGGTAACAAATACAAAGTCTACGATGAATAATTTGAAAATATTATATTTGGGTTGTATGCATTAGGGAACACAGGCGCAGGTAGTGACAGTAGACAGTGTATAAGACGGCGACGCGAGGTATAATTGGGACATACACTCTTTAGGCATACTTAAGACAACACTAACGTAGCGCAAGCGCCATCAGGACGTCATTTGCAAGCGGCCATTAACGAATGGCGTCCTGTTGGCGCTTGAGCTACGTTAGCTCGCGTTGCCGTCTTATACACTGTTCTCATACCAGCGTTCCCCTAGTGAATTTTACTCTAGGTTGGAGGACTCATTTGATGATTTTACCACGTAAAAAAAGTTGGGTTAGTTCACGACAAGACGCAATGTGACGCGATATCACATATCATCAGCCGAAGATGTCCATGATGATGTGGCTTATCAAATTATTAAGTGGACCTAAGTAGAAGGCGATGTTGACGTACGTCAGCGTTTCTAGTAAGTCCTAATAGTTATAGCAGGAACACTAAAGTCCTTAGGGATCTAAGTAATATAAATTAGGTTTTGTGAAGAAACCACCTACCCATGAAATGAACAACCAACATATCAGCTTTTTATCACCTCACTCGACTCGTAAAACGTCAACCACTTACGAGCCATAATTTTATACCTTCACCCATTATTTCAGAACAGACATAAACCAACTCAATTTTCTACCACAATCGCAAAAAATATATAAACATTGAAGCCTTTGTCAAACAGACAGGCGTGGCGAAAACGAAGCGAGGCGTTTTTTTTTTTGTAATATATGTAATTGTTTGAATCCAGTCACATAGAAAAGCGAAAGCGATCCGATAGCGTGACCGAACCGATGCGAAAACGTGGCGAAGGCATATTTGCTCTGTTTGACGTCGTTCATAAAAGTCCGCTAATACAACTGTCACGCCTCGGTTAGCTGCATCCAGTTTGACGTCTCGTATCGGTTCGTTATCGCTTCGGACTCGGTCCGGTTCGTTATCGCCTGTTAGTTTGACAAAGGCTTGATTGAATTACCTCCTACGAGACGGTTAGCTCAGTAGCTGAAAGATTAACTGCCGCAAAGCGTGGTACGGGTAGATTTCTGAACGGTACAATTATTGGCATGATTTCCAAGTGGTTTGTTCCGAGTATGAATGTTTGTGTATGTGAGTTTATGTGATTGTAAACGCACCCACGATACAGGAGAAATTCCTGGTGAGGAGTAACGTCCCTAAAACACAAACCGAGTCAAGAGCGATTCAGACTCATCACAAAGCATTCCGCACCATTATTTAAGAAATCACGCTTCTTATGTGTCCTTAAACTTTTTATAAATTCTGTTTTTTTAGTATTTTTTGTTAAAGTGGCAACAAATACTTCTGTGATCAATTTCTGTTGCTACTATAACTAACTATCACGGTTCATCAGATACAGCCTGGTGAGAGATGGAAGGACAGCGGAGTCTTAACAATATTATCTTTTGGGTGCGGAACCCAAAAAAAAGAAAAAAAAAGTTAGAGGAAGATGTACTCGTAGTCGTGAAGACCTTGTCCAACAGTGAGATGACACAGGCTTACAATAATTCAATTAGGGCACAAATTGAAAGTGTGGACACCCTACAAAGCCGACAATAGGAGACATAAATCGGATTAACGCTTTGAAACTCCGGAGTCGGTCTGATGAAAAAAGTATTACATCTGACCCGTATACTAACTAGTTCAATAAAATGTCTTCTCTCAAATCGCCTATTATTAAATTTTAAGTACATATTGATATTGACATTTTGGTTCTTCTAAGGACTTCAGTTTAGACAGTTTATTTTTGAAAAGGATTCAGGTTTTCCAGGTGTACGATTATAGTGAAACTTTTAATTTGATAGAACTCAATTTGTTTTATCTTGTGCCCAATTTTGGTTGAAAAATCAAAAAACGAGTCCCTTGTCTTGGGTGGAACGGAATAAACTGTCAGTCCTGACTGACTAAAATCAACCTATCCCTTCAGTTCTCCTATGAGTTCCAGGCTCGCGGTTCCTTTTTAAAACAGTCCTACGACTCACGGCAACAGGCTTGTCCTAAAATATTTCATACGCTTTTAGTGGTAAGCGTATCGTAAAGCACCGCAAAACTTTTAAACAAAAGAAAGAAAGATTCGTCCCCGACGAGCAGAGCTGGGGTAGCTGAGTTGGTGATGTGTTCTTAAGTACTTAACGCAGGTGCAGCGGAGTCCTGCTCGCAGTCAAATTTTTCTTTCCCCAAAAAGCTCTAGGCTCGCTTTCACATGGCAACTAAACCTAATTCAGGGAAAGGAAATGGAATATAATAGATAAACCTTTGTCTTATCAGAAGAAAATGATCAGCCGGAAGACGTCTACTGCTGAACATAGAAATTCCCTTAGACCGCCACGGTTAGGGCCTGTAGAGGGCCAAAGCCTGGCGGGGTCGTGGGACACACAGATTACCGTAACCCCGGTACGTAAAATGTAAGAGGTTTAAGAACAAAAACAAATGACTTGTACCAAAATACTTTACTGAATAATTATAAAATTATAGCTTTTACTGAGACTTGGCTGAATTCGAACATTCTTAACAGTGAGTTGTTTGATTCCCGGTACACTGTGTACCGTCGCGATAGGTTATGTCACAATAATGCCAAAAAAGATGGCGGAGGAGTTCTTTTAGCAGTTTCACGGGATGTTCCATCAGCCAGGGTTCATAGTTGGGAAAGTAATACTGAAGACCTTTGGGTAACTGCTAAGTTAAACTTAAACAATACTGTAAAAAATATAGCTATATGTGTCTCGTATTTAGCTCCGCCTGTAAAAGCAGAATCTTTGTCAGTTTTTTTAAATAATGTCAGTAATGTTATCAACAACGTTGATGATGTCCTTATCCTCGGAGATTTTAATCTCGGCTTCATTAAATGGTCAAACTTAGATGATAATTCTCACTCCGTTCCTAAAAACTATAATAACACTCTAGGGGATATGTTTGTTGACTTTATTTCAATTAATAATCTTTTTCAATTTAACAATGTACGTAATGTTGATGATAGAACACTAGAATTAGTTATTAGTAATATGCACAATCTTAATGATTCCTATACCTCCGATCTTCTCACTAGACTAGATCCTAAACATCCTGCTCTGCTCATTACAATTTCACAGGGAAATACAAAATATTTACGCTCAAATAATAACATCCGGCCAAATTTCTACAAATGTGATTATGCATTAATTACATCAGACCTGTTTGCCATTGACTGGTACAATGAATTTTCTAACTCCGACAATATTAACGATCTTGTTTCCACATTTTATGCAAATATAAAAGAACTAATAGACAAGCACATAAAGAAAAGTGGTTGTAAAAACTCAAAATATCCTTCTTGGTTTAGTAAAGCGCTCATAAAATTACTATCTGAAAAAGAAAAATATCGTAGAAAATTTCGAAAATACAAAAATCCTCGCGACAAACTGAGCTATGATTTACTTCGAAGCCGTTGTCATACTATGATTAGCCAAAATTATAGCGATTACAAACATCATATCGAGACTGAAATAGGAAAAGATCCAAAAGCATTTTGGCGTTATGTTAAAAACAAACGAAATAGTAAATCAGCAATTCCAGCTAGAATGCTTTTGGATGGCGTAGAAGCTAACAACGGTGCTGGTATAGCAAATCTTTTTGCAACCCATTTTTCTTCAATTTTTACTGACCCAAATAATAATACAACAACCGATATCAAAGAATTAGATGGAGTATTAAGTGGCATTAAATTTACATCTGGTGAAGTTTTGATGAAAATTAAAACACTAGATGCCACCAAGGGTGCAGGTCCCGATCTTATACCACCTATTTTTGTAAAATCATGTGGTAAAGCACTTGCAAAACCACTGTGCCTGTTATTTAACCGGTCTCTGGAGTTAGGAGTATTCCCCGACGAATGGAAAAAGGCCCGGATTGTACCTGTGCTTAAAAAAGGTGACTCGAGCAACGTCAAAAACTATAGGCCGATTTCCATTCTGTCATGTTTCCCGAAGCTTTTTGAGTGTCTGGTTTGTCCCATCCTCACCAATTATTTAGATGCTAAGCTTTCCGACAGCCAGCATGGATTTCGTGTAGGACGATCTACCGAAACTAACCTGGTCAGATATTTGACCGATATTTCTGATGCACTCGATAACAGACACGAAGTTGACGCAATATACACAGACTTCAGCAGCGCATTTGACAAGGTGAGCCACTCGCTTATGGCAGCAAAACTAAAGCTCAGTGGTATCCATGGGTCTCTGTTGAGGTGGTTCACATCATATCTCACCAATCGTTCACAGTTCGTTGCCGTCAATGGCTATGTTTCATATGAATTTCACGTGCGATCCGGCGTCCCGCAGGGTTCCCATCTTGGTCCGGTTTTGTTTTTATTATTTGTAAATGACATAATTAGCAAAATCAGTCATTGTGAAGCTTTGTTGTTCGCTGACGACTTAAAAATTTACAAAAAGATTACGGGACCTGCGGACTGCGCGCATGTTCAAAGTGATCTAAAAAACATTGAAAACTGGTGCACAGCTAACAACATGACTTTAAACACCCAAAAATGCTTCTTCATCCGTTTCTCTAGAAAAAAGTCATGTTTTCCAACTTCCTATACACTGTGCAGCACAGTATTAACAAAGGTACGGCAAATGCGAGATCTAGGGGTTCTGGTCGACGACGAACTAAGTTTTAAGCCGCACATCAGTGACGTTGTCAAAAAGTCGGCTCAGATGCTGGGGTTCGTTAAACGCAACACTCGAGGCTTTCAACTTCCAAAGACCAGGATAGTTTTGTTCAACACTCTAGTACGCAGTCGGTTGGAATACGCCAGTGTTGCATGGAATCCGTACTATGCTGTTCATTCTCAAAGAGTTGAGGGAATACAGCGAGCTTTTTCTAAACATCTCGCCTTTATATCTAGAGGAATAAGCCATCGCTGTCCGTACGAGCAGCGCATAAAATTTTTCAACATTAAGATGTTGAAAGACCGTCGCCGTTCGCGTGACCTTATATTTTTATACAAAATTGTTAACGGAATTGTTAAATGCAGTGATTTAATCGAGCGTATTCAATATTCAGTTCCCTTGAAACCCCCGAGATATCCCATCAGTAGATTTTTCCATATTCCTTTCCGTAAATCGAACCTCGGTCTTAACGCTCCGATACTTCGAATATGCAGAAACTATAATAGCAGTTTTAAATCATTAGACTCTGATTTATTCGGCGTCTCCTTTAACAAGTTCAGACGATCAGTTTCGGAGGTACGGGAGCGCATTAACCAACCTACTTAGTAAATTTTTTTTTTAACCTTTGTCAATATCTTAATTTCTTTCTTTCCGTATCAATTTCTTGTTAATTTATACCGCACATACCCATTTAATTTTAAGAAAATATTATATTTTAACTTATTTATAACATTTTTGTAACTACAAATTGTTACTAACTACAAATTGCTGTCTCTTTTATAGTAAATGTTGCGTATACCTGTCATAGGCTCACATACTAGCACACATGTTTTATATTTTTGTTTTCAATTACTGTTATTGTATGTTTTGCTGTTGGTGTACCTTAAATAAATAAATAAATAAAATAAATACGTAAAGGGTCATTGAAGGACACCGTGGATTTTAGTCAGTCAAGTCTGACAGTAAAGGTGGGAGGACTCATTTGATGATTTTACCACGATAAAAATAAAAAAGACCGACACGCCGAACAACAGCAATCTATGCCAGATGGTTTGTTTATTTAACGCGCTCCCTAACCGTGAGCATTTACGTGTAATGTAACGTTACAGATTCGAGCATTTCATCAGTGAGGAAGGAAAATTGAGCATCACAATGCGCACCTTGTAATGATACAAAACGAGTTTACATCAGTAAAGGAGGAGAAGCGGTACTATGCGCACCTTGTATAAAATCTATACTAAATGTACGCGAATGCTCGCGAATGCTCAAAGTCAAATCTATACTGTTAAATCTAAAATGTTACATTACACGCGAACGCTCGTCAGTCAGGGAGGTAGTATTGTAATGTAATGCTCAAAGTCGAATCTATAATGTTACATTACACGCGAAAACCCCCGGTGAGGGAGCGCCTTTATAAACATACAAAGATAATCCTCTTTGGAGCCCAATTATTTCAAAATCTGGAACACTCCATCATAAAGAATCTGTTCACTTAATTCGAACATGCTGTCCATTCACATTTAAAAAGACAAAAGAGAATAAGTTATTAAGGAACAAAACAAAAACTTTCCGCTTCAACGCCATTTCTTTAGCTTCCTCAAAAGTATGTCAAGTTATCGTTCCAAATTAAAATTTCCTTCAGGTTTTGACCTTCCTAATTATCTGCGTGTTTATTCTCGGAACCTCAAAAGGTTCCTTTACACAAAGGCGGTCGGGTCGCTCGGATTTTCCAAAGGGTTCCGTAAGAAAGGGATTTATCATAGACATGCGTCACGGAGGTTGTATTGTACGGAGTTTAACGTAATCCTGTGAAGGTGTTCCGGGATCGTATGGGATGTTTGTTTTTGTCACGGATTTGACTTAGAGTCCCGGACTTAACTTGTTCAGAGCAAAACGATGCAAATTCTGTTTTTTCGGGCTTTTTTAAACGGGTTTAACTTCATCCTGAAACGAGTATGTAAGGCGAACGTTATTGTGTTATGTAAATGTCACTAGTCTTTAACTCTACAAACAAATAAAATAGCCTCTCGTTTGACCACTATCTCACCTGATGGTAAGCAATGATGGGGTCGTCATTGTAGCATGCTTGCCTAGAAGTAACCTATTCACTCTTGACTTAAAGATCAGCATAGATCCCAAGATTGCAAACTTGAAATATTTGTTTTGTCTGAATCTGTCCTCTTGAAATATATGTGAAAGTCATCACGCATTTTATTATTGTTCGCCAGTATTACCAGCTGGCGATGAGGAAGAAAAGAAAGGAAGTTTTTGATGCTTTGTAATAGTTCTATTCTATTATATTTTAGTAGCTTATATACCTATTGTATCGACCTATTTTCTGTAGCATGAAACAATATATCAACAAATTGACCTTTTGCCTAGATATTTTTATATTATAGAAACATTTACTACAAAAAAAACGCGTACTGGATCTCCATTGTCCATCAGCTTCACGTGAGATTAACCTCAGACTGACGGAGATTTGTGGAATTCAAGTTGCAGCCACACTCACTGTTCCTCTGTTTCTTTGTTTGTTACCTAACTACGAGTATGTGTCTCCATTGTCTTTGGAGATTAGCCAGTGAGACGGATTCAGATTTTTGTGTTTGTGATGTTGATCTTTATGATGAACTGCTACTAGCTGTTGTCCGCAGCTTCCCTCGTAACCGTCTCTAAGATTATATCTGTCTAAGATGCAGAAAAATCAAATTCGGTTTAGTCATTTGACTTGAATATGGCATATGCATTTGACATACACATTTTCGCATTTATAATATTTGTAGAAAGTAGGATGAGACAGGGCACCCAGGGCAGAGCGGGAGGGACTATCAGACTCGTACTAACTAAAATCCACGGTGTTCTTCAATAGCCCTTTACGTTCCGGAGTCACGGTAATTCGTGAGTCCCGCGACCCCGGCAAGCTTTGCCCCTCCACAGGGGGACCCGTCACTATGCTGACACTCCTTGAGGCACGTGTGGAACACAACGCGCCGTTGACCCGTGGAAAGGTGTATGGCAAATGTTTAGGGCTGGGCCTAATTAAGGCTTTCAAGATTGTCTACCAAAAACAATAAATCCTTTGTCAAACTGACAGGCATGGCGAATGCGAAGCGAGGCGTTTTTATTTGTAATGTATGACATTGTTTGAATCCACATAGAAAAGCGAAAGCAATCCGATAGCGTGACCGAACCGATGCGAAAACGTGGCGAGCGTATTTGCTCTGTTTGACGTCGTTCATAAAAACCAGCTAATACAACTGCCACGCTTCGGTTCGCTGCACCCAGTTTGACGTCTCGTATCGGTTCTGTTGATCGGATCTGTTTGACAAAGGCTTAAGTTCGCGAGTATTGGGTATGCTGTCATCGATAGTTAAGGTATCGTGTTCGTGCTTGCTTTACACGGTGAACACCGAGTGAAGACAACGGCACGCCGGATGTCGCGTCGGATGTTATGAAATAACAGGTGCGTGGTCCCTCGGGCTGTGTGTATTACGCCAACCTTACCATTAAATGTTCAGTAGATCACCACTACTAACAAACGTAAATATACATAGTTTAGTAAACACACAACAAACAATATTTGTAACGAGCGAGACAAAAATCCGACACCCCCTCATTCCGCCTGGCTGACACGCGGCCGCAATCACGACTAATATAATGTTTTTCAATAAAGAAATCCTTTCGCAAACCGGAGGGGAGGTGATTCAGATGTCATGTTGTCGCGTCATCATTCCGTCCACATGCTTGGTACAGACACAGAATAGATAGGCACAGAAGCTTGACTAGTGAGCTCGCTTAGACTCATACTGTGAGAGGCAACGCGTACATTGATAGACTTCATGTATAACGAGTGTAAACTCTCCAGCATTCGACCAGGAGCAGAAAAAAGGAAATAATGAAGAGGCTTTGTGATGTTTTCTACAAACAAAGAGAAACGTGATTTCGGGTCATGTATGCTTAGCTGTGATATTGCGCATTGTTAAGTTCTGTATCAAAAGTCTAGAAAGCCTATAAAAAATGAGAGCCAAGGCACATTTAATACATCCTGAATTCCAAGAAAAAAAAACAGAAATATTAATTGTCTCACACGAGTATCACATTAAGATTTCTATCGAAAGTATTGTGTACCTTGCATCTATATATATAAAAGGAGAACTGACTGACTGACATATCAACGTACAGCCGAAACTACTGGGGCTAGGAATGTGAAATTTTGCACACGGCTTCCTATTATAATGTAGGGGAGCACTAAGAAGGGGTTTTTGGAAATTTAACCTTTAAGGGGGTGAAAAGGGGGAATTAGGAAAGTACGTAACCCACGCGGACGAAGTCGCGGGAAAAGTGCTAGTGTATAAATAAGATAGTCTGTAGAAATCTGTATTGCTGCCCGGTTAATAATCTTGAGCATGGACGTATTCGACCAAGATCACCGTACTTATACGTCAATGTATGCGTGCGTCCCTTTTTGCTCGTATAAAGTTGACCTTCTGACATTATTATTTATCTATCTATTCTGTGGTATAGGGTTACAGCAGAACTATGCGCTATATATTATGAGGAATAGATGTTATAACGCAGTCACGCCCCCTAGTTTGAGGAATGATTTATGAACGAAACGCGGTCCAAAGGATTGATGTGATTTTTTATGATTCTCGGTTTTTCTTCTGACTTGACAGTGCGTCGGTAACTTTTATCTTTCGTAAGGAAGAAAGTTTTGAAACAATTTAGTTTGATGGTAGGCCTTTCTTTTGTGGATTTACTCTTGAAATTTTTTTCAGTATTGGATCTTTTGTCCACACATGTCTTTTTTTGCACGTTTTCGCCGTGTCTTGTACTCATTCATCGGTGTTCTACGGATCAATCAATAAGGAAGCTTCTACGTAGAAATCGGTAGTAATGGGGTGCAGCTAACACATCACACGGTTACGGAGCTGTGCCATAGAGAACAGACCTGAAAACCTGAAAAAAAAAGTTTGGATCTGGATTACTTAACAAACCTTAAGGATAAGAAATTACATAAAAAAATAAAAAAAACGATTTTTTGATTTTAGAAGTCTTCATACAAAAAACATCCTCGTTCATCGGACTACTAACACTAATGACCTGCCGAAAATCCGTGGTAATACATTTTTTGTATTTATGTAAGTAATTTTGATTAATTTTAAAAATATGTGTAATGAATATAATGCATATTAACTACCTGGGAAAAAAATACCTATACATACATACTACATTTAAAAACTTAAATTAAAAGTAAAATATTTACAAAAATTAAAATTTATAGGGAGTCAAAAAATTTATCCACATCGTTGTCAATGTCTGAGGATGGCAATGCTGATCCTTTTTTTAATGCAATTTGACGTTATATAGACACTAGCACCAAAAGGACTTACATCGTGCCCCAGTCTCTAAATAGTATCCGTCGATAAATTTCATTTGACGATAGTTACGTTCGTACATCCGTAGCCTAACCCGTATCTTCGTTAACGGACTTAGAAAGTAGACCCGTTAAAACGTAAATTGCAATTAGGAACAGGCTACAGAGCGGGAGGAGTTATTTGAAAATTTCCCACAAAAAGAAAGACAGCTTTTTAAAAGGTATCGATGTCATTTTTCATTGGGAACTATATCTTCTTGAACCTCTATTCAATCTATTAAGCCTTTGTCAAACAGACAGGCGTGACGAATGCGAAGCGTGACGTTTTTATTTGTGGAATTGTTTGAATCCAGTCACATAGAAAAGCGAAAGCGATCCGATAGGGTGACAGAACTATCGGACTGACATCTCGCTTCGGAAACGCTTCGCTTTCGCCTGTCTGTTTGACAAAGGCATTAAGGAGCCGCGGGACAGTCCCGGGCTTGTGGGACTTAGTCTGTACTCCCGGGCTTGCGGGACTGTCTCGGGGTTGCGGGGTTGTCTCGGGGTCGCGGGGCAGTCTCATCAGGTAACCGTAACCCTGGAACGTAAAGAGCTATTGAAGGATCATCGTGGATTTTAATCCGCACAAGTCTGACAGTTCTTGCCGCCCCGCCCTAGGTAGGAGGACTTATTTCGCCGATGAAGAGTCAATAAATAATAACTGCAAAAACGCAACTTTACAGGAGGCGAAAAAAACGGTTCAAGTCCGTTTCATGATTTTTTTAGTATATTTGATTTTTTAAATGTTTTATGTAAACTGACTACAATATTATGCAATCAATGATTTTATTAGTTTTTAGATATATTTTAGATAGATTTTATTAGTATCTATTGCCATCGTAAATGACGTAACACCACTTAGTATATATTGCAATAATTGTTTATCTTGCTAAATTAATAAGAAACAGACCTAAGATCTTTGTCAGCATGTGCATTACTCTATTCTACAATAAATAATGCAATAAAACAAAAATGGCCAAAATGTTAGATATTATATATTGACTCTTCATCGTCGATTTGATGATACGAACACAGTAAAAAAAATGGAATCTCTTTAATAACAACTACCGTATTATGATAGTGATGAAAATAAATCGTATTCCATATAACAATGGACACACGTGCCGTCTTATTTTCGCAGCACAAAGTCGGAAAGCGTTGAAAGTTTATTCAAAAGTCGCAAGAAGGTGCACAGAGTTGTCACCAAATACATAGTTATTGTTGTACTTTGCAAATACAACGACAGATGTCGCTGTAAGTTTGAGAAGTTTTCAAATAAAAAACATGAATGTGAAGTATTACTATACACCGTGACTTTTTAGTCGTCTTACAAAAGTGGTCCACTCAATGTATCCGACATAAAAAAGGTCTAGGCGCGATTTTTTTTTTTCATTAATAATAATTTTGATCATGAATAAATAGTTACATTAGAAAAATGAAACACCCTGTTCAAAATGTTTACGTATTAAACTGTAGAGTATACCTACCCAGCGCACGAGTCGAGCAGATCATTCCATCTCCATTTTCCATGAGACAAGGGTGTTTCTAACTACGCTTTACGTCATAATAATGAATCATATTTTTATTTTTAAATTATTTAAATTTCTTAAATACCTAAATTTTTATTATGAACGTTTACTAGTCATTGGATAATTGAAATGGGCTGCCGTTGTAAGACGACTAAAAAGTCACGGTGTATAGAATAGAAATAGTATTTTTTTGTCATTTTGTTATTTGGAGGGCTTTGGTAATATTATTGACGGCACGATTGGCGTAATGACTGACTGATTGGTTGCTGCGCTGCGTGTCACGGGTTCTATTTCCTGTACGGAACAAAAATATGTATGTATAGCTTACCAGTTATGAGTTTGAGTGTTTAATTCTGCTAGCGACCATAAGTCTAACGAGACTATTCTGGCATATTGTTACATACTTTAAATAATAACTCTCAGAACATTAAGAAAAAACCTTACAAAGATGACCAAGTCATTAACAAAACATACGACCGTCAAACTTTACTGAGAATAAACAAATCCGTCCCTAAACTTTTTGTATCAAAACTTAGCAGAAGAAAAGTAAAAATACCCTTCGAATATCCTTTTCCTGTCTAAACTCGCATCATTTAAAAATAATCACTTGCTTTCCAACTGAGTATTGTCGGTCAAAACACCATTCAGAATTATTTTTATTGTCCCGCATAAATGCTAGGCCATGACCTACGCACTTAAGCGATGTTTGCTGTCACTGCCCATAGGCCTATTACATACCATGCCGATGCTGCAGTGATAGCGACAAGTTTCCGTTCATGTGCAAGGCCCCAGATATATCTAAGGGAGACTAGTACAACAGGGTCGCAACGGTTGCGGTTCTTTAGCGGCGTTGTGCACTTTTTTGGAATGTGTAAAAATTTTTAAACTCGCGTCAGGACACGTGACCTGGGGTGCTAAGACAGGAAACCTCCACGTGCGCCCGTGGACTGGAGTTCCCCTTCGGATACGTCCGGGGGGAAGACCAGTTTTTCGGGCCGGTGCACCCTGGGATGCGGGCAAAAACTCTTTTAGGCACTGTGTGCCTAAGGGGTCTCTTTGCCCGTATGCGAATAGCCTGTCGGGTGGATGCTCCAACGCGTGTCCCTCTGAACAGCAGAGGGCACAGCGGCGGAGCGGGCTTGCGGACGGTGAGTAATGGGTAAGCTCGCCGTCCGACCAAGGACCAAGCCCGGGTCGGTGGCGCGTCGTGTTTCACGCGTCACCGACGGGGCCCCTTACGGGGCCAAATGCCTGCTGGGGTCGCGGCTTTTTTCTTAATCCAGGATACCGCGGCCCCGGAACGTAAAGGGCATCCGAAGAAACACGGGTGGATTTTAGTCAGTAAGAGTCTGACAGTCCCTTCCGCCCCGCCCAGGGCGGGAGGACTCATTTGATGATTTTGCCACCCTAAAAAAAAAAAAAAAAAAAAAAAAAAAAAAAAAAAAAAAAAAGGACACGTGACCTGATCGAAAATTCGTAAGACGGCGCAGGGCGCTTGCGCGAATGTTCGTGTGTGTTTATTACTATTCAAGTTTTCACTTCTGCCGGCACTCCCAGAGTGCAACCAGTCGTTTTTTTTTATTGCTCATAAATCACACACAAATGCTCACCTCAAAGTAAGTAAAATACATTGCAAGGCGGTGCTGCGCTGTAGAACTGTTGTGTCACCCGGTAAGCTTTACAATAACGCGCAAGTTATTTAACGCATGTCGTATTACCCGAGGTCGTGCTCGGAGCCTCAGTCCAATTTTAATTGTCCCACAAAACGCTCCAGGGCATCATTGAAAGCTATGGCAGAGTTTCCCATCGATGTACGACAATTATTGCGGATAACTGCCTTCTGTCGGTTTATGGGGCAATCCGGGATTATCCTGTCCCTTTTAAATGTTGTACGATATCATAAAGAACAAGCGGATAGGTTTAAGTAGATTGTAACTGGTATATTTCTGTTACAGGGGAATAAATGCTAGTTCTTAGGAAAATTAATAATTTATTTTCAACTACATAATTTTAACTACCTAGTGTTCACCTATTTCTACCTGCTGAGAAAGAGGATTAAAAACTCTGGTCAGTAATATTAATAATCTGGATAATTAATATTTTAAAAGAATACTGGAGTATTCATTTAAAGTTACACCACTACAGTTATATTTTTGAATTGAAAACTTCTATAGCGGCGTTGTGCACTTTTTTTGGAATAGGTAAAAAATTTTAAACTCGCGTCAGGACACGTGACCTGATCGAAAATTCGTAAGACGGCGCAGGGCGCTTGCGCGAATGTTCGTGTGTGTTTATTACTATTCAAGTTTTCACTTCTTTGCACTCTCAGAGTGCAACCCGTCGTTTTATTTTTATTTTTAGTGTACATTTTAAATCTTAAATATAAATTAAAAAATATAGTTTAAGTATTTAACAAAAGTCTTATTTCAATAAGACCGATATCAGATGCTTTACTCCAGCGACCCGTTCAATTTGGGACGTGTAGTTTTTTCAGTTGTGTGTTTAGATGTTCTACTGACGAAGAGTGAGTAAGTGTAGAATGAAAATTGCTGAAGAAATAGATCTTAAGATAATTAATACATAGTATTTTAAAATTACACGATGCCAACATAATAAACTCATAGAAAATTCGTATTCATATTCATCATAAATGAGTGTAAGATTATGATGGATCCATCAATCATCGTTTAGAGTTCAAACTACGGGCACGCCGCAATCGCGGCGGTAAGACCCCTCTTTGAGGAGTGGCTGGATAGGCGTCACGGCGTCCTTACCTTCCGCATGACGCAGGTCCTCACCGGACACGGAAGTTTCGGGAGGTTCCTGTGTCTGATAAGGAGGGAGGAAACGCCTGGGTGTCACCACTGCGAGGACCGTCCTGAGGACACGGTGGAGCATACGGTGCAGGACTGCCCTGCTTGGGCAGAGCACCGCCGTGTCCTCACGACGGCGATAGGCGGAGACCTCTCGCGCCCGGCATTGGTCGAGGCCATGCTGCGGGGCGAGACGGAGTGGGAAGCGGTCGCCTCCTTCTGCGAAGCAGTCATGCTCGCGAAGGAGGAGGCGTGCCGCGTGAGGGAGAGAACAGTGTCCTCCCTCCGACCCACCCGCAGTGGTAGACGCCCACGGCGACGGACGTCGCCAGACGATCTCCGGCCACCGTAGGCGCGGGCATGCGGGCAGCGAGTAATGGGCGACTCGCTGCCCGACCATGGACCATGCCCGGGTCGACGGCGCGTTGTGTTCCACGCGCGCCTCAAGGAGTGTCAGCAAACTGACGGGGCCTGTAGAGGGCCAGAGCCTGCCGGGGTCGCGGGTCTTACCCATCACCGTAACCCCGGTACGTAAAGGGCTCGTGAAGGACACCATGGATTTTAGTCAGTACAAGTCTGACAGTCCCTCCCGCCCTGCCCTGGGTGGGAGGACTTATTTGATGATTTTACCACGCAAAAAAAAAAAAAAAAAGAGTTCAAACTAATATTTTATTTATGAGAACATATCGGCCCTATCATTTATGTGGAAAACAAAAGAAAATAAATAAATATAGTACAGTCCAGTTTGCTCTGGGAGTTATCAAAAGATCGTAAAAACGAGATACGTCAGCTTGGTATTAAATTATTTATTTGATAGTCTCCGTATGGAGTCGCCCACAAATTGGAGTGTATCAGTAATTTGCTGCCAGTGACGTCATATACCGAATACTACGCACTTACTATGATCAATAGATATGTAGTAGTGATGCCTTTTTTATGGTTTATTGAAAAGGAAGTTGGTGTTTCGGTAGGAAAAGTTTTCTTTGGGGATGTCCTAATTCTTTTAGAATAAAGCAAGAAGGTTTTGAGGTTTTGGTTATATTTTTATCCGACTTTGAAAAAAGAACGAGGTTCTGAATTCATTGCAATTTTTTTTATGTATGTTCCCAGATTTCTCGATGACGCCTGGACCGATTTGGAAAATTTGTCTTTTGTTTGGAAGAATATAATACACAAATAGTCCCATGGTAATCAGGTCAGGATCTGATGATAGGATCTTAGAGAAATCGAGGGAACTCTTCATATCTATGCATTGTTTACATTGATCACGTAGTAAAATACAACGCCTTTACCCCCTAACAATTTTAAATAAACTTTTTGAAAAAACTGAAATCGACTTCTAGAAAAACTTTTCATTCAAAAATTATTTTACACTTTTTTGTGTTTATTTTCGAGGTCAGTTTGAGTTTATTCAAAAAGTTATTCACAGTCTACCTGTATCCTGCGATGTCGGCTTAGTTACCTTACTGGCTTAGTTACCACATCAGAGCCACATCGCTCACGACCGCCATCCTGTAGGAGTCCGATGCCAAAAAGTTTATACTCTGTTCCATCGGTGCGCAGGAGTACCAGTTATTTTAAGCCTATGTCAAACAGACAGTCGATAGTGAACCGGACCGAGTCCGAAGCGATAACTAACCAATACGAGACATCAAACTGGGTGCAGCGAACCGAGTCGTGACAGTTGTATTTGCCGGCTTTTTATGATCGACGTCAAACAGAGCACATACGCCTTCGCCACGTCTTCGCATCGGTTCGGTCACGCTATCGGATCTCTTTCGCTTTTCTGTGTGATTGGATTCAAAAAATTCCATACATTACAAATCGCCGAGCATCGCATTCGCCACGCCTGTCTGCTTGACAAAGGACTTGACTTTAGGGTGAGCTTTTGAGCTAGATATGTAATTGCAAACGCCGACTGCCTGTAAATAGCATTACATGACTGATTTTAAAGTCTACGATCCCAGATTCTGCAAAAAACCCGGAAAATGGAACTTTCTTTATAAACATCAGTTCGTACACAACAGTTAAATAATTACATAACTTTCCAGCACCTTCCTTTATTCCGTTGAAATAAATTTAAAATAATACAAGTTCATGCAAATACTAAGTTACCTCGGTGTCTAGGCTCCAACTGCAACCAACTTCTGATTTAAGAACCTTAATTCACTTAAGAAACACAGCTTTCTACTGTAAAGTAATGGAATTTTGTTTATTGGTGTCTAATTTTTAACACGCTTTTATTAGCTTGACCTGTATGTATGTATGTATGTATGTATGTATGTATGTAACGGAATCTTTTAACTTCATTTTCACCCACTTCCAGCAGTCTGATTAACTTGAAAATTTGCACAGGGGTCAAAGGCCGATGACAATACAATAATCTTATAAATTTTATATTAAAATCCTCCTCTAAGGGGGTGAAAAGGGGTGAAAATGTTTGTTTGAAAAATCTTATGCCTTGGGTTTATACACTTGAAACTTAGTACGAATATGAGTTTAAGTAAATAAAAAAGATGGACATTAATAGTTTTTTAAAACTACCCTCCATTGGTAACCTAGACGATGTTAAAGTTTGTATGGGAAAATCATAAAGCGCTAACTGATGAATTTAAAACTCAGTATATATAAATTAGATCAAAAATAATTAAGCACGTGTTTTTGGGTTTTTCGAAAATCACCCCTCAAGTTAGTGAAAAGGGGTATTCAAGTTTAAAGGGAAGGATCTAAAGTCGCTAAACGTAGAACCTGAATTTTGGACGGTAGGTGCGATTCATTTTGTAGGTGATCACTAAGAAGGGATTTCGTGAAAATCTTCCTACAAAGGGGGTGAAAAGGGGTAAAAACCTTTGTATGTAAAATCTTATCCGTTAGGTTTATAAACTTGAAACTTGGTACGAAAACGAGTAAAAGTAAATGAAAAAGATGGAAATTATTCGTTTTTTAAAACTACCCTTCTTTGGTAATCTAGATGATGTTAAAGTTTGTGTGGGAAAATCATAACGCGCTAACCGATAAATTTTAAACTCAGTATATAAAAATTAGATAAAAAATAATCCAACACGTGTTTTTGGGGTTTTCGAAAATCACCCTCTAAGTTGGTGAAAAAGTATGATTAAGTTTTAAGGGAAGGCTGCTTGCTTCGACAAACCCAAAACTTGGCATAAATAGTTTCTCAAACGAATAAAGGATGCGTAATTATCTATATTTCAAAAATCAACCCCTAGCGGGAGAACATTGTAAAATCAGTTTGTCTTCAATAATATTTCGGGTTCGAAGTTAGAAACACGCGCTGACGAAGTCTAGGGCGGAGTGATAGTAAAAAATATATTTAGATTAGTCAGCATGATATCGCCGATGAAAATGTCATTCTCTGTCTTTTGCTGTCGATTGGCTCTCTGCTGCATACGGCCTGTTCCTCTCTCTGGCTTCTCCCACTTTCAAAAGACAAATTTCTTTATTGGTCGCTGCTGACGATTGCTGCGCGATCATCCGTTCTCAATCCTCGAATTTTATAATTAGTCACTGCTACCGAAATAGTGCGCGCGCATCCGCGCTTGTGTATTTTAATTTTTTCATTTCTTTTATTGTCGTCTTGAGACTAAAAATTCAGAAAATAAATTATAGTTTAAAAAAACTAAAAAAACACGCTTTAATAGCAATCGAACTAAAAAGTAGGAAATAATTTTTAAGTATAAGAGAGTTTATGTTACTGCAATATAAAATCCAACAATCAATTATCATAATTAACTTAGAATAAGATTAATATAAATATTAAGATATTAACAAAAATTCAAATAAAGTGAAAAAGCGTGGGGTGCTCAATGATATTTTTATAATAATTCTGATATTGCAAACAGTAACTAATAATAAAATGATCATCACATTCGATATCAAGCACCCCACGCTTTTTCACTTTATTTGAATTTTTGTTAATATCTTAATATTTATATTAATCTTATTCTAAGTTAATTATGATAATTGATTGTTGGATTTTATATTGCAGTAACATAAACTCTCTTATACTTAAAAATTATTTCCTACTTTTTAGTTCGATTGCTATTAAAGCGTGTTTTTTTAGTTTTTTTTTTTCTTGATTTTGAAATGAGGTTTTGACTTCTTCTAAATAGTTTTATTTAGATGTTAATCTTATTTTTATTTGAAAGGAAAAGAGGAATTAGAAAAAGTGAGATTTGTACGTAAAAATGCGGTTCAAGAAGTAGCCATGAAGAGCTAATGATCATCATACCCTCTATCTTAAACAATGATAATCTAAGTGTAGCAACTGTCTTTTTCAGTCACACAATACATTCGTACATTCATATTGTGCATACATATTTAACAAACGAATTGAGATTCGTCATAGAAGTACCGTAGTATCTGGGGGCACGGCAGTGCCCCAGCCAAGTCTCGAGCAAAACGGGCACGGCCGTACCATCTTTTCTCGATGCGATTCGCGGCTGTTTCGCCCCCCCTATATCTTCGACGTGGACAAAGCTAGGAGTTTAGGTTTTCGGTGAATAATAGTAGGCATTAGAACAAGCTTAAGTTCGAAATTACATGCCAATTGAATTAATAGTTTAGGAGTTACGGTCGATCAAAGTTACACCATTTTGTCACTCACTCACTGACTCACTGACTCACTGACCGATCATCAAAAATCTAAGGTACTTCTAGCAGACTTAGAAACTTCAAATTTTGCACCAAGATAGGTCATTAGCCACATATAAAGGAAAAATTATAAAAACATTAAAAAATAATATACCATAGAAAACAATTTTATATTTGCGGTTTGGCAAGAACATTATGTATGGATTTTGACTGCATTGTTAACTTTGTTCGTTGTTTAAGTATTCAATTGGATGAATAAATACATGGAATAGAAAAGAATAATAAAAATGTAATACATAGACTATAATTAATTGATACATAAAGTTCATAATTCATTAAATTAATAAAGCTAAAACTCCATTGTATTGCGATAAATTTCGATTGTATGCGCGCTCGATAGATGGCGTTGTACCTGTCTGAATCGCGCTATGGTTTCGTTACCGAGCGCAGTATAAGTAGTACTTTAAAATAATTCGATAATTTTCATTTGATAGCGCCACCTCCCTATGAAAAACCATTTCGAAACTAAAAAAATATTGTAGCTATATTCGGAGAACTTAAGTTAGCCGGATTAGATAGTAGATTTATTATTGTTACTGAAACAGTTATTTAGGCGAATAGTTTATTAATATAACATAGACATAGGTAGTTACAATATCTAGTTGTTTACGTGTTATTTAGTTTAGTTATATTTATTTTGTAAGTTAGTAGATTTATGTTTATTTAGCTCGTTGAAAAGAAACAAAAGAGATAGAGAATGGGTTCTAAGCAAAACAGTAGCTGAAGTCCAAGAAATTATGAGGTCACCTAAAAAAAAAGAAAGAAATACACTTACAAAAAATAAATGAGATCCCACCAAAAACATTAAAATAATGTAAAAAAATGCCAAGTCTCTCAATGCAGTCTTTCCATCGTAAAAAGTTTTGAGATCTCATAGAAGCCAAGTCCTATTCAAATTATTTTGTAGTTATAAATCAACATTTAGTAATTGTATCAATAGTTTTCTTTATATTATAATTATAGTGACTTGGCAATGAGCACAAGAAGAAACAAAACGGCATATTTGGAGTTGAAAGTCTCACACCGCATGCGTAAACATTAATA
The DNA here is from genome assembly GCA_943136025.2 of Agrotis puta. NCBI lineage: Eukaryota > Metazoa > Arthropoda > Insecta > Lepidoptera > Noctuidae > Agrotis > Agrotis puta. Next base: position 1,913,490 of record OW964181.2, read on the forward strand.
TCACAAAATTAATTTTCTTTTGGTTTATCCGTGTCGTCCCAACCGAATTTCGGCAACGGCAGTCAGTCTCATCCAAGACTAGTAAACTGCGCAGGACATAAATTATAATGCACAATTGCACAAGTGTGTACGCAAACACTAGTGTTAGTGTACTCTCGGTTCATTTACTTTCATAAAGCGATGGCCCGTAAGGTACTTATTTTTTATTATTGCATTGGAGCATGTAGTCGGCAGTGATCTGATCACAGGTCTCGTCAGTAACATTTGCACATAATTCCAGGCAGCAAGCAGCTTTTAATTGGTGCTCATTGCCAAGTCACTATAATTATAATATAAAGAAAACTATTGATACAATTACTAAATGTTGATTTATAACTACAAAATAATTTGAATAGGACTTGGCTTCTATGAGATCTCAAAACTTTTTACGATGGAAAGACTGCATTGAGAGACTTGGCATTTTTTTACATTATTTTAATGTTTTTGGTGGGATGTGATATTTAGGTGGTTATTGAGACATCTATACATATAATAAATCTGTAGAAGGGTCAATTCTGTACATTGAAAATATTGAAAAAATTAATAGCGGGGGGTGTTGCTGGATCGATACCAAACCCAAATATATGATTAAAAAAAATTTTGTCTGTCTGTCTGTCTGTCGGTTTGTGCAGGCATCACGTGAAAACTAACGGTTCGATTTCGATGAAACTTGGTATAATTATTCCTTATTATCCTGGGCATAACATAGGATACTTTTTATCCTGGAAAAATACGTAGAAAATAATCATATTTTTCAGTTTTATTCATAGACGTTGTTCTGTAGAACCGTGAACACACGTTGCATTACCCGCAGTGGATTCAGCGCCGTAATATTTATAAGATGTCATTGTCAGAGTTACTCAAAATGGACAAATAAACCATCCACGCGAAGACCGACATCCGCGCGGACGGAGTCGCGGGCGGAAGCTAGTTATATAACTTTATGCTCTTACCTGTTACCTACCAACTTTATCAAATCTTTTATTACTGTATCATTAATAGCGAAGGAGGTGGCGCATCACTTGAGGGAGAGGACAGCGTCCTCCCTCTCCAACCCAGCTGCAGTGGTAGGCGCCCATGGCGGCGGACGTCGGCAAACGATCTCCGGCCACCGTAAGCGCGGGCATGCGGACGGCTAGTTATGGGCGACTCGCTGTCTGTACATGGTCCATGCCCGGGTCGACGGTGCTTTGTGTTCCACGCGCGCCTCAAGGAGTGTCAGCATAGTGACGGAGCCCCCTATAGAGGTCCAAAGCCTGCCAGGGTCGCGGGACTCACGAATTACCTTGACCGCGGAACGTAAAGGGCTATTGAAGGACACCGTGGATTTTAGTCAGTACGAGTCTGACAGTCCCTCCCGCTCTGCCCTGGGTGGGACGACTCATTTGATAATTTTAACACGTTAAATAAAATATCATTAAAATAAACGCAAAAACCTACATGATGAGCTATAACAATGTCATGTACGTCGAATTTCAATGCTAGCCAACGTTTCATATAAATATATCCTTTCTACATTGGAAACCTGCACAAAATCCGTCCGTTATGACATATACGCCGATCCAGGCGGGATAGCTATCAAATATTTATGGCACAATCCTTTCCGACTGATTGCAATGTACTCGCGTCACGACATTGAGGTACTACGCGACGGATATTAAAATGTGCCAGTGAAAAATAGTGGGGTTTTATTTGTGACTAGCGGGCGCCCGCGGCTCCGCCCGCGTGAATGTCGGTTACCACTGCAAAAAGCCTACTCAGGAAAGACACGGTCAGCAACATGATTCCCAGGTCTATTCACAGACACCGACACTAACATCGACGACGCAGTCAACACAATCACTCGAAATAGATAGATATAGTGTGTCGCGGACTTTTTTGTAGATATTTATAAGATCAACAATTAATTAGAACATTTTATGGTTCTATCTTTTATGGTTTAGGCAGCGTACGCAAAATAAGTAACTTTTCTGGTTGATTTTTACACCTAATGGCCGAAAAACCCACATATCTTACGGAACCCTATTTTTCTCCAAAATAAAATATAGCTTATGTTACTCGTGGATAATGTAGCTTTCGAATGGTGAAAGAATTTTTAAAATCGGTCAAGTAGTTTTTGAGCCTATTCAATACAATCAAACAAACAAACAAAGTTTTGCTCTTTAAAATATTAGTGTAGATAGTGTAGACTACCAAAATAACTGATATTCGTACCTACTATTGCTTCAACTATAAAGAAATAAATTGTAAACTAATAATATATTTAAAACTACCAAAACCTCTAATACCTCTTTCATAAAATAACAACAAAACAAATCTAAAAATAAACTATTCAAAGACTAAAAGTAAAAAGGGGCACACCGCAATCGCGGCGGTAAGACCCCTCTTTGAGGAGTGGCTGGATAGGCGTCACGGCGTCCTGACCTACCGCATGACGCAGGTCCTCACCGGACACGGAAGTTTCGGGAGGTACCTGTGTCTGATAAGGAGGGAAAAAACTCCTGGGTGTCACCACTGCGAGGATCGTCCGGAGGAGCATACGGTGCAGGACTGCCCCGTTTGGGCAGAGCACCGCCGGGTCCTCACGACGGCGATAGGCGGAGACCTCTCGCGCCCGGCACTGGTCGAAGCCATGCTGCGGGGCGAGACGGAGTGGGAAGCGGTCGCCTCCTTCTGCGAAGCAGTCATGCTCGCGAAGGAGGAGGCGGGCCGCGTGAGGGAGAGGACAGCGTCCTCCCTCCACCCCAGCCGCAGTGGTAGACGCCCACGGCGACGGCCGTCGCAAGACGATCTCCGGCCACCGTAGGCGCGGGCATGCGACGAGTTATGGGCGACTCGCTGTCCGACCATGGACCATACCCGGGTCGACGGCGCGTTGTGTTCCACGCGTGCCTCAAGGAGTGTCAGTATAATGACGGGGCCTGTAGAGGGCCAAAGTCTGCCCGGGTTGCGGGACTCACAAATTACCGTGACCCCGGTACATAAAGGGCTATTGAAGGACACCGTAGATTTTAGTCAGTCAAGTCTGACAGACCCTCCCGCCCTGCCCTGGGTAGGAGGACGTAAGAGGAGACAAATATAATCAGAAAGCTCCGAATTGCTAAGCTATCGGGAGTTTCACGTGTTATTGTGAGTCAACCATAAAAGATAGACATATGCTGTCAAGGAATATTTTTATATAATTTTAAGGAGAACATTTCCGTCGTACATGATTTCTATGTAGCTTTAACCATTAAGGCTGCACACGCGACGGAAGTTTAAAAAATGGAGTAGCTTCTTCCCGTTTTCTCAATATTTCCCTTCACTGCTCTGCTCCTATTGATCGTAGCGTAATGATAAGTATACTATAACCTGCCCAGGAGTATGAAGAATAATTGTGCCAAATTTCGTTAAAATCCGTTGAGTAGTTTTTGTTTCTATAACGAACATACAGACAGACAGACAGACAGAGAGACAGACAGACAGACAAAAAAAATTCTGATTGCATTTTTTGCACCAGTAGCGATCCCTAATCACCCCTTGATAGTTATTTTTCAAATATATTTCATGTACAGAATTGGCCTCTCTACAGATTTATTATAAGTATAGATTTGGTCCCGAAAGGTGCGTCGGCTTGATTTTTCCGGGATTTTTCGGATATTTTCCGTAGCGTTCGGGGCTTTGATTTCTCTGCCATGTCCACTCGGAGTTACGCGGGCACTGTCAAAATAGGAAACAGTTTTTTTTTTATATTCGTTGTCAGAATCCATTGCTGAGTTTTGCATTATTTTTATTTGCTTAAAAAACACCAAAGCCGAACTGTTTTTAAATTTTTTCAAGTATCTAAAACTATGTAAATTTCCACATACTCTTTCTGCAGTGTCCAGTCCATTATGGTTTTAGGTCAATACTTAATCAAAACTTAACTCACTTCTGGGTACTTATGGTCCTTGTTTCTTTTGCTTATCTGATCATCACATAGCATTAGCAATTCATCACAAATTCATCACTATTTCTGCCAAATAATCTATATAACAAAAACGTTTGCTACGTACCGAAGTACCGTTGCCAACACAAGTGCAATCAAAGTCAAACGTTCATCTCTCAAGTGTGTATTGTCATCGCGACATCTTCGCTACTCTCCGAGATTGACAACTCTCTCAGTATTTGCTGTACACTCTTCTAGTACCGGTGACACATTTTTTGTAGTGTCTGTGATGAAAAAGTTAAGTAAGATGTTTTTTTTTTAAGTTTTTAAATGTTCAATAAAGTATAATAAATTATTTTAGTTCTTAAGCTTTATGTGGACAGAACAAAATCGTTTGTGAGTACAACTCGAAGCTGCGACCTTCTGATTCAGTACAGATGATTTACTTACTCAGCCGGTGCTTTTTTTTTTCACAAAATAGCTTTATAATTCGCGTTGGAAAGCGCAAGAAACTGTAAACTCGGTTTGAAATTACTCATCTAGATGTCACTACAGCATTCCTAAATGGCTACTTAACTGAAAATGTTAACATGCAAGTTCCGCCTAATTTAAATTGCAAATATTATTAAGTTCTTAAATTGAAACGGTTCTTAAAACGAACGAATTTATGGTTGAAAACAAAGAGGCTTTTCTTTTTTTTATCTTGCTAAAATCATCAAATGAGTCCTCCCACCAAGGGCAGAGCGGGAGGGACTGTCAGACTCGTACTGACTAAAATCCACGGTGTCCTTCAATAGTCCTTTACATACCGGGGTCACGGTAAATCATAAGTCCCGCGACCCCGACAGGCTTTGGCCCTCTAGAGGGGAGCCCCGTCAAGATGTTATTATACTTAGTGATAAGTTAGGATTAAATTCCTATTCATTGTAGTGAAAGTCAAAGTTATATCTAAAGGTTCATAATAAATTCAAAAGGTGGGTATCATTGGTCACGTGAAATACCGAAAACGTGATAGTATTAAGTTCTATAGATATTCTAAGATGATACCAGATATTTTGCGTCCCCAGCAACAAAATATTACTTTTCTATTTCCATTATCTTTCTACGAGTACTTTGTCCGTTATCTTTTCTGAATTTTTTTTTGTATGTTACTAACCGGCATTTTTTTAAGTATTTCGCTTCTGTGTAGTGCTTCTGATAATAATCTAAATATACTTTTATATCATATAAAGCTGAAGTGTTTGTTTGTTTGTGTGGATGAACGCGCTTATCTCAGGAACTGCTGGTTCGAATCGTTTTTTTTTTTTGTAGGATATAATTATGATTTATCGAGGAAGGCTACAGGCTAATTAAAAAAAGCACCCTTATGAACAGCTATTCTAAGAATGAATATTACCCTATATAGATAGGTTTTTGAACAAAGTTTGGAACATATTTTCTTGTTTCTAAACGTGTAGTTACCTGTATCGTGTAGGTACTTTTAGAAGCAAGTAACGTGTGTGCAATCTATTTTGGACTTTATTATACAAAGAAGATTAAGATCAAAATTCTTCATATCAAACACAGACTTGTTAGTAAAAGGTGCTCACAGGTCACCCACCTGCGAAATACGTCATTTAAAGTAAGTGTGTGAAAATGTTAGAATTTCTAATTAACTTTATGTGAGTTTCAGTAATTATATTTGATATAACGAGTTATGAAAATATTATGAAGCACGAAAATGTTTGTTGTAGTTCTGACATTTTCTCCAAAAAGTAATTGCCATACTTTCAAAATTAATTAAAGATTTTCATAACCTGTTTTTACATAGGGGAACAGTGTATAAGACGGGGGACGCGAGGTATGATGGGAAATCACACACGAAGGCAAACTTAACACAATACTAACGTAGCGTAAGCGCCAACCGGACGCCATTTCTTAATGGCCGCTTGCAAACTTCGTCCTGATGGCGCTTGCGCTACGTTACTGTTGTAAAATATGCCCAAAGAGTAAATGGCCCCATTATTTCACGCGTCCCCGTCTTATACACTGTGCTTTGTTACATTTTTACCATGGTCCTTCGAGATTCCGGTCAAGTTTAAGAAAAAATCTCGTCGCGCTCGTAAGCCACGCCACCACAAAGCGCGTCCAGAAATCAGCTGGAGGTCAAATAGAGGACATCCCAACAGTGAACTCAGCCTACCAGCATCTGGAAGCAGCCAATCAAGCAGCGTCGGCCACATCAGTCGCAAAGGACGAACAAAGGGTTTGGTAGCAGCGGTTTCGTGAGTTCGACCAATTCATTCTTTTAAAGTCATTAAAAGTCATCACATACTTAGTTAACTTGCTTAATTGCCATCAATTCCCATTTCCAAGCATAAATTCATCCATACTTAGTCCATTCTATAGTCAATTATTCACTTAAGCAATTATTGCATCAGATTTTTATTCCAGTCATCATCTACCCACATATTTCTTTTCTCAATTTTCTTGTAACTGTTTTTATCATTTCGATTCTTTCCTATCACCAACCATTTCTTTTTCATTATTATATCACTTTCTAATACCTTTTTTCTCTTAAACAGCTTACATCGCCTTGTTCTCAGCGCACCGACTTATCATCACACCGAGGGTAATTTGGTAAAGTTACGTGATCGTCGCGCGGTGCTTGCCACTTTCCCAATCCAATTTAAGTAACGTTTCAATTAAACTGTACATTAATTAAATTTCAAATATGACTGATCCTAAATCAGCTCAAACCTCAAATAAGCCCGATGAATATGACATTCCTCAACTTAACACATATAAAAAGAGGAGATCCAGTCATAAAGGAAAGGTGACGGTATTTAAAAATTATCTTGAGTCGTTATTAAAATCCAAAAAGCCATTGTCTGATTTAGATATTATACAACTTAGCAATCGATTAGAGTCCTACAAGTCCCTTGCAAACGAGTTCGATAAAAATCAAATCCTCATCGACGACATTGTTGGGGTTTCAGATGAACAGCTGAAGGAGCGGGAGCAATTTGAAATGGAATACCAATATCAACTTGCGCTCGGCATCCATCTCCTGCGTGAAAATGAAACTGCCTGCGTCGCCGGGTCTGTAACAACTCCAACTGCAGGTGACACAGCAACAAAAGCATTCATTAAACTACCCACCATTGACCTTCCACACTTCTCAGGGGAATATCAGAATTGGCTCGAATACAGAGACACTTTTGAATCACTCATACACAATAATAAATCAATAGATAACATTCAGAAGTTTCACTATTTGCGTGCATCTCTGCAAGGTGAAGCTTCCGATATTATTAAATCGTTAGAAATGTCATCAAACAATTACCGGGTAGCTTGGGAACTTATAACGGAAAGATATAATAACACAAATCAGCTGATACACAATCATATTCACGCTTTATTCAGCATACAAAACATTGAAAAAGAATCCGCAACGTCACTCAGACAATTACTAGACGCAGTAAATAAAAATCTCAGAGCTCTTAGTAATTTAGGCGAACCCACAGTAGACACAATTATAATTTATCTGATTACTTCCAAATTAGATTTCACAACACTCAGATATTGGAAAGAATCAAGCAAAAACAACACAGTAGAAAAGCCCACACTTCAAGATTTAAAATCATATCTCAGTGATCGTTTCATGCTTTTGCAAAATCTTGAAGACACTAAAAACACACATAAAAACATACAACAAACAGATTCAAAATCACATTCATCGAAATCAGACAATAAAGATAAACAATCTCGCATTCTTTGTCCCTTGTGTAAAGGTCAACATTTTCTATTCGCTTGTCCACAGTTCAAACAAATGACTGTGGAGAAGAGGATAGAAAAGGTTTCCAAGTTTTCCAACTTCTGTGCTAACTGCTTGCATAACGGTCACGAAACAAAGTCTTGCCGTGGCGGAGCATGTAAATATTGTCAAAAGAAACATAACACAATGCTACACATACATAAGGAACAGACCAAGGACACTGCGCACACCACACTCGCTAGTAACAGTAGCTCACAACACACATCAGTTCTACTTTCCACTGCCTTAGTACATGTCATCGCCAGTGATGGAACACCACACTTGGCGAGGGTTTTGCTGGACAGTGGAAGTACCTCCTGTTATATCACTAAAAGTCTGAGTACAAAGCTCAATCTCACATTCGAACCCATTCGCGGCACAGTCTCAGGCATAAATCAGCAACATACAAAAATTTTTCATCGCACAAATGTCTTGATAAAATCATTACAAGGTTCATTCACAGCCAATTTGTCATGTTTGGTACTTGATACAATAGCACACTCATTACCTCACATGCGCATCAATACACAAGGTTTAAATATACCTAAACATTTAAAACTAGCCGACCCTCAGTTCTATGAACCCGCACCAATTGACATATTGCTAGGCGCGGACATATTCTGGCAAATAATCAGCAGCGGTCTCATTCGGTTAGGTAAACAACAGCCTACACTACAAGAAACTGAATTAGGCTGGCTAGTTTCCGGGTGTACAACAAACACCGACAAACACACAAACAGTTGTTTCTTTAATAACAACAACTCAGATCAGTTATCACGCTTTTGGGAGCTGGATTGTTTATCTAATTCACAAATAAACGATCCCTCCGAATCAGATGCATGCGAGATCATTTTTACACAAACAACAACGAGACAAAGTGATGGCAGATTCGTTGTCAATATTCCATTTAAAAAATCACCTGATTGCTTGGGTGACTCATACTATCAAGCCAAAAAACGGTTTTATTCAATCGAAAACCGCATGAATTCAAATCACACATACAAACAACAGTACTCAAACTTCATAACAGAGTACATACAACTAGGTCACATGACTTTAAACAAACATTCACGTAAAAATACATACATTCAATCAGAACATAATACATCAATCATACAGTCAAGTGCAAACAGCACTAACACAAACATACAGTACTCACCAGTATATTATCTTCCACATCACGGTATTATACGCGAGTCAAGCACAACCACAAAGTTCAGAGCAGTATTCGATGGTTCCGCAAAAACATCCTCAAAACTATCACTTAACGACATTCAGTTAGTAGGACCTGTTGTCCAAGATGATCTTATTTATATACTCATACGATTTCGTCAACATAAATATATAATATCAGCGGACATTGAAAAAATGTTTCGTCAAATAACAGTGGTGGAACATCAGCGCCCACTGCAACAAATCATATGGCGATATAATCCTACGGAACCTTTACAAACATACACGCTCAACACTGTCACATACGGCACGGCATCGGCGCCGTTTTTAGCAACACGCTGCATAAAACAAATAGGCCTAGATTGTCAAAACACACAAAATCATTCAGACAACTACGATCACAAACTGGTCTCCGAGATCATCTTGCATGATTTTTATTGTGATGACCTTTTGACCGGGACAGATGATGAGTCGGTACTATTGGAAATTGCCAAAGGAGTTTATTCCGAATTACAAAAATATCAATTTCCACTTAGAAAATGGCAGTCTAATTGTCCCGCGGTTCTAAATAAACTAGGTTTCAATGATTCAGACAATACAACATTTAATCTTAGTTCAAACGATCCATCAAAAACACTAGGCATTTATTGGAACATCAACAAAGACACAATTTCATACACAGTACATTCAGAATTTGTATCACAAAAACAAATCACGAAACGCACAATTTTATCCACTATCGGTCATATTTTCGACCCACTGGGACTCATTAGTCCTTGTGTACTCGAAGCTAAACTAATTATGCAACAGATGTGGATAAATAACATCAGCTGGGACGGTGAAATACCGGTTTCTATACAACAACAATGGGCAAAGTTCGTGGAATCATTGTCTTTTATAAATCATTTATCTATCCCTCGGCGAGCATTCCATGACTCATTGCGCGATAACATTGAACTTCATATTTTTTGCGATGCCTCACAACAGGCGTATGGTGCGTGCGTATACATACGCACACATACACTAGGTGGCAATATCAGCGTTCAACTGTTAGTAGCCAAGGGACGGGTGGCTCCTTTAAAAACACTTACCATACCGCGACTTGAATTATGTGCCGCGTTTACCGGTGTTAATTTAAGTATTAAAGTTTTAAACTCACTTCGCAATAAAAACAACTGTAAGTGTTATTATTGGAGTGACTCAATAATTGTTTTATCTTGGATAAATTCACCGACACACAAGTTACAAACATTCGTCAAACACAAAGTCACGGACATTCTCAAACACACTGAACCACAGTCATGGTACTATGTACCAACCAAACAAAATCCAGCTGATATAATAACAAAGTGTACAAATGCACAACAGTTACTTCATACACCTTTATGGTTTTCAGGACCTCACTTCTTAAGGAATGATGATAATCACAGCTGGCCTGAACAACCAGGGCATCTCAGCGTATCTGACCTTCCAGAAGTCCGCTCCCAAACACATCTCACGCACAAACATACAATTGATACTAATTCATTTATTTACAAATATTCTAATTTTAACAAACTTACACGCATCGTAGCTTACATACTTCGGTTCATTCATCACTGCAAACATAAACAATCAAACGGCATCAATACAAAAAAATGCCAACAGGTACGCATAGGTGACGTCCTGCCTTTATCTACTAGCGAACTTAATTCAGCTAGATACCAATTAGCGAAGATAGTACAATTAGATTTATTTTTTGAGGAATATCAACTATTATTACATAACAAACAATTACCTACTTCACATAAATTAAATTCACTTAATCCTTTTATAGGAGATAATCATCTCATTCGTGTGGGCGGAAGGTTAGCACAATCGCTGTACAATTACGATAGAAAATTTCCTATTTTACTGCATCCAGCTCATCACATTACTCAAATCATATTCTCAACATATCACATCACTCTTCTACATGCTGGTCCACAACTGTTGTTGTCTCACATACGTCAAGCTTTCTGGCCAATTTCTGGTCGAAATCTGGCTAGAAAAACTACACAATCATGTGTTACATGCAAACGGTTTAAAGGTAAAACTGTAACACCTATCATGGGACAGTTACCTGAACAGAGATTGCACGCAAACTTTGTATTCAGTGACGTAGGTGTCGACTACGCAGGGCCAATAATGATCAACAACCGTAAGGGGCGTGGAAGTGTACTTATTAAATCTTACATTTGTATTTTCATCTGTTTTGTAGTTAAAGCTGTGCATTTGGAGTTGGTTACAGATATGACGACAGAGTCTTACATAGCAGCAATTAACAGGTTCATTTCTCGCAGAGGTAAACCAAATAATATTTATTCAGACAATGGGAAGAATTTGGCGGGTGCTGCGCGTGTGATCACCAACTTTCTCAAAAATCACAGTGAGTCAATTTATAGTTGCGCTGCAGAACAAGGTGTAAACTTCCACTTCATTCCTCCATATTCACCCCACTTCGGGGGCCTATGGGAAAGCACTGTTAAATCAGTGAAACATCATCTAAAAAGAGTACTTGGGATGGCAAACCTCACATATGAGGAAATGTACACATTGCTAGTCCAAATAGAAGGCATTCTTAATTCAAGGCCTCTCACACCTCTTTCATCCGATCCATCTGATCTCTCAGCTCTCACTCCCTTTCATTTTCTAATTGGTCGTACTCTAACTGTTCTACCTCATCCACAGATGTCCGACTGCGACGCGGCACGGCTACCGCGTCATCAACGAGTCGAACTTCTACGCCAACATTTTTGGAGACGCTTTAATAAGGAATTTATTTCCCAGTTGCACCAAAGGACGCGCTGGCAGCGCTCACGTGGCGCGCTCACAGAGGGCTCATTAGTCATCGTGAAGGACGAGGCGCTACCGGTGGCTCAGTGGCCGTTGGGACGTATCGTGAAGCTGTATCCGGGACATGACGGAGAAGCTCGGGTTGCGGACATCAAAATAAAGACTGGGTTAATCAGACGGGCTTTTCATAAAATATGCCCATTGTTGGATGGACCATCAGACTGATCAAGAAGCATGCTTCATAAATCGTCATCATCAGCTGGGCTGGCCTTTCCACGGTGGCCCGGGAATATGTTAACGCACACGTTAACACCTCAACAACACACATGCGTCATCAAGCAGAGGGGAGCGGGCGGCGTGGTAGCGCAACGGCTCGACGACGGCTCGCGCGCCCTCCACACACTCCTTTTAACAACGCGACCACGATCGCATCGATTTTTAAATAATTAAATATTGACCGTTGTAACTACCTAATATTATAACCTAGAAATACAGTCCGCTTTTTATTCTACCTGGGCCTATCCATGGTCCTTCGAGCCGGATCTGAACCAGCGACCTATGGATGGCACATTACATTTGTAGGATATAATTATGATTTATCGAGGAAGGCTACAGGCTAATTAAAAAAAGCACCCTTATGAACAGCTATTCTAAGAATGAATATTACCCTATATAGATAGGTTTTTGAACAAAGTTTGGAACATATTTTCTTGTTTCTAAACGTGTAGTTACCTGTATCGTGTAGGTACTTTTAGAAGCAAGTAACGTGTGTGCAATCTATTTTGGACTTTATTATACAAAGAAGATTAAGATCAAAATTCTTCATATCAAACACAGACTTGTTAGTAAAAGGTGCTCACAGGTCACCCACCTGCGAAATACGTCATTTAAAGTAAGTGTGTGAAAATGTTAGAATTTCTAATTAACTTTATGTGAGTTTCAGTAATTATATTTGATATAACGAGTTATGAAAATATTATGAAGCACGAAAATGTTTGTTGTAGTTCTGACATTTTCTCCAAAAAGTAATTGCCATACTTTCAAAATTAATTAAAGATTTTCATAACCTGTTTTTACATAGGGGAACAGTGTATAAGACGGGGGACGCGAGGTATGATGGGAAATCACACACGAAGGCAAACTTAACACAATACTAACGTAGCGTAAGCGCCAACCGGACGCCATTTCTTAATGGCCGCTTGCAAACTTCGTCCTGATGGCGCTTGCGCTACGTTACTGTTGTAAAATATGCCCAAAGAGTAAATGGCCCCATTATTTCACGCGTCCCCGTCTTATACACTGTGCTTCTAATAGGTTTTTATATCTGTGAGGATTTAAACTTCTAGATTCGATATAAAAATTTTAATCTAAAGATTCGATCATTAAATCTTAGTTCGAATTTTAATTTTAAAAAACATCTTCCTTTTTTGAAGTTTGTTTAAAAGGTTGTGAAGAGAATGGATGGATGTTTGTTACTCTTTCAAAAATGATTAAACAGATTGGGGTGAAATTTGGAACACAAATAGATAATAACCTGGATTAATACAAAGGATACTTTTCATTCCAGTATCACGCTCGTGTAGGATGATTCGAGAGAGTTACACGCGAGCAAAGTCACTGGCAACAGCTAGTCTAAAATAAAGTCAAAGTAAGTAAAATATGTCGTATATTCCTTAAATTTAAACCGAAGCATGATAATATTTATTCTGTTTATCATCTCTGACATCTTGACAGGCCTGTTGGTCTAGTGGTTAGTGACCCTGACTACTATGCCGGAGGTCGTGGGTTCGATTCCCACCCAGGACAAATGGTTGTGTGATGAGCACGATCATTTGTTCTGTGTCTGGGTGTAATTTATCTATAATATGTATGTATTTAGAAATATATAAGTATGTTTATCAGTTGTCTAGTACCCATAACACAAGCTCTGCTTAGCTTGGGACTAGATGGTGTTTGTGTGATAGTTAAAAAAAAAAAAAAAAAAAAAAAAAAAAAAAAAAAAAAAAAAAAAAAAAAAAATCTAAGAGCCTGGTTTAATTAACAGAGATTTCGAGAAGTTGTAATGTTTTTGGTACTTATAAACCTATACTGGTATAATATTAATTAATCTGAATAATGTAGTAGGTAGTTCATTTACCTTCCCTTAATTATGTATTATGCTGAGACTTGCTTCATAATAATATGTTTATGTACCTTATCAGGTATTTAAGTAGCCTTTGTAAACAATTGTTTCCCCACATTTTAACATTATCGAGTCGTTTTAAATCGAATGAAAAACAGCGAATAATATAAAACTTTAAAAAATATTACCGATTTCAAAAACAACTACAAAAAAGGGTAAAAAAACCTACAAAAAATACAGAAATACGTACATATCAAAATACCAAATTAAAATAAAATGAAACTAAACTATGATAGAGCATCAAAAAATTCATCCTCAACGCTGTCAGCTGGTAATGTGCTCAAGAGACTGGCGGCGTTGCCTCTTTGTATGACAATACATAGCCTTAAAAGAATGCTAGATTTATGTAATCCGTAGCACCGGTAATACAATTCCCGATGTACGCAATAAGCCATAACAATTCAAACATGATCTTCAAAGGGCATGTGAAGGAAAAGGGTAAGTTTTTGTCAGTAAGAGCCTGATACTCGGTCGCGGGACTATACGAATTACCGTGACCCCGGAATGTAAAGGGCTATTGAAGGACACCGTGGTTTTTAGTCAGTACGAGTCTGACAGTCCCTCCCGCTCTGCCCTGGGTGGGAGGACTCATTTGATGATTTTACCACGATAAAAATAAAAGTCTGATACTCCCTTCTGCTCTACCCAGGAGATAACTCATTTAATGATTTTTACAAGGAATAAAAGGGATAAGATAATAATTAAAGACATTTATTCCAATAAGACTGAAATAATCAGCAGTTTGTGAATGACAAGACAGTATTTTGACAATTTTTCGTCTTTTTCCTGACAAGAAAAAGTCGCTGAAAAAACTCCCTCAGTAAAACCTCTATCTGTTTAAGAACAGGTTTATTGTTTAAAACCCGAAGATATAACAAATTTGATAAATATAGTCTTCAGCCAAAAGTGTTTTCAGGAACTTTTAAGTGTAATATTTGTCTTTAGCAACAATTACAATAATTTAGTAATTTTCTACCTAGCCTCGATTCTTGTCTATCTTTTTATTTCGAAAAAAAAAAAAAAAACTTAACTTTAAACTTTAAAAGCTGTAGAAATAGCTTCAATGATACTGCAACTCCCTACTCTTACTTACTCTTTAGAAAACAACACCATTTCACAGAACGCAACAAATTCTTGTCACAGCGTATCCATTCGCTTGCAATGCCATCCATCAACAGAATGTACGATCCAGCTCGTTTTCACGCCTAGCACTCCTATACACAATCTACATTCAGGTCAAAGTGATAGATTATCCAAAGAAAACTAGAAAACACGAAGACTTTCAAAGAACAATTGCGCTTTTTCTTTGGATTTCTTTTTTTTTGAGGGTACAAAAGAAATTGAATAAAGAGGGGGAAAGTCAGCATTTGTACAAATGAGGGTAGTTACATTTTGATCGTGGAGTAATGTGACAATGAGATTAATTTTATCGGTATGTTTTTTCTTTGATTTCGGCAGAATTAGGACGTGATCTGTGTGGGTGATTGTTAATTATTATTTACTAAGTTAATAACGCTTATCTCGTCGTGTCGTGATTTCCGTCTAGATATCTATTATTTCTACGTATTTCCTCTATTTATACTTAAGGGTTTTTTTTCTCGGGGTCGCGGGACTTACCCATTACCGTGACCCTGGTACGTAAACGGCTAGTGAAGGACACCGTGGATTTTAGTCAGTCAAGTCTGACAGTCCCTCCCGCCCTGCCCTGGGTGGGAGGACTCATTTGATGATTTTACGACGATAAAAAAAGGGTGTTTGTTCTGTCTAAAATACAGTGATAAAAAAGAACAAAATTATCTTAATCCTAAAAAAATCTTACTTTACTTATATTATAAATGTGCAAGTTTATGAGGATTGATGGTTTGTTAGTCTTTCACGCAAAACTACTGAACTGATTGCGATGAAATTTGGTACACAGAAACTTTATGACCTGTTTTATTCCGATTTTATCTACTTGTTGAATAATTTTCGAGTTTTCGGTAATGCTGCTGGCAACGCCTAGTATTATAAATCCAAGGATGTATGGATGGATGTTTATTACTACATCACGAAATGGCTGGACGTATCTCGAATTGAATCCACAAAAAACAGCTAATCTTAAATAATGTATTTCTACCAGAATGGTACTAGATTATACGATTTTCTGCCAGATCGTAACAATGCCCAACAGATCTGTCAGATAAAAGGAAATGGAGAAAGTCTAGAAATTTTAACAGGCAACAGCACAATAAATTCTCGCCTGGACAATGAGTGGCATTTGCCTAGATCCATCACATGGGGAGTCGCATTGCCGCGGGCAGTGGACACACACAGTGTAACTGTTTGAGCAGTCAATGTTTTTAGATATAATCACCTTTATCCATAGGATTAAGGTAATTGTAATTTATTCAATATGTTTAATAATTTACTCTTATTTTTTTATCATTATTATCAGCCCTCGGTATCCCACTGGTGGACAAAAGCCTTTAAAGTCTACTCTTTCCAGTCACTGCTCGCTATAGCACGCGGTCGTTTTCCAGACATTTGTAAAAAAAACGACGGGTTGCACTCTGGGAGTGCCGGCAGAAGTGAAAACTTGAATAGTAATAAACACACACGAACATTCGCGCAAGCGCCCTGCGCCGTCTTACGAATTTTCGATCAGGTCACGTGTCCTGACGCGAGTTTAACATTTTTTACCCATACCAAAAAAGTGCACAACGCCGCTAAAGAAGTTTTCACTTCAAAAATCAACAAATATACTGAGAACAAAGACAATTATTGTAATATTCTCATCCTCGGCTACAAGAACAATAGACATATCCAAATCTGATTCCCATTAAATCAAAATGTCTACCTCATCAGGGATAACAAAACCCGACCTACATTGACACTTCGCTGGTCAAATTCGACGCCCGTAGGTCACACCCCCAACCTGCAACTGACTTTGATTGATGCCCCAACCCTCCGCCAGGGGCGCTAACGTCGCACTCATGGGATACTGTGACCATACCCGGACTATGAATCTTGAACGAGTCACACTTTCATATGCATGGCGCTTTAAGCAACATTTGTATATGTCCGTCGCTAATCGCACAGAATCGTGTTTTGTGGTGACTTGAATATGGACAGGGGTGACATGACGTGACATGGATTTTATTATGAAATCCTGTGAGGATAGGCAATTATGGATATACATTTGTCATACTTACATATTTTGGTTGTTATTTACGCTATTTGAAATGATAAAAGAGGCTTTTTTAAATCCATGTGGAGCTGAACAGTCCTTGCTAAAAGTTTTTTGAAGTGAAAACTTCTTTAGCGGCGTTGAGCACTTTTCTGTAATGGGTATAAAATCTTAAACTCGCGTCAGGACACGTGACCCTGACCGAAAAAGCGTAGGACGGCGCAGGGCGCTTGCGTGAATGTTCGTGTGACTTTATTACTTTTAAAGAAGTTTGTATGCTGGATACATTCGTTGCTAGGTAACATTGTTTATAAAAGATGTACGTCACATTGGAAAATTATTGAAATAAAAAGTCAACCATTTTTGCGAGTTTTACTAAAATCTGTTCACAAGATATTTCCAACAATTACTATTCAAGTTTTCACTTCTGCCGGCACTCCCAGAGTGCAACCCGTCGTTTTTTGAAGTGAAAACTTCTTTAGCGGCGTTGAGCACTTTTCTGTAATGGGTATAAAATCTTAAACTCGCGTCAGGACACGTGACCCTGACCGAAAAAGCGTAGGACGGCGCAGGGCGCTTGCGTGAATGTTCGTGTGACTTTATTACTTTTAAAGAAGTTTGTATGCTGGATACATTCGTTGCTAGGTAACATTGTTTATAAAAGATGTACGTCACATTGGAAAATTATTGAAATAAAAAGTTAACCATTTTTGCGAGCTTTACTAAAATCTGTTCACAAGATATTTCCAACAATTACTATTCAAGTTTTCACTTCTGCCGGCACTCCCAGAGTGCAACCCGTCGTTTTTTTTTTATTCTTCTCTGACGTTATCATTGGAACTTACTTTACTATTTTTTATTCGTTCCGAGATTCTGATCATTATTGTTGAATGAGTTTATCAAATTCAAAGATCAAATGCCTATTCGTGATCATGGCACTTGTAACGGTGCGAATATATTGGAAAATCAAATCAAATAATAAACGTTTTAAAAGATAGACTCAGAAAGGATAATTTTAATTTGAGTGGCTTTACATCTATAAGCGACTTTGATCTTTGAAATGAATTGAGTGACTGATTTTTCAATATATAAAACTTTTGCGAACGTTAAGGACCTCTATCGCATTACCTTTTGATTACGCAACCGAAAAAAAGGATCCGTCCGCTTTTGATTATATCAGATGAAAATAAACATTAGAAATACAATGCCTTTTGACCTCGTAAATGACCAATTTTTTCTTTTGAAATATTATTCTGTCATGATATCTGTTGCTATGCTGTCCTGTGGGAGTCCAAGAAGTACTTTTTCTTTCTTTAAATACTGGCCTTTTTATCGTGGTAAAATCATCAAATAAGTCCTCCCACCCAGGGCGGGACGGAAAGGACATTCGAACTCGTACTGACTAAAATACTGGCCTTAGCAACAGAAAAAGAAAAGAAAACTAGTTAATTTGTAATACTACGTACTTTAATGCCTTTGTCAAACAGACATGCGAAAGCAAAGCGTTTCCGAAACGATACCGAACCGAACCGAGACGTCAGTCCGATAGTTCTATCACGCTATCGGATCGCTTTCACTTTTATATGTGACTGATAGACAAATAAAAATTCGGTATCACTTCGTAAACGCTTCGCTTTCGCCTGTCTGTTTGACAAAGGCATAAAAGCAGTGTTTCCTCGTTAAAAGCATTAAAGCGACGGAGACCATAAATCTAGCCTAATCGTTTAGGCTAATAAAAAAGGGCATAACGGAAGTCTAGAAAAAATGTAAATGGAGTTGAAAATCCACAGATTTTTGTCAGATTTTATTTAAGATAGAGTAAAATAATTGAAGTGTAATGTTGTTTTTTATCTAAATTCTCATCTCTACGGAATTTTATGTTCAAAACGCGAAATCTTAATAGCCCTTCAGAGACAGCGGGAATTTTATCCTTGAGATTTTTCTTAGAAAGTGTACTAAGTGCCAAGTAAAAGCAAAAATTCTTGACAAAATATGTTTGAGAGTCGAGAAGTACGTGGGTTTTAAGATATTAAAATAGTCTTGACAAATTGAAGTTGTCAAGACTACTGTCATTGTGATAACTAACTTGTATAATCGTGTGTTCAATTGTGTCCCATGTAACATGAGTATTTCACTTCTAAATATATATTATTTTAAGAATACGAAAGCATGGATCATCAAATGAGTCCTCCCACGCAGGGCAGAGCGGGAGGGACTGTCAGACTCGTACTGATTAAAATCCACGGTGTCCTTCAACAGCTCTTTACGTACCGGGGTCACACGACGGTAATTTGCACAGTCCCGCGACCCCGGCGCGAAAGCATGGATGGATGTTTTAATACAACGACGTCAGAACGGAAAAACGGACCATGGTGAAATTTTATCTGGAACAACGCAGAGGATATATTTTATCCCAGTGTTACGTTCTTGTGTTTTTTTTTTGTTAATTTGTGCTGCCCTACTGCTCTGGGAGACTAACAGTAAGAAAAGTGGCAGGGTGTCAAAGAATTCTTCCACATGCATCGCTATCATATTTGACAGTATCAATAAATTACTTGGAACTTACTTTACTAAAGAGTTTAAAAAAGTAACTAACACGTATTTTTTCTTTTGTAAAAAAGCCATATTTAAAACCGTCGTATCTCCGTCAATTAAGGTTTACGTCACAAAAGAAATAACACGTTTCGAATATTTTTTGATACTGAAACTGAAGAACGAATTAATTTTTTTCAGTCAAATAGCCAGTTAGTGCCCGGAATACTGGGAGCATGGCCACGTTGGCTGGCAATGATGAGCACAAGCTGTTTTGGACGATTCCTATAAAACGAACCTCAACCCTTTCAACCGACTTTAAAAATAATACCTACATGCTTTTAATATTTTTATGGTTCATAAAGCACGATGTAAACCGCGGTCGTATGGAATTACGTAATGGGCAATCAATTTCCGGTTCCTGATTGATCTACTACGGCTACTGTTATTATCGGCAGGGTATTAAAATATCAGGGATTTAAATTATGATGCATATTTTTGAGTTAATTCACGCTGAAGCGTTTCTTTTAAGTGACTGTATTTTAATTGAACGTGTTGCTAACTAGTGATCATAATTAACTGGTTTTCATTTTATTGGAGTTTGAGCCAACCATAGTAACTATAGAAAATCTATGTCTGTTGGTATGTGATTTTAGTTAATATCGCAAGCAAGCATACGATGGGTTCCAAAGGACATGGGAAGGAACAGGGTGGCTCACATTTTTTTGGATGGAGTCTGGTAGTCCCTTCTGCTCCACCAAGAGCGGGGGTACTTATTTGACGATATTTACACTTATACTATAAGATGGTGGGTCGCCCTCAGAGGAGAGAGCATCTTGAGGTAGAGTGTTGATCTCCTCAGGGTGGCTTCGTGATAATATGGGGAAGGGATAAGTCCAGAATTGGACTACTTTAAACAGTTGATGAGGTCGTTGGTGTAATTTTATGTTAAAGTTCGCAAAATACTTTTGTTTCCATTTCCTTGGTCAATTTTTATCACCATTTTAATACGTACCTACCATCTTTGCTACTTTTTTTTGTGGGAAATTGAATTCGTGATGACCCGTCAGATGGTAGCCTTTGGATGGGTGAGCAACATTTAGCAACACAGCGGGTCTAAAACTGGCCACTTCCCAAATCGTTACTTCGTGAATGAATAGTGGAGATGCGCGAAGTGAATCATTAGGAATATTGCTGAAAGTGGCAGTTTTAGATCCTCTGATCCTTCTTTATCTTTTTCCAAACAAGCAATATCATTACAATTAATAACACACACAGTTGTACATTTTCTTAATAAAAAGTACCGCAAATTTGTAACCACAAAGCCTCGCAACAAACTAATTCTAGGCTCTTTACTGGCTTGTCGTAATTAACGGCACAAAGAAGGACTATAAACCAACGTCTGGGCGTAGCGGTTGCATTTATATGTAAACTTGTAGTTCCAGTACGCGTTTACATTTAATTAGATTTTAGAAAAGAATACTTATAATTTAAACATTAAGGCCCACTTGCACAATCACTAAACGGGTTTAGCGCTAAACTGCCTTAGAATATCACTGTATCCCTGTCAAATTGTTTGAAGTTGACAGAGACAGAACGATGTTTTGCAAGTGGGCCTAAATCTCTTTACGTATGAAGAGGTCGTATGTATAATGTAGGTAAGTATTTAAGTTATCAGTAGCAGGTTCGGTATCTTTTTCTTACGTGGGAGGACTCATTTGATGATTTTATTCAACCTCCCACACAGGTCGGAATGGCAGGGACACTGTCAGACACGTACTTATTAAAATCCACGGTATCCTTTAATAGCCCTTTACGTTCTAGGGTCACGGTTTCTGATGAGACAGTCCCGCGACCGAAACAGTGCCGTGACCCGGACAGACCCACGACCCAGAATCAGAGCCTGAATTTGTGTGTGGTAACAGATTCATACCCTAAAACATGGATTTTGACTATAGCTGGCGCAATGTGGGTGTAATATTACCTAATACCCAAATACAAGGCAAAGTAGTGCCCACTATGGCACTTTGACGGCACTTTTGGCGCAGTAGCTAAGCAATTGGACTGCTGCGCTGCGTGTCGCGGGTTCGATTCCCGCACGGAAAAAATATTTGGATGTTATACAAGTAGTTGTTTCGGGTTTGGGCGTTTGTGTATGTGAGTTTATGTTTGTAAACGCACGTATGACACAGGAGAAAATCCTAGTGTGGGGCAACGTTTTTAAAAAACCAAACAAAACAAACTACTCTGCCTTATATTTAGAAATTAACAAGTAAAAGGTGTAAAACAATTTGGTATTAAAATCATGGTGAAAATGTCAAACAATTGCACTTCTGAAGATTGCCAATGGTTTTGCCCGCGTGTATCTCGACCTATATATTGCCAAAGTTTATCTAGATCGGCTCATCTGTTCTGACTTATTTGAGTTACAAACATTCATCCATCTATACAAACTCTCATTTATTGTATTTGATAGATTATCAATAGTTTCATAACACAAAGACAAGCCTTATTACGTCTACCATTTGGTCGAAAATGGGCAGTCACTGTCTATTTTGAATAGACCTAGATATTCCTATTTTACACGAAGAGGTAAAGTAGCTTACTATCGGTTTATTTGAAGGCTATTACTATAACTCTGCTTATTTTGAATTCTTGTTATTGTGCAGTTGCAATTCGGTTGGGCAACAATGGTACAAATTATAGATACACAGAGCTGTAAAGTAGATTACAGATTTGCTGCACAAATACACTGTTGAGTTTGCGTTGAAATTTGTTACAAATTGTGTTTGCAAGCCATCTTTGGGTCAAAATTCAAGATAACTTGTGGTTTACGGAGTATAGTCGGTGCACAGGTGTACCAGTGCCTTCTGGGTCAGCTCGCTCCATCTTAGGTCTCATACTCTTGCTAGATATTGTGGTGAACAGCAAAACTGTGATAATAATAAAAACGATTTGTATACTGTGCGCTTACGGCGAAGCCTTTTCTCTTGCGGTTTTTGCCAAACTGTAGATTGATGAAGTAAAGAGAGACACATTATGGAAATATGCGTTACTTTGCGGAAGTCCGTGACATTAAGGCCTTTGTCAAACAGACAGGCGAGTCCGAAGCGATAACGAACCGATACGAGACGTCAGTCCGATAGTTTGGTCACACTATCGGATTGCTTTCGCTTTTCTATGTGACTGGATTCAAACAATTCCATACATTACAAATAAAACGCCTCGCTTCGCAATCGTCACGCCTGTCTGTTTGACAAAGGCTTAAACGTTTTGAAAAATATCTAGTTTTAATTTCTGCATGTACATATCCATGAGAAAGGGAGGGTTCACACCCTGCCTACCCAACCTACATCCGAGCCTGGATTTTGGTAGCGGAATTAAAAACTAGATACTTTTCATAACATTTTTAAGTAAAGACAGATATTATTACTCAAAAAAAAACAATCAGACTAAAATGTTACTGCTGATGCACCCTCCTTTCTTGAGAGATAGTTTGCCGTTACAAAATAAGTGAAAAAAGTCGTCAATTTTAATCACCCCCCTAAAAATGTAAACGTTGGCACTATCGTAACAACATCCCGTAAGCATCCAGTACCCTTGTCACCGTCCAGTTAATATTTAAGGGCGGCGATTCCATGTAAATCTTACTTATACCCTCGTCCGGCTGATTACTTGCTAACTGTCATGTTTTCATATACGCTACTGTTTTATTCGTTAAATAATGGATGGTTTTTAGTCCATTTTTGCTGTCGAAAAGAGGGTCAATTTTTTTTTAACATAGAACAGCTCTAAGTGGAGGAGCTCGTGGCTAAATAAATACAGCCGAACAGGCCGATCTTCCGGCTTAAGCCACGCTTGCCGAGGTTGGTCTGTGGATGGGTGACCATCTGCCATAACAAGTTTCCTCCGTGCCTCGGAAAGCACGTAAAGCCGTTGGTCCCGGCTGTCATTTGTAGATCTTTGACAGTCGTTACTGTTAGTCAGAAGCTCTAAAGTCTAACAACCAGTCTTACCATGGGGTATCGTATTACCCAGTTACTGGGTTGTGGAGGTCCGACAGACAGTCGCTCCATGTAAAATACTGATATCCAGCTGCATCTGGTTTGACTGGAAGCCGACCCCAATATAGTTGGGAAAAAGGCTAGGCAGATGATGATGAGAACAGCTCTAAGCGGTCCATGGCCCAAATAATGTCTACACAGGGTATCAGTAACTTGCGGGGACAGCTGAGCGATCCCATTGGCTGTGGTAGGTCTCACCAGGGTTTTACTTTTATTTCTGCAAATAAACTTGAAAATTATTATTTAATTGATTACTAGTGACCCGCCCCGGCACGGATGCAATACACTATATTATGCATGTTATATACATATAAACCTTCCTCTTGGATCACACTATCTTTTAAAAAAAACTGCATCAAAATCCGTTGCGTAGTTTTAGAGAAGCATACATAGGGATAGATATACAGACAGCGGGAATCGACTTTGTTTTATATTTACTATGTAGTGATAATATTGAAAGATCAAACTTTTTCATCATCGTCGCGAAGGTGTAGTACGGGGGGGGGGAGCATTTAGGGAACACCTGTGTGAGGGCAACTTAATAAATTAGAGTCGATAGATTATAATTTTTTTCACATTTTCTTTTTGATTTTATTTTAGGTTCCATGTATTTCCGCAGAAAATAAAGAAAATTCTTGGTCTTCTCTCAAAGAATTCAGTTCCTGCCAAATCCCTAGTCAATATACTAACACAGTAGAATTTCACAAATTCTGACAAACGCCGTTTCCGACCTTACATCATTCACTTTAGCCTGGTACCATAAAAAACTTGGTTTTCATAAACGCGATCCGCAACAGTAAAATTGTTTCAGCATAATTCATGACTTGCTGATATATTTGCTTTAGCCGCGAAAAATGTAATACTATAAGCTATGTGTGGAGGAAGTATTAAAAGTTTGCGTATTTATATGTTCTGGGTATTGCTTGCTTGATTTATGTTGGTCATTATTTCGGTTACCTTTGCTTTTTTTAATTTATTTCGACGATTACCGACCTGCGACTGTTTTTTTTTTTAAATATAAGCACTGCTAAGGATTGGAATTCCCTGCCGGAGTCCGTATTTCCTAATAGCTACAACCTTGAGATATTTAAGTCAGCAGTGAATAGGTTACTTCTAAGTAAGCGTACTTTGCGGTCAACCACAGCTTCGGTTACAATAAGGCGTGATAATGGTCAAATGCGAGCTTAACGCAAAATAAAAAAAAACAGAAAAGTACATTTTGACATGACATTTTCAACTGGAAATCTTTAATGACTTTTTTTAATGAGGTACTGATGGACAAATATCTACTAAACTACGTTTAAGAGCTTCTTAAGGGCTCCTGTACACGTTGCCGCTACCGCGCCGCAACGGCGCCGCCGCCATGCCGCTTTGCTGTGTATACCTTCGCGACCACGCCGCCACCACGCTGCCACCGTGCCGCTACCGCGCCGCCACCGCCCCGCTGCTGCACCGCCACCGCGCCGCCCTTTGCGGTGGCGGCGCGGCGGCGGCATCATGTATAGGAGCCGAGGCCTAGCAGTTCTTTAACATTTTAAAAGATAAATTGAATGTTTCATTCCTTTTCTATGTTTTTTTTTTTTCAAAAGTGCTTGTAATGAGGTTTGTCTATTGGTCACCTTTCGGTTTCAACTACAAAAAGTTTTATCACCGTTGTAGATAGAGAGGAAGCCTGTGTCCCAGCAGTGGAAATAATACAGGCTGATTATGCTTATGCCATGTATCGTCATATAACGACTTTTTAATAAAATAAACCAGTCTTTTTAACATCTTATATCAATTCACAATATTTGAATTTATCCCGCATCGGTTTTCTGACAGAATGTCATTTTGCTTGAGCCTCTGGTCAAAAGCCAATATGAAATAATATATAATTCCATTGAATCATCGAAGAATATTTAACCAAATAGTATATGACAGAATCCTTTGTCATTATAAAGGCGCTGATAAACTTGAGCATTCACTTGTAACGAGCATTCTTGCGAATGTTACGTTACAGAAAAACAAACGAGAGCGTTTTAGTGACCATTTTAACGAACTGTTATATTCATAATTTGTAAGCGACTAATTGCTGACAAAATATAATATTTTCTATTAAACCATTCACGTCCATGCGGACAGTTCAGTAGCAAATTAGCAGCCAATCCACGTTCCCGCGTCTTAAATTCAGTAAGAAAAGTGAAGGTTCCAAACGTGATTGTTAATTTTTTTCTCAATAAACTCTCGAGAAAAGAAATTGGTGCAGTTTTTTTTAAAAAGACAATCAGCGGCCACCCGCCGTCTAACAGAACGTTCAAGCGAGCTTTTTGCCGAGCCTACTTTCCATAAGGAAAATTTTTGACGACCATTGACTAGAGCGTTCGCTAGAAAGATCGTGAAAATTTTAGTTAGTAGCGATGATTGCCTGTATGCTCGGCTCTGTTCGGCAAAAATAAAAAAGGCGAATGCTCGATGTTTTCTTACGAATGAACGCTTATGTCTATCAGCACCTTAAGATACTTAGCTTCAAGGTCCCCAATTTCAAGCTGTCAGTTTAATCTCATCAACCTAGAACATGTCTAGCAAAATAATTTAATATAATGTTAGATTTTCATCTTAAAATCTCTGTATTCATGATTTACATTTATTTGAATATGTTACTACGAGTATGTAGATGTTGCTAGTGGTTTCGCCCGTTTATAACTCGATAATTATCCCACGGGATCATAATATTGGGATAAAAGGTATCTCACGAGTTATTTCAGAGTGTAACCTATGTCTAAACCAAATTTGACCAGAGGGAGAGGACACCCACGGCGATGGACGTCGCTAGACGATCTCCGGCCACAGTAGGCGCGGGCATGCGGGCGGCGAGTAATGGGCGACTCGCTGTCCGGCCATTGACCATGCCCGGGTCGACGGCGCGTTGTGTTCCACGCGCGCCTTAAAGAGTGTCAGTTCAATGACGGAGCTCCTCTCTAGAGGGCTATAGCCTGCTGGGGTCGCGGGGCTTACGAATTACCGTGAACGGAAATGACTCTTGAAGGAACACCGTGGATTTAAGTCAGTGCAAGTCCCACAGTCCCTACCGGTCCACCCAAGGTAGGGAATACTTATTATAAAGCATTTTTTTTTATCGTGGTAAAATCATCAAATGAGTTCTCCCACCCAGGGCAGGGCGGGAGGGACTGTCAGACTTGTACTGACTAAAATCCACGGTGTCCTTCAATAGCCCTTTACGTACCGGGGTCACGGTAATCCGTTAGTCCCGTGACCCCGGCAGGCTTTGGCCCTCTACAGGCCCCGTCATTAGAAAGCATTTAGGTACTTTTTTAACACTAGCGTTCAGCCTGGCTTCGCAAAGCGCGAATTAAAAATAAAACACAGACTATGTTATTTGCTGATTTATCTATACATATCTGAAAGAATTAAGTATTTTGAAAATCGTTCCTGTTGTTTTTAAGTTTATTTATTACAAACAAAAATACAATTATTTTCTCTGTTTATAATATATAAGGAAAATAACTGTCAACTATAATGACAGGCGAATAGATCATTTATACTTATCACTTACTCTTTGGGACCTTTTTTCAGGCTAAACTAAATAGAAGTGAAAAGGTATTTTTTGACACAATAATTTGTTTACCAAGACAAGCCTAATATCTATACTAAATATGAAAATCTAGGTCGGCCTAGTAACAAAATGTTTCTTGGGAACCGAATCAGAAATTCGATTATTCACGCTAGCTTGATTCCAAATATTACTCTTTGAATACAGGATGTTTCTGGGACATCTGAATAGGACAATGATAAATCGTGGTTTGTAAATGTTTTAAAAGATTGTTTCTGAAAAGCCTTGTAGTTGTCACGCAAAGAAAAGCTTGTTAAAATGTTCTGTAGGCGTAGACGCTACGCGCTCGTAGCACAATGCTACGCCTAAAAGATTCCTAATTTTTTTTTAGCATTGAGCAAAATTCATTTTAGTTCTATATTTTCGACAGCTACAAAAATTAGTAAAAATTGCTAAAAATTAGGCACTCGGTTTCTGAAAGTGAGGTACGACTAAAAAGTCACGGTGTATATAAAAACACCGGACCACTTGTTGGACCCTCATCTTTGGCACTAACTCAATCGAGGTAGGAGATTGAAGTCTGATTCGATTGGAGCGCAGACACAATAAGAACGCTTAGATCCAACGTTTTTCACTTGCCTTTGCCCGTAAAGGTTTTATTGGATTTTCTGGTTGACTTCACGTGGAATTAAAAGAAAAAATGTGCCTATATCCAACATCTGGTTTCATTGTAGTGGTTCAACGAATTAGTGTCAATCGAATGGTGGGAATCCACTGAAACAGTGCGGCGCATTGGTTGTTTGTTCAGTGTTTTTTTACATGGTAAAATCGTCTAATGAGTCCACCCACCCAGGGCAAGACGGGAGGGACTGTCAGACTTGTACTGACTAAAATCCACGGTATCCTCCAATTTCAAAAAGGTCAGTTATTTTTAAATCCCATGTATAAGAGGGCGAGCTTATTGCTATCAACTGGGCTCAAACCCAGAGCCCGTGACTGCTAATAAGTGATCCCTGAATGGATGAAACCCAATTCAACGTTGACAAACCCGGGAATCGAACCTGGGACCTCAAGCTCAGGAGCCTTGCTTGCCACCACGAGACCAGTGTACACATAAATAAAACTTCGTAAATTGCATTTGAAAAGCCTTGCCAATTCAAGCTTTTAGGCAATTTCTTTCTATAATGTCAACCTGTAAATTGAAGCCTTTTTAGAGCAAGAAAAGAAATAATTGATGAAAAGTAGTTACCAATATAAATTGTAGACTTTATCTAACAAATGTCAGTAACTTTGTGAACGAAAACGAAAGTTAAAGACAACACTTTTATATTTTGGATTTTTCCACAATGGCTTTTTATAAAAAAGAACGATTTAATGTTGAGCATTAGGTACTTTTTTTACCATGGTAACATCATCCAATGAGTGCCTGCCGGGGCCGCGGGACTGTCAAGTTCAGACCCTCTATGAGAACTATGTCAGAACTCTTAGTAACACGCGTAGGTCTCGACGCGCCGCCTACCCGGGCATGGTCCATGATCGGACGGCGAGTCACCCGTTCCTCGCACCCCCCATGCCCGTGCCTACGGTGGCCGGAAACACTCTCGCGAAATCCGATATCGAGGGAATTTCCCGCAGCGGCGGCTGGGTCAGGGGTGAGCGCTGTTATGTCCCTTACGCGTTACACTCGCAATTAGTAGAAATTAAGGATCTGGATTTGTGGTCATAATAATAAATAGTTCTCCTGACCGATTTCAGTTTAATTTGCATCACAACCTATTTCAGTAGGTACTTTTTAGGATTTGACAGATCTTAAAAGTCACGAAATAATGAGATCACTAGGAGGTGCTATCATGGCTCATACGGAGAATAGGCTATAGCAGTGTTTTTCAGCCCTTTTCATGACACGGCCCCTTTTGTATGAAGAAATATTTCGCGACACGTTGATTTTTCATGTATTTTAATTTTAATTAATATTCAATCCAACATAGTTATTTTTTTTCGTAATAAAAAGATAAGTTTACTTTTTTTAATTTTTTGTATCAAATTATGATACAAATGTTCAATATGGAAAAGATCTCATAAGTAATGTGCGAATTTGATACAAATTATTGTTTATTGTCCAAATTTTATACAAATGTCCAAGTATTTTGTTAACATTTTTCGTAATAAATATTTTCAAACTTTATTGCTTTTTTTAAAGCTTTGCCAACCTTTTAAACTCAAACAAAAACACAGGGCTATAGAGAAGAATGGGTGGGTAAAACCGTGAGCAAAATTTGTCTTAATTAAAAATGCTACACTAACACATTCGCTTCTTCAACTATTACATCAATTCAGTTTAAAAAACACACAACATCACCAGCATAAATTAAAATCCACGATGCCATCTTAAGTGCCTTTTTAAGCTTCGTAATTAAGAATTTTTCTCAGTTACTTCGCTTCTGATTTACGGCTTGAATTATGGCGATGTAAAGAAAAAAAAAACGAGAAAAAAACTAGACGACCAAATTATTTCGCTGTTCAGTTAATTTAAAAAGGGACTCTTATCACTTAGCCCTTTTGAAGAATAATTTGAGTTCGCACTAACTTTTTTTTAGCCTAAGGCGCAGCGAATTGGGCTTTAATTTACATAGATAGGAAGTGACTGGAAGTGTATTTTTAGAGGGAAATTAATAGATTAGTCGGTCGTTTTTGAAGAAATTTGAAGAAAATGACTGAGTTTTTTTTTATTTGTAAACAAACTGTGACTTTTAATCTCAGGAGATCGAAAAATTCAGAGCAAATAAGTTCATTAATGATGATGCCTTTTTACGCTTTGAGTTTTACTACGTCAATATTGATGTTTTAACAGACTACAAAAATCATCTTCATCATCTGCCTAGTCTTCTCCCGTCTTCTATGTTGGAGTCAAACTCAGTCGAACCGGATGCCGCTGAATATCAGTATTTTACACAGAGCGACTGCTTATCTAACCTACTCAACGCAGTAACTAGGTGATACGGTATCCCTTGGTAAGACTGGCTGTCAGACTTTCAAGCTTCCGAATAACATTAACGACTGTCAAAGATCTACAAAATAAATGACAGCCGGGACTAATGGCTTTACTAGGTTTTTCGAGGCTCAGAAGAAATTCACTCGAAAATAAATAAATAAATAAATATTCCACAACTATCACACAACGCCATCTAGTCCCAAGCTAAGCAGAGCTTGTGTTATGGGTACTAGACAACAGATAAACATACTTATATATTTTTTAAATACATACATATTATAGATAAATTACACCCAGACACAGAACAAATGATCGTGCTCATCACACAAACATTTGTCCTGGGTGGGAATCGAACCCACGACCTCCGGCATAGCAGTCAGGGTCACTAACCACTAGACCAACAAGCCTGTCAATACCTATTTTTAATAACTCACGCAGTCTTAAGCTTATGTCAAACAGTGGCGAATGCGAAGGGTGGCGTTTTTATTTGTAATGTATGGAATTGTTTGAATCCAGTCACATAGAAAAGCGAAAGCGATTCGATAGCGTGACCGAACTATCGGACTGACGTCTCGTATCGGTTCGTTATCGCTTCGAACTCGCCTGTCTGTTTGACAAAGGTTTTAATCTTTGTTATCGACCAACCCTTAATGGGTTCACACAGAGAGAAAAATCCTGTGTCCTAGGAACATTAAAGTTTGAACTTAGTAGGCCGCTTAGACAAGACAGTCCCCAAAAAGTTATTTTTCGGGACTGTCTAGTCTAAGCGGCCTGGAACGAAAAGGACAAACGTAGAAACGGGGTCACAATCAATAAAAGTCTGACAGTCCCTCCCGCTCCACCCACGATGGAAGGACTCATATGATAATTTACCACCCCAATAAAAAAGAAGTCATATTTATTTTTACATGCATTTATGTACGATGAGCTTGACCGTCAATCGCTAGATATCACAGCAACAGCACACATTCCCACTCAATCATATATGACAACTTGACGTGACCCGACGTCGTCTCCACATCGTTACGTCAATTCACGTCATGTTGTACAGTCAACAAAAATGTTTGGAGTTCAGACGGAGAACAAACATCTTTCCAGTACACTGTCAATGTTTTATTGTTGTTTTAGTTTTGAAATTACGACTAACTTTTGAGCGTTGTTCCGTTGGGTTATATAAGTAGTAGTTTGTAAGTTTCATGAGTATTTCTCCTTTTACCTGGGTTTAAACCATTAATCCGTGCATTAAAGTGTTTCAATTTTAAATTTGAGCGCAGATATTGACATACGGTTTGTATTAAAACTAACTAAACACGGTTGAAAAACGTTTTCCCACACTAGGAATCATAGAAACTCGCATAGACAAACGCCGAGACCCGGAACAACCACTTGGAGATCATACAAATATTTGTTCCGTGCGGGAATCGAACCCGCGACACGCAGCGCAGCAGTCCAATCGCTCAACCACTGCGCTAATCATGCCATCACAGTTTCTTTACTATGTAATTTTTAACTATAATGTTAGAAGCAAATATTCTTAAAATGAAACGAACTCCTTTAAAAGGAACTGTATCTCCTGCGCACCTTTTAAACACAGTTGACCCGAGGCCTTATCATGAGTTTCCAGTTTTTGTGACGTAAACTGGAACTTTGACATTAATTTCAAGGAAAAAATTAGTTCATTCATCGTACATTAGAAGCGCAGTTCCATTTTCCATACAATAAACGCAGTAAATACTTCAGGTACGCTGTAAAAGAAATACTGAAATCTTTTGATCGAGCTACTGTTTTGCACCGGATTTCAATACTACAGTTCAAGAGCCAGATGGCTCTGTAAACATATATCAATAACTATTACAAACGAATTTTGTCTACTTATACTTTCTATTCTTTAAAGCATGTGTAATCACCAAGGTAACAAAATAAATACAAAACTACTATTGCTCTATTAAATAGACACACGGGAATACAAACATATTTATAGTGGTAGTTAGCTATGTACTGGGATACACCCGACCAGACACATCGACTCGCTGGAGTGTGACAAATGTAATTAGCCAAAACAAATGTTTGCTCAAACGTTGGGCGCTTTATTCCAGTATATTTAGAATGAATGAATACATGTTCTTGATAACTAGCCACGATAATTATGAAGAATGATGCTCTACGACGATTTTTAAAGATGTTAAATCTTAGATTTGTTCTCGAAACATCGTTAACATTCTACAACGAAGATGATGATAAATCGATATCAGATCCGGTAAATCGGAGCCGGATCCGGTAAGTGTATTTTAATACCGGATCCACCGGATTTTCGGAACCGGTTTCCACATTTTAATTCAATAAACTGCTTATTTAATTCAATTTTCCCATAATTAAATTCACTTTGAAATAATTAAAATTTTAATTACACAAAAAATATTACACGGACTTAAACGGGTATTACCCTGCCAAATAATTAAAATTGTGCATCGGTCATTTAAATGAAATACAAAACCAAATAAATGGACATAATTCTCCAAATGAACCACCTACCGGCCGCGCTACGATTGATTGTACAACCAAAATAAAATCACTTTGTACTAACACCATAGATTAATAAAATAAAATAGATGCGATTTCATTATAATTATGTTGACATTTATACCTACTTTCTTATTAATTTAAAATATTCATCTATTTGTTTTGTTGGTTCCATGTAGGACTTGATACTTATTAGAAACAGGATCGATGGACACATTAACGGGTTTGGGTCGCGTAAAGTTTTTTTTTTTTGAGAAGCACTGAATAACATATCTTTCCCCAAAACCTGGTGGTGTAGATGCTAATCAAAATCTTCAAAATAATTAAGTTGTTGATTAGAAGCCGGTGTGGAATACGAGTACACCGTCCACCATCTTTGGATTAGTCAATCAGCTCCGCCTGCAGCCTGTGTCCAGTCACTGCAGCAGTAGAGTCGAGCTTCAGCGATTTTTTTTCCATCATTGACACATCATAAGCGAAGTCATTGAAGAGGACGACCATCAGCAAGTTGGGGATTTTGAGGGTAATAGGCCTCGAAAAGAGTCCCTCCCCCCTGGTGGCAATGTATTACAAATGCGATGGACCCACTCCACAAATGAAAATGATATGCACGGATATGATGGGGCTATTTAGAGAAGATCAAGAATCTGACTTGACTTTGTAGTCAAGTAAGATTGCTCCTTCGCTAGAATCACTGCTTCTCAGAAGGTGGTGACGCTTCTCATTCCGTCTCACCCTACAGCCTATCGCCTCCGTAAGGACACGGTGGTGCTCTGCCCAAGCGGGGTAGATCTGCACCGTATGCTCCACCGTATCCTTCGGGCGATCCTCGAAGTGGTGCCACCTAAGCGTTTCTTCCTTCCCTATCCGTTACAGGAACCTCCCGAAACCTCCGTATCCGGTGAGTGAACTCGCCGTGGCACATATCCAGCCACTCTTCAAAGAGGGGTCTTACCGTCGCAATTGTGGCGTGCCCGAAGTAAGACCAGTTAGTCTCTGAAGACAGTTTTCCTTTAACTACAACAGTTAATGAAGTCTTAGCTTTTATTACATCTCTTTCTCTTTCTCTCTCTCTCTCTCTCTTTCAAATAACTCCATTCTGTACGCTACGTAAACTTTTTCACTACAGCCTCAATGAAATAAAAAAAACGACGGGTTGCACTCTAGGAGTGCCGGCAGAAGTGAATACTTGAATAGTAATAAACACACACGAACATTCGCGCAAGCGCCCTGCGCCGTCTTACGAATTTTCGATCAGGTCACGTGTCCTGACGCGAGTTTAACATTTTTTACCCATTCCAAAAAAAAGCGCACAACGCCACTAAAGAAGTTTTCACTTCAATAATCTTTCAACAAAGAATAAGCAACAAATTTATTTCAATGGTATGAAAAAAATCTAGGATCTTCTAAATAAAATAATGAAACATCGTTTTGAAATGAACACAAATTAACTAACCACCCACTTCTTTATAATAAATTCTTTTTCTCACAAGGTCTTATTGCAAAAAAATCTCAACACAGCCCAAATACTGAAAACAAAGAAAATTAAACATAAAACATCTCTTCAAAAATCAAGACGTTTTCCTAAGCATTGTTTTTTAATCCGTGAATTTAGTACCTACATTTATTTAGCATCCCAAGAGAAATAGTCTTGGAGATAACTGGCGAATCCCTTCAGCAATTTACAAGATTAGCTGTATTATGTACGCGAAGACTGACTGAGGCCAAATAGCTGGGTTTCTTTCTTGTATAAATCAAATAGATTGCTTCGTTGAATCTAAAATAAACTGGGGTTTTGTTCGGTTCGATTTTTATTTTATTACAAAAATAAATGTGATGTTAAAAACACAATGATACGAACTGTTTACAAAAGATGCCGTAGGTACTTGTTATTAGACCTTTTTTTTGTTTTGTGTTAAAATCATCAAATGAGTACCCCACCCAGGGCAAGGCTGGAGGGACTGTCACACTTGTACTGACGGTCCACGGTGAAATCCACGGTGTCCTTCACTAGCCCTTTACGTACCGGGACCGGGACCCCGTGTTATTAGACCATGTGTAAAACGTGCAGGGTCGGTAACAGCATTTTTATATTCTGCAAATTTTTTTTAAACCGATAAACTAAAATCATGGAAAGTTCCACGGTGTGTATGATGGTTAATAGGCAACTTCAAGCGCCGTTATCACGGATAAACCGTTGGGTGTTCATTCATGATCATGGCTCTTACAACAGTGGAGAAATTTCAGAAACTCAAAACAATTTGGTATGGTAGGTTTGATGTCACTACCAAAAGGGGTTTTCTCTGAAAGTTCAATTAAGAGGTTTTTAAAATAAGTTTTAAGTTTTTATAACCTTTTTTCTAAAACCTTAAAGCCCGAACCGATAACGAACCGATACGAGACGTCAAACTGGATGCAGCGAACCGAGGCGTGGTAGTTGTATTACCTGGTTTTTTATGAACGACGTCAAACAAAAAAATACGCCTTCGCCACGTCTTCGCATCGGTTTGGTGACGCTATCGGATCGCTTTCGCTTTTCTATGTAACTGGATTCAAACAATTCCATACATTACAAATAAAAACACCTCGGTTCGCATTCGCCACGCCTATCTGTTTGACAAAGGCTTAAGAGTATTATTGAGATGGCCTTAAAAGAACTTGGTTTCCATTGAGGTACCAAATAACAGCAAAGTCTTAATGTTTTAAAAAACCCAACTGGAGTTCAAAAAAGTGAGTTGAATGTAAAATAGATAATTCCTCACGAAATCAGGACCTACCTACAAAAGATCTAACAACGCGAAAAAGAAACCTCATAATTTAATTTGATTAAAGGACGATAGAAATAGCTGACGCATTTATATTATTACCTCTACTTTCATTTTTAAATTATCACAGAAGATTCTTATCTTCTTTCAAAATTCCTGAATGAAAACTGTAATTCATAACACGAGAGAATGAATAATATTTTTTAGGTAAAACTTCAAAGTGGTGAGACTGGTCGTTGAATTTCAAAACCTTACAACTACTGGTAGTTTCATAGGTACTTAGTATTCCTGGCGTATAACGAGCCAAGCTGCTTGACCAACTTTGTCAATTTTTATACTTTGCACGTGGGTGGAATGGCAGCTACTAGTGTAGTGGATATTATTGTAAAAGTCTCCCATACTTTGCAGACGTTTTAAAAGTGGTTACAGTTGATTCTCGAGGGATTTATATAAGTTCGTTTCTGGTGTTTTTCTCTGAATCTTTTTCCAAGATTGCAGTATCAACTTGCAGATATGTAATTTATATGTTACAGTCAAAGTAATCAACAAGATTAAATGCGCAAAATGCGGCACCGTAATGCGGACCATGCCCGGGTCGACGGCGTGTTGTGTTCCACGCGCGCCTCAAGGAGTGTCAGCATAGTGACGGGGCCTATAGAGAGCCAAAGCCTGCCGGGGTCGCGGGACTCTGAAATTACCGTAACCCCGGTACATAAAGGGCTATTGAAGGACACCGTGGAGTTTAGTCAGTCAAGTCTGACAGTCTCTCCAGCCCTGCCCTGGGTGGGGTATTCATTTGATGATTTTACCACGCTTAAAAAAAGAGTGCAGTATCAACTTGCAGATATGTAATGTATTATGTTACAGTCAAAGTAATTAACAAGATTAAATGCGCAAAATGCGGCACCGTCCTTGACCCGCAAATTAAATTTCAATATTAATGAATAAGTATTTAGACAAATCACAAACCACCGATAGCTAGAGTATTCCCTAGTAGCCAAAGTACAATATTAATTGAAAGCTCAATATACTGACCCGTCTACTAAAATAATGATTTATTTAATCACTGTCCCAGCCAACCCGTCCGATTTATGGACGAGTTTCGATTTAATTAAATTCAATTAGTAGATACAAATCAAACAGCCCACTCTGTGTGCATATCATTCAATGATACGATTAAACGTTATTTTAAATTGTTCATTTCCGTTTCCCGTTTCAAACTGAATTATAGGGGGTTTAGTCTCAATGAATTACTAATTGAATGAAGGAAATGGCAATTTGTTAATTAATTGTGAATGCTATGGACTTAGAACGAAATGATGTAACTTTTTAATTAAATTAGTTGTAGGTATGAATGGACTACTTAATGCCTTTGTCAAACAGACAGGCGAGTTCGAAGCGATAACGAACTGATACGAGACGTCAGTCAAATAGTTCTGTCACGCTATCGGATCGCTTTCGCTTTTCTATGTGACTGGATTCAAACAATTCCATACATTACAACAAAAAAAGCCTCGCTTCTTGACAAAACTTTAAAGGCTTTATCGTTGCATCGTTCATGGTTTCTACACACGTTATGAAAAATCGTTACAATTGGACGGTACAGTTTAA
Organism: Agrotis puta; assembly: GCA_943136025.2. NCBI lineage: Eukaryota > Metazoa > Arthropoda > Insecta > Lepidoptera > Noctuidae > Agrotis > Agrotis puta. Next base: position 1,950,601 of record OW964181.2, read on the forward strand.
ACTGCACAGTTTCGTAGTGCACACGCACGTAATCTAATGCTCATACACACATGTAGATTTGTCGTTGCAGTTTGAACTATATCGTCTAATCGTTACGATTTTTTGTAACGTGTGTAGCAGCCATTAAAGATTTTTATATGAGAATCAAAGTGTTGAAAACATCACCGAAAAAATAAAAACAAATCTCACAATTATTTAAATTGACTTATAATTAATAAAAATCGACTTAGACCAAATCTAGCTCAGAAATCAGTAATTCATAATAATTATGATAAAAATATTAACTTATAAAATAGGTACTTCAGACCACACATCAGTAGTAAAAAACCAGTATTAACGAACCTCTTATTCTATTAAAACTTTGTACCAAACTAGGCCAGCCAAAGACCCAAGAATTACTGAGTCACGCGGTATACAATATACTATTTAAGGCCAAAATAATTTCCGAGATATTCTTATTTCCTCAATAATTCCAAAACTTCGTCATCCCCTAACTTCCCTCGTCTCATCACAATTGCCGTCAATTGAAGTTCTTGCCGCGACCAGTAAACATGTAAATTTTCGACCCAAACTCGGGTCGTCTAGAGGTTGGCTGTCAAATGATAACACATGTCTGGAACACTCGAGTTCATCGTTAGATAACTTTATATTATAAGGCAAGAACGTCGAACTTTCCAGGCTTATTTAGTCAAGTTAAGTAGGACGAAAGGGCCTTGCTAATGAGTGCTTTGGGAGTAGTACCTCTACAGAGAACACCTGAGTGTCTGAAACTTACTGGCACATATATCAAATTTATTTTTTATTGTCCTCTGTTTGGTGTACGTGTAGTCTCACAACTATGTTTTTTTTTTTTATCGTGGTAAAATCATCAAATGAGTCCTCCCACCCAGGGCAGGGCGGGAGGGACTGTCAGACTGTTACTGACTAAAATCCACGGTGTCCTTCAATAGCCCTTTACGTACCGGGGTAACGGTAATCACTTGGTCCCGCGACCCCGGCAGGCTTTGGCCCTCTACAGGCCCCGTCACTATGCTGACACTCTTTGAGGAGCGCGTGGAACACAACGCGCCGTCGACCCGTGCATGGTCCATGGTCGGACAGCGAGTCACCTATTACTCGCTGCCCGCGTCATAACTATGTTGGGGTGGACTTCTAGATAAATATAATGCAGACTAGTACCAAATTATTGCATACAGCGATTGCATGTCCTCTACATTCTAGATAGGAATCATCATCATCATCAGCCTATAAGAACTCCCACTTCTCGGACACAGGCCTCCTATCTGTGAGAGGGAGTGGTTCATAATCCACCATGCAGCACCACTGCGGGTTGGCAGATGTCACATGTTACCAAATTTGTGGTTACAAGGATATGCCGGTTTCCTCACGATGTTTTTCTTCACCGTTTTGAGAGCAGTGGAGCTGAAATAAATTACACAAAGTAATGCGCCTGGCTGGGTTCGATCCAACGACCTACAACTCGTAAGTCAGGGCTACCACTGCTCTGATAGGAATAGTTCTAATTAATACTAGGCAACATAGTACTTCTTTGAAAGTCAGTCAGTCAAAGAGATCTTGAAATGATAGCCGGGGACCCAAGCTTGCCGAAACAAGATAGGCTTTCGAATTATCGATTTGTAAGGATTTTCAGATTCGTACTGACTAAAATACACATTGTTTATTTTATTATTGTTTGTGTTCCAAGGTCGCAGTAGCGGTCGCGGGACTTTCCCATTACCGTGACCCCGGTACGTAAAGGGCTAGTGAAGGACACCGTGGATTTTAGTCAGTACGAGTCTGACAGTCCCTCCCTCTCTGCCCTGGGTGGAAGGACTCATTTGATGATTTTAAAAATGTCGCAGTAGCATTTTAAAAGATTCCTGCAATCATGGAAGATATTTCGCGCTATTGGGTTCAGTCAGTTTTGCTAAAAAAATTGTCGACTGAACCAAATTGAACGATGAACTACTTAGGGTCTCCGTAAACCCGCGCCTAAAGTGACTAGAAAACGGCGTCTCCTGCTTCGGTTGGGGCAGGAGAATGAGACTTGCTTCTCAATCTCGCTTTCCACCTCCTCCTTCACTCGCATTATTGGAGATATCTGTTTCCCAAGGACCCCTCACTCCGTACTGTAGCCTGGACAAGGGCCGGATGCGAGAGGCCGCTGTCGCCTTCACGAGAACGCGGATAAGCAAGGGGCAGACCTCCACCGTATGCTGGAGCACTAAACCATAAATTCTACACAAAACACCCCATAAATTCTACACGGATTGACCTTGGCGGTTGTCATAATTAAGGTGGGAAATTACAGTTATTTCAGTTTAGTTTTGCAAACAGTAACATTTCTTTGGAAGCAATCAGTGTCTTATTAAGGACAAATCTATTGTAATGTATTAGATGTTTTTGGGTTAATAAAATATTGTCACTAAGTGAGACAAAAACGTCTTACAGAGCAATCCACTCAATTCCATAAATGTTTGATGATTCTCTATCGTCCATTGTTCAAGGGTCTGAGACACTGAAATATTGGAAAAGGATTTGTTGGTCGTTGGCCTAGGATACATCAACCTAACTAAATTGGACGTCTGAAAGCCTCCCGTACACGTCAAACAATAGTCATTGTTCTGTTATTTAATCAAGATATAAATACTCAATGAAAAGGGAAAAATAAAAAAAAAGACCTGAAAATATACGTCTGTATCTACCAGTTTGGATGGCAATGCTGATTCAAATGCAATATGCTAAGGCCCACTTGCGCCACAATCACTAAACAGGTTTAGCGCTAAACTGATTTAAAACATCGTTCTGTCTCTGTCAACTTCAAACAATTTGACAGGGATTCAGTGATATTCTAAGGCAGTTTAGCGCTAAACTCGTTTAGTGATTGTGGTGCAAGTGGTCCTAAGAGTTGACTTATAGCTTGTTAATAATGTGGTTAAGAAAGCTTTAAATGTTTGTATCACTACATATATATATACTATAAAAAACAAAGACGCCTTCCGCTGTCTGTCTGTCTGGCCATATGTATGCTTAGATCATAAAACGACGCAACTGATTTTGATGCGGGTTTTTTTAATAGATTGAGTGATTCAAGAGGAAGGTTCGTATGTATATAACATGCATAATATAGTAGAGATTTCTCCCGTGTCGTGGGCGCGTTTATAAAAATATAAACTCACATACACAAACGCCCAAACCCGAAACAACTACTTTTAGATCGTACAATTATTTGTTCCGTGCGGGAATCGAACCCGCGACACGCAGTCCAATCGCTCAGCCACTGTGCCAAACGTGTCGTCAAATCAATAACGTCCCATATCAGTGTTGGTGTTGGAGTTTTAGGTCGTGGGTTTAAACCCAACCAATCAAATTACTTTGTAAAAATATCACCACCACTGCTTTCAAAACGGTGAAGGAACGAAATGGTAAAACTAGCATGTTAAAGAATCAAAAACTCGAAGACATGTGATATCCATCAACCTGCACCGGGCCTGTGCGGTGGATTACAGCGCACTCTTTCTTGTAGAGAGTAGGCCTGTTTCCCAGCAGTGGGAACAAACTTCCTCCTTGTCCTGGTCTAGTAAACACAGTCGTTTAAAAATTCCTGTTTGGGTAAAAATGTTTTAATAATCTTCATTAGTAGCAGCTCTCAGCCAGGTTGTTAAGTTTGGTCGCGGGACTCACGAATTACCGTGACCCCGGTACGTAAAGGGTTAGTGAAGGACACTGTGGATTTTAGTCAGTACGAGTCTGACAGTCCCTCCCGCTCTGTCCTGGGTGGGAGGACTCATGTGATGATTTTACCACGTAAAAAAAAGATTGTTTAGTTTAGACTTCAATGTGAATCAAAATATGGGTACACTAAGCCATACTTCTGTTGAACCTGGTAAATACAGGCTTGATATTAAAATGGGTGTAAATAATATGAGGTAAACTTCTATCCTACCCCTCCGGGAAATACAAGCGTGTTGTTATGTTATTGTACCGAAAATCCGCTCACTACATTATTTATCACATAATCCTCGAAGAAAAACTGTTACTGTATCAAAAAATCCACTACACAATTTATTTTCTCGGTACAAAAAACTTGAGAATTTGTAAAACGATTTTTATACAGTCACATCATGATCATCGTCTGTGTAGACTTTTCCCAACTATGTTGGTGTCGGCTCCTAGTTGAACTAAATGCAGCTGAATATCAGTATTTGACATGTAGCGACTGCCTAACTGACCTCCACAAGCCAGTAACTGGGTAATACGATGCCCCTTCGTAAGACTAGTTGTTAGATTTTTGAGAATCTGACTAACAGTAATACTGGGGCTATTGTAACGGGAAAAGCCGTTAATTATTGCGATAACACAATAATTTACAGCAACTCTCGTTAGTGTCGCCCCAGTATAACAACTGCGGAGTCGCAGGACTGCATTATCAGGTACCGAAAAGGGCTATTTCTTTCTTTTCTTTCTTTCTTTTTCGGGTGCGTTTACAAACATATGAACTCACATACACAAACGCCCAGACCCGAAGCAACTACTTGTCGATCATACAAAATATTTGCTCCGGATTCGAACCCGAATTGAAGGAGCACCGTGGATTTTAGTCAGTACGAGTGTGTCAGTCAGCCTGGGGCGTGATGAGGACTCATTTGATAATTTTACCATGACAAAAAAAAAACATAACAACTGTCAAATATCTTCAGCCTGAACCAATGGTGCGTACTTTCCACGGCACAGAGAAATCTCGTGATGTGATAGTTTATAACCGTCTACAAATCAACATAAGCAAGCGTGGCCTTTTTTTATCGTGGTAAAATCATCAAATGAAGGACTCATTTGATGATTTTGGCCACCCAGGGCAAGGCGGGAGGGACTTTCAGACTTGAGTGACAAAAATCAACGGTGTCCTTCAATAGCCCTTTACGTACCAGGGTCACGGTAATTCGTGAGTCCCGCGACCCCGACAGGCTTTGGCGCTCTACAGGGGGCCCCGTCACTCTGTTGACACTCTTTGAGGAGCGCGTGGAACACAACGCGCCGTCGAGCAGGGAAGTAAGCGTGGCTTAAACTGAAAGATAGACCCGATATTTAGCTATTATTTACAGTCACAGTTAAACATAAATTCGAACTACAACAACAAATATTAACTTAATAAGTAAATACAAATTCCGGGATTGGAATTCGCAATAGGCTGGGGGCACACTCCGCTGTCTTTATGCAAATACAAGCTGATGTAGCAGGTGCTTCCTGAAACTAGTGTAAAACCGACCTACACAGATCTACATAACTTTGGAACAGAATCGTATTATGATTTTGAATAGTAATTCAGTTGTTAATTTGAACTGAGGTTTCTTGTTTACACGAATTATTTAGAATGTGTTTGTCATGTTTGAGGATGAGTAAGCATTTATTGTATGGCAAAGAGGTTTTTTTCTTATTTTATTTTCTTACAAAAAAAAGGAATTTCTCGTTACAATTATGAAACTCACATACACAAACACCCAGCCCCGGAACTTACTAGTAGGTCATAAAAATATTTGTTCCGTGTGTGATCAAACCCGCGACACGTTGCGGAGCAATCCAATTGCTCAGCCACTGCGCCTAACGTGACGTCTTAAACCTGATGAAACGTGGAGGGCAGTCATAAATTTATTCCAATGGACTACCACTGTGATCTCGCCGTCGCAAGCTCTACTGCCGAGCATATGGTACACGGTTCGATTTTCAGTTTGTGCACAGAATTTTTATTAGGTTTTTCTATTAGGAATTTATAACTACAGCCTTGTTCCCGGTTGCTGATAATATTACCAACATGAGAGTAAAAAATGTGTGTGTGTACTATTAGATACACCTCTGCATAACCCTTTGGGGATTACAAGCGTCATGTTAAGTTAAGTATGTTGTACATCAGACAAGTAACAAAAATGAAAGCACCTACACACAAGTATGTGCTGTTAAATAAATGAACAAAATAAGAGAACTGCCTAAAACTAAAGCCTACTCGTGGCCTACACGCATTTCACGTGTCCTTCAACGTAATTTATGACTAAGGTAGTCCCTGATGTAATCCTACCGACGGTAACTACAATGTAGGGACCATCAGAAGGTTAAGACCAAGACTGGCTTTTCAACAGAACTGTGTTGTCCACCAGCGAGAAGGTCCATAATTAAGGCCCTACATACGCTTTAGTGCCGTAAACCAGTGATTTTATAAAGAAAACCTTATCAGTTAGGGTTATGATTTAAAATAATATATATTTACATTATTTTTTACACAAGGTTTTACAGTGTGACTATAGCTTTTCTTTTAAAAAATATTTTACAGTGGTGACACTCAGGCGTTTCTTCCCTCCTCATCAGACACAGGAACCTCCCGACACTTCCGTGTCCGGTGAGGACCTGCGTCATGCGGTAGGTCAGGACGCCGTGACGCCTATCCAGCCACTCCTCAAAGAGGAGTCTTACCGCCGCGATTACGGCGTGCCCGTGCTCAAGGCCATTAGCGAATAATAATTCATAAGAAAAATTTGAAATTCTTAAATGACGAATACGGCACGGTTAGCGCAGTGGCTGAGCGATTGGACTGCTGCGCTGCGCGTCGCGGGTTCCATTCCTGCACGGAGCAAATATTTGTATGATCGACAAGTAGTTGTTTCTGGTTTGAGTGTTTGTGTATGTGAGTTTATATGTTTGTAAACGCACCCACGATACAGGAGAAATTCCTAGTGTGGGGAAACGTTTTTTTTAAAAAAAAACTTCCTAGATTATCATATTTTTGAACATAATAACTCTTTCGTCTATAATCATTCGTTTCGGAGATTACCCCAACATACAAACTTACAAAGTATTACCTCCTTATAATATGTGTATGATTAAATAACCGTTATAGTAGTCCGATGTAATTTACTCTTATCGACGTAATTTTGGTCGCGGGGCTAACGAATTACCGTGACCCCGGTACGTAAAGGGCTACTGAATGACACCGCGGATTTTAGTCAGTACAAGTTTGACAGTCCCTCCCGCCCTGCCCTGGGTGGGTGTACTCATTTGATGATTTTACCACGATAAAAAAAATAGACGTAACTTTAGCCTTTGTTGACTTAACGACCGTATTTTAACATTATGTTATTTCTAGTTGAACTTTTGCTCTATTTATGCGTAGTGCCAACTAACTCCTAGTTACAATACATTATTTAAATTACAATTTACCTTTTGTTAATTCTCACTAATTAATGTTATTAATTACGAAATCCAAATGTAAACGAAGTTCAAAATGTTAAATGTGATGATGGAAAAGCAATATTTACATAAATATTATTATATAAATACAATATTTAAAATAATGTATTTATATATAAATTAGTAAACAAAAATATGTCAGACGAAATGATTTTTATGAAGTTTTTATTTTAAAAAGTATAACTTTGACTTTACGTCGAGTAAAATAATGCATAGTATCATGTAGGACATATTGACGACGACATAAATATTTTTTCTTGAAATACCACCTTTTTAAGGTTCGAAAATGGTTTACTGTAACTCATAATATTATTGTATATTATCATTCGTATATTACAGAGTTAGGAAATAACCCCAGTAAGTTATAAAAATACTTGTATTGGTTTTTCCTCACTACTTTCCGTATTGTCTATTTTTTTATATTATGTTAAAGTAAAATCAAAAGTAAGCAGAAATTACAAGTAAATACAATTGAAATTGTATTTACCATATATAATTAACAGCTTAAATGTGAAAGGTTTGTATGTGTGTGAATGTATATTTAGTTGGTTAAATATAATTCCTTCCATCCTGGGTGCACCGGAGGGGACTCTTAGGCTGCCTGTCCACAGAAACGGAGCGAAGCTGCGGAGCGGAGAAAAGGAGAAATATTAACCAATAGAACTGCACATTTGAATGGGAGCGGAGACTTAGTGCAATCCTATTGGTTCATAATTCGCCGTTTCTCCGCTCAGCAGCCTCGGTCCGCTTCTGTGGACAGGCAGCCTAAGGCTCTTACTGACTAAAAGTCCACCCAAGGCATGCTTAACCAACCCTAATTAATAAGATTTTTTTTTTACGTGGTAAAATCATCACATGAGTCCACCCAGGGCAGAGCGGAAGGGACTGTCAGAGTCGTACTGACTAAAATCAACGGTGTCCTTCAATAACCCTTTACGTATCGAGGTCACGGTAATCCGTGAGTCCCGCGACCAATTAATTTGGCATAAGGAAAGATTATGGATAATGATAATAAGAAACAGAGATTCTGATGGTATCATTAAAAAAGAAGAAACAAACTGTTTTTAGTTATATAAACAATCTTTAGAGTTATTTGAATGCTCACACAGGTCAATTTATAATTTGAAGCATCCATTTGGTGGATTAAAATGTCTGGTTTAAAAGTATTTTACTGAGCGATTTATTTTTATTTAGACATAACTGACGCAGTCAATCAAATTCTTCTGGGAATTGTTTGCAATAAATACTAAAATGCAAAGAATTTATTTTGAAACTTAATCCTCTTAAAAGCCATAAAATACGATGAGTTGTAATCTTCATCAATTAAGTTTATTTATATATAATCTAGCAGTATTCTCTCAATTTTTCTTAATCTTCATAAAAATAAGTGACATCGCTATCTGAGATCTATATTTTCCAAATGACATCTGAAATATCGAGTCGGACGCTTTTCAGTAGCTTCATTTTGTAAGTAAAGTGAATATTATTCTTTGTGATCGACAAATTCTTTCTTGATATCTTAATATCAAGAAAGAATTTGTCGATCACCTTACTTATTTTTGCAGAGACAAGTATTTTGGAATTTGAAACGATTTTCATGAAGTTATTTTTCGCGAAATTGGAAAACTTGTTTTGAATTTCAGCTTATATGATAATGAAAACTTTAAACGAAAAGAATTACTGAGCGTGAAATGAGTCTGGAGTTAGAAATGTTATAAACTAATTTGTTACAATATTTAACTAAGTTACACTTTCTGATGAATTAAGAGCAAGTACAGTCAATAGCAAAAGTAGAAGTTCCAAATCAGAAATTCAATACTAATGAACGGAGTTCACGTCAGAACTGTGTAGATGAACTAGTAGTAAAAATTTGGTAAATTACAATCACATACTTTTTGTTGGAACTTCATTCAAACACAATGACATAAGCCTGATACAAGCACTTTCTTGAAAATACTTAACAATTTGTTTTTTAAAAAACATAAATGGTTTCTGTTTGTATGGAAAATCAGACCGATTGTATCTAATTTGACTATAACATTATTTTTCACGCTCCCCAGCCGGCAGCCCCAGGATTGACTGAATAAGGAAGGCAGAAGACAGGGTGTTGTGGCGCAGTCTGAGGGAACCTTTGTCCAGCATTGGACTTCGATATTTTTTTATTTAACGTGGAAACTCATCAAAAGAGTCCTCCCACCCAGAGCAGAGTGGGAGGGACTGTCAGACTCGTACTGACTTAAGCCCACGGTGTCCTGCAATAGCCCTTTACGTTCCGGGGTCATTGTAATTCGTGAGTACTGCGACCTCTACTCTGCAGGGTACCCCGTCACTATGCTGACACTCCTTGAGGTGCGCGTGAAACACAACGCGCCGTCGACCCGCTGTACTGCGAAGGGCTGAGTTGATTGATTGATTAACTACATTTCAATGTTTTACACAAACTTTTTAGATCTATATGTATACCTAATGCTTAGGGCCATGAAGTTTAATTGAATTCGGTTGAGTCAATTCGAAAAATAAGAACTTTAAACTTTGTATGAAATACGTATCTTTCAGTACGAGTATGCAAACGGTCTGAACACAATGACTTGTGCTAGACAAAGTCAAAGAGGTATCCAAGTTAACTTAAGTTATGTTAACATAGTACAAATGAAATAAACATATTTATCGTTGCCTTTTATTATTTTCTTCTTCGACTTCAATGTCAAGTCCTATTTTTTAACCCTACTGCGACAGAAAGAGGGTTATGTTTTACAAAAATTTCTTAATCTACATTCACATTCCATGGAATAAATCGTGAAAAAATCTAGCATTTATTGGTCTAAGTAAATATTAAGCAAAGCGCGGACACTGCCTATTTTCATAGTATATCATACAACTATCGTTTCAGTTGGTTTTTTTTTTATCGTGGTAAAATCATCAAATGAGTCCTCCCACGCAGGGCAGAGCGGGAGACGGACTGTCAGACTCGTACTGACTAAAATCCACGGTGTCCTTCAATGGTCCTTTACGTTCCGGGGTCAAGGTAATTCGTTCAGTCCCGCGACCATGTTGGCTTAGCGTTGGCAAATTTTTATAAAGGCTATACAGGTACCCTGTTTAATACACGGTTTTCTCTCAAATTAAGTCAGTATAGACACCTGAACGCCAAGGTCTAGCCTTCCTAGGTTTAATTTTAGGAACTTTTATTAAAATATCCCTTGGGTTGTCTTAACGCCTTTTATGATACACTTTGCGGAAAATGTTGTAGGTTTAATTTTTGGACTATTTTTTTTAAAGATTTATTATGTTTGTAAACTGAACGAGTTCAACATATCCTAACCGCGTTCAACAGTTGACAGTTTTATGATTGTTACTGCATATTATATTTTTAACTGACCTTTCAAATGTGCTAAACGCGTTCATTTTTGTACATGTTTGTTTTTATTATTGCGGCCATTATTCTGATACTTTACTATTACTAGTAATGTTTTGTATTCCTAAAGCAAATTTCTAAAATTAAACGAAAACCGATCATAAAACCATAACGGCGTTCAACAATTTATAACAGTAAGAGACAAGGTAAATCTTAAACTTGAGTCTAATAGTGATAATTGAGCTTCATTTGTAAAATGCGCTCTTAGTGTCTACATCCTTGAACGTAGTTTTATTGTAGGTCAAGAGGCAGTCGTTATGCGGGTAACTAGGAATTCCTCATGCCATAAATTATGGAACTTTCTCAGCACTTTAGAACTCGCAGCTTCTAGTGTTCAACACTTAAGTCTACAAACTTAACACCCGACAGTTTAAACGATTATCGTCCCTAAAAACGTCGATTATCACTTCGCTCACAAAGTAATCCTATTACGTCTTTTTCTATCAAATTTATCTTTTTATCCTATTAAAGGAGATATCGGGACATTGCCATAGAAAATCCCATAAGTAAATCGAAATCTATACAACAAATCCGCATGATTCCTATAAACCGTTGTACGAAAAACCTCTGAGTTAAGATTTGAATAATTTATCGAATGTCAAAAGGGAATTCCTTTAACTGAAACAAAATATTTTTTTCTCACCAAATTATATTTCACATCCCCCGGTATCTGTGTGCTTTTATGATTTACCTGATCGTAGATTTTTTATAACGCAAGCGAGCGCCTGAACGTATAGGAAAATTAAATTTGCATATTGCTGTAAAGGTCGGCTGAAATATGAGGAAGCATAAAAATATCGTTACTGTACGTCTGGCGAATTAATTTCACCGGAGTTGACAATTTGGACTTTATGAAGATGAGTTTATGGGAATTAGTTTGAACTACATATATGATGACTTTATTATGAAATAAAGGATTCCACAGACACTAGTGAAGATTACTATAGCATTGTTCCTAACTGTAAGCAACTTCGAATTCTAGTTTTAATACATGTACAGACGCCAATCTGTCAAATTTCTTTAATTTTCAACCTTATCACAATTAAATAGTGGAAGGTTATTGTTCGATTGGTAAAATTTGACAGATTCGGGTAAGTTAACCTGCTGGCGCCTGTACCTACAAAAAACGTAACTTGCGAGTTTATTTTAAAAAGTGTCTTAAAAAAGTACTCGAAATTCTTAAAATGTTTGACATCTATTTTCAAACACGATTTTCATACAAAAAAATATTATCTTCATCACCATCATATAAACCAATCTTTTTACATAAATAATAAACAACGCAAGCCTGAAGACGCCACAGTTGTGGTACGGTATCGTTACGATAGCGATACGATACCGGCACGACTCACCGTACCTCATCAGTTTACTCCGCCCTTTTCACAATGGGAGCTCGCACTCAATTGTTTTATTTCATTTTCTTCTTTTGTATGGATTTGTTTGTTTCGGTAGATTATTAAATTGTGTTTTATTGGGGGAGATGAAAATCTCTCGGGTTTTTCTACAATTGCTGTAGATACCGCCACATCACACAATTCCCTATGGATAATATCGAAGGAAAATTCGAAAAAAAAATGAAAATTTTCTTTTTGTGTTCAGATTCGGCTCAAAGTTTTCAGTATTAAAATAATAATATATTTTTGAACGATTGTAGTAATAATTTGAACCGTATTGCAGTTTCTAGTCAGGTTCACAAAGGCACAGGACATAAAGGGCTATTGAAGGACACGTGGATTTAAGTCAGTACGAGTCTGACAGTCCCTCCCGCTCTGCCCTGGGTGGGAGGACTCATTTGAAGATTTTACCACGTAAAAAAAATTGGCTCACAAAGGTATTCAATTTAAAAAAATATGGTTTAAATAACTTGAATTACTAAGTTTTAAACTCAAAAGTAAATAGTCATTAGAATAGAACAGAGACCTTTTTTTATAAATAACTCATTTACATTTGAACCCTTAATTAACTTTGAAGAAAAATCAAATTGACAAACTAATTTGGAAAAATCAAATCAAGAGACAAAGAGCTTACAAATAAGTGCAGAGTCCATTTACTCGGTACGTTGAATTGGTATAAAAATGAAGGTCTCAAAGCGACTCGTTAAGAACCACGTTTTCACTGGTAGACTTATAGGCCGAATAAATTACCATTTTATTACAAGAAGGCGACTCCACACGGACAGAGGCGTTTATTAATAGAAATTTTATACGATGAATTAAGACAACAGTGGATGGTTGGCCTATAAAGGTGGAAAGGCAGAAATGTTCTCATATGCATGATCTTTCTTATATTATGAGTCATGAGTGTATCTAGACATCGGGAGAGTAGCGAGCAGCCGATGGATGCAAGTGGCGAATTGTCGTTCGGCGTGGCGGTATAAAAAGGAGGCCTATGTTCAGCAGTGGACGTCTTCCGGCTAATGTCTAGAAATCCTTCGTTGGTTTTTTCTTATTAAAACTTATCTAATTTTTAAAAGGTTTTCAATTTTTGTACTTTCTCATGTTTTCAGACCAAAAAGACGAGTAAAACGTCAGAGGTTTTGACGGATTTGAAGAAAACTTCAGAGCAAACACCAAGTTTTAGCGAGGATGCCTTTGCTCAGTCAGTATCTAAAACGCCGCTAAAAACATAAAACAGACAGCAGCTACTTTAGAAGCTATCGTATGTAATCGCAGTGGCCGAAATCGGTATATAATAATAGCAATACCAAATGTAAAATCATACAGACTGCTCGAGCATTTATCCAGTGATATGGATATGGCTGCTCGAGCAGTCAGTTTGCCTGGAGACTGCGTCAACGCCCGAAGCAGTTCGATAGCTCGATACAGACAGCATGAAGCTGTCCATTTATGACAGGCTTAAGATAGTTTCTTAATAAATACTGTAAAATTCACTTCCAATATTTTATTGAATAACTAACAACATTTCTAATAAGTATTCCTTCTTTTTATGTCCTTCAAAATGTCTGCCCATAAGTTTTCCCCAGAAACATTAAAGCCCTGACGGTTCGAACTGCATCTCCACACATCCCATAGTTTCAGTTCCATGCACTTTAGTGTCGCAATCCATTGCACCTCGCCGTGCTGGCGCGTCGGCTCACCGTCGACAGATGCGATCACTCGAATACATTTGGTTTAGAATGGAAATCTGCTGGTATAGCGCCGACTATTCCTGACAATGCAAGTGTGTACTGTAATACTGTAAAGTTTTTCCGTGATAAAAACATGCCGACGGACTAAATGTCCAATAATGAAACAGAATTTTTGGAATTAAAGTTTGTTGAATTAACTATTTTTGATAAGACTGACAGAATTTTTGGGATTAAGAAATATGGAATATAAAAGTACAGCATAATGACTGTATTTTTCAAGTATGGCAAGGTAAAGTCATTTTTATGAAGTGTGTTTGCGTTTTAAATGATTTTTATTTTAAAATGAAGCTCCTAACAAATATTAAACTTAAAACTACTTCACATTAAAATGTTTACGGTTGCTAAGCAAAGTTTGAAACTAACTACAGCTTTGTCGCAGTAAGAAAACATTTACAGAAGTTTTAATAAATATTTATTTGAGGAAATAACCACCGCAGTCAAGCCCGAGTGGGCGTCTCGTAAATAATAAAAAAAAAAACTTGAAACTTAGTCTCTGACCGACGAAACACGTTAAATCTTAATTTTAATTTACAAACTTTACGGGAATTCAACAAAAGGTACTTTTTGATGCAAATTACTTTCAACTTTTGGCGTTTTCATTAAGGAATTGTGAATTAATGTTGTATTAGTCTACGGGTTTTTCTTTGATTAGAATTGGGGAAGTTGGCAGAAGTTTCGAGGGTCGCTCTCTTAATTTGAAACTAGCTCTCCAGTGTGATAATTACTCGTGCAGAAAGAATGAGCGACCCCTCGTATTGCGGACACACGTTGGTCGTAAATGTGGTTCACAAAATTATACATGTCGGTACTGGCATTTATTTTTGCCGACTAGTAGTTTTATTTTTCTAAGCTGTCGATAAAGTTTATAAAAAGTTCGAACAATTTAGATGACAAAGAATGTCGGGACAGTGAAATATAATCGGTTGCTTTTTTTCTTTTTTAGAAAACGTTGCCCCCACACTAGGATTTTCTCATGTGTCGTGGGTGCGTTTACAAACATAGAAACTCACATACACAATCACCCAGACCCGAAACAACTACTTGTAGATCATACAAATATTTGATCTGTGCAGCACAAACGTTATGTAGCTTATGTATCTTGTAGAAGGTCATCAGTCTATTGCCAATATTATTCGTCGGCACATTTGTAAGTATTAAAAACAAGCTCTCAAACGATACCATTCTCAAAACACATCTAAATCTTACCTCAAAGCAAATTGAAACACATATTAAACCGAATGCACACGAAACTGCTTCAGCTATAAATTTATTCGGCATAAAATGGCGTCAGCTGAGCTTGCAAACCGCATGCAGTGCCGTGTGCACCCCGCCTAACTACGTAATAAAATTCGAAGCCTTAGGCCACGGAGGCCCACACGTTTGTCAAGTAAGCAAATTTCGCAAAAGTGAATTCGTATTGTTCTGTATTTCGAATTTAGAATAATGCTGTAAGGGTCAATAACCTCCATAGAAATACATATACGAGCAAAGATGTTTTTGATTTTCTTTGTGAAAATTGCTCACAGTGTGATTTTGAACTTAGTTGGAGTGTGAACACTTTTGTTTGCAAATTCTTTGCAGAGTTTCTTTCATTTAGAATATACAAAAAGTATAGTCGGAATGTTTGAGGCCAGGGGTACTATTATTTACCACCAACAAGATGGACAGACGACCTTATAAAAGTCGCCGGAAAGTATATGTGGAGATCTAAAGGGGAGGCCTATGTTCAGCAGTGGACGTCCTATGGCTGAGATGATGATGATGATGTACTACTATAATAAGCACGAAACAAATTCAGACGATTCCTTATCACTCTCTTATCGATTATACATTATTATCTCGATTCCTTATTCCTTATCGATCTCTTTAACATTTACGGACATGACATTAGTTAGTGATATGAACTAAAAATGAATAAAAACACGACGGGACCGTTGTCTCTATTGTCGATGTATTATCAGAACTTATAAATTCAAAATGGGTAGTAAGGTTCATTTAAAATTTCGAGTTACTTTCGTACGGGTCCGTATCTTCTTTGACGGACTAAGAGAGTAAACCCCTGTTTTAGCTCCGAAGGACTTTGATGTTTTTGTGTTGAAACTCAGTTTGGCTTGTACACACGGCTACATATCAAGCTATGCTTAACTAGTATAAGTCGGTCGTTCAATGTGCGGAAAGATCATTTAAGCCTTTGTCAAAGAGACAGACGTGACGAATGTGAAGCGAGGCTTTTTTTTTGTAATGTATGGAATTGTTTGAATCCAGTCACATAGAAAAGCGAAAACGATCCGATAGCGTGACCGAACCGACCGATGCAAAGATGTGGCGAAGGCATATTTGCTCTGTTTAAAGTCGTTCATAAAAAGCTAGCTAATACAACTGCCACGCCTCGGTTCGCTGCACCCAGTTTGACGTCTCGTATCGGTTCGTTATCGCCTCGGATTCGGTCCGGTTCGCTTTCGCCTGTCTGTTTGACAAGGGCTTAAAGGCGAGTCCAAAGACAAACTGGTTTTGTATACCTTGATGTGTAGCCGTGTGTACACCGAAGTATGATTCACTAGGGATGAATGACTGAGTGCAGCCACTTATTGACATTCTCAGGGTCCCAGAGAGAAGACATATTTGAATTTGAATTTACTTGGAAAGAGCACCTTTATGCAACTTTACCAATGAATCAGATATACCAAGGACTAAAATGAACTAGAGGTATGTGAGCACGTATTATCAACAACATCTTATCTTACTAATATTATAAATGCGAAAGTTTGTGTTTGTGAGGATGGATTTCTTCTTCGTTCTTTTCTTTTTAAATAAACGTTGCCCCACACTGGGAATTGCTCCTGTATCGTGTATCACGTTTAGAAACATAGAAATTCACATACACAAACGCTCAAGCACAAGGATGGATCGATGGATGGATGTTTGTTACTCTTTCACGCAAAAACTACTAAACGGATTTGGATATTTGGCTTATAAACTGGATTAACACATATTTTTATCCCGATTTTATGTTTTAGATGTTTTTTGGAGTTATAGCGGATGAAGCCGCTAGTAACATAAAATTACACTTACAATCTACAAAAAGGTAAAGCAGAGGTGTACCTGTAACATTTTAATCCCAAGCAATATGATAATCTCAATATTCCTCCAATTTAAATCCCCCTTAATCAATTACTTGTTATTAATTCCGCCACAAATTGTACTTTTACCAGTTAATTAACTATATTAAGTACTTTATCAGTGAAAATAGTGCCTATAAAGCTTTCAATTCAGAGCGAGAGCCCGCATCGGGCAGTATTAAATATTCAACGCGAATCTCTTTGTTCTTGAACGATTTTAGTGAATTACGTTACTCTGAGCAAATCAACAATTAATTTGTTTTGTGTAAGGGATTTTGTTACGGTTGTCGAAGAAGGCTTACTTCTGCTCCTTGATTTGAATACTGGAAGTTATTGTTCGTTTTGAAGTAATTACGTAAATATACACTTTACCAGATGTTGTTTGCGGCTTCGCTCACCTCCCTGCAAATAGACTTTTGATGTCTCTAGACACCCAACTTTCTATGTATCAAAATTATTTACAATCTGTTATCCAGTTCTGACATAAATAGAAACGTAAATAGATAAAGATACACACTAAATCATTTATTATAATAGTAAGCTGTGCAGCGTTGTTAAGAACTAGGTTTTGTTTTAACGTGGTAAAATCATCATATGAGTCCTCCCACCCAGGGCAGAGCGGGAGGGACTGTCTTCAATAGCCGTGAGTCCCGCAACCAAGAACTGGGTATAGGATACATTAATTTACACCATTTGATCAATCGATATTTTTAATAAATTATTTTGATTTAATTCAAAATATTTGGTTAATCTAATTCACTTATTTGCACAAATTTAAATTCACATGGTTCGATCTTCGATGTTAAGTGGTGCTTATCCATTTTGGTCTGTGGATCGGTGACCGTGCAAGACCATCAGCTAAAGTAACGAATATCCTTCATACCTGGAAAAGCACATAAAGCCGTTGGTCTCGACGGTCATTTGTAGAACTTTAACCGTCGTTACTGTTGGTCAAAAGTTCGAAATTATAACAACTAGTCCTAACAAGGCTTTTCGTATTATCCAGTTATTGTCGTTGTCGTTCCATATAAAATACTAATATTATCTTCATCCGATTGAATTAAGAAGAAGACCTCAACGTAGTTGGGAAGAGGCTAGTCAGATGAAGATTTGTTAAGAAAGAGGACAGTAATACGTACAATAGTTTTCCTACATAATGCTTGTATATTATTGCTAGAGCCATAGTCGTAACAATAGCCATACATGTACCACATAATGTTATTGCCTCTTAAGGTTATTTGCAGTAAATAAATACGGTCAACGACTATAATAGGTAATGGGATACTAACCAGATAAGGTTGTCGTATAAGCTTTTTAATACGATCCCGGAAGGGTTTTATAAATACATTTTTTTTTAGTTGGTCGAGTCTGAGGAAGCATACTTAGAAAGTTAGTCTAAGTTTGAGATAAATAAATAATAAATAAATAAATAAATATTCCACAACTATCACACAACGCCATCTAGTCCCAAGCTAAGCAGAGCTTGTGTTATGGGTACTAGACAACTGATAAACATACTTATATATTTCTAAATACATACATATTATAGATAAATTACACCCAGACACAGAACAAATGATCGTGCTCATCACACAAACATTTATCCTGGGTGGGAATCGAACCCACGACCTCTGCATAGCAGTCAGGGTCACTAACCACTAGACCAACAGGCCTGTCAAGATCCTGGGGTTTGATTCCAGGAAAGACTGGGTTTCTCAGTCACGTATTTCTCAGAACCACAGTGCGTTCGTCGTACGTCCAATTCAATAGATTTGCTGACAGCTTCAACACGCGCGTTGAACACGACAAGTCGTTAATTCGGGCATGGTCCTTGGGCCACACGCCTGTCAGGGTCGCGGGACTATCCGAGCTGGCTAAGGCCCTAGAACTCAAAAGGCATGTGAATGAACTGACTCCTTTCGGCTCCGCACAGGGTGGGAGGACTTATTTGGTGATCTTTACATCCAAACAAATAAGGATTTTTCAAATCGGTTGGTAAGTGAAGGAGTTATGTGCGAAGAGACATAAAAAAAATATAAAACATCCGAATTGAGAATCTTCTCCCTTTTTAAGTCGGTTAAAAAGGGTGTACTACTAGGTACACCTTAGCCTAATCTTTTGTGGGTTTTAGGCATGATAATAGCGTGAAGATACTAGTATTTTTTTATATTACATTGCTATTGGTTACCATCTATCTATCATGATTCCTCTTTATCCGATTGGGCTCAATTTTGCTAATAAATAGTATATTTCTACGATCTACGTAGATGTATGGTATAGTAGATCTAATATAACCGGGTTGGTTTCGTAAGTAGGTCGAAGCGTAGTTTGTAAATGAATAGAGACACTTATTTAAGGAGGAAAATTGGGGATCGTGTGAGCGTTGATATATATCGCACCCTTACACGTGTAGATAGAGCAGGAAACCAAGCCTATATCTGACGCATAAGTGTCTTGTCTTTGAAGAACTGTGGAAATGTAGTTGGTTTTTTTTTCTGGCTTTCTCATTAGTCGTTAGAAAGGAATACATGTCCTCGAACAGTCGGGTGAACGAGAGGGAAGAGTTAGATACTTGTCCAGGAGATAGTATTATAGTAGTTAGTTTGTGGTCACAATAAGATTACCTAAACGTCTAGGGGAACAGTGTAAAGACGCGGAGTGTACCTAAGTCAAATCTTCCTCTCACTATTTTTATACTGGCTTTATATTTGAATTTTACTTAAAATTACTATAAATTTAAAAATAATTCTCACCATTACTAATGAAACCACTTTCACAACTGATGTTTTTTGTAATCATAATAAACCCGCTCTTAGTTTTCATTCTAAATCAGTAATGAGATTAAAGTTAAATTTTGAAAGCATCTGCAATTCATTTATCTAGCTTCACTGTCACTATCACTACATAGTATAAAACAAAGTTGCTTCCCACTGTCTGTCTGTCTGTCCCTATGTATGCTTAAATCTTTAAAACTGCACAACGGATTTGGATGCGGTTTTTAATATGTAGAGTGATTCAAGAAGAAGGTTTATAAGTATATAACATGGATGATATAGTAGAGATTGTGCCCGGAGCCCGTGCGAAGCCGAGGCGGGTCGCTAATATAATATAAATAGTAGCGAAAGTTCGTGAGGATGGATGGATGTCTATATGCCTTATATTCCACACAAACATTCTGTCAGTCTGGAATAACACAGGCAGTGCCGACATAGGGGTGTGCCAACGGTGTCCTGGTAAAAGGTAGCAGATCCTGGAGGGGCGTAGAGATGGGTAAATCAGGAGGTGTGGTCCTCCACAATAAACTAGACCAAGGGGTAGGAAAAGAAACTCGCACTGGGCGCATAAAATACTAGTTCCTGCACATTGGATATCTTTTATCCCAGTATTAAGTTCCTGTGGGATAATTTTCGACATAAACGTGGGCATAGCCACTGCCAACGGCAAGTTTTAAATAATTGTATTTTCTAATTCCAATAGTGCTGAAATCTTATTAAATGTTAATAAGAATTCCATTTAGATTGAGAAGATTTTGAAAATGAATTTGAGGTAAACTGATAAACAGAATTCATATTTCATGGACTGAGCTTTATTAACTATCCATAGCTTTTGTGAGTAAAGCTGCCAAGAGCGTGTCGGGCAAATTAAGATGGGTTCTAGAGCCTAACGTAATGTTGATTTATAGTACTTACACTAGTTGCCAGAGGCTTCACCCACAAATAATATCCCACGGGCAATTTACGTAAAAAAAAAAACATTTGAATAATTTATTTATGTATTTATTGCACAATGGACACATCGTGACAAGCATAGCTTAACCAAAAAAATTAAGTACTTAAAACTAATAGACACATTACCCTATTAGGGCGCAGCAAATTACTTAAAACTATAATATTATCTATAGAACATTATACTTACCTATTATTATAACTAGCGTCGTGACAAAGAACAGTCATAATCAATATAGAATCACAATAAATAAATAATCAAAGTCGATAAGTGTTAGTTACACCGTCTGCAGTGATTCCCCGCTTGCTTTATAACGACCGTGATATCGAACAATGAAATTCATCGGTATTGACAAGAATGGCGACGAACATGGAGGTTTTTCTACACCCCGCACGCGGGCTATCGACTAATGAAAACGATTCCCCGAATGCGGGCCCTGTGGCATGCGTTCCAGAAATCTCTCGCACCTGGCATGCGGGCCCTATCAACTAGTGAAAACTATTCCCCGAATGCGGGCCCTGTGGCATGCGTTCCAGAAATCTCTCGCACCTGGCATGCGGGTCCTGTGGCATGCGTTCCAGAAATCTCTCGCACCTGGCATGCGGGCACTATCAACTAATGAAGACGGTTCCCCGGATGTAGGCCCTGTAGAATGCGTTCCAGAAATCTCTCGCACCCGGCACGCGGGCCCTAACAACTAATGATATCGCGCATTAAAGATGATATGTTTTCTTGCTGATAGTATCGTAAATTGTGAAATATTTCCTTTCACATACTCTCGGTTATCCTGCCAGTAGAAAGTCACAAATGTACGCATTATTCTATGACTGTCAAACGTAAACACATAGGTTCAAGTCAACATGTTGGAACGACGGTATTCCCTGTTCGCTGCGGTACCCTACTAACGCTTTCAAAATTAAGAATGCAAAGATGAAATTTCATACAGCTCAGAGCTATTTTATAAACTAAATGAGGGTGATTTTATGAAAAAAAAAACCGCAATAAATTATGGCTGAATGAAATATGGGTATTATGAAATTCCAATAAAATTGATAGGGTAGTAATGGCCGTAATAAGGGTTAAGCTGAGCTGCATCTAGTAGTATGAGTACCCTCTTACACTGAATATGTGAGTTGAATACCGCTTTATAAAATCTGAAATATCAATAGAAAACGGAGGATAATCTGCTTTTCATGTTTGTGTACTGATTAAAAAATATTTTTAAATCTAGAGGTTTATACCTGAACCTCAAATGCACTTGAGCGCTAAATAGCAATTATATATTTGTTATTGCTCAACTGATTTCCATAAAGTGATTGTTTTGATGTGAATTCATCTACATTTCGTACATCTCCTTCTACTTTTTTATAATTTAATTAAAATAGTTCGTTCATTGTATCATAAGAGTGAGCCTCCATTACTGTGTTGTGTTAATGTAACGCAAGAGGGTACGCAGGCCATCGCAGTTGCAGCTAAGCGTCTTGGTTCAGCTTAGCAGTGGAACACTGTCCGTTGTCGCACCGCTGTCAATACTGCGACGACGCAACGACAGACGCCCGAGTCCAAAGCGATACCGAACTCAAGCGAGACGTCAGTCCGATAGTTCGGTCACGCTATCGGATCGCTTTCGCTTTTCTATGTGACTGGATTCAAACAATTCCAAACATTACAAATGAAAACGTCACGCTTCGCATTCGCCACGCCTGTTTTTTTTACAAAGGCTTAAGGGAGCCCCAATCATAGCTGCTGCTAAAAAAATACCAAGAACAAACCAATAGGACTATGCGACCGGCAATCGATCCGCGGCCTTCATAACCTAGGGGTTAGTTGAGTTAATTAGTACATAATTCAATAATACTAACAGGCTGTAATCCGTATTTGCACACAAAGGCAACACACATGAATGCTTCATCAGATGCTCTTAGATGTTATCTGCTTCAGTGCATTTTAGGGTTCTGCCAAAACGCAGAAGAGAAAATATTTGTGGAGATGAACAATCCGCCACGCTATTGCCAAACAACTGCATCTTCTGAAAGCCAGAACCAACAGAGGCAAGCAGACAAGCGCACAGGCAATAAAGCTCGAATCCGGGTTATGAATGTCTCTACAGAATCCCGAAAGTTAAAGAGGAGGCGGAATAAAAAGTAATGCATTAGGGGGAAGAAGAGCTACGGTGGTTTTTTTGTCTCAGTTATGTCATGTGTTTCTACCAAACTGTTTGGAACCGAGGAAAAGAGGCGAAACTCGTGAGGGAGAGGACAATCTCAACTTTACAAACCAGCCGCCACGGAGAGTGGAAAGCAAGCTCTAGTCAGCAAACTCTAGTTCCCTCACATCTAAGTTCTTTTTATTTACGTGGTAAAATCTTCAACTGAAATCCACGTTCCTTCAATAACCATTTACATTCCAATGTCGTTAAACAATTTAACTTGTAGATATAAAATAATTAACACTTTTGCCTTTGTCAATCAGACCGGCGAAAGCAAAGCGTTTCCGAAGCGAGACGTCAGCGCGATAGTTCTGTCACGCTATCGGATCGCGTTTCTATATGACTGGAGTCAAAAAATTCCATACATTAAAAATAAAAACGTCACGCTTCGCATTCGCCACGCCAGTCTGTTTGACAAAGGCTTTTATGTCATATGGACATTTTGTCACTTGATCTTTATAACAAAACTGTTGAGTTTTTTACGTAATGACTTATGGAATTTTTAACACTATCTAATTCGTCATTATAAACACCCCTCAACTTTTTTGTGAGAAACCAGTCCTAGGCATCCGAAATACTTAGATTTCAGTAATCACAACCAATTCTCTCAGTAACAGCTTGGTTATAGTTAATAGTCGTGAATAATAATGAATAATGAACGAGTAATTAATTACGTATTCGACCGCAGTCGGTCGTATGTCACCGTGGCCGGATGTATGGCACTGGATGGACGACCATGTGCGGCCACTGTGGCTTCCGATTGACTCTGTACATGTATAAATTATGTGTCAATAAATATTATTGAAATGATAATACAACCATATTATTTTTAGATCTATGTGTAACATAATTCGGGCAGCGAGTAATGGGCGACTCGCTGTCCGACCATGGACCACGCCCGGGTCGATGGCGCGTTGTGTTCCACGCGCGCCGCAAGGAGTGTCAGCATAGTGACGAGGGCCAAAGCCTGCCGGGGTCGCGGGACTGTACGAATTACCCTGACCCCGGAACGTAAAGGGCTATTGAAGGACACCGTGGATTTTAGTCAGTACGAGTCTGACAGTCCCTCCCGCTCTGCCCTGGGTTGAAGGCCTCATTTGATGATTTTACCACGTTAAAAAAACAAAAAATGGATACAATGGCGGACTTATTGCTAATAGCGATATCTAGCAATCTTTGAAATAAAATGGATTGAAAATTATGTAACTTACAAATAGAGATCCTCTAAAGTCTTCCAATTAGACAACTAAAGTCGTAAAACACGATGAAACATCACCTCCCGTCAGACCCCAATCACCAGGCCCAACCTCTTCATTAAAATAAATGGGTTTATACATAATAAATATTCATTCATCACCTTCGCTGAGATAATGAGAAAATTTAATTATTCCTTGAAAAATAAACACTTTTCCCGTTAATTTCTGGATTTAATTAACTGAGAGGACAGCTTGCCGACATCAATCTTCGGTGTTTTTTTAATCATTTAGCTTTTAAGATAATTCTTTTGATAGCCGCTGTTCAATGTTGTAGATAAAGTGGTTCTTAAACTCTAACTTAGGGTTAAATTAAGTCTGATAAGTAATCTTCTATATATTTTTAAACTTATAAATTTTTAAATGATTAGATCATTTATCAGTATTTGTCTCTTCTCTGTATAATTACCATTTATTTAAACACGCATCACCTGTTTTATTTTGCTTAAATGGGACAATACCTGTTCTCTCCTATTTATCAGACAGGCAGCAAAAAGTTAATGTGAATGGGGCAACGTCATCTGGGTCTCTGGTCAAGATGGGCGTGCCTCAAGGTTCAATTCTTGGCCCTTTTTTATTTCTTGTCTATATCAACGACCTTCCATTCATGATGGCCAACTTATCGGATATAATTCTTTTTGCTGATGACACATCGCTCATTTTTAAAATAGATAGAAAAGATACGGATGTTTTACATGTAAACGAAAGTCTAGGTGTTCTCTCGAAATGGTTCGCAGCTAACAATCTATTACTGAATGCGAACAAAACAAAGTGTCTTAAGTTCTCGTTACCAAATGTTCCACAAGTGGGTCTAAACTTAAAACTTGACGGCAATAAACTCGATGCTGTTGCAGAAACTGTATTCTTGGGTATTACTCTTGATTCCAAATTACAGTGGGGCGCCCATATTAGAACTCTTTCGGGTAGGTTAAGCTCTGCTGCTTATGCGGTAAGAAAAATAAGACAGCTAACTGATATAGCCACAGCTAGGCTAGTATACTTTGCTTATTTCCACAGTATTATGTCATACGGCATTCTGCTGTGGGGTTCCGCAGCGGACGTAGATTCAGTTTTTATATTACAAAAGAGGGCGGTCCGCGCAATTTATTAAATGGGCCCTCGTGAGTCTCTTAGAGAGAAATTCAAAGAAATTGATATTTTAACACTGCCTTCACATTACATTTTAGAAAACATTCTATATGTACGCAAAAATCTAGGACTCTTCAAGACTAGAAGCGATTTTCATAATATCAATACACGCAGTAAACACGAAATTGTAATACCGAGATTCAGATTAGCAAAGACGAGCAAGTCGTTCCTTGTAAACAGCATACGTTTTTACAACAAATTACCTAAGTCAGTCACTGGACTAACTGAGGGAAAGTTTAAAACCCACATTAAACGTGTTCTTATTAAAAAAGCATATTACAAAATTAAGGAGTACGTTGAAGACAAGGATGTGTGGCAATAGTTCCTTCTCTTCTGCACATGTGGCTTCCCTGGCAGCTCAGCAGCAGCACTTATTTTCTCTCCTCCACGTGTTAGGATAATAAGATTCTTCCATTTTATTTCTGTATATAGTTTTTTTATTTTTTTATTATTATTCTTTATTCATCTTTAAACTTATTTGTTACATTTTTAAATATTTTTACAAAAAAGAAATAAAAAAACATTTAAAAATATAAAAATAGTAGTCCGCCGGCGTGGGAGCAGGGTCCAAGCTACCGGTGGTTAGGGTTCCAGAGACAGGAACCTTCTCACAATGCGAGCCGTATCAAGGAGTACTGCCTTCTGAATCTGGCCCTTGATCCAACCACCCAACGAGAGCCTCGAGAGATGCTCGTCGAGGCTCTTGGCTATCAGGTCATTCGCCGTTACAACAATCGGCACAATGATAGCCGAGCTCACATTCCACATGTCGACAACCTCGCGCGCCAAGTCAAGATATTTTATTTGTTTATCTTTCTCAGCTTTCACGAGGTTCTCGTCATGTGGGATGGTAACATCGATTATTATTGCGCGGCGCGCTGATCTGTCTATCACTACTATGTCAGGCTTATTGGCGACAATAGTCCTGTCAGTAATGATAGGCAGATCCCAGTACATCGTGACATGGTCTTTCTCGAGAACTGGGTCGGGCACATACTTGTAATACGGTACTTCGGAATCAACAAGTTTGTATTTCAAAGCAAGTTGCTGGTGGATAATCCTGGCTACTAGGTTATGCCTGTGCAAGTACTCGCCGTTAGCAAGACGAGAACAGCCAGAGATAATATGTCTGATCGACTCACCCGGACGGTGGCATGCCCGACACACGTCAACCGTCCCGTCTTTCATAATATGTCTCCGGTAGTTATTCGTCAGCATAACTTCGTCCATAATTGCACAGACAAAACCTTCAGTTTCCCCGAAGAGGTCACCGAAACGAAGCCAGGATACGGACGCTAGGAAATCTACATCGGGCCCATGAAGAGCCCGGTAGAAACGTCCTTGAAGCTCCTTGCTCTGCCATACCTTCCTGCGATCTTCCGTAGTGACTACTACAGGTTTGCGCCAGTCCTCTTTAGCCATGGATAACGGGGTGAGTCCCTTGTCCACCGCGACCACATCTCGGTGCATACCCACGTTCATATTCACGAAATATTCTCTAAGACTGCACACCTCGCGGTTGTGGAGGGTCTTAGCGTTTAAAAAGCCTCGACCCCCACATTTCCTCGGGATGTACAGTCTCATTACTGATGATCGTGGGTGATTCATCCGGTTTGCGGTCAACAGTGTGCGGACTCGTCTATCCAAGGCGTCGAGTTCAGTCTGAGTCCATTTGAGTATGCCGAAAGAGTACATTAAAACCGGCATGACCCAACCGTTGAAGGCGCGCACCTTGTTTCCACCTGAAAGAAGGCTATTTAAAACCTTCTTGAGGCGTCCGAAGAAGCGCTCCCTCAACGATTGTTTCATGTCCGATACATTAATGCCAAGCGCTTCCGACATACCCAAATACTTATAGGTTTCGGATGAGGAGAGGGATCTAAGGTGTATGGAATCTGAAAGTTGTATTCCTTCAGATTCCATAATCTCCCCTCGCTTTACATGCATGACTGCACATTTGTCCACACCAAATTCCATCCTGATGGCACTACTAAAAGTTTCAGTTACCTTCAGTAGCTCCATCAGTTGCAATTTGCTGGGGGCAAAGAGTTTGAGATCATCCATGTGTAGAAGGTGAGATATAACCTGGCCACCTCTCTTCAACCGATAGCCTAGACCTGAATCCTCCAGCAATGTGCTTAGAGGATTCAGGGCTAAGCAGAACCAAAGTGGACTCAAACTGTCGCCCTGGAATATTCTCCGCTTGATCCATACAGGTTCATCGTTCGGCTGAATCTGTCGACATCCTGGATAGCGAAGGACTGTTCTCCATTGCCTCATACATGACTCAAGGAAGGCGCGTAGAGTTGCATCTATCTTGTACAACTCCAACACCCTCATGAGCCATGTATGTGGCACCGAGTCGTAGGCCTTCTTATAATCTATCCAGCATGAGGACAGATCCTTGCGAGATCGACGAACCTGTTGGCTTATGGCCATGTCTATGAGGAGTAGCTCCTTAGTACCACGGGACCCGTTCCGACATCCATTTTGAGAGCTGGACATAATGTTGTTTTCGTCAATGTGTGTTGTAATTTTTGCTCTCAAAATGGATGTAAGAAGTTTATAGACCGTCGATAAACATGTGATCGGTCTATAGTTCTTGGGTTCCGCGGTACTACCAGCCTTATGAAGCAGGTGGGTAATGCCAACTGTTAGAAACTGTGGAAGCGACCCAGACTCTAAGGCATTATTCTTTATTATTATTTTTATTATTGTGTTCGTTTTGCAATATTATATTGCCGTAGTTTTAATACCAGTCCAGATTTGTTGCAGTTTGTAAGACATTATAGAATTAACCCAGCTTTTATAGCTTTCTTTTTTGTGTAGATTCTTTCTTACTCTTTGTTTGTGAATGTGAGAACATTGTAAGTCGTGTGTATATATATATATATTTCTTCTTTTGTAGCACTAATTTTAGTTAGGACTTCCCCCTTGTTACCAGGCCTACGTTTTTCTCACATATCTAAGCATCGAAAAATTGTAACAATCTGTTTGTAAAACTATACCATATTTTAAAAGAGTTTCTTGCCGGTTCTTCTCCATGGAATCGGCCAACCCGAACCGTGCACCTGCTGTCGACGTTTTATAAGTGCCCTCATGGGCCTATGTGAAATAAAAACTTTTGATTTTGATTTTGATTTTACCACACTATTACAAAACCATTGCAACTTCTAAAACCATTCATTCATTGTGCTCTGTGTTCACTCTGAGAACAGTGGCATACATTACATTTCCAAAGTATAGTACAAAATCGGACTTGCCCAGGGCTTGTTTTTCCAGTCTACTTTATAGTCAGGGTGATCATCACCTGTCTAGCCTTTATCCAAGTATATTAAAGAATATTAATAGCTGAGTCCTTATTTTTAATCGTGATAAAATCATCAAATGAGTCCTCCCACCCAAGGCAGAGCGGGAGGGATTGTCAGACTCGTACTGACTAAAATTCACGGTGTTCTTCATTAGCCCTTTACGTACTGGGGTCACGGTAATTTGTGAGTCCCGCGATCCCGGCAGGCTTTGGCCCTCTAGAGGGGGACCCCGTCTTGCCCCATTTTGCTGACACTCTTTGAGGCGCGCGTGGAACACAACGCGCCGTCGACCCGGGCGTGGTCCATGGTTGGACAGCTAGTCGCCCATCGCTCGCTGCCCGCATGCCCAATAATGGAGTCCTGTGATGATTGTAATGTTGATGGATAGAGAGGTAAAGGAAGACCAAAGACAAGATGAATGATTTGTGTAAGAAATGATACGAAATGAAAAAGAGTAAGTTATGCCGTTTCATCTGACACGGGTGAATGGAAGAAGAATATGTATTGCGCCGATCCTCAAGTAAAATGGGATAAATGGATAGTCAGATAACGATGATTTTAATAAATGGCTTCAGATATAAGCAGCGTCTAAGCTGCTGTCCAGCTTCGAATCTAACCGGCAGCAACTGTACCAGTATTTCACGACTGACTGCGTATTTGACCTCCAGAACACATATAAAATCCTCGTATTATATGCTTGTCTCTCTCTATAAGAGAAGCCTTTAAAGCTCTGTTATGTAATGTACAAAAACAGACTTACAATTTAAAAGGAAATTAGATAAACCATTATTGAATACCAGAGTAAATTCTCAGAACTGTAAAACTATTTTATATTTCTAAAACAAATAACTAAAAACAGTACAGTTACAAACAAGTTTTTGTCAATTCAAAATTGAAAGTCAAATATACAATAAAGGCAATTGGATCGATAGTTCAAACAAGCCTTGAAAACCTGAAATTTGTTTAAACAAAGCATTAATATTAGCTCGATATCCGGTATCCGTATGAATCCTATAGTTAATCCCGATAGTCAATTATCGCAGCGGTTACGATAACGGATCCGGAATTCGGAACAAACTTGAAGTTAGTTTAAGTGTACATTCATAAGTGTTCCGGATTTTATGTACGTAATATTTATGTATGTTGTTCACTAGTGCATGCGTCCTAGTTTTATTGCGGTTACCGTTGCAAAGTGGTGGTTTTGTGAATATATAATATTAATCTGGAATTAAAACTGTTTGAAATTATTATTTTAAATGCATGGTAGCTCCATGCCATATGTGAATTACTGCCGTTTCGGATTTTATTAAGTTCGATCAAACAAAGGTTTTATTTATAGTTTGTTTATAATTTTTGATAAAATATAAATAAGACTAACTTTGGAAGAAGAAACAAAAACAGTAATTTATTAGTATTGCACAAGATCATCCGGCTGAAATCCTATTTTGAAATAAACTTTATAATTAAATTATCCGATTCGTCATATGTACAGACAGCTTCAAAATATTTCCCCATCTTTCCGGTTTTGTCTTCAGAATTCATCTTAGAAACGAGATCATTATCTCGGCTCCATGTTTGGTAAATTCTTGAATTATCCTGAAAAGTGTCATTTCTAATATTATGATAACATGTCAAATGACGTTCAAAATATGATATTGTACCTCCAGGAAGAAAATTTTATTTTATTTAAGGTTTGAACAGCTTCAAATTAACTATTCCGCCCTGCGTGAAGTGAAAGGTACTGTAAGTCATAATTGACTAAATACCAATCTGTTTTTCAATTGAGTTTTGCGTTCGAGGGCCACGATTCCTTGTACTAAAATAATATTAACTAACATAATAATATAATGGACATTTTGCTACCCTTAACAGTAGACAGGGCTGACGATAGAGTGCAATTTATTTTGGGAGTGCCATGGAGCCCTCTTTAAGTGAGGATGGTGCACTAATTGAAACTAACGGAGTTCTTAATGTAAGAGTGACAGTCTTGTCAATGGATGTATGTATGTTTTTATAAATGTTTATACAGAGTATAATACTGAGGAGCTACTCCGAAGTTTTTTCCACCGCATAGATCGGAGTGATACTGACTCATGCTTGAAATACAATTTCAGAAAAATACATCTCACTACGATAAATGGATGTGTTGAGATTTGGCACGATTGGACTGCTGCGCTGTGTGTCGCGTTCGATTCCCGCACGGAGCAAATATTTATAAAAGGCTTTTGTGTATGTGTGTTTATATGTTTATAAACGCACCCACGATACAGGAGAAATTCCTAGCATGGTCCAACGTTTTTTTTTTTAAAAAAACCCATAAATATTTTATAGCCTGGTAGGTATTACAATCCGGTGGCCTAATTATCGATCCCAATGAGACCAAAACCGCAGAATCAAACTAGTTAAATAAAATAGAAGTAGGAAGCTTGTAACTAAATACCTTTTTAAACAAATCCGCCAGTAAAAGCTTCATTCAAAACAAATTAAGCTCGAAATGCCAAAATAAACAACGTGCAATCAAAATCACTTAAACGCCATCAAGTGCGCCCCGAGCCTCCTATGTACCCCTTGCTAACAGTAACTTAATGTAATGTAATACATCCTGTCGCTAAATGGCACCCAAAAGTCGTTCGCTAAGGACTTGGGGCAATTAACGTAATTGTCTTTATTACACGATGAGCGCTTTTATCAAAATGCCAAATATAAAGCTCTATTGTGAGCGGAATTATTTTTAAGAATGTTAGCAATTACTTGAGAGTTTGTTTTTGAGTTTTGTTTAGACGCTGGAAGTTTTCCAATTGATCATTTTAAAAAAGCGGTTTTGCAGGTTATGTATTTTTCTACAACGGAATTATAAATCGATCGATATAAAGATTGAAACTATTCTTCAACTTTAAATTTTATTTTTTGTACTATCATCATTGTAGTTGCCTTATTCCAATTTTGAGTTAAGAGAAGTATATTTTCAATTTCCATTCCATACTTCTCTATTTTTAATTATCCCAGCAGTAATTTCCTTTCTAGTCATATTATTGGTATTAATAAAATTAAACACTTCGAATATTTGGAATATTCGTTGATTGTTTCCTTTATTCATTTTTCAACATATGATTTTACATCTATACATATAATAAATCTGTAGAAGGGTCAATTCTGTACATTGAAAATATTGAAAAAATAAATAGCGGGGGGTGTTGCTGGATCGATACCAAACCCAAATATGTGATTAAAAAATTTTTTGTCTGTCTGTCTGTCTGTCTGTATATGCAGGCATCACGTGAAAACTAATGGTTCCATTTCGATGAAACTTGGTATAATTATACCTTATTATTCTAAGCATAAAATAGGATACTTTTTATCCTGGAAAAATACGTAGATAAAAAAATCTTATTTTTCTGTTTTATTCATAGACGTTGTTCTGTAGAACCGCGAATCTCCTTAATTATTATAGGCTTAGCCGTATTTGGGTCCAATAGATATTTATAAGATGTCATTGTCAGAGTTAGATACTCAAAATGGAGAAATAAACCATCCACGCGAACCGACATCCGCGCGGACGGAGTCGCGGGCGGAAGCTAGTTTTTAAATATTTTTACAAATACAGAAATAAAAAACATTTAAAAACATTAAAAATTGTGGCCCATCATCGGGAACAGGGTCCAAGCTGCCGGTGGTTAGGGTTCCAGAGAAAGGAACCTCGTCACAATGCGCGCCGTGTCCTAGACAACTGCTTTCTGCATCAAGCCCTTAAGCCAGCTGCACAATAAGAGCCTCTTAAGGTGTTGGTCGAGGCTCTTCGCAATTAATCCATTGACCGAAACGACTATCGGTACAATAACTGCTGAGTCCACGTCCTACATGTCGACAATCTCGTGAGCTAAATCAATATACTTGATTTTTTTATCATTTTCAGCCTTCACGAGATTCTCGTCATGAGGGACGGTGATATTATTATAATTACTCGTAATTCAATAAAAGTAAGGTAAAGGCCTTTACGTACTGCAATAAAAAGCATAAAATATTTAGGCCAAAAAG
Organism: Agrotis puta; assembly: GCA_943136025.2. Lineage (NCBI taxonomy): Eukaryota > Metazoa > Arthropoda > Insecta > Lepidoptera > Noctuidae > Agrotis > Agrotis puta. The sequence continues at coordinate 1,983,202 of OW964181.2, forward strand.
TCAGTTTAGGCATAATAAGTCGTGAAAATTAAAAATTATACAATGACCCATGTCGAAAGTTGCGTAATCAAACTTTACGTCCCGTCGTCAGAGCAACAAAAAATGGAGTGGGCAAGACGTTGGACCCATGTTATAATGTCTGGTTCAACATACCCATGCATGTACAGTTGTTACTTTTTCTGTTCCGTCTCTTTTTGCGATATAATAATGTGTTTTGCGTTACATTATCTTATTTACAAACGTTTCAGTGGTGTACTTTAGTGGATTATTTCATCACCACTGCTCTCAAACATTGCAAAGAAAGCGACATGTCCTTTTTTTGTGTGTTCCGCTCAAGCGAGGAAAATCTCCACCGTATTCTCCAACGTGAAACCGGTATGTACGGAACCAATTTGATACCATAATTATGACCTATTCTGCCCACTGAGCCCGTGTGGTTGATAATCCTTATAGAATTACCTCTTATAGAGAGCCTGTGAACTTATTTTATTTTTAATCTCATAGAAAAACTTTCGAATACGGACCAGTCTGTAGAAATATATATTTTACTAAAACCGCTGCAATAATCACAATCGATATACGGGAGGAGGCACGGTTTACTCTTAAGATTAGCGATACTAACTAATCTTATAATGTATAAGCGCTCATGTATACGACGCCGCCGCCGCGCCGCCACCGCGCCGCCACCGCGCCGCCACCGCGCCGCCACCGCGCCTCTAGGCGGTGTATACGGTCGCGACTGCGCCGTCGCCGTGCCTCCGCCGCGCCGCCACTGCGATGCCACTCGCTAGTGTTTGATTTATCTAAAAAGAAGGTTTCTCAATTCGACCGTATGTGTGTTTTTTAATGTGTGTTCGCGGATTACTTCTTCGTTTATGAACCGGTTTTGATGATTCTTTTTTTGTTGGAAAGAACATATTTCAAAGGTGGTCCTATGATATGAATATTAGGGTTTGATGATGCCAACCACACACACAGGCCCGGCTTGCGCGTAAGGTAAGGTAAGGTAGCTTTAGAGAACCAATTTGAAGGTAAAATCTTTGTTTACAAAGGAAAATTTTCATTCAGAAAAAGATACATTGTTTTAGGAACTGACCGTCGGATCCGCTTGCTGTCACAATACAAGTGAAAATGAAATTCCTGTTTTCAGTACAGATCCTTCGCCAATATTTGTGTTCGTATGAAAACCTTACAAATGTCCCATATTTATTCGACTACCTGACGAGGGTCCTCTGTATGCGGTATGAATAATAACGAAATTCAAACGTAATAATCCTAATATGATAACTTTGGACATGTGATGTGTTATTCTGATTGAATTATTATGATTTTTAAACAGAACATTGTTTTTTTTTCAATATTTTGTGAAATATTACAGTTATTATTTCCGCAACTTCGATCATAAATATTCTTTCTAAAAAACGTCGGCTGACGATCTCCGGCCACCGTAGGCGCGGGCATGCGGGCAGCGAGTAATGGGCAACTCGATGTCCGACCATGGACCATGCCTGGGTCGACGGCGCGTTGTGTTCCACGCGCGCCTCAAAGAGTGTCGACAAAAATGACGGGGGCCCCCCCTCTAGAGGGCCAAAGCCTGTCGGGGTCGCGGGACTTATGATTTACGGTGACCCCGGTACGTAAAGGGCTATTGAAGAACATCGTGGATATTAGTCAGTACGAGTCTGACAGTCCCTCCCGCTCTGCCCTGGGTGGGAGGACTCATTTGATTATTTTACCACGTTAAAAAAAAAGTGCGAGTTGGACTTATGCCTCTATGAAAACGGTAAAAAGCACTTTTGTTGTATGAGCCCTCTTAAATATTTATTTTATTCTGTTTTTAGTATTCGTTCTCATAGTGGCAACAGTAAATTCATCATCTGTCAAAATATTAACTGTCTAACTATCAAGCTTCATGAGATACAGCCTGGTGACAGATGGACAGACAGACTGACTAAAAATGAAGGGATTCTTTTTAGGACGTAGTTATCTTTTTTTGTGGTAAAATCATCAAATGAGTCCTCCCACCCAGGGCAGGGCGGGAGGGACTGCCAGACTTGACTGACTAAAACGGTGTCCTTCAATAGCCCTTTACGTACCGGTTATGGTAATTCGTAAGTCCCGCGACCAGGATGAAGGTACCTAAGACAGGATTTTAATAGTAATGCATATCTTCATAACCAAGCGGCCGAAGTCGTGGGTAACAATTAGTATTAAATTAAGTACTTCTTTAATGTCATTATATTGCCGCTGAAATTAACAGTGTATCTCCTAATATAGACAGAGTTCTCTTCTAGTTCAATGAAACATATTGGCTTTATAAAACAACTCGTTCGATAGAAAATTCGATTTCAAAGAATATTGGACTCCGCATCCGAACGCTATGTAAATGTAACTACAGAAAAAAAATGGGAACTACTGTTTGATTGAAAGAATATGTACAAAGGGATAATAGTTTTTTTTTGTTTGTTTTGTCATTCCTATTGATATTGGATGTGGTTTTTTTGAATAAAAATGGACAGCTGAAAAGTGATAGAAAAATACCAATTTATATGATATGAAAATCCGACTTTGGTAGTCGGATTTTCATCTATCTATATATATATATATATATATATATATATATAAATGTTATGTTGGTTTGTGTATGCTTTAAAAACTCAAAATATTCTGCACCGATTGAGCTGAAATTTTAGCATGATATATTATCCGCATCAAGGATTGTTTTAATCAATAGTTTTTTTTTTTTTTGAAAAACCTGTTTTTTTTTGTGACACAGCGAAGCGTGGCAGGGAACAGCTAGTATCATAAAAATTGGTTCATTGGTTCATTCGTTCATTTTATCTTAATCTGCATGTAGGGTATCTTAACAAGCACCTCTTTTTTGTGATAAAGATAAGACCTAAATGACATTTATTTATGTAAATGGTTTGCAAAATAGTACATTGTTAACCAAGGGGTGAAAGTTGCCCGTTGGTTCCTCTAACCGTACAGACAGATGTGTTGCTGGAGAGTTTGTTCCGCCACTTCTTCTTCCCAGCCAAAACACTAGGAAGTGTCGAATGGGGGGGGGGCGCTTTGGGGGACTGTCTTATGTAAAAATTGACCTTCAAAAAGTGCTGATAAATCAGCCTAATATGAATAAATGACTTTTGATTTTTGTTTTTTTTTTTTTTTTGATTTTTTGAGGTAACCACGAGAATTTTATTAAACTTGTTGAGATACTCGTACTTATTTGTATTTAAATTTTATTGTAAAATAAGAACAATTAATTACACTTAGTGAAAAGTTTTTCCGGGTATGTTGATATTTGATATTTTCTGGGAATCTTGACTTTCTACAATATCAGGGGTTTTTGACGTGAATGTTGAATATATTGATTTGTCTATTTATTCAGCTATTACAGCAATATTTTCAGATTGCATTGGATAATGTTTTGAAATGCTTAGTTGTGGAGATTCAGAGGAATGCAGATTTATCATTTCAGTTACTCTGTGTGATATATTTTTTTTCGTTTATTCTCCACTGATTCTTCTATGTAGCCTTCAGCTACTTTACTTGACTTCCAACCTTCACGCCTTTTGATGACAGTTAAATCGGCTCCAAAATCGGCTAGCAAAATTATTGTCGATGTTCTGCGACTGAAAAAAGCTGTGACTCGAATATAAATTTGGCTTTGGCAAATTAAGGTATTTGGCTATTTCTTTGGGAATACTTGGAATCTTATTTTAGCCAATCACTTGCCGCAGACACTGCCTTTTATGATAATTTGGAAATTGTAACTGTTATTTTTTTATAATATTTACAAATTATTTTTTTCATAACAAAGGTTCGGTCTACTTGGTTTTAGTGCTACATACACCTTAATTTTTATGTGATCAACCTTCATATTTACTAGTCCATACTTCTGCAAGCGCCATTTATTGCCTATGTCAACACTACCTGAAAAGAAAATACATTTCTCTTTAATTGATATAGATATAAAACATAGGAAAATACAGTTTGAAACAAATTCTTATTTTTGAATAATAATAAAAATATTGGTCTACCTTCTTTACTTTTTTTTTCTTTTTTTTTACGTGGTAAAATTATCAAATAAGTCCTCCCACCCAGGGCAGAGCGGGAGAGACAGTCACTTTTAGACTACGTTCTTTACTAGATATAAAGAGAAGAAAGAAGAAAGAAAGAAAGTTCATCAGGAGCTTGATTTCAGAAGGTATAGTAATCTTTTGAAATCAAGCTGTTCAACAGCTGTTCATTCAACCTCTTGAGAAGTGAAAAATTTGTTTTTTTTTCATTTGAAATCCATCAGATTGCCTTTTTAGATATGATTTAGTCTTTCATAATCCTTTAAATCTACATTTTGTTTAGTACTTAATGTTTTATTTAACACAGAAAATACGCTACAGAACTTTGAAGATTTGTAAGTAATTCGTTGAAATATATTAGCAAAACGATTTCAGTTTTTTCTCAGCACGCCTTTTAAAATCATCTCACGAATTTAGGTATTTAAGTTTTGATTTTGATTTCAAAAGGTTTCCCACTATTGCTTTTTCCCCTTTTATGAAATCAGATAAATTATTGCTGCTCTAAGGAAACACAAAACTCTACAGTTTGAAAAAACAAATGAATTTCGGTTTGTCGCTTTTCCGCCAATTTTTTTTTTAAATTTCTCTGTTAGTTTTGGTTCAATAGAAATGTGAAAATATAAATATAATATAATTTGACAGCTGTCAATTGAAATTGATTCTCCCTAGGGCTGAAAGTATCACTTTCAACCCACTCAGCAGACATATTCCGATCTACTTTCAGAGTATGTGTAATGAAAACTATTTTATACAACAAAAACGTATATTTAAAACTTAGTCAGCGTTGGTGTTTCCACTATTCTAAGAAAAGACATGCAAAACGAGTTTTCAAGTTCAGACTTTTAAAAATAATATGAAAACCACTATTCTCCTTTTCCTCGACCATGAAAATGAATCAGTTCTCATTGACAACCACTAGGCCTACCAAATATACCCGCCGACAAAAACGACATTAACATTTTTATTAAATTAGAAATGGCAGTTCGTTTTCAACAACGGAATCTCCAACATTATGAATTTACTTGGTATTTTTTTTCTTTCTGCTGTCAGTATTTTAGGCGAATTTATTTAAACACAGCTCACAAAGCCTTCGCCCCGCGGGCGGTCGTAATAAAGGTCGTATTCAACTATGAGACGTGATCTTTTACTTTCGAAGGTATTTGCACACTGGTCCGCTATTCGGAAAGCTGTGAGACGGTCAAAATGTTGAGATTTCATAGAGTGTATTTATTTTATATTATGGGGCTTGTTTTACAAAACCATTTTAGAATTCATGCTTCAGACAATGTTTTTATAACCTAAATTACATTAAATTAAATTTAGTAGGTTCTGAAAACTAGAATTTTGGACTAAAATAACATAGTTCATTATGTTTCTAATATTAAATTTAGTTTATTATCTAACACCACCACAATTCAGTACATCGAATAATAAAGTCAAAGACAAGCTACTAACAAATTCTATTATCCCTTCATCCCCTAATCAACATAGTAACAAATCAAAATCATCCCTAGTTCGGAACTTCGTAAGCTATTCGCATAATCTGTTACGCAACAGTGGGCAGGCACCTTGCCGAACCGATGACAGTATTACTTCGTGTCATAACGGATTTACGTTGCCTCGCGGCCCCGCCTGCATATATTCGTTATCAGGGTTCAAAGTTCCATTGTATTCGAATAAAGACTTTACTTCTTTATTCCCGTGACGAAATGAGTTCGCCTTATTGCGAGAGAAGCATGCTGTAAAATATTGTAAGGAGGTTTAAGTGACGAAGTTTTTGTCACGCCGGATTTCGACGTGTTAGCAGTAAACTTAGGGTTAATGTTATGGAAGGTTCAGTCCGTGTTTTGGCTTTGTTCTTGTGTGTCACGGTGGAAAATGTGACGTGACAGCTGTTTGAAAGTTTCCTAAGAGTTTACCGTAAAATTGGCTGTGAATCAGGTAATATTGCGGAAGTAATATATTTGATGAGATAATTATTAGATTTTTATTCAGAATAGACTATAGAATATCAGGTTCGCATTTTTTAGGAGTCTATCTACAATTGAAAGGCAGGTAAAAAAAATATATATAAATAAATAAATAAATAAATATTCGACAACTATCACACAACGCCATCTAGTCCCAAGCTAAGCAGAGCTTGTGTTATGGGTACTAGACAACTTATAAACATACTTATATATAATATATATTCGAATTCAGTTATTCAGCCAACGATATTCGAATCCTCTTCAAAAAGTTAGCCGCAAAAACTAAATATAACAGCAAAACAAAACCCATGGGATATTTTTAGACAAAACAAAAGGCCGTTTTATATACAGACCCACATTCCGATATTACTTGAATTTCAATTTTCTATCGCCTCCGCTCCAGTAACAAAGGGGATTGTATTTTTTCACGCAGCGGTATGGAGGTTATCTTTATTGGTTTTCCTTCTAATTTAACACGCTGAGTTCAGAGTGGAACGATGTCGTGAAATACCCGTTAGATTTGTTTCGGAGGCTGGATTTTGGTTTTGCGTGATTTGAGGTCTAGTCTGGTGGATATTTTTTTAATATTAAACACTTTAACGCATGCAATGTGAGTTTCAAAGATTCTCTATGGAAATAAAAATTCGAACCGCGACCGGGATTTAAACCTTGGGATTCAGTACATCCGATGCTCTTACCAATCCAGCCACCGAGGTTCCTACCTACTGGCGTCAAATTCTTCAATAATTTCTTTTGTCTTTAGTCTGATTGAATCTTTTTTTTTTATCGTGGTAAAATCATTAATGAGTCCTCCCACCCAGGGCAGAGCGGGAGGGACTGTCAGACTCGTACTGACTAAAATCTACAGTGTCCTTCAATAGCCCTTTCCGTTACGGGGTCTTTACGTCCTCTCTCCCCTGGGTGGGAGGACTCATGTGATGTATAAAAATATTTAATTTAAAAAAAAAAACAACATAATTGTCCATATTACGTATTTCGTTTTTCAATTTATTAAGTACTTTCAATCAATGAAGGTCATTGATTGAAGGTAAAGCAATATTTTGATAAATGTGTAGACCATGTACCTTTTACTATTATTTTATTATATTTTTTATTTTATATTTTCATTATATTTAGTCTAAATTTTCAGGGTACATTGCTTTCACGTTATTTATTTCAAATGTTGTTAAAAAGATATTGTAAAACATTTTTGAAAGAGTAAATATGGAGCTTCTTGCCCATTCTTCTCCATACAAACCTAGCATCGGGAATGGGTGTAGAATCAATCCTATCTCATCCCATTTCCTTTAGTTTTAATATTCAACGTTCAAAAGTGCCTCTTTGATAGCCTTATTGAAATAAGAGATTTGAATTAAAAATAAAATACGAGTACTTACGTAACATGGACCTTTCGATTTTTGCTAAAAGCTTTCTATATTATAAAAATGTAAGCAATCACAATGAAAATATTTTAGACTTACTTATTTATGGCTTATTCAATTATTCATTTAAGTATCAAACACGTAGATCAAATCTCAAATGATACTCTTGATTTTGCTTTTTGTTTGATAAAGCGCGTAAATAAATAATTTAAGTAAATATATTTTTCGATACACTTCCTCGACAATTGCCTCCTATAGGACTACGATTAGGTTTTTTCATTTATTTAGTTCAGGTTCAACATTTCAATATTCACACGTGTTTTTTTCTCATTCATCAGAACATGTACATAATCATAAACGCCCACAAACATTTCAAAGAGATTGTCTTTGTTTTACTTTCGGCGTTGAGTTTGACGTCTTTAAGGCGCAAATATTTTTTGAATACTGAAAATGTTAACTTAATTAATAGAATATCATAGATAAACATGATAATTTAAAAGAAATATTTACCTTTATGAATAATAGCGTTTGTAACATTTGTTTGTATTCTAAATTCAAAAATATGAACCGCCTTACCACAAAATGATAAACACCTGTTGAGCGTTTTTCTAAAAAAAGTGTAACTGTAACTGCAACATGAAATATCGTTTTGACAGTTTGACAGTTTTAGTTAGACGAGCGTTCAACAGATTTTTTTTGTGATAATGCCTTAAATGTTTATACTTTTCATATTAGGATGTATATCGGCTTCATACCTTTGGTTTGCCCATAGAAAAAGCAAGACCGAGGGAATAACTGAGCCATTAATGTTACCATAAGATCCTTCTGCAACAGATCAACTACGTATCAAACCATCGCATCCGAGATAATACGCATGCCTTAATACGCACTAACACTGATCCCATTATCTAGGTAATTGACGCTATATCCACTACCTAGTAATTCACTTTGTATCAAAGATTGACTATTAATGTAGTAATGTTAATTACACTATAGGTAGAAGATGTAAAATGATTGTTAAAATAAAGTAGATAGGGATTTGAATGCCTTGTTAACAACATCACATTAAACTACTTCACCACGACACAACTTCATCACGACACGATGTCGACGCCGCGAAGCCACGACACAACGATACCATAATACCACGTCACACGTTGATGTCAGGGTAATTTTGTAGTAACATTTTTTAGATAACTGAGATAAGATGTTTAACTTTTTGTAGTAAGACGGTAAATGTTCAATTCATCAATGTATACTTATATTGTATATTCACATATTAAGTAATGGTACTCATACAACAGCTGCTAGATATTTAAGTTATTAATACGTACAAATACTAAATGAAAAATGTTTTCATTGTAGCTTCTTCTTCGTCGTGTCGATGATTCCTTTAAATTATATGTTTCGACCAAAACTCTGCCACATTCAAGGCGTTGGTGGTGGCCTCGGACAGTGCCCTTAGAGTGCAGGTGGAGTTACACAGAGTACAATTGAGGAGGTGGGCCATCGTTTGTGATGAGGCTCCGCAGTCACACCTTTCTTCATCAGAGAACTCCCACCGGACCATATAGTGAAGCTGAAAAATAATAATTTTAGTCACAGCAGTTATTTTAAATGTTTATTTATTATACCTACCTATTTTTTAATAACCAAAATTAAGTCTTCAATCGGAACTTAATCCTTTTCCAATGACTTCGGTTTCATAACTTTTTAATCCATTACCAAATAAGTTGTCCTCAGATCGAGTTCTAATCCACTTGTTACGTTGTTTTTTTGTACCTGGCTGTTTACCTGACAACATATAGCGAGTCCATTACGGAGTTTCTTAGGTTATCACTTTTTCACAACGATTCACTTTTCTAATTAACTTTTTAAACAGTTTTACAATATTAATTAAATCAAAACAAAAGTTTACTTGTTTACTTTTCACTTGACATTACATCAGACGTCAATTATGACAGTTCAAGGCGCCATCTGGCGATTCGCCGATTAACGATTATAAAATAATCGATATTTTTAACTAATAGTTTGCAAATCATAGAAAATATAAAATACCTGATTTAGCAAACCTAAATAATTATAAGATCACGGAAATAAAAAAATATTAATAAAATGAAATACCCGTGAACGGAAGTGATTTAGTTTTTTCAATATGGACTTTTTTCTCGAACATTCTAAAGCAGCGAAACATTTATTATCTGTGAAGTTTTTGCGTGAATTGTCTGTGACAGAATGTTGTCACAGAAAAATGTCAATTTTGCCTAATTAATATTCAGGGGTAATTGTTATTGTTAATTACGAGGAATTATAAATTGGACCACGAAATCGTATGGATTTAATTTAGTGAAATGGCTTTAGGCTTAAACACGTGACGTTGGACAGTTTTTTGTGAGTTTGGTGTATTTTTGAGGAATTGAGTGTTTTCCTTGGAGTGTTTGTAATTGGTAACCAAGAGAGATTCTCCCTGGACTTGGGTAAAGTGAATTTCTTGGGCACCCGAATTCTGCCTTGATTTCCGGCCGACGCGCCAGTGATGGTTAGTCGTCACATTCTGCCCGAGCCGGCTTCCAGTCACCATCAAACTTATTTACTTTTTGGCGAAGGTGAGTTCTTTTATTGTAACGGTGTCTGAGGTTGTTCGGTGAGCTCTTCCCCGGTTGTTGAGAGAATATAGTCGTAACTCGTGAAAACTTATTGCAGGATTCTTAATTGCGCCAGGAATGCGCAATTAACGGATTTGTTGTTCGGGATTCCTGTTCTGACCAGCGACCAGGATCGGAGCGTTCCGCTTCAGCCGCCGTTGATGTGTCTTCCTTCAGAGTGAACTGTGAGTATTAAACATCGCTATTTACTGAAGATAGGCCGTAGGTGTTTTCTCGGTGTCTACCACAGTGTTAATTTATAGGTTATTCGTGGACCCCGTGGTGACGTGGCGGATGCCACGCTGGAGCGGTATTTGAATGGAGAACCTGATGTCCATTACATGCTCAGGCTACTTGATTTCCCCGCTCGGTCCCGTTAAGGAAAGCAATTTGGTTCCACGTATATTATTGGGTCTCCGTATGGCAAATTACAGGAAGGCAGCTTGAGAAGCTCGTCCCGCCGCCAGGATCCAGCAGGCCGTTGGGGCCTGGACGCGGGACCCGTTGCTCGGGCTCGCCTGAAGCCACCTGCGGAGCCAGCGGCACAGCGAGCGGCACGGTTGCGAAGCCCGCAGGCGGTCGCGCCGTGCGAGACGGTTTTTTTTTTTTTTAACTCCTTTTTTTTTTTACTCCTTATTTTTTTTATATTTTAATCCGGCTCCCGTTGTAAACCGGAGCCTGTAAACCGGTCTATATTATACCGGGTCTGGATGTCGGTGTTCCACCGAATTTCAAATTGAGGATCTTGGGCTCGTTCTTCATTCACCCGGATGTAGGGTGAACATCTTCAGCTTCAGGATCCGGGACTCTCCAAGTCCCTGGCGCCCATTTGTTAATTTTAATTTGAATTTAAATGGAACGTTCTAGTTTGGATATAATTTAACTTTTAACTTTTTCTCGGAACAGTACTCGGCAGGTTTATCTCCAACTCCCCACGCCCATAGCTCTTTCCGTTAAAGTATAAACTGGCTAGCCACCTTTAGTTAAAACTAAGATCTTAATTTAATTTTCTCGACCTACTTGTCATAGCTACTAAACAATAAATGTCACATCAAATTTATTATGTATAATATTAAACCAGTTTTTATATAATTTGTTGTTTCCTTATAGTTGTTTCCCCAACCGAGAGGGAGAAAATATACTGTGTAACAGTGGCGACCAACGTGTGTATTAGTTGGAGAAAGAGGTTACGTCTTTTGCTGTACCTTACAAACCGGAGTACTGTTTCTGGAACCTTCCATTTATTTTAATTTTAAGGAAAAACCGTCTTGCAGAATCCTTTGCCTGTTTATGTTTGTGCTGTCTTATACAATTTTACCTTTTACATTTTACAATTATTTACTTTTTATTTTTTTTACTTCTTGCTGCGTTATACAATTCTATTTTTTTACACGTGCCCCAATATATTGTACCAAGACTTTTGTCTTTTAAAAAAAAAAAATAAATAAGAACCCTAATATCGTGTTATCTATAAGATTGCTATTAATGTAACTGTTTATTTTATTATAGTTAATGTTTACACTTTGTTGGAATTTGTAAATTGTGACGGCCAGTTTATCTTAGATTCAGTTTTTTTAAAATTTCAAATATGGAACGCCCTATTAAATTTAATTTGCTTCGGAAAGATGAGCTCATGTATGAAGTACTGATCCGGGACGCTAAACCTGCCACAACCGTAGAGGAACTACGTGTGCAAATTAGAGAACTTAGTAAATTGGTTAGTTCCGATGAAATCGTGGAAACAGATAGAGATCCAGAGTCAGAATTAAAGATAATTAAGTCCAAATTGCCAGAAATTAATGAAGTTCTGGATAAGTATCCCAGCAGTTTTAAAAAATTTAACCGCGCCAGGGCTTTGGCTTTCCATCTATTTCATCGTTTGGGTAGGATATCTTATCCAACCGAGCTTGAAGCCGATTACGCAGCCGTTGATAAGCAACTTAGCAGTTTCTTAGCAAGAATTGATTCGGTCAACACGAGCTTCCACCAATCCTTTACTTCCGCCGAGGAGGCACCGGAGGTGCTGTCTAATTTGCAGACGAAAGACGTCATCATTTCCTGCAAAAAAGACACAGTCAAAAGCCTAGGTGTAAAATTTAATGGGACAGGTTGCGTGAAAGCGTTCATTGAGCGTCTCGAGGAGCTCTGCGAGGCCAGAGGTATCGACGAGTCTTCCTTGCATCAGTCAGCTCTGGACATTTTCTCTGACGGAGCTTTATTATGGTACCGTGGCATTAAAGCGGTGGTTAGTGATTGGCCGGAACTGAAAAAGCAGTTACTTGCAGATTTCGCTCCACCTGATTACGACATGCGTCTCATGTCGGAAATCTCAAACAGAACACAGGGGTCGACGGAGCAGTCTTGTATTTTTATAGCGGTTATGGAGAACATGTTCAATAGGCTTTCTTTTAGGGTTCCAGAGCACGATCGGTTGGCACGGATTAAGTACAACATGAGACCAGAATACACTTCGGGGTTGTGTTTATTCACCATCAATACGCTCCGCGAGTTGAAGGAGAAGTGCAGGCAACTGGAGTCGGGCTTTCACAGCAAGGCTCAGTTCCATGAGCCGCCCAAACCAACGTCTTCCTTCGTCGCAGCTGACTTAGCTTACCAATCCCCGAAGGGTTCAAGGGTTGAAGCCGTGCAAACAGATTCAGGTTCGTTGTTTTGTGTTCGTTGTAGGGTTAAGGGGCACTCGTTATCGAATTGTACTTCAAAGGAAATCGTTTGTTACCGTTGCGGCAAGAAGGGCGTACGTGCACCATCGTGCCCTACGTGCAATAAAAAGCAGAAGGAGGTTCAGTCCTGTCCAACCTGCATTTCAAAAAACTAAATGTCCGGAACTACAGTCAAAATTTTGATAAGTCCGATTGGGACAACCATTTAAAATTTTTAAAATTATTTTTTAGTACATTAAGGGTGAATACAGTACATTATAAGACTTCGGACGATAGTCGTCCACATTTAACTATATCTATATACGATGAGCAGTATTACGGATTACTCGACTCGGGTTCTTGCATTTCGGTATTGGGTTCCGATGTTGGTCAGCACTTTATAAGGGCTGGTGCAACTGTGCACGCCGATAAACAGTTGGGCAGCATAGTAACTGCCAATGATTCGCGAGCATCCGTGGAGGGTTATTTATTTTTACCAGTATCTCTCATGGGAGTAACTAAGGTGATTAAATTTTATATTATTCCAGATATTACCACACCGTTAATTTTAGGTGTTGATTTTTGGAAGGCCTTTAATTTGGCACCAAAAATTTTTAATACTTTACCATTTCAATATTTTAAACGTAAAAGAGGTCATTCTTGCGTCTCGGAGGTTAGGCATCTACAGCCGTTTGATGAGTTAACACCGGATCAAAAGATTGAAGCGGAGTTAATAATTAAAGATTTTGAAAAGGTCTCCTTTGAGGTAAAAGGATTAGGTCGTACCCATCTGCTGCGCCATAAAATAGACACGGGAGATGTTCCTCCTATTAAACAGCGTTATTACCCTTTGTCGCCTGAACGCCTCAAGGAACTCAACCGTCAGCTGGATGAGATGTTAGAGATGGGAGTGGTGGAACCTAGCAACAGCGCGTGGAATAATCCGGTTCTGTTGGCTCCAAAACAAAACGGAGAATGGAGATTTTGCTTGGACAGCCGAAAACTGAATGCGGTCAGTAAGCATGACGCGTATCCACTACCCTACATCTCTCGCATCTTAGACCAGTTGCGTGACGCGCGTTATCTTTCGTCCATTGACCTAAAATCGGCCTTTTGGCAAATAGAACTGGACTCTGTTTCGTCCAAAGAAAAAACCGCGTTCACAGTCCCCGGTCGAGGTTTGTTCCAGTTTAAAGTTATGTGCTTTGGGTTGACTGGAGCCCCAGCCACCCAACAGCGATTAATGGACAGACTTTTCGGTCCGGAGTTCGAAAATAAGGTCTTCGTATATTTGGATGACTTAATTATTTGCTCATCAACCTTCGAGGAGCACACTTTGCTTCTAAAACGGGTTTTAGATAAGTTAACGCAGGCTAATTTGACAATTAATTTACCTAAGTGCTGTTTCTTTCGACGCGAACTTAAATATCTAGGCTACATAGTAGACGAGCGAGGCTTACACACTGATCCGTCGAAAATTCAGTCAATTGTCGATTTTCCAACTCCTACAACACGTAAGCAAGTGAAAATGTTTCTTGGAACGGCCTCATATTATAGACGTTTTATTAAAAACTTTAGCTCCATAGCGGCCCCTTTGAATGCGCTAACCAGTACTAGCAAAAAGGCGCCGCCTTTCAAGTGGACGGCTGAGACCGAATCCGCGTTCTCAACCTTGAAAGAGGCATTGGTGTCAGCTCCAGTATTAGCTTGCCCAGATTTCTCTCAACCTTTTGAGATTCATTGTGACGCATCCAGTTTTGGGATAGCGGGCACTCTGACTCAGGTTGTTAATGGGGAGGAGCACCCAATCGCCTACTGCAGTCGTTCGCTTAATCCGGCGGAACGCAATTATTCAGCGACGGAGCGTGAGGCACTAGCGGTGGTCTTCGCCGTAGAACACTTTCGTCCTTACGTTGAAGGCGGTCCTGAATTTAAAGTGGTAACCGACCACTCAAGTTTAAAATGGTTCTTTAATTTAACCAATCCATCTGGGCGGTTGGCCCGTTGGGGTTGTCGGTTATCACCTTACAATTTTACCATTGAGCACCGCAAAGGTAAGGACAATGTGGTTCCAGATGCCTTATCGCGTGGCGTTCCGGTGCTGGAAATTAAAGCGTCCGACACTGACACTTGGTTTAAGGGGGTGTGGGATAAATGCGTCAGTACACCTAGGTCGTGCCCTAACTATATTGTTAAAGGGGATAAACTTTACCGCTATTCTAAAAATAAATTCGGTGTAGCTAGCGACAATGATTGGAAGCAGGTAGTACCGGAGAGCAATCGTGAAGAACTGCTTAGGAGTCACCACAGTGGCGAATTAGCACCACACTTTGGAGTGTTTAAAACTTATAAAAGACTCGCTCTCCGATACTACTGGCCAAACATGTACAAAGATGTGGTTAGCTACGTCGGTAAATGTGATAAATGCGCAGCATACAAACACTCACAACAGCCTCCTTCCGGTCTCTTAGGCGATGCGAAAGACTGTTCCAAACCTTTCGAAACTATAAGCATCGACTTAGTAGGTCCGTTACCACGGTCAAGAGCGGGATTCACGTATCTGTTTGTTGTCGTGTGCTGTTTCACGAAGTATTGTCTGCTGTTTCCTTTACGTAGAGCTGTTGGTAAGGCTATAGCACAGAAACTAGAAGACGGCGTTTTCCTGGTACACGGTATACCCCGTACGGTGATAGCAGACAACGGGACGCAATTCACGGGCAACGAGATTCGATCACTACTACAGAGGTACAAAATACCTCAAGTTCACTTCACACCTCGTTATTGCCCAAGCGTGAACACCGTTGAACGCTATAACCGTACCATAATGACCGCGGTATCAATACTCGTGGAGGATGATCATCGATCTTGGGACGTAAACATTTCCAAGATCCAATTTGCTATGAACACCTCCACGAATGAAGTTACTCGTTTCACCCCGTTCTTTCTAGTACATGGCAGAGAAGCAGTTAGTAGTGGTGATGTCTTCGGCAATGATACCGTTGGACAGCTCACTCTAGCTTGCTCTCCGCGCAGTTCATATGCAGACCAGCTAGGAACGTTACGTGGTATCTGCGATAAAGTAAAGGAAGCGCTCATAAAATCACATACTCGTAGTGCTCGTTATTATAATAAAAGTAGGAGGCAGGCGGAGTTTGAGGTAGGCGACACTGTGTGGAAGAAAACTTATCCCCAGAGTGACGCCTCCAAATTCTTTATGGCCAAATTAGCACCTAAGTACGAAAAATGTATTATTAGGAAAAAACTTTCACCCTTAGTGTATGAATTGGAAGGCTGTAGTTCCGGCAAAAATCTGGGCACATGGCATATTAAGGATATGAAACCACCATGTGGCCATGATTAATTCTTTTTTTTTAATTTAATTCCTATTTAAAATAAATATTTTACTTTTTGCATGTCGTAGTTGGTCGCAGTAACCATTGAGGGCTGTATATGCCTTGAGGTTGCTGGTTTTTATTTTAGCTTTGTGGGATTTTATTTCCACGGCGCTATATTACAGTTGGATTTAAGTATTTTCCACTGTTTTTACGGTTTGTAGTGGTACACAGGTTTCTACTGTGTCCACGTTTGTTAACCATATTTGGGAGTGGTTGTTGCATGTTTAACAACCCTGTTGGGAGTCTAAAACTCCGGATTGCTGGTAAGGCAGCAAAATGATAGTCCTGAGATTGGAGGCCATAATGGCGGGCGTGTAGGCTGCATTGATGGAATACGTTTAAGATGGTATTTTTTTTAATTAGGGGCGAAAACCGTTACTTTCCATTTTGGGAAGACGGTTAGCCAATTTTCATTCGTTTGTAGAATTTAATTTTTTCCAGTTTTATTTGGGTACCAGCCAGCATTACTGTTGGTAGTCTATTGGTTTAAGATGTGAATGGTGGTGTACGATAGAATAGGTAGGTCTGTCTTACATAGATGTAGTAAGTCAGACTGGGATAGTTCGTCGGGAGTTATTTTCAAAATTTTGTTTAATCCCTTTGGAGCTTGTCTTTTACATGTTCGTAAATGGATTAGACTCGCTCCAGGAGAAATTTTTGTAAACAATCGTACACCAGCTTCCATAACATCTTTTTCTCTTCGGTTCGTTCTCCATTCCTCGTTTCAGGCTTGGACGTTGTGGATTTTTGTAGGCGTGTTAGGTCCTTTGGAGTCTGCTTCAACGCTGGGGGGCCAGCGTCGAGATTTGCCCTAGTGGGTCAAATCTCTGGTGGTTGGGGAGGTACTGTTACGTTGTTTTTTTGTACCTGGCTGTTTACCTGACAACATATAGCGAGTCCATTACGGAGTTTCTTAGGTTATCACTTTTTCACAACGATTCACTTTTCTAATTAACTTTTTAAACAGTTTTACAATATTAATTAAATCAAAACAAAAGTTTACTTGTTTACTTTTCACTTGACATTACATCAGACGTCAATTATGACAGTTCAAGGCGCCATCTGGCGATTCGCCGATTAACGATTATAAAATAATCGATATTTTTAACTAATAGTTTGCAAATCATAGAAAATATAAAATACCTGATTTAGCAAACCTAAATAATTATAAGATCACGGAAATAAAAAAATATTAATAAAATGAAATACCCGTGAACGGAAGTGATTTAGTTTTTTCAATATGGACTTTTTTCTCGAACATTCTAAAGCAGCGAAACATTTATTATCTGTGAAGTTTTTGCGTGAATTGTCTGTGACAGAATGTTGTCACAGAAAAATGTCAATTTTGCCTAATTAATATTCAGGGGTAATTGTTATTGTTAATTACGAGGAATTATAAATTGGACCACGAAATCGTATGGATTTAATTTAGTGAAATGGCTTTAGGCTTAAACACGTGACGTTGGACAGTTTTTTGTGAGTTTGGTGTATTTTTGAGGAATTGAGTGTTTTCCTTGGAGTGTTTGTAATTGGTAACCAAGAGAGATTCTCCCTGGACTTGGGTAAAGTGAATTTCTTGGGCACCCGAATTCTGCCTTGATTTCCGGCCGACGCGCCAGTGATGGTTAGTCGTCACATTCTGCCCGAGCCGGCTTCCAGTCACCATCAAACTTATTTACTTTTTGGCGAAGGTGAGTTCTTTTATTGTAACGGTGTCTGAGGTTGTTCGGTGAGCTCTTCCCCGGTTGTTGAGAGAATATAGTCGTAACTCGTGAAAACTTATTGCAGGATTCTTAATTGCGCCAGGAATGCGCAATTAACGGATTTGTTGTTCGGGATTCCTGTTCTGACCAGCGACCAGGATCGGAGCGTTCCGCTTCAGCCGCCGTTGATGTGTCTTCCTTCAGAGTGAACTGTGAGTATTAAACATCGCTATTTACTGAAGATAGGCCGTAGGTGTTTTCTCGGTGTCTACCACAGTGTTAATTTATAGGTTATTCGTGGACCCCGTGGTGACGTGGCGGATGCCACGCTGGAGCGGTATTTGAATGGAGAACCTGATGTCCATTACATGCTCAGGCTACTTGATTTCCCCGCTCGGTCCCGTTAAGGAAAGCAATTTGGTTCCACGTATATTATTGGGTCTCCGTATGGCAAATTACAGGAAGGCAGCTTGAGAAGCTCGTCCCGCCGCCAGGATCCAGCAGGCCGTTGGGGCCTGGACGCGGGACCCGTTGCTCGGGCTCGCCTGAAGCCACCTGCGGAGCCAGCGGCACAGCGAGCGGCACGGTTGCGAAGCCCGCAGGCGGTCGCGCCGTGCGAGACGGTTTTTTTTTTTTTTAACTCCTTTTTTTTTTTACTCCTTATTTTTTTTATATTTTAATCCGGCTCCCGTTGTAAACCGGAGCCTGTAAACCGGTCTATATTATACCGGGTCTGGATGTCGGTGTTCCACCGAATTTCAAATTGAGGATCTTGGGCTCGTTCTTCATTCACCCGGATGTAGGGTGAACATCTTCAGCTTCAGGATCCGGGACTCTCCAAGTCCCTGGCGCCCATTTGTTAATTTTAATTTGAATTTAAATGGAACGTTCTAGTTTGGATATAATTTAACTTTTAACTTTTTCTCGGAACAGTACTCGGCAGGTTTATCTCCAACTCCCCACGCCCATAGCTCTTTCCGTTAAAGTATAAACTGGCTAGCCACCTTTAGTTAAAACTAAGATCTTAATTTAATTTTCTCGACCTACTTGTCATAGCTACTAAACAATAAATGTCACATCAAATTTATTATGTATAATATTAAACCAGTTTTTATATAATTTGTTGTTTCCTTATAGTTGTTTCCCCAACCGAGAGGGAGAAAATATACTGTGTAACACACTGGATTGCGGAAATGAAACTTTACTAAATTTTAATTAAAACTGTCTTGAAATTCTATCAACCAACCTTCAAAGGGAAAGGCCAGCCACTTTATGAGCCAGAAATGCCTTTTTCTGTATGAGTTGAACGTTGTTCTGCCAAAATGTACCAAGCCATCATTCTCCAAGTATAATTAGATTTTGATTTAAATATTCTTTATAATTATTCTTAGTAAACGTGTTTGAGGTGAGTTTTTGGTGTGTGTGAGATCCACCTCCTTGTGATTCATCCTGGGCAGCGGTACTTCAGACTATCTGTAACCTGTATTGACAGCTGAGCGATGCCAGTGGCGGTGGTAGGCCTCCATAGGGCCACCTATCTCTTGACCACCATCCTTTCGGAACCACATGGTGTTTACTGTGTTCCATGTTATTTTTTTGGTTACTTCTAGGCGAGCACGCTCCAACTTAACTTCTGAGTTAGATTAAAGCCAAGAGGAAACACATAAAATTATTCATAAAATTCTACATCCCTTTTCCCCGTTTATTCTAGTATCGATTTGAAGCTTTACCGACCGAAATACAGGATAAGGTACACCATACTTATATTTATACATACCTTTAAATTGTGTACTATTTTGCTATCAAGTTAATTGTTTACGACATGAAATTTTTTTTCTCTCTGATAATTGAGTACGAATAGTTGCAGACCCGAGGCAGGCTTTTAACACTGGCGTCGCGGATAGGATTTTTTCCTGAGAAATTATTCCGGGAATGCAAGACAAAAGGAATACTAGAAAGATTATGTTGAGGGCCTTTGTCCAGTAGTTTAATTATTAGCAGATATTAAAAAAAAAATTACGACCTTAGAATCAAACTTGAAAATACTTAACAATCTCAACTGATAGAGGCTCCGTTGACGAAGTTTTAAATCAATTCTCAATAACAAATTTCAATTGAATGCTAAAATAAACACTGAATCTCTTCGATCTGAAATTCTAATGCAAAAACTTGGCATAAGAATTGAATATCTATGCGAACAGAGAGCTAAGAATGAAGAAATTATTTGAATCTTAATTTTTTTGGAATAATTTAGAGAACATTTCAGTAATTAATTCTAGGCCTTTTCACATGAATTCTTATCGCTGCTCGCGTGCTTGATGAGTTTTTTGCCGTCAAAATTTACGATTTAGTTACTCAATCATTTTTCTTCAAAGCTGACAAGATATCAGTAACTGAATAACATTTATGATATTCAGATCATAGAAATAACAGTACGATTCAAATTATGTGTTAAAATTATTCTGTTTTGCCCCAATTTTTATTACCTCTGTAAAAATAATTTATTTAACAATGGTGGTAAAAAATCAGTTGAAGCTATTTCAAAATGCCTACTCTATAAGAGTAAAATATACTCAGAGCCTGCCACCTGTCTAAGAAATGCAAAATTAAATCAATTGCAAGACTGAATTTCAAGCAACGCCTGAATTAAGCTTTCAACTGTAAGGGCTGTAACGAGCCAAGTTAAGGACAAGAATTTCAGGTGATTTTAGAGTTCCTCGGACATTTCGAGAGAGGGAAAACTTTTTCAGTTTTATTTTCGTTTCGGCGAAATCAAAATTTTGAATGCAAGAAGGTGGAAAATTTAATCAAATCCGTCTGTGCTTCAGGTTATTATTATATTTTTTTATTATATCAGCCCATAGTGTCCCACTGCTGGGCAAAGGCCTCCCTCCACTCTTTCCACTTCTCACGGCTTTCTGCGACCGTGGTCCAGTCGTTCATGAAGCGGTCCAAATCATCTCGCCATCTTCGTTTGGGCCTGCCGCTGTGCTTCAGGTAAAACATTTTTTTTTAGTATCATGTATCATGTGGTGGCGAGTAATGGGCGACTCGCTGTCCGACCATGGACCATGCCCGGGTCGACGGCGCGTTGTGTTCCACGCGCGCCTCAAGGAGTGTCAGCATAGTGACGGGGCCTGTAGAGGGCCAAAGCCTGCCGCTATGTTTTCAATAGACCGTTTATAAATTAGCGAAATTGAGGTCCCTGAACTCGCCCCTATTAACTACATAATTGGAGAAATAATGTGTACTATTTTAGGCACACCCCTACCTAACCTTTCGAGCGTTACTTTGGTAATGTTTAAATGATAATGTCAGTTACACGTGCTTTTGAATTTCAAATCATTCAATTCAAATGTGCTTATTACATTTATCTATGAGTAACCTTTTCCAAACGCAAAACAAATACACATAAGGGAAAATACGTTGACCTTGAAGAAAAAGATAGGTTTTCAAGTAAACAAGAAGGCTTTTTTATCGTAGTAAAATCATCAAATGAGTCCTCCCACCCAGGGCAGAGCGGGAGGGACTGTCAGACTCCTACTGACTAAAATCCACGGTGTCCTTCAATAGCCCTTTACGTTCCCGGGGTTACTATTGTAACGGACGAAAACACGGAATATTTTAGGTTTTTTTTTTCATCCACTTCTTAGTACAATGCTGGTTAGTTTGATTCTCCGGAAAGATGGCGGATTAATGCTGGATATTAATATCTATCTCGGTCACAATCTGGATCCCTATCCTTGTGTGATATGACAATACAAAGAAGAGAAGAAACATACATAAATAACGAATTTGTAAAACCAATTTTGAAAATGAGTTTCGCTGTAACTCACACCTCTCCTGCAAAACTGTAGTAGCGACACAGGTTAATTTTTTTTTATGAGTGGATGACTGAATTTGCTCCTTCTAGTCTAAACGATGTGACGGCACGGTTGGCGCTGTGGCTCAACGATCGACTGCTGCGCAATGTGTCGCGAGTTCGATCCCCGCACGGAACAAATATTTGTATGATCTACAAGTAGTTGCTTCGGGTCTGTCTGTCTGTTTGTGAGTTTATATGTTTGTAAACGCTAGTTATTATATACATACGTTAATTATTACAAATCAATTGTTTGACTTTCAATTTCGTCCTTCACTTTGAATATTATTAAACATTAATCGTTATCAAAAGGGCACATTTCATGCAAAAAAGAAAATAAACCTAAATGAGTATGATTTATCTATAAATTATGTTTATATTCGCTCAAAATAATAAAACTGGCTTTTCAATTATATTTTTCAGTGGCAATAGATCCCGCAGACATTTGTAATTTCCCTGGAGGACACACGTAAAACCGACTATATAATAATAAACAGCGTGTATTTGAAAAATGAGCTCATATTTAAGGGCTTGCTACAGGTAACAGGTAACCGCGGCACTGGAACGCAAAGGGCAACTGAAAGAACAGGGTGGTTTAGTCAGTCAAGTCTGACTGTCCTTTACGCTTTATACCGAGCAAGAAGACTTATTTGAAGATTTTCCAAGCTTAAAAAAGAAGATCTGGTAAAAGTATCTGCATTAGAAACATAAGCATAAACATTTATTAATTCGACCGTTTCTCACAAACATTGGCGTAGTTGTTAGTAGAATAATGGTCGCGGGACTGCCTAAACAGGTAACCGTGACCCTGGAACGTACAAGGCTAATGAAGAAACATCGTGAATCTTAGTCAGTACAAATCTGACAGTCTCTCCCGCTCCGCCCTGGGTAGGAGGACTCGTTTGATCATTTTACTACGATACAAAATAATCTTATGATAAAAACAATAATCGGACATTGGTTTTTTTTTCTTCACAATGCTACCCCTGTGTAGTTTAAAAGAATTTAAACTCACATCAACTCAACTCACACGAGTCTGGCAGTGCTGGGAAAACTCATTGGATGACTTTCCCAGGTAAAAAAAAAGGTAGTAGAATAATTGATACAGGCTGTTTAGTAATAAATTTAGAAATAAAATTTTAAAATTAATTGGTTGACAGTTTTTCTATTTATTTTTCTTTTCTCTCCACAAAGTGAGTGTATGTATGTATGTATTTATTTTTATATATGTATTATATAATATATCTTTTTTAAATAGTTCTCTTTTTTATTGCACCTGCTATGTTTAATCTCTGCATCACCCCAAGGTAGACTGGCAGAAAATGCCTACGGCATTAAGTCCGCCGTTGTACAGTGTTGTGCATAAAGTTTAATAAATAAATAAATAATAATATGTAGATCTTTTATTACAAATTAGGCTGTCTTTGACAATTTGTCTCGTAGTACGCTCTTTGAGCTAAAAGTCTAATAATTTAGGGAAATTAGAGCATATAGACGTTCGGATACTCAGCCATTTTACTTAGTAAAATTACCTTCCAGCATTTCCATAAAAGATGAAACGAACCTGTAGTTTATAAAAGTAAGTACAATTTTTAACCGACTTCAGAAAGGAGGAGAAGTCTCAATTTGGTCCGATTTGCGAGATTCTTTTTTTTTGTGTTATACCATTTTGTCTATAAAATTTTCATTTAGTGTTTGGTTCAGTAGTTCTCATTTTATGAACATTCTACGCTTAATGTATGTACGATGGATGATTTTCTTATCGGTCCTATGGATTTTTAAATTGTAGTACATTCATTGTAATCATGCAAGAAAATTATGTATTTAACATGACTTTGGGTTTAATGTTTGAAGGAAAAAGGGTAAAATAAAAACACGAATAAAAAGTAGTTATCAGACTTCAATTACAACCTCAAAAATGTTTGAAATAATTTGTTCATGAGGTTTTTTCTCAATTAATATCAAATTAAATTTAGGGGTTTCAATTTAAATTTAATTCAAAATGAAAAGAATATACGTAATGTAACATTCGTGTAGGTACTCAAGTTCTTATTAACTTATCTTATCTATTATCTTATCTAGCAAATAAATGTTTTAGTTTTATTTGATTGTGTCCTGACTAACGTAAAAATGACAAAATGACTCTTGACAAATGTTTAATTTGTCCAAATCACATCTCTAATGATAGTAATTTAACTTATTTTTATATATTGAGTTCGTAACTTATTTTTATTTATAGATTAAAAAAAGGCTTAATTAATAGTTTGAAGGTTACTACTTAACTAGAACTTTATAAGTAGTTCTAGTTAAGTAGTAACCTTCAAACTGTATTTTCAACATCAAAAAAAAAATCCATTTACCCAAACATTCCCTTTTTCATAGCCTTTCATCAAGAAAATACAAGAATTCAGCTTATCTCAAAGTTAATACAAATATGGCTGGATATTTCGTGACAAAACAAGATATTTTCTGCTGAAGTCGAGTCGGCGTTTAATGAAGCGTGGGATGTATTCATAGACTATTTAGGTACTGCGGACTTGCCGACGAAATGTACTGAGTGCCGTTTACGTAACACTCACGATTTAAGCTCATTTAGGGTTTAGTCAAATAAAAAAAAGTTTCGCACTCATGCGGATAAGTATTGGCGAAAAGTAACCTTGAATTAGGCGTCATAAGGGTGTAAGTGGTATTGCCTCAATTTTGAATCGATTGCTATTTGGCTTTTGAGACTTTTATCGGTTTCTTTGAACATTTTCGGCACTAAAGGGTCATTTTATTTTTCTGAGAATTGTTGACGTTATTTATAAACTATGTTGGACTCGGCTCCCAGTTTAACAGTAATAAGAAATACTAAGGAACCCTTTATACAAAAAATAGGTACAAAGAATCGATGGGCTAGGGTCGATACGCAGTGGGTGCCGGACACACGTCGTTGCCGAGAGAGGCCCAGGAAACGCTGGCGTGACGACCTAGACGCGTTCATGAGACCAAACATGGCCGGAGAAAACCGCACTAAGGGAGGAGACCTGGAAGAGACCTTCGTCCAGCAGTGAGACAATGTACAAGAACCCGTTTCTTTTTGAAGTCGAATAGAGAAACTATTGATAGATATAGGTCGGTTTAATTCATAGTATTTACATTAGGTTATAATACAGACTAGCTATTACCCGTCGTAACATTGAGACAAGCTTTACCCGCAAACCCAATAAGTAAACTTATCACAAAAACAAACGAAAGCTCTCACCGACACCCCTTATTTATGAACGAGAGTTAGGGCCAACCCTAATATATCCAACGAGCGGTCGGTCCGAGATAGGCCCAAAGAATTAGCCGAACGATCATAACGACGGACAAAAAACAAGCCTAAACTTGTCCATTTAAAGCGGTACAAAGCCAAAGAAATGGCGTCTGCGGACGCAAAACGTCAAAATAGGCCTTTCAACTTTCGGACCATTTAATATTAGGCCTGTTAGGGTTGGGTTGGGGCGACATTGCAATGGTGATAGATTATGTTTTTCTGTCTTTTATTGGGTGTGATATAAATGGTAGAGGATGGATAATATCTTGCTGATACAAATAAGCGCGCCACATACGGCTAAGATACTTTAGTATTTTATCTTAAGATATCGCTCACCATACAATTCTATCTTAAGATACCAAAATATGTGGCCTACGCAAATGTCCCTTCTTTGGTATTGTTCGTCGTTACGTTGAGCTCCTTAAGTTATGAGTTGAGCTACACGATTACCGACAAATGCTTGCACTGACTGGACAGGTCCACTCAAACTGGGTGATTCTTTCTTCAAAAGACCACCTCAGACACCTGCATGGTTCTCGTAAGTTTTTCATCTGATACAAAATGTCTGGACTTTAAAAGAGACTGTGACCTCTGAGTTTGTTTCGGCTGTTTCTTCTCAGAGTAGTCAGGTACGAAACACCGGCCTCATCTAGTTTAAAAAATTATAATAAGAAATGTGATTTGACGTGTAAAAGAGTTTGTCAAAACCAACTTGCAAAATAAATATCATTTATCATTTATGAAATATATATTATCTCCGTCGTGTGTGATGGTCCATTGGATTGTATGGCGAGCGATATGGTATCTTAAGATAAAATATTATAGTATCTTAGCCATGTGTGGCGCTATATAAGACATAATCATTCTCATCTTCCAAAAAACGCGTAAATGGGAGTGAACCTATTGCCAACGAACGAACTAGTAAATATCTGACTTTGCTGCTACTGATAATCAAGTACCTAATGATTACGATCAATTAAGTCATTCATTGAATTCTGGCTCAAATGCAGTTCAAAGCAGGAATGTAACTGATGTTAAGCGAATAAACCAATTGTATTACAGCCTTATTTTGGTAACGTGACCCATGCAACTACCTCAAATTATTTTCTTTCTTTTTTAAAAAACATTGCCCCACACTAGGAATTTCTCCTGTATCGTGGGTGCGTTTAAAAACATATAAACTCACATACACAAACGCCCAAACCCCGAACAACTACTTGTAGATCATACAAATATTTGCTCCTTGCGGGAATCGAACCCACGACACGCAGCGCAGTAGTCCAATCACTCAGCCACTGCGCTAATCGTGCCGTCAAACAAAAGACAAACAAAAGAAAAAAATCTAAACAATTATCACATTCCTAGTCATTAGTCGAAACGTACAAACAACCAACATCCATTAACCCTCAAAATGTCGTGAATGAACTAATTACCCCCACATTTTCATAACACCCCATAGCTTACACGGTGTTACAAAGAATGCCGCGTTCAGGCGTCTCATCCCATGCATGTAGCAGCCGACCAATCAGTGGGCTTGAATACGTGAATTATTATAAGGCGTTAACCGCTGAATCGATGACCTAGTTAGGTGGTGGTTAGATTGCAAGCGATTTGCGAGTCTGAATATTTGTACGAGTACCTATCGTAGACGAATGATTACTAATCTAACTCATGAGTTGTTATAGTGTTACTGAAATGTTTACGTTAAAATATGATAACGCTTGCTTATGTTTTTGGTAAAACAAAGGTTTACTTAGGTGTAAGTCTGACCACATTTCGCCAATCATGTTGAAGTGCGTTGTAATTGGAACATGTATGAAGTTGGAGAGAGGAGTATATGATAGATAATATAGTGTGTGCTAGGTAATTTCATGTAATCCACCATTCATCAGGTCATCATAGATTTAAATTGTACTACTAATAACAGACTCTTATTTGATCCACGAAATTCCTCTGCAAGTTAATTGCCCCGCTACCAGTGTGACCTATACCCATAGTTCAAACATAGCGAAGCGGCCCCACGTGCGTACGGCGTTTTATGATAAATCGCCCCAAGTTTCATGTTATGATCTAACCTTACTACATATAGTACGTTCGTCTGGCCGCATGTGTATATGTAACTCACCGTATCAGCGGTTTGTGGTTTACAAACTTGACTTTGTATTGCTATGAAGATGAATTAATTTGCTTTATCCTTACATTTGATGTAGATGTTTCAATTTATGTCGCATACGGTGAAATTCTAGTAAGAGCTTTCATAGAACGTATATTATGTTAACAAATATGGTACAATTTATTATCATTTTATTTAGACTAAAGTGTTGGCCTATTTCTTGTGCAAAGAATCAGCATTCTAATCCGAAACGGCAATGCTGCCGGCGTTCTAGACACTTTTTTATTTATTTATCATATTTCGCCACCCCCGGAGAATAAAATGGTAATAGCAAAATCACTACTTTTCAGGAAAAATAAAAAACTGATTTTCGACTATATCTTGCCAACTAATTTGTGTAGAGAAACGAGAAATAGGACAATGGTAGCTAATTTTTTATGCTTTATAATGCTTGTAAAGAAGTTTTACTAAGGTTATTTGAACTAAAGATATTTCGAATTTAAAAAGATACTAAAATTCTTGTACTGTTTTAGTTTATTAATATACACTTACAATTTTAATCGCGGCAATTACCAGAACCTATGAATATTGCAATATTACATTACAATAATATTCATTGAAAAATGGATGCCAGATTAATGGAAAACAAGATCATTTGCAATTTTATTCTAGTTAATTTTCAATTTGCATAATTAGGTAACAGAAACTTAAACTTTTATTCTAGGGTCATAATTAAATTAATTATCTTACAGGTCATTTAATGAATTAATTAAAATGTATTATTACGAGAACAAAATGGTAATAGCGTTAACAATTTATTTTATCTATTTATTTTCCGAGAATCCTATTGTAAAAGTATTTGGCATATATTTTATGAAGAAACTTTTTTACCAATACTATGATACATTATTTTTCGGGTAGAAAATTGATGATGAATATTATTGCAATATTTTATAACTTTTTAAATACAGGCAGGACATTCACGAAAAAAATTGTGTAGATGTATTAGGCACCGTAGACCTCAAATATGACATAACACTAAAACTATGGTAATGACGGTTATCATTTTGTTCTCCGGGGGTGGCGATTTTTCCTTTGCCAGTATAGTTATTAAAAGTAATAGGACAAAGTAACTTTAAATATATCAATAACTATGCCTTACATGCTACACAGTATGTGGTCATTGTGAACTCACTCAGAGTACAGTTGAATATAACTATGACCTCCGCCACCGTGTTGAGAGTTGACGACGTTCTGGGTGAATATTGTGAAAAGATTTCCCTTTAAATATTTGTAAATATTTATCCTTCTTTTTTATCGTGGTAAAATCATCAAATGAGACCTCCTACCCAGGGCAGACCGGGAGGGACTGTCAGACTCCTAATGACTAATACTGACTAATTTTACTTCCTTAGGTTAATTTATTATTGTACGAGTATTGTTGTTCATTCGTTCAGTAATATTTGTGTGAAAAAGTGACAAACGTCTAACCATATAACCCCACAAACTTTCGTATTTTAAATGGTAGTAAAATTAAGCCCGTTCGTTCACAAGGCGACGCAAGTCTCCGATACCTCACGACTTTGGTATCCAGGTGACTATCGCAATACAAATCCATAAAGGTTCGTACACAGGCACTCGTCAATGGATACCAAAGTCGTAGCTTGCGTCGCCTAGTGGACGAAGGGGTAGACAGATGAAGTTTAGCACTCACACATACAATATGCTCCAGATATTGACGATATTAATGACGCTCCCCCATCCGCTTAGAGGGCCAAAGGTCCCCCCTGGACCATGACCGTGACCCCGGAACGTAAAGGGCTATTGAAGGACACTGTGGATTTTAGTCAGTACGAGTCTGACAGTCCTTCCCGCTCTGCCCTGCGTGGGACGACTCATTTGATGACTTTAACACGCTAAATAAAATGCTCCAGATATTCATAAGTATCAAAATGTTAATAATAAAACTTCTCTAATTTTCGATATTCCATCCATTATCTGATTGTTGAACTTGCAGATTAGTTGTTTTACTAGCAGTTTGAAATGAAACAAGGGAACGATGTGATTTTAATTCGACATTACGGATTCAGGGTAATGGTATTTACCTTCGAAAGGATCTTGGTAATGGGAGTAGATAAGGTTGATTGGGATCTATTGGATGTATTTACATGGATCGATAATAATATAGATGTACCTTAGGGTCTAAAATGGCCACTTAGCAATATTAATGATTATTTTGTGCCCGATAGCTTACTCGTATATATTTTTAATCAACTATCCGGAACTCTGATAGGTCTGACAGGCCTGTTGGTCTAGTGGTTAGTGACCCTGACTGCTATGCCGGAGGTCGTGGGTTCGATTCCCACCCAGGACAAATGTTTGTGTGATGAGCACGATCATTTGTTCTGTGTCTGGGTGTAATTTATCTATAATATGTATGTATTTAGAAATATATAAGTATGTTTATCAGTTGTCTAGTACCCATAACACAAGCTCTGCTTAGCTTGGGACTAGATGGCGTTGTGTGATAGTTGTGGAATATTTATTTATTTATTATTTTATTTTACTCATCAGATTTTTTGAAGAGTCATTAAATGAGTCCCCCAGTCCTAGATAGAGCGGAAAGGATTCTCAGACTTGACGGATTAAAAACAAAGCTGTTCCTTCAGAGTCCCTTTGCACTCCAGAGCCACGCTGTAGTAGAATTTGCTTGTAGAATAATAACAACTAAATTTTCGTTGTTGTTTCTCTATAAGAAAACGAAGCGTTTAGAAGAATATAACTTGTAAACAACATAACTGAAGTCTGAAACCCTCCATTATTATTTTACACCACCGGGACTCATATAAAAATGTAAATAAATGTTAATTTTCATTGCACTCGGAAGGAATTTAGAAAGCTAATCAATTTTTACGACACCTTGAAAGGGTTGCAAACGACCGCAGCTGCTCAAATTGTTTATTGTGCCACAAAATGGCTGCTATCAACTATTATTGTTTTTGTATGATCATGGCTGTTTTGCGACGGGGAAAGCAGTGTTTTAACTGTAAACTGATCTGAGGGACTTTGTTTTTTTTTACACGGTAAAATCATCACATGGGGCCTCCCAAGGAGGGCAGAGCGAGAGGGAATGTCAGACTCGTACTGACTAAAATCCACGGTGTCCTTCAATAGCCTTTTACGTACCGGGCTCACGGTAATTCATGAGTCCCGCGACCCCGGCAGGCTTTGGCCCTCTACAGGGGGCTCCGTCACTTTGCTGATACTCCTTGAGGCGCGCGTGGAACACAACGTGTCGTCGACCCGGACATGGTCCATGGTCGGACAGCGAGGCGCCCATTTCTCACCGCCCGCATGCCCGGATCTGAGGGACTTACCATAAGACATGTATTGTTTGTTGGTATGACATTATATTGTTTTATCACATTCTTTTTTATAGCTTTCACGATTTCCATCCAAAAAACTCAATGTCAGAGCAACTCATCACGCATCAACATATTCAAATACGCCGAAAATCAGATAGCGCAGCCCTGAAATCCCTTTACGTCGTTCAATTTCAGCGCAGCCCTAACCGGGAGCCGGGCTCCACGTACTAACTAAACTCATTTGTTTCCGATATCGTCGATACAGAGAAGACTACATTTTCTTCACTTCATTCCCGTCACGGGAAATGGTTTTCGTTCGATACGGCACGTCAATGATTAAACATTTGTGGTAGATAGGTAGATCGTTATAGAGTGTCCATGGAGTTTCACGCATGTTTTTTTCTCTTAGAGATCTTCTGGAATGGGCAACTAAAGTACTTTCACGCTTCTAATTCATTGAGACTGTATTTTTTTTTATATTTGGCATTAACAGTACCTGCTAATTAGGTACCTGAAATAAATGCATTGATTCTCTTTAGAGGTTCACAAGACTTATTCATAGAGCTGCCTGTTTTTATTCGAAAAGTTAGGAAGAGGTGCATCATAGTTTATCCCCACACTCACAGTAGCGGTGTTTCAAGGATTACTGTGACCCCGGTACGTAAAGGGCTATTGAAGGACACCTTGGATTTTAGTCAGTACAAGACTGACAGTCCCTCCTGCCCTGCCCTGAGTGGCAGGACTCATTTGATGATTTTACCACGACAAAAGAAAAACGGTGTTTCAAATACTATGTTAAAACGTTCTCATTCTATATACTATTTCACCTGACTCAAGTTAATAAAAGTTTAATAATATAAATATGTTAAATTTATTATCTATCTAATTCTCGAAAATAATTGCCAATATTTGATGAAATATTTGAACAGTAGGTAGGTAGTTTGTTTTAATACGTCCATTCTGTTCGAATAATCTTTGTCTTGACGCTTGGTATTACCGAATTGTCGCCGTGTGAAGTTATGGAGAGGAGTAATGGGAAGTTCCACGAAACGCGGGAACGAACATAACAAGTGATGATAACGGGGTTTAGGTGTTTATGGAGTGAGCAGATCCGTGGTAAAGTATGGTAGTCAAATTCGGAAAAAATGAGATGAAAATGTCTATATTATTGTGTTTCTGCCTAATTTGATTTTTGTGGCACGATATAACTGTCTCATTGGCCAAGAGGATACAAGCGCTACTCCTGAGTAGGTCTGGAAGACCGAAATAAGAACTAATTTAGTTCATTCATTAGACTGAAGTTTTCCATCATGAATTTCTCAGTTGCAACTCGAAAGTCTGGATTCGTGACACATTATTGTTTAGCCTCAGGCATCACTAGGTAGGTACCAACTCAAACAATTCCAAATTAACACACAACTACCCTATTTCTGTAGTCAAACAATTCACACTGTAGTTTTGTCCATTACTGTTGAACAATGGAGTTAACAAGCAACAGGTGGACAAATATTTTTTCAACTTTAACACAATTTTTATAAACTGTGTGCTTACCTATCTCAGTGTGAGAATATTACAGGCTGATTATGCTTATGTCTTACGAAGAAACAAAATCATCTTTCTATGTTAGGGTCAATTTCTAATGTATCTGGATGCAGTTGAAAATAGTTTTTTTTACATGAAACGACTACTATTTTGATCCTGAAGAATTATTCAAAAATTAAAAAAAAAATGTCCGTCTGTGTTGGGAACACGGATCAAGGAATCAATTTATGTGAAGACCTGGGCCTGACTTCAAAATGAAAACCTCTGAATTACCGTGACCCTGGTACGTAAAGGGCTATTGAAGGACACCGTGCATTTTAGTCAGTACGAGTCTGACAGGCCCTGCCGCTCTGCCCTGGGTGGAAGGGCTCATAAGATGATTTTACCACGTAAAAAAAAAGCGAGAATCTCAAAAGATGTTCGTTGAGGTTCTTGGCCATCAGGTTATTGGCCGTAAAGATAAATTGGTTGGTCAATGATTAGCAAGATGACCTCCTTCCTCTTTCTAGTAGCTTTCTTTTTGTTAAAAGGTGTGTTCTGTGCTCATTAAGTGCAATAAAGATTTATCATCATCCACACACAGTCCACTAAAGTAGTTATTATACAATATTATGCTATGAGCCTCTTAGAATGTTCTTAGAGGTTCTTGGCCAACAGGCTGTAATGATAATATAATCGGCTTAATGATTAATGGGATAACCTCCACTTCCCTGTTCCTTTTTCTTGTAACTTTCTTTTTGGAATGATCTGTGTTTCATACTTTCAAAAGATTAGATTCATAGTATTATGCTATGAGACTCATAGAATGTTCGTCAAGGTTCTTGACCGTCAGTTTGGCCTTGATGATAATCGCATCAATGACAATCAAGATGACTTCATATTGTTGTTAAGAGCTGTGTTTTTTATTTTCAAAGATTCGTTATCATTCACATAGAGTCCACTAACTGAGTTATTGTACAATCGACAAAGTTGAATCCTGACTCACCATAAGCCTCTTCTTATTAAATTAAATTCTTACAGATATTCAAATACGGTGTACATTCGCGTAAACAGACACATCCATGGTAACGTTTGCGATCTTCGTCAATTTGACGGATTCAAACGATTTATAGTCAAAATGGGTCATTATTCAACTTTGTCTATTGTACAATATTGTGCTATGAGCCTCACAACCAACATAATATGGCTCTCAAACCCACATTGTAATAAACAGTTCAGGTCACAGCTGATAACCATTTAATAGATATCGGCTCAATTTGAAGCTAATTCGTTTCCAATATGCAATAGTGTTAATTAAACGGTAAATTGCAGTTTGATCAATTGGAACATTGTTAGTGTTTTAGTTTGTGAGTTAAACTAACGAACATGTTTTGTATTAGTTGGACTTGTTGTAAGCATGGCTGCTGAATATGAGGTACTTTTTTTTAACTTGTTAAAGTCATCAAATGAGTCCTCCCACCCAGGGCAGAGCGGGAGGAACTGGCAGTCTCGTACTGACTAAATTCCACGGTGTCCTTCAAAAGCCCTTTACGCTCCCGGGTCACGGTAATTCGTGAGTCCCGCGACCCAAAATGCATATGAGGTACTGGGTTCGATTTATGGGTCGAGTAAAGTGTTGCTGAGATCGTATTGATTTTGAAATATCCATTTTTAGTTTTTACTTTGCATACAGTTTTAAAAGCACATAACTATATTGGAACAACATTTTATATTTCAAATATGCTCAAAATTCAGAGTGAAAATTTTAACGTGATAAAATCTGATCAGATTCCAAACAGAATGAACATTAATTGTGAGGAATTATTTTAATTTTATCAACATTTTATTAATATCATACAATTTTACAGTTATGTTATGAATTTATTGTAAAAGAGCAATTACATGAAATGACAGTAACATTACAAACATACTATCACACCTATAATCCCAGAGGGGTTATAAGCGGTGTACACAGTACAGAACTGTACTCACATTTCACCCCTTTTTCAATTCTCATTTCGCGTGAAAAGCGAGCTAAAAGATGGAACAAGATTTAATATTAAACATTAAAAAAAAACATAGTGCACGTATAGTCCAACGATAAAGATTCGCAAGCTGATAAAAGAAAACCGATAATAACTATTATTTCTTGCAGTCGAATAAAAACAAAGCAATCCTAGATCATTTTAACGTAACAAGTATCTACTGGGTCGACGGCGCGTTGTGTTCCACGCGCGCCTCAAAGAGTGTCAGTAAAGTGACGGGGCCCCCCTCTAGAGGACCAAAGCCTGACGGGGTCGCGGGACTACGAATTACCGTGACCCCGGAATGTAAAGGGCTATTGAAGGACACCGTGGATTTTAGTCAATACGAGTCTGACAATCCCTCTCGCTCTGCTCTGGGTGGGAGGACTCATGTTATGATTTTACTACGATAAAAAAAACAAGTATCGACTGAAAAATCATATTTTAACGTTTAAAAGCTCCACTATTTGAGCTATATAAAACCAACACTAAAAACAATTGTCCGTCTTTTATAGCCTGGCTCATGGCAGAATACAATACAAGTTACTTTTGCAAAGACATCTCGAATATCTTCCCTTTGTTTCATCACAGCAACTATGTTGATGTCACTTTAGTTTTCTTCACCGAGACTTTTTGCCACAAGTCTTTTGCCAAGTCAGATTTTTATTTTCTGGTAACATTTTAACGGTAAATGGGTAACAATTACACTCATTTCAGTTTATTTTGTGAGAAAATTTTTCAGTGAATGTTTGTGCAATGTTTCATAATCTTATTGAATGGAACTGTGAAACAGGCAGATAAAAGATGTATTTGAACCTACTCGTATTTTTTCTTCAAAAAAAAACCCGTATGTAATAGATTTTCGAGATGTCTTCAATTCGTTAGTATTTTTCTAAGCACATAACTAAATCGGCGCGTTGTGTTCCACGCGCGCCTCAAAGAGTGTCAGCATAGTGACGGGGCCTGTAGAGGGCCAAAGCCTGCCGGGGTCGCGGGACTCACGAATTACCGTGACCCCGGTACGTAAAGGACTATTGAAGGACACTGAGGATTTTAGTCAGTACGAGTCTAACAGTCCCTCCCGCTCTGCCCTGGGTGGGAGGACTCATGTGATGATTTTACCACGTAAAAAAAAACACGTAACTAAATAAATAATGACGAAAAGCACTTATTTCTATCCTTCTAATTATAACAAACTAAAATACTAAGTCAAATCGCACTTAAAAACAGAAGAATTAATTTAGCAGACACAATCGGCAAGAAACCGGCAGAAAGTCTTCGGAACAGGCCTAAAAGACAATTAATCCCCAATCCCGGCCTCCTTTGGCAAAGTTACAAATCAGGGATCCTCTAGCACTTGCCTAATGTCGTTTGCCGAGATTCCGCGGAAACTTTGCCCGTTCCAACGTCCCCGCGACAGATATTTGATGAATATTTAAACTTCGATAGTTAGCTTCCATTGTTTCTAAGAAATTATTATTGTGAATGACCTTCCTGCTCCAGTTTCAGCAACAGTTTTTTGGATAAATTGTCCTAGGTCAGCTTGAAACAATCAAAATGTGTTTGGTCCTGAACAGTTCAAGATAGTACGAATCTTTGATGTTCCGGAACAGCTTTTGTTGGAAGTTTTTGTAGATTTCACGGAGTAACTTCGGAAAATTGTGTACGCTAACAAAATTAAGCATGTCGGATGTCGGAACTGGTTTCTTTCAGTAAATCAGTAGCTCTCTTTATTATACAAATGCGTTGTTTTCTTTGCTAATATATACATTGGACCTTTACTTTTTATTATTGTTGACTGTGTTCGTATGTTTGCTATTGAAGATAATGAAGACATATTTTTCATTCACTTTATTTTCTCTCTTTGATGTGTTCTTATATTTTATTAACGGTTTATTTACTCCTGGCCTTAGGCCCAGAAGCAATGCCGGGGTCGAGGGACTCACGAATTACCGTGACCCCGTTACTTAAAGGGCTATCGAAGGACACCGTGGATTTTAGTCAGTACGAGTCTGACAGTCCCTCCCGCTCTGCCCTGGGTGGGAGGACTAATTTAATGATTTTACCACGATAAAAGAAAAACGACAATCCGACCTTTGATTCATGCATCTAGCGAGAATCTCAAAACATGTTCGTCGAGGTTCTTGGCCATAAAGATAAATATCAGGTGATGAATTTACCACGTTCAAAAAAAAAGGCCCAGAAGCAAAGATGAGACCTAAGATGGAGCAAACTCTAGATGAAACTGGATTTTGTGCGCGCCGACGGAACAGACTAAAACTCATCGGATTCCGATAGAATGATGATCACTAGCTAGGCGGGTCTGCCGCACTACCAAGACGTGAGACTGAAAACGTGAGTAAAGGTGACGCTAGACGACTTGTATAGCTCTGTTTCTTTCCCCCACTGGAATAACTCACGCTCAAAGACGTCATGGTAAGCCACCCCGTCAGGCTTTCCACCGCCAGTTGGATGGCTCAGACGTTACCGCAGATTATATGCAGCCTGTGGTACCTTTGATTTAAGAGGACCCCCAGAATGTAAATGAAATGGTATGAAAAAAAACGACGGCTTGCACTCTGGGAGTGCCGGCAGAAGTGAAAACTTGATTATTAACGTTGAGCATGTTTGATATTTTGGAATGGTTAGGGAATAATTTTGCACCAATTGCTTTATCAGTATAACAGTACTATCATTTATGTGGTAGAATACAATATTCATTTATTGCGCTATCGTACACGGTCGAGGTCGAGCTCGACCTCGACCTCGACCTCGACCTCGACCTCGACCTCGACCTCGACCTCGACCTCGACCTCGACCTTGACCTCGACCTCGACCTCGACCTCGACCTCGATTCGTGGCACGCTGTAACATAGACGAACATTCGCGCAAGCGCCCTGCGCCGCCTAAACGAAACAGTAGGCCCAGGCATACATTTTCGCCGCGCCGTAGAGAGGGGATAGCTGTCTACTCTCCATACGTCCTACGCTTTTTCGATCAGGGTCACGTGTCCTGACGCGAGTTTAAGATTTTATACCCATTACAGAAAAAGTGCTCAACGCCGCTAAAGAAGTTTTCACTTCAAAAAAAGATGGGAAATGAACAAAATGACTTAAATATTTTAATGATCATGTATTTTGGGAAACTTCACGAGCCATAACACATCGCCACAGCAGCACTTTGAGGTGAAGGTGACTATGGACGTCCCAATTTCACGCTCAATCAGAGCGATTGATTCAGTAATTGATTGGTCCCAAGTTCCCGGTGTATTTATGGAATTGTCTTCCTCCACTTAATTGTAGTTTACCATGTTAATTGAAGTTTCTGTTTATACAAATGAGCTAACAAATACAGCAGCATCTACATTTATTTCTCAACTAGCTTCCGCCCGCGACTCCGTCCGCGCGGATGTCGGTCTTCGCGTGGGTGGTTTATTTCTCCATTTTGAGTAACTCTGACAATGACATCTTATAAATATCTATTGGACACAAATACGGCTAAGCCTATAATAATTAAGGAGATTCGCGGTTCTACAGAACAACGTCTATGAATAAAACTGAAAAATAAGATTTTTTCTACGTATTTTTCCAGGATAAAAAGTATCCTATTTTATGCCTAGGATAATAAGGTATAATTATAGTTTCATCGAAATCGAACCGTTACTTTTCACGTGATGCCTGCATATACAGACAGACAGACAGACAAAAATTTATTTAATCACATATTTGGGTTTGATATCGATCCAGCAACACCCCCCGCTATTTATTTTTTCAATATTTTCAATGTACAGAATTGACCCTTCTACAGATTTATTACAGTATATATGTCACGGCTAAAGGTAGGTGTGAACCTAAACTTAAGATTAGCCGGCTAAACCTAGGTTTATCTTCGACGAAATGTTAATGTTAGTTTGTTCTATCTTTAGCCGGCTAAACTTAGGTGTAGCTGCAGGTCCTTGGCTAAAAATGTAGAAGGAAATGGAAAAGGAAACAATGTAATAATGTTTACTATTTTGACACGAAAACTTTATTAAAAAATAATCACTTTCATTACACATGAGCGAGCGAAGCGAGCTCGGGACTCGCTGGCACCCCGACTCGGACAATTTAGGTTAGAAGAGGATGGCGGGGTCTGAAAGACCCCGCCATCCTCTTCGTGGTTATTTTTTTTTTTAAACCACCCAGAAGTAGGAGCCCCGCGAAGCGGGGCTCCGTCGACATGCTGGGAAGCGTGGACGCCCCGCGAAAGCAAGACCATTCCATTTCCTTCATTTTTAGCCAAGGACCTGCAGCTACACCTAAGTTTAGCCGGCTAAAGATAGAACAAACTAACATTAACATTTCGTCGAAGATAAACCTAGGTTTAGCCGGCTAATCTTAAGTTTAGGTTCACACCTACCTTTAGCCGTAACATATAGATAACCTAGAGCATTTATAAATTTAAGTAATTTTCACACTACTGCCCTTATCCCAACGTATTTGAGTTCTACACGTAGTATTTTAGATAAGCAAGAATAACATTCACTCCAAGAAGTTACTCAAAAGTGAACTAGTAAACACATATTTGGCCAATATCAAGTATTAGAGGCATTCCGTGGTACAGTCAACTGCACCAAAGAAAATTAATATATTCCGTGTTGCAAACTGTTACAGGGGAAATGTATTTATTCCGCGATACAAGTAACTGTACTACCGCTAGAATTTTCAACGATGCTCCAGTCAACTGGACAACCCCAATTATATAAGAAGCGAGGCAAGTGAACCGAACTTAAGACCTCAAACTCAGCGAGTACAAAAAGTATAGCCATCATTGTCTATGGTACTCTCCACGAACAAGTGAACAATTGCTATTTCCACGTAAGAACAGAAAGAAACTGCTCTCTTCCTAAAAAAAACCTGGTGTATTTTTAAGTCTTCAAAGTAGCCATTTAAACAGTGGCGGTAATAAGAAATATACCGACGTTTTGAACGCTGAAGAGCACGTTAAGACAGCTCTTGTCGAGGCGGCCTCTGTGGATGTGTGTCAATGGCTCGTCTAAGTCGACGTATGTTTGCGTCGACGTATGTTTGCGTACGAGCCTGCATTTTTCAACAGATCTGTTTTGTTTTCTTTGGCCGTAACGTAGTTCATGTTTTGTAGGAGACATGTTGTGTTTTATGTACGGTGAGAATGGTGAGAGACTATAGTAATTTGTAGAAACACAGATTATAACTTTATATCTCACTGTTGAAACACAGTTTCTAGGTTTTTATGAGTAACTAGCTTCCGCCCGCGACTCCGTCCGCGTGGATGTCGGTCTTCGCGTGGATAGTAGATTTTTTTTTCTACGTATTTTTCCAGGATAAAAAGTATCCCATTTTATGCCCAGGATAATAAGGTATAATTATACCAAGTTTCATGGAAATCGAATCGTTAGTTTTCACGTGATGCCTGCATATACAGACAGACAGACAAAATTTTTTTTAATCACATATTTGGGTTTGGTATCGATCCAGCAGCACCCCCCGCTATTTATTTTTTCAATATTTTCAATGTACAGAATTGACCCTTCTACAGATTTATTATATGTATAGACTAGATCATAATCTACCACGAAGACCCTGTTTAATGCTGGTTAGTGCATGTTACATTATTTAGTTTTTTTTTTGCGCTAATTGAATGTGAGTTGGTGATTTTTTTTATGACTTCCATATTTAATTTGACGACAAAAACCGATTTCTTCATATGGTTTTTCAGTCATCATTAATTGAGGAGTTCAAGATCCTTCTTGGTGAGTTCACTCCATCTTAGACCTCGTTTTTGTTTCTAAACTAAATTGAGGCTATGAAAAAACCCATTTAAGAAAAAAAAATTACACTAAATAATATAAAAACTAAAAAAAAACTGTACAATAGAATCAGGCACAATAACGTTAAGGACCAAAATAACAAAGTACTTATTGTACGTAATAAGCAACAAATTGAAAACTTTGAAAATGGGTTCAATAATAAAACCGCATTACATTCAGAAATTAGGTACGATTGTTATCGTTCTAGTTTTCGTTAATACTTGTTCAGAGTTCCCTCTAAAAGTTCGAGGTTTTAGGTACCTTGTAACTTTTGCACAAAATTGGGCATATCCTATTTCATAGTGATAATTAGAACTGGGAAGTAAGAGTGGTAATCAATAATAATAAATTACGTTATCTGGAGATGAAACTGTATCTTCACTAGGTTGATCATGATAAATTAGATTTGGGGAAAACTTTCATGATATTCTGAAGATTCTACCTGCGTATTTTGCTCCCTAAATGTGGAAGAAAAATATTGGTTGGAAGTTTTAGGCACTTGTAATAATCTTGAAAAGTTTCGGACGGAAATTGTGACTGATCTTGTACTTATAAGTAGGATTTGTGAGTGTTCATTCTATGGCGGCAGCGTTTTTGAGTAGTGATTCTCTTCTGCGTACATTCTTAAATATCACCAATAAAATATTTATACAATACAGTTAAAATTGACCCATGAGACCTCTTATAGGACAATAGAATATAATAACATTCATTCACAATACAGATAAAACAAGAACAAAATTACAAAGAAGGACAAAAAAGATCATTTACAAATAACAATAAGATACTGTGCTGCGCGGTGAGCAAAAGGGCCAAAGTCAGTATAAGACACCAAAAGGTATTATATTTTTGTTTTGGCCGAAAATAGCTAAAACCGCTACCCAAACTAAAGTCTAGCCTTTCGAATACTATTAATTATTGTCTGAAACGGTACGAAAATAAACCCTATGTTTAACTTGCCGTCCGATCAAGGACCAGTTTAAGGGTCGATAGAGTGTCTAGTTCCACGCGCGCTTCAATAAGCTGTGAGCGATCTGACGGGGCCAAAACTCCAGCCTGAATACTGTGGCCCTGGAACTAATTGGACTATCGAAGGAACAGAGTGGATTTTTAATGAGTACGTCTGCTCCGCTCATGACTGGAAAACTCATTTCTTGATTTTACGACTTTATGTCGACTATTATGTATGAGGAGCTCGCGGCTAAATAAATACAGCCGCACAAGCCGATCTTCCGGGTTAAGCCGAGTTTGCCGAGGTTGGTCTGTGGATGGGTGACCATCTGTCATAGCGAGCTTCCTCCGTGCCTCGGAAAGCACGTAAAGCCGTTGGTCCCGGCTGTCATTTGTAGATCTTTGACAGTCGTTACTGTTCGTTAGAAGCTCTAAAGTCTGTCAACTAATCTTACCATGGGGTATCGTATTAGCCAGTTACTGGGTTGCGGAGGTCCGACAGCCAGTCGCTCCATGTAAAATACTGATATCCAGCTGCATCTGGTTTGACTGGAAGCCGACCCCAATATAGTTGGGAAAAGGCTAGGCAGAAGATGACAACGTTATGTCGACATTGATCAGTCCTACCTTAATCTAAATTCTTTCTCACTCTCAAACGGACATTATTTCTTCATCTACTTCTTTTCAGTAAAAAAAAAGAAACAAGAACAGCAAACATTATCTGTTCGAAGCACAAGTTAATTCCGTCTCGGTCACATACAAGTCTTGTACCACGTTAAGTAAAACTGCAAGTTAAAAGCGCTGACTCGGATAGTTCAAGCAGTTTGTATGCACGGCACATACTTATCCTCGCTTCAGCGAGCTTGCTAGTTGAGAAAAATCTACGTTAAAATCTTCTTTTAGTAGATCGTTTTGTATGTGTTTGTTGTTAGTGGATGAAGTCACGTGTATTTATATGTATGTGTACACTTCGTAGCTTCTAAGTTTTTATTTAATCTACCCATCTGCACTTTTATTAAGGTACCTTAATTTTGTTAATATAAGTATTTGCAGTTCACCATAAACTATCTCACCTTTTAATTTTAAACTCGTAACAATGTGTCTAGAAGATATCGCTATTAACGATAAAGCCTTTGTCAAACAGACAGGCGTGACGAATGCGAAGCGAGGCGTGTTTATTTGCAATGTATGAAATTGTTTGAATCCAGTCACATAGAAAAGCGAAAGCGATACAATAGCGTGACAGAACTATCGGACTGACGTCACGTATCGGTTCGTTATCGCTTCGGACTCGCCTGTCTGTTTGACAAAGGCATAAGACCACCAGTGTAAACACTAAATTAAAAATATTTTTAAACATTTCGGTAAAAATTTGGAGTAAGTATATTGAATAAAGTTATTCTATCTTTTCAAATACATCTTGATAGTACGGTTGACGTAGTGGCTAAGTGATTGGACTGCTGCGCTGCGTGTCACGAGTTCGATTTTCCGCACGAATCAATATTTATGATCTGAATTTGCAGATCATAGTGCAGTGTCGTTTTTTTTTTTGTTTTTGAGAAAAAAACCCTTTTGAGGGGTATGCAACTTTTAGTATGGACCTTGGCATCAGTTTCGCCTGCGATTAAATTTGGTCACAATTAGACTACTATCTAAGAAGTCCATAGAAAAAAAAAAGTTTCTAAATCATAACCAACCAGAGATATGGCGATTTTTATTTTGTTCTAATGAGGAGTTATTTTTTGTAGGAATCCATAGATTTGTTGATGTACTAGCTTTTGCCCGCGGCTTCGCCCACCCTTACCGCCTTTGTGTATAGCCTATTACCGTCTCTAAAGTTCCATCTAACTCTGTGCCAAAATTTATCAACATCGGTTCAGCCGTTATGACGTAAAAACGGAACATACCTAAATACTTATTTTCGTGTTTCTCTGGTTGGTTACGGTTTAGAATTTTGTTATTATTTTTTACGAAGTTCTCAGATTGCGGTCTACTGATGACCAACATTTCATTACTGGCGAAAGAAAAAAAATTACTGATGCCAAAAAGTTGCACCAATGGTTACGTTATCCTCGATTTACATAACCTTCATACATATAAAACGTTCCTATGGTATAAAATCTTAGCATAACATGAAAGCTGCGGGCAAATATACAATGCGCGGTACAATAAAAGCAATAACGATGTTTAACGTAAAACCCAATTTTCCAATGTTGATTATGTACGTAGACAGACACCCAATATTTTCTATGAATACACTTTATACGGCTGTGGCTCACGTTTTTTAAAGACAAGGTTGTATATGTAAGTACCAGAATAAAATATAGTCGCGTATCCATTGCGTATTTAATATAATGGCCAATTTACACGTTGTGTAATCTTTCGAGTAGTACCTATTTCAGAAAACTGAAAATAGAAGCGAACTTCCCTGTTTCTTCGGTTGTCCTTTGCCTTCCAGGGTCACGGTACTCTTATTAGACAGTACCGCGATGAGCAAATGTTGTAAACAATATTTCAAAACTTACATACGATAGCGAAAGATACACACTCCATCATTAAGTCGAAACTAAGGCAACGGTGAGGTACGTAAACTTAAACATAACATGTTTGTTTTGAACTATACGGATTCTAACAGTTACCTCGTACCTTCCTATAATAGTTATACTCTCATAATTAATTGTATAATATTATTACTTGTGATTTAAAAGTACATAAATATAAAAATACAAAATAAAAATAAACTAAACTATTATGGAGCATCGAAAAATTCATCCTCAACGCTGTCAGCTGGTAATGTGCCCAAGAGACTGGCGGTGGTGCCTCTTTGTATGGCAATACTTAGCCTCTGGCCAAGGTAAAAGCCAGCTCTTGGGTCACGGGAAGTGTAAACAAGTCTTTTAGAAATGTCTTTGTAGAGGCTGTGAGCACTCGGACCCCATTGCCGTATATTTTCAACCCCAACGGCTCAAAAATATAGTTACCACTAAAGTTGCTATATTACTTATTATTTCTTTTATTCATATGAATATGTTTATTAAAAAAAAACGAATATAAGAAATCGCCTACAGGTCTCAGGGTTCAAGCTCCAGAGAAAGCAACTTCCTAAAAATATGCATCGTGTCACGAAGTTTTGCTTTCTAAATCAGGCGAATACGGATGTTTGTTACTCAATAATAGCAAAACAGCTTAATAGATGCTGATGAAATTTGGCTAAAAGATAGATAGAATGGAGTAACACACCGTTTATTCCGGCATGTGCGAAGCCGCTAGCAACAGCTAGTTATAACCTAATTTAGCAATTAAAAGAGAAAAACACAATGAAAACATAATTTTCATACTAAAAAGAAAATGACAGTGAAAACGTAAACCACGTTTTGCTTTTAGAGCATTCATATAGACGCTCGTTAGCTGGCTTTTACTCAGGGTTTAGTTAACTGGACGATTAATTATATGACTCTATCTCTTTCTATGGGAGACTGAAATATATTTATAATAATAATAATAATCATTTATTTCAAGTAACCAAGACTCATATACACATTATTAATTATTACAAGCAGTCACATTGATGAAATAAGAATAATTGAGCAATAAAAAATAAAAATAATTATTGGACAACACAAACATGAATTACCCGCATCCAATGTGCAACCTGCAGCAATGATTTATGTAGGCGCAGTCGAGCCTTTCTGAGAGTGCGGCCAGCATGCTGTTGGAGCTCCCCCGCACTCGCCGCACCAGCGAAGTGCCTCTCTTGCGCATCATTGCGTAAATACAATCTACGCAATATTTATGGTTGAACTGAAATACTCGTAATATAATTACTGTAATTTTAAGTTATCTCAGTCGCCGTGCTTCTTTTTTTTTGGTAAAAACCCACCACACTATTTCCAAACCACTGCAACTCCTGAAAGCCCGAATCAACAGTGGCAACCACCAGAAAAGCGACGACACA
Source organism: Agrotis puta (assembly GCA_943136025.2). Classification (NCBI taxonomy): domain Eukaryota; kingdom Metazoa; phylum Arthropoda; class Insecta; order Lepidoptera; family Noctuidae; genus Agrotis; species Agrotis puta. Next base: position 2,027,958 of record OW964181.2, read on the forward strand.
TTGAAGCTCGACGTGTCCCGGAGAATGAATTTACCTGTCTTAGATCCTGCAACGAAATAAATCAGAAAAAAATATTGGAGGAAAAGGAAAAACACATAGTTTCCACTTCCCTCCATATCAAGGCAGGAGACAGAACAAAACAAGGCCAATGGGCACAAAGGGACATTACAACTTGGAGAAGCCCAGTTCCCTAGCACCACGGGTAAAAATTACTACAAATAAATATGGGTCCTAAATTGTGAGCTATTGTATATTTGATTCCAATAATAGATATGGTAAAAAAAAACCGGCCAAGTGCGAGTCGGACTCGCCTTTAAAGGGTTCCGTAGCAGCAAGTAACATTATATAAAAGTTGGTTGTAACTTTGAAAGATAAATTGCGGTTTACGATTTATGACGTATTAAAAAAAATGTAAGTTGGTACGCACAATATTGAGTGATTTACCATGTTATTTTAATATCATGGACTTCTTATAGGTTTTCCTATAATCTATAAGGAGAAAACTAATTTCTGTATTTTTTTCATAATTTTAGGTTCAGTAGTTTCGGAGATAAGGGGGGGGGAATGGTCAATTTTCGTCTATTTTCTTGAATAACTTGGAAACTATTTATTTTAAAATTACAAAAAAATACATTTAAGATCTTCTCAACAAGACCTTTCATTTGATATGCCACACGATGCAGTTTTCAGAATTTTTTTTTTTTAATTTTCCCCTTCCCCCCCAAAAATGACCCCCCATATACAGATTTATCTGCTCACGTCACACCTCTGTGTTTGGGTCACAGGAATTGATATGTGTACCAAATTTCAACTTAATCGGTCTAATAGATTCGGAGATAATTGACTGTAAGCGACGGACGGACAGACACACGAGTGATCCTATAAGGGTTCCGTTTTTGTATTCAGACGTACGGAACCCTAAAAAACTTGCTTGCTTGTATGAATGTGGCGAAAAGGGTATGTTAAGATCGTAGCACGTGATGCTTTGTAGTTTCTGTCTAATTGGCATGATTTTATTATGAATCTAATATGATACATTCAAAAATATTTAAAATGCTGACCTGTGTCTTTAAAAAAAACTCTACATAGACCTGTAAGAAGTTTTTTTTTCATTCAATTATTTTCTAAGCTATTTTAGAAAGTTAAGGCTTTATGGAAAAAATAAAATAAATGAATAATAATTACGTTCTTTCAAGATTGGGCCTGGGTTCCAAGTTAAGCAGAATATTTCTTTTGCGTATTTATTTTAAAATCACCACTCTCATAATGTTAAAGGAGACTGGTTTCTAGAGTCGGCTAAAACACATGAGAGAAGAACCATGACTATCGTTGAACCCGCACTGGGCCCTATTTCCTCCACTATTCTTCACATTGATTTCTGTGTCTCAAAGAACATTGTAAACTCATCATGTATTGCTGACCATTGCTATTTCCAACGTTGTGGTTGTTTACTTGATTAATACTTCAATAGCAACCTCGTGTCCTCACCATAACAAAACATAACATGACGCCTTTAGTCTCCGAAAGGATAGGCAGAAGTTAAGATAATTTATCGTCAAAACCTTTTACAGATACTGATAAAACCCTGACTTCTTCCAGTACTTACTATTATAATTTTACAAGATTTACAACCAAGAAAGAACAAATAACGAAGTGTACCTCATATAACATTAATATTTTACCTGTTATGATATAAGTCCCATCCCAAATTCCCAGTGAAAGTATTTTACTCGGCCTGGGAAATAAACTCCAGACCCTCAATTCTCAGCAGCCGTTTTTGCAATCACTAGACAAACGACGCAGTCAAAAGTCTAGAGGCTTACTTCCGTCTATCAAAATCATAATCTTTTTCTTAAAAGTTAAATCTAAATTCCTTTACAACAGAATCTGGTCAGATTAATCTTGCTTACTGCAGTGAGCAAGTTGTTCATTGCAGGACGAAACTACTGCTAATTAACTGTCGTCTGATGTTAGGTGATTTACGGCAAAGTCACTAATACCCATTAGTTGCTCACGGCCTAGTTGCAGAGGTCAAGTACTAATAACTGCGACGCCAACGCTAGACTGCATTTAGGCTAGACTAGAATCTGACGTAAGGAGCGCCTGATTACCGGAGACGCGGGACTGTTTAAACAGGCAACCGTGACCCTGGAACGTAAAAGGCAGGTACGGGGTGGATTTTAGTCAGTACGTCTGACAGTACTTCCCTGGGTGGAGTCACCCAGGATGGCAGGACTCATTTGATGATTTTAACAAGCTAAAAAAGAAGCGCGTGATTATGGCTCGCTAGAGAATGATACTAGTATCTACACAATGGATGCCTCAAGGTGGACGGCGCCGCCGAGGTCTTTAGGTTGTGGGAAAGAGACAGAGCTATACAAGTCCTCTAACGCCATCTCGTTCCCTGAGTGGAACCCCTCACGCACAAGACGTTATGGTTGGCCACCAGGACGTGCACTGTGATGTGTTCGAAGAGACGCGGTCGGTTGAAAAGAGTGACTGGAAGGATATGGAAAGGCCTTTGCAATAAAATATAAAAATATCTGTTTAACTAAAATAAACAAAATAGTTGTTTACGAAGATTGTGCTGATGAATGTTAGATAAATTTCAAATAAATTTAAAAGCTTGTACCGCGTTAGAAATTGATTTATTTTACATTCATGTTTATATTCTTCTCTTTGACTTTGACATAGGTACTTTACAGTATAAGATTTCAAACTGACAAGGTGGGTAACATTATTATTAGAACTTTATATGGTATACTTACTATTACGTTATGTTATAATATTTTAATTGTTTTGTGTTATTATTTAATCATTCTACGTATAAGTTTCATTTTTCAATTTTAGTTCATGTAAGTTTATTTTAGCTTTATTCTTAATTATAATTTGTTGCATTGAGGCAAACAGCCCTGTTATGATAGGTTAAGTTGGTAAATAAATAAAAAAATAATTTAACCGTGATTGCACAGAACAGTACTAAAATATAAAAATCTTAAAACATAATTATTATAATAGACATGCTAAGCATTCCGAATTGAGTTCTACTAAAAGTGCCAACGACACAATATCTAACAGAATACCATTGATGAAAAAGGTAATAAAAGATTTCCCAAAGAAAGACTTTTAACGCCCTGTACTTAGTATTTCAACTGGATTTACGGCTTGTTAAGTACCAGAATAGATTTCAAGTTCTAACTGCGCAGTTGTAAAAGAAGACTGCAGTTTCCAAGTCTGAGCTCGAAGTATGGCCGATATATTTTGCGTAATCCTAAACGTTTCGAATACTTCAGAGCCGCGTGTAAATCAGCCGTAAGTACTCAATTTGTCACGATATTAGGTCGAGAGTGCTAGGGATGCATCCGCGATGTATTGCCAAGAATTCGCAGCTAGATCAACGTTCAAATTTCGTGTTGAAAATGAAATAACATAACATAGGGCTATATAACATAGGGAAGGCTAGGTAATAATAAAGTTGCCATGGCATGTCCCTCAGCCTCGGCCATTTTATACGCCAACAGTCGCATCTGCTAGCACTCAACCTTACTGCTCGGAACCACATGTCTGTGTCTATGTCAACCAGGGCATATTAACTGGTATTCAGCTTATTATTCTCCAATACATGATAGTTCGTTTGAGAGGACAGCGTCCACCTTACACCCCAGCCGCAGTGGTAGACGCCCACGGCAACAGACGTCGCTAGACGATCTCCGGCCACCGTAGGCACGAGCATGTGGGCGGCGAGTAATGGGCGACTCGCTGTCTTTGTAACCATGCTCGGCTCGAATGGAATGCGCGTTGTGTTCCACGCGCGCCTCTAAGAATGTCACCATAATGACGGAGTCCCCCTTTAGGGGGCCAAAGACTGCCTGGGTTGCGGAACTAACGAATTACCTTGACCCCGGATCGTAAAGGGCTATTGAAGGTCACCGTGGATTTTAGTCAGTACAAGTGACAGTCCCTCCCGCTCTGCCCTGGGTAGGAGGACTCATTTGATGATTTTACCACGAATAAAAAAAAACATATAATAGGGGTGAGCTCATTGTCATCAGGAGGGCATTAAAACTAAAAACTTAACGGATATTTTCATAGTTAACCAACATTTTCTGACACTCAAAAGGCTATCTCGACCCTGTTCTTATATAGAATATGCCGCAATATTTTCACCTTACAAAAGTATATATGAAAACCGAATCCTATAAAGCCATCTGAAATTTCTTTGATCCCTAACTTACTGAGGAATGAATGTAAGATCTTTATAAGTATTAGTATGTAAAGGTATCCCACTTATCAATAATGATAAGCGGATTATCTTGAGGACATCATGTTAAAATATAGCCAAGTAAAAATGTATTTCTGATACAAAATATTAAAAATCATGTGAATTATTTCGGCACGTACGATTGTGATTTTTTTTAATACCAATTAAAAATGAGAACTTCGTCTACGTAATTTTTTATGTGTTTAATTAATGTTGATTTAGTGGTTTTAGGTGCGAAATTGACAGTATAGCAGTACAGTACCTACTATTTTCGTATTTGATGAATTATTAAGCTGGTCCTTGCAGTTCAAATAATATTAGAGTAAAAATAGACGGCGGAAAGAAATAGTACAGAATTCCGCCTGGTAAAACCTTTAAATTCCTTTCACCTAGTTCACGTCTTTTTGAAGAACCTCACCAGAAAGGTCACTGACCTTCCAGGACGTCCCAGCATTGCCACTTACATCTGCCTTGTAAATAAAATTTCTTAGCCACATAACACTAATCCATTTAACATTATCAAACTATATAAGCATACTCTTACAAAAACCAAAATAACAAGACAAATACTAAAAAAATATACCAGATCAGTCCCACCTTTACAGCAATATCCGATGATATATGACGGGCAGACAAAGGTCCGATACAGACGCGGCATTAAAAACACTGAGTAAGCAGAACACATTGGATACGGGACACATATTATGGACCGTGTCAATTCTGGCGGTATTTTCGTGTAAAGGACAGGAAGTAATGTAATAAAATTGATTTAAAACCGTTTAATTCGGATTTATGAAATGGTCAGGGTTACGATTTTGTTAATTAAATATTCGCCTATTTTGTAGTAACATGGTAAAAATCTAAGCATATCTATTATTTGTTTCGAGTTTCAAATATGTCGGCAAGCGTGTTGCAAGCGCCATGGTTACGGTACCGAAATATAAGAAACTCAAAACAAATAATAAACATGGTAAACATCCCGTATTAATTCTAATTATTAGTACTTGTGACGTTAGCCTAAAAACTTATAATCTATGTATAGTTTAAATATAAAGGCTATGAAACAAGTAATACTACAGTTTTTTTTGTAGATAGCCACTGTTGGTCGCGGGACTGTACGAATTACCGTGACCCCGAAACGTAAAGGGCCGCTATTGAAGGACACCGTGGATTTTAGTAAGTAAGAGTCTGACAGTCGCTCTGCCCTGGGTAGGAAGACGCATTTGATGATATTACTAAGTAAAAAAAAAACGATAGCTACTGTTTGAACTGAATTTTCTATTCAAAACCCTCTTGTGTACCGCTACCACTTCGAAAGTACCTAAAACAAGAAAGAATACTACACAAAACACCGACGTGGCTTTCCATGCTGACTTACACTCTGTAAGTGGTTCAGGGCTATGAACAGAACCGCGTTATCAGCCCCCATGGGGGTCGTAACAGACTAAAGGATTACACCTTAGGGATATCTGTTTCCCCACAATGTACTACGCTGCTTAGACTCTTTCAATTAAATATTAAAGACATCGCTTTAGAGCACTTATGTCTTTGTAAAGTTCAAGTGAACGCTAAAAATCCAGAAACTTTTAGAATTTATTCTTTTGATCCGGCTCGAAGGACCAAAATCTATTTGAAGATTTTTGGATTTTAAATCATCAAATTAATTCTCCCGTCCCGGTTGGAGAAGGGTACCGTCAGACTCTCACTGACTAAAAAATAAAATAACAGTAAAAAAACAATTTTGAAAACAAGCTAACAGTAAAAAAACAATTTTGAAAACAACAAAACAATTTTGAAAACAAACTTTTGATAAAAGCTTGTTTTCAAAATTGTTTTGTTGTTTTCAAAATTGTTTTTTTACTGTTAGCTTGTTTTCAAAATTGTTTTTTTACTGTTAAAGAACAAAATAAAATTTCGATCGATTGAGTAATTAGAAGTGATTCTAATTTGACTTGCAAGATTTGATCTAAACAAACATACAAACATTGCAAGTTAAATCAAAGCTTGTAAAAATTATCCCGTTACTTCAGTTGCCCATTGCGTTCCAGGGACATGGTTACCTTTGCAGATGGTAACACTCCCCCAAATGTAATATATTAGTAATGCAGTAAAACATATGTCTAATTTAAGAACTAAACATTTGATCAGTATCAAACAGAAATATTCAACTTCAAAGTAAACATTATATCTTAGTTAGTACTGCAATAATTAATTCTGTGAAAGCACCTACCTTAATTAAATATATATATTCATACGCGAAGTGTAATACTTCAAAAAGTAATTTATGTTTCAGGTACCGTAACACAAAAAGTTTCAAAGCAACTATTTAATATCTGAGTACTTCATTCCTCCAAAAATTATTCCACACCTCGTAGAGTTTGAAGTGAAAATGTTTAATATTTAAGCTGAATTTAGCTTTGCTTAACATTTGCAGGGACGGTCAAGCTTACAGTGCTAAATTTGAAAGCCGCTGCACATTCGTGCATTTTCACAGCTGTAGTTGGATTTTCAGTATACATATTTTTATGAAAGGGTTCAGTTCTCTTTAAAGTTCTTGTATTGTAACGTTGTTTATTGCTTTCAGTAAATGTGACTAAGTGTTGCTGATTTGTTCAAAATCTAAGCTAATAAATGAATAATTTGACGTCAGTCAAATTATGTTTCATTTATTCGAAGGGATTCATTATAACATCGACCACACAGCCTATAGACACCTAATACACGATAAAACGCACGAAAACTATTCTGCCAACTTGCTGAGGTGTGACGTCAGCGAAGGGGACGGGGTACTGCGTCCTGATTGGTCAATTCAAGGTCAGTGCATGTCACTAGGGATGGGACGGTTTTAAATCAAACAAGAAAGTATCGACATTTTTTAATTGTATTTAATAAAATATGTTTTTACATACTTGCATTCAATTACCTTCTTTTATTGTAATTACGATTGAATCATGTAGGTAAAATATAAAAATGAATAAAAACAATGTTTTAAAATTTCCGTAATTATTTTATGCTATGTTCGAAGTCTTTGGTGAGGCGTATCAAATTGAATGCAGCGCGATGTTATAGAGTTAGCCCAAAAACATGCAGCCAAACGGATCTCTTCGCCGCTACTGACAACTCGGTGGAGATGACGGGGTTTTGGGCCAATAAAATATAAATACCGTCGTGCTAGCGACACGAAAAAGAAAAAGCAGAAAGGTTCCGAAACTATACTTTTTGCCTAGGAGACAGAAAAAAAAAATTCAATAATTAAACTCACCAAAAGCGGCAAATACTTAGTTGGTACTGCTCAACTTAGTAGACATCGACGGTTTTTCATAAGGATAAAACAATCTTCGCTAAAATGACGTGAACATATTACACTTTAAGTAGATGGGATCCAGTTCTCTCGCTTGGTTGCAATTATCCATTTATTTTTTAAATCAAGATCGTGTGGGTATCTAAAATTTATAAATTAAAGTTTCACAATTTATCAGATGTATCTGTTGTAATTTCTAATGATTGAATAAATATTTTTTGCATAAATTAATAGTTATAGGTTTTTGTTTTGCTTTATCGATAACAGAGGTGGTTGTACGATTTGGAGCATCACTAATATGTGTACTTAAAATCGACGAAAAGAGATGGCGAAAAAAATACTTGCAATAGAAAGGGACGCAATCATAAAGACACCAAGTATGACCAGTGTAAGATGAACCCCGATAAATATTGTTAGAAATTTAATCTAATTTAGATTATGGAACTATTAACTTACTGATGAAATGTGATACCGTCTTTCAGGAAATTTAAAGTCTGGCTTTTTTTATCACACAAACGTATTGTATACGGGAACATATTATGTTTATTTTCTCGATTTTTTAAAGGAGTAATGCGGAAGTGTTTACGGCTCACAGGAGTGGTCGAAACTAATACGAACTTGGTGAGTGACGACGGTTATAAGACATTTTTGCCTAATGTGTTGACAGACATTGGTCGCCTGTTATTAGGAGTCTATAGGCTGTGTGGTCGATGCATTATAACTTTTTACATTTAAACGTTCGCCCACACTAGGCTTTATCCTTCAATAACACAAACGTCGAAACACTGAACACCTATGTACTTGTATATCATACAAATATTTGCTCCATGCGGAAATACAACCCGTGACACGCTGTGCAGGGCTTCAATCGCTTAGCCACTGCGCCTATCATGTCATCAATGGTGGAACGTAGATTTTTTTTTTTTGTTATCGACACGAAAAAAAGATTTTGAACTCGGCAGAATTATTCTTATTTTATTTACTCTGGTTCCAATTTAATTGATTCGGTTATTTTTAGTTATGTTAGAGCTTAATAAGTTTGATACCTACAATTACAGACCTTTTTTTATTTTTTCACGTTTGTACCCAGTTTATAAATTTAATGGATATTATTTGTGCAAAATAGAGTGCTATATAATTGGTTTTAAAATAACAGCGGTTGGCAAAAGCATTTATTTATCACAGTCAAATTAAAAAGTCCCAAGAGTTGAAAGTTACGCCTTTTTCTGTTAAGTTTTTCAACAATGTTTTAGCATTTAAAAGTGATAAATGGATAGGCCTCACCCTCAACGCATTTGTTAAAATTGAATTGTAAAAAACTAGATTTAGTAAGAATGAGTTTGAATAAAAGTTTTTTTTTATTAATTAATGGTTCACAAATGCAATATTTTCTTTGGGTACATTAACCTTTAGTTACCTATCTGATACATAAGTTTGTACAGTCGAGTTCGAAAATATCTATATGATATTGAACCTTATTCTGACTTAATAAGTTTCATAAGTGTACACATATTTTTAGATTCGACTGTTCAATTATCATGTCATAATATACTGCTTAAAAGAAATGACACAATAACACACCTATTTCAGTATGCAAGAAAAATATTTAATGAATTGCTTGAAAAAAACAATGAAAATCAATGCACAACAGCTACTGTAATTCTTTTAACAGCCTATCATTATTTTCAAGACGTTTTCTGTGTTGTAGGTAAAACAAAGGTTAAACTCTAGATCATACCTTTGCAAAGAGAATAAACTCTGCTACTCTGTTAATGACTTTAAAGCCTTTGTCAAACAGACAGGTGTGGCGTATGCGAAGCGAGGCGTTTTTATTTGTAATGTATGGAATTGTTTGAATCCAGTCACATAGAAAAGCGAAAGCGATCCGATAGCGTGACCGAACCGATGCGAAGACGTGGCGACGGCGTATTTGCTCTGTTTAACGTCGTTCATAAAAAGCCAGCTAATACAACTGCCACACCTCGGTTCGCTGCACCCAGTTTGACGTCTCGTATCGGTTCGTTATCGCTTCGAACTCGGTCCGGTTAGCTATCACCTGTCTGTTTGACAAAGGCTTTAAAGATAAATAAAACTGTGTATATTATCGTAAAAGCAACATCTACACAATAAGTCCATTTATGCTAAGTTAAAAGGATTGTATCTTTAATTTTAAGGCTAAAATTTTCTTCATACTACACTTGCGTGGGAAGTACCTTGATACTTTATCAAATTTACGGTAGAAAGTACGTCATTGCATATCGAACAAATATGCGGGGAGAAAACGCTTTCTCTCCCGCTCAGATGCGTTTTCTCCCCGTATCAAGGTACTTTCCACACAGGTGTAGTATAAAGCACTATGTATCACTCGAGAGAAAGTGCGATTCCCGATCTCGGGTGTTTTAAAGCCCTCGCCTACGGCTCGGGATTCAAACGACACCCTCGACGGTAATCGGTTACTTTCTCCTCTTGGTGAACAATGAACTTTAATCCAGTATTTTTAGTTCGCCACCATTTTACAATAGGCGAGTCAAGGCGTAATAACTTCAAGAATTTTAGTCTTTGTTTTCTTTAAAGTATTCATAAAATATCTGGATACACCTTTCGTTTCATTTACTTTCATAAGGAGAAAAAGGAAGGAAGTATCGCGTATAAAATAAAACGAGGTCTTTATCAAGTGCTAAAACGTATGTAACGCATTGTCGACTTTGTCAACTTTACAAATAAGGATCAATTTCTATTATAACGTTATTTACATTTAGTGTTTAATTAGCTCGCTATTTTGAATAGACATGATAAGAATAAATGTCTCAAAGGATAAAACTTTGTTTTTTTTTTAAACCTGTAGTTCTTTTTTTAAAATTAATTTATACTCATCAATTAACGCATGCGTCGCGGATCGTAAAGATATTTTTGAGGAAAGAAAATTTCGCCTGCGAGTGGGACTCGAACCTGCGTCTTCTGAATAAGTACTGTAGACGCCTTACCAATTAGGCTACCACAGCTCCACACTGAGGCTGAATCTTTCATTCCCTTGTTTGAATGTATTACGATCGATCTGGAGTATCAGAAGACGTGGATTCGAGTCCCTCTCACCACCAAATTGGTCTTTCCTCAAAAATATATTTTACCTAAAGTAACTGTATTACCAGTGGTCATTGACAATTACCAGTCATTAACTTATTTTTACCTTGTATAAGAGACCGAACATCTGTCTGTTGTAAATAAATAAGTAATGCATTTGTTTTCTTGCGATCTTTACAAAAGCCATGTATCTGAGTCATGGCTTACATCAATAAACAACATGATAAATGGACACATAAATACCAATTCATAATATTCTTGTTTCCATCGGTTTTGCTCTTGGCCAAGAAAAATATATTTAATTCCAATTTTAGTTAAAAAAGAATTCTTTACATAATGAAATCATTGTCGAATAAATTACTGAAAGTAAAAGAGAATCTATATATCAATAGAAATGCCTCATAATGAATAAGTTAAAGTGTTTACATTTCAAACAATTTCATCCAACATCATTTCTTAGAAAGATTTTCTCAAGTTACAAGAAACATTTTCCTATCTTCATAGAAACCGCAAGAAAACTATCTTATCTCCCAACAAAGTACAAAAACAACTATAAAAGCGAAACAATGTGTAGAATTTAGAGCGAAAACGACATAGTACATTGAAAATAATAAGAAGCAGACATATAAACATTGGCCGTAATAAAAGTCCTCGGAACAGAGAACAGAACAGCAACAGACAGTTCTAAATTGTGTCAAAGTGTAGATGAACGGAAAATAGGAACAGAGGAGACATGCCTTACTTATATGATTTGTTTGGCTTTTATTTGCAGCTTTTTTTTATCGTGGTAAAATCATCAAATGAGTCCTCTCACCCAGGGCAGAGCGGGAGGGACTGTCAGACTCGTACTGACTAAGATCCACGGTGTCCTTTACGTTCCGGGGTCACGGTAATTCGTACAGTCCCGCGACCCCAGCAGGCTTTCGCCCTCTATTTTCAGGTTACCTAGGATTTCTGCCCGTGTTGTTAAAATAATTTTTGTTTCCACATAACTTCGAAATCTTGTCAAATGAGCACATGTCAGCTGGTTATAGGATTTGTGGTGATATACTAAAGTCAATATTATGCCCTTTGTCAGAAAACACAAATCTAAAACATAGATTATATTATTATGTGTGTTGGTCCGGGTCTGCATGTCAATGCACCCACGACACTGGAGAAATTAGTATTGCGGTGAATTGTTAAAAAAAACTTATTTATTTGTATGTATAGTACTTCTAGGTAAGTAGTAAAAAAAAAACTGGTGTAATTTTACTTCTTCAAGTTATAACTATTATTGAGTTTTACTTTTTGTTTAGAAGTCTACGCGTCTTACTCTGTCCTTTCGGTGACCCATAGTACACAGTCCCAATAGATTAAGAGACCAACATTTAATTAGTTTGTTTGTTACCACTGACGTGTGGTAAATGTAACAACGCAAAGTTATTTGTTTGGATTTGTCACTGTATGTATTTTCAAAAGAAATTAAACACATAAATGTTAAGAAAATAATACTCAAAATATAAATGTTCTTCTCGTCATCTTTGTACAGATTTCTCAAGTCAATTATGTAAAAATTAAGTTTTTATATTTCAATTACATTTAGAAACAAAATACTTAAACTAAAATAAATATAAAAATATTACTTAAACTATAGAAATATAAAAATACTAAATTAAAATAAAGTTAACTAAACCATTATAGAGTGCAACGTAAAATTCATCCTCAACGTTGTCAGCTGGTAATGTGCCCAAAAGACTGGCGGCGTTGCCTCTTTGTATGGCAATACTTAGCCTTTTTTTTTACGTGGTAAAATCATCACACGAGTCCTCCCACCCAGGGCAGAGCGGGAGGGACTGTCAGACTCGTACTGACTAAAATCCACGGTGTCCTATAGCCCTTACGTACCGGGGTCACGGTAATTCGTGAGCCCCGCGACCGCAATACTTAGCCTTGTAAATTTTTTTTTAGAAACTGCAAGAAGTAATTATAATTTTACAGAATTAAGTAAAGTTTTAATTTAGGCTAAATGAAAACTTCACTTATTTCTGCAACAAATTATCGTTACATTTTATTTCCTTACCGAGTTATGACTGTATCCTCTGAAAACTTAATCTGTGGCAGACGGAAGGAATGCACAATTATAGTGTATGCTATTAAAGGAAATATTTCACTTCGGTCCAGCTAGGGTTTAGAGCTGCTGGATAATTGCCAATTCCGTGTGATTGTTGTAAAACTAAATTTATTTTTATCATGGGCTTCTGAATATGGAGTGGAAATATTTGTTAAGCTTTGATGAATATTTGCCATGCTTTTATGGTAAGTCAACTACTTCAAGTGGACTATTCATTACCGAATGGACTGGATAGAGGCTGATGTTAAGGCTCTTTGCTTTGACATCATAATATAGTGAACATAGAAATGAGGTCAATCAATGTTTGATTGTGGCCCAGTGGTATCGGCCCCGACTTACAAGTTGTAGGCCGTGGGTTCGAACCCAGCCTGGCGCATTACTTAGTGTGATTTATTTCATCACCACTGCTCTCAAAACCGGGACATCTTAGAACCATCAAATTCAAGGGTTGGTAGATATATGTCTTCGAACTTTTTTGGTTCTAGGATAGGCTAGTTTCTTCAGGATGTTTTTCTTCACCGTTTTGAGAGTAGTGAAGAAAATGTAAATGACAAAAAATAATGCATCAGGTTGGGTTCGAAGCCACGACATCAACTCGTAAATCGGGGCGAATGCCACAGGGCCGCCATTGCCCACACCAGTTACTACTATTAATATAACTACATTATGGGCTCTATGTAATAACTTGTACTTGCAAAAGATGGTGTTTTGAACTCCATTACAACATGATACTTTGTGCTGTAACAGGCAATAGATACACAGAAAAGCATAATGTCAAAGAACTTCCTTTGTTTTTCTGTTCCTATGTTTAGTTTATTTATTATTTACACCAAATTAACTTCATTATAAAATACAAAAATCATTCGCTGGCGTAAATAAACTCTTTAATCTAGAAATTCATAAGAAAAATCTTAAGTTGAAGTTATACTAAGATATGTAAAAGACAACAACAATTTATATACAAATGTTATGTGTATGAAAATAAAAGAAATCCCGTTAGTATTCCGCGCTTATCTCGTGCGAGTTGCTAACGTCACGAGAAATAAAGAAGTTAATGTTTTGCTTGCATGCAAAAGGATAGAAAGCTGATATTTCTACTTATTAAAGCTATATTTTATTAGCATGTAACAATACTGGTACACGCCCACGGCGACGGACGTCGCCAGACGACCTCCAGCCACCATAGGCGCGGGCATGCGGGCAGCGAGTAATGGGAAACTCGCTGTCCGACCATGGAACATGCCCGGGCCGACGGAGCGTTGTGTTCCACGCGCGCCTCAAAGAGTGTCAGCATAATGACGGGGCCCCCTCTAGAGGGCTAAAGCCTGCCGGGATCGCGGGACTGTACGAATTACCGTGATCCCGGAACGTAAAGAGCTACTGAAGGACTCCGTGGATTTTAGTCAGTACGAGTCTGACAGTCCCTCCCGCTGTGCCCTGGATGGGAGGACTCATTTGATGATTTTACAACGATAAAAAAAAAGCATGTAACATACGAGTATTTTGGTAACAAAGTAAAAAGATGGTACTCATTGTAACCAGTAGTTTTCGTCACGGAATAAAAACAAATGAAATATGAAATAATGAGAATGCCAAAATTAGAGGAAAGTACATAAAAATAAAATTATGAAAATATACTTATAAATCATGATTTCTAGATGCTCTTTAAAATCTCTGATCAGTAATGCAACTACAAAGATTTTAACATGTAACTATTGTTGCTATAATTTTATTAGTAGTAGTATAACCAGGTCGCGGGACTGTATGATTTACCGTGACCTTGGAACGTAAAGGGCTATTGAAGGACACCGTGGATTTTAGTCAGTACGAGTCTGACAGTCCCTCCCGCTCTGCCCTGGGTGGGAGGACTCATGTGAATATTTTACCAAGAAAAAAAAAAGTAGTATATCCAGACGATAGCGATGTGGAGAAGAATGTACTTGGTGTCCCATTGTCTTGTTTTTAAACATGCACTGCTTTTATATATTTTAACTATGGCATTTTTGTCTGGATGCTTGTATAACCAGTATGATTTATGAATGTCACGAAGCGAAAAGAGATTGTGAGTTTTTATAGAAGGTTAACTGTCCTAATAGTCAAAATCCTTGATCCTTATCAGTAAAACAAAAAGGTTGGGTTATAATTTACTATCATTTAGTTAGACAATAACGGATGAAACGGAACAATATATATTTTATAAGTTTACAAACTAGTCGCTCGGTGAAATGCTGTCGGATGCTTGTCATCCCACCATCTCGGCTCCCGGGATCCCTAGGTACCTACTGAATTGGTTGAAGTAATTCTTAAGTTCATTATTGTTAGCATGGTTGAATTACTTGTCATAGAAAATTTAATAAATTATAAAAAGAATTTTATTACAATTGAGCCTCAAAAACATTGTTTTTGTATTTTGTTTGTAAAAACTCGCTCAACAGATGGTAGACAACTCAATTTTCAGGATTGCTCAGTTTTAACTTCGTTATTTCGAATTTCTGCTTTCGCTATGAATATCGCAATGTGTACATGTAAAATGTAATTTAAAATTTTTACAAGTTCATGTTCTAAAAGACTCAAATTTTTCAGTCGGTGTTTATCTACAGTCAACATAAAAATAACTATGAATTATTATCATTATAGATCATGTTTTTCTGTTATTTTTGTAGAAAATTCTGTCGTATTTATTCCAAAAACAAGATATTATTTTTACAAAACCCTGCTCATATTTTTCCAAACATCAGCATTTTTTATGTGCCGATAAAAATGCATAATTTACTTCATTTTACAACTTATTCAGTATCTCTTTTCAGCTGATATAGACGTAAGCAGATCTATAAAAGTCTAATAGACAGGTCGACGACCTTAGAAGTTGGCAGTGTACTGGGGAGATTGGACGATGGCCGTATCTTTACTGCCATGGATTTAGGAAAAAAAGTATTTTCTTTCAATGTAAACAGTTTTGTTTTATTGCATAGTTTTGAGATCCAGTTTAGATATTTTTCATATCCAATTAATGTCCATAAAAGTTGTATTGTTCATTATAAATAAGATTTAGCCTTCTCTAGTCTATTTAAACTCCTATTTAAATCATAGATAAGAGACATCTTTTTAAATGAAAATATTAATAAAATATCATCAGGACATCGGGTAGGCCCAAAGTCCTGATTATTTATTATACTTCTCTATTCATCTTTTAACTTATTGGTCACATTTTGATATATTTTTACAAATACGAATAAAAAACATTTAAAAATATAAAAAATAGCATTCCACCAGCATCGGGAACAGGGTCCGGGCTGCCGGCAGTCAGGGCTCCTGAGAGAGGAACCTCTTAACAATACGCGCCGTGTTCATAAAGTACTGCCTTCTGAATCAGGCGCCTGATCTAGCTGCCAAGCGAGAGCTTTCTCAGATGTTGTTCGAGGCTCTTGGCAATTAAGCCATTGGTAGAAATTATAAATTATACTTTATTGTTATGAAAATTCATATATTAAATTATGTTTATCCCATATCAACATTTAATATTTTACAAATAACCAAACATGTTCTATTTCTGTCTCGCTAGATAAAACTGTGATGATAAACACAATCCTACTAAATCTAAAAATACCATAAAAACTGCTATAAATTCAGAGATCGGTAACGAAGCGTAAATCGCTCCGTTGTTCTACTGATTTATAAATCACACCTGAATTTTGAAAATGAAAAAGACTTGCAGAGATAACGATGTGATTCGTTTCCTAGCTTTTCAGACTTTCGCATTAATAAATAAATAAATAAATAAATATTTCACAACTATCACACAACGCCATCTAGTCCCAAGCTAAGCAGAGCTTGTGTTATGGGTACTAGACAACTGATAAACATACTTATATATTTCTAAATACATACATATTATAGATAAATTACACCCAGACACAGAACAAATGATCGTGCTCATCACACAAACATTTGTCCTGGGTGGGAATCGAACCCACGACCTCCGGCATAGCAGTCAGGGTCACTAACCACTAGACCAACAGGCCTGTCATTGAATTTGGGTACTTGAAAATTTTGATGGCTTTTACCGTGGAAGTATGAAAACCTAGTTTTAATAGAAGTAAGATTGGAATGGTTGCTATTTTGAGTTTTGATCCAAATCTAGCAGTAAAATTTGTTAACGAAGCTTCAACATGATCCCAGAATTCATTATTTTGTATTATTTTTCCGTTTAAAGGAACTTTTAGCATATAAAATAAAAAGAGCACAATATGTCCTCTTTACAGCAACTTTATCTGTCAACTATTAACTTTAAAAGAATGAGTGAAACAAAATTGCGAATGAATCCTTTATGTCTTCGTTCGGATGAATGAACACGCCCGAAATCCGGATGCGTTCGAAAATTGAACATTTTAAAATATGAGTGCAAGAACGATTCGATAATAGTGTTAGCGTTTCAGGCAAACGTTTGGCAAACTCTGTTCCGCCAATGTTGGCACACGGATTTATTTTTCGCTGAAAAGAAAAGCGAGCTGTATTTTGTTGCAGGACCAAAGTAAATTATGTTTTGTGATCTCTGTGGTTCAATGCTCTGTGGAAGGAGAAGAAACTGAGAATAAGCAAACGTTTGGGCAAATCAGTATCGAAATAAATCGATAGTGTACAAATTTGGTGTGGCAAAATGATATGATTATTTTTAAGGAGTTAATGAAAGATTGGGTTGGTTGGTTCATTTCGGACTAACAGTATAAAATGTGACATTAAATAATTACTATCTATTAAACTCAAATATGAAATTACCTATATATTCGTGACTTCTTTCATGGTTATTCGTCACGTTTCTAAAAAATAAATAGTAAGTTTTTACTCTAATATTATGCCTATGGTCGCGGGACTTACGAATTACCATGACCCCGATACGTAAAGGGCTATTGAAGGACATCGTGGATTTTAGTCAGTACTAGTCTGACAGTCCCTACCGCTCTGCTCTGGGTCGGAGGAATCATTTGTTGATTTTACCACGCTAAAAAAGAAATATTATGCCTATGGCATGTTCTTGTTCCTGTATTATTTATTGTGTACATAAATCGTTAAATAAATTAAGTAGCGTAAAAGTCAACCAATAAGTTTACACTGCACTGTAATGAACCAATAATTCTATACCTAATAAAACTGTAGTAAAAACTGTATTAATTGATAATTCTAGAAATAAAATCGTTACTAGGAACATTAAAACATGCAATTGTCAGGTAACATAAATGAATGTTATATACAGGTAATTAATCATTTGTAGGTAATTAATTTGATCAGTAATTAATTTTAACGTTAAATTAAATTTATTTGCTTCAATAGCCGACATTTTCATGTTGAAAGCTTAATTATTATTCAACAGATGAGCTTAATTTTAAAATTGATTCTAGAAAGTTAACTTCTCTTCATTTGTTTTCATTAAATATTATAATTACAATATTCCTGAACATCATAATAATTAAAAATATGAGATTTCCCGTAAATATTAATGTTGTTCTTGTGAAATAAATCACTTTAATAGCCGTTTTGTAAGTACCACTTTGGAGAAAAACTTTTTAAAATATACATTTGTAGTAAGCGAGCTACAATAACTGATATGGAAATACGAAAGAAAGTAGGTACTTATTCTAAAAAAATATCGTAAAAGAAAAAAAGGGTTTTTAGACAATACCGTACTCAATTTCATCAGTAATTTAAATCGCCACAAATAAACGTACGCATGCGATATTTTCTTAACACTAAACACTTTTAAACGTTAATATCAAAACTGCTATTTCTGTATAACGACAGTATTTTCGCATATTTGAAACATTTATCCAAAACAATAACCTATTTACATTTCGAATTTCTTATTGGTTGAAATAAATCGAGCATATCTGACTTATTGTGCCAGAAAAAGGATACAAATAGCTGTCTCTCACACTGCATTCCAATACAAATTGGTTAACCGAAAGATATGTTAACGACTCAAAGAATTAGGCTGAAGCAAACTATCGAGATGAAACTTCAAAGGAAACGAATGCCCCCTTAAAACTCGCAGGAATCCGAAAATGCTTCACAGCATCCACCTCGACACATTCAAATTGATTTGTATTTTTATCACGTTCCTCTAAATCCCTCGCGCGACAATCCTTTTAATTAAACATTAAAACATTCCTTGACGCCTATTTCTGACTCCGAACGGATTTCAAACGTAAAACGGGCTTAATTACGCCTATTTCCCCCATAATTTACAACTGCGTAACTTTAGACCGGGAAAAGTGCCTTTGCATATTCGTAACTGAAAAAAAAATACGATGTTTTTTTTTTCGGTGGTTGAGATTAATGCATTGCGCAATACGGTCGCGAAATATTTTTATGGTGGTGGACCGGCTAACAAATTATGGTATGAAGGTGGGGGGAGGGACGGTCCACGCAAACTCGCTGCCATAACCTCTTCGGATGCCGCGACGGGCGACCGCGCGCCGTTTCCTCGACAACTCCGCATTCGAAATTCGAAAAAAATCGTTTTAAAATTTTATGTTGGTGTTGTGTGCGTGTTTGTGACTTGTATGTGGATTTTGAAAATGGAGTTTTGTGTTGTGTTGGTTTAAAGGAGTCGCCGGTTCCTTCCATGGTGAGTTGTAATTTATATTCTGTTTTCTTTTACACATTCTCATTAAAAAATTGAATCTTATATTTTTTTTATTAGTTTTGCTAAAATTTTGTTCTTATCAACAAATATAAATAAATATCATGATGAATTTTTATTGTAGAAAATATTACTTTACATCTGCAGCGAAGTGTGAAATAATTACTGCCTTCGATTTGAATTGAATTTCTGTTGAAATTTATTTGAAAAAATCTTTTACTTTAGCGTCCGTAATAAAATGTTTGTAGGTTTGACTCAAAGGTTATTTTATGGAGATCATAAATGAGTGATAACATAAAAAAACGTCAATGAAATCTTTGAGCTGTATAAAATTGTTCTTCAAAGGAATGTACGTCTGTGAATTATCTCCGAAAAAATAATTTGAAGAGAGGAACATTTCTAACGATTCTTTATAGTAGGTAGGTAGAAAAGTACCTATTATCCTTCTTAGGTAGATGTAATCCTAAATAAGGTTTACGGAAAAAAATATTTATACAAGAGTACGTTATTCCATTTCATTGTAAAAATATTCGTCTCTTTCCTAAATCTAGAAAGAAAATTTATTCAAATTACGTTTTCTCTCGCTGCTGAAATCGTCGAGTTTGCGGGTGATAAATTATTTTTGAATTAAATTATTATACCGACGAAAAACCGAGTAGGAGTTTTGCTAAAACATTTTAGAAATTCTCTATTTTATTCAACTAAATTCTAGCTTGGGAAGGTACGGCTACGAGCTACGCCGTAGCGGCTACGAGCCTACGAATTTCGTAGCCACAATGCTTAGATGAACTCTACGGTTGGCTACGACCGCAGCTACGGCGATTGATCTTGGTAGAATTATGTCGTAGTTACCGTACTCAGAATTGATGGCTACATTAGTCTACCGTTAATATAGACTCAATCAATAAATACTTATAAGATGTTTAGCTGGTACTTATTAAGTAGAGTGTTTACTTTGTCATTATGTTTTTGATTTAATTTGTATTTTTTTTTTCTGTTTAATATGTTTTTGTCTCTGTTGTATGTATGATGTCTGTGTCAAATAAAATATTTTTTCTTTCTTCTTCTTTCTTTCTTTCTTTCTTTCTTTCTTTCTTTCTTTCTTTACTGTTAAGATTTTTATAAATTGGATTGTAAATTATTGATTATTGAGCACATTGCTACGGGTTAAGTATCGCTTTGATTGAAATGTTCGCGTTTTATACCCGGAGAAAAAAAACTAGTTTTAGTACTGGAACATTTTGATTTAAGTAGTGCATTGATGCAATTAAAGAAAAAACCTTATTATTTGCATTGTTTAGATTAAGTTACAGCAGCTTGTATTGCATCAATCGTAATGAGATTTATCAATCGTAATCATAGCTATTTCATTACACAAATAACGATATGCATTGAGTTAAAAATACCATATTTAATATTTATATATTTCTTTTAAGTTGCCCCACACTAGGAATTTCTCCTGTATCGTGGGGTGTAGCTCATACAAATATTTGTTCCGTGCAGGAATCGAACCCACGACACGTACCGCAGCAGTCTAATCGCTCAAGCACTACGCCAATAACAATATATTTAACAATTATCGTTTACTATTTATTCTCCAAATCAAAAACACAACAACAAAAAAATACTATTTAATATTTAAACAATTCCACAAATAACCAAGCGGAGACAGGTCACATAGATTGTTCTTTTTAGTGATGTTAACAAATCCAATTAATTCGGGCGTCATACATTATGGACTCGACACACATCACTAACTCACGTGGTTTACGACGACAACGTGTTTTGTATCGAACCACCTATTTATAGTTGAACTCACGCTTATATAGGAGGGTTGAATCATATGCACCTATGAGTGGGGTTATTAGGAGATGGGTAAATTGGTATGAAAGGTAATAAACTACAGCTATTTTTAACCGATTTCGAAAAAAAGGAGGAGGTTCGCAATACGTTTGAATCATTTTTATGTTATGTCTTCGATTTTTGGTCGCGGCGCTGTACGAATTACTGTGACCCCGGAACGTAAAGAGATACTGAAGGACACTGTGGCTTTTAGTCAGTACGAGTCTGACAGCCCCTCCTGCTCTGTCCTGGGTGGGAAGACTCATTTGATGATTTTAACACGTAAAAAAAAAACTTCTTTTGTTTGAAAAGTTCACAGATGATTCCATGGTAATCAGGTCAGGATCTGATGACGGGATTTTGTAGAAATAGAGAGAACTCTTCAATAAATGACAGCAAATTATCAAGGATTGCTGCTATTGGAATTCACGCAACATAATACGAGTACCCACAAGAAAATGAAAATTAAAACAGGTCTTTTATAAATTCTTTTTTTTTATTTAACGTTACATTCGCGTTTTACCACCACCCAATATATTTAAAATCATTTAAATGAATACTCTCTATCCTAGTTATCGTACTTTATTACCTGTCTAGCTTTTCCCAATTATATTGGGGATCGATTTCCAGTCGAACCAGATGCATCTACGAGTAAATATCAGTATTTTACATGGAGCGTCTGCCTGTCGGACTTCCACAACCCGGTAATTGGGTAATACGATACCTCTTGTTAAGACTGGTTGTTACAGTTTCAAGCTTCTGACCAACAGTAACGGCTGACAAAGATTAACACTTTCAGCTGAGCATCTGGGTATTCAAATGTTTGTTGCGCGGTGCACTATTATCTCTGAATGTATGCGTAATTAGAATGTGCGAGTAGCCTTATAAAGTGCTCAAAAAAACTAACCTGGAGTGGCGCTAGCAGTCCCAAAATTTAAAGTGATACGGCGCGATGACGTAGCTTGAAGGAATTTGTATAAGCCTCAGCCACGTATACACGTTATTTGAAGAAATACATATTTTATACTTGGACAGGCCTGTTGGTCTAGTGGTTAGAGACCCTGACTGCTATGCCGGAGGTCGTGGGTTCGATTCCCACCCTGGACAAATGTTTGTGTGATGAGCACGGTCATTTGTTCTGTGTCTGGGTGTAATTTATCTATAATATGTATGTATTTGAAATATATAAGTATGTTTATCAGTTGTCTAGTACCCATAACACAAGCTCTGCTTAGCTTGGGACTAGATGGCGTTGTGTGATAGTTGTGAAATATTTATTATTTATATACTGACGTGATTAAACGTTGTGTCAAATAGCGTTCATCAAATTTAACATATTAAACGTTGCTCAGCTCAAAGTGTTAATAACTTTAATTTGACGGCACGATTGGTGTAGTGGTTAAATCGCTGCGCTGCAAGAAACAAAAATTGTTATGATCTAGAAATAGTTGTTTCGGGTCCGGGTGTCTGTTTTTGTGAGTTGAAATGTTTTTAAACGCACCTACACCGGAGAAATTCCTAATGTGGGGCAAAAAAATGCACATAGTACAGTGGTGCTATGAGCATTTTAGATTTAACAGTGAGTAGGTAAGTGTACTCACTGCTAAATCTATGATCAGTCTATGGAGTATGTGGTTTAATCTAGGACATCAAATAGACAGAAGATATTTAATTAGAAACTCAGCAGGTATTTACTTTCACTGAAATTGTAAATACCGATACCAAAACTTTCTTGTAACGAGCCCTTTTAAGGGTCCCTACAAATCTACTCGCAGGTATGTACAATCAACCCATTAGTTTTCAAATAATCCTCAATACATACCGATTGTGGTTCTCAAAAACTTTATTTTATACTAGCTTCCGCCCGCGACTCCGTTCGCGCGGACGTCGGTCTTATCGTGGATGGTTTATTTCCCCATTTTGAGTAACTCTGACACTGACATCTTATAAATATTACGGCGCTGAATCCACTGCGGGTAATGCAACGTGTGTTCGCGGTTCTACAGAACAACGTCTATGAATAAAACTGAAAAATAAGATTTTTTTTTCTACGTATTTTTCCAGGATAAAAAGTACCTATCCTATGTTATGCCCAGGATAATAAGGAATAATTATACCAAGTTTCATCGAAATCAAACCGTTAGTTTTCACGTGATGCCTGCACAAACAGACAGACAGACAGACAGACAAAAATTTTTTTAATCATATATTTGGGTTTGGTATCGATCCAGCAACACCCCCCGCAATTTATTTTTTCAATATTTTCAATGTACAGAATTGACCCTTCTACAGATTTATTATAGTATAGATATATTGTGTAAAATAAAGTAAATACTCGTAGCGATGGGCAAGACAAAGTCGTTTTATATGTAAAAGTATACGTGTAATGGCGCTTTGTACTTTAAACTGCATAGCTGATTTCGATATTTATGTGTAGATATTTAGACAATTGTTGATTTAAGAGGTTGTAAAGCATTGTATAGCTATCGAGAGTACTTGTTAAGATAATTTTCACCTAGAAAGATTTACGTGAACAATTAATTTACATTATTTCGTTATACGGAACATTTTTTTGGTTAAGATACATCACGTCAAAACATCTGAAACTTTCTTGAGGAAAGGCTCCAAGATACGTTACAATCTGAAATAACACCATAGCATACCGTTTATCTCGGTATTTTATTCCCATGGGATAATTTTAGAGTAAAACAAATCGTGAATGTGGCAGAGTTTTGGTCGAAACATTTAATTTAAAAGAATCATCGACACGACGAAGAAGAAGAGTAGAACGAGGGTTAGGCGGTAGGGGAAGGCGCTAGTAACACAATAGTTAACACGAGGCACACAGTTACTTAGGTACTGGTGTTCTTCCTCAATTTTTTTTTGAGACCATTCGTTCCATGTATTGCTGCAAATAAACGTATATCCTTTCTTCTTTCTGTAGTACTATATAAAATAACTACCATTTAAACAACAGTACACGATTATGCAATAAACACAAACCACTTTTCCGTTTTATGTGTTCGGTTTCCCCCTAATATTAACACCAAGAAGTCTTACCCATTCCTCTTCTTGATCCCGCGGTTCATTTACATATTATTTCCTTATCTTTTTGCTCACATTGTAAGCAGGCACCGAGGTCTTTAAGAAATTCTCTGGTCGACATTTTGCATAACATTCATTTTAGGATTTAATTAAATATTTTTCCTGCTTATTTTTCTGGGAATCTTATTAAGATGAATTGGTAATGCCAATCATTTTTAAGATGATTGAGAAGATTGTTGTTATATTTAGTAACTAGATATTGCCAGCGTCTTCGTTCGCAATTAACTCAAAAATTATCCCGTGGAAACGTCTTATTGGGATCAACGGTATAATAAGTTTAATTCCACACAATAATTAATTTCTGATCCAAATTTCATCAAGATCAGTAATAAACATCCATTCATCCTTCCAAACTTTCGCATTTATAAAAAGGTAAATTTATATTATTAACTGAAATGTGGGTGCAGTATGAACATCTTTACTGAAACTATTGTGCTGAAGTGTAATGTTATAGTATAATGGTATTACCATTGAGCTACCTAAGCATCTCTGTTGCAAATATGTACTGTCTTACACAATGCACTAGTGTAGCGTAGCATTAAATTTCTATTGTACAAAAGTACGTTGCCCCAAACTTGTTATTTCTCCTGTATTGTGGGTGCGTTTACAAACATAGAATCTCGCATATACGAACACCCAGAACCAGAGCAACTGCTTGTAGATCATACAAATATTTGATCTGCGCAGGGATGCAGCACATTTGCTCAGCCACTGCGCCTGCAGTGCTGCCTTATTTATAAATGGCATTCGAACCCAAAAATAAGCTCGTGCGTAAATAAATACAGCCGCACAGGCCGATCTTCCGGGTTAAGACGCGCTTGCCGAGGTTGGTCTGTGGATGGGTGACCATCTGTAATAGCGAATTTCCTCCGTGGCTCGGAAAGCACGTAAAACCGTTGGTCCCGGCTGTCATTTGTAGATCTTTGGCAGGCGTTACTGTCAGTCAGAGGCTCTAAAGTCTGATAACCAGTCTTACCATGGGGTATCGTATTACCCAGTTACTAGGTTGTGGAGGTCCGACGGGCAGTCGCTCCATGTAAAATACTGATATCCAGCTGCATCTGGTTTGACTGGAAGCCGACCCCAATCAATCAGATCAAAAGCATTTATTTCGAGTAGACCAGTTACAGGCACTTTTGAATTGTCAAAGACATAAAAAATATAATTAAATACTACAAAATTATGGTGCTACAGTCTCAGTCACAAGACATAAAAACTGCGAAAGTACCGTAGATGCCCGTTCCAATATAGTTGGGAAAAGGCTAGGCAGATGATTCGAACCCAAAAATAACCGTTTTAATATTTTATCCTTAATAACTTGTCACAATCGACGTCACGGTAATATTAAATTGCTGAAGAGCATAAAATACCGTTAAATTATTTATGACCTCGTTACATCGCAATTTAAATCTACTTATCAAAAATAATATCCGGAAAGGCAAAGGACCAACATCGGATCAATTTAAAACGATTCGAGTAGAAATGATTTAACGATTCAGATAATCGGTTTAGATATAAAATTGAATCGTGGCACGGTTTAATTTACTTTAGAGAGCTTTCAGGTCAATAGAATTCCAGAAAGTCTAGCTTTGGCAGCCATACCTACTACCTAGAGTAGCAACATTATTGCGGTAACTCTTAAAAAATGTATCGATAAGCAATATACATCTGTGATCACTTTGAAAACCGTCTTATTTGGAATAAAAAAAAACGGAATTTCCACAACTTTGTAGAAGTTTTTATTAATTATCAGGATATACTAAAACAAATTTAGTACGCAATGAATTTGTCTAATTTTCGATTAGTTGGCTTACTTATTTAACAAAAACTTGTGACGTAAAGCCTTTGTCAAACAGACAGGCGAGTCCGAAGCGATAACGAACCGATACGACACGTCAGTCCGATAGTTCGGTCACGCTATCGGATCGCCTTCGCTTTTCTATGTGACTAGATTCAAACAATTCCATACATTACAAATAAAAACGTCACGCTTCGCATTCGCCACGCCTGTCTGTTTGACAAAGGTTTATACCAATGTCGTGAATGGGCTGTAAAGGTTCCGATAAATTTGTTTTATTATTCTTCTGAAAAAAATTGAAATTAGACAAATGAAGCTGATTTTCGATCACGTTGAAGCACCACGATTATTCTGGTTTACGGAGGTAATGTAACACCATTCATTACGGGCGATCCACACACAACCCCACAAATGGTGCTATTAGCTGAGCTCACAAATATTTTGTGGGGAATTTTTCAGATTCGCCGTTAGGGTTTGGCCACATAATGGGGAGGTGTGTTTGCTCGAACATTTCACGACAGGTTTCAGGATTATGTTTTGTACAAATCGACGCTGTGTTTTCGGTATGAAGTGATAGAGGTTCTAAATTGTTGGCGCGGAAAAGCCTTTGCTTTCATTAGCGTAATCTTTTTTTTCTCTGCCATGACCATGTCTACTTTCATTAGCGTAATTTTTTTTTTACTTTATTATCTGCCATAACCATGTCTAACTAGCCTTACTTTAAAAACGTCTACAAAAAAAAATTGCAAGCTAAAACCCTCTACATAACTGTTATATAACATAAAGTCGTTAAGGGCCAAATTATACGATGTTTATACGAGTTGGGAATGAGTACCGAAATAAATATTACCAAAAAAAACTCCAGTATAGTTTGTTTTAAAACAAAATCCCAACTTCATTTCATTACGAGTATTTCAGAACGTGCGATGTTTTTCAGTAACACTAACGAACCAGCAACGTGTTAATACGTA
Source organism: Agrotis puta (assembly GCA_943136025.2). NCBI lineage: Eukaryota > Metazoa > Arthropoda > Insecta > Lepidoptera > Noctuidae > Agrotis > Agrotis puta. Next base: position 2,055,067 of record OW964181.2, read on the forward strand.
ATAAAATTTACCATTTATTAATTCAGTTTCGGTGCTATCAGATTAACCGACGTATTCGATTGGACGTCCATTATTTCATTAATGTCGGTGGCTCAGTCTAGCGCGTGGCGAATGGAGGATTTACGCAAGTATTCTTCGATATCTGAAGGATTTGAAGAGACTAATTAAAATATTTATATTTTTTGAGTTTATGGTGAACATTTCTGATTTTCGGGAAGGAAACAATTTGGAAACGTAGCCCTGTGCGACAAAGTTAAAAGTTAATGAGCCAATTACCTCCATCTGTCAACTTGTCACTTGAAAATTACGTTGAGCAAAGAAATACTATTTGCAAATTTATTATTTTGCAATTATATTTCGTAATCATTTTCATACCTACTTAATCTATCCATCTATCTATATATATAAAAATTTTATGTTGGTTTGTGTACGCTTCAAAAACTCAAAAAGTTTTGCACCGATTGAGCTGAAATTTTAGCATGATATATAATCCGCATCAAGGATTGTTTTTATCTATTTTTGCGTCAGTTACATATCCGCGACCGCGAAAAAACAGTTTTTTTGTACCACAGCGAAACGTGGCAGGGCAGCTAGTATATTATATTATTATTGCTGTTTTATATTTCAGAGCGTAGTGTAGGAGTTAAAAAAACGTGTATGACGTCAGGTTTAAAAAAATGCTACTATACTATGTTGGATGTATAATATTGCTGTTTGAGTTAGTATAGTGATCAATGTTCCACGTGCCTGAAGGCAAGCTTTGAGAAGTTCCCTTTGCAGTAGGATTATTAATATGGAAATGTTATGGTTTCCATTGCTTTCAGTTTTTATGGAAAAAATGCGGTTACTATGATCAAGATCATAATAAATTCTGCAAACTAGAATATTATTAAATCGTGGACATTTACGGGCAATAAAATTCAAATTATGACCGCACACATATTCCATGCCAACAAAAGTTGCTGTAATAATTCTTCAATACCGAAATTCAAAATATATTATGTATTTATACGAGTCTATCGGCGAACGTAAAAATGGGTATTTCTGTGAGAATGTAAATGGACTGTATCCTTTCTTGAGAAAATAAAATTCTTTAGTAAATACTACATTCCAGTATATAGTGCACCCAATAAGCCTTTTCTCCCACTGTTATATGAACGCAATTTCGATTTTATATACCGTACAGGTGTTCTCTTTAAACAAAATTAAGCGATTCCACCATTTTTGCGATTGCTACGTGTTCAGTCCATATACGTAAATGGACGAGCAAATATTTTTGGTTTAAATTTTGTGGTGGCATGACAGGCAATTAATGGAAATGCTCGTTTTTTGGGCAATCTATTTTGAATGGATCCTGTATTTAATAAGAGGAAATTTTGATACGGGATGTCTGAACCGGGGTCGCGGGACTAACGAATTATCGTGACCCCGGTACGTAAAGGGCTATTGAAGGACACCGTGGATTTTAGTCAGTACAAGTCTGACAGTCCCTCCCGTCCTGCCCTGGGTGGGAGGATTCATTTGATGATATAACCACGCTGAAAAACAAAAAAAAACAGGATGTCTGAAAGTGGGATCGGTAACTGAAAAATTGTGGGAGGAAAATGTGAAGAAACATTTGAGTATAAATTAGTGGCTATAAGGAAATTAATAGAATGAGAGGCTATAAAAATAGGAGAACATAAAGAAACTATAGACAGACTCTTAAAAGATGACTGATTCATGATGATGATAGATAGACAGAGTCTGACACATGTGATGGCAAATAATAAAGAAGTACGTATTGAAGAACATTTTTTTTTTATCGCGGTAAAATCATCAAATGAGTCCTCCCACTCAGGGCGGGGCGTAAGGGACTGTCAGACTTGACTGACTAAAATCCACGGTGTCCTTCAATAGCCCTTTACGTACCCGGGTCACGGTAGTTCCTGAGTCTCGCGACCAGAAGAACATTGGTATTTGCTTTGACGGCATGATTGGCGCAGTGGTTGACTGTTCGACTGCAGCGCTGAGTGTATGAGTTCGATTCTCACACAAAACAACTATGTGTTTGACCTTCTAGTGGTCTGGTTGGTGGGATTAAATGTTTGTAAAAGCACCTACAATACAGAAGAACTAGTGTGGGGTAACGTTTTAATCTTATTCCGTATTTTAAAACCCACATACTCATATCTCATTTATTTTCTATTTTTTAATATTCTCATTATGTAACCACTAAGCTTTTGTCAAACTGACAGGCGCTAGCGAACCGGACCGAGTCCGATGCGATACGAGACGTCAAACTGGGTACAGCGAACCGAGACGTGACAGTTGTATCAGCTGACTTTTTATGAACGACGTCAAACAGAGCAAATACGCTTTCGCCACGTCTTCGCATTGGTTCGGTCACTCTATCGGATCGCTTTCGCTTTTCTATGTGACTGGATTCAAACAATTCCATACATTACAAATAAAAACGCCTCGCTTCGTATTCGCCACGCCTGTCTGTTTGACAAAGGTTTTAGTCTTACCCGAAGTAGGCGAATACTAGTATTTTACGCCAGTTATATTTTTTGACATCATCCACAACCCAGTTACAAGGTCTGGTCTATTTTAAAACGCATAATTCTAATTCTGTGTGTGCTAAATCAAGAATAATGATATCTATTTGTCGTTACTTTTTTATTTCGAATCGAAAACAGAATAATATTATTTTTTTGCGATTATGGAATATGAAATGAAAAAAGAATAATGGATTAATCTCACCTGTCTGATATAATCTGAATTTTCCATTAGGCTCATCCTATTTTTAAATGACTTAAATAAGGACAATATTTTTTGTTGTTTTGATATCAAACCTGAATTTGAAATTGAATTAGTTAATCACGGTTCGGTGTTTATTCACACGGACGACAACGTAAAGACAAAATGCGATCGTGTGAGGTTATGGGTAAAAAAGAGTCATTACAGTTGTAGTTGCGTTGTGTTTACGTTTTTTTATCGCACAAAACTTTACTACAATGCAAAATGAATGAGTCGTTGCGTCGAACGAACGACTTCGGTGCGACGATAGAGAAACTCCTGTTTCTCTATAGATGATATTTTATTTCGAACTATAATCCTTGAGATAGATACATATTGATAGTGTTACTTATACTTAGTGACTTGTGCCGTCAACAAACCGACTTCAGAGCGCAAACTTGTTAGCATTACTAGCATTCGTCGGGCCTGACAGACGCCATGTTTGTAGCTCGAAGGCTTACCGCTACGCTTTGACGAAAAGGTACATGTTATACTTGTGTAAATTCTCGGTAATAATGTTTATGTACTGTAGTTTTTATTGTATGCATAAGAGAAACCTAGAACCCGCTTCATCTTGCTCGGTTTATACGACTTCACAAAATGTCAAGATGTTCCAACATTATAAATGCGAAGATAAGTTTTTTTCATAATTTTTATGCTTTCACGCGTAAAGCATCAGACGGATTTTCATGAATTTTGTCAGAAACATGGATTAAGAAGAACCTGTGTATATAAATATGTGTTTATATTTCTTTTTATTACTATCTGAAGGATATTTACATGTTCCATGTTTGGTTCTCTGCATCACTGTAAGGTAGACTGGAAGAAAATGCCCAAGGCATAAAGTCCGCCTTTGTTCTATTTTTATACGTGGATGCGTACAAAAACTGAAAAGTGTTCATAATAAAAGTGGGTTGATTTGTATTTATTAAAAACTTTTCAATTATTTTCTCAAAATATTTGTGCACACTTAAATCCGATGCTATAACGCACACGAAAAGCGACTTTCCTTTTTAAGATGTTTAGATAAGATCTAATACTGAATTCGGTGCGAAAACCTACGAGTATAATACCTAAACGTAATAATTGTACAGTCTGTAAACATTCCACTGAAATACTGAAGCCGACGCTCAAGATTAATGCACGGTTTCTGAAGTATCTTTCAAATATTATTGAACTTGTGAACTTTAAGTCCACTTAAACCTCAAATTACTAAATACTTTTGGTGCTAAATCTATTTATAAAATTGCAACATAACAGTCGATCGCTGACGAAAAAGATACAACGATATTCCACAGTCATACAGCACATGCTCTTTGTTTGCCAGGACCTATTTAGACCGTCTTGAGATTCCGACAAATATTTTGCCGTATAGGGGTCCTGTGAGTTTGCTGACGGCTCCTTGCCTCCCAGGCATGCGTAGAAGTGAACCGCCTGCCACCCAGGCTTGATAAGGACCAAACCCGGGCGTTTCGGACGGCGAGCTACCCATTAAAATTTTAATGTAAAATAATGAGATATTGTTCCACAAATTAATCATGAGGCACATAATACTCTGTTCTGTGTATCCTGATGTTAGTGAATTACAAGAAGTGATGGACACTATTGCGTTACTACGCACAGCTAGTAGCCCTGATGAGCTCAATTTAGATTTCCATCAAAATGTTATTTAAGAGAAGAACATATTTCGTAAATAGCGTCAGAAACTTCGCTACGATACATAAATTCGCACTTTATTATGAAAGTAAGTGCTCTTAATTCCACTCATCTTCCAGCCACAGTAAACCTTCCATCTGAAAATGTTCTATCAACACAAAAAATGTTGTTAACAACCAAATTATGTCGATCATTCTTCCTTATGTTTATTTTTGTCGATTTTTCATTTTTACGGTTGCGAACCAAACAATAACTTGATTATGGGGTAAAACATCGTAATTGTGGGATGTATTAAGTAAAGTACGTTTTTCCAGAAATAATTTGGAAAATTTCCTTTCATAAAACAGTGGGTTTTCATCGTTTAAGATTTAATAAGGTTACCGTTTTGTTCGTTTAGAGGTTTTTTATTTATTTTTAGGCGGGTTTATGTTGGTTATACATTCTATGAAATTGAGGAGGTGGTTTATAATAGCCACCACTTAAGTTTACCTTTACTATATTAAATCAAGCTGATTTCTAAAGAATAATTATTATTAAATAAACTAATTAGCCGGTGGTGTCCCATTGCTGAGTAGAATGAATAAAGGTCTGGCCTCCGTCCATTCCTTCCTACCCTTGCAGCTGAACGCCATCTTCTTCTCTTTATTTGATATAGATTTTCTTGTCTCTCATTAGGGTCAGAGATAAGAGAGACAAAGTTCACGATGGAGTGAGTTCACCCACGTCTCTCCAAGAAAAACAAGCAAAAAATCTATGATGATCAAATTATTCAAATGATTCATTTACGTATATTTTGGCTCTCTAGTACAACGCTCATTACCATGCAATGATTTAATGTCTTCTTCTTGTGCTTAAATTATCATAATATTTGCTATTCGATCTTGTGGAACGTGGTAAGACTTATTCTTTATAACATCGAGGTCATTTTCGTCATGTTTTTATCACCATACATACATAATTAATATCCTGTTCGTCAAATCGATAGAATTATCAGAAAATTTACTGTCACACGTAATTCCATCATTGTTCTCTTATCTCGTTTGTTTTTCGGAGATGTAGCAGTAAACGGATGTTTGAACGCTAGAATAGCATTGATAAGGTTTCTGGTTGACATTTCTAAAAGTCCTCTACGAAATGGTATCAAAATAAATGGAACAGACGCATTGACAACCTCCTCATTTCAAAGATCATGATTGTGATGTATATCAACCCGTATTTGCCTTACAGATGGATTACAGTCCACTCTCTCTATCGGAGGGGACCTGTATCCCAGTAGTGGGAACATTATAAGCCAAAGCCTGCTGGGGTCGCGGGACTGTACAAATTACCGTGACCCCGGAACGTAAAGGGCTATTGAAGGACACCGTGGATTTTAGTCAGTACGAGTCTGACAGTCCCTCCCGCTCTGCCCTGGGTGGGAGGACTCATTTGATGATTTTACCACGATAAAAAAAAATACTTCGTTTCTTTCATGTCCCTGGGTAATACTTACATATACATATATCCCTACAAAGTTATATATAGCCTCTACTGAAGTCCAGTCCTGGAAACTGGCAGGCATCACCGCAGGCGTTCCGGATCAAGTTAAATGGAGCGAAGCCAAAAAGAACTTTATTCCAAAACACAAAGGGGAAACTTTTCCATAACAGATGTTTTATTTGGTTTTTCTTTGTTAATTATCGGGTGACACTGATTTGGATATTTTATAGGTACGGGAACGCAAATATTGTACGATAAGGACTTTTAACTGAAGTTTATAAAAATACTAGCTATTGTCAGCCGTTTTGCCCGCGTTTGAATCAAAAATAATCCCACAGGAACGTAATACCGTAATGTTATGTGGTATTCCAAACTATAACCTATTTATGAGCCAAATATCATCAAAATCCATTGAGTCGTTACTGTATCATAGACGACAGAATAGTAATATTTTAACAAAAATTGTGAAGGTACTCTTTACAAATGTGACTTAATACCGCTTTTTAAATATTATTGTTGTCGGTGAATTTGAAATCAGCAATTATAATACGAGTCTTTCAAACATAACGTCATACTTAGCTGCACTAATATATTTTATATGTGTACTAATATTGATTTAGGTATACATTCATTTTTATCTCATTTTATTTTCTTGTTCTCACACACTACTGTCTACATTTCGTTTTTCACTCTTCCTGTCGCAGGTCTGCTGGTAGAAATTTCTAATGAAATAAGCAGTGCCTTTGTACTTTTAAGGATTGGTATGTCCTTTATTTTATATTGTGTGTACATAAATGATTAAATAAATAAATATTTTTTTAAATTCTTTTTACATAATTATGGACAAAATAGAGACCCCTTTCACAACCTAAATCAGTTACAATAAACTACAGAACCCAATCCAACCAAGTCAATCCCACACTTGTCCGTTTCTTTTACTGGCAGATTATCTATTTAGCCGCAGATGGCCGGTAGTTCCCGGGTAACTGAGGGCGCAGATGGCACTCAGCAGAGTTATAAATATACTAAGAAACAGCAACTAGATGCGCTCCATAATACAGCTTGAACCGCTGGAGAAAAGCCGCTTGAAGCGCTGAAGCGGACTTGAAAGTATGAAAGAAATGTATGAAAAGCCAAACTATATAGGAACATGAATTTTCTTTCAAGGAAGATTGGGAAAAGCTAATAAATGTTGTGCCTACAAAGAAGAGAGTAAATCTTAATGTAAAAACTAATATTATAAATTCTACATTAAGTTTAAAACACTGAATTGAACATCTTCAAATTTCCATCATTGCATAAATATACATACATTAAAAAAAAATATGCTGTTATATAATATAATTTTATAGTAAAAAAATTGAACTGTTTTATTGTTTAATATTCTAAAACTATATTTTTAAATAATGGATCTAAAAAGAAGAAAAAATCATAATATATTCTACCGTATCAAAACACATTTTGAGATTTCAAGGTGATCTCAAACTCTTTTTGATGTGTGTAAATAAGCTAGTCATGTATAAGTTGGTCGCGGGACTGTGCGAATTACCGTGACCCCGAAACGTAAAGGGCTATTGAAGGACACCGTGGATTTAAGTCAGTAAGAGTCTGGCGGTCCCGCCCACTCTGCCCTGGGTGGGAGGACTCATTTGATGATTTTACCACGATAAAAAAAAAGTCATGTATAAGTTACATAGCCGACCTTTCAAAAGATAAACTTGCTGCCTTAGTAGAAGATACTTCATAATTATTTATTCTTAGATATTTTTGGTATTCCTAAAACTCATTTGATTTTTATTTGGCGCTGTACATTTATTATAGATGACCTTAATTATACGTGTCGTCACGGTAAGCCTATTAGAATCCGGATTCCTAGAAATCGAATATAGCAAAATTTACATACCTAAATAATTACAGAATCATGAGCAATACGAAATTCAAGCTAACGTAATTTACATACTCGTGTGTTCCAAATGTATTGTTGTTTTAATTTTAATTACTTACCTAGAAATTGGAAACACACTTAAGAGGCTTCAGCCTGGCGGAATACGTGAGGGAGAGGACATCCTCTACCATACGAACCACTTGCGTCGAGAGACGCCTAGTCATCGCGTGGCCATTTTCGACCACTGTAGATGCGTGCTAGATAACTCGCAGTCCGATCAAGGACCACGCCCGTGTCGACAGCGAGGAATAGTCTTCTACACGCGTATCAAGGAGCGAACTGACAGCTCCAAACGCCTGTCAGAGTCGCGAGACTGTCTGTACAGTACAGGGTAGCTCTGGAATGCAAAAGACAACCCGAGGTACAGTTTTTTTTTGTGAGTCTGACAGTCACTTTCGCTTTCTCTAAGGTGATCATGATCGGTGAAGGTATCATGATTTTACCACCACAAAAACTGCGGTTTGTGGATGTATGACTATCCATAACTTATCGAGACTCCTTTGTATTACAAAAAGGAATTTAAGCACCTTTCCGGCTGTCATTTGTGGATGAAGTCGATACGAGTAGTTATTGTTCTTAAAATTAGTCTTGTCAAGTTATCGTGAGTAAGGTGAGTAACTTATTCAGCTGCAGGCTGATTCGTCAATTGAAAAAGATTACGGAAATGAAGAAATTGAAAACATAAAATTAACTTCATATCGTTTCCAGATGTAAGAGACCCGACGAGTTTTTTAATTGAAGCGAATAATAAAAATAAAACCAAGATACGCCGATAAAAGAAATAGGTCAAGTACGTACCGCACGCTATGGAGTGCCACGACCAGTATAATTGTCAACTGCCTATAAAAAAAAAAAACAAAAATTAAAAAGTTTCATGTAGGGGTGAAACGCACTTTCTCTGTCGATATTCTTGGCTGGTTTTTGGTATTAAGGAAACGAGACAACTCTTTATTTATTAGACAATTATTTTTTGAAAAGACAAAAAAACAATTATGTTTTTAAAAATAGTAGCCCTGCTGCTGGTGGTTAGGGCTCCAGAGAGAAGAACCTCTTTACCATGCGCGCCGTTTCCAGGAGTACTGCTTTCTGCATCAAGCCCTCTTAAGGTGTTGGTCGAGGCTCTTCGCTATTAGTCCATCAACTGTAACGACTATCGGTACAATGATTGCAGAGTCCACGTCCCACAAGTTGATAATCTCGTATGCTAAATCAAGATACTTTATTTTTTCATTTTCAGCTTTCACAAGATTCTCGTAAATATCGTTTATTAATTAATTAATTCATTATGGTTGATGTCGTCATCTCAGCTACGAGCATGTCGAAACCGCCGCGATAAATTTGTCAAACATATGGCTAAACAATCTTCAATCAACGATGAAAAACATCACATCCGTTACTAATAAAAAATCTATAAACTGACGCTTGAATTAACCTCATTAAAAGATGGTTGATTACTTTGCAGTCCAAAGTCTTTTAAGTAAACACGTCAACGTACGGAAAAGGAGTTTGCCGCTCCAATTAAGTGATGTGAAATAAAACCCCCACATGTAGGGGGCTTCGCAATGATTAATTACTGAACTTTATGAGCGTTGACACTGCCAACCTTGCCACATTGCCGCCTAATTATTTTTCGAGGTTTTCAAAACTTCCTTGAGATTGTAAACTGGTTTTGAAACCACCCCCTTGTTAAGAAGTTTTGATCACCTTTTTATGTAAATATTTCTGAAGCTCGTAAAACACTGTTGGGAGTCCCTTGTCAAATATTTGATGTTGGATGAAATATGATGAACGGTGTGTTGTTAGGATATAAATGAGCGGCGTGTCTGATATATTGAGTCTGGAAATTAAATTGGTCTTTTTAAGCTCGCTTTTAAGTCAGACTATTTTATATATTATTTTTCACTAACTGTTTTCCTCACAGAGGCGGCCCGTGTCCGAGCAGTGATGCAGGCTAATGATGATGATGATAGTGATGATGAACTGATTAAGTATTAGGTAGACCTAAAACGATGGAACGTACCAAAAAAAATCAACTACAAATGAAGAAATAAGGTATTAGAACTCTTAATGGATTCTTATTATTGGCATTAGAACTTATCATCCAGAAAATGGCTGGAACACAAACGATCAATCAAAAAACGGGGTTGTTTTAGCCAGTATGAGTAAATAAAATAAATAAATATTCCACAACGCCATCTAGTCCCAAGCTAAGCAGAGCTTATGTTATGGGTACTAGACAACTGATAAACATACTTATATATTTCTAAATACATACATATTATAGATAAATTACACCCAGACACAGAGAACAAATGATCGTGCTCATCACACAAACATTTGTCCTGGGTGGGAATCGAACCCACGACCTCCGGCATAGCAGTCAGGGTCACTAAACACTAGACCAACAGGCCTGTCCAATGTCTGTCAGTCCCATCCGCGTCACACAGGACGGTAGCTGATTATTTTTACACCCAAAACAAAAAGGTGCACCATGACCTTTTTGTTTCGGGTAATGTTAATTTTGGGTATTTGGACGTCGAAAAATGGTTAGCTCGCCGTAAGATCAAGGAAAGAAAATGCGTCGACGGCGCGTCGTCTTGCACGCGCGCCTCCAATGAGTTGTCAGCAATCTGTCGGGGATTCCACAGACGTCCAAACGCCTGCCTGGGTCGCGGAACAGTTTAAACACGCTACAATGACCATGGAAAATAAAAGGCAATTGAAGGAAAAAGGTGGATTTTAGTTAGTACGAATCTGACAGTGCCTTCCGATCCAGATAGGGCGAAGGGACTCATTTATGATTTAAAAAATATAAATAATGGTACACTAATGCCTTTGTCAAACAGACAGGCGAAAGCAAAGCGTCTCCGAAGCGATACGACGTGAGTCCGATAGTTCTGTCACGCTATCGGATCGCTTTCGCTTTTTTATGTGACTGGATTCAAACAATTCCATACATTACAAATAAAAACGTCACGCTTCGCATTCGTCACGCCTGTCTGTTTGACAAAAGCTTGAATCTTTTGATCAACCCGTTCTATATCTTGTGTGGGCCCGAATTAAACGAAAATGTATGATATCTTATTTCATTCATCAAAGAAATCGTGTTAAATAACATCATTTATCATCAAAATTAGAGTAATGTAAAGCATTAGCGGTAATTAATGCATTCGTAAGTCCATTAACAAGTATTTTTAGATTACAGACTTATGATTCTGCTCTTTCTTCATTAGAATCGAGATCTCACGTCTGTTTAATTAGTCTTGTTAAGTTGTTAAAGGGAACATTAATTAGATTATAAACAGTGATCTTATCTTGACGCCTTTGTGATTCGTAATAATTTATATTTTACAAGGAGCAGCTCTGTATTTACAATTATTAAAATATTATAATGTGATATGACAAGATAGTGAAGCCGACTAGTCGGCTATATTTGCAGTCCTTTGGTATGTTTTCAATAAAAAAAATATTATTTTCTTAATCAATCATTAATTAAGGGAAAAGTGATTTTGAAGTAGCCTTTCCGCCTTAGTCTAACATCCGCCATTTTTTTTTTGAGTTCACTAATTGCGGTCGCGGGACTTACGAATTACCGTGACCCCGGTACGTAAAGGGCTAGTGAAGGACACTGTTAGTCAAAACGAGTCTGACAGTCCATCCCGCCCTGCCCTGGGTGGGAGGACTCATTTGATGATTTTACCATACAAAAAAAAAGTTCACTAATTGCCCATCAAACTCACCGACAACAACAATCAGCTTGGCTAGTCGACTAAAGTCATAGTCAACTCGTCTCCCATGATTTTTTTTTTTAAATTTGTAGACGGGTCTATTACACGTAATAAAAAAAAATAAAACTGTTATTCTTTTTGCCTTTCCCGCACATTGTAAATGAATATCTCTTTTCATTATGAAATTATATCAGCAAATACGCTGTGCCTATTACATCATTAAAATACAAATTCATAGATGTTTTTTTATCAGGTTCATTTTACGCTATACTTTTCTGATCATTCTACTAACTTTAAAAATATTTAATAACAATTTATTTAAATTAAAATTGTTATAAAATATTTTAACCTAGACTAGATCTATGAAGGTTATTTTCACGATTGTAATCCTAAAAAGGGATAGATTCTAAAGTGTAAAACGATTAGCGATTACCCGTAACATAGTGTAATAGTTTTCAATCGAAAATAAACAAGGCGGTTTTGTACTTGAAAAATTATTCGTTAAAATGATGCTGTTTTTCAATCATAAAAGTTAATATATTAAAAGTAGGTGGCACCAAATCTTTTTAATATAAAGGAGCAGACATATGTATAGACAAAGAAAACAAGAACAAACAATAAGTCAAATGTGTAACAAGTTACTACAGAAAATCAATTGTTCAGAGGTCAATATCGTGTGAATAAATCGATTTTTCGAAGATATTGCTATGTACAATGTTGATATGAAAAAGAAAAGTAATGCTAGTGAAAGAGTTGACAGAACATAAAGCGATTTCCGGCTAAAGCAAGCGCGATCTTGCGGACGACGAGTCATGGCGTACCATCTGATCAAGGACCGGGCTCGAGGCCGACGGCGGCGCTAGGTATTCCATATGCGCCTCTAGGAGCTGTCGGAAATCTGATGGCCCCCGAAGAAGCCAAGCCCGTGAAGCGGAAATATTTAATGATTTTCCGCCCCAAAAAAGAGCATACTTAAAAAATAAACATTGTTGAACTGTCAAATTGTAAATTATTACAATTACTACCAACCAAGTTGCGGAAAAGTGATTAAAGATTTTGTTCATTAAATTAATTAATTATTCCGAATTTATTTAGGATGGATTACAAGCTTTGACAGGTTTATTATCTAAAGGAAACACGATTGAGTCATTAAAGAGATACCATTTGTGTTGAAACTTCTTTATAGCTCAAGCAACGCAGCAGTTGTAAACTATGAAAATCTTGAGAGAGAGAGAGAGAGAGAGGTTTTTGGATTATCTGATGAAAATGGAGAGATATTTGCTTTTAGCCAGAAGCACTGGACTTGTTAATTTTTCGTTTTTTTTTTTTTCGTTGTTAAATCATCAAATGAGTCCGCCCACCCAGGGCAGAGCGGGAGGGACTGTCAGACTCGTACTGACTAAAATCCACGTTGTTCTTCAATAGCCCTTTACGTTCCGGGGTCACGGTAATGCGTACAGTCCCGCGACCCCGGCAGGCTTTGGCCCTCTAAAGGGGGCCCCGTCATTTTGCTGACATTCTTTGAGGCTTGCGTGGAACACAACGCGCGGTCGACCCGGTGTACTTGTTGATGGAGAACACTTTCGGGGAGGGCTCATATCGCGATCTTAAAAAAAAAGAACTAATTTAAAAGATAAAAAACTAAATTAAAAAATTCTTCTACTCAACAGCCGACAATAGGTTGAACTACAACGTTTAGTCTACTTTAAAACTACTAATTATTTTACTTTTTAATTAGATGCTAAAACGGGCTTTGTTAATTAAATTCTTAAACAAAGGGAGAATTTCACGAACAGATTTCTAGTAAAGAATATTTTAAAATCAGAGATGAGAAAATATTTAATTAAGGCACAGAGTTTGTTACATGAGCTTTTTGCTGATTATAAACAAACACTACTAAAAAATAATACTATTATTGCAAGTGAAAAAGTGTGAATGTCTGTTTGTATGCATGTATGTATGTTCCGTTTTAACTTTTAACGTCAAAACTGTTGAGCCGATTTTGATGAATATTGATACAGAGATAGATAGGATCTGGAGACGATTAGGCTCTAAAAGGGGGAGCGAACAGCAGTAACACATAATTCAACATTAAATCTCACGGAAATATTTAAAATGATGAGTTTAACATTCCTTCTAAGATACCAAGTTTGAGAAGGATTCTTTGATGAAAATGTTTTAGATAATTTCCGACTTTCAGGTATTTTCTAAGAGCGCCTCTCTGAGATTATTGTGATGAAAACTGAAGGATCAATAAGCAGAAACATTCGCCCAGAAATCGAATTAACAACTAGTTTAAACGGTATTTTGGGACCAACATTCAACTAAGTGATACCTCTGCAGTTTGTACCCATGGAATTAGAGGTTTTGTAAAATAGTTGCGTGTAAATTGGTATAGAATAAATAATATTCTATAAATTTAACTCAGTGCTGAATAACGTGACATTTTCATTTAATAATAATTAATAACATAGGGATCTGTTAGATCTAATTAATTTAAAAAAAAAACAATGTGACACTAGGAATTTACCCTGTGTCGTGGGTGCGTTAACAAACATAGAAACTCACATACACAAACACCCAGACCCGGAACAACTACTTGTAGGTCATACAAATATTTGTTCCGTGTGGAGATCGAACCCGCGACACCCTGCGCAGCAATCGATCGCTCATCCACTGCGCAAACCGTACCGTGCCAATTAGTGTATGTGTATGAAATCGAGCGTCACATTCATTTAAATTCTATCATTATTGTAATATGTTCCTACTTAGTTTTACTATAATATAATAAAAGCAAAAGTGTCCTTAGTTTTACCAGCTGGGGCGACTCAAAAAGTTTGCATATAAGCAAGAAATAGATATACATAGTAATATAATTGTTTTTGTTTACCCTTACTACCCAAGAAAGTACCTCTTAAGTGCCTCTGCTATTTTCTTTATAGGGGAACAGTGTATAAGACGGGGACGTGAGGTACAATGGATACACTCTTTAGGTATACTTAACACAACACTGACGTAGCGCAAGCGCCATCAGGACGTCATTTGCAAGTGGTCATTAACAAATGGCGTCCAGTTGGTGCTTACGCTACGTAAGTATTGTGTTAAGTTTGCCTAAAGAGTGTATGTCCCCATTATACCTCACGTCCCCGTCTTATACACTGTTCCTCTAAAACCCTTCTAAATAAACCCAGTAGAAATAATACAGAATCAGCTGTATCTGTTACAGTTGACCGATTTTTAAAGCAGTCCAAATGTTTCGCTCCGTCTAGCGTGAACTTAACAACTAAAAAATGACAACACCAACTATTTTGACGGCTACTAAACTTGGATCATTGCCAACGCAGCGTTGGATGCGGATCGGCCATTGTACATTTATACTAGTAGTAAATCTTTATTAAATCAATCCGTTTCTGTGTTAAAAATAGAGGGTTTAATCTATGGTATATTTACAGCAGTAGGTCATGGTTCTTGTCTATGATTTTATTTGTCTGTGGTTTAGATATATTGATTCTGTTCTCTCAGTTTGATATTCTTGCATTTAAGTTGATTGAGCGATGAGTACGTTCAAAACATTTTTGTTTTGTGATTAAATGATCATAGTTTTATCTTCATCAAAGTACATCATTTTGTTTTTTTTTTTTAGCAAATTTGCTCCTCACGTTTATTTTAGATGACGCACAGAAACAATCTTTTTTTTAATTTTTTTATCGTGGTAAAATCATCAAATGAGTCCTCCCACCCAGGGCAGGGCGGGAGGAACTGTCAGACTTGTACTGACTAAAATCCACGGTGTCCTTCACTAGCCCTTTACGTACCGGGGTCACGGTAATGGGTAAGTTATAGTTTTGCTCCTCACGTTTTTAAATGATAAACGGAAACAATCCTAGTATTTCATTTGAAATAATCAGTCATTGATTGATTGTGGTTTAGATCCCCTGGTGTTTTCGTCGACTTATGACTATCCTGCTAATGAGTTCTAAAAGGCATCCTTTCTATAAATTCACTATTCATCATCAGCCTATAAATGGTTCCCCTCCTGGGACAAGGGCCTCTTCTCTGTCTCGTCTGTGTTCTCTGTTAGAGGGAGTGGGCCATAATCCACCACGTGTGAGTGGGAGGACCCATTTGATGATTTTACCACGATAAATAAAAATGACCACGTGCACCCAGTGCGTGTTGGTGGATGTCGCAATTTTCGGCTCTAGGATATACAAGTTTTGAGAGCTATAATTTTCTTAAATCTATAATTTAATTCCTATAAAGCCATGAATAAATCGATATTCTGCAGACATACCTTTGTATATTATACCATTAAGCAATTTCATCTTAGTTACCTGAAGCTGTTCTCTTACGGTGTTAATTAAAATAGTTTACATTAACTCATATTTCAAGCCAGCGAACAAATATCCGGTAGCTCGTAGTGCCGGCTATTTATAACGTTATGAAGGGAAACTGGTGTCATAGGATGCTAATAATAATATTGTTATGATTTAGAATTTTAGATGTTCGACAGTAAAGTAAAGAGCAATTTATCGTAATATAAACAGGGTCATGGGACTACCGGGGTCGCAGGAAATCAGGTAAACGTGACGCTGGAACGTATAGGGCTATTGAAGGATCACCGTGGATTTAGTCAGTACAAGTCTGACAGTCTCTCCCACTCCGCCCTGGGTGGGAGGACTCATTTGATTATTTTACCACGATAAAAAAAAGCAATAATCGGACATTGTTTTTGTTTTCTTCAGTATGCTGCTTCTGTGTAGTGGATATGTTTAAAAGAATTTAAACGCACATGCACACTCAACCTGAATCAAAACAAGTACTTGTAAGCCATACAAATATTTGTTCGTTGAGGAAATCTAATCAGCGACGCGCTATTTATATGGTGTGCATAATAAAGTGTATTCTACCTATCTATCTATCTATGTAGCTGTCGACTGCTTAGCCACTGAGTTGACTGCTTAGCCAGTTTTGTCTCTTTTCATGCTTGAACAGTCGAATGGATTTCAATCTTTGCGTGTTTTATCTATGAAAGTTTTGAAAGAAGTGATAATTACAGATCCAATATTTAAATACGAAAGTAACCTAGTATGTGTGTTCTTTACCTTCTAACAGATTATAGAAATTACGCTAGAGAATAAACAATGATCTAGGATATTTTTAATCCCAATGGTATGTTTGTGTTGGATAATTTTAGTCATAAACGCCATCGAAGCCATAATAATAAACCTTTACTTCAATGAAGCCCAAAAATATATTTCTGTTCTAATTATTACAACATTTCAATTAATACTTAATTTGAGGCAAACAATGTAAACTATGAATGTGAAAATAAATATACCATCACCAATAAACTATGGCTTCGAGGTTCACCAAACAAATAATATAAAACCGAACTCAAACACTTTTATTCCAGTACTATAATCCGAACATAACTAATGCATAAAAATAAAGCGCCGTCTGTTTGTTCTGGAAAACTTTCACAATTCAACAGATTAACGGATTTGCTCGAAAGTTTTTTACTATATTATCAGGGATCGGGGAAAAGTGTAAAGTTTTATTGAAACAGTTCCTTTGTAACAATACTAGTTTAAACTCCTGGTTTCAGCCGCATTAAGTAGTTCAGTTTGCCGTGCTACGACATCAAACCCTCTATATCGACTTTTTTACCATAAATGTGACAAATAAGGGATGGAAAGCAATCAGCGTAGCCTATAGACGCCTACACAGGAGGTATCCTTCGTGAGGACACAGTGGTGCTCATCCTAAACGGGGCAGATCTCCACCGTGTCCTCCGAATGATCCGCACAGCGGAGAAACCCTAGCGTTACCCCTCGAAACACCCATGTCTGGTGAGGACCTGCGTCAAGCGGAAGGTGAGGATGCCGTGGCGCCTCTCCAATCACTCCTCAAAGAGGGGTCTTCTCACCGCGATTATGGCGTGCCCAATTACACTATATAAAGGTTATAAACTCTCTTTGTGCCATATCTTAATATCCGTTGAGTAGATATTGCATAAAATCCACGCACTGAGATTTATGTTCTCACGACGATCGGACATCATCAAGAAAAACAATAACGTTAAGTAGAATTAAATTTTACTCATATTCTTCATTAAAAAAGACTCTCAACTTAAGCTCAATGTGTCAAATAGAAATCCAGAAGCCTGAAAAGACTTCTTCTAAAGCATTAGAAGCCAAAATAAAAGTTAAACACTTCGCTCTAAATATAAGACCTGCAAAAATGGTGTGTGAAAGCTCAAAGCGGTTGAGCCAAAGTCAATTAGTGCCGTAGATTTATACAGTCAATAAAAGATTAACCCGTTCGCTGGCGGGCTCTAATTGGGTAAAACGCGCCGCACGTGTATGGCAAAAAGACCGCAGCAGTAATGGGTTAGCAAACCACTTAGGATGTTTTCTTAAATAAGTGAAGTTGTTTTTTGTGGGTTGATTATTAAACATAGTGAACTGCTGTGGTTTTGAAAAACTATGTTTTTTAATTAGGACGATTTTGAGACGTGGTATATCGCACAAATAAGCGATAAATTATTCTATTTTAATATTATAAATGCATAGGTATGTAGTATTTTAACTGACAGCATGTCATGAAGTGTCAACAATCATATAATCAATACTTTTCGAATGTACTTCCGTACCGTACATACAATATGTAATATCTACTAAAGTATTCATTGTGCAACCGATTGCAAAGACATCTTGCAAAAGCACTGGAAACTGGCTGGATATCGGGGCCGCTAGCATCTAATTGGGAAAAATGTACAGTAAAGCTCCAGCTCGGAGCGAGATCAGTAGATGAGGGTTAAGTTATAAACGTCGGTGAGGTAATATTTTTATGAATAAATTATTATTTTATTGACATTAAAAGCTAATAGATTTCCATTTTAAACTTTAACTGAACTAGTGAGCCCGTGGCAGCAGGCTGCTGGACATCGGCCTCTCCCGGGCTGCACCACATCACCCTATCCTCTACCTTCCGCATCCAGACTGTTCCAGCCACTTTCTTAAGTCACACTACGCTTGCCGATACGTGGTCTCCATTCCAGGCCTCGTCTGCTCTACCGGTCCTTCGACAAACATGGGCAGCCTAGAACTACTTCAGTTTGTTTACTCTGCAAGCTATGTGGCTTGTAATAAAAAGTAACTGACATCGGTTACTCAGTAAATATTCCTGAAAACTTCATTCCTAATTTTTAAGAAACTCCAAGCATAGCCCGTCCATAGTGCACTGAGCGACCTTCAATTTGTGGACCAGCCCAACTGTCAGTGTCCACGTTTCGGCACCCTCGACTTAGGTCTTCCATCGTTGTAAGATGGAAGGCGAAAAGATGTGACGAACTTGTTTAATAATCTTCAGCAGAATCTTACATGTGAAATATATGTTAATTCGGTATTGAATATCGTGAAAGTTAGTGCCTTGTACTGAATTGATATAGATGCCTGCGGCGTAGATTGAGGGAATAAATGAGCTTGCCCTTTTCGATGTACCACACTACTATTAGCATTTTTGCGCTACTTATACTTACAACTAAAATTTAATTGGAGAAAGAATGCACATTTACAAGAATTCGGTTCAAATATTAATCATTCTTCACTTACATAGTATTCTTTTCTTTACATGTTATTTATAAAGTATTTAGCTTCTCGTGTTAGTTGCTGTCGTCATTATATTCAAAATTATCTTTCAATTTATATTATTCACAATTGTGGTCAATAGGGGTCATAAGTAGATAGTTTTAAACCAATCAATCGGTAAAATTAGTGCCGTTAGTATGTCAATTATTTTGCAGATACGTTATGTATACAATCACGGAACTGAACATTACTGGAAGCATATTAGTATTTGAATCCAATTATTTTTTCACCATTGTTTTCAATGTTCGAATGTCACTTTATCACTGTATACTCCATGACTTCGAAACAAGTATCATGTGACAATGTCTTCAGCAGGTTTCTTCCTCCTGGCAGCCACTCAATTACAGTCCTTAGCCACTAACAAATTAAATCCGTGTTAATACAAAAGATAGATTAACTATGGGCCATTATGCCTTACAGTAATTAAACTAAAATTAATTAAATTATAAAACAAAACATGAGTTAACATTATCAAAACAATAATCTTCATCAAGCAAACGTTAATGAATCTATTAAGGTTGCAAAAAGGGCTCTCTTTTGTTGTAGGCTTAATATTAATCCTATTGTCGAAATAAGAATTAGCCGGGATCCATTATGGCTGTTTGTGATTATCAAAGCGTAGCCAGCTGACGTAAGGAATGACTTACGTTATTAAAAGGCCTTTATGTTGGTTTAGCTTTGGAGGTTTTCAAATGATTGACTTGCGGATGGTGAGTTATGGGTAGTTTGTCGTTTGATCAAGGACAAGCCCAAGTTGACGGCGCGTCGTGTTTGACGCGCACGTCAAGGAACTGTCAGCATTTTGACAGCGCCAAACATTGCTACCAAATTTTATTGAGTGCCAGCTGGAGAGTCTGGTTTATTATGACAATTAAAAAGAAACTATTTATAATACTGTTTCCACGGCCTACTTATTTGATTGATCAAAACCATACAAGCAACATAGAACTATTTAAATTTATGCCCATTTGCTGGAAATAAGCTCGCTCCTCGTGACCCTGGCTGTTAAGCATACCTGGCCAAATTAAAGTTTACCCACTAACAATATAGAGACGTGTAATTATTTTACAAGAAAATTTAGTTGGCGAATATAATATCCTTGTTTTTCAGAAAATCTTGAGCAAAATTAACCCTCCCTGCGCTCAGCAATAATGTATTTAAAGGTGCATGCCGTTATTAACGTTAAAGTGACCCATTTTCTCGGTTGACTCTCGCAACTATCCGCCACAAAATTATACCATTTTCTTCCACTTCTTTGGAATTTAACTTAAGAGTAAATAATTTTTTACTGAATGTTTTTAAATAGGTGTCGTGAGGGACTGAGCATGTTAAACATATGACCAAAAAATCAAATACACGTTGAAGAATCGTGCATTTGAAGAAAAGAGAACTGTTCTCGGTTTGTGGTAACATTATAATTATGCTGATTATGCTTACTATGTAAATCAGGGAGCCCATGTTGCTTTGACATTTACAAATGTGTCAATATTTTCTTAACATTGATAGGCTCAAATATTAATTAATTTATGTGATCTTAAAAATACAGTTCTAAAAGTACCTAACTGAAGTGTCTTTAAACTTTTGTTAAAATTTAAACGCTCAGCCGTAATAACTCTAATCCAGCTTAGTAAAATTTGTCAAAAAAACTTAATTAAAATTTATTTGCTTAACCTGAAAGACAGCAATAACACTTTTCTCTTTTCATCTTAAATCCCCAACTCGTATAATCCTAAGATCCATAAATTTACCTAAAGGGTTCTTTCTGTAATTAAAAAGTTTTTTTTTACTTTTAATTATTTGAATTTTTATACTGACATCAACTAATCTCTTTGTAGGTTTGATTTAAGAATCAATATTGTCTGTTTTTAGGATCAAGTTTTTTATTGAATGATAACTTTGGTATTGAATGATAATCATATTTCATAACATACATTATTTTATACTGTGTGTGTCAGAAAATTGTAATTGGGTTGTAGTACATCATCAACTTAACATTTTTATCCATAAACCAAAATCATGCGTTTGTAATATTACACACCTCAAAACTGTTTGCAGGTTTTAATTTCTGAATAATTTCGCTGGCTTAATTCCAATCAGCTTATTAAAAAACACGTGACCTTTTCGGCTTAAATCTCGATCATTAATCCTGTATCGAGCGTAATCTTGATTTATGTATTTTTATCGTATTTTATTTGCATGACCAGAGTGTCACGCACCCCACGCGATCCTTTACGTAACTTTTTAGACGCGACCTATTAAGGGTTAAATTTTAATATAACCACACTTTTCTGATACTGGCTGTAAAATAAAAAAAAGGATAGGTAAGTAATAATTGTGTATCTGAAAATGAAAGAATTATATTATTTCGAAAAAAATCTGCAATAAAAAACAACTTTCTTGTAGCAGAATTTCGTCACTTCTACCATTTGATCGCTCCAAATGAAATGGTTTCCCTTTTCCAAAAGTTCGTGATCCACTCAAATTGTGAGGCCAAATTAATTGGCAAATTGGAACACGTACGATCCCAAGAATGTTGTAGAAAACATCCTATAAGGAGGTTCCACTTGAACTTGAAAAGAATATTGTGATGACGAAGCGTTTCTCAGAAGTGTAAGATACGGGACGAAGTTGGATTGGTTTCGTAATTGTCTTTAAATTGATGTCAAGATAGAATTCTTTCAGAATATTTCTTTCGATTAAAATACGTAATATCTGTTTTTGTTATCGTGTCTGTCTTCGTAGTCTATTTTTCATCAATAAAGTACCGATTGAATTTAATTTATTTTAACTATCATTTTGCGAATTATTTTATGCTGTTAGTCGCATTAGATGCAGAAATCATAATTTTTACTCAAGTCTGAAAGTGTCGGGTATCTATTCATTTTACTGTGCATCATTTGTGTGTTTTTTCGATCAATAAACATTTCATGGCAAATAACATCTTCACTTAATTTTAAATATACAGATGCCAGCAGTTCAACCTACCCGAATCTGTCAAATTTTACAAATCGAACATTAACCTTCCACTATTGTGATAAGGTTAAAAATCTGTTAAAGAAATTTAACAGATTGAGGTAGGTTGCACAAGTACACAAGTTTTGATAGATGGCTGGATGTTTGTTATTCAATCACGTCAATACAGCTGAAAGGATTAATATATGATACAATGATAAGTTATAGTCGGTGGAATAACATACCTTTTTTCCTAATATATGTATACGATCCGGCAGGATTACCAATTAGCTAGTAGGTAAGACAATAAAACCTACACGAATTCGAAAAGAGTCCAACAGTTTCTTCTCAAAAATATCTTTAAGAATCTTTACCCTAAACTTGTTCAACAAAGGACATCGGGGTCTGTTATGGCAACCCATTAACAAAATCCAAACAGCTTAAGCAAATACAAAACTTCCTTAAATATACGACAATTTTAGAGATGTTAAACCAGAAAGCTTATTTCGAACAATAACGCGACAAAGTTTTGTATGTTTTAAGCTTATTTGTGTCAAGGTCAAGATTTTCCTTCCAACGAGTTCCTCTGAGGACGGAACCTCTTTACCTCTGCACGATTCTAACGTTACATTTAGTCTTTGTTCTGATTTCTTTGTTACACGGAAGTATTTTAGTCCAGTGAATGGGGATAAAAAAGAGGCGTTGCGCATTAGGTGGTGTAGTTAATTTTTTATTTGTATTGCTTAAGTATATGTAAATGTGGGTTTTCGATCTCGATAAAATAAGTATTAAGAGGATGTTTGATAACTGTAAACTCGAAATACGCATCCTCGCGGACGAAATCGTGTTCAAAATACTCGTTAACTGTGTAGATGATTTTTTTTTGAATGTTGAACCTTCTCCCTCTTGTAACTTTATATCTATTAGAAGTACAGAATAAATGCAAATACCATTTGTAGTAGAATTTCATTGTCTTTAAACTTCTCTCAGGCATTTTTATAATAAAGTCAACTGTTGAAGCATTATATGAAAAATAACACATTTGGGCCCCTTCAATCCAAGATGGCGGCTAACGCAGACACTCCTCGAGGTCGGAAACTCACATTTTTCATGAGGAGCAGTACAAATAAAAAAACAGTACAAATAAAAAAAAGACCCCATTGAATGGACTACTATGACTTGACACGAGAATCAATGGAAAAAATTATTATGGGGAAAGATGGAATGTTAATGAGGTGATGAATGAAAAGTGAATGTTATTGATGTGTTTATTTTATCTAAGATTAGATAATATTAAAATAAACACAAGACCTCATTTTTTTGAATAGCCTTGTTTGTGTCCCACGGCTGGGCAAAGGCTTCCCCTTTTCCTTCCAAGCAGCACTCTATTTTGGGCGATTTCTGGCCATGTCTGCCCACGACCTCATAAAGAAATAAAAATTTAAGAATTTAAATGAAGAATGCCTTACTTTGAAATGTGCAGTTCCAAGATCCATAATGATGGCCATTTTCATCAGACTATTATTATGGGTTAGATAGAAAACAAACCTATCACACAAAGGAAGGTTTCAAAGGAAAAACCCAGAAGGAAAAACAGTCGCCACGAAGGACCATGTCCATAAGCAATGAGCTCCCAAAAAAAAAACACAGTTCTTAAGGTGGCGTGTATTTTATATCCTTATCTACAAACGTGACCGTTCTGTTCTTTCCAGAGTGAAAAATGATCCCAATTTGTGTGCCTGTTAAACATCTGATTCATATGTATTTTTCTTTGTCATCTTAACGTGTTTTGTTATTCTAATGCTATGAGGAAAAGGGATAATTGATTATTAGTGTGTTATTATTTTATGTCTATCCTTTTCTATGTTGGGCTAGCTTTCAGTCTAACCACACGTGTCTTTATAGCAAGTACTTGAAGTATTTACTGCGTTTATCAACTATCATGCTATTAATCCTCTATAAAAGAACCTATAACAATTAGCTTATTGCCAACATTAAAACACTCAATAATATTATGATCATTATATCATCCAAACGCGTGATATTATGAATTTCAAAAAAAGTACATTCTCATGCAATGACATTTTCACCACCAGATCGCTGAAATTTTGAAAAAAGAACAATAAATTGTAGACTAATTAAGTTCTATAGAAAATAGAAATAATGAAGTAGTGAATATAAATATTCCAAGTACATCAGGATCTGCCAACATTCAACAAGGTGCAAAAATGTTCAAGTGTATTTCAATAATTGTACAATCCAAAATGTAAATAATTATTACAATAAATAATTCTTTTACTTATTAAGGTTTGTTTATTTTACATGCTTCGCAATTAGACTTTTCTTGAATTTACATAGTTCTTACAAAATGTACAACACCCTATGGTATGAGAATCTTTTATAGAGGATTCACATCATGATTGTAGATAAAGTCTTGTATGAAACTGTTATAATTAGGTATTAAAACACTCATGTGATACTATTATCACACTCGGCCACGCCTCGTGTGATAAACCCACATTCGTGTTTGAATACCCCTGATTATACAACAGTTGCATAAATTACTATTATTGAATGGAAAATTGAAAAAGCGCCTCTTATGTACGAGGGAGGAACTAATTTTAGATTAGGTTAGATTACGTAACGAAAAACATGAGAAATCATACTAGGACTTCTGATCCATACAAGCCAGTTAGGTCACCTATCTACGAACTAAACTTAGTAAGCGGCTTAACAGCTACCAAAAGCAACGCAAGGCAATTTAATAAGATAAATATATTATGATTTGTCCTACACTAAGTCGGTAACCTTTGTTTTGGGTGTTAAAATCATCAAATGAGTCCTCCTGGTGCAGCGGAAAGCAGTATTTATTGAGTTAAAATTAAAGCTATCAAAAATATTTAAAAAATATTACTATGTATATGAATTAAACATTTGAAGCAAATTTTAAATGTCGCAGGGCTATCTTAATGAAAAATCAGTTACCTTATTTTAGTTTGGTTATCTTATTGTCGTTTTGACATTGGTAAAATAATAAAAACGGAAAGTCAAGACGTTTCTGGATCGATTTTTTGATAGGGCAATGTTTTTGGGTTTTTTAAGACACCTATAAAGAAGGAGGTTCTCAAACCATTGCTTTTTTCATTTTTTGTTTGAAATAATACTTCTCAGGAAGTCACATAATTACCTGGTAAGGATCTGGTAATGGGATCCTTGAGAAATCGAGGGAAAAACAAGAAGTAAATTACAGCAAATCAACCGCAATTGCTGTCGTATATTTTTGCGTTATTTACGCAATCACACTGCATGATAACATGCATGTACGAGTACGTACTAAAAAAAAGGTATAATTAAAAAAAAAAAACCTCATTAGTGGTTGTAAATTCTGCCGTTTCAATCAGTCTATGTACGTATACTTCTGCCTAGCCCTACGTAAATACATATGTTAAACTCCCTTTAAAAAAACTACATTCTTTAATAAAACATTCCACGAAACTCCAGCTCCATCTTTAGATTAATGTGACAGCTTAATTGTACTATGGATAACAATAAATTAAATTAGCAGTTTAGTCTATGAGTAGAGGACACGACCCTTTCACCTGTGACTCTGTCAGACTTAAGAGCCATCGATCAATTTGTAGTAGGCTATTGCAAGGGAACTTTGACCTCATTAAGGTTTAATTAGTTGAAGTTTGAGCAAGCCTCATTAACTGAAGCTGTAATTTTGGCCTATTTTCTTTGTTGTAAAGTGGTGTGCTATAAAACACTTGCTTGTAGTGGTTAGCATTTTTTTTTAGCGTGGTAAAATCATTGAATGAGTCATCGCACCCAGGGCAGGGCGGGAGGGACTGTCAGACTCACTAAAAGTACTGACTAAAATCCGCGGTGTCCTTCAATAGCCCTTTACGTTCCGGGGTCACGGGAATTCGTGAGTCCCGCGACCCCGGCAGGCTTTGGCCCTCTACAGGGGGCCCCGTCATGATGCTGACACTCTTTGAGGCGCGCGTGGAACACAACGCGCCGTCGACCCGGGCAGGTGTAGTGTTTAGCATAGCAGACGATAATTTTCCCATGTTGGGAACAGGCCTGCTCCTTATGTGAAGGATTGGTCGAATCATCATTGCGTTACCACAATTTATTTTATTATATTTGCTTACCCTCGTCCATGTGTCACTGCGGAGTGTCAACTGAAAACCAACGCTAGGCGTCTTTCCCCAAACAAATGCTGGGTTGGTAACTCTTTCGGTTTGGACATGTTTAGCGCAATTTTCATTTTATATTTATTTAAAAAAAAACAGTGTTCTGTTTTTTGTCTCTTTTCTTTGAAACTTCTTTGCAACTTTCTGATTGTTGTTTTGTATGTCTGTAAGTATTTGAATAATATTTTTTTCTACTTGTCTGACGATATTTTCCTTTACTACTTTCAGTTTATTCTGCCCAAATTTGAACTCTCAATTTACAATCTATAAGTTATAGTCGTCATCCCTACTGATTAAGCCAACGCTTGTGAGTAGTTTCGAAATTGACACCTATTTTGCCTACAACGCGACAGCTAATAAAAGGTCATATTAGCTTTCCTCTGAAACCGGAATAAATAGTAATTCAATAACAGTCCTGTAAACTCCTAATAATTGTAGTAACTTTCCTTTTGACGTTAGCGGACTTAGGTACCTACCATATCTACGACAAAAGATGACGACACTTAGGTAGTCTGAGTAATAATGTACCAAATATTTGTTCCACATTCGCTCCTGGAATAACTTGTTCTCAGAAAATACGGAGGAGTGCGATGATCGTTGCGTACGATATCATGCGAACGAAACGTGTAGGTAAATGTGAGGTGACGTGCCGAATTTAAGAGCTAAGGGCAATTCCAACTGCGCATTTGAAACGCCGGTTTTGTAGGTACATCATAGGTACATTAATAACGAGACTGAACAATCTAAAAGGTCGTTTTTGTATATGTTATAAAATAGTATGGACAAAAGAAATGTGGCGATATTTTCAAATACGATTTTAGTAATTTTACAAATATCCAATTCATTGATTTAGGCAGAGCATATTATATTGACCCGTTTTCCTTTTTTAAGTTTGCCTGTAAATGCCGTAAATGGAATTTTTATTTCAGATTATTAGCCATCTCTGAGCCATTTTTATCAAAATCCGTTTAGCCATTCTGACGTGACTGAGTAATAAACATCCATCCATCCGTCCAAAATTCCGAAATTACAATATTGTAATAAAAAGTAGACGCTTGTGTTATAGCTGATATAAAGTAGTAGAGGAATAAAATCAGAAATCAGAAGCTCTTTCGCAATAAATAAAAACAGAGGTGATTATGAGCCTTCAAAATTAAAATTTCAGTGATACTTAAAATGAAAGTAATTCCCCGCTACCACTCAAAGTGAAAAGCGCCTGCTTACAAGTTAAAAAAAAACGCGTCATCTGCACGCGTACCTTATCCACTTACATACGCTAACGTTGTCACCAATTTGCTTGTAATCCCCAACTTCGTAAGGTACAACGTGAATCGTGAGGGCATTACAGTACGTACTTTACTTGGAGGAAAGAGAACTGTTATACTTGATGAACAGAGCTTAGGCACGGCTCCCAATTTATCACAAGAAAGTGTTATTGTGTAAAAATATTTCGGATCCACGCCATTTTTCGGCCAACAAATTTTTTTTTCACTCCTTGGACGGCACTCTGTCACAGCTTTACTCCACCTGCCGTCACACCTTGCCAGGTATCCTGCCCACCTCCATTTGAGTTCCATATCTTGATTACCAATATTGAACACCTTTGGAACCGCGTTTGGAACTCGGTCTATTAATTTTATGCCGAGCATGGAACGCTCCATGTCTCTCTGTGCTACTCTGAGTCTGTATGTCTTGGTCATGTCATGTAGGTATCTGGTGCTTCGGTCATATTTAGTTTTTAAATTACACGTATAATTGCCCGAATTCCAAGATCTACTAGTGTGCCAGATTTCATCAATCCGTTTTGTTGTTTATAATGCGTGAGTTTAATGCTGTAAGTTATAAAAGTTGTAAGTAAATACCAGGTAACTTATAATATTAGCATGATACGATTTCAACTAGTCATTTGTATGTTTTATGTAATGACAAACGCAATAGGAAATCTGCCTTGGTTTGAACTCTAGTCGTTTCATAAAATTAACATTCACAAAGCATTTACTCAGCAAAACTCCTGAAATACGTTTAAGCTTATATAGCAGTTTGTGTGATTGATTTATGTGTTTTAGTGACATCGTGATGAATGCGTAAAAGTAAAACAATGTTTATATTCCTTTTTTTATACAATCATGAATCAACTCTTGCATCTAAACATTAGTAGTTTTTTTTTTGTAAAGTTATCGTTGAATATGTTTTGTAACCCGATAAAGGTAATTCTTTTTCTTCTTCGTGTCGCTGATTCCTTATAGGTATTATCTATACTAATATTATAAAGAGGAAACCTTTGTATTTTTGTATGTTTGTATTGAATAGGCTCAAAAACTACTGGACCGATTTCAAAATTTCTTTTACCATTACTTAGAGGGATTCTTCCGAATCCGTATAGGCTATATTTTATCCCGGATTTTTTTTTTCAGAGAGTTTAAAAAATAAATGTCCACCCGTGCGAAGCCGGGGCCGGTCGCTAGTTGATATATAATTAAATGAACTTCGACCAAAACATTGCCAAAGGGGTTGACAAGATTCGCCCTAATTCATGTCGTGTCAAATAATTTAATGATGTGAATTTCTAAATAGTAATAGATAATTCAAAACATAAAACAATTTAAAAAAATACGAGAAAAACATGCAAAAAATCATGAATTTAATTAATTATTTAAAATTTTCTTTTATGTTAACATTAAAGTTAAACCCAACAAAGAAGAATTATGTATCATTAAATAGAAAAATATAGTTCATCTTTGTTGGGTTTATGGGTTGAGGCTTCAAGTGAAACTTGACAATATCTTTTACGGCGTTGGTGGTGGCCTCGGACAGTTCCCTTAAAGTGCACATGGAATAACAAAAGTACAAGTCAGGAGGTCATCGATTTGTGATGAGGCTCTGCAGTCGCACCCTTTTTCATCAGTATACCGTATTATAATACAATCTCATTGATTCACTGGCAAAAACACAATCATGCTCTTTTTGTTCTTCGGCAAATAATCGTACAACTTACGTATCTCTTGTGTAAAGATACAGAGCTCTATAATTCAAGGCTACGAAATACTCAAGGGTAAACCAGTGATTAATTCTAACCGATTGCTATACAATTTGGCCGAGGCTGTACTCCCGACCTATCCTATACTAGCCCCCTTGGGCCTGGGGCAATGATATCGCACTCGATACCCCCGGTAAGCCCAGGGGGTGAACAGGGGTTGTTTTATAGTGTAATCATTATGGCCGTGTTTGGATAACCGTTTGATTAAAACCGGGTAGATAATTTCGTTTATGATTTAGTAGCCGTGTGTTTATGAAGCTGTGAGCTCACGTGTGCGATCATAAATCCGTAACATTGTAATAATTGTGGAGTAAGAACATAAAACAGCCTCTTTACGATGATTTCCTCATCATTTATAACTTTGAGTAGTTTATTTCATCACAGACAGACTCAAAACGGTGAAGAGTCAAAGCTTTGAACACACGTGACATTTACCGACCTACACTACTGTAGCGAGTAGCAATTTTTTTTTTAATTGGCACAAACCCACCGCACTATTCCCAAACCACTGCAACTCCTGAAAGCCAGAATCAACAGTGGCAACCACCAGAAAAGCGCCGAGACAATGAAGCTCGATGTGTCCTGGAGAATGAATTTAACTGTCTTGGATCCTGCAACGAAATTAATCAGAAAAGAATAGTGGAGGAGTAGGAAAAATATGTTTCCACTTCATAGTTTGTAAGTTGGCACTACCGTCATATTTGAATGTGCGTCCTTGGCACTCGTTACGTTGCACACTTGTTCAATACACCAGTTCACCGCTGATTCCCGCATTTCATTGAAACGCTCCATACAACTACTATATTTCTTTTTATCATTAACAAATTGTCCTGCGGTCGTATTATGACGTCTTAAAATCAGGCTTGTTCCAGTGAGAGAAAGAGACAGAGCTATACAAGTCGTCTAGCGCCACCTCAATTTAGCCCAGAAGCAAATATGAGACGTAAAATTTCAGGAGCTTACACGAAGGAACCGGAAATCCTTTGCAATGACGGAACATAGCAAAAACTGTTTGGCCCCAGAGACTCACGAGTTCACGAGCCAGGCGGCTTTAGTAATACCTAACACTGCTTGTTGAATCGCTCAGCCATCACCAAATGTACTATATCATCTTTTACATAGCCCAGACAACGTTTTATATCTTCGCCAATGTCAATAATTCATATCACAATAATATTCAGCAAGATACCTAAGTAGAGATACATTTTCATATATTGAGAGAAACTAGAAAACCATATCAATATCTTCTAAGATAAACGTACTCTTTTCGAAAACTGTTTCTGACTTCGCGATTGGAGGCAATAACCGGAATTCGTAAATAAACCAGGCTCGGTTCGATCTCAAAGCTCGAGTAAAAACTTAAATAATGACGTCGTAACAACAGAAGGTACAGTCAGCTACAAAAGTGGATTAACACTTTTATTTTGACATAATTTGAGTATTTATATTGATACCATTTGGTTTGATAAAACGAAGGATTGATTTACAAAACAATCATCATTTTTTTGCTCTTAGTATTCCAACTTAATTCTGGTCAGTAATTTTTATTCTAGCATAACTTTTATTGATTCTACAATATCAGTTTTAATAAATTGGTGATTAAATAACATCATAACCTGCCACCAGCAGCTATGATCCTTACTCCCTTTAAAAATAATTAAGGTTAAATAAAAAAACGATCGTGTTAACAGATTTAGCTGCAAACCGATGTATCATCTTAATAAATAATTTATTAAACAAAACTAAGCAAATATACTTGTACAAATAATATCGGAAACGCAACTTATCACTTAGCCTTAGTGGGCCTGATGGAAACTTATTATCCCGAGACAAACAATGGATGAATAGAAAGAATAAAAAACAGGCAAAAGGAGGAACGAAAATACCCGCAATAACGATAAATAATCTTCCTTTCTGTTGGCATAGCAATGACTTGGACAGACGAAAAGGTCTGTGAATACCGTGTTGTATATAGAGAGCATATAAATCGCAGAACATGATGGAATTTTGATGTCCAAGAGGGCCTGACCAATATGTCAGCGTTGCTGGGGATAAAAGCTTATGAGACAGTATTTTTAGGATTGATATAATTTATCTTCGTCATCTAAAACTATGCCAATTTCGTATAAATCTTAGGCCTTTTCTAGATCTAACTTTGCTTCGAAAAATCTTGCTCCAATTTTTTTTTATCTTTTGTATTTCATAGTTTATTAGTCGCTGTCTCATGTAATAAGGATTACACTTTTTTATAAAACTATTAAGTTAAGTATTATATTCTTACGAACAAAAATAATGGTAGAGGTTCATTCTCCTGCCGAAGTCGCGGGACTGTACGAATTACCGTGACCCCGGAACATAAAGGGCTATTGAAGGACACCGTGGATTTTAGTCAGTACGAGTCTGACAGACCCTTCCGCTCTGTCCTAGGGGACTCATGTGATGATTTTACCACGATAAAGAAAAAGGTAGATTCTAATACTAACAATTTATTTTTATATTTAAAAGTAATCTTTGAAAGCTTTTCAAACTAAGCGCTGCAACATTTTTCATAACAATACAAGGTCCCATAGAAAATTCACTCTCAGTTCTAGTCCACATTTCAGCGCTAAAATATAATACACACCCGTCATACATTAAAAAATCTTTTTCATGTCGTGCATTAAAATAAAGGTGTAGCTGCAAAAGAATATTTAAAATGATTCCATACACGCGCGGTATTTCCACGCTTAGGCTCAGTTTCCGTTGTTGGTTTAAAAAAATGTTTCTGGGAAAAGTCGGTCAAAGGAATAAGTCCATTTTATGCCTGTGGAGGTGACTCTGTGTATTTTAAAGATTCTATTTGTTTTGGTGATTCACAGTAAAGTTAAAAAAGTCTAGGGTTTTCAACATAATCTTATACATGCGTTAATTATTTTAACAGAACCCTAGTTAACATGATTCGCGTGTTTAAAATATCTAATGTCAATAATGAAAGGTAATTATTTTAATAATTTCGTCGGAGTATGAAATCTGACGTAAGACCGTATCGTGAAACAACACAAAGGACTTCATACGAGCTCAAAAGAATTTTGTACATACCAGCATATTACACACACCAGTATTTAATATTCTCTCAGATTTTTTATCTCAAAAACAAATATCGTACACATACGTTATATTATTTAGTCTTGTAAGAGGACATTATGTTTAAAAAATAAATAACAGATTTACGCAGTTTCTATTAAACATTAAACTCTGTAAACAATCTTCCTTATAAAGGGAAGCTAAAGGCCAATGTTCCAGGGATTACAATGATAGGGGCGAAAATGAAAATCTGTTTGTTTTTACTACGAGGGCAGCTTTGAGGGAATTTTTGCTACTTACGAAAGTAATGGAAAAATATTTTTGTTGTTTTTCCCTTTTTCACTTCGACTGGGAAAGGCTTAAACGTGAAGTTGTGATCAAGTGGTTGTTAGTCGTACTGTGTCGACCTTGCTTGAGAGCTCGTCGTCATTGCAAAGTACATACTTGAACGGATGAGGAAGCTTTGTTATAATAGTACCTAGCTACTCTTGTATATTTCCTCAAAAGGAACACGAAGGTATTACGGGAAGTGGTATCTTGCTGCATATCTAGCTGCTCTCTTGTTATTTCTTAAAAGTTTTCCTTGACGGTATTTACTACGTGACAAAGCCAGAAAGGTACCTATTTTATTTTCATTGTACCTCTTAGTAACATCTACAATGTTTCTTACCTCCCCGTAAACCCATAATAAAATCATAACACAGTTTCCACGGCAAACATTCCACGTGAAGTTTTATCTCTAAAATACGAGATTTTTCTATTCCCCACTCTGCAGCACCATTCGTTTCTCTCATAGTACCCATGATATTTAAATGCTTTTTCGCCCGGGTTAAGGCCGGTTCACACGTTACGACTTTTATGAGATTCTTTGAAGTTGAGGAAAACGTGACTATGTTCTTTTTTTATGCGAGATTGGTACTGTACTTGGCAATCCAAGTCATATCTTTTGCTACTGTGGTTATTTAGATTATCCGATACGTCTCCGTCAACTGATCTGTTACATTTCTACTATAATAGTATAGTATCACATAGCAACTCTAAGTCAATCAATAGTGATTGACTTAGAGTTGCTATGTGATAAATGGGTGGGTCGTTGTGTTCCACGCGCACCACAAGGAGTATCAGCATAGTGACGGGGCCTGTAGAGGACCAAAGCCTGCCGGGGTCGCGGGACTTACGAATTACCGTGACCCCGGTACGTAAAGGACTATTGAAGGACACCGTGGATTTTAGTCAGTACAAGTATGACAGTCCCTTGCGCTCTGCCCTGGGTGGGAGGACTCATATGATTATTTTACCACGTTAAAAAAAATGTGCTAAACATTTGTTGCCCTGGGTGGGAGGACTCGGAAACCACGTAAAAAAAAATGTGTTGCCTGACTGAGTTTGGATCCCTGACCAACAATTCATAAGTCGGCTCGTTACCACTGGGCTAAAGCATGTTTTATCGTAAGACTAGCTGTTCCCAGCGGTTCACCTGCTCGGTTCCTATTGGTTGCAGCGTGATGGTGTATAGCCTATAGCCTTCCTAAATAAATGGGCTATCAAACGCATAAAGATTTTTTCAATTCGAACTAGTAGTTCCTGAGATAACCGCGTTCAAACAAACACACTCTTCAGTTTTTTTTTTAATTTTATAAGTACATCTTTACTATGACATTTACTGCGATAGATAGCATCAAGTGGATTCCTTCATCTCATTAGATTTTGTTGCCCTACGCTAGCAGCTCCTGAGGGTAAACGCGTAACATATTACCGGGTTTTTATTTCACTTTTCGTACAGGCAGAATGCCGGGTGTCAGCAATACATTATGTAAGGAGGCGGGCTATTCGACTAGGCTGAATCAGTTGCGACCTTTGCCACACTTCCGTGATAACTAAATTATTAGGTCAGGGACCGAAAAGGGAAGGAAACAAAAAAATTAAGGCATAACTAAGCATGAAATATTTTTGTTAAAAATTTATCCGGTATAACATTTTAGGTATGCTCGTCATAATTTATTCGAGGCGCGGCAATTATTTTGTGCTTATGTCTGAAGTTAATAATTGGAACCCTCTTGAATATTAAAATCTGTTTCACAAATTACGGGTAATTTCAAATTGTTCATTTTTATTTTGGTAACGACTGTTGATAAAAATAATTATTTTTTTCAACAATTGTTACTCAATGTGGGTCTTCAATAAACTAGCGAATCGTGAATGTTCCATAAATGGGCTCCCTAGCCCATCGTCAATGTAACGACAGATCCCCAAAACGACTACCTTCAGCCACTTTCAAGTGTTTACACGGGAAGAAATGGCGGAACTTTCTAGCAACACATCTTCAATCAGCCATTTATCATCTTTCTTACTACTCAATAGGTTAGATGACTACATCAACAAATTGTCCGACAGTGTGTTAGAGTATTGACAAACAATGGACACGACGTTCTTGTTTTTTTTTTAATATCTATAAAATAAAGATAATGTACAAAATAAAAAAAACGTGTGTCAATTATTTTTCTGATAAATCTAACTAAACAATACTGATTTTTATCTGCTATACTACTATCATATTATTCAGTCTTAATTTATGATGTCATTGAATTATATTTATTTCAGCTACAACTAGTTTCATATTCTAATGTTCACAACCAACATTTTCCACTGATTGGTCTGTGTTCAAACTTAGCTTTAAACAATTATTCAGACCCAACAAAATGACCCCAATTACTGTGATATTAGCCTTCCAAATTTCCTCTATTTTCAACTTTATAAATATTAGATGTACCTACGCAGCTCTAGTACCTAATCGTATAAACTAGTGGTCCCACAAGCAAGTCCCGGGGCGGCCATAACTTAGACGCCTGCGCGAATTCCGCGTTGAATTTTAGAAAGAACTGCCTGTGTACACGTGTGTATCTTCAAGCTGGTTTTGAGTTATGGAGTGGACAGAATATTAACGTTTACAACATTGGGGTTTTAAGAAAGTGTGTAATTTATGATTACATTTAATTGTTTATGGCATTATGTACAAATGCCAGCACATCAACCTGCCCCAATCTGTCAAATTTCTTTAATATATTAAAATCTATAGATTTTCAACGGATGGATAACCTTCGAATGGTAAAATTTGACAGATTCGCGTAGGTTGATTTGCTGGCGCCTTTATATAATGTTGCAAGCTCAGTTAAAAACTTACAAGAACATGACCTATTAAATTATAATTCATATTCAATTGTACTAATATGTATTCACTAATAACTATTTTCTACAGAACTTTCAAAAATACACATATAACTTTGAAATTAATTAAATTTATAAATTTAGCTTTACAAAAAAAAACTAAATGATTCGCACATATTATGTAACACATATGGGTACCTAAGATACTATGTTATGTTGTTTTCTTTCAGACGAAGGTAGTTGTATATTTCACCAGTTATTATTAAGTTTGCTGTTTTCAGGAACTAGATTTTTATGAAATATCGAGTATGAATCAAAGATAAAAATAAACGAAGATTGGCCCTAACCCATAAATAAGTTACATTAGTTTACTAGATCATAATCGCAACCTACATAATTATGAACGGTGAAAAGGCGACAGGAGTATATTTATTATTATGTAAAAGGCATTTTGTAGTTTAGCCTAGCGCTATGGAAAAAAAAAAATTCTGTAGTCCCTAAAATCTTTTTTTTTTTATCGTGGTAAAATCATCAAATGAGTCCTCCCACCCAGGGCAGGGCGGGAGGGACTGTCAGACTTGTACTGACTAAAATCCACGGTGTCCTTCACTAGCCCTTTACGTACCGGGGTTACGGTAATCCCTTGGTCCCGCGACCTTGGCAGGCTTTGGCCCTCTACAGGCCCCGTCACTATGCTGACACTCTTTGAGGCGCGCGTGGAACACAACGCGCTGTCGACCTGGGCATGGTCCATGGTCGGACAGCGAGTCGCCCATTACTCGCTGTCCACATGCCCGCGCCTACGGTGGCCGGCGATCGTCTTGCGACATCCGACGCCGTGGGCGTGTACCACTGCAGTCCGTAAAATCTAAGCAAACACTTCCACGTGTACGCTTTGCCAAAATATCCGCACTATTTCCAACTGCCCACATAAAACATTCAGAACAAACATTCTATTCATCACACTGCGTCAAAGCCTGTTACATCAACATCGTTTGAAGTTGTTTGATGAAGTCAGATACCAAAGTCGAGAGCTAAAGCCTACGGCTTTTTCTGGATTGCCACTCAACGCTGTGTCAACTTTGTTGTACTTGACGAAGTCGGGCGAAAAGGGTTTAAAGACACCTTGACCTCGAGTGTTACCCTTCTACTTTACCTATGATATATAAAACTGTTCTTAATTATTTAGGACTTTTTACTTTTTTTTTGTAGCCTGACCTTTACCTTAGCAATTAGGGGAACAGTGTATAAAACGGGGACGCGAGGTTTGATAGGAAATCACACACTAAAGGCAAAGTTAACACGATACTAATGTAGGGCAAGCGCCAACAGGACGCCATTTGTTATTGGCCGCTTGCAAATGACGTCCTTATGGCGCTTGCGCTTCGTTAGTGATGTGTTAAGTATGCCTAAAGAGTGTATGTCCCCACTATACCTCGCGTCGCCGTCGTATTCACTGTTTCCCTAAGTAATGGAATTTTATACCTTCTGTTCTTCAAAATTAAAACTACTCTTCCTCATCATCACCATATCAGCCACTGCACGTCCACTACTGAACTTAGGCTTTCCCCATGGTCATGTCTAATCAGGTAACCGTGGTCCCGGAACGTAAAGGGTTATTTAAGGGCACCGTGGATTTTAGTCAGTACAGGTCTGACAGTCCCTCCCGTCCTGCCCTGGTAGGGAGTACTCATTGGATGATATTACCATTAGACTGGTTGGAAACTATTCGTAAGTGTAGTCCTTTTATTATTCAGAATAAAAAAATATAATATCAAGTTATCCCAGTCTATGTTTAACATTTTGAACTTTATCACAAAAGAGGAGAGTTCATGTTCGATTAAGATAGGGGTTCAGATTGGGGTAGGTTAATATGCTGGCGTCTATGCGATAAGAGTGAGAAAGTGAAAATTAATTTTCAAAAATAACAATGACGTTATTATATTGTAAAAGCGAACAAGTGTTACAAAAGCTTGCATGTTATCAGTTTCACTTTTAACATGGTCGCTTAATCATCATCATCTTCCTGCCCTTATCCCATTTTACTTGAGGTCGACGTAACACGTTTTTTTCTTCCATTCTCCTCTATCAAACGTCACAGTATCATTTACTCCTTTTTCTTCCATATCATTCCTTATACAATCCATCCATTTCTTCTTTCTTTCATTCATCCATTCATACTCATCACTCTCTTAGTCACATGAGTGTCATCCCTCCTCATCACATGTCCATACCAAGACAGACGATTCCCTTTAATTTTTTCTGTAACAGGCTGTCTGTAAATGGTCGCTTAATAATACCATAAATTAAATATATGTTCGTTTTTTTTTATTTCTCCAAAATGCTCCTAAATTTACAGCACACAACATTGAATGTACCATGGTACAAACCCACACCCATCAACTGGTACCATAATGTATCCCATGGTACCATGTTGCGACGACATGCGTCTGCCAGTGGCGAGGCTCATAAATTAATATCCCTGTCACATAATATTATGATCTAGTAATCGGGCATCCGGCTTGCCCGACGGTATTAGACAGGAATTACCGGCGAAGATATTGGCTACCTTCTGAACGTGTTATTACGTACGTGCGTATTAGGAAGACGTGGTCACAGTAAACATATTGCAGTAATATTAGGTATTTCAACGGGGCACAAATGATCAGAATCGTTTTATTCAGATACATAAAATTAAATGTTTTTGTTGAATTCAAATCATCATCATATTTCACATAGAATTTAAGCCTGTGTCAAACAGACAGGCGTGACGAATGCGAAGCGAGGCGTTTTTATTTGTAATGTATGGAATTGTTTGAATCCAGTCACATAGAAAAGCGAAAGCGATCCGATAGCGAGACCAAGCTATGGACTTATGTCTCGTATCGGTTCGTTATCGCTTCGGACTCGCCTGTCTGTTTGACAAAGGCCTTAGGGTTTTTTTTTCCAAAATATGATGATCTGTGTATATTCTGCCAAAGTATTGAAAATCAAAAACTTCAGATAATTAACTGCGCGATAAAATAAATAGGGATTAGAAATTTTAAGAATATGATTTATTAATAATACCTAATTAAAAAAAAGAAATAAGCCAAGTGCATGTCGAACCACACATTTATTTTTTGGATTATGGAATTTATATTTTTTTCTGTAAATTATAGCGAAGTAATATTAAAGCTGATATTTTTTCAGAATTTGAAACTTGATATTACTCAGATGTAAGAAGGGAGGGGGGGATCATTTCATGAATGACTGGGGTTTACGTAGGATTTGAGAAAATTGAATGTAAAGGGCGGACAGACGGACATGCGAGTGACCTTATAAAGGTTTCGTTTTTAATTCGGACGTACTGAACCCTATAAATATACATAAAAGAACGGATAACTCTGTAACCACTCATATATTATTATAATAATAACAATTATTAAAAAAAACGACGGGTTGCACTCTGAAAAAAACTTGAATAGTAACAAACACACCC
Organism: Agrotis puta; assembly: GCA_943136025.2. Classification (NCBI taxonomy): domain Eukaryota; kingdom Metazoa; phylum Arthropoda; class Insecta; order Lepidoptera; family Noctuidae; genus Agrotis; species Agrotis puta. The sequence goes on from OW964181.2 coordinate 2,094,205, forward strand.
GAACATTCGCGCAAGCGCCCTGCGCCGTCTTACGAATTTTTGATCAGGTCACGTGTCCTGACGCTTGTTTAACATTTTTTACCCATTCCAAAAAAAGTGCACAACGCCGCTAAAAAAGTTTTCACTTATTGCAAAATATAATAAAATTTATCTGATATTGTTTCAGGAGCACCGTTACAACCCTTACCAGCAGGACAACTCTTACAGCTTTACCGAGATAGTAAGTTCCAGTTTATTATATAACCAAAAACATGCTGCATCTATTATGGTAAGCAATCTATAAAACAAACCGGTATAAACTGGCCTGCTTTTGTATTGAAACTCTGTACTACGACAGGTCAGTTGCAATGGTAAAGTTTTACTACAGACTTGCCTCTTGTGTACAACCACGAGGCACGTCTGAGATATTGTTTTTTTTTCTACGTATTTTCAATGATATGGGATGGTAAAATCAGCTTAAAAAATATGTTAGTAGGACTTTTATAAAAACAGTGATTATTAAAATCTATTTTAAACATGAATATACAAAAATAAAAGTCTTCTCCGTAACCTCTCGGGCGCGTTACGTACACCCGGGTGTACGTACACGTAAGCGAAAACGCCCCAGCGCCTTACGTACACACGTCTGTACATAACATACAGTCGCTCATTGGACGTTGATTTTTATCATTTTCAATTATAAATCGCCCGAGAGGTTAATTTAAATATGTACTTAAAAATAAAATCATTTAGCCAAACTACTACTTATCGATACATTTGTAAATATGTTTTCCGAATATAACGACGATTTTCCTTTTAACAAACAAATATTCTTGATGACAAGATGCCTGAAAAGTTATGTGGTAATCTGGAAATGTGCTTCAAAGGAATGAGGATAATGTGGTGATAAAAATTTTGGAGTATGTGGATGACTTTAACAGTACCTAGTGTATAAGGTTACTAGGAAAACCAAAGGTACGATGGATGAATTTTGCAAAGGATAATAAGACTAGAAAGAGGGTCATTTCTGATATAAAAAGTATTAGAAAAGTAGGGATGAGGAAGACATGACAGCCATACTGTTTGGAATAAAGGCAGTGCAAATGCACAAATGATGATGCAAATAATTGGTGATGAACGAGTACAATATTATTTGGGTATATAGATATTTCTTCAGAATACTGGTAGAGAAGTAATAACTCAATCAAAAACTGCTCCTCAATAGCTTTATCTACCTACTTATTCGTTACAATATTTTAAACCTTTTTTTTACGTGGTAAAATTATCAAATGAGTCCTCCCACCTAGGGCAGAGCGGAAGGGACTGTCAGACTCGTACTGACTAAAATCCACGGTGTCCTTCAATAGCCCTTTCCGTACCGGGGTCACGGTTATTCGAGAGTCCCGCGCCCCCCAAAGTTGTTCACTTTAATAGTCAGTTTACCAATAATTACACTTCTCTTACAAACGCACTAGAAATAAAAAATGTTCCTTTGGACTTCCATCAGTGTTATATCCAAGAACTCAGACAACTCGAACTTCCAGCTATATTTGACTGCTTGACGTAATATTGTAACACATAGTTACTATTTTTAGCTTCGTAACAGAGTTTATTTGCAAACTCTGACTACGAGAGATGAATGAGAAGATTAGGAACTTTGAGTTTTGAGATGGAAGGGAAACATTACTTCATACATACGTAAGTAGCTTATTACATTCTGAGAAGACGGTCCAGAGGAAGAGAATCTATTTTTATTTAGATGTTTCATGAAAATATCTTAAGAAGTAGATAGTTTCAGTGTCAAATTCTTACCACAATCAGTTTAAGTTTGATAGGATAAATAAGGTACACTTAAATTTATAAACAGCCTTTTGTGATCTTGTTATTTGTAATGGAACAACAGCGGTCGTTAATTTTTTTTACGTAGTAAAATCATCAAATGAGTCTTTCCACCCAGGGCAGAGCGAGAGAGACTGTCAGACTCGTGCTGACTTAAATCCATGGTGTCCTTTAATAGCCCTTCTTTAGCCCTCTAGAGGGGGCCCCGTCATTATGCTGCTACTCTTTGAGGCAGCGGTCGTTGATATCGATATTTTCCAATCAACCTTTGGATGAACTAAAAAGGAGTGCTTATAAGTAATTGGAAAAGCTGGTAGCATATTATTTGTGAGTATTTTATATTGGTGAAGTGTGAAATTGTAAATATTTATTTTAGAAACACTTCTGCTGAACCTTTCCAGGAAAACATTGTTACTAACACCAAAAAATCTAACAAATTATAGACCTCTTTGTGGTCTTAAATAAAAGTTGAGAGATGTTCGAATATTGTTGACTCACAGAAAATACGAATAAAAATTACCAAAGAAGTTTTTTTTTTCATGTTATAAGAACAAAAGGTACTTAACTTTTGAAACTTCCGAACAATGTAAACGCTTCAAAAAGAAGTTAATATTATTACGATAAATGCAAAAAATATCCGAAACGTTAATTAAGTTCAATGGAGAGGAAAACTCTTGAATATGCGATAAAAGGAAAATAAATAAAACAGAATAATTTATCAAAGGAATTAATGGGAATTATATGATGAAATCGACTGTGGTTCTTACAATATCTCGGTTCATTACAGTGAATACTTTGTCTATTATACTCGTACTCCAGGTACTTAGGTAGGATTATTATCACACAAAGGTATAACTAATAGCTTTCTTAATCTATACTAATATAATAAATTTGATGGGAACTCTGGTCTGTCTGTCTCTTATTCTCTTGAACTAATTTTAACGCTTGGTAAACAGGTAAACATAGTAAACTACGATCTGAGTGTTCTCTGTCTTAACGTATTTAATTTTATATGGAAAAATACAAATATATATATATCACATACGATATAATGTAATTTACTACTTCCTCAATGTCAGCCGCCCGGCCCCACAGTACAATGCCATAAGACATATGTTGCGAAAGTTATCATCATCATCATCAGCGACGTCTAATGCTGAACATTGGTCCCCTCCTCAGACCGACAGCGTGCCACGCCGAACAATAATTCGGCGTGGCGGTCTAAGTAAATATACTCTTTCTGCGGGCAAAGTAATCGGCAGCTTATAATAAACATAATTTGAGTACCGAGAACTCAATATACTTATGTCTAAAACTAAAATAAAAATATCTAATTTTACTATAATAAATGTAAACGTTTGCGAAGATGAATGGAAGTTTGTTACTCATTCATACAGAAATTAAGGTACCTTTAGTATATTTATCCTAAAACTCTACTACTCTTTATTATGCACACCAAACAAATTACGGATATTTACAGATAGATCTTATACATATTAAAAACGACGAGCTTTTCAAGACAACCTTCTAGCAATAATTTTTTTTTAGCGTGGTAAAACCATCAGAAGAGTGCTCCCACCCAGGGCAGAGCGGGAGGGACTGTCAGACTCGTACTGACTAAAATCCACGGTGTCTTTCAATAGCCCTTTACGTTCCGGGGTCACGGTAATTCGTGAGTCCCGCGACCCAGAAGCCAACGTCACGCGGTGTTCCAAGGCGGTCACCCATCCAAGTACTGACCGCGCCCGATGTTGCTTAACTTCGGTGATCGGACGAGAACCTTCTTTTAGCAACCATAAAGCAAAATCTCTCACCAAACCATACGGAAACAATTTGAACTCAACAAAAACATAAACACCAAACATTAAATCTATAAATCAACAAGCTTTCCCCCAAAACTTTTATAGCGTACCGAAAGAAATATCCATTTCTAAATAGTCCAGCGTTTTCACAGACCATTCGTGACAAACATACATACATAATTCATGTAAGGGGAACGTTTCAAGACGATTAACCGTGTTATTAACAGCTGTATTAATGTCAAAATGGCCGACTCGATCCCGGACTGAACATCAAAAGAAACGTAAATGCCAACGTAACAGATCAAGCGGACGAACTGTGAAATAAATATGTATGGAGAAGATAGACTTCAACCAATGTTCTTTGTGGGATTTGATTAGTATCAACTTACACGAAAAGTTAATAAAAGATTTTTTTGTTTGTGTGTGTTTCTTCAGAAAACATTATTGAAGATAAAGTTGTTGTTGTAAGTCTCGTGTAAGAGTAGTGAGCACATTGCTGTGATTCTTATTGGCTAGTGGTAACACGCCTTTATAAATAAGAGCTTAATTGTAAGTTAGAAAAGCAAACCTACAACTTATTTAGTAAATATAACATTAAAGAGTTGCATCTCCGAGCACCGTAGGTGCGCATGCCAGCACCTACGGTGCTCGGAGATGCGGTGAGTAATGGGCGACTCGCTGTCCGACCATGGACCATGCCCGGGTCGGGCCTCAAGGAGTGTCAGCTTACTGACGGGGCCCCCCTTTAGAAGGCCGAAGCCTGCCGGGGTCGCGGGACACACGATTTACCGTGAACCCGGAACGTAAAGGGCTATTGAAGGACACCGTGGATTTTAGTCAGTACGAGTCTGACAGTACCTCCCGCTCTGCCCTGGGTGGAGGACTATACCTATATATGTTAAGAGAATTTTAACAATAGCTTCTTAATTTATGTACATCACATCACACATTTTTGTACATATGGCAAAAATGTCTGTTCCTAAAATACTGTTCCAATCTTGCATGCAGGTCTTTTCTAGGATGTCTGACACAAATATTTAAGCAAATATATTATCTCATCCTATTTAGTAATTAGCTGCGCCTAATTACATCAAAAAGTAAATAACAGTCTAAGCAAAGTTGATGATTATGTGCAAAAATCTGCGATAAACGGAGGTCCATTAAGAAAAAGTGTGTTTTAAAAGATAAGAGAAAACAGCTGTTTTCCTTTCCGAGTCAGATTTCTATAGTATTATAATCGTTGTAGATTCACAGAAAATGAACATGAATATGTAAAGTACTTGAAACTCGACTCACAAATAAATTTAATTCCAGCCATTCATTGAAGCGTAGTGTAATATTTTACGAGTGCCTGTCAGATTTATTGCATTACCAAGGAAATGAGATATTTTATGAATTTTCTTAATGCTTCAATTGACTTATAACAGTCATTTTGTTCTTCCAGTGCTTTTGTAAGAGAGCTTCAAGAGTTATTATTAATAATTCGCACGTTTAAGCACCGCTTGCAAAGGTTATTCCGTAGATGGGTGACCACCGGGGTCGCGGGACTCACGAATCACCGTGACCCCGGTACGTAAAGGGCTATTGGAGGACACCGTGGATTTTAGTAAGTCAAGTCTGACAGTCCCTCCCGCCCTGCCCTGGATGGGAGGACTCATTTGATGATTTGACCACGATAAAAAAAAGATGGATGACCAATTGGATACTCGAACGTGTTGCGCCGACCCCAAGTAAAATGGGATAAGGGCAGAAAGATGATGATGATGATGATGATGAACAATAGGATAGGTACTCATTCTAGACGAATAATTTCTGTTCCTCGGAAACCACGTAAGTTATTGGTTTTCGTTAAAATTTGTAGTACTGAAGAGTAGGTATTTATTAACCCAGTAACTGGGTTATAAAGTTCAGATAGGCAGGTACTCTATAAAAATACTAGTGTTTAAGTATATCTGGGTAAACCGGGAGGATCCTGGAAGATGTCACCTAGTATAGTTGGAAAATAACTAGGCAGAGATTTTAGAAACCTGACTGACTTATCAGGTAACCGTGGCCCAGAACGTAAAGGGCTATTGAAGGAAACCGTGAATTTTAGTCAATACAAGTCTGATAGTCCCTCCCGTCGTGCCCTGGGTGGGAGGACTCATTGGATGATTAAACCACGTAAAAAAAAAACTATTAAAAGTTGTCTTGTATCTGTGAACTACTTAATTATAATTTATTGGCTCAATTATTAACCGCCGATATTAAAGTAAATTGTACAAAAAAATCTGCAAACTATTAGGTTTGGCCATTACTGAAGATTACAAACATAATTGTTATTATTTTTCCTGTTTTGTTAGATGTCAACCAAACTCAAAATATTGCCACCCTTTACAAATTAAAGCTGTCAAATCGTTTAAATGTAAACTTCGTAACAAGTTTAGACAGGAGCCTAAAATAAGCTGCCTGTAAACATGCTGAGGTTTAAAATGCAAATTAATTTGACAGTTCTGTACATTTTAGGTCTCTTTCCTGCTTTACTGATTAGAAAGGGATAGCATAATGTTAAGGCAAATTGACTTCAGGAAAGGTACTGCATTTTAAGGCTTCTGTCTCTTCCCAAAGTTAGTAGATCCTGTGTGATCAAGAAAAAACATTTTTGAGGAAATCTTAAAGAAAGTTATTTTAGAGAAAGTTTAGATACCAAATTCATGTAGAGTTCTTATTTTTTTAACAAATATTAAACATTTGAAAAAAAAACAAGTAAATAAATATTAAATTAAGTTTTAGCTTGTTTTTGAAAGCTAGCTCAACATATTTTTTTTTGAATACCTACAGTGTTAATGAAATTTTGTTGTTAACCATACCTATCTAAATTTAGGCTATGAAAAAGAGAATCGACAAACAAAACAAAAACAGGCTTCTCTCTCTTGTTCTCATGAATTTTCTTCAGCAAATGTTACGTCATCAGCTTCACAAAACCTTAAGTTTTTTCTTCAAAATAGACTGGCCTATTTATACCCAGAAAGAAAAGATGTTATGTCACAATTGTTATAAAACGCCATTGTTTTGGACGCACGTAAAGAGGTCGACGCCCGGAATAGTCGGCAGCATGGCGGCGTGCCAATATGGACGTTATACGATTCACGTGTTACGCAATACGCAATTGTGGTATGCGGAATTGATAAGCTCTAGACGTTCTAAGCTGTACGCACATACGGAGATATCTCAAGGATTTCTATAAGAGCTTACCTTTAGCTTTTATTAACTCAGAACTTCCATGACTAAAATAATAGTAAAATCAAGCACAGTAAAACAAAGGTAAAACAAAAAAAAACCGGCCAAGTGCGAGTCGGACTCGCGCACCGAGGGTTCCGTACAAACCTGCAAGGTTTACAAAGTTCGTTCATTACGACAATCGAGTCATAACTATGGTATTTTTATTGCAAAATGAAATTCATAACATTACAATGGGGGTTTGATTTTGTTACAGCTTAAAGGTATTATAGACCTGAGTATTTGGTATGAATTTCAATTTAATACCTCTACGCGTTTATGAGGAAATGGGTAGTAAGTTTAAAATTATTAAAAAATATATATTATGTGATGTAACTAAAAATTTATGGTTTTCGTCTTTTTTTTTCTTTATCTATGCTATAAGACGTTGCTTCGTACCAAATATCAAGATTCTGAGTTCACGGGAAGCACCCTGTAGGTTTTGATTCCCTTGCAAGTGTCGAAAATTTGCGGCATAAACGGCTGTATCTTTTGATTGCGTTGGCTTAGAAGTTTGATTTTTTCACAGCTTCAAGGGACAGTAGACCTGAGTAATTGATATAAATTTCAGCTTCATACCTCCACGCGTTCCTGAGAAAAAGGGTCTTGACAGACGGACGGACAGACAGACGGACAGACGGACAACAAAGTGATCCTATAAGGGTTCCGTTTTTTTCCTTTTGAGGTACGGAACCCTAAAAACGACGGGTTGCACTCTGGGAGTGCCGGCAGAAGTGAAAACTTGAATAGTAATAAAACTCATGTGTCGTGACGCGAGTTTAACATTTTTTACCCATTCCAAAAAAAGTGCACAACGCCGCTAAAGAAGTTTTCACTTTTCACTTCAAAAATCGGGATTAACAAAAAAAAAAACAAATAATTAAGAGTCATATTTAGTTTCTTCATCATGTATTTAGTTCAAAACTTCTCAATTTATGTTCATGAAAAGTAATTCATCATCTGAAGAAAGTTTAAAAGCAGCTTCCCAGTACTTTTGAACCACTTAAGTATTCAGCTAACATAAACCCTAAATGGTAGTATAAATTATATAATTCGAGTCTATTTCTGTCTTGCAATTCATAGCTGATCCTAAGTGCGTTTTCGCATCGACGGCATTTTGGATTAAATGTGGGTTTCTAACCCGAGCTGCCAACGTTGGTGATTCCTTCCCTTTTGGGGCACGCCTCTATCCAGCAATCAACTGAGGCGAGTAAAGTGTAGCAGACATTTGAATTACACCGGGCGGGACTAGTCAGAGTGAATATCTTTGTTTATTTAGTTTCTGAACGTTGCGTACCTCCAATAACAGAATTTCAAACGTGTTTCCTGTATCTCTCAAAGTCTTGGCCTATCTAATATTTGGTTTTCACGAACTTATATATAGAACAAATATGTAGACCTTTCTACGCTAAGTATTGTCACGAACCGGAAAATGCACCGTAGGCAGGCCTCCCACTCCGGGGTCGCGGGTCTATCATCCCGGGTCGACGGTGCGTTGTGTTCCACGCGCGCCTCATAGAGAGTCAGCAGCCTGCCGGGGTCGCGTGACTGTACGAATTACCGTGACCCCGGTACGCAAAGGACTATTGAAGAACACCGTGGATTTTAGTCAGTACGAGTCTGTCTGTCCCTCCCGCTCTGCCCTGGGTGGGAGGACTCATTTGATGATTTTACCACGATAAAAAAAGGCAGATATACCACTAGGTGGACTGACGAATTCGTGAGAGTCGCCGGCAACTGATAAATGCAAGTGGCGGATTGTAATTCGGCGTGGTGGTAAATAAATTAAATACAAAACCGTTTGGGATAATTATTCCAAAAAGTAATGTTAATTAACCCGTAGGACAAAGTGTAATTTCTAAATGTTGAAAATTGCGGCATTTGACTTAATAAGAATTTCTACAAGGCCTAGCACATTAAGTGAACACGACTTGAACACACGAAGTTAACATATTAGGTAGTCGTCTTCAAGAACATTGTATAATTATGATAATTACTTTCATGAATAAATCTAAATTGAAGTATCTGTACCCGTCTGTTTCTGTAGATCTTTGACAATTAGAAGGGGATGCCAATTATTCTGACAAACCACTCTTACCAAGGAATCTATTAACTGAATATTGAAAGAAACAGGCATTAGTCATCAGCATCATTATCAGATGGAAAACGTTTTCTGTTGAATAAATGCCTCTCCCATATACCGCCACGCCCAACGCCCTACAACTTGCCACTTGCATCCATCGGTTGCCCGTGACTCTCACGATGTCGTCGGTCCACCTAGTGGCCTACCTACGCTGCGTCTTCCAGTTTGTAATTGCTATTCAAGAACTTTTCTTCTACATCGGTTATCAGTTCTACGAGCGATAGGTAGGTAGTCGCTTCATGAAAAATATTGCTATTTTATTCCACTTCAACTAACCTTAATATAGGCGGGAAAAAACTAGGCAGAAGTTGAGCTTTTGTGCCAAAAATTCATTCAAGTAAGTTTTTAGCTTCGACCAGAATCATCTTTGCTTAGTACCAAGGTATGGTAGATCTAACTGCACCTTATGCTTTGTTATTTGGGAACTTGACCAATTAGTAGCTTCATTGGTAGGGTGGTATCCGCATGGGAAAATTTTGCACTATCTCTGATTTATTTAGCCAAAGATAATGAAGAGAAAACTTGCCAAGTCTCATACAAGACGTTTTTAAGACGGGCTCTGTTGCGGGTAGTACTTAGCTAAGCTGTGATCCAAACTGATATTATAAATGCGAAAGTAACTCTGTCTGTCTGTTTGTCTGTCTGTCTTTTCTTCACGCCTAAACTACTGAACCGATTTGTATGAAATTTGGTACAGACATAGTTTGGAACTTGAGAAAGGACATAGGATAGTTTTTAACCGACTTCAAAAAAAGGAGGAGGTTATCAATTTTATGTTTGTTACCGCATTACGACCGACTGGGTGAACCGATTTTCATGATTCTTTTTTTGTTTGAAAGCTGGTGCTTTCCGTGGGACCACCATTGTCACCAAATCAGGATGTGATGATTGGATCTTGGAGAAATCGAGGGCAACCCTCAAATTTTATAGGCTCACCCATCGTTTTTCGTAAATCTTATGAAGTAATTTAAGTACTTGCGTATGGTAATCATCATCTTATGTAGCTGAGCTGATGATGGAAGGTACAACTCCTTAACAGTAAGGAGTAGTCATCGACTGATTCATTGTTCGCATACCTATCTCCGGAACTTCACGTCCGATTTAATTTTTTTTGTGCTAGGTATCGTTCAACTTGTCCGGAGGACACGGTGGAGCATACGGTGCAGGACTGCCCCGCTTGGGCAGAGCACCGCCGTGTCCTCACGACGGCGATAAGCGGAGACCTCTCGCGCCCGGCATTGGTCGAGGCCATGCTGCGGGGCGAGACGGAGTGGGAAGCGGTCGCCTCCTTCTGCGAAGCAGTAATGCTCGTGAAGGAGGAGGCGGGCCGCCTGAGGGAGAGGACAGCGTCCTCCCTCCACCCCAGCCGCAGTGGTAGACGCCCACGGCGCCGGACGTCGCGAGACGATCTCCGGCCACCGCAGGCGCGGGCATGCGGGCGGCGAGTAATGGGTGACTCGCTGTCCGACCATGGACCATGCCCGGGTCGACGGCGCGTTGTGTTCCACGCGCGCCTCAAAGAGTGTCAGCATAGTGACGGGGCCTGTAGAGGGCCAAAGCCTGCCGGGGTCGCGGGACTCGCAAATTACCGTAACCCCGGTACATAAAGGGCTAGTGAAGGACACCGTGGATTTTAGTCAGTACAAGTCTGACAGTCCCTCCCGCCCTGCCCTGGGTGGGAGGACTCATTTGATGATTTTACCACGATAAAAAAAAAAAAAAGGTATCGTTCAACTTACGGAATACTGCAAAATCGGTTCAGTAGTTTTTGAGATAGGGAATTTTATTAGCTTATTGTGTACATGAGGGATGTTATTACCAGTGCTACGGTTTACGTACCGAGGTCACGGTAATTCGTAAGTACCGCGACCCCGGCAGGCTTTGGCCCTCTAAAATAATGAGCACTTAGAAAGGAATTCAAATAATTCCAACCTCAAGAGATTCCCTCTAAATATTAGGTATAGGTGTTCAAAGATTGTATGGAAACTAATTTTGAAGTTAGAAATCTGGGATGTACGATGTGAAAAAAAAAAGTATTAAAAGAAATGTCACGTAACTTAATGAGGCAGACCAAATTCTACGCGAGCGAAGCCGCGGGCAAAAGCTAGTATATAATAAAAATGATTTGAGTAGCGCAAAAAGTACATTCTATATGACATTATACCAACATAGATGTTGTAAGGAAGAGAGACATGAGCTTTGGAAAACACGAAAAAGAGCGACGTGCGTGTTTCCCTTGACGCTTGTATTGTCAAACACGTAAGAAGGCGCTCAAATAGAGCGATTCTAATTTCCGGAACGAAACAAAGGGATAAGGAATGCTGAGTCGAAAAAAAATTCTCACATGTACGTTGACGTAAGAAAGTAAGGACTTCGTGACAAAATAATAAAAGCTGCACAGGGCGATCTTCAAGGTTAAGCAACACTTGTCAAAGTCAGTTTGAGGATGGGTAGCCACAATTTTTTTAAAGTTGAAAAAACATTGAATGAGTGCTACCGCCCTTGGTAGAACGGGTATACTTTTATTATGCGCACAGCTAACAAGTAGAATTCTCTGTCGGAGTCTGTATTTCTTGCTAGCTACAGCCTTGTGGTCTCTAAGTCAAGAGTGAATAGCTTACTTCTAGGCCAACGTACATCACCGTCGACCATATCATCGCTTGCCATCAAGCGAGATAGTGGTCCAAACGCACCCCTAAATAAAAAAATAACCGAACAAACTGTCTGACTCTTACTGTCTCAAAATTCACCCTGTTCTTTCAGTTGCCCGTTGCTTTTCAGAGCCGCAGTATACTGCTTAGACAGACCGCAACCCCGGTTCTATAAACCAGTGGTTACTAAGAAAACAGGAAAATTTTAATACAAGTCTTGAAAGTTTCTCAAGTTTCAGTAAATACGTACTGCTAATGACTTTGTAAACTTCAGATTCATTCATGTTCAGCACGGAATTCACGAGCCTTAGTTCAGATTATAGTTGCTCCTGCGCTGTAATTATATCACCGGGTAGTACCTTCCTGTTAATTGTTTTGACAGTTCCAACCTACATAGTTTCTGGCGTTTCCAGTAGGGTAAGTCTGTTTAAAGTGAACTTGTCGCAAGCGTGACAGCTGGTCTGGGGGGGTCGCGGGACTAACGAGTTACCGTGACCCCGGTACGTAAAGGGCTATTGAAGGACACCGTGGATTTTAGTCAGTACGAGTCTGACAGTCCCTCCCGCCCTGCCCTGGGTGGGAGGACTCATTTGATGATTTTACCACGATAAAAAAAAGCGTGCAGCTGAGCAGGCGTGATGCTGATGTCATGATGGAACAAAACAAGGTTATGGTCATGCTAATTAATTGATATGTTTGACTTTATAAGCCATAAAATATTGTTAAAAAAAATCTGGCTAAGGGGGTTTCGGACCACGCACTGAAAATGATATACACACATCAACATAATCTAGGGATATTTTATATTTCATCAAATATCTAAAAATCTATGAAGAATTTTCTGATATAGTAAATGGAAGAATTATAGGTTATTTTAAGGTGTACAGTAAAAAATAAAAAACATTTCGTGATTTTTTTGTTTTAAATAGAAATGTTAATTATTTTAATCGCCGTAGCAAATTAATATGGTAAAAAACTTCATTTCTTCTTATAAAGCTATTAATTTTAATGAAAATTTAAAAAGTCTTATTAAATCTAATTATTAATAATCAGTTTTGCCACCTCTTACATTAATTACACATCAACATCGATTGTTCATGCTTAAAGTTAGATTGTCAATGTCTTGCTGCGGTATGAGGTCCCATGTTCTTTGCAAGTGGTCGTAAAGTTGTTGTTGTGTCGTCAAATTTGGCGGGAAATCTCTCAAAGCTTTTCGTTGTAACATGTCCCAGGCATGCTCGATAGGATTTAAGTCGGGCGACTGTGCAAGCCAATCCAAAACTTGAATATCGTGGTCTCGGAGAGCGGTCGACACCGGCCGCGCCGTATGGGAAGGAGTATTATCGTGCATGAGTAGAAATTTCTGGCCCATTTGGATTCTGTGTGGGTCAATAACAGGCTCCACTACCTCCTCGTGGTATTTTTGTGCAGTCATGCTACCTTGGATCCAAATGAGCTGGGTTCGTCCGCCAAGACGAATTCCTGCCCACACCATGATTGTCTCGCCTTGGTATGAGTGGACCTCCTGAGGGTGCCTTAGACGGCTAACTATCCCTGGAGTTCTCCAAACGCGTGTTCTTCGTGATTCCAGATGAAACCCAAACCGGGACTCGTCGGTGAACAGCACCAAAGACCATTGTTCGTCACTCCATGGTAAATGCTCCCGAGCCCACGAAAGCCGCCGACCGCGATTGCCACGTCGCTATGCTGGAACACGTAGCGGTCTTCGAGCATGAAGACCAACTTCATGCAACCTCCTTCGCACGGTTTGGTCGCTTACCAGCAGCTGGTGGTCCTCCTGGAGCCTTTGTACTAGTTGCATCGCTGTGATATTGGGTTGTCTTCTAGCGGTTATTTGGAAAAATCGATCCTGTCTCTGCGTAGTAACGCGATATCTACCCGTGTGCCGTTCAGCTACATCCCCAATACTGCGATAACGTGACCAAAACCTTGATATCACGTTTTGGCTGGTGTGTAGGGCCTCAGCAACGAAGCGTTGAATAGCACCATTTTATAGCATGACCACGACTCGTAACATTTCATCTCGACTCAAATGACGACGTGACATGACTCCTAAAGCTCACACGACACGTTAAATTAAAAAAGAATACCAATCTAATCCCTGTTCATTAATTAATATTAATAAAACAATTTTAATTTTCCGTAACATAACGAATCACTAACAATTTTGCCACCGTATTTTGTTTTTTCTTTTTTTTTTAATATTTATTCTTTATATTTTGAAAATAGAATAAATGAGGTTTCAATCTGTATACAAACTTTTTATGAAAACTAAAAAGATTTTAAACTAAACGATCGTAAATAATTTACGATTAAGATATCCCTAGATTCTGTTGATGTGTGTATATCACAAACGCAAACTTCGTATTATGCAACAAATCGAAATTTATCCCACGAGAACATAAAATTGAAAAAAAAACTATCCCACGTGTTTATCCAGGTTATAAACTATCCATTTACCCATGATAGTCACGGGACTATACGAATTACCGTGACCCCGGAACATAAAGGGCTATTGAAGGACACCGTGGATTTTAGTCAGTACGAGTCTGACAGCCCCACCCGCTCTGCCCTGGGTAGGAGGACTCATTTGATGATTTTACCACGTAAAAAAAAAACGGGTAGTACCCTATAGGTTTTGAACGGACAACAAAGTCATTCTATAAATCTGTATTTGCTTTTGAGGTACGGGACCCTAAAAATATAAATTTTCTGCAACTGAACGTGTCAGGATACCTTCTATACATATTGATCTTTCAATTGTGCTGTTTAATTATTAGATAACATAGTTCAATTTCCCATAACAGGAATATCACGCAACTACTGATTGACCAGACAGCTATACAGTCAGTTCAACTGGAATCAAATCGATAATACAATTATAGGCCGACAATAGGGTGACGTAGCCACTTGATAGAGTCAATTTAATTGGTAGATTTAATGGTTATGATGGTTTGGCAATATGGTAACTCCTTTAAGCCTTTTTCAAACAGACAGGCGTGGCGAATACGAAGCGAGGCGTTTTTATTTGTAATGTATGGAATTGTTTGAATCCAGTCACATAGAAAAGCGAAAGCGATCCGATAGCGTGACCGAACCGATGCGAAGACGTGGCGAAGGCGTATTTGCTCTGTTTGACGTCGTTCATAAAATTCAGCAAATACAACTGTCAGGCCTCGGTCCGCTGCACCCAGTTTGACGTCTCGTATCGCTTCGGACTCGGTCCGGTTCGCTGTCGCCTGTCAGTTTGACAAAGGTTTTAATGGAGGCCATACACGTTACGGTTTGCATGATGGTTTTAACTGTGCACCCCAAAACCGAGCGCACACATAACCGTACCGATAACTGTACAGTTTTAATACATACACGCTAGGGTTTGCCTGACGGTTATGTATGCAAGGTTAAAACCATCATGCAAAACCCTGACATGTATGGCCTCCATAACTCAGAAATCAGAAATCACAAATCATTTATTTTGCAAAGACTGTAGGTACAAAATAAGGTGTTCACATTTTAATAAATAGCTCTTCCACATTTTACCTTACGGCATGCAAAGGTAATAAGTAGGTATATAATTTTCTAGATCCACTAAGTTGAACAAAAACCAAAGTATATAAACAAAGTACAGTGGATGGATGGAAAAAAGTCAATTGAGGAACTGACAGCACAGAGCCGGTATCATGTCTTTTCCCGCTTTTGTGACATAAAGTAAACTAGAACTTTGACGTAAAAAATAAGTTCCTCCTTCTTACACTAGAGGCGCTTTTCCATGCAATAAATTAAGTAAATACTTCAAGTTAGCTGTCAATGAAACACAGAAATCTTATGATACTCGTAATGCCTCTGAACAGTGGCTCTGTGATTTACTGATGCGATGGGTGTCGTGGGATCAATGCCAGCACAAAAACAAATATTTGTACGATCTTGTAGATCTTGTAGATCGGACAAATATTTCTATTTCGCACTTGTTCCGAGTCTAGGTTTGGGTAGGTAAGCTAAATGTTTATAAACGTTCCCACGATACAGAGAAATTTAGTTTGGCCAAAACACTCGTAATTGTGCCATAGCTATATGCTAGGTATTAAAAAAAAAACAGTGTTATTTTACAAAATAATTAATTTATGCATAATAAACATAAAACAACTTCGACACCGTTATCGTAATACCGTAAAATAAGGTTAAAAGATAACGCCTCAGATACAACCTTTAAAGGAGCACATCTCAAAAGATCACGTTTTCAATACCTCTTCTTAATCCAATTTTCATTAATCCTCTAAGAAAATTGGACAAGATTCTTCTAACAAAAACGAGACACCTGGGTACCGAAGAAAAAATATATTACGAGAAAGAAAACCTGAATTCTAGCCTTTTCTAAGTTTACAAGCGGGTCATATAAAAGTCAGGAGAAGAGGTTATTTTGGGTTTCGCGGTGTACCGAATAAATAAACGTGGTACAGTTGCCCCTTAGCAACGCTTCGCAGTATTTTGATGGAGGGCAGCCCTGAACCACGTTCGAAGACCCGCTAGAGAATACGCAAGAGGAAATTTCTTAGAAAATCCTTGTGATTTTATGACAATGTTACCGCATTCCTATGTTGATCTGGTTTAAAGTGAGCAGTATATTGCTGCGTCGGAATGACGGCTGAGAATTATTGCGAGCTTGGGATTGAAAAAGGTTTGCATTATATTTATGTTCGTTTTACTTTTTTTTGTACTTACTTTTTCTGCGCTTACTAAACATACGATTTAAAAACCCGGTTAGTTAAATCACTCACCGCTTGGTTTGTATAAGCAGGTTTTCTTCTATTTTTTACTATTTTAAACGATGTGTCAGTGCCCTAGCTTCCAAAATAGGGATAATTTTGTTATTCTTTCTGCACTCAATATTTATCATCGGTATGTTTTTAAATTGATGATGTAACTCCTCTGTTTTCGTATTAAAGAACACATCATTTACGACGCGGAATAGGATATTTAGTTCGAGCTTCACGCTAACGTTTTTCCGTACAGACACCAGTTTGAACACAGGCATGCGACGCCATGTTATAGAAAGAAACAGAAAATAAACTGGAAAAGCATTGAACTTAAAACTCAATCAGTGAAGCCTTTGTCAAACAGACTGGCGTGGCGAATGCGAAGCGTGACGTTTTTATTTGTAATGGATGGAATTGTTTGAATCCAGTCACATAGAATAGCGAAAGCGATCCGATAGCGTGACGTTCTGTCACGCTATCGGATCGCTATCGGACTGACGTCTCGCTTCGGATCGTTATCGCTTCGGAAACGTTTCGCTTTCGCCTGTCTGTTTTACAAAGGCATGAGTGTCTATCTATTTATTAACTGTTACTCACAAAATGTGTCCACAACTTTTTATCTCCGCCATAAAAGCGCCCTTGCAGGTTAAAAATAGCAAATTGTAATGTTATAAAAATAAATGAATGGAATTTCTTGAAAAAATAAAACCCAGGCCTCTCTGATTACTTTCACAATCGTCATTTTGATTTAACAAAGGTACCCTTAACAAATTGAATAAGAGTTTTCTTCCGACTTAATTGCATTTTCTGATATCGTGATTATTTCATTACGACATTTCGAGACATTTCTCATCTTATAAAAGACTTCGAACTTGACTTTCGTTTTGATGTTTTACTTTCACAGTCGATTATACAGGGTCTTTCTTTTAAATTGGCCAACAATTTGGCCAATTGGGTATCTGAATCCGTAATGCCTTTGTCAAATAGACTGGCGAAAGCGAAGCTTTTCCGAAGCGATACTGAACAGAAGCGAGACGTCAGTCCGATAGTTCTGTCACGCTATCGGATCGCTTTCGCTATTCCATGTGACCGGATTCAAACAATTCCATACACTACAAATAAAAACGTCACGCTTCGCATTCGCGACGCCTGTTTGTTTGACAAAGGCTTAAGAGATATAAAAAAACTTTGATAGTAGACTAGCTCTTTTTATGTTAAAAATGATGGCGTATTTATTTTTTGGTTAAGTGTGAGTAGTGTAAAAAATAAAAAAAATATATTAGAAAATAGTTTAATAATAAATAGGCAAAACATTTATTTATGCCATTTAACTCAGTTTCATGTAAGGACTATTTGATTGTATCGCCAGAAAAAGAGAGGCCTCTTTAGACCTTCTGGCTCAAGATCACCATTCAGTAAGAGTCTGGCTCCAAAACAAATCTGTTTTCCGTTGGTGCGCTGGAGTTCTAGTTCCTTTTGGGTAAGGTCGTTCCATCTTAGATCTCTTCTTGGCTTCTGGCCTTGATTGAGACTAAGAAGAAACCCGATAAAAATCTAAAAGTCATAATTGGGCAGAATAGCCCTTAAAGGTATACCTATAGTACAGCCCACATTTCGAGTTGCACTACATTTTTTTTTAAGCGTTGCCCCACACTAGGTATTTCTCCTGTGTCGTGCGTGCGTTTACAAACATAGAACAATTACTTGTAGGTCATACAAATATTTGTTCTGTGCGGGAATCGAACACTCGACACGCAGCGCTGCAGTCCAATCACTTAGCCACTGCGCTAACCGTGCCGTCAAATTGTACTCGACGTGAGAATACCAACGACCTTGTCAGAATTAGCACTAAACTAGGGTTGCCAACCATTCAGATACATGGGGAACATGTCTCGGTCTGGAATGTTGTGTCCCGATCAATAAGCCCTTTGACCCGGATCAGTTGGTTAACCAAATAGAACAGAACTGCTAAATCCCACATAGGTATGTCTTCGGAGAAATGTTGCAACTGCTTTTATCGCAATTGAAAACTTATCTGTTTTGCTAGTTTAGTATTATTTTATACTGTTCACTGCTTTCTTCCCTAAATAAGTTACTACTGGCTATGCACCAGCTAATTCCTTAATAATATTTTAAGATGCAACAATCAGTTTGTTTATTTATTACGCCTAAAACTCTGCACCAATTTGATGAATTTTGGTACAGAGCGCCGGAGCAAGAGTAAATAATAAAGTTTGCTTTTAAAATTTGGTTATTAAAAGTCACTTTTCAAAACAGAATTCTTCATACAATAATCTTTTCGTATTTAGACAAAATATGTATTGTACGCACATAGTCTTGTCTTAAATACTTTTATAAATTGTTAGATTAAGAAAGACCTTTTACCTTTTTTTCGATATCCTGCTTGCCCTGCTTCGCTCGATTAACATATCTCCAACAGCGATTGACTGGTTTCGTAGTTACCTGTACGGGCGCCGGCAACGTATATGCATCGAGGAGACGTGCTCTTCTTGGTGTAATACTTCTGCCGGTGTACCTCAGGGTGGCGTTTTATCTCCCTTACTCTTCGCAATGTTTATAAATTCAATTTCCAAGAAACTTCTTTCTTCCTACCACCTTTATGCAGATGATTTGCAAATTTATAAGCAAGCAAACCTCTCAGATCTGGCTGATGCCATCAATACTATCAACGAGGATTTGGCTTCAATTGACGAGTGGAGTGAGGCGCATGGATTGGTAGTAAATCCATTGAAGACCCAAGTCATTGTTGTTGGCAGCTCAAGGATGATCTCCAAGACAAACTGGTCGCAGCTACCACAGGTTAATTTCAACGGAACCACTATTCCTTTTAGTGAAAAGGTGAAAAATCTTGGAATTTGGATAGACCAACACCTTTCTTGGAGTCCGCAGCTGCAGGACGTAAGTCGTAAAATGTTTGCGTCTGCTAAGACCTTGAGACGATTGCGGAACTTTCTTCCGACTGCCACTAAAACTGCGCTTGCACAATCCCTTTTACTTCCCATCCTTGACTACGCTGATGTCAGTTATCTTGATCTCACTGAGGCACAACTAGATAAACTTGAGCGACTCCAAAATTTTTGCATAAGATTTATATTTGGCTTGCGTAAATACGATCATATTTCTGAATTTCGTCTAAAACTCAAGTGGCTTCCTATACGTCTTCGCCGGAATTCTCATATCTTGTTTCAACTCTACAGTATTCTGTTCAACCCTACTACCCCCACTTATCTTAAAGAACGTTTCAAGTTCCTTCATGACACACATAATAAATTTCTTAGGTCATCAGAAAATTTAAGATTAGAGATGCCAATGCATTCTTCCAGCTTTTACGACAAATCTTTTACAGTCGAAGCAGTACGGCTATGGAATGCCCTGCCCTTGTCAGTAAGGCGGGCTCAAACCTTGTCCAAGTTTAAAAATCTGGTAAAAAACCACTATTTCTCTCCTGAAACGTGTGGCTAAAATCTTTCTTTGTTGATTATTTTTATATGTATTATGTCTTGTATATATATATATATATTTAAAATGTTTGTTTGTATGTATTTTATGTGCAAATTGTACACCTCCGACTACCAACGGTATTTTTTTCTCCTTTCTCATAAATCCATCCAAAGGTTGTCTTGAAAAGATCGCTTTTAGTGATAAGACCGCCCATTGTGTCACCCTATGTATAAGATATACTCTGTACCAATAATTTATATGGTGTGCATAATAAAGTGTATTCTATCTATCTATCTATCTATCTATCTATCTATCTATCTATCTATCTATCTATCTTTTAAATTAAAAAAAAAAAAAAACTTTACATTACCCTACTTCTTTTACAAGATGACAGTTTCACTATAAAGTGGAGGTACTTTTTATTAAGTGTATTACATTACTTCACATTTTACATTTTTCTAGAGTAAAATGCAAATACGGATGTCAAACATAGAAATTCAATGAATAAAAACTGCAGTATCATCTGTAATAGTATTAAATTCCTTTTCATTAATAAAATATCGCTAGATCCTTTCAAACGATTCTTAGTATATTAAATAGTTTCAGTATGAGCAGATTACCTGAAGCCTGAAGTTTCTAAGAAACAACAATATTGATAGAACTATTCAGTTTCTGTACCATTATGAAGATGTTTCGGTGCATTCAAGTTTTGTTAAGGAACATATTTCATGGATAATGGGGTTCAGAATTGTGTTCAAGATTCTTGAAGTCAGAGTTCTTGGAAATTGTACAATCAATTTCTTGAAAACATCGAAGTTTCTGTGGACCAGGCAATAGCTTGAATATGCTATTGAATATTAATTTATTAATATTTTGCTATCGTATATTAAGTTTGCAATAAAAAAATGGGTACGCACCGAGAACATTCACTTTATTGTGTATATTCGTTGTTCGGGCTTTTCCACACGACGAAACGAATGATCGCGTTGGGTAAATATTCCTTTAACACAATTATAATTTTCTATTTCAAGTTTTTGTCTTTATTGAAAAACGTTGCGACACTAGGAATTTCTTCTGAATCGTGGGTGCGTTTACAAACATATGAACTCACTTACGAAATCACTCAGACCCGGAACCGTAAGTAAGTACAACTTTTACATCTTACAAATATTTGTTCCGTGCGAGAATCGAACCCACGACACGTAGCACAGCAGACGGTGCACCAGCAAAACAAATAAGTATTTGATAGATATCCGCTATGGAAAGTCAAGGAAATCTGATCCAATTGTAACTACCAAGAAAGTGGCTTAACTTAATTATGATAACGTCAAAGGGTTTTGATTTATTAGGGCACGATAGGCAGTAGGAGACAAAGGTCTAGTGCCAGTTCAATGCCGATTTAAACTAAATATAATATCCCAATTCAAACCTAATATAAAGCAAGCTCAGCAAAGTTTCTAACATACGAAGATTATTTTGTGAAGCACATATTTATTGAAAATTATTATGGGACAGTTAATCATTTACTCTAGAATTGATGACGAAAATAATTTATTATAGATAGAAAGAAAAAAAAATTTATTGCAAGCAGGATTTGTGCCAGCTATCATCTTATTCATTACATCAGAAACTCTTACCAACCGAGCTATGGTGTTAACTCTACTTAGAAACTTGAAACTTTATAATATAGTGATACGTATTTTACAGATTTTATAACACCAAAGTTCCTTAAATTTGGCCTACTAGATTCGGTAGGAGGAGGAGGAGGCGAGCCGCGTGAGGGGGAGGACAGCGTCCTCCCTCCACCCCAGCCGCAGTTGTGGACGCCCACGGCGTCGGACGTCGCAAGACGATCTCCGGCCACCGTAGGCCGGCGGGCATGCGGGCGGCGAGTAATGGGCGACTCGCTGTCCGACCATGGACGGCGCGTTGTGTTCCACGCGCGCCTCAAGGAGTGTCAGCATAATGACGGGGCCTGTAGAGGGCCATAGCCTGCCGGGGTCGCGGGACCAAGGGATTACCGTGACCCCGGTACGTAAAGGGCTCGTGAAGGACACCGTGGATTTTAGTCAGTACAAGTCTGACAGTCCCTCCCGCCCTGCCCTGGGTGGGAGGACTCATTTGATGATTTTACCACGATAAAAAAAAAAATATCTTTCTGTCATACCGTATAACAAAACTATATAAGATCAAAAACGATCATGCTATGAAATTTCGAAAAGGCGTCATCCGCTTTTTAACTAACAAAACATCTTACCTCCATTGTGTAACTTTTTCGTGTCCTCAGGAAGACAGCTTTTTCAGCAATTTCCTTGAAAAGATCCCACCAATTTTTTTAAACCTACCAGTACATAGATAGGTATCACTGGCAAGCACGTAGGTTCTGAGTTATCGCGCAATCTGGCAACATGGAGTGCGACCTCCGATGCTGGCAGTTGATTGATTACCTCGGCTTACACGGTAAGACGGAGAAAAAAACGTTGATGTTGTGAATGTGCCTACATTTACAATAAATATTATCATAAGACGGATACTCTTAGACTTGGGCCTGTCAAATGTGTCACTTTTTACGAGTCATTTGGAGAGTCACTGGGTTTTACGGCGGATTTTTTAGGCGAGAAACTTAGATATATGTATCTATCTTTACGAAAAAGTGTCTACTTCGAAACGAGCGAAATTCGACCCGCATGAAACGATAGATACGATTTACAGTATGACTGAGTTACACAATTATTATTCAAACATCACAGTCAACAAAACTTTTTTGGCTCAGTGTGGCTATGATTTAAATCGATGTCGTGAAAGACCTCATGCGGTTTTTGCGAACACGCGGTGATCAAACTTGATTAATGCCAATTACTCGTATTCATAGAACCAAAAAGTTAAAACCTGGTACGGTAAATGTTTCACCTCAACATTAATACGTACACTAAATGCACGTAATAAGCTCCCTAAACTGTGTTTGTTTTTCTTGGATTTTTTTTTACCTACCTACCTAGATATACCTTGATTTATAAGCAAAGGATTTAGTACTTGACATGCTGCACACGGTGCACACACTGCGATCGACTGCTGTGTAACGTGTCGCTAGTTCAATTCCTGCTCGGAACAAATATTGGTATCTATAAGTCATTGTTTCGAGTTTAGTTCTTTATGAGCTCATATGTCTTTTTACCCATAACACTGGAGAAATTCCTCGAGTGGTACAAAGTTTACATAAAAGTAATTGTCAACGAAATATACTACACAGATAAAAAGAAGTATACTCTATGGTGTAGGAGGCGCATTTTAACATTTTTAAGAACGAGGTAATACTCTCTATTTTCAAGTCGTAGCAAAGAATTATTGGAGCAGCCAGGCACAGGATATGAGTCAATTTGATGGCAATAGGCACGTCTTTGATTCGATCCAAATGTTGAAAATTTATACCTATCTGCCATCTGCCCCATTTGGGGGCAAAAACAGCAAGAAAAAGAAGCAGTCTCTTTATCATATGTAATTGTACGAGCTACTAGTAGTTGTTCCAAGTGTTTGTGTATGTGAGTTTCTATGTTTGTAAACACACCCACGGCACAGAAGAAATTCCAAGTGGGGGGGGCAACATTAAAAAAAAATACTAGTTTTTGCCAGTGACTTTGACCGCTCATTCAGTCACTAAGGAGCAATGCTGCTTTCTACTGCCGAAAGATTTTTTATAAAATCGATTTAGTACTTCCAGAGATTATCCCCTATCTTCAAACAAATAGATTTTACCTCTTTATTAAACTACTAGCGGCCCATCCCGGCTTCACATGGAAATATAGCCTATGTTACTCAGAGAGAATGTAGCTTTCTAATGGTGAAAACATTTTTGAAATCAGCTCAGTAGTTTTTGAGTTTGTTTATTACAAACATACACACACACAAAAGTACAAATCTTTCCTCTTTATAACATTATTAGTGTAGATTTTATAGCAAACCTTACATGAGCAAAGCTTAAATTGTGGTGTATGAATATTACCTATACTACCCTATAGGTAATATTCATACACCACAATTTAAGCTTTCAGGTGTAATATGTAAATGAAAAATCATTTTGTATCGTAAATTTAAAAACGAAAATCATTATAATTTCCTCTTGCAACTTTCACAATCGAATCGTTCAGTCGTTAATTATAAAAATAATTAGCTCTTAACATAACGTTGATTGGCAGAAAGCCTTTATGAAATGTCCAATACATCAGTTTCAGTTAAAAACAGTTTTACGTATTGCGTCTGCGTACATAAATTTAATTGCCATCAATCTAGGAGTTTCATTACAGTTGACAACGGGCAGATGGCTTTTTTTTTATTAATTTTAATTTGTAACGCTTTTATGAATTGTTGTGTCGCCTCAGGTAACCGTGCCCCTGAAACGTAAAGGGCTATTGAAAGATCACCATGGATTTTAGTCAGTACGAGTCTGACAGTCCCTCACAGTGTGACTTGATGATTTCACCACGATAAAAAAAGCTTATGGCCGTAGCATAACCTGCGTGAACATTGACATTTATTCCACGGGAACGTCACACTGTAAAATCATCAAATGAGTCCTCCCACCTAGGGCAGAGCGGGAGGGACTGTCAGACTCGCACTGACTAAAATCCACGGTGTCCTTCAATAGTCCTTTATGTTCCAGGGTCACGGTTACCTAGCCTTAATTTTTTTTATCCGTCTGAGCATGTGACCCTGACCACCCTCTGATGTCAGAGTTAATTAAGCCACCTCTGTGAATATCACAGGTCTCTGACATGGCTCTGGACACACATAATAAATTATGGTACAAGTCCAGGTTTCCTCATGATGTTTTCTGTCACCAAAGTCTTTGATTTCAAAGATAAACTAAGAAAGTACATATGAATTGAAAAAGACACATTGGTACTTGTCTGGGATTAAACTCGCAACCACACGCTTGAGAAGCCAGGTGCTGAACCTCCGGACCATCACGTTTACCTTCTAAAGCAATTACTCTACTACTTAAAGTTGCAAAGCTCTACTTGAAGCACATATCAATGTAACTTAACTAAACTAAGTACATGAAACCTAGCTAGTACAATCAGCAAATTACGTATGCGAACAACTATTCCAAACTCCCAGTAACCCACTGTGTACGTGTGATGAATTTAAAGTTTTTGAAGTTGATTTATTAAGTACCTCGATCTGCTACGGATATTATTTTATGAATAGACTACTTTGTGCCAGCCATTTCATCAACGTGGTACCTAGTTGAAAATTATAGCTCGATTCGGGTTAAAAAGTTTCATGTGTGTTATCCTAGAATAAAATTAATTTTTCTGCGAAGATCTTGATTGATTGAGTAACAAACACACATCTATACGAAATCTTATAAAAAGCATTTATTTAGTCAAACGTAAGAACGATTTTTTTTTACGTGGTCAAATCATCAAATGAGTCCTCCCACCCAGGGCAGGGCGGGAGGGACTGTCAGACTCGACTGAAAATCAATAAAACCCATGGTGTCCTGCAATAGCCCTACCAGGGTGCCAGGTACCAGGTACCTGGTACCATACGTACCAGGGTCACGGTAATTCGTTAGTCCCGCGACCTCGGCAGGCAAACGTAAGAATGATAGAGATAATTAACATGCTTTGTGATTTGCTCACACATAACATACGGATTGTCTTTCATTATTTTCACTTCGTATTAACACGCTGAATAAAAACTTCCACACATAATAAAATAATACTACCGTCCAAACAACCTACTGAATCGTTTCTCCTCCTTCTTTGAAATCTATCCAAAGTTTGTCAAAGATCATTTTAGTTTAGTGTGTTACCCTATTAATAAGTTCGACATTATACTATGTATAATTTGTATGGTAAACATTTACATAATAATTAATACCTATCTATTTATTATCTTCTGTCATCTTCCTGACGTCACGACGGACTACAAACGGCAATATGTCCTTCGCGATTTGGGACAGCCACTCTCATGCCGACGTTAATAACGTACGCACACATGTCAAATCGGCCATGTTTACAAATGGTACCAATAAAAATATAGTATTTTCATCATTCGAAGTAGTTTCTATAGCCAAGACCACCAACGACACACCTAGAGCTTGACATTCAACAATCAAGAACACAAAAAGTTTTGTTTCTTGTTCTGTGCTCCTTCTCTTGCCACTACTGGGTTATGCCTCCTCCAAATCCTTCCATGAGCTCTTTTGTCAAGCCACTTCAAACCAGGAGTCGCATTATTCGTCCAGGACGTATCACCACCTCTTTCCGAGCCAGTCTCGATGGCGCCATATCAAAAACGCTATGCCAAAAAAAAACCTTCGTAATTCTTTGATTAACACATTATTATTCATACACTAGCTTCCGCCCGCGACTCCGTCCGCGCGGATGTCGTCTTCCCCATTTTGAGTAACTCTGACAATGACATCTTATAAATATTACGGCACTGAATCCACTGCGGGTAATGCAAGGTGTGTTCGCGGTTCTACAGAACAACGTCTATGAATAAAACTGAAAAATAAGATTTTTTTCTACGTATTTTTCCAGGATAAAAAGTATCCTATGTTATGCCCAGGATAATAAGGAATAATTATACCAAGTTTCATCGAAATCGAACCGTTAGTTTTCACGTGATGCCTGCACAAACAGACAGACAGACAATTTTTTTTTTAAATCATATATTTGGGTTTGGTATCGATCCAGCAACACCCCCCGCTATTTATTTTTTCAATATTTTCAATGTACAGAATTGACCCTTCTACAGATTTATTATATGTATAGATATTATACACATCCAAAGGGTTACTTCACAACACAACTCAATACCGTCAAGGTTAACCCATGACTGCTTCATTTCATTTACTCTTAACATTTACTATTTCATTCAGCACTCCCATTCGCAATGTTATGGTAAATATACACCACATTTGTTTATGCGACCGAGTTCCGAAACCGAAGGTCGGGTCGTGACCCCACTTCTTCCCCGATCAAGGCGAAGCTGGGTTCTATAATATATTTATGTAATACCTATATGTTGCCGATATTGCTAGTAGTGTGAATGTTTCCTTATGTAATTTTTTTTTTCGAGTGGTTTTCAAATGGTCGCGGGACTTATGATTTACCGTGACCCCGATACGTAAAGGGCTATTGACCGTGGATTTTATTCAGTACGAGTCTGACAGTCCCTCCCGCTCTGCCGTGAGTGGGAGGACTCATTTGAAGATTTTACCACGCTAAAAAAAAGTGGTTTTCAGATCAAAAGAGTACAACCATTTATGTATTTTTTATGGATAAATGTGGCTGGAAGATTTTCTATTTGAGTAGAAGATTAAAGAAGCAGATGGCTCTTGATAACGTATGTGGTTAATTACCGCATACTTATTAATCGCTATCTACTTTCCAACTCATTTTTTATTGGTTTTGAACTGACAATACTGCCAATCTTAGCACGGATGAAAATAATTAAAGATACTATGTTTGATGAGACGGTTAGCGCAGTGGCTGAGCGATTGGACTGCTGCGTTGTTCCATTCCCGCACGGAACAAATATTTGTATGACCTACAAGTAGTTGTTCCGGGTCTGGGTGTTTGTGTATGTAAGTCTATGTTTGTAAACGCACCCACGATACAGGAGAAAAACATAGTGTGGGGCAACGTTTAATATTATTAACAATTAAATAAAATATTATTAACAATTAAGGTCGTATCGCCTACGGAACTCTTCGTTAGCTTTTTTTTATTTTTAGCGTGGTAAAATCATCAAATGAGTCCTCCCACCCAGGGTAGGACGGGAGGGACTGTCAGACTTGTACTGACTAAAATCCACGGTGTCCTTCACTAGCCCTTTACGTACCGGGGTTACGGTAATGGGAAAGTCCCGCGACCCCGGCAGGCTATGGCCCTCTACAGGCCCCGTCATTGTGCTGACACTCCTTGAAGCGCGCGTGGAACACAACGCGCCGTCGACCCGGGCATGGTCCATGGTCGGACAGCGAGTCGCCCATTACTCGCCGCCCGCATGCCCGCGCCTACGGTGGCCGGAGATCGTCTTGCGACGTCCGACGCCGTGGGCGTCCACCACTGCGGCTGGGGTGGAGGGAGGTCGCTGTCCTCCCCCTCACGCGGCTTGCCTCCGCCTTCGCGAGCATGACTGCTTCGCAGAAAGAGGCGACCGCTTCCCACTCCGTCTCGCCCCGCAGCATGGCCTCGACCAATGCCGGGCGCGAGAGGTCTCCGCCAATCGCCGTCGTGAGGACACGGCGGTGCTCTGCCCAAGCGAGGCAGTCCTGCACCGTATGCTCCACCGTGTCCTCCGGACGATCTTCGCAGTGGTGACACCCAGGCGTTTCCTCCCTCCTTATCAGACACAGGAACCTCCCGAAACAAACTCTTCGTTAGCTACGAAGTTTTTACACGCCATCCAACTAACGCAACGGTTGAATTAACAACAGCTTACTAAAAGTAAAGAAGATGCTTTGATAAAAAAAGAAATCTTGAATCTTTTTCTTTATACCAAAAGATTCCTTGACTATGCGGTTTCCGCAAAAAAGTTTCTTTCGAAGAAAACCGAACAAGTGAACAGTCAGAATTTGAAGTATTTAAAAGTTACACAGTTAGTTGGCGGGCTCACAAACTGGGAAGGAAGTATCCATACATAAGTACATGTAAGTTAGAAACTTCGGTAGTCCGCTTATCACCCAGAATTATGTAGTCGAAGTTACAAATGTATGGTACTAACTTGAATGGGAGTTATACGGTTTTGACAGTGCATGGAAACAATTGTTGGAGATTCAATGTGTGGAGTGACAGTATTGTTTTACTTGTTGAGAATTTGACTATGGTAGTTCTATTTTTTCAATGATACAATATAGTACAGTGTATTTTATTTTTTACGTGGTAAAATCATCAAATGTGTCCTCCCACCCAGGGCAGAGCGGGAGGGACTGTAAGACTCGTACTGACTAAAATCCACGGTGTCCTTCAATAGCCCTTTACGTACCGGGGTCACGGTAATTTGTGAGTCCCGCAACCCCGGCAGGCTTTGGCCCTCTACAGGCCCTGTCGCTATGCTGACGCTCCTTGAGGCGCGCGTGGAACACGCGTGGACGCGCGTTGCGTCGACCCGGGCATGGTCCGTGTTCGGACAGCGAGTCGCCCATTACTCGCCGCCCGCATGCCCGCGCCTACGGTGGCCGCAGATCGTCTGGCGACGTCCGTTTGAGATACCGCTGGAAACAATTAGTGAACACATAAAGCTTTGGTTGCCTTAAAGGTCTGTCACAGTTTAAACTAATTAGGTAATGAAAGTGTTGAAAGCTTAAAATAGCTTTCAATTCGGATGTATTACGGATTGGTTAATGCAGTTGTATCTTTGACATCAAATTAGTATTGCGTTATGCACGAATCCTAAACCGTTCCAATTGCTTACAGGATTGCAGGTTGCGATACTGTATTAGTAGGATATCGTGGCCCTGGAACGCAAAAGGCAACCAAAACGACGTTACGTTACGTTCCCGTGCGATAACGAGTTGAAAACAGCCAGTGAGACATAAAACGTCAAACATTACAAGCCCTTAACAATATGTAGACATTTTCGTTAAAATAAGTGGCGTAGCATCTCTGAAATTATACCTATTTGACGCTCATCGATTCCGATTTTGAAAAACTAAGGCAGAAACTAAGGCAAAAATTTAAAGCGGTATAAATCAGGGGTACGCAAACCCGCGGGCAGAAGTTAGTACTCAATAACTTCAGATAACTCACTCTGAAGGAAATCACCGTGAAGCTACGGACCTACATTATTGCATTCTGCTCCGTGCGAGAAGGAATCTTGCATGCTTGCGTGCAACCAATTTCTGCACTCGACGATCCTTCGCGACTTATGTAGAATGTAGCGCGGGAAATGGCTTCCAGAAATGCCAATTTAATGAAGGCAGTAACTTTTTCTGTCGTGGGTACATTTACATATATTTAAACTGACTGAAAAACTGAAACGACAAAAAGTGCATATGCACTTTTTGTCGTTTTAAATTCATCAAATGAGTCCTCCCACCCAGGCCGGGATGGGAGGGACTGTCTGACTCGTAATGGCTAAAATCCACGGTGTCCTTCAATAGCCCTTTATGTTCCAGGTCGGTTTCCAGTCAAATCGGATGAAGCGGATGAAGCCTTGGTAAGACTGGTTGTCAGACTTTAGAGCTTCAGACTTATTAACGACTGTCAAAGATTTATAAATGACATTCCGGACTAACGGTTTTACGTGCTTTCCGAGACACGGAGGAAACTCGCTATGACAGATTGTCACCCATCCACAGGCTAATTTCGGCAAGCGCGGCTTAACCCGGAAGGTCGGCCTGTACAGCTGTAATTATTTAGCCACCAGCTCCTCCATACAATAATCAGCAAAGATATTTATGTAGTACCTCGTCTAAATTTTGCATTTTCCATCAATTTTTCAGTGAGTAAACTCGACAGTATTTTACAAAACATCTTTTCCTGAAAATAAGCGACTCTACACAAAATGAACGCTAGAGTATTGCGCAGTTCATTTGGAAAGTTTTTAGTTGTTTATTAAAATAATGTTTTGTCTGTCTGTAAACTTCAGTTTCGCTAAATGTAGAACATTTGCCCCCAAAGGTAAGGTAAATAACGAGTATTTTATGTGAATTCGTGTGCTTTTTAATTCTTTTGGGGGCCATTTTGTCATCTAGGTGCTCATTATGTTTAAAAGTTGATCATTTTTCGTTTTATTGATTACCGGTTGATAGCAAAATGTGGGTCTTCAATTAAGTAAGTACTACGCGTTTGCAGAAAGAATAGGATGACCTTGTCACCATATTGGGTCTTTATCCATGCTTTTATAATTACATACACCCTAGTTAATAACGTTTCAGTAAACATATTAATATTATTTCTTATTAATTTCTCAATATCTTTTTAAAAAAACGTAATTATTGTCCCAATGTGGCGGCGAGGTCATTATGTTCTTAGTTTCAACGCATAGTACACATACTTCTGCCTAATCTTCCAAAAACTTGATTAAGAAAAACCATGAACATAAATTTAATTGTATGCTTTTAAGCTTATGTTCTAACTCAGTTATCCGGAAAATACATGTAAATAACTAATAATTTAATTAACAACAATCAGTGTGTTTTTGGCATATTACCAAATCAAAATAATAAACTCATTACATTTCCAATTCTATCGCTTTGTGCTAACAATGTACCTCATAATTAACAACAAAATCATACAACATCGGGTCTAAACGGGCCACTTTGGTAATAGCTATCATATTTTGTTATGAATCAAAGTAAAAATCGTTAAATGGTCACAAAATTGACAATTCATATTAAAAAAATCATCTAAAACAGTTACAACAACAACATTTTTGTTGAAGGAATCATAAAATGGTCCACAAAATACATGGATCTAGAATTAAGCATGGACTGAACCGCTCTATGCAAATGTCAAATAAAACTGTTCATTTCCAATACATGATTGAAGACATGATCTATATCGTACAAGAAAGAGATTGTTCTACAGTTGTTTTCCTCTCTTTCTAAAGAGTATGACAATTAAGCAGCTAATGCTCAGTCCATTTTATGAGTCTGTATTCAAATATGAAATGTTAATTCTATGCTTGTGCAAGTAATTGTTTTACAAATAGGAGAATTGCTAATAAATTTTCTACGAGTTCATGAAGTGAATCACTTTTAGGAAAATTGCTTAAAGTGATCGTTATAGACCCGCAGCATAGACCAGTTTGAAGCTTTAAATGAATTATAAATTATGTACAACATTTGTGCATAAATAGTTATTAGTTAGAACATAAGTGTGCTAATTTGCAGCAATTAGTGCTAGATTGTGTGTAAACATTGTGTTTTGAATGTAATATTGTTTATTATGGTACTAGTCTGGATTATGAAAGCTTTTCAGGATATTTTTGTCTTTATTTTCATATTTCAGTGGTAAATTAGGTGTAACGGGTACTAAAATAGCTGCACGGTGCTAAAATTGGTTCGTAGATAAGTGAATCATTATTGTTGGATAAGAATGGTTAAAAAAGGTGATTTGCGTAATTATTAAAATAAAATTGACAAGATTGGTCTGTGGATGGGTGACCGTATAACATAGCGAGTTTCCTATTTTCGGAGAGCACGTAAAGTCGTTGGTCCAACTGTCAATGAAGATCTTTGATAAGCGTTAGTGTTATTGAGGAACTCGAAAGTCTGACTACCAGTCTTACCAAAGGGTGTCGTTTTACCCAGTTACTGGGTTGTGGAGTACTCTACTACAGTACTCCATATAAAACAAAATAGATAGAACATTCTTTATTATACACACCATATAAAATACAGATACATACAAATTGGACACAAATTTTGCCAATTGGTGACACAACGGGTGGTCTTATTGCTAAAGCTGATCCCAAAGTTATTGGTACATGACCTTCTCAATCCAAATTCGCATACTGTGCTATGTTTGGGTTGTTGTACATTTGCCACAAAGTTAAATTTTCGTTTTTTTTTTTAAATTTCATATAATGAAAGTTAATTCGTCACAAATAGATTTTTAGGGTGGTAAAATGGCTCCAACCCAGTGCAGGGCAAGAGGGACTGTCAGACTTGTACTGACTAAAATCCATGTTGTCCTTTAATAGCCCTTTACGTTTCGAGGTCCCGCAACCCCGGCAGGCTTTGGCCCTCTAAGTGGGGCCCGGTCATTGTGCTGACACTCTTCGAGGCGCGCGTGAAACACGACACACCGGCGACTCGGGCAATGTCCATGATCAGACAGCGAGTCGCCCATTACTCGCCGCCCGCATGCCCGCACAGCTAGATATCGTTATTGTAAATTTGCCACATTGCCTCATTTCACATCATTTTTACGTTACGTTACCTACCTGTTTACTGACATTTGAATGAATTCCAAACAAAATATTAAACAATCTAAAAGGTCAAGCATTAATATAATAACTTTCACTGAATGAACATCTGTCATAGCCTTTCGCCGTGATCAAAGTTTGGTGTCACGGGATTCAGTCGAAAACAAATTTACTTATTCAGGGATTGCGAACCCCCTGAGAGGTCTGGACTCCGTTTAAATACGATATGAGCATCAAAGCGAGGATGCATGAAATTGAGCGAATTTGAATGATTTGGGAACACATGTTTATTTCATAATGCGGCTTGAAACGCTATTGGTTTTAGATTTTTAGATCTAAATCGAATCGAAGGGCATGCGGGCAGCGAGTAATGGGCAACAAACTGTCTGACCATGGACCATGCCCGGGTCGACGGCGCGTCGTGTTCCACGCGCGCCTCAAATAGTGTCAGCAAAATGACGGGGCCCCCTCTAGAGCCTGCCGGGGTCGCGGGACTTACGAATTACCGTGACCCCGGAACGTAAAGGGCTTTTGAACCGTGGATTTTAGTCAGTACGAGTCTGACAGTCCCTCCCGGTCTACCCTGGGTGGGAGGACTCATGTGATGATTTTACCACGTATATAAAAAAGGTGCTTTTAGAACATTCAAATTACAGTGGGTGTGGTGCCAAAATAACCAATATTTAGAGCCCTGATACGGGGCACGGGTCATGGGGCCCATGCTCATCAGTGGGATCATACAGGCTGACAGTAAAGGAAAATTAACGCGGTGTTGGTTTGAGTGGCTAAATGATATTTTATGTCATACTTTAAGAGTAGCTATTCCATATATGTAGTCTGCCGAAATGAAAAAGAATCCGATTTTATTTAAATCAAAATGTTTATTATTGAGAGGCTAAAAATACTGTTGTGTATTTAGGGAAGAATCTTATTAAAACAAGCAAATCACAAAACTCATGTAATGGCTGACAATCAAAAGCAATGTGTCACTCACTCACAATTTACCATAAACAAATCATACCATAAACCAACACTACATTCCTCCAACAATATTTAAAAGTACATATTTTAACATTTATAATTTAATGTTTTCCTGGTGCTCCTTATCGGATACCGGCGGACTTCAGGTTCTTGAGAGTCTGCGTCAACAAACTCATCATCCGAGACCGTCCCCTCTTCCCTATCAGAAACCTGTCCCGGTGATGATATAACCGGTTCTGATACAAAACCAGCTTCGTTTGACTGACCGATCTCCTCAGGGAAACCACCACCCAACACACTGAAATCATCATCATCCGGTTCAAATGATGAGTTCCCTTTGTAAGGCAATAATTGGTCGATATGTTTCTTTACAGTTACATTTTCGCCTAGAATATACACAGAAAACATTCGTGATCCTAAACATTCATTTACTGTACCCTGCTTCCAAATATGTTTAGTACCGTTATTAAAATATTGCTTAACTAAAACTTTGTCACCAACAGAGAAAAACACATTTCGTTTCCCACCAAAATGTTTACATTGATTCATTTGTGCTTTTGTGACGTTAGCTTTGGCCACGGATGACGAGGATGGTGAAATCTCTTGTGAAGGAAATCTTAATAAATCGAGTCTGCACCGCAGAGGACGTCCAAACATCAACTGCGCTGGAGAAAATCCAGTAGTCAAATGAATTGAATTCCTATAATCGAACAAAAATTTATTTAAAACTTTCACCAATCCTTTTTGTGTGACGTCTTTGTTTAGAATAGCTTTTAAACCATTTTTTACTGTTTTGACACTGTTCTCTGCCTGTCCATTGGACATAGCATGATACGGCGCGCCTGTCAAGTGTTGTACACCGTTTAACCGACAAAATGTATCAAATTCGTTTGAACAGAAGTTTGTAGCATTGTCCGTAACCAAAGTTCGCACTAAACCAAATCTGCTAAACATCTCGCAAAGTTTACTAATAATAGATTCACTATCCATTTTTTGCATTATGAAACATTCCACCCATTTAGAATGAGCGTCTACAGCAATTAAAAACTGTTTTCCCCCTAACAAAAACATATCTAAGTGCACGCGCTCCCAGACGCGTTTTGGGTATGGCCACGGAGCTAACGGCACTTTAGGTGGGTTATTACGCAGCGTGTTACAAACACTACAGGAACCTATTTTCTCTTCAATATGTTTGTCGATGCCGGGCCACCACATACGCATTCTAGCTTCCGCTTTGGTTTTGACTACTCCAAAATGAGAATTATGCAGCTCATTTAGCAGTCTTTCACGAAAACGTGAAGGAATCACGATTTTATGACCTCGTAATATACATTCATTCTCCACGGCCAGATCCAAACGACATAAATAAAATGGACGTAAATCCTGACTAGTCACTTTAGTAGGCCAACCATTCTTTATAAATCCTATTACTTTTTGCAGAACTTTATCGCGGTTTGTTTCAATCCTGATGTCACTCAAGGTTAAGGGTAGTAAAACAGAGTCACTTATAAAATTAATATACCTTGAGAGATCCATATCCTGAGCCACTTCGAGCTCATTTGATTGAATAGGCACCGAGCGCGATAAAAAATCAGCAACGTTTTCCTCACTCTTTACATATTCGATAGTGAAATTATAGGCAGATAAAAATAAAGCATAACGTTGTAATCTGTTAGCTGCCAAAACGGGCACACCTTTTTCTTTCCCGAAAATGGAAAGTAGCGGTTTATGATCCGTTCTTAATACAAATGGCACCGTACGGCCATATAAATAATGATTGAATTTCTTAATCCCGAATACAATTGACGTGGCTTCTTTCTGAATTTGCGCATAGTTTAGTTCGGATTTTAACAACGTACGCGAGGCATAGGCAACCACGCGTTCAGAACCGTCGGGCTGCTTCTGCGCCAAGACTGCACCAAGGCCGGCCGGGCCGGCGTCGCAAGTCACGACTGTCGGATATTCCGGATGGTAATGGGCCAACACGCGATCAGAAGACAGCTCTTTCTTAATTTTATCAAAAGCTTCTGCTTG
This sequence comes from Agrotis puta, assembly GCA_943136025.2. Classification (NCBI taxonomy): domain Eukaryota; kingdom Metazoa; phylum Arthropoda; class Insecta; order Lepidoptera; family Noctuidae; genus Agrotis; species Agrotis puta. The sequence continues at coordinate 2,130,017 of OW964181.2, forward strand.
ATCTTTACCCCACTCCCATTCCATGTCTTTTTTTAACAGCTTGTTTAGAGGACTAAGAACCGATGATGTATTCGGAACAAAACAGCGATAATAATTCACCATCCCTAAAAATGACTTTAATTCATTGGCGTTCTTAGGAGGATCGCACTTAACGATAGCTTCGATTTTACGGTTAGATTTATGCAATCCTTTCCTATCAATAACGTAACCAAGATATTCCACCGAACTTTTGAAAAATTCGCATTTATCGTTTTTTAATCTCAACCCTGCGTCTAATAATCTTTTCAACACGAGCTCCAATCTATCTGTATGTTGCGACTTATTAGGAGCAGTTACTAATATGTCATCTAAATAAATACATACACCGTCAATATCGCCTAATAATTGTTCCATAGTACGTTGAAATATAAAAGGAGCGTTAGCTAAACCAAACACGAGGCGCGTGTATCTATATAACCCTCTATGAGTATTAATACAACACCATTTCTTTGAGTCATCATCGAGTTCTAATTGTAGATAAGCCAATTTCAAATCTAGCTTGCTGAATTCTACTCCATCATGAAGTTTGGCAAACAAATCTTCGATCCGAGGAAGAGTATAATTGTCTAAATATAACGCTTTATTTAACGTTACCGAAAAATCTCCGCAAATTCGGATATTTCCGTCGGAACGTAAAACTGGAACTATTGGCGTTGCGACATCAGAATGATCAACTTTTTCGATAATACCTGCTGCCAATAATCTATCCAATTCCTGCTCAATTTTTGGCTTTAAAGCTAGAGGCACGGGGCGTGGCCTGAAAAACTTCAACTGTACGTCGGGTTTTATTTTCAAACTTACCTTATACTTATTGAACTTGCCCAACTCATCAGAAAATAATGTTGAAAATTTCTTTAATAACCTTTCCCCCGTGTTATCCAGTACCACATTGTTACAGTTTAAACTACACAAATGTATACCAAACAAACTCATAAAGTCTCGACCTAAAAGAGGCAAACGTTTCTCATTAGTTTTGATAACGAAAAAAGAAATTAGTTTTGTGCGGCCTTCGTAGGTTATAGACAATGACAAACAACCTAATGGTGCAATTTTTTCTCCTGTATAGAAGTTAAAAACCTCCTCACATGGTTGTAAACGATATTTACTATTGTTCGCAGCCCCGAACAGCTGCTCAAATAAAATAAACGGTAAAACGGAGACAGCACTGCCACAATCAATTTCACATAAGATGTTCCTGTTATCTAACATGACATTACGTGAAAAGGGCTGATCCTTTATAGCGTTTTTAATATTGAATAAATTATAAATACCTCCGTCATCAACATCATCGTCACCCGTTTCCAAAAAATGGCTATCACGTATCTTAGCTTTGCACATCCTTTTCAGGTGACCTTTTTTATGACATTTCTGACAGGTAAAATTAGCAAAACGGCACTTTTCCGTCGAGTGATTTTTGTACCCACACACTTCACAACTCTTAGACACTCGCGAATTATTATCGTAAGAAGAAGAACCGTTCGGCCGCTGCAGTGCGAAGACCGGCTCCGCAGAGATCCCGCCAGCCGTGCCGGCTGCTACAACGCCTGCTCGCGCGGCATGCAACGCGGCGCGCGCACACCGCACGCTCTGCGCCATCTCCAATGCCTTATTAAATGTGAGGGTTTCAATGCTTTCTGCGAACAATTTTTCCTTTTCCTTGGTATTTTCTAACCCTAAAACGAACTTGTCGCGTAAAGCCGTATCTAACTCAGACTTGAAACCACAGAACTGTGCCAAATTGCGCACTCGCGCCGCCCATTCCGCTAGATCTTCCCCAGGACGTTGTTCCGCCTTATAAAAATTGTACCTTTCAGCGAACGTACTCTTTTTTGCTTGAAAATGGACGTTCAATTTATCTAACAAGTTTTCATAGTCAACGTTGTCCAAGTTTTCGGGAAAAACTACATCTCTTGCGACGCGGTAAGTATCTTCCACCAACGCAGTGAGCAGAAGAGCTCGTCTTCTAATTCCAGACTTATCGGTGTCGTCTCCAATGTCGTTCGCCGTACAGTACTGGATAAAACGACTCCTGAAAATGCTCCACTCCTGCATGCGGTGATCAAATGAGAGATTGCCACCAAACGCCATATTAAATGATTTTGCTTGCTCCGCCGTGGTCATTGAACACACAAAAACTAGTGTCCAGACAATAATAACACACGTGAATAACTACTCGTCGCCAATTGTTGTGTATTTAGGGAAGAATCTTATTAAAACAAGCAAATCACAAAACTCATGTAATGGCTGACAATCAAAAGCAATGTGTCACTCACTCACAATTTACCATAAACAAATCATACCATAAACCAACACTACAAATACATAAATATAAAAATACAAAATTAAAATAAAACTAAACTAAACTACATATTATAGAGCATCGAAAAATTCATCCTCAACGCTGTCAGCTGGTAATGTGCCCAAGAGACTGGCGGCGTTGCCTCTCTGTATGGCAATACTTAGCCTCTGGCCAAGGTAAAAGCCAGCTCTTGGGTCAGATGAAAATAAACTTACAATTATACTAACTCCCGGACTAACGTTCTACCAATGTGCTCAAATATCATTAAAATCCGTTCAGTTGTAAAGACGTGAATATTGAATAAGGGAAATTTAAAAAAGGAACTTCAAACATATCATATACTGAGTTAAACTTAACAAAGAAAACGGTTTAAATCTTGAATCAAAAGCTCACGGTTTGTTTTTTCACAACTACGTGCGATCGTTTCCCAGTTAGTGTAAAAAGTGCAAACACAACTAAATTGTTCGACAATACACTACGTTTCGACAGACGATCTCAGGAAAAATACCTCACCGCTGCATTTGCCTTCAAAGATTGCGGAACAAATGATGCGAACGTTCCCCACTTCGAGACTTTTCTCGAGTCTTTACCCGAGATCTCGAGTTTCGAGCACCTTTCGAGTTACTTTTGAAAAAGGAAAACTTTACAATGAAAGACTTTGGTCTTGTTTTATGATTTGAATTCTATTTTATGTTTGAATTGAATCTTTAAATCGGTTTGTTTCTTTGTTGCCAGTTATAATTATTTTATTATTTTTTGATAGCGTCTTTATTTTAACTGTTTTGAGTAGCAATTAAAAGTTTTTAGAAGAGCAGGTGCTGTCAACAAATGGTCTATTCGTGTTTTTCATCGTTAATTTGTTTGTTTTAGATTTTCTATTTCTTATAATTTCTTTTCGTTTTTCGTGTCAAACTATTTGGGATCACTAAATTCTTCAAAATTTTGAAACGGTTTACAGAATTATATATTTAACTTAAATAAACAGAAACTTACTTAGTTACTAGCTTTATTTTAATATTCGTCAATTTATTCCTGATCGTAAATGTAACGATACATTATCATATATACATGATTGTTTTTTAAACTTTGCCCCACACTATATGAACGTTTTTTTATGTGTTTCTCCGGAACAGTACTGTTTTTCAGCATGAAAGGTACACTATTTCCATTTCTGTACAGCTGAAAATGTATTTATATTTAAATCAGAATCATCGTTTCAGTGTTTTTAGCACGGAAAAGTAACATACAAACATACTTTCGCATTTTTTATATTAATAAGAATATGTATTTTCGATCACTACATTACAATCATCTAAAAATCAGAAATATCGAATATTTTCCATTTAAACACAGTGATACCTTAAATACTCTTGGGCCAAGAAATACAAAAAACCCATTAATTTACATTACATCAACGACATAAATCGTTTCAAGCCGAACCCTTCTTAAATTCTTATAAACTTTATCGCCAGTACTCTACATCTCCCAAAACCTAAATGGACCTAAGTCTCGATAATTTCCATTCACGAAATGGTAACAAAAATCCATCTTATTTCTTTTTCGGCAATGGTCATGAATCATTCTGCCTCTGGCCGGTCCATTGAGTAGTGCGTTTGAGACAAGACAAATATCCTACTCGTGCCATTAATCCTTCTAATCTTGACAGAAAACCTCCGGAGAATTATATAGACGGCGGTGTGAAGGTATTTATCAAATCTTGGGCAGCTACACTGATTCGAGTTGCTTGCTTAATGATACAATGATGTTGTTATTATTTCGTTGTGATAAAATTGTGGAAGGATTTTTTGATGACAATTTGGATTTAGGGTGCGAATTGTGAAGGAATTTTTAATGGATTTTACAAACTTAATTGACTAATCGGTAGCCGGAAGCTTTGCTGTACAAAAATTGTAAAGAAACCGACGAAAAATTCAAAGACGGGGGCGTCCAGAATCATGTCCTGGACCCATGGTAACCGCTTGTGCGTCGATGTCTCTTACACCCTGTATAGATTTAAAAAAAAACACAATCTAACTAACAGCTTTTGATCCAAATACGTCGTATAAATGTCAGAAGAACATTAAGCACTGCCATTTACTGCCACTGGGGACAATAAATCTACTTTACAGGAAATAAACAGGAGAGTACATGAATACACAAATGAGTGTGTATTGAATACATTGTAATAGAACTGTTTCGCTACATAGTTAACTGCCGCATTGGAATATTACATGGGCCAAGTCATTTGTATCAAGGGTTTGTTGGGAACTAGTTATTGCCAACGGCTTCACTCGCATCCAGGTAAGAATAAATCAGAAGCTAAGATTAAAAATATCTGAATGACAATATGTCTAAAAGACTGACTAGTATACTACTTGATATCTACTTTTGATATGGATATAGGTAGACGGGTAAAACATAAATAAAAAACATTGCCCCACAAAAAAAGAACCCCCACAAAGAGCTGTCAGCAATCTGACGGGGCCCCCCTTAGAGGGCCAAGCCTGCCAGGGTCGCGGGACTGTAACGTAAAGGGCTACTGAAGGATCACCGTGAATTTTAGTCAATACAAGTCTGACAGTCCTTCCCGCCCCGCCCTGGGTGGGAGGACTCATTTGACGATTTTACTACGATAACAATAAAAGTTTTCCACACAGCCCTCAATTTTTAGACAGTGACAAAAAATGCCGACCCCATAGTGACTAAATAATGCCTTCAAAACAACAAATAACATCATTACCATAGTAGACCAAAAAAATACAACCTCATGAAACATTGTACGAATAAAAGTACAGACAAAACAAGAAAACAGACCTTCATTTTGTTATTAGAGACGTTTATGTGTGCCTTTATTATGTAGATGTGCTCCTTATGCATGCACATCGGTAATGAGACTCCACATAGAAAATAGAAGGCATAGGGTAATTTCACTTGGACAAATAAAACTACTATTCTTTTACTGCCGGAACGCCTTTTTATTTGTGAAGGCTGAGGTTTTAATGTTATCGCGTTTTAAATAAAACTGGGCTTCAAGATGGCACGATTTATTTTAGATTGTTTTTCTCCTCTATCTCTAGCTTACTCTCCTATATCTAGATTCCCCGCTAGCTATATCCAACCAAAACCAGCAAATGCTGGTGGTTTTGGTTGGATATTCAGTTATATATAGATATTCAGTTGTTACGTCATCATCATCATCTGCCTAGCCTTTTCCCAACTATATTGGGGTCGGCTTCCAATCAAACCAGATGCAGCTGGATATCAGTATTTTACATGGAGCGACTGCCTGTCGTACCTCCACAACCCAGTAATACGATACCCCATGGTAAGACTGGTACGTGAAAATTCACGTAACAACTAAATATCTGTCCGACCTTTACCGCTTAATTTTTGTGTAACACGACGCCACTTATTAAGATTGGTTGTCAGAGTTTCGAATGTTTGACGTCATTAGATTTCAAGTAAGGAACCCTCAAAATCGAATGAAGTTTGATCGAATAACGATTGCTACCGACGGAGCAGTTATTTGATCATCATTATCATATCAGCCGTAGGACGTCCACTGCTGAACATAGGCCTCCCCCACAGATTTCCAATAGGACCGATTGGAAGCGGTTTGCATCCAGCGCGATCCTGTGATTTTCATCAGATCGTCTGTCTACCTTGCAGGTGGACGTCTCACGCTGTGTTTGCCATTTTTTTTTATCGTGGTAAAATCATTAAATGAGTCCTCCTACCCAGGGCAGAGCGAGAAGGACTGTCAGACTCGTACTAACTAATATCCACGGTGTCCTTCAATAGCCCTTTACGTTCCGGGGTCACGATAATTCGTACAGTCCCGCGACCCCAGTGAAATAAACTATTTGCTAAACATCTCTTAACCATTTCTTAAAAACAATAATCAGATTTTAACTAATAGTTAGGTTAACTCCGGATCAAACAACTGGCTCTTAATCACTGAATTTAAAATAAAGTTGCCGCGACTGTCTGTTTGCAATAAACTCAAAACTTCTAAACAGATTTTTATGCGGTTTTCACTAATAGACAGATTGGTTTATGAGGTAGATTAAGGTATTTTATTTGTTAATGTTTTGGATAAATGTTTATTTGCTTAAAATTATGTTTTAAGCAAATAACTAACAAAATGTATTCATGCATTAATAATTAATCACGTCTAATATTTAACTTTTGTATAAATATGATGGGATCTTTCATTAAAAAACGCAGCCCAATACTTTTCAGTTATAACAAAATATAAGTAGAAATAATTGATAATATGCTCAATTACCGTATGTACCACGGGGCAGGTCGCTAGAGTTGAACAAAATAAAATAATCAAAACGGAAATGTTTTATGGAAACAATATTATTTTGACCCTAAGAACGCCATTATTAGAAACTACGTGATTTCGACCTAAACTTTTACCCAAAACTAAAATTACCCTCAGAATGTTCTCAAAGTGACCCTAAAGTTGTCGTTATCTGCACCTTTAATTAACAGAGAGTAATTAATTCTTGCGCAGGCCTAGCTTCGGAAACATAGTGCAGTGTGTACACTTCCTGTCATCAGGCAAGCCAGTGTAGCAACTAATTTCATTAGACACTGGATTAGGGGCAACGTCACACAGAAGGCCAGGCGCAAGCTATGTCATATTTCTTGACATAATTGAATGTTACGAAGCTTAATTGAGCTTTGGAAATTGTAGTTCGACCTTTCGACCATGACATATTGATCAAGAAAAATGTGCGAGCTTAAGGCCCATGCAACTTTTAGTATGGACCTTTTAGTATGGCATCAATTTTTTTTTTCCTTTTAAAAAATCCACAGAAAAAAAAATAAGTTTCTAAACCGTAACCAACTAGAGATATGCGGTTTTAATTTTGTTCTAATCAGGAGTGATTTACTCCCGATTAGAACAAAATAAAATCCGTTATATCTCTGGTTGGTTACGGTTTAGATTTTTTTTATTATTTCTTACCAAGTTCTTTGGTTGCGGTCTACTAATGACCAACATTTCATTACAATCGAAAGAAAAAAAAAAATTGATGCCAAAAAGTTGCATACCCCTTTAAACATTGGTGTTATCTTAAAATAATCTTGTTTTTTTTTATATTTTTAGTTTGCTTTTAATGCGGTCTAATATTTCGATGTAAAAAAAAACATCTTTTACTGCACATACCTGCCCTTAAACATCGACGTAACTAACTACTTCAATTTTCGATGCTAAATTATGATTCCACTCAAAAGCTATGAGTATCGCTTCGCTTTCAATGATATTTGCGTTTTGAAAAGAATACCAGTTCATTATGAATTCTGTTTTAAGTTAGCTGAGGTTTTTGGTAGGAGTAAACTTAGGTCAAATCAAGTTTAATATTGAGTGAATATTCATCGTTTATCAATTATGTAAACCTGGGGGGTCTATGCTAAGGGGCCGAACACAAGCCGAACCTCTCTGCTCGCAGTGTCAAGGGTGGACCACAGGTGTGGACGTACAACAATTACTCTCTTCGAACTCCTTAGTGTTCGTTTTAAACCGGCAATAGGCGGAACACAGTCGAGCACCAAGAGTCGGTCCACATCACACGATTTTGTACTCTGCTGCTCGTGCTCCGATCGTGCCACCCACCTTCATTACGAAAATTTAGAAAAGGATTAGGTATAGTGATTTTGTACTTGAATAACTAGGCCCATTTTTAAAATAAATATATCTAGAATGAGGGAAAAGGTCAATCCGATTAATAGCCTTTGCCAGCGGCTTCACCCGTTCCTACCCCCCCCCCCTTATAGCCTATGTCACTTAGGACCAATACAGCTTTCTACTAGTGAAACAATTTTTAAAATCGGTTCATTACTTCCGGAGATTACCCCTACATACAAACAAACAAATTTTCCTCTTTATAATATTAGTATAGATTATTTACTTTACACAAGAAAAAATGTATTTTATTATGAAGGTTAGTAAGAAAAAATGAATAAAGTGCATTTGATTAAGCACTAGTTACACTCAAAACGATCACCTATCTGTAGTTGCATTCAACCTCTCGATACCCAATCATTTTCCGACGTTCTACAGTATACATTGGAACTAAAACTCAGTTCCTGACTTTGTTTACACTCCAGCGCACTCAGGCAGATCGTAAGCCTATCAGAAGTGGTTCAGTGATGATGTTTACACTTCCCGTCATCAGCTAGCCGAGTGGCCAGGCAATTCAATTAGACGAGCGATTAATCGGGCACCGTCAATCCAAAATGGACTTTGTATAGAACACATTCCGTGGACGATATTTTGTATTTTGTACTGATGGTATTAAGTATATTATGGGCGGATGAGTGCAGTAACAGATCATCAAGCTGAGTAGTTTTTACTTTTATTTTTCGAGGAATCCTACATATGGCCTGTGGGTCTAGTGGTTAGTGACCCTGACTGCAATGCCGGAGGTCGTGGGTTCGATTCCCACTCAGGACAAATGTTTGTGTGATGAGCGCGATCATTTGTTCTGTGTCTGGGTGTAATTTATCTATAATATGTATGTATTTAGAAATATATAAGTATGTTTATCAGTTGTCTAGTACCCATAACACAAGCTCTGCTTAGCTTGGGACTAGATGGCGTTGTGTGATAGTTGTGAAAAAAAAAAAAAAAAATATACTCGTATGTAATTCAAAAGATACCGGGTCGCGGCGCGTTGTTTTCCACGCGCGCCTCAAAGAGTGTCAGCATAATGACGGGGGCCTCCCTCTAGAGGGCCAAAGCCTGCCGGGGTCTGCCCTGGAACGTAAAGGGCTATTGAAGGACACCGTGGATTTTCATCAGTCCGAGTCTGACAGTCCCTCCCGCCTTGCCCTGGGTGGGAGGACTCATTTGATGATTTTATCACGATAAAAAAAAGTCAAAAGATACTATATCGATGAGATCTACAAATGTAATCGAGATAATAAATCCTATGTCTAAAGTATGAACTTGTGATAAGAAGGTATGAAACACGTGTGACATGTGGATTGTGGAATGAGAATGAGAGGAAGATAAAAGAAAAGATGGACGGATTGTGTGAGGACTGACATAAAAGGAAAAGGAAAAAATTATACGTAAGGATTTACCGTTGAAAAAGGAAGAAAAAAGCGTATTGCATCCACTTCTAATAAAATTTAACCAACTCGTTGGTGACCGGTACTCCAATTAGTCCGTAGCTGCGTTTCGGATGCAGGTGAGTTGGTTCTTCTTGCAGGATCATTATGCAGCTGTTTGCCCAATGATCCTGCAGCAAGAACCAACTGACAGAAACTGCAACACATTTCAACAAAACTGTTGTCCCCTGAATTGTAGGCACAACTACCTACTATCAAGGTCGACAACGCGCGAGCGAAACCTCTGGTATTGCAAGCATCTATAGGGTATGGTGACCGCTTTTCATTAGGCGGGCCGTACGCTTGTGTCACCTTTCATCACCATCATCTGCCTGCTCCCATTTTACTTGAGGTCGGCACAACACGTTTCTGTCACCTTTATGCCTTTGTCAAACAGACTGGTGAAAGCGAAGCGAGACGTCAGTCCGATAGTTCTGTCACGCCATCGGATCCCTTTCGCGTTACTATGTGACTGGATGCAAACAATTCCATACATTACAAACAAAAACGTCACGCTTCGCATTCGCCACGCCAGCCTGTTTGAAAAAGGCTTTATGGTATAAAAATATGTCCAAGGGCAGGTGATGGTTTTACGGCCCTTATCTTCTTAGCAATTTCTTTGAAATGTTCAAGTTCCTTATTTCAATATAAAGCGATTTATTAAAGAGTTTCTTTGAGATTTTTCCTGGTATTACCTTGTGTTTCGATTGATTGATTGAATCATTCAAACTTTTCAATGCCACAGAAAAAAATAATATTAGCGTTTTGTATTTTTATTTCTGTTTTTTTTTAGAACACACAGAAATAAAAACATGTTTGGTTTGAATGTATTCTAACCTATCTTGGGTTTATACAAACCTTATTTTTTGGGTTTATATGTAATAAGTGATAATGAAATAATCCAGAATAAACTAAAATGATTAAAGGTATGACCAATGTAAAATAACAAAACATAACTATCGAAAACTGAGAGTCTGGTACACCTGCCTAACACTTTTAAGGCTTTGTCAAACAGACAGGCGTGGCGAATGCAAAGCGAGGCGTTTTTATTTGTAATTTATGGAATTGTTTGAATCCAGTCACATAGAAAAGCGAAAGCGATCCGATAGCGTGACCGAACCGATTCGAAGACGTGGCAAAGGCGTATTTTGTTTGTTTGACGTCGTTCATAAAAAGCCAGCTAATACAACTGCCATGCCTCGGTTCGCTGCACCCAGTTTGACGTCTCGTATCGTTTCGTTATCGCTTCGGACTCGGTCCGGTTCGCTATCGCCTGTCTGTTTTGTTGAAAATATTGCAATGTAAAACTATATTTATAAGTTGGCAATATAGTTGTTGAGTCTTTGGTTCCGTTTTGTCTATGTCTTACTCACGCAATGGTGGATAGGCGTCGGTTATATTTGTTAAAGTTAATATAATAAAACAGCTTAAAGTTACTACAGTCTCATTATTTATTACAATTCACAACATGTTTGACAAAGGCTTTAGTATTACAGGCGTGGTACCAATGTCTTCATTACCAAAACAATGAATTAGTTAATTAAGACGAATATGTACGGGAAACAATAATAATTGTTTAAGTCAGCGTACTATCCCATAAATTGTCTGTATTCCACAGCAACAATAGTTTCTGTCAACAAATGCATCCCAAATAATTTAGTTTCAGGTAGGATTAATCGACCACAGAGACCCCTAATGGCTTTTGTTTGTATGTTATTTGGGTCTTCTTTATCGTTGTACGGATTTTTCTGAACTTATGGAACATCAACAATAACACAGATTCGTATTTCCTTTGGGAGATATACTAATGCTTTTGGGTTATTGCAAAGAAAGCATACATAATTTATGTTCTATACATTTAGGCATATAAAAATCTCTCTTTTCTAGAAAAACATTTTTAGAAAAGAGTTTACAAGATTGGTGTTCATAACCTCACATCCAACAGAAATATTATAGCCTATACATGTAGGTCTGAGTGTTATTACAGAAAGATTAACACTTACCGACTTAACTCCTCTGCATCATATATCATCATCTTTACGTGTACTATCGCCTATAACACGTTACATAAATGAATAAAATGCCCACAGGGCCACAGCATCTTTATGATGTTCCAAACTCACGGGGATTACATAAGACTTTGTTTTACGGGATCCGAGTATTTTCGGAATTTACGATACCGTACCCTTGACCGAAATTACACGATACAAAAAGCTTTACGTCCAGTTTGACGCAAGCCACCTGTTTGTGAAACACAAATATGATTTTGCAACGGAACGATAGCCAACCATTGTATTTTAGGTCCCGCATTGTTTAACTAATCTAGTTTGATTAACGCTCCCGTTTGTTGTTTCAGGCAGTCCGCCGATGTAAACACAAAGTCGAAATGAGATGAGTATGCGCGTGGCGTGGGCCAGGTGGTACTGGATCGTTATATTCACGACGTGCGCCGCGAGGACCGCCAGCGACTGGCTCGACTGCGCCCATATCTCCACCTGCAAGTGCAAATGGTCCTCCGGCAAGAAGACCGCCACGTGTGCCTCCGGAGACCTGCGCCGCCCGCCAGCTCTCTCATCTGACATACAGGTCCTCGACCTGCACGACAACCCGCTCAGGAACCTACCACAGGAAGTCTTCGCGAGCATTGGCCTCCTTAATTTACAACGATTAAACCTACGAGCGACCAGCCTCAGGTCGATACATCCAGATGCATTCTTAGAATTAAGAATATTAATAGAAGTCGATTTAGGAGACAACGATCTGTCCCATCTCCCTAGGGACATATTCAGAGGCAACGAAAGATTACGACTAGTTGTACTAAGCAACAATCCTTTGACCACGCTCATAGCAGATCAGTTCCCACCTTTACCGCATTTGCGAATGCTTTTATTAGACGGATGCAGATTAAGGTCGATACACACAAACGCTTTGAGGAATTTAAAGTCTTTAGAGACTATCGATTTGCGTAGGAACCAGCTTACATTTCTACGTTTGATCACGTTTTCTTTGCCTGCATTGAAAACGGTTTCTTTGTCCGGTAATCCGTGGAGATGTGACTGTAGGCTTAGAGAATTTAAAGACTGGTTTCTGGAGAGCAAGTTGGGTACAGAGGATTTGCTTTGTGTGGAACCTTCTACGCAAGCTGGAAACAAGTGGCGACACGTTTCGGGTGAGAGCATGTCGTGTCCGCCCGAAATAAAATCCAGTACTTTAGTCATCAGAGCTGAAATTGGATTACCTACTACGTTCGGATGCTGGGTGCATGGAGTACCGAAACCTAAAGTGACGTGGCTGTTTGATGGTGTCGATGTACATAATAGTTCAGTGGATTGCGATATGGAAGAGACAGAGACGAGTGTCGAAGACGACTCGGAAGATAGAGTGCCGGGTAGTGTAAGATGGGTCAACGTGACCCTTTTAAACGTGACGTCAAGTGCGGCCGGGGAATGGACCTGCGTAGCTAAAAGTGTAGCGGGTGAAGCGAGGGCTATTATAAGTCTTGTTCTACCAAGGTCACAGACAGCGACAGCCCGAACTGCTCCTGGAATCCCACATTTATTAGGAGTTGTTTTTGGAGCACTAGGCATTCTAGCAACGCTTGGTTTTATTGGGGCAGTAGCCTGTTGGCATCTAAGGAGACGAACGGTTCCACCGAGTAGAAGTTTCACTGACCAAGAGAAACGACTAATAGATGCTTCTGTCGTCGTTAGTTGTGACAGATCTATCGGTGATATGGCGTCACCGTGTGATTTTGAAATGACAGAACGAATGTCAGATGAGCCTCCTAGAGGTTGCGGCTTCGATCCTGTTCATATAACTATAGAAGGTACACCGGGTGCATTTCCGCCACCACCTGCTGAGTTTGCGGTGCCGGTTCCGTACGGTAATATATTCATATCTGTCCAAGTAGCTGGCCGTGGAGAGCCCGCAAAGTACCCCGATCTATTGAGTGGTGGTGCAACGCTCCCTCGAAGAAATAGGACCTGTTGTGCTGCTGCTCCAGCGTATGACAACATGGGCCCCAGAGTGACAGCAACCGGCAGCTCCACCTGGTCGTTACCAGGAGCTAGCACAGAGAATGTTGAGGTATCAGAAACACCGGTCCTGACCCTACCGCCACCACCACCTGAGTTCGTCTCTCTTTAGCCCTGGCCTCTGGTACTAGACGCCTCAGCGCTGAGGTGACCTGGTACCCAGAACCCCGCAGTCAATTAGACTATTCCCCAATTTAATTGTACTTTATGATAATTTCGAAGTGATTATTAATTTAAATGTAAATAGTTATAACGCTAAGACATGGACGATGTGTGACATCTGTGAGGTAAATACGTAAGATTGTTATCAATATTAATATTGTAATATTGCATTTAAAGTGAACTTGTTGATACGTTGGGTAATGAATTGAGAACGATTAGTCAACCTGATTTGTTCCCTAGACATTCTTTTTATGTATTTCGAGTAAGCGTCTTCCTATACGTTGGAATATATGGACAGATTTTTTCAGCCATATTTGACTGAACATGACTCTTGGTTTTTACATAAATCTAAGAGTTACTCTTAGACTTATGTCAACAAAAATATCAAAAACATAAAAAGACGTTCTTTGTTTGTAATATTTTTTGTGAGAGCATAAATTTTTAAACGTGAAACATTCCTTTAAAGAGTATTATTTTGTTCTTCAATTATACAGTTCAACAAAAATGTATTCAAACATTTTCAGTCTCATTGGATTAAAAATTCCGTGCCAGCACTGTTGTATCCAGTTTGCAGTAGTATTCAAATAATTCACAAACAAAATTCATGAAAATAAATGAGAGAAGTCATTCTGTAGAGACTTGTGTTACTGTCCGTATATTCCAGCTGAACTTTTGTAAATAAAGTATTGTTTATTATACAAACTTCCCAAACATAAGACTGACCCTTTTCTCTTGTTTTTCACCTCTTTATAACTTTAACGTTAACGCTGTGTACCTAGTCGGCCAGAATAGCTTCTAAATATTTTTTCTTTGAAAGCATAATATCTAATGTAATGGAAAATAAACCGATCAAGTGAAATGATGTCGTTTTATTAGTGTTGCCTTTATCGGGACAGTTTCTTTTATGATCTATTATTGTGTTCCATGTATGTCTTTGTTGGCTGGTATTATTTCTGAAGGCTTATCTTCTTGGGATTGTAACTACATGACTTTTGTCTTCCGGATTTCCGTTATAATCTGTGAATGAGGAAAATGTATTAGTAAATATTGTATTTTTCTTTGTGGACTCTTTTCTTAGGTTTGCAGATAGAATGCGTACAATTATGTTCATAATTTACTTAATTGGCCTGGATTTTGCGCATTCTTCTTCGAATAACGATCAACAGGAGCGGAGGATTTTTTTGCCGACACGCCTTTGAAGATTATTTGCTCGAAAAAGGTAAAACAAAGATATCCCTACTATCTATAATAAATAATTATTGTCATTAACGGGCCACACTCTTAGACCCCTTGGTTGCTACTGAGAAAATCCTGACAGCAAAATGAGATAACAACTACCCCGACCTGCTTTGCGACAACTTTATGAACGAGACAGGCTTAAATAAATAAACACCGAAATATGCACTCTATTATAATGTTGAAAGATATGCTTTTGTTTTCAACACGCCGCAAAAGTACACGCCAAACGAGTTCTTACTAAACTTAGTAACAAGTTCTAATGTTGGGTGCATAGTTCAGCCATGAAACTCGGGTACATAAAGAGTGGGTTAATTCTCGTTAGTGTAATACGCGCGCACTATTACACCGCTACATGATTCATGCTCCCCTGGTACCCGTATACTGTGTTAGTGGCACTTAGCAGTTATAGGGTAAGTAGAAATGTTAGTTACTGTTACAATAACAACAGAGCTCCTGTAATGTACCATCACAAAAATGTAGACAATAGTTGCGTGAAAAACGAACTTATTACTTTCGCACTTATTTTGTAATTTGTAATATAAATTATGGCTATTGCAATGTAGCTTATTGTATTTTTTTTTTATATTCTTCTAAACCAAGCAAGTTATCATCCCGGGACGTGCGACTGTCTACGGGGACCCTAGAACTCAAAAGGCAACTGAAAGAATAGGGTAAATTTTTAGTCAGTAATGCCTTTGTCAAACAGACAGGCGAGTCCGAAGCGATAACGAACCGATACGAGACGTCAGTCCGATAGGTCGGTCACGCTACCGGATCGCTTTCGCTTTTCTATGTTAGAGGATTCAAACAATTCAATTAATTTAATTTAATTTGTAATGTATGGAATTATTTGAATCCTGTCACATAGAAAAGCGAAAGCGATCCGATAGCGTGACCGAACTATCGGACTGACGTCTCATATCGGTTCGTTATCGCTTCGGACTCGCCTGTCTGTTTGACAAAGGCTTAAAAGTCCAGAAGACAGAAGTCCCTCCACTCCATTAAGGTCTGGAGGACTTATTTGATATTTTTTTCACCCGTAAAAAGCAAGACATAAAAGTATCTTGTTCCAACTACCGTTTTTTATCTGATTTTTTATGTTCTAAGTAGTGTTTCGGCACTACTAATTTGTACTTGGCGTATCCCTTTACGTACTTGATCGTAAAGTGTCGACGTCAAAAAATATCTTGGGACGTTTTTGTGACTACATTTTTACGAGCTCACGGAATTTGATAGGTATCTAATATAAATGATCCTCAATCAACATAAAAAAGTATTTTATCTAGACGTCTGGCTCCCTAGATAGGGCGGGCATTAATCCAATTACCGTAAGATCAGTTATGTTATGATGTCTTATACATACATTTTAGAGGTGGATTATTTTTAGTGGACGTTGATTTCCAAATCCGTAAAAATACTCAGAGGAGTCATAGGTTGCCTTTCCACTAGAGATGTGCTATGCAGCTATGCTGCGAGAATATAAAAGCTGAATTACGAAACTATGTGACCGTTTCCACTGATGCTAAGCTATGTAGCGCAGCGAGTAAGATGTGCTATAAAGATCGCCGCCGCAAAGTAGCTGCGCGAGGAAGATGCGCAAATCGAGCTATGCGATGCATCGATAGTAGGGACGACGATCAATAGCAGGCATCCATAGCACGCATCCTTCCATATAAAAAAAACATATGTTTGTTGAACCCGTTTCCACCAGTGTTGTGCTATGTGCATCAATTAATATGATTGGTGGATATCAAATGCATACATAGCAACGTAGCATAGCACATCCTTGGTGGAAAACTGTATCATCGTTTTTAAAAGTTTTTTTTTTTTTCTTAAGAAACCGTTCGTGTGGACAGACGAAGACTTTTAACAATTATTGCCCTTCACATAATTATATTATTTTTCATAATAGAAATAAAGCAAACTATTTTCGAAAGTTTAAAAGTTTTCCAAAGAATCTTTAAGTGCTAACAACTCAATACAAGACTTACATGCTCCAGGTAACGTTTGGAAAGTCACCTTTGAATATGACGACATACCAACACACGTACTAGGGCCACAGAAATCCATGGAGCGAGATATTAAGGCGAGGAATGCTCCCGACATTCCCTTAGGGACCAAATGTTAGCGACACGAGACTCAAGGTCATAAGATACAATGCTATAAAAATAATGTACGGCAAATGAAATTTAGTTTTTGTTTTTATGTTTGGGGTTGTATAATCTGTTTAGCTAGCTGCATAAGTACGGCTATTACAATCCTTCTTGATATTTTTTCTTCTTGAAGTAAGTCAATCTCTGGCCGTCATAGAATCAAATCAATGTAAATCGAATGTCAAAAAAACGTTCATGACTTTTTCATTTGTAATAATAGACTGCTTATGGGCTTTATCTAGCTCAGAAGGGAAGATGAGCCCTAGGATGGAGCAAGCTCAAATAGAAGGGACTGCAACTGCTGCGCGCCGACTGAAAGCTGTTTTGTGCTGGACTTCACCAGGATATAAGTCGAAGTAAAGCCTTCCAAATATTGGAAAAAGAATACACACCCTAAATGAAAAGAGAAAATCACAAAAAATATAAATTCGTCCCTAAAAATCTACTGGTAAAAAAGCTCTTGTGAAGAAGCACCTTCACCTACTCCTTAATAACCACAGAAACGTAAATACAGGAACTGCAGATTATGCTGCCATCAATCTTTGCCAGTCATAAGAACGAGACAAGGTCGAAATTATTTTTTCCATTTAATTCAGCGAAACCAGCTTCGTAAACGCTTAAATTTATAGAGCCAAAAAAATAATAATTTATAAATCAATTTATTAGCCCAAAACATAAACAAAACAATATAAATATATCATTAGAGCACTTTTGATCAACTCATAAATTGTTTAATCGTTTGTTTGCTAAACAAATATTAATTACTTGGTGTAAACAACAAAACAATTCGTTTTCTGTATTATCTGTTTGACCTATTTTAGATTTGGAGCAATCAATATAAGTAATAAATTATATCTCACGTCTGGCTTATCTTAACAAAAAAAAAACAGTCAGATATGGATAATATATTTTATGCACTGATTAAGGTTTCTCACACAATGTCAAAAGAGATCTACAGGATTTACAAATTTATTTAAAAATTAAAGCTTTTTCTCAAGCACTGATGGTGCTTTTCTTTAACGTGGTAAAATCATCAAATGAGTCCTCCCACCCAGGGCAGAGTGGGAGGGACTTGTAGAATATTCAGGCGCAGGGATTCATTGAATCAGAAAGATAAACACTGAGGTTGCTTGAAAGGTGCTATATTCACGAGTACACTTGTTGTTGTTGTTCTTGAGGCTTGCGATTCCAGGCTGCTCCGTTATATTTTTTTTTTTTTTTTTTTTTTTTTTTGTGTATGGCATCTCGCAGGTCAACCTAGAAGAGGTTGTGAGCTGCTTAACCGGACTTTTCTGTAGAGATGCCTTAAATTACTTTAAGGCCTCCAGCCAGAGCTTACAAACTAAATAAAAACTACAAACTAAGTGACCGCACGCTAAGGGCACCCCCTGTGGGGTTCGGACCTCGGCTTAGGGCGTCACTGAGAGAGGACAGCAAGGGACAGGCTGGATCACAATGGTTCATTATTTAGGGACTGATTTTTAAAACTCTACGGCTCAGCATCGCGGGCTGGCTCTTGCGAGGGACGGGGAGGGCATTGATTCGGACGTCGCGACGGTCGTCCTCGGCGGCGAGGACGGAATGACGGGATCGATCTGTGTTTGTGTTTGCGAAGTGTACTGGTTTCCCTACTGCTCTCCTGGAGGAGAGTGATGGGGTCGTCGGGGGTGACAAGAGTATGCCTTGGTCGGCGAATTTTGCTGATACGAGACGGTTCGTATCGAGCGGCCGCTGCGACTAGGGGATTGGGGTGCCTGATGGCAGAGTCAAAGAAACGCTTGGAAAGGCGTTTCATGAATTGGAGAATGGTGGGGATTTTAAGGTCGAGGTGGAGGCTATCGTTGCGGACATAGAACGGGGCTCCCGTGACTTTCCTAAGATAACGGTTTTGAAGGACCTGCATTTTATAAAGGTGGCGGGGATTGGAGTGCGCGAATATGACACCGGCATATGTCATGATGGGGCGGATTACAGCGGTATAGAGGCGAATTTTGCATTTAAGCGATAATTTGCTTCTCGCTGTAATCATGAAGTGGAGCCTGCTTACGGCAAAGGCAGCCCGATTACGGGCTGCTTTTATGTGGGCGCGGAAGGACAGATTACTGTCGAGGATAACGCCTAAGTACTTGGCTTGCTTCTCCCAAGGGATAGGCTTACCGTACATGGTTATCGGACTGAGGGGGCGGAGGGGAAGTCTTTTGAGCGGCGACCTAAAGAGGACCGCCTGACTTTTATCAGGGTTAACCTCAATTCTCCATTTCCTAAACCAGTCGCCGAGGGCGTTGGCTGCGGATTGGAGGGTTTGGGCTATAGCGGTTGGACTTTGACCAGTGTAATATATGGCCGTGTCGTCCGCGAAGAGAGCTAACTGAGCCTTTTTGCTCTTGGGAATATCGCTAGTGAACAGCGTGAATAGGAGGGGCGAGAGGACTGAACCTTGAGGGACACCGGCTCGGATAGGGTGAGGGGAGGAGAGGGCATTCCCGATGCGATAGCGGAATGTGCGATCAGACAAAAAGTCTCGTAAGATGAGCACGAGACGGTCTGGCACACCCATTTGGTAGAGCTTATATAATAAGCCATTGTGCCAGACCTTGTCGAAGGCCTTCGCTATGTCGAAGAATAGACCGCCAGTCATTGCACCGCGTTGGAACCCAGCGCTAATGTGCTCGACTATACGGTGGACTTGATGGATGCACGAGTGACCGGTCCTGAAGCCGTATTGCTCGTGAGGAATGAGGCACTTGGCATCGGCAAAATCTCTGAGTCGCTTATAAATAAGTCTCTCGTAGATTTTGCCGAGTACGTTCAGGAGACTGATGGGACGGTAACTCGTGGGCTCAGACTTGGGCTTGCCTGGCTTAGGGATACCGATAACAGTGGCCTCTTTCCATGCCTGGGGAAAGATGTTGTTGGTCAGAGCGCCATTGAAGATGGCGGTCATTAACATAACGAGCTGGGCGGGGAGGATTTTAAATACCTTATTATTGATACCGTCCGACCCGGGAGCTTTCCGGGGTCGGAGACGTTTTATGATGTCCTGCACTTCGTCTGGAGTGACTGGAGGCAGAGGATCATCAGGGTCTTCTACGGGAGGGAGGGAGGTCCTACGTTGGACTTCAGAGTCGACCTTGAGGAGGTGACTTTTGTCTACCGGTTGGGTGCTGGGAGAGCACTGGGATTCCAGACTGTCGGCCAGGCATTCGGCTTTCTCAGAGTCGTCAAAGGCGACGCTCTTATCGGGACGGTTGAGGGGAGGCATAGTGGCCTCTTCGGTGGCACGCAACTTTCGTTGCAGCTGCCAGAAGGCTAAATGGGTGGGCTCGAGATCGCTCAGCATCTCATTCCAGCGGTTCGAGCGAAGCTCAGCGATGCGTTTCTTTACAGCACGCTGTAAATTGCGCATGTGAGCCTTGTTCGAGTCGCATGGAAAGTTGCTGTAGGCACGGATGGCAGCGTTCTTCTCGGTTATCAGTTCACGTACGTCATCGGGAAGTTTCCAGCGATGATCGTTCATCTCTGGGACTTCACGTGAGCAATCCGTCAGTACGGATTGCACGTGTTCTGTAAACGAGTTGATCGCGGCCGTCGTGTCCGCGACGGAGACTATGTGGTCGGGGATAGAGTCCAAGTGAGGTGACGAGGTTGATTTCAGCTTATCGCTTACTTTCTTCCAGTCAGTTATCACTTTGGTTGGAGGAGGCTGGCTGGGGTCGGAGGGACCCGAGCGAGGGACTAAGTGCAGGAGCACTGGACGGTGGTCAGAGTCTAGTTCGTGTAGCGTCTCAATAGAATGCAACTTGAGGTTGACATTCTTGAGAAGCGCTATGTCAAGCACGTCGGGACGGTGGTTGGGATCACCGGGATAGTGGGTGTGCTCAAGAGGAGCGATGGGGTCAAAGTTTAGTGAGGCGCTTAGATTGAACACTACCTTCCCTCTAGGGGTGGTAGTGGTGCTATTCCAAGCGGGATGTTTGGCGTTGAGGTCGCCCGCCATGATGACGGAGTCGCTCAGGCCGAAGAGGGCTGTAAGGTCTTTGGTGAGTAAATTGTGATCCTCTGCGCCGAGGGCAGGGGGAAGATAGGCGGATATGATGGTGATCGGTTGGTGGCCGGTCATGCCTAACCGACAGACTGAAACCTCGAGAAGAGACTCGAGGGGAGGAGGGATTAGAGGGATGCAATGCAGGGTCCTTTTGAAGTAGATGAGCGTACCGCCCTTGTGACAGCGTGACCTGTCGTTGCGAACTAATTGATAGTTGGCAATTTTAGGGTCACGGTGGTGCGGT
Organism: Agrotis puta; assembly: GCA_943136025.2. Classification (NCBI taxonomy): domain Eukaryota; kingdom Metazoa; phylum Arthropoda; class Insecta; order Lepidoptera; family Noctuidae; genus Agrotis; species Agrotis puta. Next base: position 2,151,357 of record OW964181.2, read on the forward strand.
TTTAGGAAAGTCTCCTGAACGAGAAGGATGTCTATCTGGTTGTCGCGGAGGAAGGTAGCGATTTCATCACGCTGACCTCTAATGCCGTTGGCATTGAAAAAGCCTAATTTAAGGGATCGTGGTTTAAGGACATTCTTATTTTTAGTAGCCATTGGACTAACTAAACAAGGTGGAGGGCTAAGAGGGCGTCACCCACTCCGGGGTGGGCTTTAAAGATTTTTGAGTATTCCTCAGGACTGCCATTGGAAGCCCTGAGTTGGGCTGCCAATTGACTAGCCTTAGATTTCAAAAACTCTTGGTGGTTGCGGACCGTTTTAAAGGCATTGATTATGACATACATGTCATCGGGATCTACGTCGGCCACGGAGCCGGAGGGTACTGGGGGAGGGATAGTTGGCGGGGCTACCGGAGCGACCTTACGCGAAGGTGCAGGGGCAGTCACGGGAGCCGCGGGTTTGGGAGCGGGGGCCTCGAGTAGCCCCGGGGTGGATTTCGGGGACGCTGAGCCTAAGGCTGGGAAGGCCTTTTGATGGTTCAGTGAGTTCCAAGGAGAGGGTCGCTGAGGGCTAAGCCTCTCGGGAATCTGTGAGGAAGGAATCTTCACAGATGGGGATTCCCTCTGTTGGCGGGCGGCAGCGCGCTTTGCCAGTTTGGGAGAAGCGGATTTGGGGGCTTTGGGGCAACCGCGGTAGTTAGCCGGGTGTCCTACTTGGCCGCATAAAACGCAGCTAGGAGGTTCGGTACACTGGGACTTATCTTTAGGACGGGGACAATCAGCCGTGCTGTGGCCGCCTAGACATTTGACGCACCTGGGTGGTGCATAGCAATGGGCCTGACTGTGGCCGTATAGTTGACAGCGGTGACACTGTCCTACTGTGTGCGCTTTGTAGGGCTTTTCAATTGAAATGCCCGTCAGGGAGCACACGGACTTAATTTTGAAAATGGGATGGGGACCGGACTCGACAGGGTCGCAAATTACCAACACCATGTCGTAGAGATCGCCACCCCTCGCCTTGTGAAGGCGGTGGACGGCAGAGGTGGGGACGTTTTGGGCAAGGAGGTCGTCTAGGACGTCCTGGGTAGAAATCTCTTTGGGGATCCGCCTTATCACCACACGGGTGGGCTTCTCCTCAGGGAGGGAGTACGTGTGGAAGGCTACGTTCCTTCCACGAAGAAGACGGGAGAGTTCCCTGTAGTCCGAAGACGTAGGGAGTATGACTTTGATACCCTGCTGGGTATTTGTAGCCTTGGTGTACTGGATCTTTCGATCCGCACACAGTTTTGAAATCTCAGTCCATTTGGACTTTTCTTGGATGAAAATCGGGGGTGGGGGCCTAGGCTTCTTAGTAGAAGCCGCGGGAGGGATTGCCATAGGGCTGGAGGGGCGGCTGGCGGGGGCCGCTGAAGGGGTGGGGGAATTTGGACGAGAGGTCGGAGGAGAGGGGGTAGGTGGGGCCGCGAGGGGTTTCTTAGCCTTACTGGCTTGAGAATGTTTCCCCTGTTTGCGTTTACCTATCACGACTTGGAAATCCTCATCTGAGGAGGATGCTGAGTCACTAGAGTGCTCGGGATCTGAAATGGGCACAGATGTGTCCATTTCTTCGGGTGCAGGTGCAGAGTGCACTTTCGTAGAGCCCATTGTTTGAGGAACAATGGGCTTGGGCTTGGGGACGGGAACCGATTTCTGGGAACCCATTGTTTGAGGAACAATGGGTGGATTAGGGACGGCGGGGTTGAGGGCGGGAGCCGCTTTGATGGCGGCTTTTTCTGGGACGCGGTCGGCGGCTTCCTTTGTCTTTACAGACAAAGGAGCCGATTTTGATGGAATGCCATTAGAGGCGAGCGGGGGAGAGAGGGGACTGCTACGTAAGTTATTACGTTTTTGCTGTAAAACAGCAAAACCGTCTTTGTATTTACCGTCTAACGCCGGGTCGTTGACGATGAGGGACAGGAAATTGAAGAGGAGGTCTTGTAGTTCCTCCATTATCAAGGTCAGCTTAAAGCGGCCGACATGAGAGTGAAGCTCTCGGGACGCAAAACCTAACCCTAACAACCTAACTCCCCGGGTGGGTGGGCCCGGGGGTGAGTAGCCTTCCTGCCGAGGGTTTGTGTATGGCAGGGAGGTGAGTACCTAAGGTGTGCCCTAAGCTTGTAAACCTGTTGCCAATCTTAATGTGCAACAGGGCCCTATTTGGGTCTGGTGCGAAGGGGTAGACACACCCAACCGACACCAGGTGTGTAGCTGTGAACGAAACCAGAGACTAGGCTTGACTAGGAGTCCCCCCAAGGCCAAGGTCCTAGCTCCCGACTCCAATAAATTAACCTCGCCCTGAAGGGGTTCGGCGGGATGGATTGGGGCACCACCCTCTTGGCTTCGTTGACACCGTAAGGTTTCCACCAAGAACCACGAAACTGTGGATTTTCCCTGAAGGGGCAAAAACACACGCGGGACGTAAGGGAAATAAGATGAGTAAGAATTGTCCTGAAAAGGACAATTTTTACTCGAGTAGTCTTGACTACTCTCTTGACACGTCGCAGCAGGACACGACGAAATCGCAGCGGAGAACACAGCACTGGCACGGAGCACACACGAGGAGACGTCCGTACGCGGCGGCGGTCGGGCGGCGAATGCTCCGTTATATTTTTTTTTTTTTTTTTTTTTTTTTTTTTTTGATATGGCCTCTCGTAGCACAACAACTCTAGAAGGTTGATGCTACTTAACCGGACAATCCTGTGGTGGCCGAAAATTACTTTAAGGCCCCCAGCCAGGGCTTACAAACTAAGGCGTTATATTCCACCGCGCTATATTTATACGCTCGACCGTAGACGGGGTGTGTGGGGGTGGATCGCCCCCACGCTATCCCTTCCTCTCGTCCGTCTACGCTCGGCGTTTGCGCACATGTGTAGCGCGGGGTGTTTTTGCCTATTGTTCTATTGTTACATCGCTCTTTTGTTTAGAAAAACACCACGTTATATTTGTCGCCGTGGTATTTTTCGCCGTGGTATTTTACACTGTTCTTATATACTATTACAAACACACAAAACACTATCAAAATATCAATGTCTAAATCTAAACTCTACGTTACAGAACTAAGGGAGGGGTAACAAATACTTAGTAACTTAAAAGGTTTTATAAATCTTACGTCTATACAATGCCTTACTTTCTAAGTACTTATTTACTATGTACAAGTGTTTTCTTAGGTTGCTGTGCTCCTTAACATCTCCACCCCCCGTATGAGGGTTCAACCGGCCATACTTCCATCGGTCGGGAGCACAACAACCTTCACAACTGGTCTTCGTAGGACCCCATGGTTCGTTCGTACATCGACCACTCTTATAATAGAGTCCGCACCCGGGAAAACACTTTGCACGATCCCTTTAGTCCACTGGTTTCGTGGCTTATTCTCGTCCACTAACACTACCACATCGTTAACTTTCACGTTCGGCTCGTCAGCCGACCACTTGTTGCGTCGTTGGAGCGTCGGCAGGTACTCGCGTAGCCAGCGCCGCCAAAACAGGTCGGCCAGCGCGTTCACCCGGCGCCACATCCGCCGCGCATCCTCGTCGCGGGCGTGGCCCCTCATACACGGTGCATCCCCCGCGGCAGTGCCCAGCAGGAGATGATTCGGCGTGAGTACCACCGGTTGCTCGACGTCGCTGCTGACATAGGTGAGTGGCCGGCTGTTTACGACCAGCTCGGCCTCTAGGAGGAGGGTGTAGAGGACCTCCTCGCGAGGGGCGCGCTCGCGCAGGGTCGCCTTGAGCGCGTTTTTTATAGAGCGCACCAGTCTCTCCCAGCATCCGCCCATGTGTGGGGACGCCGGAGGATTAAAGTGCCACGCGATGCCGCGGCCTGTAGCTTCGCTCGCCACTCGTGAGTGATTCATCTCACGGAGGGCAGCGCGTAGCTCGGTGTGCGCCCCGACGAAGTTGGTACCCCGGTCGGAGTACATGTCCGATGGTCGCCCGCGGCGCGCAATCAGGCGCCGCAGGGCAAGGATTGCCGAGTCGGCACTCAAAGATGATGCCAGTTCCAGGTGCACGGCGCGGGTGGCGAGGCACGTGAACAACACACCCCACCTCTTCTCTCGCCGCCGTCCGATGGCCACCTCCATGGGGCCGAAGTAGTCGACCCCGCAGTGGACGAACGCTCGCCGTGTGACCTCCAGCCTGGAGATCGGTAGGTCACCCATCTTTGGTGCCCTTGGCTTCGCTCTCTCAATGCGGCAGCGCTGGCAGCTCGCCGTGACGGCTTTCACTGAGGACCGCAAATTGGTGACCCAGTACAATTCACGGATGCTGTTCACGACGGCCTCTTGATTCGCGTGCAGCGCCGCCTCGTGGTGATGTCTGATGAGCCGGCGTGTGAGCTCGTGCCTCCCGTCCAGGATGACGGGGTGCCTCTCACCGAAGCTCAGCTCGCTGCAGGCTCTCAGCCTGCCGCGCACTCGTAGGAGTCCATCCCCGTACAGCATCGGGTCCAGCGCGCGCAGCCTGCTGCCGGCTGGCAGCGCGCGGCCGGCTCTCAGGGCCGCGATGTCCGATGCGTAGCATTCCGCCTGCGCTAGGCGAAGTAGGTGTAACCTCGCTTCATCGAGGTCCGCAGCTGTTACGGCACACGTCTGCCGTCGTTTACGGCAGAGCGCCACGAAGATAAGTACGCGCGCCATGACGGTTAGCGCGCGCGTCCAGGTCGGCAGCCGGGCGTACGTCAGCACCGGCTCAGGTGGCGTGCTCGCAACGTGCACGCACTGCACCCGCTCCAGGTCTGCCTCTGCCACTCCACTCACGTCGTCGCTCGCCGGCCACTGCTCCTGTGGACAGCGAAGAAACGGAGGGCCACTCAGCCACTCACTGCTGTTATTAGGCCAGTCTAACCTGGTGGCCTTGTCTGCTGGATTCTGCGCCGAGGGAACCCAGCGCCAGTCCGACCTCTTTGACCTGTTATCTATTTCAGCTAACCTATGAGATACGAAACGTTGAAACTCTGTGGCTTCTGAATTAATCCATTTTAATACGGTTTTACTATCCGTCCATAAGTACTTACTCCGTATGGTGGCTCCTAGCTCCCTTTCGACGGTTTCCGCGAGTCTGCAGGCCAAAACGGCTGCCTGCAGCTCCAACCGTGGGATCGAGACCACCCTTTGAGGGGCCACCCTGGCCTTGCCTATCACAATCGCGACGTTTCTCTCCCCGGAGACGTCTACCCCGACTAGGTAGACTACCGCTGCGTACGCGGATTCGCTCGCGTCTCCGAAGGCGTGCAGCTCTAGGTGGTCTGTACACAACCCGTACCACCTAGGCACCGATACGCTCGCGAGGTGCTGCAAGTTGTCAAGCCAGTCGAACCAGCAGCGCGCCTCAGTTTCTTTCAGCTGTTCATCCCAGCCGATGCCCGTGCTCCAGATCTTTTTCATTAAGATTCTGGACTGAATGACACACGGATATAAAAATCCTAGTGGGTCAAATATCGACATGATGAAACGGAGGAACTCTCGTTTCGTGGGTACCACCCGCCCTTCCGTGATCTCCTTCGGCAATCTCTTGAAGGACAGATCAAAAGCCAATTCGTCAGTGGTGGGTGACCACGTGAGTCCCAGCGTCCGTTCCACTCCGTCCTCGGCGTGGATGTGGGTCACGTCCTCAATCAGCTGACCGGCTTGCCCGACAGACCACGCACTATCGAGGTAATCGTCCATATAGTGATTACTCCTGATCGCTGACACTGCATCGGGGTGACTTTCAATGTATTTATTCGCGTTTTTATTTAATATATAAATCGCGGATGTAGGCGACGATACCGCACCGAATATCATCGAGTTCATTTTATATACTTCGGGTTCCCTATCGCTGTCCTCTGCCCACAAAAACAGCTGCGCCCCGCGGTCTTGCTCCCGGACTCGAACCCGGAGAAACATGTCGGCAATATCCGCTGTGAACGCGACAGGGCCTAAACGAAATTTCAATAGTACCCCTAACAATGGGTTCAGTAGGTCGGGTCCAGTCAAAAGGTGATCGTTTAGCGACGTACCTTCGTATTTCGCGGCGGCGTCGAACACTAAACGTAACTTGCCCGGCTTGTTGGGGTTAGTGACCCCAAAGTGGGGCAGGTACCACACGGGTTCTGAGTCGATTTTACTCTCTACCTTGCTGGCGTACCCTTCCTTTAACAGTCGTTCTATTTGAGCTGTGTAAGCTTTCTCATAGGTCGCGTCTTTCTTGAACCGGCGCACTATTCCCGACAGACGTTGCTTCGCGTTGACGTAGTTGTCAGGCAACTGAGGGTTGTCCTGACGCCACAACAGACCCACTTCCCAAGCTCCACCGTTTGACTGGCGGCTAGTGGCGTCCAAAATGTGGTTGGCGCGCTCGATGTCTGCGTGCTTCCGCGGTACTTCCGATATCCCTATGGCTTCTAACTCAAACTGTTTTTTCACTAAATTGTGCAAATCCGCACTGCTTTCACTTAAACAATTTACAAATTGATTGTTATAACTAGTCGAACCTAAGGGTCCGTGCACGACCCATCCTAGCGAGGTCAAAGAGGCAACTGGCTTACCTGATTTGCCCCGGCGCATCTCCCTGCCGACGAGCAGCTCCCAATTGTCCTGGCCCAGTAGCAACAGCGGCTTGGCTCCACACATTTCCTCGCAGCCCAAGTCGCGTAGGTGGGCATGCTCCGACATGACGGCGGCGGGCACTGTTTGCGAGGGCAAGTCCATGTTTACTAACGTGCGGCACTTCACTTGATGCACTTGTCCGTTGGGTCCGCGCACTCCCACACTTATCACTCGCGATGATTTGTCCGTTATTTGTTGTCCACGCGCACTTTTGATTGTCAGCGGCACACGTTTGCCCTTTGCGTTCCCGGCCAGGGCGCTGTCGATCAGCGATACCGTCGCACCGTCATCCAGCAGAGCGTAGCAGCTTTCTTCTTTACCTTCGCTGATGACGTGCACCGGCATGATCTTGAGAAGCGCCTTGCCGTTATAATCGCTGACGTTCGTCACACTCTCGGGCTTTTTGTCGACGTGTAGGAGATTGTGATGCGCAAAGTTGCAGGTGGCGCATTTCTTCTTGCGGCACACTCTCTTCGAGTGCCTGCCTCCCAAGCAATTGAAGCAGAGTTTCTGCTCTTTGACGAACGCCCAGCGCTCGTTGACGTCCAGATCGTTGAACTGCTTGCAGGCTGTGAGCGTGTGTTTTTCTTTACACAGCTGACACGAATCTTCTCTGGTCGGAGCTCGCGTGTTTTCTTCATCGTTGGCGTGTACGTGCAGCCGCTGTATGTTCTTGGCTGTCTTCGCTGGTGGCGCGCTGGCTCGCGGTTTGCTCGGCGCGGCTGCGGGCATGTCCAGCTGCACGTAGAATGACGATGCACGTGCCAGGTGATTTAGGAATTCTGAGAGCATCTCTAGACTCGGAGACACCCTCATGTCCAGGCCTTGACTCGTCGCCATCCCCATCGCGAAGTCTCCGTACTGTGCGCGCTGCACCGGCGTGAGCTTATTCAGTAGCTCGCTCACCAGCTGCGGGTTATTCAGGTACCCGTTAGCACGCACAGTACAAACTTGTAGAATATTCAGGCGCAGGGATTCATTGAATCAGAAAGATAAACACTGAGGTTGCTTGAAAGGTGCTATATTCACGAGTACACTTGTTGTTGTTGTTCTTGAGGCTTGCGATTCCAGGCTGCTCCGTTATATTCCACCGCGCTATATTTATACGCTCGACCGTAGACGGGGTGTGTGGGGGTGGATCGCCCCCACGCTATCCCTTCCTCTCGTCCGTCTACGCTCGGCGTTTGCGCACATGTGTAGCGCGGGGTGTTTTTGCCTATTGTTCTATTGTTACATCGCTCTTTTGTTTAGAAAAACACCACGTTATATTTGTCGCCGTGGTATTTTTCGCCGTGGTATTTTACACTGTTCTTATATACTATTACAAACACACAAAACACTATCAAAATATCAATGTCTAAATCTAAACTCTACGTTACAGAACTAAGGGAGGGGTAACAAATACTTAGTAACTTAAAAGGTTTTATAAATCTTACGTCTATACAATGCCTTACTTTCTAAGTACTTATTTACTATGTACAAGTGTTTTCTTAGGTTGCTGTGCTCCTTAACAGGACTGTCAGACTCGTACTGACTAAAAACCACGATGTCCTTCAATAGCCCTATACGCACCGGGGTCACGGTAAATCTTAAGTCCCGCGACCCCGAAGCACTATTCGTGCTTGAGGAAAATCTTTCATCCCCTACTGCGATATGTCATAATCTTTATAAATACTAACATTGAGTGGCAAAAGAAATTGACCAGTACAGCGTGGCATAAAGTCTTGGCCAATGATGACGAAGTATCTAAATGGACCAAACACTTTTAGCAAGTATCCTTCCCTGAATCTAAGTGTAATGACACTCCTAAATATCTTTTAATATTTAGGTCAAACACCACCATTTCAAATTGTACTCAGTTCATGTTTATGTTTTCGTCCCTTTCTTCAAACGGACGTTTGATTCCCGCGATGGCTATTTAAGCATCCGAAATCACCACCGTTTGAGAGTTACATTCGAAGTCTTAAACCGGAGCTATTTGGCGTCATTACCGGTTGTAGAAAAATTATCTCATTCCCGTTCAAAATGAGATCGTAAGCCGAACTTCTCTATAATTGAAATCATTACCGAAAAGCGGCCGTTGATTCCTCCAAATGGCCGGATTTATGATGGTTGAAACCCAGTCCGTTTTCCTCTCCGGGTACAACGGCTCATTTATATAACGAACGATGCAGCTGCGGGATGTGTACGATTTTTGTTACTGCCCGCATTGAGATTCGCATGTAAATTGTGTGAGGTGAAATTCGTTTAATTTTTTAACGTAGCTGATTCGGAAACGTTTCGCTTTCACCTGTCTATTTGACAAAGGCATAAGTGAACAATCACTATTTTTTTTTTACCTTGAAGGAATTTTGGAATCCTTCCTTAAACCTATTGGAAAAACTCGATCTCTTCTTAAATCTTTATAATATTAATGTAAGAATATATTTTTTATCAAAGCAAAAGCTAGTCAACCACGAAAGAGGAATAACGTTATTTGTGGCATTGCGTCGGTCTTTCGTTATGTAAATCGCTAGGTGAATTTAACTTTGAAGCTGTTTTTGGTCTAAATCTGGATTTAAGATAGGATCTAAGTTTGCGTTTCTAACTTGGTTCTGAATGGTAATGTGAGTCTTGCTCTGCTTTGCAGTAAGTATGAATAAAGTTTATTAGGTTTGAACTTTTAAGTAGCTTTTAGTGACACTATTTATATTAAAGGATACCTTTCAAACCCTTGTTTATATTAAAGAATACCTTTAATATAAAAAGGCCTGTGGTCCCACGAGATGAAGAGTTAGTAACATTGCAGTCACTGAACGAATTAAAGAGATTAGTGGCTAAATAATTAAGCGTTTATTTATACCGATCGGATGTAACCCAGAGATTAAAAACTTGACTCTCACGCAAGAGATGGTAAGGTACAAATCTGGGCAAGTATCAAAATGACTTTTTAAGCCTAAATATGAACAGAAACCAGTTGTCATACAAAAAACGAAAATATTAAAAACTAACCAAATCAAAAAGCCTACGTACATTTTTTGCACTTCTAAAAAAGTTTGATCACACTTTTTAATTACCTAAACGGCAGTTATGTCGACGGCATTGTACAATGTGGATATAACTTTTCCATCAGCATAGAACCATCAATAATTGATGAAAACATTTCAGCACGAAAATAACAGGTCGGTATAAAGCATCAATAGGATGGAATGTTCTAATAAAAGCAAACAAAATAAAAATCTATGTTCGCAATAAATGTGCGCACTAAGCTTTAATGTTGCGGCAGTTCGGAAGCTTCCCTGTGCTATGAACTGTCGCCTACTTCACAAAAATAGCTGATGGACATGCCATAGTAGTTAATGTCACTGATAATGGTGAATTTAAGATCATTATTTTGCCATTGAAAAGTCAACCCTAAAACAAAATATAATGGTTTTTTAATAGCGACGTGTAACCGGCATTTCATTTTATTTTTTATCTTTGTCCCTCACTATAAAATTTCTTGTGTATTAAGGGTTTTACAAAGATTTAAAATCACTTACACAAACAGCTAGACCCGTAATACTCCTGTTTTTTTTTCTTCGTATATTTTATTGGCATAAAGTTCCTTAATGAGTATTGTCTTGCAGATTCCAACCTTCAGTAGTCTACCACATTCACGGCGCTGGTGGAGGCTTCGGACAGTTCCCTTAGAGTGCAGGTGGAGTTACACCAAATACAATTGAGGAGCAGAGCTATCGTAAATGTGGCAGAGTTTTGGTCGAAACATATAATTTAAAGGAATCATCGACACAACGAAGAAGAAGTAGTCCACTTGGAAGTATCTATGACAGGCCTGTTGGTCTAGTGGTTAGTGACCCTGACTGCTGTGCCAGAGGACGTGGGTTCGATTCCCACCCACGACAAATGTTTATGTGATGTGCACGATCATTTGTTCTGTGTCTGGGTGTAATTCATCTATAATATGTATGTATTTAGTAATATATAAGTATGTTTATCAGTTATCTAGTACCCATAACACAAGCTCTGCTTAGCTTGGGACTAGATGGCGTTGTGTGATAGTTGTGGAATATTTTATTTATTTATTTATCTGCACCGTCTGCGGACGCAACCAGTAAGATGTAACTCCAACCTAGTTTATGAATCAATAGCGGGTTGTGGACATCGAGCTGTGTCGCAAACAAATACTCCACCTCCTATCCTACGTCCTATCAACGAGGATATTTGTTGTATGAAGATTTCCGACAAATTCCTCCGGCATTGAAATTTGGCATATGATAAAAGTGGGTGATACAGATTATAGATGCACAATAATCCAACATTTTACTTTTTTTGAGAAGTTTGGTTATTTTTCCCAAAACATGAAACTTGCTTATAACTCTCTGGGAAAAAATCCTCGGCCTCAAATACTATCTTTATATGTATGAATGTATAAGTTAGAATAGGGGAGTATTAAATCCAACAAAGGAGACAATTTTTTTTGTTTGGGGAATAGGCCCACCACAGATTGTGGCGTATAGCAATGAAATGCACGTTGGTTTATTCCTTATGATCTCTAGATTACAGTGGTAATATGAGCAAAACTTTATGTAACCGGAATACTGTGAATTACTACAGTCAAAACATGACTCTCGTAACAACCTAAAATCTCACAAATGCTATTGTCTAATGAGTGGATAGGTCTCCTTGGTATTATAAGTCAAAATAGTTTTCAATAATATTTAGGTAGTAAAGTATAAAACAAAGTCACGTCTGTACTACGTGATAGATTTTGATGTGATTTACACGATTTGATAAACTTATTCATGAAAATGGATTAGAGGTATTCATTTCGAAATAGCGCGGCTTTTGCCGGCCAATACTGTAGATTTACAATAATAAGGTGATGTGTTATAAGCTGGTTGTGTAAGGAGAAAAAAAAAACACATTATAGGTACGTCACAAGAGGTATTTATTACTGTTCATCATCATCAGTTTCAAAGTCATCTCTAAAAGCAGTATTTCATTTAAAAAGATGCAGGTGGCTCAACCTCATCTTGATGCCGCGCCCAAGATAAATGCAAATATTCCTATGTCCGAATCTTCTCACTGAATGGCCAGTTTGAATACATTCTTGCAATATCATGAAGCAGTTTTCACAAACGGCATCTAGTGGGTGTAACTGAAAAAAAAAAGGTAAGCAAGTTACATTGGTGAAAGAGGTGGATGTGGGGTCAGACTTTGAACTCACAACAAGCATAAATAGTATGGAGAGCTCAACGTGCGGCATTGGAATGTGTTCCTCCCAGAAATGGCTGGGTGGGTGACATAAACACTCACCTCGCGAGAAATCCACCACACAAGTTGGCGCACGTCTGCAGCTGCCTCGGACAGTAACTGTTGTCGCACATTCCGTTGAAACCGAGCTGCACAATTGATACAACGGCTTTGTGGATTATGCACTGTATCTACAGATGCCATTTTCATAAAATCTTTCGAATAAAAATATGAAAAGAACAGAAGAACTAAACTATTGCAGGAAATTATTGTCCAAAGAGAACCTACGTTTTAGGTTGTCTGTCAAACTGTTTGAAACTGGACCACAGAGTATCTGCAACGGGCTAATAATTACGTTTCGTTCCACGGTGATTTTTAAAGTACGTTAAAAGATATACTATAACGTGATAACCGTTAATAACAGTATTAAAAACAAGTTCACTGTACCAATTAATTGTTACCTATTTAAACGTATTTAAAGACGATGTTATTACCGCTGCGCACCGTAGTAACATTTGTTTTCACGTTAAAATAAACCTAAAAACGCTCCTAAACAAGCATTTTTTGTCGTAACACATTTTTACTATTATTTCATTATTCCGGTTACATTTCTATATAATTTCTGGTCCGTTAATTATTTTAAGATGATCACTTTTTTCATGTGCAATATGATTAATAAACGTTACCGTTTAACAGTGGGCCCAAAAAAAATTGTCTCCTTTTCGATTTCAGTGTCACTCCAAATTAAATTTTTACATGTCGCACTCTAACTTTTAGTGAAAAATTGCTCTGCCGATTTTTATTTTTTTATGTTATTTCTTATCCTTAAGTACATAGGTTTGTTAGGTAATACAAAACTTTTTCGTTTTTAAACATCATTATTTGATATGAGACTCTTTCTGACTAAATAGCCACCCTGTAGTTGCCCATTATGTGCCGACACACGATCCCCTTTTAAGATAGTTTCACGGCCCTGTTGGGGGCCACGCCACACCGACAACAGTCCTTCGGCCCCCACAGGAAGTCCCGTGACCCCGGCAGGGAGATTTACAGCCTCGGCTCAAAAGTGACCTCTAAGCTGCTACCTTGAAGTGACCTCTGAATTTAGAGTTACAGAAAAAAAAATCTAAATGTAATTATAGTCTTTCCTTTGAACAACAGATAGTGTTTTGAAAAAAGGATATTTTCTTCTCAAACTTATAAAGAAATGTATATTTTTAGAATATCATATTTCTTTTTAAGTAGGAATTCTTTTGAACTAAGATAAATACTTCAAGTTACTTGGTTTCTAGAATTTCAATCGAAAGGTTTTGTTACCGGCGATTCATTAAGTAAATGGATGTGTGTGTCAAGTTACAAAATTATTCTCGTCAAAGGAGATGTTTCATTTTTGTATGGCGCTCCGGCCATAACATGTACATTTTACCAAAGCTGGGAATATTACCCCTGAATAGAATAAAGTAACAGTTTTTTCATAATATTAAATGGATTTTTTGCACAAGATGAAAATAAAAAATGTTTGACGTTTGTCCTAAGAGTTATGACAGCCATGACAGATTGTAGAGATGACATTTACATAACCTAGAATTGTTTTGTTCATCAAAACCAACTTCTTAAATAGTCTTCTAGATGAGAACTGTGATCTTTCTAATAAAATATTAGACAAAAGTGGCTCACCAATGCACTATCAAATCTTTGAATCATTTCTATAGTAGACTTGACTGGTACCTAATGTCATTGCATTGTTTACAAGTGGTTTTTTTTATTAATATTTTTATGGCATGGCTTTTGGTCTTTTACGCCAATCAACAAGCGGTTATTTTGAGGGTTCAGAAACACGAATAAAAGATTTTTGCAACGATGAAATCGTGGTACTCGTTAATATGTTTACTCAAAAATATGTACAATAGAATAATAGTTTATTTAAACACTTCAAGAACACACACATTTTTTATTTTTTTTTTCAACTTAACATTAATTTGATGAGACATAATTTCAGAACGAATGAATTATGCAAGCAAACGAGACGCCATGTTGAATAAAACATGGCAATAATTGAAAAACAATTTATTTTTGTGCACAACAAATCAGGCTCAAATCCACCAGAGAATATTTTTCCCGAATTTGTTGTATTTTTTCCTCTTTTTTGATATAATGTACTTCTGATGGCCGAAAATGAAACATCTCCTTAATTCTCTCAGCAGAAAATGCTCATCACGTGGAACATTTTTTGCTCTGGTGCCATTTTTGTATCTCTTATAGTTTAGCTGGTCTGTTGCGGATCTGCATCAGATGTTGAAATTTCTAAGATTAATTATAGCCTTGAAGGAGGAGGCGGGCCGCCTGAGGGAGAGGACAGCATCCTCCCTCCACCCCAGCCGCAGTGGTAGACGCCCACGGCGTCGGACGTCGCAAGACGATCTCCGGCCACCGTAGGCGCGGGCATGCGGGCAGCGAGTAATGGGCGACTCGCTGTCTGACCATGGACCATGCCCGGGTCGACGTCGCGTTGTGTTCCACGCGCGCCTCAAAGAGTGTCAGCATAGTGACGGGGCCTGTAGAGGGCCAAAGCCTGCCGGGATCGTGGGACCAAGGGATTACCGTGACCCCGGTACGTAAAGGGCTATTGAAGGACACCGTGGATTTTAGTCAGTACAAGTCTGACAGTCCCTCCCGCCCTGCCCTGGGTGGGAGGACTCATTTGATGATTTTACCACGATAAAAAAAAAGATTAATTATAGCCTATAAGTTGCCCAGACTATAATCTATAATATACTACTATAATATATAATACAAAAAAAAAAACATTCAAATCCGTCCAGTACTTTTTGATTTTATCCCGGACATACAGATTTATTCCTACCATTTTAATATATGTTTAGATAACTTCGTTCTCTTAGTCGTAAAATTGTAAGACATAAACTAATACGACGAAATATTATAAGAATTATTTAATTCGTAATAACGTATGAGAAATTCGTGTCTCAGGTACATATACTTTTAATCTTCGAAGTTCAAATAAATATAACAAGTACCCTTAATTTCGAAAAATATTAAAATTTTGAAACGGTACTTCGGTTTAATATTGTAGTAGTACTTTTCCATTTTACTTTATTAATAATTAAAAACAGGTATCTGGGACCTACCTTTTTTTTATCCTGGCAAAATCATCAAATGAGTCCTCCCATCCAGGGCGGGACGGGAAAAACTGTCAGACTTGTACTGACTAAAATCCACAGTGTCCTTCAGTAGCCCTTTACGTTCCGGGGCCACGGTTACCTGATAAGACAGTGCCGTGACCCCGATCAGTCCCGCGACCCCGGATCAGTCCCGGAACCCCGGGTCGACCAGAGCTAACATTTGTTCCGCACACTGCCGCATACCGGTGGACCTGAGTTCATGGACAATATTTAGCTGAGGAAATGAGATAGATCGTTCTCCATCTGGAAAATGTACCGCTGACGTTTTATCTGACATGATAATTATAACCCTTCAACAAAATTAAATTATATCGCCACTGTTCTTACTAGGTCGGAGACAGTAACCACAGAAATCTTAATATTGCCTTATTATTAAGATTTCTGTGACAGTAACAGTATGATTGTAAAGACGTCTAGTGCAATAACTTGGCATAAATATTATAGTACTCTTTGGGAACATTTTTTATAAAATATATGACAGTAACGACGCTATTTTTTTATCGTGGTAAAATCATCAAATGAGTCCTCCCACCCAGGACAGAGCGGGAGGGACTGTCAGACTCGTACTGACTAAAATCCACGGTGTCCTTCAATAGCCCTTTACGTTCCGGGGTCACGGTAATTCGTACAGTCCCGCGACCAGTAACGCCGCCCTACAATAGATTTTATTTTCCTGTATCATACAGTTACGATATGGTGTGTTTACAAACATTTAAATTCACTCGTACGAGTAGAAGAGCCAAACCAGTCATTATTTGTTCGCTCATCTTCTTCTAACACAAATTGCCAAAATTACGAAAATATGTCATGTTGCTTCAACATAATTATATTATACTAGCTTCCGCCCGCGACTCCGTCCGCGCGGATGTCGGTCTTCGCGTGGATCGTTTATTTCCCCATTTTGAGTAACTCTGACAATGACATCTAATAAATATTACGGCGCTGAATCCACTGCGGGTAATGCAACGTGTGTTCGCGGTTCTACAGAACAACGTCTATGAATAAAACTGAAAAATAAGATTTTTTTCTACGTATTTTTACAGGATAAAAAGTATCCCATTTTATGCCCAGGGTAATAAGGTACAATTATACCAAGTTTCATCGAAATCGAACCGTTACTTTTCACGTGATGCCTGCATATACAGACAGACAGACAGACAGACAGACAGACAGACAAAAAAATTTTTAATCACATATTTGGGTTTGGTATCGATCCAGCAACACCCCCCGCTATTTATTTTTTCAATATTTTCAATGTACAGAATTGACCCTTCTACAGATTTATTATATGTATAGATGTTAACCTCTCCCCTTATTATTTAGAATTCTGAATAAGTCTTCCTATAGAATACCTATAAATTTCGACACGTAACTCAGTAATTTTTGTGCGTAAGCATGACATATTCATAAAGTGAGGATATATATAATAATGTTGTAGAATAAAATAAATTACCTATGAATATGGGAAAACAGGCAAGGAAAGGAAGCAACAAAATGGTGCTACAAAACCACTGTACTATTGTTTAGGGTTCCACTGACGAACCTTAAAATATTACACATTTTTTTCATAATACTAGCTGCTGCCAGCGGTTTCCCGCTACAACTGGAAAATCATCCCGTGGGAATATAAGATCGGGATTAAAAACTATCCTATGTGTTAATCCAGGTTATAAACTATGTGTGTACCAAATTTAAACCAAATCCATTCAGAGGTTTTAGGGTGAAAGAGGAACAAACATCCATCCAGCCATCCATCCAAACAAGCTTTCACGTTTAAAAACAAAGTTATTAAATATTAGTAGGATAGAAGGATAAAAGTGTTTAAAGAGATTTCTAAAACGTAAGTACTAAAATGGCGTACATATATAATTTAACATGAGGATTCTGTTTTCAATAAATAGATAAATAAGAGTAGGTAAGTAACAAAATAAGAAATACAGTAAAATTAAATATAGTAACGATAAACCATGTTTAAAAGGGCTTTAACAATAATAACACTTTTTTTATACGTGTTAAATTCATCAAATGAGTCCCACCCAGGGCAGAGCGGGAGGGGCTGTCAGACTCGTACCGACTAAAATCCAAGGTGTCCTTCAATAGCCCTTTCCGTTCCGGGATCACGGTAATTCGTACAGTCCCGCGACCAACAATAATAACACTTACAAATTACTCGTATAACTGCAAAATATAATTCAGCATACTTTGTTTTTTTTTAAAACATTCTCGCACTTGGCCTGTTATATTTTTTGCCGACGTAAACGAAATTAGTATTCTACCCTTACCCACACTACCCATGTCCTGGGGTCGTATTTATATTTCGTTCTAGGATAACATTTTGGTCTAGACCTGAGATGTAATAAACTTGGCCTGTGTGGTTCAAGTAAATTAATAATTTAAGGTTAGGGATATGAGACGATTGATTGGATTATGTACCTACTTTACTAGTTTATATTAAAAGTAATTTTTAGTTTGTGTTTATACCATAGTAGACTGTGTATATGTGTCTAAAAGTGTGAAAATCGTTGCCAAATTAGCCACAAAGTCTGAATTATTTATGGCTTTTTGATGACAGTAGTCTCGCCCCTTATTACGCAGGACTAATGTAAGGTACGCCTCTGCTTACCCTTCGAAGATGAGAGGCGTGATGTTATGTAATAATATCAAGGGATGTAGCCTTACTTTATACAAAATATTATCGATCCAGGACACATAAAGGTTAAACAACGGCTTGCCATATGCTGTCTGCATTGCGTAAACCACAGAACACATAAAACCATAGAGAAGGTTTGGTTTTATAAATATTACACATTTAATTTTAAGACAGTCATCAAAATTGACTTTTTGTATAAATTCTGCAGCGGTTATTGCTTTTGCACGAGTGATAAAAACAAAAGTAAAAAAAAATGTTTGCTGCGATTGTGTGTATTCTGCAAGGCGACTGTCGCCGTGAGCGACCCTGAAATATCAAAATATATTTATAAAATAAATAAAAAAATGAATAAAGATTAACTATAATATAACTATCATAATATCATTACAGTACCTACCTTGTGAACGTGGGTATTTCATAAATCGGACTATGCAAAATATATTGCGACAAACGAATAATGATTGTTTTGTCAATAATGTGTCTGTGTATTACTTTTTATATGCCGATCAATCATCTTAATGAAAATTAAATTAGGTATCCAGACAGACGTCGAAACATCGTGAGACGCCTGGGGCAACAGACGTCGCGAGACGATTTCCAGTCAGCGTAGGCATGCGGACAGCGAGTACTAAGAAAACGGTAACTCGCAGTCCAATCATGAACCATACCCAGTGCGTACCCATGCGCAACCAAGCCTGCGGGGGTCGCGGGACTGTCTGATCAGAAAACCGTGACCCCAGAACGTAAATGGCTATGGAAGGAAGAGCGTGGATTTTAGTCAGTACGAGTCTGACAGCCTCCCTCTTCCCGCCCTGGATGGAAGGACTCATTTGATGTAAAAAAAAGAAAAGATTAGGTACTTCTATTTAGTTAAGACTCTGTGGCATAACGGATGTGGGACAACGCTGTTTTCTTAACATTTATATTTGCGATGCATTCCACGGATATCCCCCCATGTCGCTGTCATAACTTTGGATTACTTGTGTAGTTGGCATTTGGGCAAACGAACTGTATTACAATATTAGTAGTACCTATAACCGCGTAACGTTTAACTAAAACATGCAAGTACTCAAGAATGTGTCTTGATTATAAGAATTACAAACGTATTAGGGCATTTTTTTTAGCATGGTAAAATCATCGAGTACTCCCACCCGGGGCAGGGCAGGACGGACTGTCAGATTTGGACTGACTAAAACAAACGGCGTCTTTCAATGGCCCTTTACGTTGCGGGATCACGATAATTCGTTAATTCGTAGGACACTTTTAGAGGCGCGCGTGGAACACAACGCGCCGTCGACCCGGGCATGGTCCATGGTCTGACAGCGAGTCACCCATTACTCGCCGGCCGCGGGCCCACACCTGCGGTGGCCGGAGATCGTCTTGCGACGTCCGTCGCTGAGGGCGTCTACCACTGCGGCTGGGTATGAGGTGGACGCTGTCCCTCACGCGTCCTGCCTCCTCCTACGCTAGCATGACTGCGTCGCAGAAGGAGGCGACCGCTTCCCACTCCGTCTCGTCCCGCAGCATGGCTTCGACCAATGCCGGGCACGAAAGGTCGCCGCCTATCTCCGTCGTAAGGACAAGGCGGTGCTCTGCCTAATCGAGGCAGTCCTGTACCGTATGCTCCACCATGTCCTCCTCGCAGTGGTGACACCCAGGCGTTTCTTCCTTCCTCAACCCACACAGGTACCTACCGAAACTTCCGTGTCCAGGGAGGACCCTGCGTCAGACGGTTGGTCAAAACGCCGACGTCTATCCACACAATCTTCAAAGTGGGGTTTTACCGTCGCGATTGCAGCGTACCCGGAACATAATAGGGCATTTATTTACCCGATAAATAAATAAACAGAAATAAATGCTTTTTTTCTAAAATTATACATAATATTATAACATTGACAGGCTTGTTGGTCTAGTGGTTAGTGACCCTGACTGCTATGCCGAAGGTCGTGGGTTCGATTCCCACCCAGGACAAATGTTTGTGTGATGAGCACGATCATTTTAGACACAGAAGTGTCTGGGTGTAATTTATCTATAATATGTATGTATTTAGAAATATATAAGTAGGTATGTTTATCAGTTGTCTAGTACCCATAACACAAGCTCTGCTTAGCTTGGGACTAGATGGCGTTATGTGATAGTTGTGGAATATTTATTATTTATTTATTGATGAAAAAAGTAGGTTACATATATTGACCAGTACTAATAAATTAGGTATACAAAAAAAAAACATACGTTTTGACTAAGAAAAAAAGTAAGATTCGATTATAATTTCTTAATAACATAACCTCACGTGGCATTCCAGGGAATTAGGAAAGCCAGATTGAAATAATTCGATAAGAACTTCTCAATAACAGCCAGAGGGTGCTCGGTTACTAGAAATAGGGGTCGCCCTATTGTAATAATATAATAAGACTAGCTTCTACCCACGTCGTGAAATAATCATCTAAAATTAACCCATGAGAACAAAACATCCTCAAGGAGTGTCAGCATAATGACGGGGCCTGTAGAGGGCCAAAACCTGCCGGGATCGCGGTACTCACAAGTTACCGTAACCCCGGTACGCAAAGGGCTATTGAAGGACACCGTGGATTTTAGTCAGTACAAGTCTGACATTATGGGTGGGTGGACTCATTTGATGATTTTAACATGCAAAAAAAAAAACAAATGAGAACATAACATATGTATAAACGGATAAAAGGTCTATCTGTTAGTCCAGGTTATAAACTATCTCCGTCTTACTATAAAAAGTTAAACATCTGTTAAACACTTGTCTAAAAAAACTGTCAACGTCAAAACGCCATTTAACGTTGACATAAGGGTCGTCTTGCAGTTACGCTTTGGTACTTACCCTATGTTCGTTTCTGTGTACTTTTTAACGATGCGAAATTTCAAGATGATCGGTTCAAACTAAAAAACATACTTTTTTTTTCTCATTTATAATATTGGTTAGGAAAACCAACCTCAACATAGTTTTCTTTTTTTATAGTGGTAAAATCATCAAATGAGTCCTCCTACCCAGGGCAGAGCGGGAGGGACTGTCAGACTCATACTGACTAAAATCCACGGTGTCCTTCAATAGTTATGTGACCAAATGATTCCTCACACTGAAGGCGGGAAGGGAGGGATTGTCAGACTTGTACTGACTAAAATCTACGGTGTCCTTCAATAGCCCTTAACGTTCCGGGACCACGGTTACCTGATAAAACACTGTCACGCGACCCCGCCAGGTTATGAACCTCTAAGGGGGACCCCGTCATGTGACTTTGGGATAAAGATGATAAGTTAAAGGATATGGATCGGTTGACGTGCTGGCGTCTGTACGTGTAGATAGGTACAAGTCTTATGCAATATACCTAGTTATAGTTACCTACATACACGGGTGCTTACAATATTCTGAATACAGTCTGTGCAGTTTATATTATGCAAACTAAGGGGTTATTATATCATAAAGGAAACCGTGTTCCTCTTTGAGGGGACGTATTTCAGGAAACCTGGATGAGACGTTATTATTTTGCAAGTCTACGTAGATGATAAACTTGTTGTTTGTATTATTAACTACTAGTTTTTCTCTTTAATTTCAGGTTTTCTGGTAAAAAAGTGGTTTATAACCGTCTCCAGCGTCTCATCTGTGGGTAACCCTGGCCCCGAAACGTAAAGGGCTATTGAAGGACACCGTGGATTTTAGTCAGTACAAGTCAGACTCTCCCGTCCTGCCCTGGGTGGAAGGATTCATTTGATGATTTTACGACTTAAAAAAACGTCTCATCTACCTCTAGGATTTTTAAAAGTCCTGACTTTTTTTATTTTATTTCATTTACTTCCAAATCTATTTAAGGATATCAGTGTCTTATTGTCTTTTTGTTTTATGTTAGTGTATTTACTTTTACTTTAGTTTATTTTGCAATTATTTACTTTGAAATACATATTTTGAAAATTTTCAATTTCAATTCCTTATTTTGTATACCTTTTAACAAAGCTAATCGTATTGTGTTTATTCCAATAATCAGAATCGTTTTACGGTTAAAAAAAATCTGAATAATTTTCAAAAAAAAACAAAACTTAGTTGTCTTGAATCGGGAACTTTCGCTCTTTTTTAAACCGGTAACGACGCCGACCCAAAAAAAAAACGACGGGTTGCACTCTGGGAGTGTCGGCAGAAGTGAAAACTTGATTATTAACGTTGAGCATGTTTGATATTTTGGAATGGTTAGGGAATAATTTTGCACCAATTGCTTTATCAGTATAAAAGTACTATCATTTATGTGGTAGAATACAATATTCATTTATTGCGCTATCGTACACGGTCGAGGTCGACCTCGACCTCGACCTCGACCTCGACCTCGATTCGTGACACGCTGTAACATAGACGAACATTCGCGCAAGCGCCCTGCGCCGCCTAAACGAAACAGTAGGCCCAGGCATACATTTTCGCCGCGCCGTAGAGAAGGGATAGCTGTCTACTCTCCATCCGTCCTACGCTTTTTTGATCAGGGTCACGTGTCCTGACGCGAGTTTAAGATTTTATACCCATTACAGAAAAAGTGCTCAACGCCGTTAAAGAAGTTTTCACTTCAAAAATTGTCTCGTTTAGTCGTTCAAAAAGATGAATTAAATGCTAATTTAGAAGACTTGTGGTGCAAACAACACAATTTCTAAGTACGACTTCAATTCACTTACCTATCTCGTTATTGTCTTATTCCAGTCTAAAGTTCTAAGTAAATAAACTTATATAATCATGCAAGAATTTACTTAGCGGTAACAGAATTAGCCTTAAAACAAACCAAACTAACTGTTCTGAAGTTAGTAAAACCACTGAATTGACTTAAGGGAATCTCTTACATGAGTCAAACATTTACTTACACTTAAGCTAAGCTTACTTGCAAATAAACAGTAGGCGTACTACAGTTTGAGGATGTTTTGATTGACTTAAAAAAAAATAGTGTCTAGTACAGTTTGTAAGTGTTCTAATAACGTAATTTTTATTTTTTTAATAATTTATGTACACACAAAACAGAACATGAAACAACGCTTTAAAACTATAGTAGAAGGGTACTGCTTATTTCTTAAGAAATTTCTCCCACCACACCCATTAAAGGAGAAACGTTGATAAAGAAAGGTAGACAAAAGTGTGAACATGGAATAGAAAATATTTTAAATGAATACATATCGTAACCTAGATAAATATTAATAAATATGGATATGCGGATGCAATTTATAAATGACTTCAACAAACGCAAAGATAAAAACATGATTGTTCATGTTATCCACACTTACAACCCCTCAACACAATCATTGTCCTTATCTTTTAAGCTACAAAGTTCAAAATCGTACAGCTGAGATATTTTTAGTAGAAAAATGTGTTTGTCTTTTCGTTTACCCTTGAGAGATCTGAAAACACCTTAAAGTGGAAAACTGACACGGACAACGTCGGGGAAATACATAGTAGCATGATGTACTGTTTATCCCCTTTTGGGAAATTGCACTCAGCTGCCGAATTGTATATGGGTTTGTAATACTGTTGAATGTATCATGTTGAGCTCCTTGAGTTATGAGTCGAGCTACACGATAACTGACAAATGCTTGCATTGACTGGACAGGTCCACTCGAATTTGTGTGGTTCTTTCTTCAAAAGACCATTTCAGACACTGACCTGCATGGTCCTCGTATAGCCTGATCTACATTTAATGTCCGTACTTCAAAAGAGACTATGACCTCTGAGTTTGTTTCGGCTGTTTCTTCTCAGAGTAGTCAGGTACGAAACACGGCCGGTGTTTGCCTCCTAGTTTTATAAAATGACGTGTAAAAGTGTTGATATAACCTACTTGCCATCATCATTACCATATATTAATCATGACTGGAATAGCTTCTGAATGTTTTTCGTGTTATAGGCTATTTTACTCGGATAAATTAATTATTCCAAAAGATAGATTATCAAAAAAAAATGTTTGTCCAATATATTTTCTTTTGTTACGTTAAACAAGATTGGCGAAGTTACAAAGCTTCTTAAAATCTCAAAAAGTCACTCGGTCGGTATAATTTTACAGACGTTATGATGTCACAAGTTGTCACTCCCGAGTTTTGAAGCGTTTTATCTCTGTCAATATTGATTAATTTGAGAAAAAAAAAATTCATGTTCTTCATTTTTTAATACTCTAACTGTTGGACTAAATAGATTTTCAATTTAGTTATGCAGTAAACTATCCTACTGAAAAACCATTTTTATGGGATGTCCCACCGTTGTTAAACTTTAAATAGGCTAAATATGTAACGGTTACAGTATTTGGCCAAAAATATTAGTAGATAGATATAGGTAACTAGCATTCCGCCCGCCACTTTATCTGCGTGAATTTCTACTTCCAGCCACCCTCTTTATGAGATAACTTTGGCAAATTTAAATAAATATTCAATAAAAACTTTGCACTTATAGTAGCACAAACTATCAAGCCCGAAAACAACCCTTTAAGTGTCTTAGGTAGCACCTTCAACTTAAAAAAAACCTCTACGCAAAATGTGACACTTCTAACTACGTAATGTTTCCTTAGTAACCAACTAAAATAATAATCAATCCTTCTCATTAATCCTCCTTTCATAATTTATAGCTAATCCAGAAAATACCTATCTTATCTACATATTATTAAACCGGATTAATAAAACGGGTTTATTACCAACCACCTCAGTTTACATTACACTAAACACCTCTCGAACTTAATCTCGAAACTCAAGGTTGATTCACAAAAGAGGTTTAGATATTAAATATTAACTCCTCTTTGCTTATTGTTCTGTTTTCCGTGATGAGTAAATGCACGATAAACGTTTTTCGACGATTCTTTGTAGCTTGATATAAGCAATTATGTGGTCGACGGTGAAGTACGATTCAATTCATTGCGCATTTTCTAAGCAGATTGATACATTGCCTCTAGCCAAATTATATAATTCCATAAGGTCTGATTCACTGGTTAAATCACAAAAATGCGAAATATTTTTTTAGTGAAAAACCATCAAATGAGTTCTCCTGGTCTTAGTGAGGGAAAATACTCAGATTCTTAACGACTTCAAATCATCCTGTTCCTTTACGTGCCCTATGTGTTCCAGGGTTGTGGTGCCCTTTTAAGATAATCCCGCGAACAGTCACGGAACCCTTCAAATAAAAAATGATTCGATTATACGAGCAAGTAATAAAACTGTGGCCATCAGACCTTACCTATTTATAGCCTAACATACAGACTCCTGCAATACGTTTACGAAAACTGCCATTATAAAATACATCTTTAATGTTCTGTTATATGTTTTATTACTTTCAACCGCTGCTTTATGTCTGTAGTGTACATTTTACTCGGTATAAATTGAATTTGCTCACATTTATTCCGTATCTGGCGGGTAAAACAATAAATCTATCTTTTATCATCGTATTGCTATGGAAACAGTTTAAAATATAGCCTGGTAGGTGCTTTTCATCAATTTAGTGTGGGGGGATAAATGCTTGAGTATTTAGTGCGTTATATATTTTGGACGGTAGTCCCACCAGAAAAATGCGACGTATACTCGAAGTCAAATTGTTTATTTCAATTAGGCCATCGAAGAGGCACATTTGAACGTCGAATATTAAAATTAAAGTAAATGGGATGGGATGGGATTGATTCTACACCCTCACTCTAGAATCTGGACTGATTACTTTTAATATTAGGTAGGTACAGTTTAAAGGGGGTCTGCTTAATAAGCGTGGGTATAGGTAGGTATACTTCTGTAGATGACTGAGAATGAGAAAATCGGTATGTAATACATGGCTCAACCTATCCACGGCACGATCTGAGCAACGTGCACTGCAGCGTGACTTTACTTTGAAGACCTGTGCAGTTGCGATAGGCTTCCGTGAAGACATGGCGGTTCTCCGTCCGAGCAGGGCCTCCACCGTATGCTCTATCGTGTCCTCCGAGCGGTCCTCACAGTGATGACACCTGCGTGTTTTCTCCTGACTGCATCTGAGCCAGGTAGGTATATCCCGAAATATTTTTTTCAAAATGAGGATCTGAGTATGGCAGGTGAGGACGCCGTGGCGTCTAACCACTTCACACAATCTCCGTAAGTGTTTATAGCAACCAAGTTTCATCATCAGCCTATAAATGCTCCCATTGCTGGGACACAGGCCTCCTCTCTGTGAGAGGGAGCGGACCATATAGCACCACGCGGGCCCAATGCGGGTTATTAGTTCTAGGATATGCCGGTTTCCTCACGGTTTTTTTCATCAACGTTTTGAGAGCAGTGGTGACGAAATAAACCTTCAACACGTAAGTCGGAGCCGATACCACTGTTCCATCTCCGCTCGTAACCAAGTTTAGTAGATAAATATTACTTCATTTTTCTTGATAAAGACGTATGACGCAACCATTTTATTAACCTCCAGTCAATAACCACTTTGCTCTTTAACTGTCCATCATTAAATAGAACCTAATTAGTTTACTTTGCGATATTGAGCACTAAACGTCATCTAGTTTATTCTACTTTTATTATTATATCTGTTTACTTCGTGGGAGAAATAAATGCTACATGTCACGCACTAAAATATATGAGCCAGGAAATTCAATTTGTTACATCTCGTCTTAGAAGGTCGAGGTTACACTGCGGGAATTAAATAGCCCAGAAAGAAAAACATCTCATGTACACTGAGGCATCTCTTGAGTTCTAAGTAGGTTTTATTTCGGATATTAAGTGGGACCTTGTTATTATTAGTAGAATGCCATTGGACTGCTAAAATACGCCTACCTATTATTTTTATTAAGAAAACGTTACTGCACACGCGCTCTTCCTGTATCGTAGGTGCGTTTAAACATAGAAACTAACATACCTAAACACCCAGACCCGAAAAAACTACTTGCAGATCAAACAAATACGAGTATTTTATTCCGTGCAACGTTGAACCTGCAGCACTCTGCACAACAGTCGATCACTCAGCTACTGCGCCAACGCTGCGAAAATAAACAATGAATCACATAGACTCCGTGACTGCGTGATATTTCTTTTAAAAATAAGAGGGCCCAAAGTATAGAAGTCGCGACCACTATACGAATGAAACCATTCTAAACTTCGTGGTGATATTTTTATTTCGTTCGAAATAAAAATATCACCACCTCTTTACTGCGCCAAAAAGTAATAGTACTGGACACTTATAAATAAAAAAGCAAGCAAGGAGAATTTATTACGTCAACAATACAATTTCCGAAACTTTTTTTTCGAATGTTGTAATTTTGAAAGCGACATTCGAATTTCAAACTGTCATTCAATGGGAACGCTTGATTGACATTGTGCTGTCGTTTGTGCTATTGATGAGAATTTTTATTTTTTTATAATATAAATATGATATTTCACATTTAATTTGTGGAAAAAAATTGGTGTAAAAGTGGATTGTAACGTTTGTCTTGTTGTTTTTCGAGTTTCGGATAGGATAGGTGTTAAACAAAATCTGATCTAAAATGTGTTTGATTTATAACAAAATGGCGAGAAAGGAATTGAAATCGATAATAGGTAGTCTATTTAATTGGATTTACTTCTATCTCATCGCTTTTATTAAAAAGATTGTTTATAGTTCGTATATTCCTTCTTTGAAACGTTTTAACAAAATGTCTGTTCGATGTAAGGAACAGGAGAAATACATCAATCAAATTATAGTTTTGTATCGTCGTTCAGCGACGTTCCCACTTCAATAATTGCAGAGAAATATTGATCTTAGAGCTGAATTCTTAAGGTTTGCTTTTAGTGAACTGGTCGGACTTGTACCAGTTGCTTTGAAATTGTACATGATTCTGTATAATCTTATAATTGTCATCCAAGTTTATTGTCGATAGTCGTTATTTAGTTTGTTTCTAAAAGTCAATAAATAAATTGTAAGTAAATAATCTACTCATTGATAAAAATTACAGCTGCATAGGTCGATCTTCAAGGTTAAGCCGCGCATGCTGAGGTTGGTCTTTAAATGCGTGCATATCACAGCAAGTTTCCTCTGTGCCTTGGAAAGCATTTAAAGCCGCGTGTAATTTGTAACTCTTTGCAGTCGTTACTGTTAGTCAAAAGCTCGAAAGTCTTACAACTAGTGTTACCCAGTTACTGGGTTGTGGAGGTCAGGTAGGCAGTCGTTTCATATAAAACACTGAAATGTAGCCGGTTAAATTGGAAGTCAACCTTTTGTGACAATGATCCACAAGTCAATAAAGTTTTTAATAGTTTATTACTAAATCATAATATTTAATGTACCAATACCTATTTTTTTGAAAATCTAGCTACTTTCGTATCGATAGGCTGATTTTATGGTCTTCGACTGCAAAAATTGTGTATAAAATCCTGCTTGATTTAAGTAATATATTTTTTGTAACCCAGAAGGTCGATTTTTGCAAAATGTTTGTCTTTTTTTTAAATGTGTCCCACACTAGGAATTTCTCCTGTGTAGTAGGTGCGTTTACAAACGTAGAAACTCACATACACAAACATCCAGACCCGAAACAACTATTAGTAGGTCATACAAATATGTGTTCCGTGCGGGAATCGAACCCGCGACACGATGCGCAGCAGTCCAATCGCTCAGCCACTACGCCAACTGTGCCGACGTTCATCGACGATCGACGATCATCTCTCCAAACAGCTTGAAGGAATGTTATCCTCTCGTAAGCGGTAGTTACTTTTGTCTCCATGTTGACCATCTTAGCATATACCATAATTGACATATTATCGAACTTCCAGATCTCTTTGAGGAGAATTCCCATTGTGTCACGAAGAACCTTGAGCTGTTCGAATGTTCAATGGGTTTGCCATATAATCCCTTTGACTTATTCAGTTTGGGATTCAATTGCACCTCTGGTAGTGCACGTTTCTCTGCTCGGGTCTTACTTGCTGCTAAAACAATATGAGGGTGTACTAAAGGATAAAGGCCTTACACTAGTGTCAACAAAAGGAATCACTAGTACTTACCTAGCTACGATAGTCACTTTTGAAAATACATCATACATTTATTCTTCTTGGAGGAGAATAAATGTATGATGATTTATATTATAAATTATAGGTGAACTAGAAGCTCAAGGAGATTACAAACAAATGGATTTGCTTTTAATCATTTCAAGGTGCTGCCCTGATTTGTTTTGTAGGTTAATTTCTGCTTCTTAAATCATTGAAATATGAAATAAGAAAAAAATCCTAGCGTTAAATACAAGACACAAAACCATAAAGTAATAATTTATTACACACATGTGTACATACGAGTAGATATGTAAGTAATTTCACAAGTCCTTGCCAAAAAAATGTTTTTCCTACGTTTCGTCGTCAAAATAGCTAGTTAGACGTGAAATATTTCACGCCAGACGCTGTGTCACGCTTCACGCGTGTCATGTCATCTCAGATTTTGGAGCCTTATTTATCTTTTATGTATATTTTACCAAGAATTTGTTTTGGCGTTATAATTCTCGTTTGCAGGATACTGTGGTAGTTGTTTGGCTCTACTATCTGTTTCCCTTAGAGGGCCAAAGTCAGCCGGGGTCGCGGGATTTACGAGCTACCGTGACCACGGAACGTAAAGGGCTATTGAAGAACACCGTGGATTTTTGTCAGTACAAGTCTGACAATCCTTCCTGCCCCGCCTTGGGTGGGAGAATTCATTTGGTGATTCTACCACGCTAAAAAAAACTCCGTTTTTTTTTTAAAATTTATTGATGTACCGAAGTTCAAAATGTTAAGTGAACGGTGATTCCAAAACTATTTCTTTATTTTAATAAGTTGGAGAGTGAGCATTAATTACCTCTTATGTTAAATTTGTTATAATATTTAGGCAGTATTACATATTATATTGTATGTTTATCAGTATTTATGTTCAATGTTACACAAAATGGCCGGAATAAATGACGTCCAAAAGAAGAAATGGTCCTTCGCAACATGTGTTTTCCGAATCATATTATATGTTCCGCGTATTATACATGAAAAAACTATTGTGTAACTACTAAGTATGATTAGTCCGGTCAACTGGACTAACTATCGAAATACTACACCCAAATTCTTTTTTTTTTAAGTGAAAACTTCTTTAGCGGCGTTGTGCACTTTTTTTGGAATGGGTAAAAAATGTTAAACTCGCGTCAGGACACGTGACCTGATCGAAAATTCGTAAGACGACGCAGGGCGCTTGCGCGAATGTTCGTGTGTGTTTATTACTATTGAAGTTTTCACTTCTGCCCGTCGTTTTTTTTTATTATTATTCGTACATTCGTTGATGATTTTCTTTGGGTGTAAGAGTCCTGTCTTTTAATTATTCAGTTTTTATAATAGGAATTATGCAATAACTATTCACACATTCTTGCTTACACGATATTAAATTTTCGTGTAAACATTGTTTTCCCTCTTGAAGGCCATTAACAAATATTTCAGGGCATTAAAAATCTTTACTCATGTCACGCAGAGCTTACAAGTAACGTGACAAATTTACATTTTCATTACATTCTTGGCGAAATAAACATTTATTAATATTATTTCTGGAGGTTTTTTTTGTGTGTTTTTTTCAGTATACGTAGATATTATTAGGTTATTTCGTGTAGTGGATTTAAGAGGAACTCCTAGAGAAAAATTATTCGTCGTTTAAATGACTGTTAAATGTGTAGTAGTAGTAACAAGATAAGGCCTTTCGTGTCACTATGTTCGTAAAAGCAAATCTCCCAAACTACCAGACAGATTTCAATGTAATTTTGTGAATATGTGTAGTTGGTTGCGGCTTAAAATATAGGTTAGTTATGGCTGTTGTTAGTAAAGGACAATGCCAGGAGCTCAAGTCATTTTAACGCGACGCTTGTGTCTACGTCATTACATCAAATTGCATTAAAAATGTAGTAAATAAAAAGTAGGCAAACTTAACACAATTCTAACGTAGCGCAAGCGCCAACAGGACGTTATTTGCAAGCGGCTATTAACAAATTGTCGTCCTGTTGGCACTTGCGCTACGTTAATATTGTCTTAAGTTTGCCTTAAGTGTGTGATTTCTGGCCCTCTACGGGGCCCCCGTGTGGGCCCTAAGCATCCGGACGCGACCACTCAAGCTGGTCGCATGCCAGAGGGTCATGGCTATCCGGATGATCCGGGGATACCACACGATCGCCGGCGAATCGGCCAACCTCCTAGCCGGATTGCTGCCCTGGGATCTGGAAGCGACTGCCCTCCAGCGCGTCTATGAATGGCGCGTGGAGGCGCAGCGTCGGGGCGAATCCCTGCTGCCTCGACAAGTCGAGGCGCGGCGGGAAGAGCTCCGGCGTGATCTCAGGGCAGTATGGAGGGAGCGACTGTCGCAACCGAGGTCCGGCCACGCCGCAATCGCGGCGGTAAGACCCCTCTTTGAGGAGTGGCTGGATAGACGTCACGGCGTCCTGACCTACCGCATGACGCAGGTCTTCACCGGACACTGAAGTTTCGGGAGGTTCCTGTGTCTGATAGGGAGGGAAGAAACGCCTGGGTGTCACCACTGCGAGGATCGTCCGGACGACACGGTGGAGCATACGGTACAGGACTGCCCCGCTTGGGCAGAGCACCGCCGTGTCCTCACGACGGCGGAGACCTCTAGCGCCCGGCATTGGTCGAGGCCACGCTGCGGGGTGAGACGGAGTGGGAAGCGGTCGCCTCCTTCTGCGAAGCAGTCATGCTCGTGAAGGAGGAGGCGAGCGGTCTGAGGGAGAGGACAGCGTCCTCCCTCCACCCCAGCCGCAGTGGTAGACGCCCACGGCGTCGGACGTCGCGAGACGATCTCCGGCCACCGTAGGCGCGGGCATGCGGGCGGCGAGTAATGGGCGACTCGCTGTCCGACCATGGACCATGCCCGGGTCGACGGCGCGTTGTGTTCCACCCGCGCCACAAGGAGTGTCAGCATAGTGACGGGGCCTGTAGAGGGCCAAAGCCTGCCGGGGTCGCGGGACCAAGGGATTACCGTGACCCCGGTACGTAAAGGGCTATTGAAGGACACCGTGTATTTTAGTCAGTACAAGTCTGACAGTACCTCCCGCCCTGCCCTGGGTGGGAGGACTCATTTGATGATTTCACCACGAAAAAAAAAACAGTGTTTGATTTCCCATCATACCTCGCGTCCTCGTCTTATACACTGTTTCCCTACCACGAATTTTCAGGTAGCAAATGCTCCTTGAGCTAGAACACTAAGGAGCTATCTGTCAAATCGTAATTATCATTGATTTTGATTTTTTGATTGATATTATTATCTTCGTCGTGTGTGATGGTCCATTGAATTGTATGGCGAGCGATATGATATCTTAAGATAAGATATTATAGTATCTTAGCCGTGTGAGGCGCGCTTCATCCTTTGTTTGAGCTCGTTGTCAAAACATCTGTCACTAAGGCTGAAACCACGGAGTTTCTTGGACAGTCTAATACCTCTAAATGTATTTTTTTCGGTAATTTTTAATGTTTTTCTGATAATAATTTTGGTGTTACGCCCAGACCCGGAACAACTACTTCAAGTAATAGAAAAATACAGCCATTTCTTTTTTATTTATAACACTTTCTGCAGTCTTAATTACTATTCTGTCTTATTAAGTCGTGCGTTTGTGATTCTCCACTTCCTTAGGACTTAAAATGCAGTTCAGGAGCGTATTTAAAGATGCATGTTGTGACCTCATTCCCGAGTTGGCATGGCGTTTCTTGTTTGTGGTTTACCTGAAAATTACATTTATTATTACTACATTTATTTATAGAGATCGTAAACTTTTTTTAAAAAAAATACGAAAATAAATTAGTCACACCATTTTCATTGTTATGGGAGTGATGT
Organism: Agrotis puta; assembly: GCA_943136025.2. Lineage (NCBI taxonomy): Eukaryota > Metazoa > Arthropoda > Insecta > Lepidoptera > Noctuidae > Agrotis > Agrotis puta. Next base: position 2,183,850 of record OW964181.2, read on the forward strand.
TTCAGAATTAATGAAACCTGGAACTTAAAGTCTAAGTTACTAGTTAACTAAAAAACTTAAATCTTTTTGTTGGCCATTGTTCTCCATGGAGATCAACGCTTCGGAATGGGCACCTACAGTATTTTCACAGTTATTATGTCTTGTGACTGGGACTGTAGCACTATTATTATATTTGTAACATTTTTATTTTTTGTCTTAGGACAACGCCTGCCTCTGGCCTACTTGAAATAAATGAGAGAATACTATTGTACAGATTGATTTTCTTGAGACAGTTGACTGAAGTTTTTGGTTTGTAACCTGCTTTTATGTCCAGTAATCTTTCAACGTGCTGTAATGCCATTCCTGGCCTAGTTCAGGTTTGTTTTATGTAGTCTGACAGGCAGTCTACCTACCCTTCTCATCCATTAAAACCATAAGCCTTTATAAATTGTTCATTAATGCGGGTTAAGTCATGGGCAAAAGTTAGTTTATTTTAACAAATTAATGTCTCAAGTGATCACTTGTACCTCCAGGTAGTTATTGGTGTCAGCCCTTCATGATTTAGTCTAACTGGGTCAATTTCAGAAGGGGTTCTATTTAATCAAGCCATTTGGACCCCTTGCTGTATAGAGGGTAGAATTTATATTTCAGAAGTGTACTAGTGTACTAATTCTCTTATAAAATGATGTCGATTTGTGTTGAGACACATATTTTAAGTTAGTTAAGTTAGTGCATAAATAATAGGGGAACAGTGTATAAGACGGGGACGCGAGGTATAATGGGGACATACACACTAAAGGCAAACTAAACACAACACTAACGTAACCGTAAGCTGCCATTAACAAATGGCGTCCTGTTGGCGCTTGTGCTACGAGTACGTTAGAGTATTGTGTTATTAATTTCTCGAGGGCTAGACTTATAAAAATAAAAGCCTTTAGTTTTCCTTGAGTCAAAAAATCTTTCCAATTTTTGAAAGTCATTCGGCATAGAAAAGAAAAAATCACAAGAAGTTTAGGACAACGCAAAAAATTATTTACCTCTCTGTCACAATTTTCTGACACTGTTTTCATGTGTTCCATTTTCTTTCCGTTTGTGAATACAAGGGGCGTCACAGCGGTCATGAAACCAGTCTTGGAATATTTGTTGCCCTTCACCACGCCAATCTAAAGAAATTAAAGTTTTTACTTATTTATTTGGAAGAAAAAAGAACTATCAAGAGTATAGTATTTTCTGATCCTCGGCCATGTATTTTTCCTTATTTTTGTTTCTACTACAACGTAGTTGGCTATTTTTTAATATGTAACTAAGAAATAGTAAAGACTATTTTCTCAGACACAGTTACTTGACTAATTGAAATGATACAAGACAAAGAAGTGGGGGGCCCCGTCCACTTTCTGCGGTCTTCAAAATTGCTTCAGGTAAAGTTATTTATAAAGAACTAATATATAGTTCATCAAGTATTAGTAGGTACTAAGCAAGAATAACGTAAATTGAATAAGGTAACTTTAATTCAGTCAGGAACCTATAAAAACTGACCTTTTCCAACAAACACTTAACGATACAAGCTGACTTTTCTGGATAAGGCGGCTCTTCGCGAAGACTCTCCAAGTCATGGGTGGTAGCGTTGACGTGGTCCATACAGGTATGCGCTGTTGCTATCACAGTCCTCTTCACTATCTCGCCGAATTTACTTTCTAAACAAACAATAATGAATTTCAAATATTTAAATTTAAAATAAGTATATCTGTATCTCGCAACCTTATTTTTCTCTTTTTTCAATATCATTGATGGCTTCAATTTAGACTAGCTGTGTCTTCCAAAAGAAAACTATGAGCCGATTTTCCCTGGTGGAATGTTAAGGTCAATAGGAGAGAAAACAGTGACTTATTTTCCATGCATGCATTTCTATCTACAAACATATTAATATACAATATTACAAATAAATATACATAATTATACAAGTATAAAGGACCAAAATTAAACTAAAATAAAATGTTCACATTGGAACAATAGAGGAGATGGAGGTGCCAAAGAATTCATCCACATCGCTGTCAACGGGGAAAATTCCCAGAATACTGGCAGCATTGCTACGATAGATGGCAATAGTGATTCTTTGACCGAGAAAAAGGCCAGCCGTCTGGTCACTCAAAGAGACGTATAACCGCTTAGCAATTTCTTTAAAAACTTGGTGGCCACTCCGACCAAGGTCCTAGTGTTTCCCCTAACGACTTGTGTCTAAATGACCTAATTGTGGGCTTTACAATCCAGGAAAAAAATATCAATAGATCTAATTTTATCGCACAAATTGGTTTTTATTTTTCGTTGAGCTGACGAATCGAAAATTTTGTCCAAAGGTCTGAATGCTCGTTTCTGAGAAGTTTTCTGATAATTAAACTTATTGTAGTAATATGAAAAATACTAACACATTTTGATTAATTAATAAATAAATATTGTAATAAGAATCTCCACTTCATCTATAAGGGTGTTTATAATGTGTATGTCTGCGACATCGTAGCTTTTTAATGAGGATCCTATTTCAATGAAGACTTAATTCGAAATCAGTTTTTTTAGGAATACTTGTAGTATAACTTAGCCAAATGTGAATTTTAAAAATAACAATTAAAACACGTGTAACTATTTGAAATAATAAATACTTACCCTTTTCTTGCTGCCCAACTACATAATACACGACGCAAAGGGTATGAAAAGTAATCATATACTTATAGACGAACATTTTGAACGGCGTGCCGAAATAAAATAACTCCAAATAATGATGGAATAATTCCATATAATTTTCCATAGCGTTTAACCGCACCGAGGACAGATAACATCTTTCCGGTTGTGCGGTTTCACAATTCAACTGTATGATATCATTTTTGTTTTTTTCCCCTATTTCGCTAAGCCGTAAGCGGTTTGGGATCTGAAGACGTGTCTGTCAATATTTTTTGATTGATTATCCTGGTTTTATCTGCGTTCCATGAGTTTTTTTATTATTATTTTCACACGTGACCCTGACCGAAAAAGCGTAGGACGGCGCAGGGCGCTTGCGTGAATGTTCGTGTGACTTTATTACTTTTAAAGAAGTTTGTATGCTGGATACATTCGTTGCTAGGTAACATTCTTTATAAAAGATGTACGTCACATTGGAAAATTATTGAAATAAAAAGTCAACCATTTTTGCGAGTTTTACTAAAATCTGTTCACAAGATATTTCCAACAATTACTATTCAAGTTTTCACTTCTGCCGGCACTCCCAGAGTGCAACCCGTCGTTTTTTTCTTTTTTTAGCGTGGTAAATCATCAAATGAGTCCTCCCACCCAGGGCAGAGCGGGAGGGACTGTCAGACTCGTACTGACTAAAATCCACGGTGTCCTTCAATAGCCCTTTACATTCCGGGGTCACGGTAATTCGTAAGTCCCGCGACACTGGCAGGCTTTGGCCCTCTAGAGGGGCTCCGTCATTTTTGCTGACACTCTTTGCGGCGCGCGTGGAACACAACGCGCCGTCGACCAGGGCATGGTCCATGGTCAGACAGCGAGTTGCCCATTACTCGCTGTCCGTATGCCCGCGCCTAGGGTGGCCGGAGATCGTCTGCCGACGTCTGTCGCCGTGGGCGTCAACCACTGCGGCTGGGGTGGAGGGAGGACGCTGTCCTCTCCCTAATGCGGCCCGCCTCCTCCGAGGATGTTTTGACTAATAAAAAAAATGGCTATTGACTAGTCTAGTTTGTAGGTGTTCTAATAACGTAATTTTTATTTATTTAATAATTTATGTACACACAAAACAGAACATGAAACAACGCTTTAAAACTATAGTAGAAGGGTACTGCTTATTTCTTAAGAAATTTCTCCCAGCACACCCATTAAAGGAGAAACGTTGATAAAGAAAGGTAGACAAAAGTGTGAACAAGGAATAGAAAATATTTTTAATGGATACATAATTATCGTAACCTAGATAAATATTAATAAATATGGATATGCGGTTGCAATTTATAAATGACTTCAACAAACGCAAAGATAAAAACATGATTGTGCATTATGATTGATTCACAATCATGTTATCCATACTTACAACCCCTCAACACAATCATTGTCCTTATCTTTTAAGCTACAAAGTTCAAAATCGTACAGCTGAAATATTTTTAGTAGAAAAATGTGTTTGTCTTTTCGTTTTCCCTTGAGAGATCTGAAAACACCTTAAAGTGGAAAACTGACACGGACAATGTCGGGAAAATACATAGTAGCATGATGTACTGTTTATCCCCTTTTGGAAAATTGCACTCAGCTGCCGAAATGTATAAGGTTTTGTAGTACTGTTGAATGTATCATGTTGAGCTCCTTGAGTTATGAGTCGAGCTACACGATAACTGACAAATGCTTGCATTGACTGGACAGGTCCACTCGAATTTGTGTGGTTCTTTCTTCAAAAGACCATTTCAGACACTGACCTGCATGGTCCTCGTATAGCCTGATCTACATTTAATGTCTGGACTTCAAAAGAGACTGTGACCTCTGAGTTTGTTTCGGCTGTTTCTTCTCAGAGTAGTCAGGTACGAAACACCGGCCCCTCCTAGTTTTATAAAAAGACGTGTAAAAGTGTTGATATAACCTACTTGCATAAATAAACATCATCATTTGATCATCATCATCATATATTAATCATGACTGGAATAGCTTCTGAATGTTTTTCGTGTTAAAGACTATTTTACTCGGAAAAATTAATTAGTACGAAAGATAGATTATCAAAAACTATTTGACCAGTATTTTTTCTTTTGTTACGTTAAACAAGATTGGCGAAGTTACAAAGCTTCTTAAAATCTCAAAAAGTCACTCGGTCGGTATAATTTTACAGACGTTATGATGTCACAAGTTGTCACTCCCGAGTTTTGAAGCGTTTTATCTCTGTCAATATTGATTAATTTGAGAAAAAAAAATTCATGTTCTTCATTTTTTAATACTCTAACTGTTGAACTTAACAGATTTTCAATTTAGTTATGCAGTAAACCTACTGAAAAACCATTTTTGTGGGATGTCCCACCGTTGTTAAACTTTAAATAGGCTAAATATGTAACGGTTATAGTTTTTAGCCTAAAATATTAGTAGACAGATAGATATAGGTAACTACCACTCCGCCAGCTACTTTATCTGCGTGAATTTCTACTTCCAGCCACCCTCTTTATGAGATAACTTTGGCAAATCTAAATAAATGTACAATAAAAATTTTATGCTACTAGAACTTATAGTAGCACAAACTATCAAGCCCGAAAACAACCCTTTAAGTGGTAGCACCTTCGACTTAAAAAAAAACCTCTACGCAAAATGTGAGACTTCTAACTACGTAATGTTTCCTTAGTAACCAACTAAAATAATAATCAAACCCTCTCATTATCCTTCATTCATAATTTGATAGCTAATCCAGTTAATACCTACCATATCTACATATTATTAAACCGGATTAATAAAACGGGTTTATTACCAACCACCTCAGTTTACATTTCACGAAACACCTCTCGAACTTAATCTCTAAACTCAAGGTTGATTCACAAAAGAGGCTTAGATATTAAATATTAACTCCTCTTTGCTTATTGTTCTGTTTTCCGCGATGAGTAAATGCACGATAAACGTTTTTCGACGATTCTTTGTAGCTTGATAGTAAGCAATTACGAGTATGTGGTCGACGGTGAAGTACGATTCGCTTCATTGCGCATTTTCTAAGCAGAGGTTTTTCTTCAGATAAAGAAAGGGATCGATGGAAACAGTGTACTGAAAAATGGAGACTGTTTGGTGACCTATTTGTTTTTTGTTTTTTTAACTATGTTACGTTATTTTTCTCTCAATTTTTTTTTATACATTTGCTGTAAGCTTTGATACATTGCCTCTAGCCAAATTATATAATTCCATAAGGTATGATTCCCTGGTTAAATCAAAATCATCAAATAAGTCATCCTGGTCTTAGTGAGGGAAAATACTCAGATTCTTAACGACTTCAAATCACCCTGTTCCTTTACGTGCCGTATGCGTTCCAGCGTTGTGGTGCCCTTTTAAGATAGTCTCGCCAGCAGTCGCGGAACCCTTCAAATAAAAAATGATTCGATTATACGAGCAAGTAATAAAACTGTGGCCATCAGACCTTACCTATTTATAGCCTAACATACAGACTCCTGCAATACGTGTACGAAAACTGCCATTATAAAATACATCTTTAATGTTCTGTTATATGTTTTATTACTTTCAACTGCTGCTTTATGTCCGTAGTGTACATTTTACTCGGTATAAATTGAATTTGCTCACATTTATTCCGTATCTGGCGGGTAAAACAATAAATCTATCTTTTATCATCGTATTGCTATGGGAACAGTTTAAAATATAGCCTGGTAGGTGCTTTTCATCAAGTTGGTGTGGGGACAAATGCTTGAGTACTTATTTATTTAGTGCGTTATATATTTTGGACGGTAGACCCACCAAAAAAATGCGACGTATTCTCAAAGTCAAATTGTTTATTTTAGTCAATTAGGCCATCGAAGAGGCACTTTTGAACGTCGAATATTAAAATTAAAGTAAATGGGATGGGATGGGATTGATTCTACACCCTCATTCTGGAATCTGGACTGTTTTTAATTTTAATAATAGGTACAGTTTAAGGGGGTCTGCTTAATAAGCGTGGATATAGGTAGGTATACTTCTGTAGATGACTGAGAATGAGAAAATCGGTATGTAATACATGGCTCAACCTATCCACGGCACGATCTGAGCAAGCGTGACTTTACTTTGAAGACCTTTGCAGTTGCGATAGGCTCCCGTGAAGACATGGCGGTTCTCCGCCCGAGCAGGGCCTCCACCGTATGCTCTATCGTGTCCTCCAAGTGGTCCTCACAGTGATGATACCTGTGTGTTTTCTCCCAGCTGCATCTGAGCCAGGTAGGTACCTCCCGAAACAAACTTTTCAAGTGAGGATTTGCGTATGGCAGAAAGTGAGGACGCCGTGGCGTCTAACCACTTCACACAATCTCCGTAAGTGTTTATAGCAACCAAGTTTCATCATCAGCCTATAAATGCTCCCATTGCTGGGACACAGGCCTCCTCTCTGTGAGAGGGAGCGGACCATATAGCACCACGCGGGCCCAATGCGGGTTATTAGTTCTAGGATATGCCGGTTTCCTCACGGTTTTTTTCATCAACGTTTTGAGAGCAGTGGTGACGAAATAAACCTTCAACACGTAAGTCGGAGCCGATACCACTGTTCCATCTCCGCTCGTAACCAAGTTTAGTAGATAAATATTACTTCATTTTTCTTGATAAAGACGTATGACGCAACCATTTTATTAACCTCCAGTCAATAACCACTTTGCTCTTTAACTGTCCATCATTAAATAGAACCTAATTAGTTTACTTTGCGATATTGAGCACTAAAAGTCCTCTAGTTTATTCTACTTTTATTATTATATCTGTTTACTTCGTGGGAAAAATAAATGCTACATGGCACGCACTAAAATATATGAGCCAGGAAATTCAATTTGTTACATCTCGTCTTAGAAGGTCGAGGTTACACTGCGGGAATTAAATAGCCCAGAAATAAAAACATCTCATGTACACTGAGGCACCTCTTGAGTTCTAAGTAGGTATTATTTCGGATATGAAGTGGGACCTTGTTATTATTAGTAGAATGCTATTGGACTGCTAAAATACCCCTGCCTATTATTTTTATTTAAAAAGAAAACGTTGTTGCAAACTAGACATTTCTTCCTGCATCGTACTACAAGCATAGAAACTATCATACCTAAATACCCAGACCCAAAAAAACTACTTGCAGATCAAACAAATATTTTATTCCGTGCAACGTTGAACCCGCAGCATTCTACGCAACATTCGATCGCTCAGCTATTGCGCCAACCGTGGCGTCGTATCGATTACATTTCCTGGGATTCGAAAAATAAACAATGAATCACATAGACTCCGTGACTGCTCCCCAGATATTTATTTAAAAAATAAGAGGGCCCAAAGTATAGAAGACGCGACCACTGTACGAATGAACAAAAATTGAGATTATTTAATCGTTCCAGAGTTCGATTAAAAAATCGCGTCAAAAAGTAATAGTACTGGCCATTTATAAAAAAAAGCAAACAAGGAGAATTTATTACATCAACAATACAATTTCCGAAACTTTTTTTTCGAATGTTATAATTTTGAAAACGACATTCGAATTTCAAACTGTCATTCAATGGGAACGCTTGATTGACATTGTGCTGTCGTTTGTGCTATTGATGAGAATTTTTATTTTTTATAGTAAAAATATGATATATTACATTGAATTTGTGGAAAAAAAATGGTGTAAAAGTGGTTTGTAACGTTTATCTTGTTGTTTTTCGAGTTTCGGGATAGGTGTTAAACAAAATCTGAGTAAAATGTGTTTGATTTATAACAAAATGGCGAGAAAGGAATTGAAATCGATAATAGGTAGTCTATTTAATTGGATTTTCTTTTATCTCATCTCTTTTATTAAGAAGGTTGTTTATAGTTCGTATATTCCTTCTTTCAAATGTTTTAACAAAATGTCTGTTCGATGTAAGGAACAGGAGAAATACATCAATCAAATTATAGTTTTGTATCGTCGTTCAGCGACGTTCCCACTTCAATAATTGCAGAGAAATATTGATCTTAGAGCTGAATTCTTAAGGTTTGCTTTTAGTGAACTGGTCGGACTTGTACCAGTTGCTTTGAAATTGTACATGATTCTGTATAATCTTATAATTGTCATCCAAGTTTATTGTCGATAGTCGTTATTTAGTTTGTTTCTAAAAGTCAATAAATAAATTGTAAGTAAATAATCTACTCATTGATAAAAATTACAGCTGCATAGGTCGATCTTCAAGGTTAAGCCGCGCATGCTGAGGTTGGTCTTTAAATGCGTGCATATCACAGCAAGTTTCCTCTGTGCCTTGGAAAGCATTTAAAGCCGCGTGTAATTTGTAACTCTTTGCAGTCGTTACTGTTAGTCAAAAGCTCGAAAGTCTTACAACTAGTGTTACCCAGTTACTGGGTTGTGGAGGTCAGGTAGGCAGTCGTTTCATATAAAACACTGAAATGTAGCCGGTTAAATTGGAAGTCAACCTTTTGTGACAATGATCCACAAGTCAATAAAGTTTTTAATAGTTTATTACTAAATCATAATATTTAATGTACCAATACCTATTTTTTTGAAAATCTAGCTACTTTCGTATCGATAGGCTGATTTTATGGTCTTCGACTGCAAAAATTGTGTATAAAATCCTGCTTGATTTAAGTAATATATTTTTTGTAACCCAGAAGGTCGATTTTTGCAAAATGTTTGTCTTTTTTTTTAAATGTGTCCCACACTAGGAATTTCTCCTGTGTAGTAGGTGCGTTTACAAACGTAGAAACTCACATACACAAACATCCAGACCCGAAACAACTATTAGTAGGTCATACAAATATGTGTTCCGTGCGGGAATCGAACCCGCGACACGATGCGCAGCAGTCCAATCGCTCAGCCACTACGCCAACTGTGCCGACGTTCATCGACGATCGACGATCATCTCTCCAAACAGCTTGAAGGAATGTTATCCTCTCGTAAGCGGTAGTTACTTTTGTCTCCATGTTGACCATCTTAGCATATACCATAATTGACATATTATCGAACTTCCAGATCTCTTTGAGGAGAATTCCCATTGTGTCACGAAGAACCTTGAGCTGTTCGAATGTTCAATGGGTTTGCCATATAATCCCTTTGACTTATTCAGTTTGGGATTCAATTGCACCTCTGGTAGTGCACGTTTCTCTGCTCGGGTCTTACTTGCTGCTAAAACAATATGAGGGTGTACTAAAGGATAAAGGCCTTACACTAGTGTCAACAAAAGGAATCACTAGTACTTACCTAGCTACGATAGTCACTTTTGAAAATACATCATACATTTATTCTTCTTGGAGGAGAATAAATGTATGATGATTTATATTATAAATTATAGGTGAACTAGAAGCTCAAGGAGATTACAAACAAATGGATTTGCTTTTAATCATTTCAAGGTGCTGCCCTGATTTGTTTTGTAGGTTAATTTCTGCTTCTTAAATCATTGAAATATGAAATAAGAAAAAAATCCTAGCGTTAAATACAAGACACAAAACCATAAAGTAATAATTTATTACACACATGTGTACATACGAGTAGATATGTAAGTAATTTCACAAGTCCTTGCCAAAAAAATGTTTTTCCTACGTTTCGTCGTCAAAACAGCTAGTTAGACGTGAAATATTTCACGCCAGACGCTGTGTCACGCTTCACGCGTGTCATGTCATCTCAGATTTTGAAGCCTTATTTATCTTTTATGTATATTTTACCGAAAATTTGTTTTGGCGTTATAATTCTCGTTTGAAGGATACTGTGGTAGTTGTTTGGCTGTACTGTCTGTTTCCCTTAGAGGGCCAAAGTCAGTCGGGGTCGCTGTACTTACGAGCTACCGTGACCCCGGAACGTAAAGGGCTATTGAAGAACACCGTGGATTTTAGTCAGTACAAGTCTGAAAATCCTTCCTAAAATCACCTCATTCCTAAAATCACCTAATTCCTAAAATCACCAAATGAATTCTCCCACCCACACCTGGGTGGGAGAATTCATTTGGTGATTTTACCACGCTAAAAAATACTGTGTTTTTTTAATTTATTGATGTACCGAGGTTCTAAATATTACGTGAATGGTGATTCAAAAACTATTTCTTTATTTTAATGAGTCGGAGAGAGCATTACTTCTTATGTTAAATTTGTTATAATGTTTAGGCAGTATTACATTATTATATTGTATATTTATCAGTATTTATGTTCAATGTTACACAAAATGGCCGGAATAAATGACGTTCCAAAGAAGAAATGGTCCCTCGTATCGTGTGTTTTTCGTATCATATTATATGTTCCGCGTATTATACATGAAAAAACTACTGTGTAACTACTAAGTATGATTAGTCCGGTCAACTGGACTAACTATCGAAATACTACACCCAAATTCTTTTTTTTTAAGTGAAAACTTCTTTAGCGGCGTTGTGCACTTTTTTTGGAATGGGTAAAAAATGTTAAACTCGCGTCAGGACACGTGACCTGATCGAAAATTCGTAAGACGGCACAGGGCGCTTGCGCGAATGTTCGTGTGTGTTTATTATTATTGAAGTTTTCACTTCTGCCGGCACTCCCAGAGTGCAACCCGTCGTTTTTTTTTTCTTACATTCGTTGATGATTTTCTTTGGGTGTAAGAGTCCTGTCTTTTAATTATTCAGTTTTTATAATAGGAATTATGCAATAACTATTCATATATTATTGCTTAAACGATATTAAATTCTCATGTAAACATTGTTCAGTATTCCCTCTTGAAGGCCATTAACAAATATTTCAGGGCATTAAAAATCTTTACTCATGTCACGCAGAGCTTACAAGTAACGTGACAAATTTACATTTTCATTACATTCTTGGCGAAATAAACATTTATTAATATTATTTCTGGAGGTTTTTTTGTGTTTTTTCAGTATAAGTAGATATTATTAGGTTATTTCGTGTAGTGGATTTTGGAGGAATTCCTAGAGAAAAAATATTCGTCATTTAAATGACTGTTAAATGTGTAGTAGTAGTGACATGATAAGGTTTTTCGTGTTACTTTGTTCGTAAAAGCAAATCTCCCAAACTACCAGACAGATTTTAATGTATTTTTGTGAATATGTGTTATTGGTTGCGGCTTAAAATATAGGTTAGTTATGTCTGCTGTTAGTAAAAGACAATGCCAGGAGCTCAAGTTATTTCAACGCGGCGCTTGTGTCTATGTCAATACATCAAATTGCATTAAAAAAGTAGTAGGGGAACAGTGTATAAGATGGGGATGCGAGGTATAATGGGGACATACACTCTTAAGGCATACTTAACACAATACTAACGCAGCGCAAGCGCCAACAGGACGTCATTTGCAAGCGGTTATTAACAAATGGCGTCCTGTTGGCGCTTGAGCTAAGTGTGTAATTTCCCATCATACCTCGCGTCCCCGTCTTATACACTGTTCCCCTACCACGAATTGTCAGGTAGCAAATGCTCCTTATTATTCGCGCTTGAACACCTTAGCTCCTTAGAGCTATCTGTCAAATCGTAATTATCATTCAATCGCGTCACACACGGCTAAGATACTATAATATTTATCTTAAGATACCAAAATATGAAATATATATTATCTTCGTCGTGTGTGATGATCCATTGAATTGTATGGCGAGCGAAAACATCTGTCACTAAAGCCGAAACCACGGAGTTTCTTGGACAGTGAAATACCTCTAAATGTATTTTTTAGGTAATTTTTAATGTTTTTCTGATGATAATTTTGGTGTTACGCCCAGACCCGGAACGACTACTTGTAAATTAATAGAAAAACCCAAAAATACAGCCATTTCTTTTTTATTTATAACCCTTTCTGCAGTCTTAATTACATTCTGTCTTATTAAGTCGTGCGTTTGTGATTCTCCACTTTATTAGGACTTAAAATGCAGTTCAGGAGCATATTTAAAGATGCATGTTGTGATCTCATTCCCGAGCTGGCATGGCGTTTCTTGTTTGTGGTTTACCTGAAAATTACATTTATTAATACTACATTTAGAGATCGTAAACTTTGTTAAAAAGAAAACTAAAATAAATTAATCACACCATTTTCTTTGTTATGGGAGTGATGTTTCAGAATTAATGAAACCTGGAACTTAAAGTCTAAGTTACTAGTAAACTAAAAAACTTTTAGAAATCTTTTTGTTGGCCATTGTTCTCCATGGAGATCAACGCTGCGGAATGGACACCTTTTTTTTTATCGTGGTAAAATCATCAAATGAGTCCTCCCACCCACACTGTCTGACTCGTACTGACTAAAATCCACGGTGTCCCTCACTAGCCCTTACGTACCGGGGTCACGGAAAGTATTTTCACAGTTATTATGTTTTGTGACTGGGACTGTATCACTATTATTATATTTGTAACATTTTTATTTTTTTGTCTTATGACAACGCCTGCCTCTGGCCTACTTGAAATAATTGAGAGGATACAATTGTACAGATTGATTTTCTTGAGACAGTTGATTGAAGTTCTTGGTTTGTAACCTGCTTTTATGTCCAGTAATCTTTCAACGTGCTGTAATGCCATTCCTGGCCTAGTTCAGGTTTGTTTTATGTAGTCTGACAGGGAGTCTACCTATCCTTCTCATGCATTAAAACCATAAGCCTTTATAAATTGTTCACAAATGCGGGTTAAGTCATGGGCAAAAGTTAGTTTATTTTAACAAATTTATGTCTCAAGTGATCACTTGTACCTCCAGGTAGTTATTGGTGTCAGCCTTTAATGATTTAGTCAAACTGGGTCAATTTCAGAAGGGGTTCTATTTAATCAAGCCATTTGGACCCCTTGCTGTATTGAGGGTAGAATTTATATTTCATAAGTGTACTAGTGTACTGATTCTCTTATAAAATGATGTCGATTTGTGTTGAGCCACATATATACGACATCATTTTATAAGTTAGTTAAGTTAGTGCATAAATAGTAGGGGAACAGTGTATAAGACAGGGACGCGAGGTATAATGGGGACAAACACTCTTAAGTCAAAGGACATTGTAAAAAATGGCCTATGAACCAACACGCATGAAACATTTAGTATAATTACAAGTTTTTTTAATAATATACATTACATATATTTTAATAGAACGGACACTTTTTAATTTCGAAATCATTTTAAAAAGTATTCACTTCCATCCTTAGCTTCCGTCATAATTCTCGTTGACAGTTCTATCATTTTTTGGTTCAATTTGAGGTTTTTAATAGGCAAAGGTATTATAGCTCATACAGCCAAGTCTTTGTATCAGCACTCTAAATAAGAGTTTGACACAAAAAAGCGTCAGTATTTTCAACACTTGATGTACGATAATGATTTTTAGTTACAAACAGTCCGCTAAGATGTCGCGGAACCATAATAAGCCTTATCAAACAACTCGATTAAAAGCGCTGTTTGAAACGAGCAATAATATCGACACTGACAGTTGATGAATTGACAGATGACAACTTTGACATTTGGTAGTAATGTCACTTGGCGCGCGCATTCTATGCTCGGATTGCATTGGCTGCGTACTGAATTCGTTTGCATTTTCTTACTTTTCCGATTTTATCTAACAACTTGGCGTGAACAAAGGACTGTGATTTTCTCTTGAAATATCGGCTCTGGCTGAGTTTTACTGATACGGACCTACTTAGAACAACGAGTCATTGCTACATACCGAATGTTTTTATTGACGTAATTATAACCTCAAAATCCGAAAGTGTTTTGTATTTTCCAGAATTCTCAAAAGTGTCCGTTGTTTTAATTTAGGTTCAATCGAATATATACATTATCTAAAACCCAAAGAGTAAATACACCTCCCTGTTGGATCTTAGGCGAGCTATGTATGGACGACGAGCAATGTCCTTTAACACAACACTAACGTAACGCTAACAGGAGCCGTATTATGACGTCTTAAAACCAGGCTTGTTCCAGTGAGTGAACGAGGTGGCGCTAGACGACTTTTATACCTCTGTCTCTTTCACTCACTGGAACAAGCCTGGTTTTAAGACGTCATAATACGGCCGCAGGACGTCATTTGCAAGCCGCCATTAACAAATAGTCTTAAACACTGTTCCATTATTGGTTGGTAGATGAACGGAAAAACGACACGGGGCTTTTTTTGTTCATCTTACTAAATTAATTTTCTAGACTGAGCGCGGGCATGCGGGCAGCGAGTAATGGGCAACTCGTTGTCCGACCATGGACCATGCCCGGGTCGACGGCGCGTTGTGTTCCACGCGCGCCTCAAAGAGTGTCAACAAAATGACGGGGCCCCCCTCTAGAGGGCCAAAGCCTGAAAGGGTCGCGGGATTCACGATTTACCCCGGAATGTAAAGAGCTATTGAAAGTCACCGTGGATTTTAGTCAGTACGAGTCTGACAGTCCCTCCCGCTCTGCCCTGGGTGGGAGGTGTCATTTGATCATTCTACCACGATAAAAAAGGGCTAGACTGATAAAAATAAAACAGCTTTTAGTTTACCTTGTATCAAAAAAACTCTTTCCAGTTTTCGAAAATCATTCGGCATAGAAAAGAAATCACAAGAAGTTTAAGACGACGCAAAATCGAACAGTCTAGAGCGAAAAGCTACAGTACCTTCATCATTTAATTATTTACCTCTCTGTCACAATTCTCTGACACTGTTTTCATGTGTTCCATTTTCTTTCTGTTTGTGAATACAAGGGGCGTTGTAGGGATAGGTGTAATTGAATAGACGAATTGATGTATAATGCCCCTCTTTATTAGCTAACCATTCATTATATAGACTTAGACTACTTACACTTACAGACATAGGCATAGATCTATAACACACACACTACACCTCCAACATAATAAAATAAAAAAAAATAAAAAAACTTTTTTTTTTTTTACTTAATCTAATGTTTTTTACTACACATAATAAAAATACAATCTACTAAGTACAGTATAACTTAGTTCTATTCTTATGAACAATATCTATTTTACCTTTTTTTATTATTTCTACGTTTGGTGCTAAGTCTCTTACAACTACATAGGGTCCAGAATAAACAGGACTGAACTTGTTTCCAGTTTCTATCTTTAAAAGAATTTGATCATTTGGTTTGTATATGATAGGTCTCATATTGGAATCATAATGTTGTTTGCGTAAGGTTTTTTGCTGTATGATGTTATTTCGTGCTTCAGACTGTGACACCTGTAATCTGTATTTTAACTCAAGCGGGTAACTTTCATGATTATAAAGAGGTTCTATTGACTTTGATAAATTATTGGGCAAATTACATTTTTTCCCATAAACCAATTCAAATGGAGTATGCTTGGTTGCACTATGAACTGAAGTGTTATATGAGAAGCACCAATAGGGTAACCATGTACTCCATGTTTCCGGATGATTATCTGTTTGGATTCTCAAGAATGCTCCTAGGTGTTTATGAGCATTCTCCAACGCACCTATAGTTTCGTGATGGTATGCGGTGGAGTTGAGTTTTTCTATATGTAGTAATTTACATACCTCCGTCATTGTTGCGCTGATAAACTCTGCTCCTCGATCGGTCGCTATAGTGTTTGGAACACCATACTTAAGAATAACATTTTCTACAAATGTTTTTGCAACCTCATCTGATTTTTTGGAAACAAGTGGACAAGCGATAATATATTTGGACAACTCACATTGTGTGGTTAAAATATATGAAAAATTATACCTATCCTTATCTAAGGGCCCTACTATATCTAAATATACCTTCTGAAAGGCTGTTTGAGCAGTAGTCGTCACTACCATGGGCTCTTTATTGTATACGCCATGTTTTTGAGTCTGGCATTTATGACATTTCTTCACAAAATCATGGACATCTCGTTCCATGCTAGGCCAGAAATAATATTTACGAATATTATTTAACATTCGTCTCATGCCTGCGTGTCCACTCGTGGGTAAGAGATGGAAGTCGTTAATTATGACTCTTCTGTCATCTTTGTCATCTACTCTATTTACGTCTTTTAATACACATAATCTTGGTCCGGACCATTTTGGATCTTTCTTTATCTCGGATATCAACTTTTCGACAAACAGTTTATTTGTGCCATTTTTAATGAAATATACCTCTTCTATATCATTAATATTACAATATTCCTCGAACTCCCTCGCAAATGCGGCTGGCGTCATCTGCGATCGGGACGCTGGGTTTATAAACAATGTCATCCGAGACGGCACATAACACAATATACTCTGACTACTTAACTTTACATTTTTATTTTCGCCTCTTAATTTATCCCAAATATTTCTATCTACAAATATCATCTCAACAGAGTCTTTTGGTTTAATATGAGTTTCCACAACTTTTGGTTGATCAGGCCAAATGTCAGTGTTAACCATATCTTCCGAAGAACTGCTTTCCAATAACTTCCGCTTTTGTCCTCTTGTCATAACGTTTACAACGCACTCATGCATTTCTTTCAATTCTTTCGATGACACACTTATTCTTGATAATGCGTCTGCAGCCACATTACTTTTTCCTGGCACATATTCGATATCAAAATCGTATTCATCCAAAAATAATCTGAATTTTAATAATCTACTAGAAGGATCCTTTAAATTAAATAAATAAATTAGAGGTTTATGGTCTGTATAAATAATAAATTTGCGACCATACAAATAAGGACGAAAATGTTTAATACTCCACACTATTGCTAATAATTCTTTTTCTATGGTTGGATAGTTACGTTCAGCTTTATTTAAACTTCTGCTTGCATAGGCAATTGGCCTTCCGTCTTGATTAGACAATACGGCGCCTAACGCGTAACCTGATGCATCTGTTTGTAGTTTGAATATATTGTCACTAGAAAAACATGGGTATTGCAATACCGGCGCAGTTATCAAACGCTGTTTTAATATATCAAAGCTAACCTGGCAATCCTTATCCCAATTAAATGTTACATTTTTCTTACTCAAATTATTTAAAGGATTAACTATATCAGCAAAATTTTTTATAAATTTTCTATAGTAATTTGCGAACGCTACGAAGCGTTTTACCTCATCTGACGTTTTTGGAATGGGATAATTTTTCATGATACTAATTTTGTCAGGGTCCGGTAAAACACCTTTATCAGAGACTACATGACCTAAGTATAACATATCCTTTTTCAAGAACTCACATTTGGACGCATTTAATTTAAGATTCACTTTCCGAAGTCTTTCAAAAACGTCAACTAGATTTTTATTATGTTGACTCAGACAATTTCCATACACAATTAAATCATCTAGATAGACGAGACATTTTTCAAAATTAAGACCTGTCATTGCCATAGTCATCATCCTTGAAAATGAGCTAGGACTTGTTTTCAGCCCCATGGGCATCCTAGTCATTTGATATTGCCCAGAACCAAAGGCTGTATATTTCCTACTATTTGGGTCTAACCCTACATTATAATAAGCTTGATGAAGATCTAATATGGAAAAAGAATGTGTTGTTTGTGCTTCTGAATGTAGTAAAGGTGTGTTTATAGCTAGCACTTTAGTAAAACCCACTGGTGGTCAAATACCAGTTCGCATACTTAACACAACTGAAAATGAATTAACTTTAGATAACCTAAACCCTATTATACACAGCGCGTCGGATTACAATATTTGCAGTTTTGATAAATGTGACAAGAATGCAACACGCGTTAAAAAATTGTTTTCATTGCTGAATACAAAACATTTAAATAAAGAAGAGCAGGTATCAATTGAAGAAGTATGTGCCAAATATGCTGATATATTCTTTTTACCGGGGGATAAACTGACAACTACGCATATTTATCAACATTCTATTCGTGTAAAGTCTAATGTGGAACCAGTCTTTGTGAAACCATATAGGTTACCCCATTCACAAAAAGATGAGGTAAATAAGCAACTTAAAAATATGTTGTCAGACGGTATTATAGAGCCATGCGTAAGTGATTGGTCCAGTCCAATTTTGCTGGTACCTAAGAAATTAGACGCAAATGGAGAGAAGAAGTGGAGATTAGTTATTGACTACCGCAAACTAAATAATAATATTGAAAATGATAATTTCCCTCTCCCTAACATTACAGAAATTTTAGACTCGTTATCGGGATGCATCTATTTCTCACACTTAGATCTTCTTCAAGCATTGCTTCATCTTTCTCGTCTACGAGACCCTTCATGAGCTTCTTGATCTCTTCCGCGGAAAATCCGAACTTCTTAGTTGCGCGACTGTCCATTCTAAGGGTTTAGAAACACTTAGTTCTGTACAGCTCTTAAATCCTTAAAGTATCTTCGTTAATTTTATTACCTTCGGATTGCGCTATCGTCAAATCCACGAACATTTCAGTAATAGCTTTTCCGTACTCATCAATTGTCATTTGTTTTTGACAGAAAGAATGTAATTTGCTCTGTATTGCAGTAGCAGACTTTATTGGCAATAGTTGAACCCCCATATCATGTAGTAATTCCTTAACAGAGTCATAATTCGAAGCTAACTTCAATTTTGCTGCCTGTGACAATCGACTTTTTAAAACAAAATTAATTAATTGTTCCTGCGATTGACTATCTAAAATTGAGCTGTAATAATCGATCCCATCGATTAACTGCTTAACACTTACCTCGTCATTTGTCATGACTGGCAACAAATTCAGAGCTATCTTAAGATCAAATTTCGCCATCTTAAATATTTTCCCTTCGTCTTCACTTAAACTTTCAAAATCTGAGCTATTATAGCTACTTTCTTTTTCACATAATTCTTTAATTTCTACGAATAATTCCTCTATTTTATAACGATACTCATTTATTAGTATTAACTCCTCATTCTTTAATCCTTTAATACTATCTTCTATTATTTTACATGTTTTTTTTAAATGAATAGAATAAGTTTGTCGATTCTTCTAATTTTATACTACAAACCTTAGATTCTAATCTTCGTTTAGGTCCTATTTTTATTAAATATGTACGTATTTTACGCAACTCTGTATAAATATTTTCAAATTCCTTAGCCATAAAACACAGTTTTATTTGTTTTCACAACACTTCATAGTTTATAATTTGTCTTTAACTGTCACTACACTGCTGTATTTCTTCCTGATTACGTACCTTGCACACAAACACTTATTGCACTCATTAGTTCACTGATTTACACTGACACTCACTTTCTGCCCGCTGCTTCGCTGCTGCTTTCGGAGTACTCTGGCAACGACCTCGACCGGACAATCGAATGCCCCTGAAAGCTTGCAGGCTGATCTCCTGACGCATCCAACGAGTATGGCATTTTTTATATGCCTTAAATCCCAGGTAGAGAAGCACTGCTCCCATGAAGCATATAATTGCCGTAGTTAATATAGTCTGGATGCTCAAATGTGCCCCAATTTCTTCTAATTTTGCGTTATTTCCAGCACCGGCTGCGTTTTGGGCTAAAAAAACCTCTTCTTTGGTCTGATATGATTGACACATTTTGAATTCCGAATATTTTCGCACCAATTAAATTAAATCAATTGCAACGCGACACGCACGACCATTATGCGCGGCTTGCCATCCTGGCAGGGTCGCCATGTAGGGATAGGTGTAATTGAATAGACGAATTGATGTATAATGCCCCTCTTTATTAGCTAACCATTCATTATATAGACTTAGACTACTTACACTTACAGACATAGGCATAGATCTATAACACACACACTACAGCGTCACCGCGGTCATGAAACCAGTCTTGGAATATTTGTTGCCCTTCACCACGCCAATCTAAAGAAATTAAAGTTTTTACTTATTTATTTGGGAAAAAAACTATCAAGAGTATAGTATTTTCTGATCCTCGGCCATATATTTTTCCTTATTTTTGTTTCTACTACAGCGGTGTTGGCTATTTTTTAATAATTATGTAACTAAGAAATAGTAAAGACTATTTTCTCACAAACAGTTACTTGACTAATTGAAATGATACAAGACAAAGAAGTGGGGGGCCCCGTCCACTTTCTGCGGTCTTCATAATTGCTTCAGGTAAAGTTATTTATAAAGAACTAATATTTCATCAAGTATTAGTAGGTACTAAGCAAGAATAACGTAAATTGAATAAGGTAACTTTAATTCAGTCAGGAACCTATAAAAACTGACCTTTTCCAACAAACACTTAACGATACAAGCTGACTTTTCTGGATAAGGCGGCTCTTCGCGAAGACTCTCCAAGTCATGGGTGGTAGCGTTGACGTGGTCCATACAGGTATGCGCTGTTGCTATCACAGTCCTCTTCACTATCTCGCCGAATTTACTTTCTAAACAAATATTTAATTTAAAATAAGTAAATTTGTATCTCGCAACCATATTTTTCTCTTTTTTTAAAAATCATTGATGGCTTCAATTTAGACTATCTCTGTCTTCCAGAGGACAGGAGACAAAACAGTGACTTATTTTCCTTGCATGCATTTCTATCTACAAACATATTAATATACAATATTACAAATAAATATACATAATTATACAAGTATAAATGACCAAAATTAAACTAAAATAAAATGTTCACATTGGAACAATAGAGGAGATGGAGGTGCCAAAGAATTCATCCACATCGCTGTTAACGGGGAAAGTTCAGCAGATTCAGTTTGCAGTTCCCAGAATACTGGCCTCTACTCTTTGACCAAGAAAAGGCCAGGCGTCTGGTCACTCAAAGAGACGTATAACCGCTTAGCAATTTCTTTAAAAACTTGGTGGCCACTCCGACCACGGTCCTAGTGTTTCCCCTAACGACTTGTGTCTAAATGACCTAATTGTGGGCTTTACAATCCAGGAAAAAAATATCAATAGATCTAATTTTATCGCACAAATTGGTTTTATTTTTCGTTGAGCTGACGAATCGAAAATTTTGTCCAAAGGTCTGAATGCTCGTTTCTGAGAAGTTTTCTGATAATTAAACTTATAGTAGTAATATGAAAAATACCAACACATTTTGATTAATTAATAAATAAATATTGTAATTAGAATCTCCACTTCATCTATAAGGGTGTTTATAATGTGTATGTCTGCGACATCGTAGCTTTTTAATGAGGATCCTATTTCAATGAAGACTTAATTCGAAATCAGTTTTTTTAGGAATACTTGTAGTATAACTTAGCCAAATGTGAATTTTAAAAATAACAATTAAAACACGTGAACTATTTGAAATAATAAATACTTACCCTTTTCTTGCTGCCCAACTACATAATACACGACGCAAAGGGTATGAAAAGTAATCATATACTTATAGACGAACATTTTGAACGGCGTGCCGAAATAAAATAACTCCAAATAATGATGGAATAATTCCATATAATTTTCCATAGCGTTTAACCGCACCGAGGACAGATAACATCTTTCCGGTTGTGCGGTTTCACAATTCAACTGTATGATATCATTTTTGTTTTTTTCCCCTATTTCGCTAAGCCGTAAGTGGTTTGGGATCTGAAGACGCGTCTGTCAATATTTTTTGATTGATTATCCTGGTTTTATCTGCGTTCAATGATTTTTTTGTTATTTTTGCGATGCTATGTCAACAGGTTAAAGCGTATAAACTGACTGTATCCTCGCTCCGTGATCTTATTTAGCTATAATTTATTGAATGGGGTGATAGGGTATGGTCATTTTTCGTATTTATTATTTTTGCACTCACAACAAATCTTTCGGGTCAACTCCGCGCTTCTTTGATTCCTTGGGCAGCATCCTAACTATAAATTTGCCCTATCTTATATAATTACGACGGTTAATATTCGGCATGCATTGTGCCATGCTGGCTGTCAGCGGTCGCAATAATGATATGGACATAATTGTACATAATGAGCGGCTGTTATGTGGAAACCAATTATTTATTTACTGAGAATTCATGTTACTGCGGATGTTGGTAAATTTTGTTTTTGGAATGACGTAGTTCTAGTAGTTCTAGTTCAATCGATTTCACTTTTTTTATAATTGCCTTAATTTATTTGATGTTTTACCTGCTGGCGGTTGGTAATATGACAGTATTATTGTAGTTAAGTCAGTGAAAGAGCTTTCTGCTTCGAGAGTGCTATTTTTTCACACAAGTTTGTATGTATCAAGTTCAACACGCAACAATACTTAGCCGACTTGCATTTAGAACAATTTCGAGTAATCACTCCTAGCACAGCATGCCTGGAAATTCCAGACTCGACCTAAATGGTTGTCTGGTCTGGGTACATTTTAGACATAGCCGGGTATCCCCAAAAACATAACCGTTTTAGAAGTTACAGGAACAAGAAGCTTGAAGAAGGTTTGTAAAATGGATGGAAAGGCATGGGTAGTGTAGTGTTGATAACAATAAAAACTTGATAGCACTTGAAAATAAATATAATGTATACACAGCTTTTTTTCACTGCTGCTGCATATTTCTTTCTAAATAAACATATCATATGGTCGCGGGACTGTACGAATTACCGTGACACCGGAACGTAAAGGCCTATTGAAGGACAACGTGGATTTTAGTCAGTACGAGTCTGACAGTCCCTCCCGCTCTGCCCTGGGTGGGAGGACTCCTTTGATGATTTTAACACGATAAAAAAAATAGACATAGGTATGCTGGACATGACTCTTTTCACTACTGCTTTAATGAAAGTGCCTATGTGACACCATGAATACGTATAATTTTGTTTTATCATATTTTTTTGAAATTCATAACTTGAACTTGAAATTGACAGAAGTATATTATTTTTTAGTACGCATTTTCTTTACATTTGTGACTTTGTTGTAACATAGTGACTTTTTTGAACAATTAGTCAAGTATTGGATATTCTAAAGTCTATGCTCCCGTGAGAATGTATTCCCTTTTTACAACACATACTCGTATGAACTGCACTATTCTGCTTGGATGTAGACTTGCGGTTGAGTTCCAACCTTTATTATGTACTGACTGTATTCATTGATTAAAACACTGCTGTTGGGAAGTTTAAGATTTGTTTTTCAAACAACTATACAATACTACTCAAGTTTAGTAACTACACATATATTCCTTCGCTACTCAATAGTGAATGTCATATAGGACCTAAGCTTTGGACAATTGATGATATTTCTAAGGTTTGGTGGGGAGGAACGGAGTTGCAGAATTGTGGAAGAATTAGTTTTATACTGACCCGATGTATTTAGTATTATTAAATTATTAATTCAGCTCACTATGGTTACATAAATAACCAAACGCCTGTCAACACATGCGTTGAAAAATCGATGTTACGTTCAAAAATTCATCAACGCGCAAAACTATTAAAATGATTTGTCGTCTCACGAACAGCGCTTGCCGCCATCAGTAAATCATTTTCACCGTCAGGCACAGGTTTAACGGAGGCTTTGTTGCTGCTATTAATTCAGTAAACAATGTAATATGGATCCGACCACTAACAAATTGGCAACAATTGGTCTATCCAATAGCGGTATACATCAAAGTCCAGTGCTAAGCGTGGTCGCTGTGAATGATGAGTGACGTAATGCGATGGTCGATGGCGGAACGTGAGATCAGATTGATCATGTGATATTTAATGATGACGAGGCCATTGCTGTATTTTGTGCTGTATGTATGGTAACGGGGCGGATATTAGGCTTGAATACGAAAATACTTGTCCTAAACAAAAATAAAATTCATAAGCCATTATTCATTCTTTATGATGATCATGATTTCGGATTAGAAACGAAAAAGGTGTTAACAAACTTTGAATTTAAATTTCAATTCCATAGCTACTGAAAAAGATGAATTTTGTGGACTATAAATATGTAATAAAAATTAAATAGTTAACCCTTTAATGAATGAACTTTATTGCTTTAAGTTCAGGAAGAAAAAAATCACTGTTTGACAGACAAACCAAACGACTAATCAAAAGCACAAAAAAAAAACAATTTTAAATTGAATAATTAAAGAAAAATAAAAAACCAAAGAGTCCGTAACAGCTACTTTTTACTCATGAATTTACAAGGTCCAAGGTAAAGCATTATAGGCAACTGAACATTATTCAACCTAATAGTAAGGAATATGTTGAAAAATCTGAGTTGAACTAAATGAATGTACTGAACTATTTAGAGTGAACTATGAAAATGCGCCAAGACTGAAGAGGCTATTGTAAAGTACGAGTATTGGCTTCATGCCATGACCGAGGCGAACTGTTTCCGAAATTTAAAAGGGCGTGCCAAATTTCTCGCATCGGAGAAATATCTTATGTCAAAGGGAAATACAAAATGGACCTACACAGCGATTGAAAGTGCAGGTTTATTTTTTGTCATCTGTATGAATTCATAAGGCGTTATCTGAAAGCATAAGGTTGAAATAATCGGAATTGGTTCTACTTTCTACCTTATGGTGATGAAAACCCAAAACAAAGATGAAAAATTCCGAAATTTTCAATGCAAGCTAGATGCAATAGACAAACATACATCAGTCCGATTTTTTCAAGTCTTTTTGAATATGAAAAATGGACGTTTGTTTGACTTTAAAATTGGGAGAGACTTGATAAGGGCATACGTTCGGTGTTGTTTTATATTCCATTCCTGAATCGATCGGGAGACTCCCTTTTAATACTTATTTCCTTTTAGTCGTGTCTATAATTCAATACTCAATACTCAATTTTTTATTGCATTCCATATGTTACAGAGATGGTAAAAACAAGTTAAAGATACAATATGGACCCTGTCGGGCACGCAAAAATTAGGAGAGAGGATTCCTTTTCATAATATGTAATTTTCGACCAAAACTCTACCTTAACGGGGTTGGTGGTGGCCTCGGACAGGTCCCTCAAAGTGCAGATAGAATTACTCAAACTACAATAAGGAGAGGAGAGCCATCGTTTGTGATGAGGCTCCGCAGTCACACCTATCTAGAAATCTATAAAAAAGCCTAAACTTTATCAGCCTTATTACAAAAACTGAATAAACCTTGGTTTAAACCTAGACTTGATAGTCCAGGCTTGTCTGCAAAACCATGGTTTAAATTACTCCGTATTACAAAACTTAGATAAAACGTGGACCATATTCGTGGTACCGTCATTTGAACTCGTATAAACAATTAAATACACCGTTTGTAATAACAATGTTTAAATCCATTTTGGGTGAAAATAACACAATGAAAAAGTTAACATGAGAAAGTTTTACACACCTTTGACAGCTACGCATGTTAGACCATGGTTTATAGCAAAACCACGATTTGTAATAACGTTTGTGTAAACGGTAGTTATACGTGATTTAAACCAATGTTTTTAGTTTATTGGGCCTAATTCCTTTTATTCAAATTGGGACAGGAATCACGAATGTTAGATGTAATGGTTAGCTTCTTGTGTAATCTAAAGTATAAGACTAAGTTTTACGCAAAAATAATAATATTTACATGACATCAAAATTTATATTTATAAAAATTATGGTAGACCTATTTCTATGTATGAAAAATAAATATAATTTTTATTCCAAAGGGTCTACATTAAAATGTCCATGTAAAAACTTTTGTCTCAGAATTTGGGACCATATTAATATTTTTTTACCTGTCGCACCAAAGCACCAAAGTTTTCTTATAGAAATTTTGCGCCGTAGATTAAAAAGTTTTGGTATCATAACAAATATGTAATGGAATTTGGATTTCAATATTAGTTATTTCTTTTGAACATTCTTGACAAAAAAAAAAAAACAAAATAGTGTCTACGGTTTCGAAAAAAGGGGCTGCGCTATCAGTGGTGAGGGCTCTTGGATTTATACTGTTTTCTGTACAAAGCTTACTTGATGTAGGTACCTAACGAGGGCAACCTTAGATGTTGGTTAAGGCCCTCGGCAACTAAGCCATTGACGGACACAAATATCGAAACGATTAATTCAAATTAAACAACGTTAATGCCACCTTCATTCATAAATATATAAGGAAAGCCAAAGAATTTCCATGTTTAAATATCAAAAAATATAAAGGCAAAATTCAATTAAAATCCTGGCTTTAATTAATGGCCGGCTGAAAAATCGTTCACCATTCATGAAATATTAAAAACCATTTTGAAACTTTGGAAGTGAAATTTTGTATTCGGCAATATCTCGACAAAGAAAAATCGGAAATTAATCACGGAAGCTTAATCAGTGCCGGATGTAGTAGTTTATTCGGAATCTACTGGATTTGATTGGAAATTATTAATCTTGCTTGTATCAACAACAGAGCTGATATGGTTCTTTTTGACGACTATTTGAAGGCATAGGCATAAAGATATGAAGAGAATGTAAATCCTGGTCTAGTCTAAGGGGTTTCTCTGGTTAGCCCTTAGGGACCCACTGTTCTTTCAGAGCCAGTGCCGAGGCAGTCATCTCTCTGACTCAGCCTTTTTCGCTGAGTCCGAGCGCTGGTAATCCCAAAAGAGCTCCGGGTGCTCTGCCAAGTCGGTACATGATCACCTTTTTCAGAAGCCTATTCAAGACCTTTTCCTTTCTTTTTCCTTCCGGAATAAACTTACCACCCGGCCGATTTGGAGTCTTTCTTTATTGGACACCATAAAGTCTAAATTACCTTCATGGTCTTGAGTAAGCTCGCCGTATTCTGATCTGTAGGAACATCCGACGGTTATTTTCAGATCTTGTCCACGTTCTGATCTGGGGTATGCTGTGAGTCTGTAGAAGGGACTCCTCTAGATGTTTGCCGTTTCGGTTTTCTTAAACCATTTTCGTCATATGGTTGGTCATGCTGGCGGCCAAGACATTCAGATTAAGAGGTCCAGATTTTGAGGCCCAGACTTTGAGGCCCAGACTCTGAGGTCCAGACTTTGAGGTCCAGACTTTGAGGTCCAGACTTTGAGGTTCAGACTTTGAGGTCCAGACTTTGAGGCCCAGATTTTGAGGCCCAGATTTTGAGGCCCAGATTTTGAGCCTCAGACTTTGATGCCCAGATTTTGAGCCCCAGACTTTGATGCCCAGATTTTGAGGCCCAGATTTTGAGTTGAGTTGATTTTGAGTTTTCGCAAAAATGTATATAATAAGTAAAACAAAATGAATAAAGAAAAATAAACATGTATGCGTGAGTATTTTATTGTTATTTTACCAAATCACAAATCAAACGCAATACCCGGTATACGTTTTCTATAGGGTACATATCGATACATTGCCTCACTACCGGTTCCGAGTTATAAATTAGACGATTCATTATTCAGAATCGGCTGTCGTCAGCCATTTAGTGCACTAGAGGATGCAATAAGAATACTATATCGTGTCCATGGAGTTTCTTGTACATTCTTTAAACAGATCGACGCTTTGAAATATGTAAATTGTGTAAACAACAAGTATTTTAACTGTAAAAAAAACAGAAATGTGTTAAAATGTGACAAATGTGTAAATATGTGACGCGAACTCTGTAAAGATGTTGAGTGCAGATTTATTATCGAAATAAATACCAAAACTATTTATTTATTAATGAAAGTGACTTTTTTTACGACGGTTTGACGTAGAACAGATTTAAATGAATTTTATATTGATGTAAACTTGCAGGTAGATAAAAATGAACTCAAAATATGCGCTTTTGTAGTGATTTTTCGAGTACAAATCCGCCCTTTTTTTTTTTTAGTGTGGCAAAATCATCAAATGAGTCCTCCCGCCCTGGGTGGGGCGGAAGGGACTGTCAGACTCTTACTGACTAAAATCCACCCGTGTTTCTTCGGATGCCCTTGACGTTCCGGGGCCGCGGTATCCTGGATTAAGAAAAAGGCCGCGACCCCAGCAGGCATTTGGCCCTGTCAGGGGCCCCGTCGGTGACGCGTGAAACACGACGCGCCACCGACCCGGGCTTGGTCCTTGGTCGGACGGCGAGCTTACCCATTAGTCACCGTCTGCAAGCCCGCTCCGCCGCTGTGCCCTCTGCTGTTCAGAGGGACACGCGTTGGAGCATCCACCCGACAGGCTATTCGCATACGGGCAAAGAGACCCCTTAGGCACACAGTGCCTAAAAGAGTTTTTGCCCGCATCCCAGGGTGCACCGGCCCGAAAAACTGGTCTTCCCCCCGGACGTATCCGAAGGGGAACTCCAGTCCACGGGCGCACGTGGAGGTTTCCTGTCTTAGCACCCCACAAATCCGCCCTAGATACAATACAACAAACTACAAGGAGAAACTGGGGCAAAATGTAAAAAAATAATAGGACGGTGGACTAGATGATACCTATGCTTATTAATAACTTAAATTACTCCAACAACAATATAGGGAACAGTGCATAAGACGGGGACGCGGGGTATGATGGGAAATCATATACTTAATGCAAACTTAACACAATACTAACGTAGCGCAAGCGCCAACAAGACGCCATTTGTTAATGACCGCTTGCAAATGACGTCCTGATTGCTCTTGCGCTACGTTAGTGTTGTGTTAAGTGTGCCTTAAGGGTGTATGTACCTATTATACCTCGCATCCCCATCTTATACACTGTTCACCTACACACATTTTACGGGTGAAATAAGCTGTCTATTATTTAGGACAATGCTTTGTCTGTTACTAGTAGCGTGACCTCTGAGTTTTTGTCTTAACAAACAATGCGACTACTTTTGTTTTCACCCCTCTGTAAGAACTTGCAGGGTCTGTTGTCTGTTTCTTTTTGTACAGCGTGTCCGAAAGGCTAGGGGCTTAGCTTTCTTGTTTTCCTAGCTTTAGTGTGAAATTATTGTTCAAGTTCAGCTTCATATATGTAGGCGAATGGCGGACTGCTGATGGACAATGAATTCAGGTGATCAAACAAATACTACATTGTAGTCAAACTTCAACTGTCGTCAAACTTCAACAGTCGTCAAACTTCAACTGTCGTCATCTTCAACTGTCGTCAAACTTCAACTGTCGTCAAACTTCAACTGTCGTCAAACTTCAACTGTCGTCAAACTTCAACTGTCGTCAAACTTCAACTGTCGTCAAACTTCAACTGTCGTCAAACTTCAACTGTCGTCAAACTTCAACTGTCGTCAAACTTCAACTTATTAAAAGTTATTGTCAAACGCATTTGTTCAATCTATATATATATAAAATGTTATGTTGGTTTGTGTATGCTTTAAAAACTCAAAAAGTTCTGCACCGATTGAGCTGAAATTTTAGCATGATATATAATCTGTCTACTTTTTTTTTTTAAAACCTTTTTTTGTGCCACAGCGAAGCGGGGCAGGGTACAGCTAGTAAATTCTATAATTATCTTTCCGTGATCACATCATACTGGTTTTCTGGTTTTTCTTTCATAATATTCTTCCTCATACAATCCATCTATGTATTTTCAAATACTTAGAAGTCATTCAAACCAAAAAAAAACAGGGTAACCTCAATTCTTAAGAGGCTAATTATCCGCATTAATTAGCCCAAACTTAATCCGATCAATCTTTGAGGCCCATACAAAGGTCTCAAGGCAACTAGTAATTAAAATGGCCGCATTCATCGTACGCTTAATGAATCTAAATGACATCGTACGGTCATTAGAATACCTACATACTAAAGTAACAGTATTGATTAGCTTTATTTATATGATAAACCAAGACATACACATTATCACAAAAATATACATAAATAATGATTGAATTTCAAACAAAAACAGATTTCTTACAAAAATCAAAATGATGCACAAAATATGATATAGAGTTGCTTATTCGTAATAAACGTCACAAATTTAAGCTTTCTGTCTTGATCAGGTTTATGTATTTCCATGTCCCACTCCCTACTGAAGTTGGTCAAGGTATTTTCTCAGTCCACTGCTGGACATACCTCTTCAATCGTACGACCTTTCACTCGATCATCGATTAGAATCATCCAGATGCTTGCGAAGATTGTGTGTGTTGCTCGCTAAATTAATACATACACATTTTTTATTCAGTCTTTTTTCATTGTTTATGCGTTTTGTTTTTTGAAGTGAAAACTTCTTTAGCGACGTTGTGCACTTTCTTTGGAATGGGTAAAAAATGTTAAACTTGCGTCAGGACACGTGACCTGATCGAAAATTCGTAAGACGGCGCAGGGCGCTTGCGCGAATGTTCGTGTGTGTTTAACTATTAAAGTTTTCACTTCTGACGGCACTCCCAGAGTGCAACCCGTTGTTTTTTTTTAACTTAAATGTAGTAGCTAGACTTCGACTACTATAACAGTCTGCCAAATTGATAGCCCGTTGTAAACAAGCATGAAATATTTACCCCCTTCACACCTATTTGTTGATTGCGTGTATCGTACATCAAATTGCTTTTCCGAAGTGATAATCAATATACTATGGCTCTGGTCCAAAGGTGGAACCAGGGAGTCATAACTTAAAAGATAGATAAAATGTAGAAGTTACTGTTTCTGTTCCATTGCATTGAACGGCGAGGCAATTTTCCAAGAAAACAAGTTTTTGGGTCTCCTGATTCTCAATGTTGAACTATTTTGTGGCTTAATGAATTGCTGAAGAAGAATAATTATGATTATGGCAATTATATGATAAAATTAATGCTAATATCATAAATAAATACTCGCTTTCTTTTTGGTGTCATTTCTATAAAGTGAGACTACAGATACATACCAGGCTGTGCGGTGGCTTCATCGTATCTAAACAGATGGGAACGTATCTGACCTCCAAAAACTCTGTACCTAACTCTATCCGGGGGCTATTACACAATACAGTAATAACTCCCCAAATAAGACTGGTAACCACTCTCAAAGACCTAGAATACTGTTATAAATTGTACTGGATTTTCGGAAAGCAGGGTATCAATAACCAGAACATTAGACCTGTCTGTTGCTTGTCAAGTTTTCAATGCAAATTAATTGAGATTGAAGTCGCCCTCAATAAATATCAGGATAATACAGATTTCCTTAACCCGAACTGTCACCGCTCTGTCTAGTATCTGTAGTCTCACTTTATAGAAATGATACCGGCTTTAAAAAGAAAGCGTATTTCTTTAGAATGTGCGTTTTTTTTTTAATTTGTATCAAAATAATTTTTCTAAATGTTCTCCATCAAAGGAGGATTTGACTAATTTAAAGCAGTTTCCAAAAGTAGAGAATTCGATTTCGTTTCAAACTTTCTCCTTATAGTTTTTTTTTGTCTGTTTTCTTTATTTTCCTGAGATTTTAACAAATACATGTTTTGTTTAATGCTAAAGAAAATCTGAACCTAATTAAAAAGGTAGACACAATTCAACTCTTTTTAGGTTTTTCAAAAATAGCCAAAATGACATATTGTGCGATCTTTTTATTTTTATTACTTTTTAAATAGTGTCACAAAGCTCTAAAGTACAAATTAGGCACAAAACCAAATGTGGGATTGGCACCGTAAGCTTAGTAAAACTACGTGTATTTGTATGAAAAATAGTTTTGTACAAAATCATTGGACACTCTTTTTATCCATTTCACACGAACATGTAGTACATTCTTTCCGACTTCAGCTGAATCAATACCGAAACAAAGCAAAATCGTCCCAAATCTTGATGGTTCTACACAAACAGAAGGTAAGCGCCTCACGTTTTCCAATTTCCTGGGGAGAGGCAGTGTGTCGTACGATGCGTTATTGTTCCCTTATTGCGATCGCACCTTCTTTGAGTCTTTTCTTTGATGTCGCGACTTTTTTAATGATTTCTTAGGAGTGAGATCTGTAATTGGTAGCTAGTGAAGGATGCTTCTGTCTGATGTCTGAAAAAAAATATCTTCATACTCTATTTGACAAGCAAACATGCTGTGATTGTTCCATTTCACACCTGTATTCTATTTTAAGTAGATGGTCATACTCGCCCTGTAGAATTTGAGATAAGCTTAAAACAAGGTGATTAAGATTTTCATTAATGATAATTCATCTTTATTCTTAACTAAATCTGACTCCCTATTAACCTTATACCATTTATAGCTGTTTCTGATCGCACTGATCACTGATGATTTCAACACCGAACAGCCCAAACGTACTTGAAGTTTTCAGCTACTGCAGTAGCAACACGAGCACAAGACGCTATTAGGAAGATACGATTGTGCAAGTGACACAATTAATTAATGTTGAATCTCTCACCAGAAATTTACTCAGCTTCCATGGCATTATGGTCATACCATCTGGTCTTTCTCATCGTCACGTTAAGTCGAAGTCATTGTTGGTGATTTCAAATACCAATCCCTTATCGCGATCTACTTTTTAGTTTAAATCAGTCTAATGTGGTGCTGGTGGTGAAAATTTCATGAATTTTGTTTTAGACGGTTGATGCGCGATATTTCTTGTTTATGCGAATACTTCTAATTTCCAATCTAATCTTTATATTTATGATCATTTCTTAAGGTCATTTCGGTATTAGTCTGTTTAAAAAAAAGTTTTTTATGTTTTAGTAAGTTGTGATGATGTTGTCCTAAGGGATACCCCCTTAGGACAACATCATCACAACTTACGGTTTAAGATAGTATTGTGAACAGAACCAAATCGAAACGTATATCGTGAGAGCGTCAAATCAAGTTTTCCGTGTCTTTAAATGGTTGAAGGTAAGTTTTTTGTTGCTTAGGCCCCGTGAGATAAATATGGGAGAATCTTGAATTATGTTTCATGATAATTAAAAGTTTGTAAGCTCTGCGATTATTTTTGTGCCGAAATTCACTACTTTAAAAACGTGACAAGTTATTTCAACTTTTAAAGTTTTGTTTTCCTTTCTTAGGTGGCTGATAATCATGCATGCTGTTGAAGGATCCCTTTCTAATATCACTATAGTGTTACCGTGAAAGGTTGGACGTTTATTATTTATGATAAAATGCGACCATATTTTCCGGTGTCGGTGGTGTGGAGATCAATTTAGCGACGCCCACACTATCGGTAGCCCTGCTACGTCCGGCCATTAGTCTTTGTGATATTACTTTTATTTTGTATCAGTGTTTTACTGAAAAATGTGAATTAGAGGTATTTTAACTGCAATTATCTTTTGGCACCGTTGTTATTTTCTGGTTTATGTAGGTATAGACTTTATAGCACTTATTCGATAGACATTTCTTACCTATATAGTCTTATTTTGAGCTGAAACTAACCAAAGGTGTGTCAGAAATTAAAATCTTCAATCAAAATGTTTGTATAGATTGCATGCTTTCTTACCAACTTTACCATTCGATATAAAATACCACGATTACAAATAATTAGTGTTGTATTGTCATCTTTATTCATTTTATTTACTTATTAAATACATTTTTAAATATTTACAAAAACAAAATAACAAAAAAAAAACATTTAGAAATATAAATAATAGTGGCCCACCGGTATCGGGAACAGGGTCTAAGCAATGTATTGTTATTGTTAATATTTCTGATTATTATTAAACAGTCAAGCAAATGTTTTATCGTGAACCAAATTCACCAAGCAGCATGAATGCCCCTGTTCCCCGTGTGTTTCTACGTACTGATTTACTGGTAAGTCTACTCGGAACAGCTCCTGATTTTAACAAAACATTTTAAAATTTCATGCGTTTTAAGTATTTTTAATTCACGAATGTTGAAGCAAACATAACTAGTGAAACAATGATAATATTTAACTGTGCCAAACCGTTCAGAAATTATGGACGTGACATTATGCTATATTATATCGCTGCACGTCATTCCATAATATCATAGCGTGACACGTGGCTATTTTACCAGTGACAAGTAAATGTTTGTCGACGCATTTGCGGTTGCTCGCTACGAAACAAATAAATAGAAACCGTTTCCCACAAATCCTTTCAAATACGGAACGTTGTTATCAAGATTTGTCACTGTAATTTCTTTATATACTAACTTATTTTTAAAAAACGAATGGTTTCTTTAACTTAGAAACAAGTTTTACTTACACTGAAATATAATAAGAATTAATATGATATTAATTAAGTTCATTATTTTCAGCCCATTACTGGCATGTATGAGTATCATCTCATTGCTGGCCTGTGTCATCTCACTACTGGCCTGTGTCATCTCACTACTGGTATGTGTCATCTCATTGCTGGCCTGTATCATCTCATTGCTGGCCTGTATCATCTCATTGCTGGCCTGTATCATTTCATTGCTGGCCTGTATCATCTCATTGCTGGCCTGTATCATCTCATTGTTGGCCTGTATCATCTCATTGCTGGCCTGTATCATCTCACGGCTGGGCAAAAACTGCTCCCTATGGCTTTGAATTCTTGCAATCGAGTGCCAATGTTGATCACTGATCGTTACACTTATCTAGCTCGTCCCACCACCTTTCTAGGAGGTTTACCGCGATCGCTTCGAGACTCAATATAGTTAACGTTCACGAAGTATCTATACAAGTTGTTACTTCATAAAAACTACATAAAAAATACACAGTAGACTGAACTCAGTTGTCTTTATTTCAGTGTCCTGTTTACTTTGACGGATAAATTGGCGGGCCAGCACTTGGTGAAGCAAGCGGTCGCAACGTCACAGGACGACTTTAGAACGGTTATTACGTTAAATATTCTATGACAGTTCAGTGGTATTGTCATCTTTTTGTTGGACTTTAAATTTTAATATTTTCACCCAACTTGAAATTTCCAACTAAGCGTGGATGGTCGAATTAAGGAATGGTGCTAGTAATAGGAATATTCGGCAGGTCATGGTGTCGGAGACTGTGGCTGCTGCAAGGCACATTTTAATCAAACGGTGTCCAAGCAAGGATATTCCTTATAGATTTCTCGGAGTCGTGTCTTAAGCTAAAACTGTTAATTTTGTAGAAGCCGATACCTCACATGCGGTTGGGAAGAGTAACTATTAAATTCCAAATGTTCAATTTTTTAAATTTAGCTGTCAAATAATTAAGTAAACAGCCAAAAATATTCATTAATTTTCATTGGGTCTACGGGACCAGTCACTCGTTACAACCCAGGTATTGGGAAAAATGATACCTATAGATAATACTGGGTGTCGGACTTTCAAGCTGACCCGTTGCGACTGCCTTGTTGAAATCTCCTGCTCATCTCAACTGATGAGTCTACACCCTAGATCTAATAATTTCTCAGATACAGATTGCGTATTTGATTTTTTTGATACGCGTTAAATATGACTCAACATTAGCTCTCATATTGACCCACATTTTTAACGTCCCATTGAAATATTCAAGAACCATTCACGTATTATACGCAGTACGCTTGTCCTATCACGATGTTCGGTTTAATGCTCACATTGAGGCGTAAAAAATGTGTACAAGTACACTTTGGTCCCATAATGCTGGCATAAAAATTGTAGGCCGCGGTATTAAAGACTCCTTTATATGCCAACAACATCAAAACGTGCGTTTCTGTAGTAAAATAAGAACTTTAGAGGCGTATTTAAGGGATTATTATTGACTTGCTTTTCGGTAATAATTCTCTACAGTTGTTAAAAAGCCGATATAAAGTTATTTCTGTTTTTAAATATCTCACCAACCCCTTGACCGTTCTTATTGATTTTTTATTGACTTATTTATGATCAGGAAAATGTGCGAATTGATTTTACTCTCTGCGAAATATTTATTACAAAACAATAAATTATATATTAATCTGCAGACTAGTTATGAATTCATACTCATCACTTTCCTGCAGAAATGTTTATTAATTCAATTATTATAGGTTGTTGCAGCATGTCTTCTTGCTTGTAGTACTCAATAAATGAAGGTTTTGTTTATGATTCTCTATACAATAAGTAACTCGATAGGTTCCATTATCGATGGCGTCTTATGTCTGTCTTAAGTCGAGCCTGATCTCAATAACCCTCAACCTTCAATAAGGATATAAATCCTTTGTTGAATCGTGTTCATTACTTGTCGTAACTACAAGAATAAAAATATTATAAACGCTATGCTTTCTTTGAATACTACTACGTTTGCTACACATCCTGTCATGGTCGAAATAATTTGAGGTTTCAGAGAAAGATGACCAGTCAATATTGCTATCTCGTTTTCATAAAAACGCTTTTTCTTTTTTCTTCTTATCTTGGTAAAATCATCAAATGAGTCCTCCCACACAGGGCAGGGCGGAAGGGACTGTCAAACTTGACTGACTAAAATCCACGGTGTCCTTCAATAGCCCTTTACGTATCGGGGTCACGGTAAATCCCACGACCAAATACCTAAAACCTTGGGGAGTTTTAATTTGCAGGTGCGATTGACACGATTAATGTATCCCGAGCCCTTATTAAGACAAATTGCAGCAGAACCTCCGCTTTAATATCGTGTTAAGTAAGAGTTCGTAAAATTAAGCTTAGTATGTATTTCCTGGCATAGGAGAGAACGTCGAATATTATGTAATTTTTTTTTATCTTTCCTTCTATTGTTTTTCGCAAGTATCTCTTTTTTACCGTAGACGGAGAGATATCAGAAACGTAAACTGTCTAATAAAAAGACAATTAGTAATGGTAAATCGTCGGGCTCCGTGGCTCTTAATCGTACGGCGGCCGGTGTCTTTACCCTCGTCATGCAAGTGGTTCTTTAAAAACATGTATTAAATCCGCCTAATTCGGTGAAACGTAAAATTCATCTTTGTTCTTCTTCTTCTTATCGTATGGTTGATGAACAACCTAGTGTCAGAGTTTAAACCGCCCGTAGGCCTCTGACATGGCTTCACACACCGTTGAAAAATCTCTCAGGTGTGCTGGTTTCCTCACGATGTTTTCCTTCACCGTTTTTAGCAAGTGATAATTAATTTATAATACGCACATTAATTCTAAAAGACATTGGTGCGTGCCGGGGTTTGAACTTGCAACCTTTGACTTGGCAGTCCAACGGTCGTACCACTCGGCTATCACTGCCTGTTAAAATAAATTGAGAAGAACCCGCATGGCTTTGTCTTGTTGTTTTTCATTCCCTCTAGGGAATGTAAAGTCGTAACCGAAAAAAAAAAATTCGCACAGTATCGACATGGGTATCAAATTAAAGGGCTTGATGTGCATATTTGAAATATACATAATATAGCTTTTACTAGCTACTTTGCCTGTTCCTAACAGTGTTAACTTGGGTATCAAATGAAAAGACTTTGAGTACATTTGAAATTCACTCACTACTTTGCTTTTATCATTATCTCAAATAATTGAGTTGAAATGGAAATAATTTATTTTAATTTTTCTAGAAACACGGTATTAATTCTTAAACGGTGAATTAAGTTTAGTTCGGCCAACGTATAATAGATGGCGCTGTTTCGAATGCTGTTCTCTCTGAATTCGCAAGCAAGTTTACTTAAGTTTTTGAATTTCTTGTTACGGTTTGCTATTCTACATTTCTGAAAAAAAGTAATTAGAATTGAGAGTTATCATAATCACATTGCACAATATTATAATTATAAAAAAAAATCTTAATTTCACAAATAAGTAATAAATAAGTATACATGTAACATAAATTACTTCAAATAATATAACTTCAAAATAGTGTAAATAAAGAATAAGTTAAAAATAACTACAACCCGACGACGAAAAAATCGCGCCCTGTAAAGTATAAAACAAGAACTATGTAAATTCATTTGATCGATATTTTTTCCAATTATAATCCTTTAAATATATTTCTTTTTTTATTTACCTGCGGTTGTTTCACACACTTTATTGGCTAGGTGGCATACGACCACGGCTATTACTTAAAAGTTTCAGTAAAACGGAAGATATAAAAAAGTATAATAAGTTGTCTATGTAATAAAAGATGAATATTTTAAAGTTTACAATTGAAAAAATTATCGGTCAAATGAACATTGTTCTTGTTTAATACTTTTCAGTGCGCGATTATTTCGTAGTCGGGTTTTAGTTATTTTTAACTTACTTTTTTTACTTATTTCTTCAAGTCCTTTTGTCGGCCTGTTCTCATCACAACTTCCCGTGAATTTGAACTCTGTGATAAGGGTGGAAATGGATAACCTGACCTCCAGTCCTCCTAGGTTGTGGTATGTGAATATGATGTTCACGTTATTGTTTGAGATCGCCGTTCTACTCCGTCGATTAATTTTGATATTTCGGGAGATTAAGGAACTTTGAGTTCTGTGTTTTCATACCTTATTCAGGAACTATGGGTAAATATTTTAATTACCAGTTTTTTTTTTTTCTAATCATAGGTTTCCTATGTTCCCGCCGCCCGTTGCGTTGACCCGAATACGGTATACCTAATATTGAGATGTGATCACTTCTCCTGAAAAGTTTTCATGTTACTATGAGTCCTCCCTCCCAGGGCAGGGCGGGAGGGACTGTCAGACTTGTACTGACTAAAATCCACGGTGTCCTTCAATAGCCCTTTACGTACCGGGGTCACGGTAATCCCTTGGTCCCGCGACCCCGGCAGGCTTTGGCCCTCTACAGGCCCCGTCACTATGCTGTCACTCTTTGAGGCGCGCGCGGAACACAACGCGCCGCTTACTGTATAGTGCTAATAATTGAGTTTAGTATGGTTGAGTAGAACTTACTTAATTTTACAAAACCTATAGGAACAAATAATAATAGTGGAAAGTCTGACAGCATACTGGCCAGCTCTTCTTTGGGTAGAGCCCGATTGTTGTTAAACTGCTCGAAAATATAACCCCCTATTAGGTTGTTTTATTTGCGCTGTTAGTGAATTCCAGCACATGAATTAGTGAAATAAGATAAAAATATACTTCGAAAGTGGTTATGGTTATCTTAGTCGGAAAATACACAGAGCCACAAGAGCCATAGAACTGTTCCTTGGAAGTTTAACATAACATTAGCTTAACAAACAAAAATAAAATACTGATTTATATGAAGCCTCAGCCATATAATATTCCGCCGAGTCCAATCAATCCATGTCATACATTTTATTGTAAATTGGGGTAGGTTTGTTGCTATACACATCCGTCGGGTATCGATGACTAATATACTAGAGTGGATATCGATGTTTGTACTAGTGTTGTACATTCTGATAAATCGGTTAACCGGTCGGATTTCAGTGTTTGTGTATTTCGTTCTTATATTGTTATGAAAATGTACGAATATTTTCAATTTGCTTTGTAAGCAACTTTATTTAAGGGAACAATGTATAAGACGGGGACGCGAGGTATAATGGAGACATGCAATCTTTAGGCATAAATCTTTAGGCATACTTATCATAACACTAACGTAACGCAAGCGCGATCAGGACGTCATTTGCAAGCGGCCATTAACAAATGGTGTCCTGTTGGCGCTTACGCTACGTAAGTATTGTGTTAAGTTTGCCTTAAGTGTGTGATTTTCCATCATACTTCGCGTCCCCGTCTTATACACTGTTCCCTTAAGATCACACGAATAAATTGTCTTAAAATTATTGTTAGTGAAAGATTTTTGCTAATAACATATTTTTAGTCATATTTATAAAACGTTGTACTACGCAAATGAGGGATTTTCTCTAGACATTCATAACATTGTCAAGGGTGCTCTCTGGAAATCGTCACATCTCTCAAGATGTGGTGGACTTGTCGACTCTCATAGTAAAATCAATATGTTTTGGCGATGTGCCAGAGGGAATTGTAGGGAAATATGTTTACCGCCGTCGACCTATGTCGTGATCATTGTTTTTGAGATTGAGACGCAGATGGGACAGGCAAACAGGGTCAGGCTAAAAAAATATCGAAAATGTACCTACGTGAGTAAGATAGGTATAGATGCCTGAATAAATCTTGACACGACATTCTTTTTTCTTTCATTCTTTGACTATAAATAAAAACTTACTAGTAGTATGTACAAAAAAAATTAAATAAAAAGAAAACAAAAAACATTCAAAGGGCGTCAAAGAATACGTCCACATTGCTGTCAACGGGAACAGTGTCCAGAACGGTTGTGCAGCATTGCCACATTGTATGGCAATTCTGATTCGTTGGCCAAGGAATAGGCCAGCCCTTTGGTCACCTGAAGAGTCGACTGGCGATGTCCTTAAAAACATTGTGAACACTCGGACCCCATGGCCCCAGAGTTTCAACCCCAAACGGCTCAAACACATAGCTGCTAGCTATGTTAATGTATTTTGCGGACACCGAGCCCACCAAAACGAATTGGAAGGGAAAGCCACGCTCGGTCATTCAGAGCCACATTAAGAATGGATGTCAATGTCTTAAGAATAATTTGTCAATTTTATTGAGGGGATGAACGAAGAAAATAAATGAAATTTGGACTAAAACAACAATATCTAATTAGGGTGAAAGCCGAATGTAAACTAATTTGGGAGAGTCTCCGAAATATCATTAAAATGTTTAATTTTGTTCTCAATAAATGATGGGAAACTTTCTGCCAAAATAGGGAACCAAGGAGGTGTAGGGAACTTTTACTTAAGATGATGATATTTGGAGTTATTTCATTAAATTTATCTAATGTCGATCGTCCGTCGGTAGAGTCAGTAAAAAAAAATGTACATTTGGATGAGTTTAATTGAAGGCCTTTTACTTTAAATTCTTCTTTCAGGAGTTGTAGGTCAGCTAAAACGGTACTTACGTCACCTCCTAATGTTCCATCGTTACATTTTTTAAAGACCACGTTAAATTTTGAATTTAATTATTGGATAATGGGATGAATACATAAGCTGAAAATGACTGGCCCAAGAGGGCCACCTTGTTGGCAACCAGCTGCAGATCCGAGACGTTGTCCTTGTAGAGTAATTTTGAAGGATGTCTGTAACATTGCCATACATTTCGGGTATTTCCTTTTTGACTTCTGCCAACAAAGTGTCCCCTGTTAACGGAATTGAAGGCGTTCTTCACGTCGACCTTGAGGATGACCTCACCTTTACCTGAATTTAAAAAAGAGTTCAAGGAATGTACGGCAGCCTCACAGCTCCCTCTGGAACCAAAACCAAGTTGTAGGGGCTGGAACTTTGTTGCAAGCGTTTCACTGAACAACTTGCAACATATTTTAGCTACCATACACCTATAATTGCAACCGACGGCAATGGGACGAATGCCACCGTCCCTCTTGCGCAGGGCGCAGAGGTTAGCCCCGTACAAAACACCAACGACGACATCGTTCACGCCGCTGGAAAGCATTACGTTAATCAAAGCCGCAAGCTCCTTCATGAGCGACACACCAGCATACCCGGCGCCCGAACTCAACAGATCCTTCAAATGCTATGGAGTCAGGCCGTCGAGGCCGCCGGCGGATCCGCTACGGAAAGAGCTCACGGCTGCGATCAACTGCGGAGCGGTAATTTAGAAAAATGAGTCCTGAACAAAGGGGTCGGGATGGATAGGTGGGTCGGGGAAGGTTAAGTCATCTGCAGACGCTGGATGTTTACTCTCCAGGGCTGAAAGTGTCTCTGGAGAATAAGGCGCCACCACATCACTGCTGAACAGAAGTCTGGCGGCCCCCTTAATGTCACCCTCACTTAATTTGGATTCTACATGTGAACAAACGCCTTTCTGTGAGGAATTAAGAAAAAAAGGTAATTTTGCGTCCAAAATATTTGTCGAATTGTTACAATTTTCTCTGACTAATTCTGTTAATGATTTTTTAGCTGCCAAATTTCTTTTCACGTGTAGAATCCTATAAGGAAAGGTGAGTAACTGCTCCCAGGCTCGTTCCGAATTTTCCTGGGTCGCGAGACGGACACATCGCGCCAAACTTAGCGCAACAGACCGTCTGGCGCTCCTGGGAACCTTCTTTAATATTGGAGTGGAATTTTTGAATTTAGATAAAGTTCACCACAAAGCTTGATCTGAAAGTATTGAAGTCGGGGTTGAGGCCGGGGGATCCAAATGTACACTATGCGGTTTATGAACCTTCCCACGGTGTATCTTGAGCCCCCGTTCGCCTTTAAAGAATCCGGGGCTGGGTGCAGTGAGGGCATCTCACAAGTTGCTGCACATCCAGTGGTGTGGTAGGTTGACTAGCACTACCAATTCCGGCATCGCTACAGCCGACGCTGTACATTAAAATAAAAAGGTACACTTACCAGCTATATATACACAGATTAACAAAATAATACAAGTAAAACACATTATTCTTGAGTTTTGAGGTACCTATAAATTATATTTCCGATTATTTACGCGAACGAAGTCATGAGCAAAAGCTAGTCTTTTTTAGAGAGCATCCCTAGAAATATGGATCAAATCCATGTGGGAATGTGGGATCAGAGTCGAACAGCTTTAATTTAAACAATTAATTTATTTTCAAAAACTAAAATACGACAAGTCTTCCTTTTGAATCAAAAACCGCCATCTTACTATTCATTCTTCGCTCTCTCTCTCACCTCCTATATCCATCCCTTTCGTACACTCTTACATTCCGTTTCCCACATCCATTAGAGGCACATGGGCAAAGTCATATGAATTCTTTTTCTGCTATATTTTTGAACGATTTTCTTGAATACATAATAAAAAAAAACTTCGCTATGTTTCTGTTTGTCTGCCAAAAAAGTAGTACCGAAGTATTCAGAGGTTAAAAGAGTTCCCTTGACCATGTCCCTTTACGAATACATAATAAAAAAAAACTTCGCTATGTTTCTGTTTGTCTGGAGGTTTCAATAACTGAGATATTTTTATTAGTTTCACGAAAATTGATCATAACTTTTTAACCCAAAAAATAGTACCGAAGTACTCAGAGGTTAAAAGAGTACCTTTGGCCATGTCCCTCTACGAAAACCCTGCATACTTATAAAGTTTGCTTTTGACTATCTTTTTTTTTTTTTTTGCGCTGGGAAAAAATGCATTACGCATACCCTCCCATCGGGGCGATGGGAGGGGTATGTGGGACTCCCCGGTCTGACCCGGTATACCCACTAAAAATACCCAGCGGCATTCCCGCTTCGTCTGAGTGGCGGGGACTGGGAATCTTGGCACAGCCATCACTTCCAGTC
This sequence comes from Agrotis puta, assembly GCA_943136025.2. Lineage (NCBI taxonomy): Eukaryota > Metazoa > Arthropoda > Insecta > Lepidoptera > Noctuidae > Agrotis > Agrotis puta. The sequence continues at coordinate 2,227,059 of OW964181.2, forward strand.
CTCCGCCGACGATTGCCCTCAGGCCGGGCCCTCACGCGGGCCCGGGAATGACTTACGAAGGTGGTGGCGGGAGCAAAGTCCCGTCGCCACCAAGAGGACGGCGCCTTCTCCGGCCTCTTCGTCTGCGGAGCGGCGCCGCGAGAGGATCGTCCTCGCGCACGCGCTCCGCCTCCTCCTTTTGCGAGATTACGTCCTCGCAAAAGGAGGCAACCGCTGACCAGGACTCTTCGCTCTCTAGCATGGCCTCGACCACAGCGGGAAGCGAGAGGTCCTGGCCAACTACCGCAGTCAGACCGCGGCGCAGTTCGGACCAAGCCGGGCACACCTCCAGGGTGTGCTGCGCCGTGTCCTCCGCTGCGCCGCAGTCGTGGCACGCCGGGGTTTCCTCCCTACCGATCCGATGCAGGTGCGATCCGAAACAGCCGTGGCCGGATAACACCTGCACCAGACGGAACGAGAGGAAACCGTGAGACCGCTCGAGCCAGCTCTGCAGAACCGGACCGAGCGCGTCCAACGTCCGGCGGCCAAAGGCGGCGGCGGCGAGGTCCTCCGTCCAATGGAGGACGATGGCTTCCTTCGCCTCCCGCCGCACGGCCTCCCGCTCTTCGGCGACGGGGCGCTCCCCGAGCGCCTTCCGGCGCGCCGTCCACTCATATACTCTGGCCAGCACCCAAGCCTCCAACTCCCAAGGAGGGGTGCCGGCCAGAGCGCACGCCGCCGAGAAACCTACCGAGCGGTAGGCCCTCGCCACCCGCTGTGCAATGGCCCTTTGGGGCCTGCGGATGGCAGTCGCATTCTCCCTCCTGTTGAGGGAGTCCGCCCAGATGGGTTGCTTTTGACTACCTCCCCAACTGATGTTATCTACGAGGATGGTTAGCAACGGTTTAAAGCCTTCCTTGCTTTTTAGGTAAACGGTTTATTCGGGCCACAGATAACAAGATACCAGTCTATGTATTTAATGAAGTACGTACTTACGTATAATTAGATTATTTCCTTATTTTAAATAGACATTAACGTATCATACTGCAATTTTCTTATTGTTTTCTAAAAATAACCATCAACAGTTAAAAAATAAACCAAATTGAGGTCGCGTACCAAAATAATTAAAATGATATCAAACAACAAATTCAGTGAAATCCAACCCAGCGCTACCCCAATCCGGCACGCCGCAATCGCGGCGGTAAGACCCCTCTTTGAGGAGTGGCTGGATAGGCGTCACGGCGTCCTGACCTACCGCATGACGCAGGTCCTCACCGGACACGGAAGTTTCGGGAGGTTCCTGTGTCTGATAGGGAGGGAAGAAACGCCTGGGTGTCACCACTGCGAGGATCGTCCGGAGAACACGGTGGAGCATACGGTGCAGGACTGCCCCGCTTGGGCAGAGCACCGCCGTGTCCTCACGACGGCGATAGGCGGAGACCTCTCGCGCCCGGCATTGGTCGAGGCCATGCTGCGGGGCGAGACGGAGTGGGAAGCGGTCGCCTCCTTCTGCGAAGCAGTCATGCTCGTGAAGGAGGAGGCGGGCCGCCTGAGGGAGAGGACGGCGTCCTCCCTCCACCCCAGCCGCAGTGGTAGACGCCCACGGCGTCGGACGTCGCAGGACGATCTCCGGCCACCGTAGGCGCGGGCATGCGGGCAGCGAGTAATGGGCGACTCACTGTCCGACCATGGACCATGCCCGGGTCGACGGCGCGTTGTGTTCCACGCGCGCCTCAAAGAGTGTCAGCATAGTGACGGGGCCTGTAGAGGGCCAAAGCCTGCTGGGGTCGCGGGACCAAGGGATTACCGTGACCCTAGTACGTAAAGGGCTATTGAAGGACACCGTGGATTTTAGTCAGTACAAGTCTGACAGTCCCTCCCGCCCTGCCCTGGGTGGGAGGACTCATTTGATGATTTTACCACGATAAAAAAAAAAAAAAAGCGCTACCCCAATAAAATGAATACAACGGAATAATAATATTTCCACACAATAACTACGTACAAGTTTCCTTTACCACTAATTCAACCTCAAACATATCAACCTCATCCATAATTGAAACAAACAAAACGGATTATTAAACAACGCAAAAACTAATTAGTCGGCAGGCATTCACACCGTAATTAATTTATCGTAGCGCCACAATATACGATGAATTTGTATCACAAATCACGCGTGGGCAGCCATTATGTGCGGTGTTAGTGGCGGTCGCGAAACAGAGATAAGATTCATACAAAGCTTCGGACCGGCCTCACGATGTCATTTAGGTACACCCCACATTACGTTTGGATGTACTTTACACCGACAAGTAACTTTGTTTAAAATTTCTTAAAATAACTGAGAGACATTCATGGGTTTGGAGCCATAATAACGAGCGCCGCCAATAAATATCACTGGCAAAGCAGTCGCAAAGTTAGCTCCACTAACATCAAATTAATATTTAAAAGAAAACATCAACCAATTTTGTACAGTCACGAGCAATAACATATTTACACTTAACAAAATTCAAACGCAATTTACTCGCGAAATACTGGTTTAAACTTTGAAATAAGACCTATTTCGTAATACTCGTAGTATGGCTTCCAAAATAGAAGTCTAATGAAAAGGCAAAAGTTTAATCAATATGGTAGCAGAACATCGCTTTTGAATACTGCCTAGTGTATACATACTATTGTCTCGGCCCTTTTCTGGTTGGTTGCCACTGTTGATTCTGGCGCACAGGAGTTGCAGTGGTTAGGGAATAGTGTGGTGGGTTTGTCCCAAAAAAAAAAAATAATAATAATACTATTGCTCGTGACTGTACCTATCAAAAGAAGTGTTGTCTCCAATTTTCTCCTTCAATATTTATGAGTAAGTCAAACATAAAATGCCAAGTTTGAAACTTTTACGGGACAATTTGACAAGTTATGAAAAGAGATGCAGAATAATGCGTCTTGTAACTCAAACGCTAAACTACTTACATAATATACTTTAAGTATTACTTTAAAACTACTAAAGTTCATGTAAGAAGTTCGTAAATTTCGTCACACTCGTATTTTCTTCCGGAATCGCAAAGTTTATTTCGTGTTTTCTTACTCGGAATACTACTTAAGTTTTACTACTGGCAGCGTCTTTCAATTTTAGGAGTGTAAAGGTATTATTGAGAAAGTTCAGTGCTGTATAACTTTCGAAATAACGTTTTCAGGCGATTGTGATTTAACGTTCTGCGACGATTCTGTTTTATAAATTTCATGATCTTTAAATAAAAATTTAAAAACTACTATGATGATCGTTGGTGTTGTCAATCGGAAATTGGAGATGCCTATGTTAGCGATAAGTTGCGGGACTATAACGTAAAGGGCTATTGATGGGACACCATAGATTTTAGTCAGTAAGGACTCATTGATGATTTTACCACGCTAAAAGGTTGTAAGCTCATCATGGTTAAAATGCAAAATCGTGCATGAAAGAGGTAGATATATCGTCCATATGTTATAACGACTTCCTATGCACAATGTATCTCCTTTTATTATAAATTAAGGCTCATTTAGACAATGCAAGAACTCGCATGCAAGTTTGTACTACATTGCGGTATTAGTATGAACAACTGAATTCGTTGTCTAACTATAGTCCGTAATGTAACACAACTCGCATGCATTTTCTTGCATCGTCTTAGGCTTGACCGTGTTTTAAGTCAAGTTTCTTTAAATTTAATTGAATTCGTATAATATCCCAAGTTCAATGGCCCCGGTCGACGGCGCGTTGTGTTCCACGCGCGCCTCAAGGAGTGTCAGCATAGTGACGGGGCCCCCTGTAGAGGGCCAAAGCCTGCCAGGGTCGCGGGACTCACGAATTACCGTGACCCCGGTACCTTAAGGGCTGTTGAAGGACACCGTGGATTTTAGTCAGTACGAGTCTGACAGTCTCTCCCGCTCTGCCCTGGGTGGGAGGACTCATTCGATGATTTTACCACGTTAAATAAAAGTTCAACGCTCCGGTGTAACAGGCGGCCAACGGATCTACTATAAAAGTATCCAGCCCTCGATTACGGGATGCGGCGATGACATCATTACCGTTGAAAATGCCACCGAGCAATTTACCTTTTGTATACACGCAAAGATTACAAATTCGGGGATCGGGTGACCACAGCCTCTACTATGTGATCACGAAAATGGTTAGGATTTTTCGTCTCAATTGGCCGTTTTTTGGGATTATGTTAGTTTTTTCGCATAGAAGGTTGTAACGCAGTCCATCGAACTCGGTTATACCATCTCTTTTCATCCTAACCACGAATTACATCATTACTGTTAAATGGAAAACTGAATCATTACTGAATCTACAATTTATTTAATAAAATATAATTATCATCATGTAACTCGAATTTGCCGGTCATGTCAAATCACACCGGGCTGACATACGTCACCCCGCCTTGTCTCTGCTCGCTCCACTAAGGGTGTAGCACGATGCGTAGGGTTGGGATTCTAGTTACCGATTTACATTTATCATTACGAAATTCAAACGACACGGCTGGTGCAGTGGCTGAGCGAACGACCGCTGCGCAGCGTGTTGCGGGTTCGATCCCAGCACGGAACAAATGTTTGTATGATCTTCAAGTAGTTGTTCCGAGTCTGGGTGTTTGTGTATGTGAGTTTATATTTTTGTAAACGCACCTACTACGATACAGGAAGGAATCTTTGTGTGACGCAACATGTGTGTTTAAAAATAAAACTAAATTACCATTTTAAATAAATTTTCACTCAATCTCTTTTTCCAATTTTTATGAGACTTTAAAATTATACTTGTGATAATATTTTTAAAGTTGTATTGGGGTATAAGGTTTCTTGAGAGTATAATTTTTTTCTTTTTCGGATAGCTGATGGTGGTGTTAAATGACGCAAAGATGATCTTTGTCCACGAGAAAACAGCAAAAAAATATTTTATTCCGTTTGTATGACTATTGTTTGAATAAATAATAAAAAAGTGGCACTCTATACTTTCTACCTACAAGTGAATAAAGCGTAAGTTTATGTATGGATGCATGTAATAAAAAAGATTATAACCCTACATAATATAGCTTTGTTTTATCCACATTGGGCTTCTACTCAAAATAATTCATAGACATGATTGGTTAACATATTTAGTGGTTCATATACACACGTTGGTAAATACGACGGCATGACTATTTCCATGTTACGACTCCCATTCTATTTCCAACCAAACATTTAATTTGCACAATGAGCTTTCATTTCGTACGAAATGACGGTACACTGTTGATAGTAAAGGCAACAAATTGTGGACGAACATGTTTAATAATGAGTTGAAATTTCGACGTGTTTAGATAATTGAAAATTAGACATTTTCAGTTTTATGTTAAACCAAAAGTATGCGTGATATGTACTCGCAACAGCATAATAAAATGGATCTTAAAATGTTGCGGGTATGTGAAAAGCCTGAGACAGTTTTTTTTTTCGTGGTAAAATCAAATGAGTCTGAGACTCAGGGCAGAGCGGGAGGGACTGTCAGACTCGTACTTACTAAAATCCACGGTGTCCTTCAATAGCCCTTTACGTACCGCGGTCACAGTAATCCGTGAGTCCCGTGACCCCGGCAGGCTTTGGCCCTCTAGAGAGCGGCCCCGTCATTTTGCTGACACTCTTTGAGGCGCGCGTGGAACACAGCGTTTTGACCATGGACCATGCTCGGGTCAAAGGCGCGTGCCTTTGACCCGAGCATGGTCCATGGTCGGCCAGCGAGTTGCCCATTACTCGCTGCCCGTATGCCCATTACTCGCTGCCCGCATGCCCTCGCCTACGGCGAGCCTCGTCTGCCGACGTTCCAGGCTAGGTGGGGCCAAAAAGTAAATGGGGAAGTAGACGGGACGCTTTGGATATCTTCTTTGTGAATTGGCGTGAAGAGATATACCATCGGGAGAAATGGAAGGCGACAGAGTAGGCAAGCATAAAAAAACGACGGGTTGCACTCTGGGAGTGCCGGCAGAAGTGAAAACTTGAATAGTAATTGTTGGAAATATCTTGTGAACAGATTTTAGTAAAACTCGCAAAAATGGTTGACTTTTTATTTCAATAATTTTCCAATGTGACTTACATCTTTTATAAACAATGTTACCTAGCAACGAATGTATCCAGCATACAAACTTCTTTAAAAGTAATAAAGTCACACGAACATTCACGCAAGCGCCCTGCGCCGTCCTACGCTTTTTCGATCAGGTCACGTGTCCTGACGCGAGTTTAAGATTTTATACCCATTACAGAAAAAGTGCTCAACGCCGCTAAAGAAGTTTTCACTTCAAAAATAAATATTACAGGGATACATTTGTGCAATAATTAAGACAATATTTAATATTAAATTTTGCGTGTGGGCGGCAATGCGACCTGTACCACTTCTATCTAGCTAACAATTGTACGAGTAGGTACAGCCGGAGTGATAATTTCCTTAATTGCGACATGACCTTCACAAATATAATTACAAGTGCGGCGCCAACTCATAATTGGATTTACGAAACTTCGATGCTACGAAATTGTCGTAGGCACGAAAGGCGGTGACGCAGGCCATTCATCGTGCGACTCAGTCGACAGTGAAAAACCAATTTGCAGGGACGACCAGATCCATCCTGCATATTGGGCGTGAATTTGCGATATTTCATTTGTGTGATTTTGACTGTATTCGTAGGTATTTTTGGTTACTTCCCTTTTTTACTAAGAAAAAATAAAAAGGCAATTATTTTTCACAAAACAATCATTTTAATGTCAGTTGGAACAGGAAGTTTTTTGACACCTAATTTTTTTGTAGGTACCTTGGCCGATTTATCGAAAACACCTGTACCAATTTGCAGAATTTTTCTTTTTTTGAAAAAGTTTTCTTCCTAGGTGGTACCTTGATCATTAGGTCAGGATCTGATGATGGGATCCTAGAGAATCTCTTTAATAACTGGCAGTAAATACACCACAATCGCCATTTAAGTTTCTTCTACAGTTATGGATTATTTGTGATCACTGTCTGTCTTAGAATTCGATACCTCTGTTCTGTACGTTAAGAGGTCAAACGTTACTAGCCATATCATACTTTCAGACAATCAAACCAGCGTTTCTCTTGTCTTCCTCATCAATATTTAAACTCACAATCCACATCATCCTCATTCCTCCACAGACAGCCATTCATAACTTAAACACTAATGCCTTCGTCAAATAGACAGGCGAAAGCGAAGCGAGTCCGAGGCGATACCGAACCGAAGCGAGACGTCAGTCCAATAGTTCTGTCACGCTATCGGATCGCTTTCGCTTTTCTATGTGACTGGATTCAAACAATTCCATACGTTACAAATAAAAACGTCACGCTTCGCATTCGCCACGCCAGTCTGTTTGACAAAGGCTTAAAATAATACTAAATACGTTACCCAGTTCCATAAAATGCACACAAATAATTCTAAAACAAGTCTACACTACATCCAAGTGCTATTGATCACTAGCTTTCCGCATTTTCACCCCAACTATCGAATCCAATTTAAAGTTTACACTAGAACCTTAACAAGAAGAATTCCGAACAAGCGAGCCGAGCCGTGCTAATAAAGTTATGTTAACTAGATCGCACGATATACACTACGCGATTCGAATCCATACGTACAAAACCTGCAATGAATACCGAACTTAAACTAATTTTTGTATATTGTTTAAAGTTTTTACTTCAACTGGATATTTTCAAGTGAAATTGGAACAGTGTTTTTGTTTAATTTGTGGAAACCTTTGTTCGATTCTGAGATTCTGGTAAGCATCTTACTCGAAGTAATATTAATACTCGTATAATATGCATCTTCCACTTTTTCAATTCCATTTCTTGATGTCCTGCGCCTCGTTTCTATCAGAGTGGAAACAGTCAGAAAAGCAAAATTTATAAGAGCAGCATTCTTTTTATAGTGTCAAGATGAAAAAACCAAATCTCCACTGCTCTCTAATTTTATAAACTATTGAACCAGCAATCCCAATTTAAAATAAGACACCCAAAGTTGAGTCGTAAGTCCTCAACTGTATTAAGTATTATTTTTAAACTTTTTTTTAATTGATGAGAGAGCTTTCTTTTCCTTTCCACTCAAATTTTTAGTTTCCAATGTAATAACAAGACATAATTGATGGATTTCTTGTTTATGCGTATCTGCTTTGTATGTATGTGCTTGTAATAGCTACATGTTGGTGGTGTATGTTAAATGATGTCATATTGTTGAACCCTCAAACATATTTTTGTACCCGAAAATGCATTGCGCTGTTGTTTATCATAATAACATGGCCCGAGTTTGATTTAATAAGGACCGATCTCAAATTATGTCAGGTCGTCTTGTGTAAATGCTGGAGATGACTCTACGTTATTCGTATCAACTGTGAAATTTTCGAAAGGTATTGGTAAGGTATATAAACTGCTGAATAATATGTATTACCGTCCATGAAGTTGTATAACATCACTAAAAATTGGTCACTTTTGTTACAATTTCTGAAACAACAAATGTATTCTCACATTCTATAACTCTTGTGTGGGAGCATTTTAAAACGAAATCCTAGCGTTCATAAGCGGTGGGTAGTCTTCTCTTTATGTGCTATGTTTGGAAAACGTAACACAATTCCAACCCTAACAAAGACTTAAGACACGAAACAGACGTAACATCATATAGAACAATCAAGTCCATACGTAAAACATCATCGTTAATATTTTTATTCACACCTGGAAACAAGACTTTCAAAATTAATAAAAACATTCAGGTAAAATATTACAGACTACATTAACCCGAAAGTGTAACCCATTGACCTGATTAAATGAAAAATGAAAAAAATATCGGTACGTAAACATTTTGTAACAATCTGACCCGAATCCGTCATAACATTGGGATGTTAACCAGTTAATTCAGATATGTACCAGCTGCCTAGCTATTGTTATAAATGAGTCAATGCCGACGGTATAAATTAGTTATTTGGGTGTTGAAAAACATCGAATCTTTATCCCGCCCTGGAAGGAACAAAAAGGACTGTCAAACTTACTTGCTAAAAATCTACCCTATTCCTTCAGTTTCCCTCTGCGTTTCGCTCCAGGGTCACGGTTACCTTTACAGACGGTCCCGCGACCCTAGCAGGCGTAAGGCGCCCTTTCTGTCAGTTTGCTGTCAGTTCCTAGAGGCGCGCATAGAACGCTAGCTAGGGGCGGCGAGCAACCTATTAGTTATTAATATTAAGGCCAGTACTAATAAGGCCAATATATATCTTCAAGGGATGACAAAATTGTTAATAAAGAATGAGCCCAATCAGATCTCAGAAAGTGGTTCTAATTTAGCTTCCAAGATTTGACATACTATCAAGTAAGTACATCACGAATTTCTCAGTAGCAATCACGAAATAAAGTCTGCAATAAATAAGCGCATGATAACAAATCTCAAAATGTGTACATTCCGTACTCCCTCTATAAAATTTATCTTGTACATCAACATACAATTTTCACTCCCCAAACCTACTCCGTCGACCTACATCGAACCCGACTTGAACCGTATAAACATCTCAAGAGGTGGGTAAGCAGAATTCCACGTTGTCAGCGAAACGTGAGCTTCGGGCGGAACGTGCCCTCCGCCCGGACATCGCGCACTTGTTGGCAATGCACTTTCGATGCAGCTTTGTAGAAGGAAAAATTGAATCCTTCCATGCTTTTGATAAGTTTGGATAGGTGTCAATTAGGATTTGCTGGCGAATCTACCACCTAACCTTTTATGGAGGTTTGTGTCAGCTGATGTTGTCTGAGAAGAAAACCTTTCGATCCAATTGGTTATCTTGTAAGGTGTCTAAATAAAAAGATTTTGATTTCAAACAATCGAAAAAAAAATGGTTTTGGTCAAATCATGTGAGAGTACCATCCACTCCCACTTTACTTTCAATTGATTCTCACTGCCCACAAAAAATAATTCAAATGGTTTTGGCTCGTTCAAATCGTAATACCAACCGCGTGTAGGCGTGATTGGCGATGCATAAATTGTACACTTGTCGTGCCAAATGTTGATTTGTCGACGCTAAGCCGATACGACGTTAATGCCGATTTGGATTCAATACTGACGTAATTTTGAAATGGGTCAGCATTCAATTCGGTGCCATTCTATTGTTGGTCGCTAGGAACCAGCAGAATGGATTTTATAATGAGTGTAATATGTTTTAATTCCCCTAGTGGCCGAAAAAAAGTAATTTAACAAAGTCGTAGAAATAACTATAAAGGCTTAAATGCAATCAGACAACTTATCAAGTGCGATGTCATCCAACTTGTGATTACTTTGGAAAGCCCGAACCTGATCCGACAGTGGTTGGCCTGAGACGTGAATGTTTGCTTCAAGTTCCTGAAACTGAGACGGCATCCTAACACGGCACGCAGTGAGGTTAGTAGTTCCTGCCTCTGTTAACCCGTAGTATGCGCATGACGTTCTCATTTATGGACTAAATCCATCTCATGCGCTGGACACAACCACCGGCATCTCGGCTAGTGGACTTCATCTCAAGCATCATGTGCAAATATCTGTGGTCGACCTCTTTGCCCTGCCGTACGTACAGCAGTTGGCGTTCTCGGTAGGGAAAAATATTCGTCGCTCGAATTCTATGCGACAGCCGCTGCCAGTGGCATAGGAGATCCGGGATCCTGTGGCAGCGTGGCGAAGCAGAGATTTTGTTAATCCATAAAACAGTGCAAAGTTGGTAGCTCAAAACAAATGGTTGACAAAATATCAGTTAAGAAATTGAAACTGAAAAACCTAAATTATGCCCATGACTTAAAACATTACCGATTAAAAAACGCAATCATGACGCATAGTAGGTACGTCAAGTTTCGGTTGGACAATGTAAAATAAAAATTGTAGGATAACGTAGGCAGACCTCACGTACGAACGTAAAAATAACGAAACATCAATTAAAATGTAACAATCAATCCTGGGAGTCTCGCGTTACACTGAACTGGTTTAAAATATAATATTTTTCAGACACGTTTCCATTCAAAACGGGGAATGAAAGAATAACATTGGACTCGCATATTTTTTTGAGATTTTGTCAGAAAGGTTAAAATAGAATAGAATAGAAAGATCCGTTTGAGATCAAATCCGTCCTATCTTTCTTTGACAAGCTATCCTAGTGAACGCAATGGTTGTTGTATCTTATTGTAGTTGATAGAACAGTGCAGAAAACAATACTTTCTGGTAAAGTTTTAAATAAAGGTTTTAATATGACCTTTTATCATCATTTAAAGGAAAGCCACACTCTTTGTGGTGGTTTTTTCAAGACGGTTTTTTTTGTTTTTGCTGCATAAGTTTTCTATTTTCGTTAAGTCGATTTGTTTTGTTAAAATTAAGTGTATGCTAAATATAGTGTTATAAGTGGAAGTACCTATCATGGCGAAAAGCACTATTTCAGTATCTCGTATCTTAAATTGTTTCTGTCCATGTCCATACATAATAAAACTAAACTTTGACAAAGCATCGAAAATCTTTTCCTCAACACTGTAATCTGGTAATGTACCCAAGAGACTGGTGTCGTTGCCTTGTTGTATAATAGCAATACTTAGCCGCTAACCATGGTAAGTAATCTGAACAAATTATCTTATTTTGTATGTTTTTTTGAATACATTTTTTGTTTCTTACAATGGCCATGCTTTGCAATGTGCAGAACAGCATGCGATATCCTGTTCTGCACTTTGTGTTATTTTAATTGCACTTCAAGGGTCTGAAACCACTACAAAATTCCGTTAATGTTAGTCGAAACTAATTTGGTTACCTTTACGTATACTCTGTTTGGTAAGTCAGTGGTAGGGGATTATATCGACTGCAGCGCGCGACAGAGATGTAAACTAACGGGGGTCATTCGCGGAGTGATGTACGTGTCAAAAATATGCACAACCCTTCTAAGTACTTTTTAGGTTTTATTAAATTTTAAATGAAAAACAAGGCGAAAGTGTTTATCGATAGTTAGTTCTCAAGAATTGGAAGATCTTATGTTCCAAAATGATGTGGTCATTAAGACAGGAGACGCTGTCATCGCGCACAATTCACAAAGAAGATGAATTCTTAGAATATGCTGAAATCATACATACACATTTGACGTTTCTAGTTATTTACGTAAACGTCAATCATGCCTTCGAACGCGAGACTGCACATGACGCGTTGTTAAATAACGAGCAAGCGATATCAACATATTTGTACGGATATACTAGATTTACTAGAAAATTCTTTGAAGCTAAACGGGATGTTTAATAGAATCGCCTGAAACTTTATGCTAAAGAGGTATTTAATTAATATTTTAATTACTTGAGCAAGTAATAGGAAAGTTGAATTAATTTTGCTCAATCTGCGTATTAGTGTTTCGGCGGTTGCTTTATGGCAGCTGTTTTGCATATTCAGTCCGAAATGATAGGATGTAATTAACATAAAGTGGTTTGATCCACTTTTGGTGTGGTAGCTTCCTCGTGTTTTGGGAGATTTTCTAACATATCATAAGAATATTTAAATTTATCGAAATACGACCTAAAGGAGACAATTTTTTTTCGGCCCACTGTTACACGGTAACGTTTATTAATCATATTGCACATGGAAAAAGTGATCATCTTATTATAATTAACGGACCAGAAATTATATAGAAATGTAACCGGAATAATGAAATATTAGTAAAAATGTGTTACGACAAAAAATGCTTGTTTAGGAGCGTTTTTAGGTTTATTTTAACGTAAAAACAAATGTTACTACGGTGCGCAGCGGTAATATCATCGTCTTTAAATACGTTTAAATAGGAAATAATTAATTGGTACAGTGAACTTGTTTTTAATGCTGTTATTAACGGTTATCACGTTATAATATATCAATCACCGTGGAACGAAACGTAATTATTAGCCCGTTGCAGATACTCTGTGGTCCAGTTTCAAACAGTTTGACAGACAACCTAAAACGTAGGTACTCTTTGGACAATTTCCTGCAATAGTTTAGTTCTTCTGTTCTTTTCATATTTTTATTCGAAAGATTTTGTGAAAATGGCATCTGTAGATAGACATAGACATGCATAATCTTGACTTTAAAATAGCTGCAGCATTAATAAATCGATTTCATACGTTAATCAGAGATAATTTTTATGCTGAGCATATTAGCGATTGCTCAAGCAAAACTAAACTCTCCAAACCATTTAGCCTCTTTTATAGAAATGCACAATATAAACAGAGTGAGAGTGCAATTTGCAAGTATTGATGGTAACCTTCCAGAGCTGGATAATTTTCCTCAATTGACATTCCAGGACCTAATTCTATTTTCTCTAGGAATTTATCAAATCAAACAATCTCGTTCGTACTATGGAGAGCATGTCAGGGCCTCCGGACAATTCAAAATCGAGGTATACCGACAACCTCTCCATGATTTTGGTTCAAATAATTATCTCCTTCGAGGTAGGATACAATCAAGGCACACAAGTAGGAAAACTTATTAAGTATATTTATGTATTAGTTGACATCACCCCATCAATTACTAACACTAGAGCTGCTCTTGCTGGATACTGTTGTAATTGTTTAGTGGGCAGACGCACTGTTGGCTGCTGTGCACATGTGATGTGTATAGTGTGGTATTTATCTTGGGCGCGGCATCAAGATGAGGTTGAGCCACCTACATCTTTTTTAGATGAAATACTGCTTTTAAGAGATGACTTTGAAAATGATGATGATGAACAGTAATAGATACCTCTTGTGACGTACCTATAATGTGTTTTTTTTCTCCTTACACAACCAGCTTATAACACATCACCGTATTATTGTAAATCTACAGTATTGGCCGGCAAAAGCCGCGCTATTACGAAATGAATACTTACATCTAATCCATTTTCATGAATAAGTTTATCAAATCGTGTAAATCACATCAAAATCTATCACGTAGTACAGACGTGGCTTTGTTTTATACTTTACTACCGGTATATTATTGAAAAGTGCACTATTTTGACTTATAATACCAAGGAGACCTATCCACTCATTAGACAATAGCTCTTGTGAGATTTTAGGTTATTACGAGAGTCATGTTTTGACTGTAGTAATTCACAGTATTCCGGTTACATAAAGTTTTGCTCATATTACCACTGTAATCTAGAGATTATAAGGAATAAACCAACGTGCATTTCATTGCTATACGCCACAATCTGTGGTGGGCCTATTCCCCAAACAAAAAAAAATTGTCTCCTTTACCCATTAAACTCACTTTTTTCTAGATTAATTAACTTACCCGTTAAACTATTAATTTGTCTTTATTTTAATATTGCTATTAACTTTTAACCCTTCATTAATTTCTTACATAAACATCTAAAAACAATAAATCAAAACCTACATTCAGAGAAAGATCGGAAAACAAATTAAGCACCAGCAAAAATGAACTGGCTATCAAAATTTAACGATCTACAGAGATACTAGCGATCAATTTGCTGAACGACGAGAATCCCGTCAGTAAAACGGAATTAAATTTGAGGTTTTAATTAAATTTAAAGTCGAATAAAGGGGTCGGGAGCGGACCAAGGATTTGATAGGATCATCTGGTGTCGTTAATATTAATTTGGCTATCGACTTCTAGAACTAAAGTCGGGATAGAATTTCTTGAGGTTCGCAATAAATGTATCGTTTATCTTCAAGTTTTGGGTTCACTTTCGTCTTGGTTTTTGGTTAGGTTTGTCTGGGGTTGTTTCAGTTTGAAAGTTTAGTAGACACTTACGCAATGATAAATGGTCTACGTTTTATTTTAAATCCAGATATATTACACTATGTCTGTCTAATTGGTCGCGGGACTCACGAATGACTGTGACCCCGGAACGTAAAGGGCTTTTGAAGGACACCGCGGATTTCAGTCAGTACGAGTCTGACAGTCCCTCCCGCTCTGCCCTGGGTGGGAGGACTCATTCGATGATTTTACCACGTTAAAAAAAACCGTCAAGTCTCAATTTCGGTAAGTTTTCAAAAACTTTACAATAAGATATGGAGAATTTCTACGAAGAAAGCAAAAGCCATCCGAGACAGATGATCAAATTCTTTTGATAACAATACGTTGGCGTACAAAGGAGTCGAGATAGAAAATTATTTCTAAACAAACTTCGACGTAAATTGGCTTCTAAGGGAACAGGAATAGAAATCAAATTGGCTCAGAACGTTGCTGTGTTGACAGAGATAACGCCTTATCGACAGGACAGAGTTTAAGTGCATTGTCTGTGTATTGTCTTTTCGAGGATTACGGCTTGTATGGTGGAGAGCTGAATCCTATTTGTGAGTATAGTAAGAGGAAAATGTAAGAAATGGGAAACAGTAAATATGACGTCACTGTCGACGATTTATTGAGTGCTGTAATCGTACCGAGAGCGGGGATATGAATTTATGTTGCTTATTTTTTTGTGTTATTGTAATTTTCTATGTTTCGGTACTTGCAAATTTTGCTGGTAAATTGTACCATGAATATACAATTTAAAACTACTAATATTAGTGGCGGCCGTGATGTTATGATAATATAAAAATCGTCGCGGAAAACTGAAAAAAAAAATTCCGCGATCTATTAATCTTTGAATCTTTTTTTTTTGTACATGGTAAAATCATCTTATGAGTCCTCCCACCCAGGGCAGAACGGGAGGACTGTCAGACTCGTACTGACTAAAATCCATGGTGTCCTTCATTAGCCCTTTACGTACCGGGGTCACGGTAATTTGTGAGTTCTGCAACCCTGGCAGGCTTTGGCTCGTCAGTATGCTGACACTCCTTGAGGCGCGCGTGGAACACAACGCGCCGTCGACCCGGGCATGGTCCGTGGACGGACAGCGAGTCGCCCATTACTCGCCGCCGGCATGCCCGCGAATCTTTGAATCTTAGCATCATTATTAAACAGACGATTGTAAACAAATATTTTTAATAACCCTCCTCCTAATTTTTATTTTGTTTTGCCCTACAGGGCCCACAATGCTCCAAAACTAATGCATATCCTTATGTACCACCCAAGTTCACATTGTGGAATGCAATAAACGTATTGAGTATTGCGATGTATGTGAAATAAAAACATTTGATTTTTATGATGACAGCCATCAACCATTACCGCTTTTAACCAACCTGCTTCGATAGTTCTCAATAGCTTTAGAATAAACAGACAGCGCCACTAGCTACGCCACACTTATTGAGATAATTATTCACTCATTTCAACACACCAAAACATCGATGAATGACTTAATAAATAAAACTTGTATGTTTTCACATCACATCAGGCACGATTGACGGACCGATTGATTAAACTTTTTTAATCATAACTGTCGATTTCTGACGGCGGAACAACGAACGCGTTGTACTGTCGATCAACGAATATTATCTCTACTTTTTGTTTGTTTTCCATGTTTTTTTCGATCCGTGTTCGCATTTTTCTGTTAGCCATTTGGGTGCGTATTTAATCGGCAGTTAGCACAATCCATTCAGAAGAGTTTAAATAAATGCCTATAAATAAGTAATTTTTAGGCAGCAAAAATTACACAATTCGAACAAGATTAAAGCGTCTTGACATTTATTTTATTCTCAATAAATATACTGTGAACAAAAATAATTGTTATGCGGAACACATCCTTATTACAAAAAGCAAATTCTCTTTTAGTCGAAGGAAGAATTTAAAATGTTAATATCCGGCTCGTTCCCGTCTCTCTCAAGGAGGTAATTAATGTTCGGATAATAAGTTAAGTACGAAAACATTAACGGAATTTATAAGACGAGATTCATAAGCCTTCAACAACGGGCCCCTCATAATTGGGCAATTTTTTACGAGAATTTGTTATGACGGTACCTAAGGATATTTTTGGAAACATGCTTGATATTCTCTATGTACGTACTTGTGTTGAAAATTGGCTATTTGACTGAAAAATTATAATTAGTCCGTCACTTAATTATAAAAAAAATATTCGACCCGTATTTTTTCTTTTGTTTCGTAAACCAAAATTGACGGAGATACGATGCTTTCAAAATTGCCAAAACGTCACAATTTAGTACAATTTTTATTGAATTCTGACGTCACGAGCCCCCACTCTCGAGTTTTGATGTGTTATATTTCGGTAAATATTCATTGATTTACAAAAGAAACAATACGTGTCCGTTATTTTTTAAAACTCTAAATGACGGACTAACTATATTTGTAATTTATAGCTACTGTCAAATCGCCAATTTCCATGTACTTTACCTGAAAACAGCCACCTCGAGTTGTTTATCACTGAGTTTTAAACTTTGCTAATAATATTTGCAAAGTAGTTTTTAAAAGCTACAGCAACAAGTTCTTTATGTTGATAATCAATTGTTTCGTTCGTGTTCATTGTATAGTAGCTTAGTTCGCATAACTGACGCAGTTTTATTGTACATGTGTGCAAGCAGTCTGTACACAAGTGTGATAAACTGCGTCAGCTAGGCGAGGTAACCTTTTTTTTAACATTTGGAATCCTCATGGATAGGGCTTTCAAAATTACGGAAATATCAATTACGTAACTAATTACGCAACTTTTTTCTTCAATTCCGTAATTACGTAATTACGTAATTTTTCCCTAATCGACTATGAATTTTTGTAAATATTGTAGTTACAGTTTACAATTATCTTTTACTATCTCAAATTCAAGGTATTATCAAAATAAACAAAATAATTAAGCAAAAAATTAAAATTTAAGAACTTTAGCATCGTAGTTTTAATCAGTTTCCGTCGGGATCCCTTCTTTTCGTATAATGTTCTTTGTCCTAACATACTTCGGCATAACGATTTTGGCACAATTTGTTTTGGCATAATAATACTTTGGCATACATACTTTCGCACACTCTGTAAGCAGGCGTATTACAAACTGAGCGACTATATCGCTGATAATAATGCTTGGCTCCATGCTGGTCCTGCTCCATGAGACAGTGAATGTATAAATAAATTGATATACTATAATAGAAGTGTACTTAATACCATTGTTGGAGCTGCTGAAGATTGTACAACAGTATTTGCATTATATAGATTCAATCTTCTTTGTATTATATAGTTTCATACCCGACATTGTGTGAGTGCTATGTACTTCAGAGCTGCGATTCACTGGGCACCTACGTCTCTTGTTGACTTGAATGACCCTGGTGGTTGAGAGTGTGTCATGCTCACTCAAATGTCTCGCTGATGGTGGCGCGTGTGTCGGATCATTTAGCTCCCTTCAAAATGGTTGAGCTGAATGGTGCTGATACATGTGTCATGTTCGTGAACGGACGCTGTCAGTTGGGACTGGTCATCTCTTAGCTGCCACGGTTTATTTTAATTATTAATCATTTTATTTCTGAATTGTCTTTGTTTTATTTTTTACTATGGACACTTTTAACTTGCTACATCGTTCTCACATAATGTACCATCTCAAAATGAATGATGTAACAAAGGTTCTGTAATAATTTTGGCGATCTAAAAAGAGTGTCCATGGAGTTTCTTGCCCGTTCTTCTCCATAGAGATCTACTCCTTGGAATGGGCATCTACGGTACTTTCACAGTTTTTATGTCTTGTGACTGGGACTGTAGCACCATAATTTTGTAATGTCTAATTATATTTTATTTGTCTTTGACAATTCAAAAGTGCCTGTAACTGGCCTACTTGAAATAAATGCTTTGATTTGATTTGATTTTGCATAATTTTTAGGCTTACTTTTTATGTTGGCATAATCACCTTAAAGACTAATTTGTTTTGGCATAAATTTGATTCGCATAACGTTAGTAGGCCTAATGACTATTAGCATAGTAATATAAAGTAATATTTATTCTTTTCTAGTAGATACGAGCCACTACATTACTAAGTGAGTAACTGGAAATACAGCTCGGGACTTGCTGGCACCCCTACTCGGACAATTTAGGTTAGACGAGGCCATCCTCTTCGTGGTTATTTTTTTTAAACCACCCATAAGTAGAAGCTCCGTCGACATGCTACTATAATAAATTTATGCTTTAGGATATTATGCTTAAAAAAGTTATGCTTTAGAACTTTATGCTTAATCATTATTATGGTTAGAGAAATTATGCTTTAAAAATTATGCGTAAGCTGTTATGTGTAATTATATTATGCGAAAATATAATTATGCCGAACAAAATTGATATTAGATCTTAAATTTTTATGCAAATGGATAGGGAACCGTTTTCGTCTCATAAAACAACCGACAATTTAGCAATGAAACTAGACTTTCATTTTAGTTAAGAAAGTGAAGTGCATAGTAGTTCCCCGTAGTCGTAGGGACTTTTCGCCAGGGACTCCCCGGCCCTTCCGACTCGCCAACTTGGTATATTTGAACTCTATTCTGTACATTTTAGAATTATTTTTTGCAAGATTTAACAAACGATTAAATAAACTGCGGTGAATCCCCTGTTTGTATAGTTTTGATGTAGATATATCGTAAAGTGTTGCCGCATTATAAATGGTACGTAGTAGATTGCTTTTTTATTGGTTGACTATTTTGATTGATTTATGATACCAACAATTACGTAAGTACGGAATTGACATCTTCAGTTACGGAATTTAAAATACTTTAAAATGTGTTCGTAATTACGTAATTGCGTAATTACGTAATTACGTAATGAAAGCCCTACTCATGGACTTCCTCCGCCTCGGGAAGAGGGATGGGCATGTCAGACTCGACTGACTAAAACCACACGGTGTCCTCTACTGCCTTTAGCCGGGGGTGCGGGGCCACTTGCACAATCACCGAGGTAACCTAAACTAACTTAGCTTAGTTTTTGTCTTTTGTCTGCAACTGGTATTACAGTTACAAAAACATAAAAAAATATAAAATTTCATGTTCAAACTGAATTTGAATGCGCTCAAACAAAAAGCGGTTTCAAAAAATAAAAGAATACCTACGTGCCTTATTCATTTTCATATGTCCATGAAGATTCATATGCTTTAATACATCGTTACCGGCTTAAAGCCGTATTCCGAACACATTGAGCTTGAAGATCGTAACAGTCAATCAGTGGCAAGCTGCTAGCCACCGCACAGACTAGAGATATTCATTGTCTCCACAAGCATCGTTCCTCCCCATTGATTATTACGACTTGCACGACAACATTAGTTGAAACTACATGCAGAGGGCTTCGTCGGGAAATGTCCAATTCTTAAAATGACTAGCATGCTACAAATGCCCAATTCATGAAAGGACTAATTCTATTGAGGCTCTTGTAGATCAGAAGGTTAATTCCGGTTATTAGTAGTTATTAAATAAGTTTTTGTAAAGTCTTCTTAAAGTTCAAAGTTTTAGTTACAATCTCGTTTTAATAAAAAATCTTTCATAATTCACAGATTCTATGGTGATGATGCAAATTTTCTCAAAAATACCAGCAATCAGTTCACCATAATCTATGCTTCTGTTTAGATACTCGTACACACATCAACAGAATCTAGGGATATCTTAATCGTAAATTATTTACGATTGTTTAGTTTAAAATCTCTTTAGTTTTCTTAAAAACTTTGTATACAGATTGAAACCTCATTTATTCTATTTTCAAAATTTAAAGAATAAATATTAAAAAAAAAAGAAAAAACAAAATACGGTGGCAAAATTGTTAGTGATTCGTTATGTTACGGAAAATTAAAATTGTTGTATTAATATTAATTAATGAACAGGGATTAGATTGGTATTCTTTTTTAATTTAACGTGTCGTGTGAGCTTTAGGAGTCATGTCACGTCGTCATTTGAGTCGAGATGAAATGTTACGAGCCGTGGTCATGCTATAAAATGGTGCTATTTAACGCTTCGTTGCTGAGGCCCTACACACCAGCCAAAACGTGATATCAAGGTTGTGGTCACGTTATCGCAGTATTGGGGATGTAGCTGAACGGCACACGGGTAGATATCGCGTTACTACGCAGAGACAGGATCGATTTTTCCAAATAACTGCTAGAAGACAACCCAATATCACAGCGATGCAACTAGGACAAAGGCTCCAGGAGGACCACCAGCTGCTGGTAAGCGACCAAACCGTGCGAAGGAGGTTGCATGAAGTTGGTCTTCATGCTCGAAGACCGCTACGTGTTCCAGCATAGCGACGTGGCAATCGCGGTCGGCGGCTTTCGTGGGCTCGGGAGCATTTACCATGGAGTGACGAACAACGGTCTTTGGTGCTGTTCACCGACGAGTCCCGGTTTGGGTTTCATCTGGAATCACGAAGAACACGCGTTTGGAGAACTCCAGGGACAGTTAGCCGTCTAAGGCACCCTCAGGAGGTCCACTCATACCAAGGCGAGACAATCATGGTGTGGGCAGGAATTCGTCTTGGCGGACGAACCCAGCTCATTTGGATCCAAGGTAGCATGACTGCACAAAAATACCACGAGGAGGTAGTAGAGCCTGTTATTGACCCACACAGAATTCAAATGGGCCAGAAATTTCTACTCATGCACGATAATACTCCTTCCCATACGGCGCGGCCGGTATCGGCCGCTCTCCGAGACCACGATATTCAAGTTTTGGATTGGCTTGCACAGTCGCCCGACTTAAATCCTATCGAGCATGCCTGGGACATGTTACAACGAAAAGCTTTGAGAGATTTCCCGCCAAATTTGACGACACAACAACAACTTTACGACCACTTGCAAAGAACATGGGACCTCATACCGCAGCAAGACATTGACAATCTAACTTTAAGCATGAACAATCGATGTTGATGTGTAATTAATGTAAGAGGTGGCAAAACTGATTATTAATAATTAGACTTAATAAGATTTTTTAAATTTTCATTAAAATTAATAGCTTTATAAGAAGAAATGAAGTTTTTTACCATATTAATTTGCTACGGCGATTAAAATAATTAACATTTCTATTTAAAACAAAAAAATCACGAAATGTTTTTTATTTTTTACTGTACACCTTAAAATAACCTATCATTCTTCCATTTACTATATGAGAAAATTCTTCATAGATTTTTAGATATTTGATGAAATATAAAATATCCCTAGATTATGTTGATGTGTGTATTTTATGGTAACATAATCAAAATCATTTATAACGCAGTAAACTTGGTAATGTGCGTGCCAGGTGAGATGCGGTCAGTGGCCTGTATTGCTTTACAAATCTTCCCTTTATTCTGCTGATAAAAGATGGCTCATGTAATGAACGGTTCTGGCACCGTCAGAGCAAAGTAGCACTAAATAAAAGCCACGCATGACTCAAAACCGCGCGACTCACGTATTTTACGACGATTGCTCCAGAAAAATTTAAAGGTACAAAAACGAATCACATAATTTTAAAATCCTATGCCACTTCGTTGTTAGAACTAGCAAATTGCTCATACCTGATCTGACTGAAAATATTTTTCTCTAACACTTGCAAAAATACTATTTCAGATCCAACAACGCTTGGCCAGTTGCCACACAGTTTTCCCGTCTCGCTAGGCTGGGCCTTGACAGATCAATCACTCACTTAATCTGCTACATAGCTACATTTCCCTTGGGGAGATCCCATGCCGTGACTTCGAATTAACTCTTGTTAATTGCACCAAAATTCGTTAAAGATGCAACAGCGATAAATCTTTATTTAGCTTGGGATCCTACGTTTTCAAATAAAATTATTACATTGTTGAAGTGCTGTGAAGGATCCACTGGAACGGGATAACTTCGGTATATATGGCAAATTAACACACATATTTCGGTATATACGAAAATCAATAATAGCCGTGACCACATTCTTTAATAGACAGTTCATGCGTAAGGCTTTTGTTACAGTAAAGCTTCATTCAGACGATGCTAGATTTTGTTGAAGTTGCAATGCAACTTGCATCTATTTTTTGTGACTGCAGAGCCATATTTCTTATTTCCATACAGTAACATTGCTAAATTTATTACTTTTTAATATTTGACAACTATTTGCGACGTTGCCAACTTTCAGAATACGCGCTCTTAAGACACGAGACGAATTAACAAATTTTACCTTAAAAAAATCCTTAACTAAAAAAGCACCCAAGTTTTATTTATTTTCAAAGTCGTTGGCCAGTTGCCACGTTGTTTGCTTGCCGCTACCTTGGACCCAACAGATCAATCACTGAATTAATCTGCCAATGTATCTACTTCCCCCGGTTGAGTTTTATTTTAAAGTCACAGCCTCCATTCGACTCGCTGTCCGACCATGGACCATGCCCGGGTCGACGGCGCGTTGTGTTCCACGCGCGCCTCAAAGAGTGTCAGCAAAATGACAGAGACCCTCTAGAGGGCCAAAGCCTGCCGGGGTCGCGGGACTTACGAATTGCCGTGACCCCGGAACGTAAAGGGCTATTGTAGGACACCGTGGATTTTAGTCAGTACGAGTCTGATAGTCCCTCCCGCTCTGCCCTGGGTGGGAGGACTCATTTGATGATTTTACGATAAAAAAAAAGAAAATAATAGTTTCAGTGTTGGCTTATTGTTTTGTCTTGGGTTATATTTTGCGTGTTAATTTTAAAAGCAAGCTCAAGCACAATTGAAGAGCAACTAAAATAGTGCACTTCACCTTATTTTACTATTTGATCCAACGGGGTCTATAATTGTTTCTACTCCATTATACTGACCACCTACAATCCTACATCTGTTATGTGCATTATGAATTGCAATAAAGATACACTGAAATCCTGATCAGAAGTGATTCCTTTACAATACCTAATTGTGCAAGTTACCTGTGGTTACATTTCACAGAAAAAATGTCTAACTGCTGGGGGCTTTTGCGTAACTCACTGCAAGAAAATGCTTTCCCCATTACTTCTAGGTTCAATTTAGCGCTATTACGGCTCAGTCATCAGGAAAAATTTAATAGAACCGTCTGTCTTCGTATAAATCAAGACAGATGGGTGTATGTATAGTATGTGTGGTATGTAAAATACTGATATTCAGCAACATCCGGTTTGACTGGAAGCCGACCCCAATATGGTTGGGAAAAGGCTAGGCGATGATATCTGTCTTGGTTTGAACGTGTCATGAGAAGTGATGACACTCATGTGACTAAGAGAGTGATGAGTATGAATAATGATGGATGGAGAGAAAGAGCAAGGCCATGAAAAGATGGATGGATTGTCGAAGGATTGATATGAAAAGAAAAAAGTAAATGAGACTGCGACGTCTGATAGGGCCGAATGGAAGAAAAAAGTGTTGCGCCGACCCCAAGTAAAGTGGGATAGGGGCAGGAAGACGATGATGACGAACCAGTCATCGTCTTCGTACGTCGTTGTCTTCTTCTATGCTCCCTTACAGACGCCTTTGGCCTTCTTCATCTCCATTCATCATTATTTATCATACGTGAGTATGTTCAGTGATTTTTGGTAGGTTTTGGTTTTGTCCAGGTCGTTCAAGCTTCTTTCACGAGGTCTGCCCCGGCGCCTTCTTGCTGTTTGAAGGTCTTCTACTTATTAATCTCAGTTCATAAAGTGTGAGTTAGTTTTTGAAATATCCGAAAACCGTTATTCTAAAACTTTTTACTTTGAGGAAACAAACATGACATCCTTTATCTTTTATCATAGAAAGAACGGCAAAGCGTGTTTAAACTTTTGTTTTAAATATGAATGGTCAAAAATGGCTGTGCCAGTAGTTTTCATGATATTAACACAATGGCACACTCATTTTATTTGAAACCACCTTTGAAATAACCAAGCAATGCTAATTTTATAAGCAACAAACGTTTTAATTTAAGATAATCATTTCTGTTAAAAATACACTCGGAAAATAAGTAAGTCAACCTACTAGGTTGGTCAAAATGTATATGAGGATATATCTAACATGAGGGCTACCCTAAAGATATCTTATAGTCTTCAAAATATCCTACTCTATTCAACTTGTATCCACTGGCCCTGAAGTCTTGGGGCGAACTTCATGATCAGGTTAGCAAACTTTACCTTCATCTCTGGAGGGTTTGTTGCGTATGCCTCGAGTGCCTGGCCATTGAGGTTGAGATATTCTATCAATTTAGTAAGATCTCGGTTCAAGAGATACTCCAATGCCTTGGGGTTTGGAGTGGAGGTTACAAGTTTTGCAAGTGGAACACCCGCACTTCCTGAGGCCATGAACCCAACATTTCCATCCACCGTGTAGTTAAGAACACCATAGTTAGAACGGTACCGAGACCCAGGTGTTAGTGTCAGGGTGCTTCCAGTTTGGGGATCCGCGTTATGAGGGGAGTCTGTGGAGTGGGCTCCTCTGGTTGTCTTGGTGGTTGCTTGTAAGGTGGACAGTTGAAGAGTTTTCTTATCTAACTCTGCCATATAGTTTGTCACTGTTTGAAACCGCCATCCAAGAACCCGATATATGTTCCAGAGAAGTTTTAAAATCCTGGTACTGCTTGCAGGCTTCCTCTGTCATAACAGATAGATCTGTGGCCAATGTCGAGATGTCAGATATTGCCCCCTTTGCATTTCTGTTTAGAGCAGCGGAATAGGCAACAATTGAGATTTTGATCATTCCTGTTAGGGTAGAGACACCATCCATGGCTCGAAGCTGCAACTCGTCTATTAATTGAGGAATATCATCTCCAGTGATCTTCACTAGGTGCTTGTACTTGCTCAAAAAGTCCTTTCTGGTGTCTTGAGAGAGAATACACAGAGTCTCTATTGTGTTGAGAATCCTTTGATCTAGAGGATCCTCCAGTTGGATCCAGAGATTCTTCAGCATTCCGAGAAGTTGAGGGATTGAAGGTGCACCTGCTTCTTCCACCCCACATTGAAAATCTTTAAGAACAGAGTCTTGACAAGTAAATAGATCACAAAGACTCTCCATTTCTCCCTCATCAATCCCTACTGCGGAGAATGAGACTCTGTTATGTCCAAATTGTTCCATGTTGATAGGGTAAGATGGTCCTAGTTCTAGTGGGTTGAGCCTATGAGGAGATATAGCCAGCGACACAGCGGTAGAGAGATTCTTGATGAGATGGTATAGCCAATCCCAGATCTCATTAAGCATTAATTTGGCCTAGTATGCTAGGCCTATCGTCCGGAGGACACGGTGGAGCATACGGTGCAGGACTGGCCCGCTTGGGCAGAGCACCGCCGTGTCCTCACGACGGCGATAGGCGGAGACCGCTCGCACCCGGCAGTGGTCGAGGCCATGCTGCGGGGCGAGACGGAGTGGGAAGCGGTCGCCTCCTTCTGCGAAGCAGTAATGCTCGTGAAGGAGGAGGCGGGCCGCGTGAGGCAGAGGACAGCGTCCTCCCTCCACCCCAGCCGCAGTGGTAGGCGCCCACGGCGTCGGATGATTTTACCACGATAAAAAAAAAAGTATGCTAGGCCTAGTATCCATACATGCATAATTACAAAGTTCAGTAATTCTAGTCTCTCCAGCCAATTGCCGTCCACTGCTAGACGTAAGCTGCCTCCCCTAAAAGACCCTAACATCTGTCCATCGAAACTTATTAACTTTTAGTACCTTAATAATTTTCAGAAAAGTAGTTATACTATTTTGCTGCATTCCTTAAAAGTCGTTTTAAAAAATGGGGTAATTCCAAAATTACGTCGAGCACAGTTAGAGGCTAATGGGAGGCGGTAAAAGTGGAAGTTTATCATAATAAATGTTAAGAGAGAAGCACCTGAGCTCCCTTGGATATTTCGCAGCACACTAAGTTAATTTAGAGTTCACTGTTAGAAGGCCGCGTGGCTTTCTATGATACAAAGTTTGCTAACTGCTCGTGGAACATCGTGCGGTATCAAGGTGTAATACTTGCTTGTTGCAACATGTGCAGGAATTTAGCTCGTAATTTACGGGTGGTTCCTGGGGTCTTTGTGTTCCAAGTTACTAAAAAGAGTACACTGCTGTATGCTGGTAATAACCATCGTCCAACTCTTAAGATCTTTTGAACAAAATTGAACGTTGGTAATAGCAGCAAAAAAAAAAGGGTTTCACTCTGGGAATGCCGGCAGAAGTGCAAACTTGAATAGTAATAAACACACACGAACATTCGCGCAAGCGCCCTGCGCCGTCTTACGAATTTTTGACCATTTCCTGACGCGAGTTTAACATTTTTTACCTATTCCAAAAAAGTGCACAACGCCGCTAAAGAAATTTCACTTCAAAAACGACAAATAACTTTACTTATTGCGCCGCCGAAACAGGAATCAACTTAATTAATAAAATTACAAAACAACATAATCATCGTAAGGATAAAATAATGTACTCCAGCTAATATATGATAGTTTTAATGACATACATTTTATCAAGCAGAAGCAATGGCAGAAGCAAAGCAAGCAACTTACGAGTTATAGATCGTGACTCGTATATTCGAAGCCACGACATTCCGGAATTTTTGGACAACGTTTGTCTTTTTTTTTTATCGTGGTAAAGTCATCCAATGAGTCCTCCCACCCAGGGCAGGGCGGGAGGGACTGTCAGACTCGTACTGACTAAAATCCACGGTGTCCTTCACTAGCCCTTTACGTACCGGGGTCACGGTTATTAAAGTCCCGCGACCCCAGCAGGTTTTGGCCCTCTAAAGGCCCCGTCACTTTCCAGGAGTTCCATGTAGAGCCCATGTCTCTCCATTCAGTTGTGCCCATTTCTATCTTCCCGTTCTCCTTCTTAACTTTATCATGCAGCTTCTCCAAAGTGCTTGTTAGTATATTTATTATTTGTGCCAAGGTTTTTCCGGTGTTATTACTCTTATTACTCTCTTCTTTTCAATGTGTTCAAAGAAAGTAGAATCAAAGAGATGTGTTCTATGGCTGCTGAAACAAGGTACGGAGACCACTTGGTTGTAGACTCCAGATAACATGCCAGTCTGATTCGCGCAAGACATTTTAGAGTAATATTTGATTGTAGGGAGTGTGACTTTGGTGTTACAATTTCCTTTCCGTCACTGCCTGAAGCAACTGCCCATGTCCTTGTGAACCAGATAGCAATATTAGTGATCTGAGATAGGATGGATAGATCTTCTTTATATGTCCCGAAAATACGCCATTTCTTCCTGTATATCACCACAAATAGTGTAGCAAAAATCCTTTTTATGATACGTACTTATATGTGTACCAACCCCCTGCTCCAGTTGTGCTAAAGAAATCACAAAATTTCTTTGTGTACTCATGATTGCGCCAAACTCGCAAAGATGGTAAGAGGAAAAAACATCCTGGTAGCTTGTCTTGATGTTGTAATCAAAAGAATCTCCGCCACCAAGGTAATATTTTTAGTGAACTCTATGATATCGTCCAGGGTACATGAGACATTGCTCGTTTTACTGCTGTGGCGTACTTTTTCCTGTAGATACCCTCGCTCCTTAACATGCATAGCCATGCAGTCATCGGACCTAGGCTCCGAAAAATAGATATCAAGCTTGATGTTTGCCACTGAATTCAAGAATTACTTATACCTGTGGGCATCGAGGGAGACCTCTTTAGCTTGAGGCCCATATCACCTCAAGATGCAGGTTTCACCTGGCTCTGTTCTTCGTAGGTGGTGAAGGGAGGGTCTGAAAAGAGTGCTGCTGCATTCTGGATCTTTGCGATACCAAATATAACTTGTTAATATTTCACAAGTATTTGCGACGCCAACTTTCAGATTACGCGCTCTTAACTTTTTCGTTTTAGATTTTGGTTGAATTCTCATAACATTTCCGTCAAATTGTTGAAATCTTTACGACGGGTGTCGCATGCGTTATTGCGTTTAAAAATAATTAATGAAATTCCAGATATTTTAGAAACTGTTTTAAAAAATACAACAAACGCCTGAAATTAGTATTCAATCTCGGGTGAAGTCGAACCGGGTACGATTTCGAGACCATTAAGCCAACGAGGCAATTCAATAAATAGTTAACAAAAAGTACATAAAACACAGTACATAGTTGAAATAAAACATAGCACATAGTTGAAAGAAAAGGGTTTATAAGTCTCAACAATACGTAGTGACGTGACTCAAATAAATTTTCGATTTACGATTACGATTATCCGTATCAATTGAATCGAATACGATTTATTATGGGAATGAAATTACTCCTGACCTTTTTTCTCTGAATTTTTAGCGATGATCGAATAATTGGCAGAGATTTTGATCAATTCGATAATCAAATATTTGAATTATAAATAGGATCCGAGGCTTTAGCATGCACTGCGATTAAAGGCACGCGTTTAGGTACTCGTAGGTCTGTTACCGCAAAATATAGACTCTTTTGCGGTTTTAAACCACACACGCCCATGTGTTCCATAATTATAGTATGATGGTGCACTCACAGCCGTCAAACGCATTCGATTTTTTATTCAGTTAGTAATTCAAAAGTAAGCACTAAAACCCTGAAAAATGCTCTAAATTGGCTGTAAATCCGCAGTCAACAGAGGCTTACTGTGCTTTGACTACTATTCATGAAAAAAGAAGTGAATGAAAGAAGAAAGGAGTGGAGGATGAAATAGGCAAGCATCAAAACTTTGACTTTTCAGTTTTTTCTAACTATGATCTTCAAGTTGATCTTTTTTGTCCTTATCGTACGAAGGTACTGCCGAATTTTCAAAAGTCTCTCCACCCACATTTCCTCCGGTATGGCGGTATTGTTAACATTTTCTATTTCACTACTTTGAAAATAAAGCCACTACACATGCGACGGTAGCAATTCATGGTAGTGCCAACTGCAGTGCGTGTTCGTTCACGGTTTTACGTTTTCAACTATTACGCCAGCCACTCACTGGAGACTATCGCGGAGACTTTTGTCCTTCTCCGCTGAGTGCTATGACGATATATGCGAGTGCGCTGATTATAGTGACAAATAGTTTCAAGCATCCGGTACGTAGTACATTCGACTATAAAGGGTGACAACCACCATTACATAAAGTTTAGAGTAGGTTTTACGTAACCGCCGCATACGTTTAATTGCAGTGAGTGCTAAGACTTACTTACTGGTCGCGGGACTCACGAATTACCGTGATCCCGGTACGTAACGGGCTATTGAAGGACACCGTGGATTTTAGTCAGCACGAGTCTGACAGTCCCTCCCGCTCTGCCCTGGGTGGGAGGACTCATATGATGATTTCACAAAGTAAAAAAAAAAGACTTACTGTTAATCCGAAATACCTACAACAGAAAGTCCTTTTTCCTCCATTTATAACTTTTACAGAAAATACGACTCGGCAGTCATCACCCTATAATTTTCTTAACTCCTTTATTAACATAGGAATTGGTTGGAAGTTGAGTGTTGAGTCGAAATTAACTGAGTGAATGCGTCCCCTGTGGTTTTAAATGAAGTGGGAAGTTCAACACATCTGCTTTAGTTCAAAATTCACTCTGTCTTTTAATTAAAACTTTGTATATTGCCTCTTTTCTTATAATGATGCTGCTACGATCATTTTTGAGAAAGTTAAGGTTTTATGTAAAAAAAAACCCAAGAAACTTCCGATGTTCCGACTTTATTAGTTACTTGCGATTCAACTGATTCCTCCTTCATATTGTTATAAGACTAAGGTTTTAACTATGAAAAAAATTAAATCTGAGAACAATCTTCTTCTTTGCGTGTCGATGTACTCAAATTGCATCCAACCAATACGTAGCTACCACAGCTCTTTCATTTGCCACATTCTAATCCTGGAAGGTGCAGGTGGCTGGGCAGGATGGGCACGAAAGGTGGAACATATCCTGTATAGAGGCTTCGCACTGGCATTGTGTTTGGGATGAGTCTAGTATACCCCATTTGACCAGATTATTTTTACAGCGGCCAACCTGGGCTCTCAATCGATTGAAAGATTTCCAGATCCGCCACTGCAGTTCAGAACCAGGAGGGAGGTGCTCTGCTAGATTGAGGAAATAAGGAGGGATGGGGTTGCTTTATCTCCGCAGGTTGCAGGTTTTCTGAGGGAGTTGTAAGTCTCAGAAAACTTTTACGATTTTTCAAGTTTTTTTTTTTTTTTTTATCGTGGAAAAATCATTAAATGAGTCCTCCCATCCAGGGCAGGGCGGGAGAGACTGTCAGACTTGTACTGACTTAAATCCACGGTGTCCTTCAATAGCCCTTTACGTACCGGGATCACGGTAATCCGTTAGTCCCGCAACCCCGGCAGGACGATTTTTTAAGCTTGGAGGAGGTAATTGATTCAATCTGAGAATAATGATTATTATTGTTAACAATAGATAATACCAAGGTACGTAATTAATTAAGGTACTCTAATTAAATATTTACCACACACCTAAGAACAAAGGGACGACCTAATAATGTTTATGCCTTCCTTAATTTTATTATTATTTTGACAAACCTAATAATTATTGGGTTTTCAGCAGTTAAATAGGCATATTTATTTGGAAGCTTTTAACTTATATTAATATTAACAAAAATTGAGATTTTATGTATATAATTTTGGGTACAAAAGGTAATAAAAACTCTGGAACTAATCATCCGATATAAAAAAGAAAGTGTCATAGAATGTTAATACGTAAAAAGTGCCAAGAGTTCATTACAAAAAGGCCCTAAGCCTCAAAATAAAGATTTTCCAATACGAATAAAAGTCCAAATAACATTTGCCATTGCCATAGTCACGTACGATATTATATACATAACATAATATAGGCAACATCCTCATAATAATCAACGACTCGAAATCTCGTCCAAATATGATTTGGAAACAAAAGTAGACAAAGGAAACTTCAAATGAGACTGGCAAGAAATGTTCAAAAAAAAAAAAAACAACCTTAACTTTTTTGTAATAAAACTTTTGTGATGAGATCGTATTAATTTGAATGAAGTAATGCCATCGGTCGAGGTTCATCGCGGCAGGTAGGTTGAAAAAGATTTTGTACAAGGTAATTAATTCATTACATTTTCAGTTTTTGCTGTGCAATGTGTACAACACGTTTGTGACGGCACGTTTGGCGCAGTGGCTGAGAAATTGGATTTCTACGCTTTGAGTCGCGAGTTCGATTCCCGCACGGAACTAATATTTGTATGATCTGCAAGTAGTTGTTCCGGGTCTGGGTGTTTGTGTGTGTGAGTTTTTATGTTTGTCAACGCACCCACGATACAGGAGAAATTGCAAGTGTTGGGCAACGTTTTTTTTTTAAAAAAAAAACACAGTTTCTTGGGAATTGGTTTTAAGACCTTGTAGTTGTCAGACATAATAACATGTTTTCGTAACATTTTAATGTCATGAGAAAATGTTTTCTTTTTATTTTGGACCTGAGAAGACTTGTGTGTAATGCGAAAGGGGCTTAAGGACTAGTGCTCCCTAAAAACCACCCTGTTCCTTCAATTATCTTTTGAGTTCCAGAGTCGCGATAACCTACTAAAACATTTTGCCGCAGAATTTTGTTCGACACAAACTTCCCCTACTTTTACATCTGAAGAGAAAATGAGAAATTAAAATACTTCATAGAATTGAAACAAGGTTATAGTTAATTTAAGAAGGTATACTAGATTCACCTGTAATGAAACTAAAAAAAAAACACGGATAAAAGAGGCAACAAAAAACCAAAAACAGCATACTCCTGACACGACCGACATTCTTCACGGGCACGAATAAATTAAATAAGAAATCCCTAGCGTGCCCTAATTTTGAGAAGGCAACGGAAATATGTCCCGGTTTAATCCCCCGGTTGTAATTAAGCTTAGCCCGGGTCGTTGTGGCTGCTCGCCTGTTTGGGTTTTCATCGCCATTGTGGGAAGACTCCCGACTTGTTGGTTCGTCATCGTCGGTTTTCAATCAAGTCAAGACTTGGGGGCGAAGTCTGCTTAAAGCGCATTTATAACTTATACCTTTTTCCTATGCGATTGGGCCAAATTTTGGCTACGGATATTTTTCTTGAGTGCGTATGGGTGCAACATACTGACGCTGGGATCACCCGACTATCCTAAAACCACGGCCCTGGAACGCAAAAGGCAACTGAAAAAACAGTTTGAAATTGAGCCAGTCATGTTCATTTCGGGTGGAATAAAAAGGACACGACTGACTACGGGAGGACACGTTTGTTGATTTTCATAATAATAAAATTTATGGCAATGACATGTTTTGTGTTTTATTACCAACTGGCGTAGAACCACAGAACAAAGCCACAAAGGCAAAAATTCTTTTTTATAATTCGTTATCATACTCTTATAAACAAACTGAAGAAATCATATTTAAAGGGATTTTCTTTTCGAAAAAAATACGAAGAGTTTTATCAGCTTAGGGGAAAAAACGGCCTGACCCAGCATTTCTTTCATTCCTATTATAATGATTCCGTTATAATTTATTTAAATATACTTCACAGCTACATCCCAGGGCTCCCAAACTTTTCGATTAAGCTCCTTTTCTTAATTAACTTCCTTAATGACGTAAGTTTCGGGAGTGATTCCGTTTTTCCCTTCGTCACGGTCTATTACGCGTTTTTGTGCTTTTCTTTTCATTGAAAACAATGTTGCCTTTGTTAAACGTTTGTGTTATGTGCTGTTTTGTAGACTAAGTGGCGTCTTAGTTGAAATTATATGAAATAAAAACTAAATATTGATATTATATAAAATACTGGCTGTTCCCTGTCACGATTCGCTGTTGCACAAAAAACTGTTTTTTCGCGGTCGTGGATATGTGACTGATGCAAAAAAATAGATAAAAACAATCCTTGATGCTTGATATATCATGCTAAAATTTCAGCTCAATCGGTGCAGAACTTTTTGAGTTTTTGAAGTGTACACAAACCAACATAACATTTTTATATAAATAGAAGAAGAAGATATTCGTATAGACAGATAAACTCTTCTAGATTCAGCATAGAAGCAAGCGCCACACGTCATCACGTTCGCCTTCCATTTTGCCTCAGTTTTTCTTGTGCTATCTACATACCGTCTTAGTGACGGAGCCTGTTGAGGGCCAAAGCCTTCCGGGGTCGCGGGACTCAGAAATTACCGTGACCCCAGTACGTAAAGGGCTATTGAAGGACACCGTGGATTTTAGTCAGTCAAGTCTGAAAGTGGGTGGGATGACTCATTTGATGAATTTACCACGATAAAAAAAAAAACTACATACCGTCTTCAATAAAACAAGTCAATATTATTCTTTAGTCAAAATCTACCTTAAAGTCAGATTACACCTGCCAGTCAAACTTTTACCTACCAGTCAAACTTTTACCTACCAGTCGAACTCTACCTGTAAGTCAAATTCTACCCACAACTCGAAGTAGATTTTTAGAAACGTAAGTAAGTTGTAAGGCTGCCATCAGACGGACTGCATCGCAGCCACCGCACGTATTCGATATTATTCAACTGCAAGCAGTGGTACGTTCGACTACAGTCAAATGACAAAAAAAAACGTATATCACCTTGTCTTGCCTCTCTACCGCTGTGAGAAGCTTATTATATTTTTTGTAGAATAATATATTAAGTGAAAAAAAAAATACACCACCTTTTGTAGGGCAAAACTCCCCGTTGACTGGTCTACTAGTTGCACAATTTTTCGTATTGTTGTCACACAAGTCTTTAAGCTGCTCTTATAGGGGTATGCAACTTTTTGGCACCAATTTTTTTTTCTTTCGCCAGTAATGAAATTTTGGTCATTAGTAGACCGCAAGCTAATAACTTCGTAAAAAAAAATTCTAAACCGTAACCAACCAGGGATACAACGGATTTTATTTTATTCTAATCTATACATATAATACATATGTAGAAGGGTCAATTCTGTACATTGAAAATATTGAAAAAATAAATGGGTGGTGGGGGGGTGTTGTTGGATCGATACCAAACCTAAATATGTGATTAAAAATTTTTGTCTGTCTGTCTGTCTGTCTGTATATGCAGGTATCACGTGAAAACTAACGGTTCGATTTCGATGAAACTTGGTATAATTATACCTTATTATCCTGGGCATAATATAGGTTTCTTTTTATCCTGGAAAAATACGTAGAAAAAAAATCTTATTTTTCAGTTTTATTCATAGAAGTTGTTCTGTAGAACCGCGATCTCCTTAATTATTATAGGCCTAAGCCTATAATAATTAAGGAGATCGCGGTAAAAAATCTATTGGACCCAAATAC
The DNA here is from genome assembly GCA_943136025.2 of Agrotis puta. NCBI lineage: Eukaryota > Metazoa > Arthropoda > Insecta > Lepidoptera > Noctuidae > Agrotis > Agrotis puta. The sequence goes on from OW964181.2 coordinate 2,261,949, forward strand.
GGCTAACCGTATTTGGGTCCAATAGATATTTATGAGATGTCATTGTCAGAGTTACTCAAAATAAATAAATAAATATTCCACAACTATCACACAACGCCATCTAGTCCCAAGCTAAGCTGAGCTTGTGTTATGGGTACTAGAAAACTGATAAACATACTTATATATTTCTAAATACATACATATTATAGATAAATTACACCCAGACACAGAACAAATGATCAAACATTCATCATATACATTTCATCACACAAACATTTGTCCTGGGTGGGAATCGAACCCACGACCTCCGGCATAGCAGTCAGGGTCACTAACCACTAGACCAACAGGCCTGTCAAAATGGAGAAATAAACCATCCACGCGAAGACCGACATCCACGCGGACGGAGTCGCGGGCGGAAGCTAGTCAGGAATAAATCAATAAATCTATGGATTCATTAATCTCTGGTTACGGTTTAGAATTTTTTTTTGTTCTTAGGTTGCGTTCTACTAATGACCAACATTTAATCACTGGCGAAAGAAAAAAAAATGGATGCCAAAGTCCATACCAAAAAGTTGCATACCCTTTTTGCACCACAAAAGATTCTCATTTTTAAAATTGTTACGCTAAGGTACGTATTCCACAATAATACCACTGAAAGCTGCATTATTATCCATCAGCCATATTACCGCTTTGTACTTTAAGTAGAACCTTTCAACCTTTCTTTCATGTGAAAGGAAAAACATCGTAAAGCGTACGTGTATGAAGTTAACTGGATATTGTGAAACGCAGCACGATTCGCAGGCGCTGACTGATTTCTGACCGGGTTCCTGTTTAGTCTATTTAGTCCCACCTCGGTAAACTATGGCTTCATGTGTCACGCGATTCTCTTTAGATTTGTGGTAAATGTAGGTGTTCATTTGAAACGTCGTTTGGTTTCAATAAAAGTTCATTTTTTCAACGAGGTTTGTGGAAAATGTTGGTGTTTATTTCTTATTAATTTTTTCATAAACGTTGTCCCACACTACAACTTTTTCCTGTATCGGGGGTACGTTTACAAACATGCAGATCATACGAATATTTGTTCCGTACGGGAATCGAACCCGCGACATGCGGCAAAGCAGTTCAATTGCTCAGCCACTACGCCAACCGTGCCGCGAATTGTTATTCCAAATGTGTCTTCGATAATTGTCCTACGAAACCGTGATAAAAATGCCAAGACTACCCTAAATGTTATACTAGGTGAATGGACCTAATTACTAAGACTTCGATAATTTTGACATTAATTCTATTATATTAAATTGGTACGAAAAACCATCAACGGATACTTTGTTTCTTTTTCACCTCTGCCAGTAAAGAATCCCTATTTATTTGAATGGAAGGGATGTACATTGTGCAGCAAACTCACAGGAACCTAAAATAAAGTGATGATGATTCATTTCGATTAAAAAATCTAGCAAATAATGACACTAATAGGTATGGTCTAGGTAAAGGATTTCAGCAAACTCCTGAAGCCGTCTAACAATACTGAAGGAACAACTGATACATTTTCAATAAACCTAGGCTTTGACTTGACCTAAACTAAACAGGACTCGATCAGTATTGAAACAACAATTTCCTAACTAAGTTTAACAGTGTATACTGTTTGCAACCGAAGTTTCCATCGTCTATAACAATGAGTTTTCAAATTTTCAGTTGAAAATACGGAAATAGGTTGGCTAGCGTTTTGGTACTCTCGAGTCGTATTGTTCGATCGAAGTCTGAATGAGGTTGAGCCTCGAATTTGCTGGTAAGGCCGTATTTTAAAAGGTTTCCCCTATCACTTGTTTACCTATTTTTTTTCTGAAATAGAAGTGAGCAGGCTTACTCTAACGACTTCAAATGATGACCCTTCAAGATTTTTTATCATGGTAAAATCATCAAATGATTCCTCACACCCAGGGCAGGGCAGAAGGGACTTTTAGACTTGTACTGACTAAAACCCACGGTGTCCTTCAATATTCCTTTACGTTCCGGGGTCACGGCAGTTCGTTAGTGCCGCGAACCCTTCAAGATAGATACAAAATGGGAAGCTAGTCATATATTATAATTATTGTGTCTATTAATCCAATTTATGTTAAACCTTAAACTACTTACCACCTAATTTTGTCCCTTAACGACCTACGTGGGGTCTGTGAGACCACTGGTATATTTTTAATTTTAACTTGGAATTTATTGCAAGAAAAAAATAGCTGATTGAATCAAAAACTTGTCTCGGTAGACCACTGGTATATTTTTAATTTTAACTTGGAATTAATTGCAAGAAAAAAATAGCTGATTGAATCAAAAACTTGTCTCGGTAGACCACTGGTATATTTTTAATTTTAACTTGGTATTTATTGCAAGAAAAAAATAGCTGATTGAATCAAAAACTTGTCTGTCTATACCTGACTCGTGGTCACGAGACTTCTTGACAGATGACTTCATCGAAGGGCATACCTATTAGCGTGTCCATGAGGAGCACCTCATAAGTAGAGGCACGAGTTCCGCAGTATGAGGGCATACTGCAGAACTCGTGCCTAGATCTACTTGTTGAGGTGGACATAATAGAACCATCGTCAATATGATAGGTGTAATGGCTCTCATGTCTCTCTCCATCTGAGGGTGATCAAACGACCAAAGAGTCTGTTAATTGGTCCTTGTTTTGTAGGTATTACTTATCTTAATACAATTAACAGGCCTGTTGGTCTAGTGGTTAGTGACCCTGACTGCTATGCCGGAGGTCGTGGGTTCAATTCCCACCCAGGAAAAATGTTTGTGTGATGAGCACGATCATTTGTTCTGTGTCTGGGTGTTATTTATCTATAATATGTATGTATTTAGAAATATGTATGTTTATCAGTTGTCTAGTACCCATAACACAAGCTCTGCTTAGCTTGGGACTAGATGGCGCTGTGTCATACTTGTGGATAAAAAAAAATAGTGATATTTCTTCTACGCTGTCAGGGTTCGTACCCGTAAAATTCATTACTTCAAACGTATACTACATACTACTGTTCTAACGGGGGGTTCTCCGAAAATGTCATTGCCCCATCGTCTCCTACAATATTCATAACCCATTTCTTAAACATCAAACAGAACTTTAAACTTACGGAACCCCATAAAAGTCCCGAAATAAATTTCACTTACAATGTTTACAAATAAGAGCTTCGTAAGTATACATGAAAGGGTATCGTAATGTTTGGACGACACCTGGTACACGCATGCGCTTTACAGCCGGTTCAAAGTAACGCACCTGACTGCGTTAAGGGTACACCACATTTGTAATACTGAAAATTTTCCTTTTCAATATAAATTGAACAATGTACAATTTTATATCTACCAGCATTTGTTTCGGTCAAAAATATTTTTGCTGTTTCTTAATTATGGTAGTTAAAAAACCTGCTCTACTTTTCGGCTTATTGGACGATTCGCACGATTTTAACTTGCACAAAACGTGCGAATCGACTACTTTAAAACATATTATTTTTTCTGTAGTCGATTCGCACGAATTTCATTTATTGGCGTGCGAATCGACACCCCCACAAATATGTAGTAGGCTATTCGCACACATATTGTTTTTTTATGAAATGCAGTTAAGATAAAGTACACTTGAGCACAGAAGTAGTAAGGTCAAATATGTTTACTCGCAATAGATAGAAAATAAAAACACAATCTATAATCAACAATATCTGTATTAAAATTAAAACTAAGTACTAAACATCTTCTAAGCTCGTGGTTTGAGGATTAGAAAAGAGAGGATTAGAAATAAGTGTCACTAACAAACTACTACTCCACTAACCGCGTAATAAAAAATAAAAGGACCAAAAATTGACATTTTTTTTACATTCAGTCAAAAAAGTATCGGGAATGTATGATTTGTTTATGGTTCCAAATTCAAATTTTTGTTTTTTTGTAGTTGTTAGATTGGCACAACTGTTTTCCATTTTGGCGCGGAGTTTGAGTTGCATCTGTTATTTATATTAAATACAGTGCTGGTTTTAGTAATATCATATATGTATAGTGTGTATATTGCAAATTTCATAATGGACAAAAATATCGAACAAAGAGTTTGTCTTAAATTTTGCATCGCCAATGGAATTTCGTGTTCGGAGTCACTGAAAATGTTACAGAAGGCTTACGGTGAATCGACTTTATCAAAAACTCGTGCTTATGAGTGGTTCAAAGCGTTCAAATGCGGTCGAGATGTGATGGAAGATTTGCCTCGCTCTGGTAGGCCGTCAACGTCTGCAACTGAAGTTAACATCGCAAAAGTGAAGAAAATAGTGACTGAAAATCCCCATTCAACTCTGAGAGAGATAGCCGCCGAACTTTCTGTATCTCACGAGTCGATCCGTACCATTTTAACTAATCATTTGGGTATGAAACATGTTGCTGCTCGGCTAGTCCCAAAAGATCTGAATTTTCTCCAAAAACTCAATCGCATGAAAGTCGCTGTGGACATGCTAGAACGAGTCAGTTCGGACCCAACATTCATGAAACGCATTGTTACTGGTGACGAGACGTGGGTTTACGAGTTTGACATGCAAACTAGTCAACAAGCTTCGGAGTGGCACCTTCCAACTGAACCGAAACCGAAAAAACCACGCCAAAGTCGATCAAAAGTCAAAGTCATGTTGACTGTTTTCTATTTTATCGCGGTGTTGTGCACTCTGAATTCTTACCGGAAGATCTAACGGTAAATAAAGAATATTATTTGAGCGTTATGCGGCGTTTAAGTTAGCAAATTCGACGAAAAAGGCCAGATTTGTGGAAAGAAAATTCTTGGATTTTGCACCACGACAATGCGCCTTAGCACAAGGCTATCATTGTGAACGAATTTTTGACCAAACACTCAACAAATACCATCCAGCAACCACCATATTCACCAGATATGGCTGCTGCTGACTTTTTTCTTTTTCCTAAACTCAAATTACCACTTCGTGGCACCCGTTTTCAATCGATAGAAGACATAAAGGAGAATCCGCGGCGAGAACTGAACTCAATTCCGGAAGCAGCGTTTAAAAAATGTTTTGATGAATGGATTATTCGTTGGCGCAAGTGTATCGTTTCTAAAGGAGCATACTTTGAAGGTGATAAAATAAATTTGGATGAATAACAGACATTTTGTGTATTATTGATCTTTTCCGGGTACTTTCTTGACAGAGTAGTATATATAATTAACAACTTTTTCTTATATTTATTATTGACGAACATTTGGTACAACAAAAACATGTTTTGATGTTTTTCAGAAGTGTACCTAAAATACACAGTTCTCATAATTATAACAATAAAACTTTTAATCACAAAACTAGAACTAGGGCTATAATCACAATTTGAATCACAGATTTTTCTTTAAAATGATGTATAAAAGTGACTAAACTTTTATATACAACTAACAAATTAACAATAATAAATCAAGTCATAACAATAATAAAATGCTTACTTTAATGTAGATATGCCACGTTTTAAGTAATTATTATTATCACTTATTCCATACAGATCTTTCTTACTTTCAAGTAAATATCTGCTGTTTAAACTTCGATTATTTTTTATTTTTATTTCAGTGATGGCTGAATACGATTGTACTTTAATTTTTTTAAACCTTAAAATGAAATGTGTGCGAATAGTCTACTACATATTTGTGAGGGTGTCGATTCGCACGCCAATAAATGAAATTCGTGCAAATCGACTACAGAAAAAATAATATGTTTTAAAGGAGTCGATTCGCACGTTTTGTGCGAGTTAAATTCGTGCGAATCGTCCAATAAGCCTACTTTTCACCTTTATCTGTTAATAACAAAATATTTTACATAAATCGATTGTGAGCACAATATTATTAAAATGGAATTTATTCATTGTCAATACAGCCTTAATAAAATCGGAAGACAGCTAGTTTCTTATCAAAATGCCACTCTAACGAAGTCACGAGTTAATTTTCTACACTCTCGTAAAGCGAGGAACGGGTGTGTACCGGCCCTAACGTAATTTATCTCGCCTCCCTCATCAACACACGTAGTAAGCAGCGTTTAATTTTAGAAGCTCCACGGTATATTCCGTCGTGAAAGCTTGGTATACTTTCCCGGTAATCCAAGAAAAGAAAGGTGGGTATTTCTTTTGGCTTTTTTGAATGCTGTGTGAGAAATGTTGCCATTTATTGAGATTAGGCAAAAAAAACATGGTGTTGAGGGCGACTTTATGGCGTAATTTGTTATTTATTATGTAATTATATTATTATATTATTAATTAGTTTTGGGGGAGGCTCTTTTCTCAGCAGTGGGACAGTGCAGGCTAATTTAAAAAAAAATAGGTTTTAGCCCCGGTTTCGCTTACTGTTTCTTTCTCCTCAATTATGTAAAAAAATAGCCTATAACCGTCTCTAGTTCCTAAACTATCCCTTCTCTATCATTAAATCATCAAATGAGTCCTCCCACCTAAGGCAGAGCGGGAAAGACTGTCAGACTCGTACTGACTAATCCACGGTATCTTTCAATAGCCCTTTACGTTCCGGGGTCACGGTATCCGGAAGGCTTTGGCCTTCCAGAGGGGGGCCTCATCATTTTTTTGCTGACACTCTTTGAGGCACACGTGGAACACAACGCGCAGTCGACCCGGGCGTGGTCCATGGTCGGACAGCGAGTTGCCCATTACTACGCAGCGCGCATGCCCACGCCTACGGTGGCCGGAGATCTTCTGCCGACGTCTGTCGCTCACAATCGCGCATAGCGAAGTAAACAAACACATTTCCGCAATTACAATACTTAAGTAAGGATTAGCAAGTCTCTTAAGTTACTAGAAGCACAAGAATGTGATATATAATGTGTTTTATTATTTTATTTCAAGTTTATTCTCAATCGGTATGACCAGCTGATGTATGAATATGGATGAGGTGGAAGGAGTATGTAAGGATCGTAGTAAGTGGGGCTCTGAGGTTTCTATCTACCTCCATGTAATAAGGTACTTCGACCTTTGTAAAAAGAAATCAAAGATATCTCAATTTCAGTAAGGACTAATGAACTCGAAATTTTAAGTCACCAAGGACAGACGTGGTCTAACTAAAATCGAATTTAGTCGTAGGTACACATCGTTTAGTACTAACGAATAAAATCAAGGGTCGATTTGTAAAACTCGTTCAGACTAACGGTAATCCGAACTTGACGAGAAAAGTAATATTGTAGAGTATCTCAATTAATGATTTGACACCTGCTAGAATTAAGAGATGTCGCTGTAAATTAGACATCAAAATGCCATCTTTATACTATATAAACCTCTTTCTGATTTTATTAAGTTGGTCATTAAGGCCCTATTTTAATGGGATAGACACCGTGGCCGCGCAACCAGATCGCCACCACCAACAAATTCTCCCACGCCACCAACAGTCTCCGCCGCCACCAACGAAGTGTCCGTTGCCACCAATAAAGTCTCCGCCGCCACCGAAGTCTCCGCCACCACCAAAGTCTCCGTCGCCACCAATAATATGTATACAACTCTTTAGAGAGCACCTAGCCTGGTGTCCGCTTGGTTGTGCAACATTTTGTTGGCAGCACGACCTGGTTTTACGGTTATAGTACCTCGTTGAAGTGGAGCCCTTAAGTTGTTCGAAACACATTGTCTCTTGTCTCAACATAGATTATATAGAGAACTGGAAAAAATGTTACAATAAATATAGAACCTAAAATACACAGCCACAGTGATTATAAAAAACAATGCCCCTCAATTCTTTTGAAGGCGTTATAAACGCTTTCAAAGCTCAGGCCTAAGAATTATCTTTATCTATAATAGGTACAGTGTCTTAGTTCGCCCAGAGGCGGCAGATGGACGCGGACGCGCGACCTGAGCAGTCGCGTGGCGACGCGAACGCCTACAAATATTGTCATAGTGGTTACGCTGTGTAGTGTCATGTGCGTTTTGCTATTGTGATTCTTGCAGGCGTAAGTGAATGTGAGTATCAATTTTATTTTGTACTTTTGATTCTGTTCTTAACTGTTGACATTATAATGTTATTGTAATGAAAATTATATGCCCAGTGCCGCATCAAGATTTATGGGCAAATGGCGTGTAATGATATTGAAAATATTTTATTCATCGGATACATTATAATAATTTCGTATAGTATTTATTTGCAAAGTATTACAATTTTATGAGCACAAAATAAAAATTTCATACCGGTAACCTTAACAAAAGGTTTGGCCTATAAAGGAATTAAAGTTTACCGGGACAATGGGACCGTTATAATTTCGTGTTGACAGGATTTCTCTTTGTGAAAACAGGTATTATTATTTTTGGAACGGAAATTACTTCAGCATTATTTATATACTACGTTACCTATCTATCTTCTAACTGTATATATATAAATGTTATGTTGGTTTGTAAACGCTTCAAAAACTCAATTCACTCATTCAATCAATTGTTTTATCTATTTTTTGCATCAGTCACATATCCACAACCGCGAAAAAAACAGTTTTTTTGTGCCACAGCGAAGCGTGGCAGGGTACAGCTAGTTAGTTATGAGTATTACAGGCATAGTCAACTTATTGAAGTTAAAAAAATATAGTCTGCATTGGCATATGTACTAAACATTTTTTCAACACGTGATGAATATTGCGAATATTATTGCAATTTATTATGAATTTATTTTGATAAATTTTCAGATAATTGTAGACGATTACTATAAAATTAATTAAAAACAAAAAATAAACATGATAAATATCCCGTTTTAAGGTTTAATGATAGTATACACAAATAATTATTCGTAGTTAATAAGTAGTTTGTTAAATTATATTTGAGCCAAAGCTATTAACATATATTTTAAACGTAATTTATTTTCAATAAATAGGTTGTATTCGCTTAATAAAAAACCCCGTATAGGTAAATATGTCGCATACTTTTGTGCGTATCCATTATTTATTTAAATGGGGGTTTATTATCACCGAAGCAAAAGGAATTCCTCCAATTTTCAAGATACTTGTTTTATTCCGGATGTCTTGTTTGAAGTCTGCATCCTGATATCCCCTTTCAACATTGCTAAAGGAGAAAACTCAACCTTTACTTTTACGGGTTAAAATACCACGGTATTGTATCCTTGCACAGTTCTTATTTACCTTTCTTCTCTTCTTTATAGCCATTTTAAACCACGTATAGTTAGTGCCACACACACTTTTTAGGCAAAGCGATTAAAGACCTCAATTTTAAATATTTTTAATGTGTGTGAATAATGTGAAATTATGGGATCCACTCTACTGTAACCTGCTTCCATTGTTTTTCCAGAATTTATATAAAAACCTTAATGGTAGAATTTAGAAACCAGCGCTGGCTTAAAATCGCTTTCAACTCACAAAGAAAAGACGTCACGTATCATTTCAATTCACAATACCCAAATGACCACGACCCTCAGAACGGAAGGCAGGGGTTCAAATCCGCCGCCATTGAAATATTATGACGGTATTATACAGAATTCTATTCTAAAACCCCTCTTAAAACCGCATTTTGAGCTAGCCCGAGGGGCTAAAGGAAGTATTAGAAATGTATTATACTCGGATTTGATACTAAGCACGGAATACCAGCTAAAACTCGGTTATTTTCCCGCATGTGGGTGGTTGAAATTGTAAATATATGCCCACTTCTTCCATGATTAAGAGTAGAATATCAACATGGAATTATATATATGGGCTTTTGCCCGCGGCTTCGCTCGCGTAGCCTTTAGTCTGCCACATAAAGTTACGTGACATTTTTTTTAAATACTTATAATACTAATGTAATAGTATAACTCGCCATTGTTTGGATTGCATTGTTCGCCCCTCCCCCGCGACCGCGACGCCGCAACGCACTTCCGCCGCCGTTTGGCGCTCCGTTCAAGTCAATCATAATTATCGTGATAAGTTTTAAACTATTCGGCCAAAATACTTAGTGTTAGGAGTGGGTAATATAGCTTTTTTACAGTATCAAATCGAAACTATATATTGATATTTGATATCGGATTTCGAAACTATATATTTTCTGAAACTATATATTTACAGATACGCGTAATCCGTCTCATGATGTTGTATCGTTGCATAAAGTATATTGTGAGAACCACCTAGGTACGCGATATTATAAATATCGTAATACGATTTATCTCTAGGGAGCTAAATTACAAACAACGGTTTTGTCTAGATACTTAGCTGAAGTTTCCAAACATCACTAATTTCACGTGATGAAAAAGCCTATTACGTAGTTAGTAACATTCGTAAATAAGAAATAATGAGGAACAACAATAATGCGCTCACTCAATTGCTAGCACGAAACTAAAAATAGATTTTTAAAATTTCTTCGCTCTCTAGTTCAAGGCCAGAGGACAACAAGCGTCATGCGCGAAGTTAATAAATCGTTGCATAATATTATGTAAAGTAATATGCATCAATACTAATTTAGAATAAAGTTGAAAGTTGAAATTCCTTTCACAATCTTGCACAAATACTAAAACAATTCGTCAAACAGACTTATTGCATGTGACATAAGGTTCAGAATAGTACCTACGGATTACTATGCTACGTTGGTTTTATTAATCACGCGCTCCCTCTCTCGGCCGGCTGCTAAGCTATTTCGTCGGTAGAGATTGGGTCATATCGTGTATACTCTGTGTTTATTCGGTAAATCTGATACGATTAGCATCATACTCGCCCTCGGATACGCGATACGGAGCAATATAGTGTTTCGCCCGATATATAGATTCAGATTAAGCCGATATCGGATTTTAGATATTGCACCAATGTATAGTTTCAATATCTATATACGTTTTGTATCACCCACTCCTACTTAGTGTAAAAAACAAAGTTTATCTACATTAAATACTTAATGCGAGAAATATATTCATTTTGATAAGAGTTTGATAATTATATACTAATATGTGGATTGTAAAATAGTACCAAATTTAATTAAGTTTATGGTTCACAATTTTCGTCGTACTGGCTTGCACATAAAAACAGGTTTAGCGCTAAACTGATTTAAAAATCGTTCTGTCTCTGTCAACTTCAAACAATTTGACAGGGATACAGTGATATTCTAAGGCAGTTTAGCGCTAAACCCGTTTAGTGAATGTGGTGCAAGTGGGCCTTAATGCCCTAACATAGGTTTAAGTGAAATAAAGCGTTTTGAAATGTATGATTAATATTTAGTTAATAATGATGAAATAAAACATTTTGAAAATAAATATTTAAAAAAAGCATTTGAAAATAAAAGCATATACATAACTAAAACTATAAATTTAAAAATAAAAATTTATAAAACTATATATTTACAACAAGATTCTTAACTTAAACTAAAATAAAATAAAAAAAAGGCAGAGACACTTAGTCATCAAAGTACATACTACTAATTAAAACTTTTAATTATCGTATAGTATAATATATTTAGAATAAAAGAGAGACAATATTTTTGATAATACATAATGATAAAATGAAAATTATTAAGACTTATCTGCCTTAATCACACTTGGCCGATGTGGTAGTTTACCGACTCCTCACTCTCATAGAGGGGAAACCTAGATACCAACAGTGGGATATCATAGGCTAATTACTTATTATAATTATAGTGTGTTATTGACCTGACCTTATGGTGCCTTCCAGTATTCTCAACAGAAAAATAGTTAAGCTTTTGAAATCTCTTTCTGACTAACCGACCGACATTTTGACTATTCTAAAGCAAGTAATAATATAAGTAAATGGTTTAATTGAAATAAATGCTCCGAGTTTTGCGTATGCCATTTGCGAAATGTGGTTATTGTGGCCATAACTCTTGGGTAGTTTTCATTATCGCGGGTAAATGAAATTAATTTCACAAATATCTAAGTAAATGGCGCAGCCTTTATTTCCAAGGTCAAGGATACAATTCCAGCATCAGGACAAATATTTGTATGGTCTCCTGGTATTTGCTCGGCGTCGCGATGTTTACGATTTGTGTATAAATGGCGCCCTGGATGATAATTCTATGTGAGACTTATTGGAAATGTTTTAAGTAGGTTTAGCGCTCCCGATATAGTTTAAATAGATATACTGAAACACAGGTGGGGAAAAGACTAGGCAGCTTATTGGAATAAAAAACACTAAGCAGATGATAGGATAAACACTAGGCAGATGATGGGAAAAACACTAGGCAAATGATGGGAAAACACTAGGCAGATGATGGGAATTCACTAAGCAGATGATGGGAAAAACACTAGGCAGATGGTGGGAACAATGCTAGGCAGATGATGGGAATAATACTAGTCAGATAATGGACGCAACACTAGGCAGATGATGGGAAAACTTACAGTTATAACAAAATAATAATGACAAATGGCGGTCATATTTGACTACAACGTTTTTACAAAGTTTCTTTCCATGTGTACAAATCTTTTGTTTTACAAGACACGATTTTACATCTCAGTGAATCGATTTATTTAATTACTTAAAAATACAGACCATTGATATTCGAGTAGAGACCCACATTTCTACAAGCAAACTTCATATACCTACCCGACAAATATAATTTCAGACACGTCTTCAATTGATGTACTCGTAGATTCAATAATATATTACATAGAAAGTTTGCTGGGAAATGGTCTTCCTGATAATTTCGTTTCTCTAGGCACTTTATTTGCTCCGATAATACTATTTGGTTGTAGTTTTATTAATGACATAGGAATACTGATATTATGATTAAACGTGATCGTATATTAGTTTGTTATGGCACTGAGCCTGTTTTAGTACTTTTACCGCAATAGTGCCGCTATGAGATAAAATTCTTAATTATGAAGATTTCTTAACATTAATCAAAAAAATTCGGAACACGATTATTTTTTTCATTAAACTTAAGTTATTTAGTTAAAGTCGTGGAACATAATTGACGAAATATTATAAGCAAACGGTTTTTATTTTGAACTATTATGATGATATTCACATTCATCTTGAAGAGTACCCAATTTGAGAAGTGCACCATTTGAGAAGTGCTCATTTTATGAAGTGCGCATTTTGCGTCAAGTGCACATTTTGCGATGTGCACATTCTGCGTCAAACCCTAACAAACATACTTCCGCATTTATAATATCTTTTGCTTAATACTCTTGATTGCCTCATTCTGTAATTAATAAACTAAAACAGTTGATGTTTGACAGAGCTCAGGATTTCTTTGTATTTTTTCATCACAGTCGTACCACGAATTTTCCGCAGAACTTCAGTCGTGGCGCGGGGTCGAGTCTACTCCAGCCAGTATTGACACTTCTTTTATAGGTTCAAATTACTGACCTACTTATCCATTAATTAGTTGGTGCTATAGATAAATACGGAGAAACCTTTTATGAGTTTACTCATAGCACAAACAACGCGAGGTTTTTCAGGAAAAGTACGATGTTAAATTAAGTAATTCCTGATCACGGAAAGAGATGGAATCCTAATCCCAGCCTTTCCACTTGAAACCAAAAATTCCGCACAATGTTTTTCATTTAAATAATGCTTTTGCGTAAACAAATATTGTCTAAGTGAACACTGATATTTATAGGCTACTGAAAATGGTCTTAATTTTTAATTTTATACCTGAGCCAAATATTTTAACGTTCGAGTTGGTCTCGGGGACTTGGCAGAGAGCCCGGTCGCTTGGTTAATGCCTTCGTTGTATGTATCTACACATATCTTCACGCGTCGCAATGGTTAGATTAAATGACGTGTACTATTTGAGTAAAGCTTGGGCGTATTCGTAGACAAAAGCTAGTGTTTTGTCAATGCAGTCAAGAAACTATAATTATGGTAAAATCGTGAAAGGCCTTGTGGCCAGGTATTCCAAGGCCCTGCAGTGAGACTAAGAAAGTATCCATGTATTGGACAGCCTTGAGTGAAGTGTACTCCCACCCAACCTACCTCCCTCTGCCCCTATCTTCTCTTGCCAAATCATTTATACCAGTTGCTATAGAATGGAGTAGTGATGCTATCTTTGTTATCACAGACCAGCTGGTGCTCGGGATTTTGTCCACTACGGATTGTGAGGCTAGGACTGCTTGCCACCTCTTGGTGTATATAGGCACATTTTGGAAGTTGACCGGTTTGGCTAGAGTCATCAGAGATGATAGGATTAGAGCGAGGATGCCTTGATCCTCCTCTTCTGGGGTGCGAGATGCTACTGGGCCCCTTGGCAGAGCTCTGCCAAGAGTAGCTACTCTGCTGCTGGTTATGCTGGTGGTGCGAATGGCCCTAGAAAGGTGAGTACTACTGACAACACTAAAAGTCATCAGTGTACTCAATGTTGTCGTTCACCAGTTGGCCGTCGGCATTCCTTTCAATTACTTATGAACTTGTAGGATTTTCTTTGACCCAAACAAAGGTCTCTCGACGGGCAGGAATTGTGAACATCATTGTTGTTTCCTAGTTCTCTTCTGAAAGGCCATGATTGCTTCTTCGAAAGTTGTACTTCAAATATTTTACTCGAAGAAAAATCAAATATAATCTGCTTAGAATTAATAACTATAGCTGCCTGAAAAGGTGATAATTAGACTTTTATCGCCCTGATAGCGTCACACTCCGAAGACCTTATCAAATTTAGTGACATTTTGCGGGTATTCGATGAAGTTCTCTCTTACTATTAACGTCAACACTTTAATTTTATCAGCGCTCTTATTTTCAAATGGTCGTCTAGTATAATTGTGGTTACTAAGCATATTTGAAGCATTTTATAAGATTGTTTTACGATGTCACATAGGGAAAGAAAGAACAGTTGTAGACAATATTATTATTGCATATTTTGCCAGATGTAAAGATCGTAGCCTCTGGCGTTTAATTGGAAAAAGGAGTGATTTCATGTATTAATTAGCTGTTGCCAGCGGCTTCGCCCGCAGCTTCGCTCGCAGCTCAGCCCGCGGCATGCCCCGCTGTGTAACTCGAATGTTATCCCAGCAAAAGTACTGGTACAGAAAATATACCATTGACTTTAGTATATTTTCTGTACCAGTTCTTTTGCCCGACATGCCGTTTATTAATTTCAGATAATCTACTAGTACGACGATTTTCAATTTCAAACGTTATACTAGTTGGTCGTTTAACTTTAACGTCATTTTCTCCACAGAGGCATTTTACTTCATTGTTTTTCTGATACGGAGGAGATTTTACAAGTTAAACCAATTCAACTTGCGTTGAGTTAGTTTTTCATTATATTTTCTATTAAACATAATTATGTTTCTCTATCTTCTATTGGTATTAAAGACGCTCTGACCAATTTTGTGACTTTAGTAAATCGGCTATTTTTTTTAATAAATCAATAAATAAAAGAAGATTGTGTTTGATTCCATGCATTCTTTTTCTCCGTCGACAGTGCCATCTTTCCACACAGTTTTTTGTGAGATACCGGTCATTTTCTACGCAAATACGAAATGATGTAGGAGTATAATAGTCATACGATTCATACTTTCTTTGAGTATAAAGTCTGCACGACTCGACGTTCTTTTGATTCGGGCGGCGCAAGATTAACTATGTCGTTACATCAAATGTGTACCACAAATTTTCCACAATTTAATTTTAGATATTCCCATTCCTTACAGAAACAATCATACCGACAATGAACAGCAAAAGACTAATAATCGTAATAATAGAAACCCCAAGGACTTGTGTTTTGAATGTGTTAATATCAATTTGTTTCGAGGCCACATCTGTCCCTTCGGGCTAAACATTTGAGCAAAGTTTTGTTTAATTAAAATCATCGGACTGTCCTCAGTAAGTTACAGCTATCAAAATTACGTTAAAGTTAGACAAGTGTTCTGTGTTTTATGAGGGTTACAAGAGGCAGAGATGGAGGGCTACTTCAGATTGTTTAGGCGAACTATGTTATTAGATTTAGCTAAGAGATCTGAGATACTAAATCCTGAGACTTGGGTTGGATTACCTCACGCTGATGGTTGAAGTTTGTGGACGTTGCAGTCCTTGCATCTTGTGTCCTGTTTTGTTCATCAATTAGTAATTACAACAGACATTACATTACGACAGCACGGTTAGCGCAGTAGCTGAGAGATCGGACTGCTGCGCAGCATGTCGTGGGTTCGATTCCCGCACAGAACAAATATTTGTATGATCTACAAGTAGTTGTTCCGGGTCTGGGTGTTTGTGTATGTGAGTTTCTATGTTTGTAAACACACCCACGATACAGGAGAAAGTACTAGTGTGGGGCTACGTTTAAAAAAAAAAAATGTGTAGAGTATAAATCTATCCATAGCGTTCCTGTTTCTCTGCTTTAATGACAATTTAGATAAACTGTTTGGAGTTTCTTTTTTAAAAAACTGTTGTTATGTTGGTTTTATTGATTTTTTGGGTTTTCATGTCTGAATGCATGTTAACTCTACGTTTTTGCTATTTATTTTCGGCGTGTTCATTCAATTGAAAATCATTCCCACGGAAATTATCTTCAAAATAACCTACGTGGAATATTTGCTGTATAAATTAAACATATTTTGTTTGTTTGTAAATTGAAATATTGTACTCCTTGAAATAGCTCAATTTTTAGATCTGATTTAAAATGTTTCATTCTGTGAAATAGAATTCTGTCGCTTTATTTAATTAGTGTCACTAGAGACGAACCCTCTTAATGTGCTTGAAATACGGTAAGAGCATCTCGTTTGTTGTACGTGGACCCGACGAATGGTTTTATTTATATCTACTATGGAGGGTAGTAGAGTATTGTTTTCGAAGCTCTCGTAAGGGTGAAAACCTTTCAAGGCTGTTTTTTTTTTTATTTCTAAACCAAACTTTGTACTAGTTTTATGGTCGCGGGACTGTACGAATTACCGTGACCCCGGAACGTAAAGGGCTATTTATATACACCGTAAAATATAAACACCGTGGATTTTAATCAGTACGAGTCTGACAGTCCCTCCCGCTCTGCCCTGGGTGGGGGGACTCATTTGATGATTTTACCACGATAAAAAAAGTACTAGTTTTATGAAAGAGATCATACAATCGCCTTTTATTTGTTAAAACTGTATTTTGAGCATGACATTATTAGTGAAGTCGGCAAATAACTAAACCGAAAGTACTCACAAGATTAAATGTATCCTAAATGCTACTCCTAATAAATGATTCCATTGTTATAAATTCTATTGACATCCGTTAAGACTATTTCTGCGTTAAATCGTACACAGGCATTTGAAAAAAAAATCGGCCTGTGCGATACGGACTCGCGCACGAAGATTCCGTAACCATTATCTATAAAAAAGGCAGAAGTCTGTAGTATGGGAGCCCCCTTTAATATTTGTTTAACCTTTTTTTGGATTTGTTGAAAAAGCGGCTACAGAAATACATTAACTTCGTGTAAGATCAAATTTCAATGAGAAACAGCCTGGTGATAGAGGGACGGAGAGTGGAGTCTTGGTAATAGGGTCCCGTTTTAGCCTTTATGAACGGGACCCTACAAAATGGTGATAGAAAGCAAACATAGCTCAAAAGAATAGCCACAATTACACACCGCTATTCAATAAGACCATGTCCGGACAGTGCATTTCACGTTACAAATAGGATAAATAATAGATTCCTCGGAGCGTGCACTCCATTTCTAAGACCGCAGTCGATTTATCTCAGTGTCGGACACTAACTCACCGTGTCCGACTTGTGCGTCCGCCGGACAGGCGCCGGACATTAGGAGTATGTACTGAGCCTTAGGCCGCAAATCCGGAGGAGCGTATGTAGTAGCGTGTAGCGAGCATTATAGTTCCATTACACTCTCCGCTGCACGTTGCAAACGCTCTTCTGAATTCGTAGTCTTGTGATAGCTTTGAGTTTGAAGTTTAAAGTTGAGGCAATCGTTCTTAGTCCCTCTCGAACGATGACGCATAAAATTATGAAGAAAGAGATAGAGAATAAAAGAGTCACTAAAAATTTGTTATTTCTTTTAATAATTCAGTAGCCCCAAGGATGGACCCTATAAAGAACAAGAAATTATTTAATATTTTTTAAAGGTCATGTGGCAGGTCGACATGTCGGTAAGATATAACTATAATAACATAAATACTTAATGTACTGGGATCTGCCTATCATTACTGACCGGACTATTATCGCTAATAATCCTGACATAGTAGTGATAGACAGATCAGCGCGCCGCGTAGTGATACTCGATGTTACCATGCCGCATGACGAGAACCTCGTGAAAGCTGAGAAAGACTAACAAATAAAATATCTTGACTTGGCGCGCGAGGTTGTCGACATGTGGAATGTGAGCTCGGCTATCATTGTGCCGATTGTTGTAACGGCGAATGGCCTGATGGCCAAGAGCCACGACGAGCATCTCTCGACGCTCTCGTTGGGTAGTTGGATCAAAGGCCAGATTCAGAAGGCAGTACTCCTTGATACGGCTCGCATTGTGAGAAGGTTTCTGTCTCTGGAACCCTAACCACCGGTAGCTTGGACCCTGCTCCCACACCGGCGGACTACTATTTTTATATTTTTAAATGTTTTTTATTTCTTTTTTTGTAAAAAATATTTAAAAATATAACAAATAAATTAAAAGATGAATAAAGGATAAAAACTTAAGTTAACAACAAACCTTTAAAAGGGCAGATCATATTTTCAGCTATTTAAATTATACAGTGAGTTGTAAGAAGCACATTAAAACTTTAGGAAAAACTAAATGTTCTTCCTAAAGTTATAATCTGCTTCTTAACATTCGATTTAGAAAGTTCTGAAGCAGCTTTTAAATAATAGATTACACAAAACGGGTAAAGCCGTGAATTTTATGTGTTTGACCATACCTCAGACTTGAAATAAGCACGACGTAAATTGTATGGAAAACTGCCTCTAATGAACGAAAACGTGATAAATGGTTCCTCCATTTTATCACGTTTACGTCTCAAAAACTTAACTCGTGATGGATCCTAGGTAGCTGCTGCATCAGACTAACTTCAACACCGAAATAGTTGGGATGGCCATTACATTTTATTCTCACAATCTGCAAGGAAATTGCGTTGCATAGAAAATTATTTAAACAATATTCTCGTCTTAACGTTTGACGGTGTTATTACTTTTCTTTACTACCATCGTGGAATATGTTAAAATATACTAAAGTTGGCAGACTTTTGATGCTTTCAGCGAGGCAACTGACCTATGAAATGTTTGTGAAAAGTGGAAAGTTTGAACTATTCGGTTATTTTATAGAGTTTATTATTTTGCTCGTTGCTCTATTATTCATCGTTGTTTTGTTGGTACGATCTATTCGAGAAAATGGTTGCACTTTTTAAAGTTTATTTATTTGAAAAGCGTGATGAATATGAAAATACCTACCTGTGTTTAAACTGAAATAAGGAAAAAATAATCCTGATCATTTATTGCGTAGAATACGATTTCATAGGGTATTTCTAGAAGTTTAAAACATAAAGATTACATGCATCCTTCTACAACATTATTTTTAGTATATGCGAAACCTGAATATAGTTTGTTTAGAATCAGTAACTGATTCGATTCCAATCATTTTTACACCATGTTATATTTTTTTTCAAAAATATTTTAATTAAATTTTATTACCAGTTAATTACAATACAATCACCGTACGGTTAGGTACCAATTGCCAAGCTATTATCACGAGTGTATAACACAGGAGACGCGGTTTACGCGGGTGTACCGCGAAATGAGCATGTTTTTGAACGGACAACCAGGTAATATACATACTTATAACCTTGTGATTTTTTATGATACGGTTTTAAAATTTTGTACATAGATTCTTTACACAAAAATACTAGACAGGTGTATCGGGTTTCGCATAAACAAAAAATAATGTTGTATATAACAGCGTAGAGGATCACCTGTATATGTAACATTGAAAGAAGAATTCGCAGAACAAACCCATCAGGGTTTGTTCGTTTAGAAGCAACGAAGACATACTTATAAGGATTTATTTACAGAAACCATATTGGAAAATGTTCAATGCAAATGTGGAAATGAAAAACTCTACTGTCTACAATATTTTTCTGAACCTCATAAACAAATAACCTGTACGGAGGACACACTACAACACCATAATGGGGCTGACTTCTGGTCTTATTTCATTCGATAACTGTGAGAATTATCGATACAAGGAAGAAAAAGTATTTGTGTGAGTTTGTGCGAATTGCTCTGATTATCTTCAACAAAAAATCTACACCATTGTGATTTGCTTATTTTCTATCAGCATAATCAAACGACTCTTTTCATATTATCACTCATAAATTCTTATTAATTTTCTCACAGGCATAAAATAAACTAGTTGGCAGAAAAATTAACTAAAAGAATGTTCTAAAGTGTTCCATTTTGATACACAACACCATAGAGAAAATAAGCTAAAATTTATAGCCACAATTTAAAACACTGACACGACGCAATGCCCGGACATTTTCTCAGTTTACTACCAGGTAACTAGGAACACTGAGGAGGTTACATTTTTCAGAGAAAATAACAGCCAGTAATACCGGTACTTGTTGTTCAACCGACCTCTTTCCTTAGGTAACCTTATCTACTGTCTCTTTAAAATAAAAGAAAATGAGCAGGTAGCCGATAGCCTGTACGTGTGCACAGTGTTCTCGCATTACGTTTCTTGGAACAAGGTCTTGGTAGCTTAGATAAAATATAAGGATGGGAGTTAAGGGCTGGAGGACTTGTTTTTCTTATAATACGCGACTTTATTAGTTAGTTGTAAGGCACGTTGGTTTTATGTCGATTGACATTAGAGTAATTACTACCTAATTAAACTAGGATCTTATAGTGCATGTTCATATTCGGAGCACACGACGTCATCATGATTTTTTTTTAACAACTGTAATCAATGTTAATTATAAAACACTATATTTTTTTTTTCATTTCTATCGTACTCTAGGATTTTATGTATCCAATCTATTTCTGTACCATAATTTATGAAAATTAAAAAGATTCAACCTGTGCCGCCGGCAAGCCCGTCCGAAAAAACAAGTAATTTGTAAAAATATGTACACGTGCACATCAAAATTCAACATTGAACGGTTCATATCAAGTTTCACGACGAAATTACAGACCCTTCCGAGAAAAAAACATCTATACCTCCAAAGCGTTAGTACCAACGAAAACAAAACATTGAGTAAACCTGCGGGCGTTTAATTCAATATTACCGTCTGCTTCCATCAGTAGCTTGAAATTAAATCATGGCGATGCGCCCCTGGCACCTGGCCAGGGGACGCCCCCATTAATATTGTGTTAGAACGACCAACTGCACTGCACCGTTGAGAGCGTGATAAGAATGCTGTTTCGGACTTTTTTGTTGATTTTCCACTTAATTTTAAGTTGTGTCGTGAAACAGGTTTTGATTACTTCTTGTATTACGTGTCTATTTATTTTAATGATATGGTATAATAGCCAGTTAATGTGTAACAGCCAAATAATAAAAAAAGTAGTGGATAATTTCAATTTAGAAATAACGTAAAAAAGCTTACATTCTACCAGGCAATATTTAAAGACCACTTCAGCAGAATCATAACATGTACTGCTATAAAATTATTCGATATCTATTTTACAAATTGTATCGCAATTCATGATTCTGATATAGTGGTATTTTTAGACCTTGATAATGTCAATTACGTCCTACTACATACTAGATGTATAACACATGTATAAACGTAATATACAACATTATTTTTAGTATATGCGAAACCTGAATATAGTTTGTTCAGAATCAGTAACTGATTCGATTCCAATAATTTTTACACCATGTTATATTTTTTTTCAAAAATATTTTAATCAAATTTTAATACCAGTTAATTACAATAGAATCACCGTACGGTTAGGTACCTATTGCCAAGCTATTATCACGAGTGTATAACACAGGAGACGCGGTTTACGCGGGTGTACTGCGAAATGAGCATGTTTTTGAACGGACAAACAGGTAATATACGAAAAAATCACAAGATTATATCTTGTGATTTTTTATGATACGGTTTTAAAATTTTGTACATAGATTCTTTACACAAAAATACTAGACAGGTGTATCGGGTTTCGCATAAACAAAAAATAATGTTGTATGTATAATGTATCAGTAACCATACGCGCAGTGTTTCATAAAAACACGGAGGTACCCAACATACGAGTAAATGGTTGTTCACACGGTGTCATAATAAAACCCTTATAAACGCTATACGTAGCATGCGACGGTAATGTCATTAGGGCTGAAATTAACGACGTAGCCAATCCTGTTAGTCGCGTCGCCTTTATAATTACCTATCTGTTGTTACACACCTGTTTATATAAGACCGCCATATGCTGCTTCTGAGGTACATTAAGAAATACAGACGAATTTTAACTTCCGACCATTATTATTATAAGTTTTAGATACTAAGAATATTCTGATTAGCTTTATGCACTACTTCTCTGTTTACACTGTAATTGTGACACATTACTTATTTAAAGACATCACGCCAATACGCCGGCTGAACCCCTTTTTGTCTCTCCGCTCTTAAAGGACCGGAACGAACTTTCAAACTGGACTGAAAGATGAAGACTGGATTAAAATCACCCTGTTCTTTCCGGGCCGCTTAAGCTTCTAACCTTTTAAACACCCTAGTCGACGGTGCCTAATTATTTTCAAACAAGTAATTCTTCAGCCGGGTTTTATCCTCGAGTTCGGTTTAATTCTCATTATGTGCAGAAGGAAAAAAAGCTTCGAATACATTTAAATAGTCTGTCTGTCAGTTTATGCTTCTCGCTCGCATTCACGTCGTGCTCGTACATTTCAGCCAGTGTGACTACGATCGCGTGGCTGCGCTATCTGTCGATATTCTCGAGACATTACGCACGTCCGACTTTATTGTGAACGTGTGAATTTCAACACGTTTGCCTACGTTTTATTGACTGTAGTCGTGCAGGAGTCAAATTAGAGGGTAATTTGAAAAATTTCTAGCAAGGTTTTAGATGCCATTTCATTGAAAGAAAGGCATGAAAAAATCTAAGTTTTATTTGTTTATTTATTTATCACACACACATGTCACGTTTGCCATTACAGTTACATCACAGTGTAAATTAATTTTCAGACTAATTGAACTACTAAAATTACGTATTTTAGTAGTTCAATCAGTCCTCGCCAGTATCTTCTGCCCTTCTACAGTTAAAGGAGAAAATAATTGTATGTTTATATTGAGTGAACTAATAGACTTCAGATTTCATAAATTTTTCTCCATTATAAAGCTACATTGGTCCTGAGAGTCAAAGGCTATAAGCGAAGCTTGAGAGGGTATGAGCGGGCAAAGCCTTTGACAAAAGCTGGAAGTAAATAAATCTGAGGTCTTAATTTTGCGTTAAAACATAATAAATATTCTGCAAGGGGAATCATTCGAACTTTAGCTTTAACATTTTTTTAAAGAGGTATCGATTCTTTTAAATCTCCGTAAAGTTAAACTTAGAGTAAAATAGATAATTCTGTGTGACACATGCTACATTTTCTTGGTTTGGTCATGATCGATTGTCATCATTCTCCAAGTGTTATTAAGATTCATTTGAATGCTCTCTTCTTCAATACTTTTGTTTTGCTTATAGTGTAAGGGTTTTTTTTTATCGTGGTAAAATCATCAAATGAGTCCTCCCACCCAGGGCAGGGCGGGAGGGACTGTCAGACTTGTACTGACTAAAATCCACGTGTCCTTCACTAGCCCTTTACGTACCGGGGTCACGGTAATCCCTTGGTCCCGCGACCCCGGCAGGCTTTGGCCCTCTACAGGCCCCGTCACTATGCTGACACTCTTTGAGGCGCGCGTGGAACACAACGCGCCGTCGACCCGGGCATGGTCCATGGTCGGACAGCGAGTCGCCCATTACTCGCTGCCCGCATGCCCGCGCATAGTGTAAGGGTTGGAGGAAAGATAACATTTTTACAATCTTTATATAATAAAGGACCGAATAGTTAACAACGAATATAATATTTATGAACTTCATACATAGTTAAATAAATTCAGCTAATAAAGTCCAATATACAGTGACGATTAAATATTCATAGAATGTGTCTAGACTAAACAATAACTAGTTTTAGTTTTTAGCCGCTAGAGTTCATGCTTCATCATTAAGCTAAATTCAGTTTAGCTAAAATTCTAGTTTAACGCCGGCGCTAACTAAATTTGTTTAGGGAGTGCAGGTAACATGCTCCTATAATTTAGGTATAGTTAGTGTTCACAACAACTTTTAACCTGAGGTAGTTTCAGCGTGGAACGATAGTTTTATGGTAATCATGTGCACTGAAGTTGACGTTGAATACCGGCTTTCAAAGACTATAAACAGCGTCTATCGTTTACGACTTTTGAAATAGTCAGCTTAAGATGATCGCACAGTTGTCAGCACTGCACGCACCACATGTAAGACCCTCCATACCCAACGCGACACCAGTCTCTGATACCATACGACTTTGGCATCCACTAGCGCGCGCGTTCCTGTCTATAAATTCCACAAATAATAATAATATATATTCCACAACTATCACACAACGCCATCTAGACCCAAGCTAAGCAGAGCTTGTGTTATGGGTACTAGACAACTGATAAACATACTTATATATTTCTAAATACATACATATCTATATATATAAAAGGAGAACTGACTGGTGAAATTTTGCACACGGTTTCCTATTATAATGTAGGGGAGCACTAAGAAGGGGTTTTTGGAAATTTAACCTTTAAGGGGGTGAAAAGGGGGAATTAAGAAAGTACGTAACCCACGCGGACGAAGTCGCGGGCAAAGTGCTAGTTATAGATAAACTACACCCAGACACAGAACAAATGATCGTGCTCATCACACAAACATTTGTCCTGGGTGGGAATCGAACCCACGACCTCCGGCATAGCAGTCAGGGTCAATAACCACTAGACCAACAGGCCTGTCATGCTGCTATGAATTTGTATCGCGATAGACGCCTGAATTCCAAAGTCGAAAGGTACCGAAGACGCATCGCATTGTGTATGAAGAAACTTAGAATTGTTTGCATGAAATCGTTACGAAATAAGAAAATGTTGTCAGCATCCGTCTAATGCTGATGACGTCTTAATGTCAATGCGGCGCGTACTGTGATACGATATATGTGCTTTAATACAAACAGACCATTGTAGAATGTTAAAGTTCCTACTGGCCATTAAATTGAATATAACTTCGATGTCTGAAATTCAATGCGCTATTATGGCCGAGTTGGAGGTTGAAAATAGGTCGGACGATAGTATGATCTATACTTTCAATTATAAGCTCAGAAATACTCAATGGAGATAGTCAATACAGCAGTTTTGCCTTTTAGAAGACTAATACAGGAAAATTTCTACAGAAACATATCTTCAACCGAGCTAAAATATACTGACCCTTCACAATAAATTTCTTTGACAAAAAATAGTTAAGCCATCTTCTCCTCCAGCCCCAGTGGTAGACGCCCACGGCGTCGGACGTCGCAGGACGATCTCCGGCCACCTTAGGCGCGGGCATGCGGGCAGCGAGTAATGGGCGACTTGCTGTCTGACCATGGACCATGCCCGGGTCGACGGCGCGTTGTGTTCCACGCGCGCCTCAAAGAGTGTCAGCATATTGACGGGGCCTGTAGAGGGCCAAAGCCTGCCGGGGTCGCGGGACTTACCCATTACCGTGACCCCGGTACGTAAAGGGCTCGTGAAGGACACTGTGGATTTTAGTCAGTACAAGTCTGACAGTCCCTCCCACCCTGCCCTGGGTGGGAGGACTCATTTGATGATTTTACCACGCAAAAAAAAAAACCATCTTCTCCTTCATAATATACTCGTACAATTTCAGTTTCACGATCAAGAGAGTCAAACTGTTTATGACTTTCACTAACAGTTTTGATACATACGTATTAAATGTAATGAGTCGTCATTAAAACTTCTCAATAAGCCAAGTGGGGATTAACCGTCTGATGTGTTGCTTATACAACTTGGAAACAAACGTTGATGTAGAAAGTTACAGTTGATACGATTTACCCTTCGATTTGGGAGTGTTGGTATTTTTGGAGTTTTAGTGAGTCATTCATATTCATCGAACTTAGAGAAATAAATCGACTGTGACTACGAACAGTATCGAAACTGCAAATCACGTACTTTACAGGAGAGCAATCTAGAACGCAGTTGCAATTTCGATTTTGTTCGATGCAAGACTTTCAATTTCTGTAATAAAACAAAAATGGCGATTTTGCAGTTTCGATAGTGTTCGTAGTCACAGGCGAAACGTTCTTTGAATAAAAATTATAGGTAATACAAAAAACCAATGCATACTGTAGACGATGTAATTTATTCCCCTCCATTTCCACCCCACAATATTCCTTGTTGTTATAAACAAGCATGTAATTAACTCAGCCCAGAATTGGCAAACCCAAACGAAGTCGCTGGACACGAGTTAATATCTCAGAATACATTATGAGTGCCGGTTCAAAGTCCCAATTAGCTGCCTATCCCCGACGTCGGCACCGGTCTACCGCAAAACTCGGCTTATCCGACCTACGGTTACGATGCTGCCACATTTAAGCCCTCTTGCCTCAGCCAGAACGTCATTTTCCGGAGATATTATAGACTGTGCTTACATATTTATATAAGAAAGCCGAGCAGCAACACTACTACCGTCAGAATATAACAATACAGTTGAATTATCAAGCGACCAATTTAATTTCAAAAGTAACAAACTTAGCACAACCTTTTGCTAGTTTAAAATTGCATTTTAAAAGTTAAAATTAGATGGCTAATTATTTTTAAGTAGACATAATAGTGAAGTAAAGAAGTTTACTGTTCATGCGAGAATTTAAACTGCTCTAGCATTTAAAATGTTAATTAAATTAAATAATTTGAAAGAGTCCTTGAGATTCTCACTTTGCACTTAGCAGAGACGTCGAAAATTAGAATCGTTGAATTTAAATTGCTATTTTTTTATCCCGCACTCAACGGGAAAGGCGTTACCACTAGGTACAAGAAAACATAATTGGATACCTCAATCTCGACCCACGTCTGGAGTTAAACCAACTTATCACTCAACATCAGGGTTATGTAGTACAAAGTGTTTTCATGTTCATACCTCGTGTTTATGCAGCTTGTCTGTCACATCGCAGATGGTTAGGTACAATTATTAAGATTTAAAACGGGATATTTACCATGTTTATAATTTGTTTTGAGTTTCCGGTACTGTTGCAAGCGCCATGATCACGGATGAAAACCTATAAGTATGGTTAGGTATAGTCACGAGCGAATGATAGACTTACCACATTCGAACGCGATTTTGTTGTGAAATACTGATATTTACTGTGAAATAAGACCTATTTCATAAACTTGTTTCGCAAAGCTTCCAAATAAAAGGTACATGTAAAAGTTTAATCAATACATGGTAGGAGAAAATCGATATTTAATTGCTTATAACTGTTCGTATACATAGCCATACCCTTACAACAAAAAGCCACACTATTTATAAATTAATGTTTACATATTGAGAAAATGAGATTTTAGCCGTTGAACAACAAGTAATATTCGTTAAAATATAACTTTCTCGATTTACCAGACCCATTATTAAATCGTTAGTTCATTTATCAAAACGGTGCTACCAAATGAGTTTCCAATATACAATTTTGATTTGATTGTTGTGGTGAGATAGAAAGTGGTGGATTTTTGTCAGGACTTAGGAGTACTCAAACCGCATGCTATGACCACGAAAGCGAACGCTGTGAACGTGGATGAGGCTAAAGGAGTCGGGATTGGAGCAGGTGGCGTTCTGTAGGTTCTGCGTACCACAGTGGAAGAGAGGAAGAACATATTTGATGTCTAAACCGCCTTGCTGATTAAAATTATGTATCAGTCAAGGATAAACCAGCAAAGTCTACAACTTTTAAAATAAAAGAAATATCTTTTTAGGAAGCATGCTTGCAAAACAATATAATTATCGTCTTAAAACTGCAGAACCAACAGAACAAAATTGGAAAAAACTGAACTGAAAATAATGTTGAATGCATACTTTTTTTTCTTATAGGAAAATCTCATCACCACTTAAACCAAAACTGCGTATACTACATTATCTAGCATTTCCTTAGACCCCGTTTAATTAACAAAACTCTTCATTAGCCACGTTCAGAACAGATAGGCGTCGATACTGAGGTTAAGTGCTCAATATTAATTAGTACAACCGTTTGTTAACCTTTGTTGATATGTTAGGCGGAGTTTCGGGACGGAATTATTTGGAGTAGGGTGAAGAAGGCCTGAGCTTGTAACTATCTAGATGAAGTAGTGGCACCTTTTATCAAATCGTCTAAATATGCCTACATAGGTACTTATTAGTAAATTGTTTCGCCCAAGCTTATATTCAATGGAACATTTGGGTTATATGTAAATGTGTGTTATGTTATGTATCGGTACGGTTGGCTGACCAATCGACTGCTGCGTTGAGTGTCAGGAATTCGAATTCCGCTTGAAAATATTTGTATCACCTACAAGTATTTGCTGCCGGTCTGGTTGTTTGTGTGTATGTTTGTGAGTTTATTGGTTAGTATTAGTATGACTATTTGTCAGAATTACGGCACTGACTACTGTTGCGACTGTCACGGTTGTGTCTTGTTGACCACAAGACAGAAAAGATAACAGAGGAAATTGTGTAGGGATGTAATGGCATTCGTCACTTACATCTGCAGATCGATATTAGCAAGCTGCTGCGTTGAACATTGTTCATTTGTGACCTTTCTGGTATTTAAGATTCTTAATATAAGATACAGCAGCGTAGACAAGATATTTGTGGCTATTTGACGACATACTGAATACAAGATAATATCTACTTCTAAGCACGTCGGTGTCAAATATGTTAAGCCCAAAATACAATGGGCAACTCGCTGTCCGACTATGGCCCATGCACAGGTTGACGGCGCGTTGTGTTCCACGCGCGCCTCAGAGAGTGTCAGCAAAATGACGGGGCCCCCCTGTAGAGGGCCAAAGCCTGCCGGGGTCGCGGGACTCACGATTTACCATAACCCCGGAACGTAAACGGTTATTGAAGGACACCGTGGATTTTAGTCAGTACGAGTCTGATAGTACATCCCGCTCTGCCCTGGGTGGGAGGACTCATTTGATGATTTTACCATGATAAAAAAAGCAAAATTCAGCTACGCAAACTTCGCTCATTGATGCAGTCAAGATCACTAAGTGTAAAGGTGACTGCGCATGCGATTTAGGATAGAAGGTTGATTGTCTGTACCTCACTGTATGATTTACAGTTATTGACATCTGAACCGTCTGTCCGTGAATCCCCATCTGTGGTGAAGTCGGTGTTATTTTTGTAGTTAGTTGGAGTATTATCTCTTTGACTGACTTTTGACCCCGGCTACTCGTAATACAACATTTAGAAGTTCGTAAAATGTCTGTTAGCTGTAAGATTGTTTGATCCGATTTCACTTCATAATAGTTGTCTCAAATGTCACCTTACATTCATATTACTAGATGTCATAAATGGAGTTTAAATGAGTAGGTCACAGTTAATGATAAAAAGGTCGAGGTTGTCGCTTGAGTACAGTTGTGTTCAGTCCCTTCCGTCCCTTCTTTGTTATAAATAGTGTGGTTGTGTAATTACAAATTAGCCCATTTATAGGACAGTAATACAACCACTAGTTTTATTAGTATGAATGAGTAAATATTTTACAATTGTCTAATAATGAGAGTTTCTGTGAATTACTAACGTACGTGGTTACGTCCCACATCAGAGGCCTACCCGCCTTTCCAGACAACAACGGTCACGGTCAAAGTTTCCGTGAGAAGAACCTCCTGACAAAGCGAGTGGCGTGTCAAAAATAATTGCTTTAACGAGAGCTTCCTCAGGAGTTGACGGATTATCGAGGTTGCTAATCAGCTGACATTACTATCACCAGAAATATATGGGAGAGCACATCGAGTGCGAGCTACTAAACTTTAATCTTATCATTTTAGTCAAACTATCTGTTTCCTGTGACTTACGATTATTCTATCCTAGTATATTTCGTGTGATATTCCGAAAATATGTATCTTCTTCTAATATTATCACATAAAAACAGTGAAGCTCACGTATGCGTAAAACCAAACCCATCCATAGAATAAATATCTCTAATTTGCGTACAAGTTACCATATTATCTGATCCCGAGGCTTTACTATTTTGTAAGCGCCCGCATTGAACCGCCCACTCCCCTAATCTAACTTTGCGGGGTTCCAATCTGAAGTCAAAATGGAAAAGGATATTCCCACATCTGATAGCGGAATGCTTTAACGTAGTGATTAATGTGATACGGGTTCTGGGGCTTATTTTGTATATTCGTCTTCCCTTGTCTCGATACAACACTGTGAAAAACCAGTCTTTGAGACAAAAGACGATCACCTCTTTACTGTTTTTTTAATAATCTGTAAATTAATGTAAATTCTTCTCCTCGTTTCAGGTAAACAGAAGCCAGACTGATATGATTCGAGCATGGAGCGGATACTTGATATTCATTCTCGTCCTCACACAGGCTGGAAGCGATTGGCTCGACTGCGGTCTTATAACAGAATGTCACTGCAAATGGTCCGCAGGAAAAAAAACTGCTTCATGTGTTTCTGGAGGCTTGAAACATCTCCCAAACTTAGCCGCAGACATTCAAGTTTTAGACCTACACGGAAATCCTTTAAAGAAGCTAGAAGAAGACGCTTTCATCAAAATGGACCTACTAAATCTTCAGCGCTTGAACCTCAGTTTAACAAGTTTGCAATCACTACATGCAAATACTTTTCGAGATCTTCGAATATTGATAGAACTGGATTTGTCTCAAAATCAACTCCTCAAACTATCACCTGACACTTTCAAAGGCGCCGAGCGCCTTCGGTATCTGATTCTTAATGATAATCCTATGAATGTTTTAATTGCGGAACAATTTCCTCCGTTGAAACATTTGAAGAAACTGGAAATATCGCGGTGTAAACTTCGAACAGTTCATCCATTTGCATTTATTAATCTTCAAGCGCTAGAAACCGTTAACATACATCAAAACTTATTATCATATCTTCATCAAGACACGTTTAATCTCCCGGTACTAAAAACTTTAACACTATCGGACAATCCTTGGTACTGTGATTGTCGATTACGGGAGTTTCACGACTGGTTTTTAAATAGTAATTTAGGGAATGAAGAGGTTTCATGTGGAGGACCAGAAAAGAAAGCAGAAATGTCATGGAGAGTTTTAAAAAGAGATGATTTTGTTTGTCCACCTTCTGCAACATCATCACCAATAGCTATAAGAACAGAGACCGGAGCTGAAATATCCTTCGGCTGTTTTGTCAGAGGTGACCCAAGACCGACGGTGACGTGGTCTTTTCATCACATAGAAATAAACAACAGTACGGACAAACACAGTGATATTATGATCAATAGGTACCAATTAGAAAACTTTGATGAATATAATGATGATTTTTTAAATAAAAGTGCACAGTGGGTCAATTTGACTATTACGAATGTAACTAGTGACTTAGCAGGAGAGTGGAAATGTAGTGCTAAAAGTCTTGTAGGAGAGGCAAATGCTTATCTCACTCTATTCCTACCGAAAGCCAGAACAGCAACGGCGCGTGTTGCACCCGACTACTCAACGTTTTTTTTAATAGGTGGTTCATTGTTAGCCATGACCACAGCAGGGTTTATATCAGCTTGTGTTTGCTGGAAAACCAAGCGACGAAGAGTGCCGCCGAGTAGAAGCTTCACTGATCAAGAAAAGAAACTGCTGGACACATCTTTGGCAGTTAGTTGTGACAGGACAAGTGGAGACTTAGGGTCTGCTTATGGCTTTGAAATGCTAGACAGATCAATTTCTATGGAGTCTGATGATGCAAGATGCTTAGAACCTGTACAAATCACGATTGAAGGCCCTCCTGGTTCCTTTCCTCCACCACCTGCAGAATTTGCTTTACCAGCACCATATGGTAACATCTTTATTTCTGTCCAAGTAGCTGGACACGGTGACGAATACCCAGATCTTTTAGGTGGTGGTGCCACGTTACCGAGGAGGAGTAGAACATGTTTCCTAAAATCGGCTTATGATAATATGGGTCCCAGAATCACAGCTGCTGGTAGTTCAACCTGGTCACTTCCAGGTGCTAATGCTGATAAAAATGTAGATAAAGACCCATTGACTGTTCCTTTATCAACCTTTTCTACTGAATTTACCGCTTTGTAGGTATGAATTTTGTACTGGTAAGGTTTGGTTTCATGTACCGAGTTTTATCAAATGGGTACTGTAAATACATGTAGATTTCTTTTATCAAACACGGCCATGTAAAATCAAATTAAATTCGCTCTGTTTTCCTATTATCTGTAATGTAGGGGCCACACTAACAGGAAATGCTGTTAGGCCTTTATTAATGTTTGTATAAACGCTCATCATCGCAAAATTAACAACATTCGCCGGTAGTGTGACCCCAGTACAATAATGTGTGTATTCGTTTTGAAATGCACATTTTATACATAGGTTATGATTTAGACTACCTACTTATTTATTTATTTGTAATAATAAAATTTTATACACACTTTTATGATTAAGTTCATTCCTTCTTTAATAAAGACCACTAACTATCTACTTGTTTTTTTACTGATTTTAGAAAGCAGCAATATTTTAGGTATTACAATGATTTCTATTGTTTTTATTTTTTATTTTAATAACAACGTTAATATATTTAATTAGAAACTAATAGTGTAAAATTTATTAGTGAAGTAAGAAATATCTGTGAAAGAAATAAATCGCCTATGATTTGGCCTAGACTCAATTTTTAGCATTTACCAAAAAGATAATGTCTAACATATCAATTTTTAGCTGTAAATAAAATAAGTTTGACATTTTTATCCCTGGTCTACGCATTGAAATTATGTACAAATAGTATACGAGGAATTATAATTATGTTCGAACAACAAATATTTAGGAAATATTTGAACTGACTACATTTTCATGTTTAAATGTACGACTAAAGTCCCTTCACAATTATTTTACCATTCGATGTCGCATCGCTGGTAGAGGCTGTTATTAGTAGATCGTGGTAGTCAATAACCCGAATTTCTGACAATCAGGCTCCACAAGTTGTATCCTATTACTCAGTACTAATGGCGGGAGGCCTTTGCCTTGTAGTGGACCAGTACAGGCTAATTATTAATAATAATAAGATTGCTTTCGGGTTTCTGGTGACAAAGTAAAATAATTTTGAAAGGACTATAGGTTTTATTTATACTGATTAAGTTCTACATATTATGTTTTGTTTTTTTTTGGGTGGCAAAATCATCAAATGAGTCCTCCATAATATGTTGGGAATTCTTTGAAACTCGATTCTAGAAACTAATGATGTTTAATAAAGAAATCTCAAAATTTTACAGTTCTTATGTATTATTTATTAATTTTACGAGTATTCGTATGTGACTGGTAAATACGACAGTATTTTTTTAAAGTTAAATGAGCTTTTAATGGTTTCTCTTTTCAGTCGATAAACACTCCATTAATTAAACCTCCTGACCCTACACTATAATATTATACTTCAAATATATTCATCAGTAAGTACCTACAATATTTTGGGTGGGTTAAGCGTAAACGGGGATTTTCATAATGCAAAAAGTCAGATAACGAACCGACACGAGACGTCAGTCCGATAGTTCTGTCACGCTATCGGATCGCTTTCGCTTTTCTATGTGACTGGATTCAAACAATTCCATACATTACAAATAAAAACCGCCTCGCTTCGCATTCGTCACGCCTGTCTTTTTGGCAAAGGCTTAAGGGTATCGACAGAAAAGACAAACCATTGATGCCAAACAAGTTTAAAAATACTGAGTGTATAGCTGGTATAGATTTTTTTTTGTATGTTACCTCGCGACAAACACAGTCACAATATTAAAACATCGTTTTTAATTCGCGTGACAATGCATAAAAGTTTCATCGTAACAACTGTACAGTTAACTTATAAGTTTATATACCTAAATATAGTTTTTATTTGTAAGGATTTGATCGTGATCATTGCTTTAAATACAAGTGATGAGATAATAAAAGGAGTGCAAACATTATTGTCGTGCTTTTTTATTATATTTTTAGTTTTCCTATTAAAAAAACTGTAGCCTGCGATTCCGCTCTGGTGTGTTTAAAAAGTTATGTATGTTTATAATAAAAACCATAAAATACACCAACAAGCTGGAAGAGATTCGGAGCGGTGTTGAAAATACACAAAAATATTTAGGTATGCAAGCAGGAAGTTTTAAACAGTTTTCCTATACGCTATTTATGTTCTATGTATGAACTTTTTGGCTTTATACACTGTAGCATGCAGCCAAGTACTTTAGCAGCCACATTTAAACTTATAATACATCATTCGACAACCGTTTAAAACAAATTGTTAGCATAGGTACCTAACTCTTTTGCTGACTATCCATAGAATTTGCTCATTGAGTACTTTTAAAGCTAATTTACACGCTGGAAGAACTTGCATGCAAGTTTGACTACATAGCGTTATTTCTTTGATCAATTGAATTAATTGTCCATTAATAGTCTGCAATTAAGTCGAAGTTGCATGCAACTCACGTGCAATTCATTGCATAGTCTAAATGGGGCTTTCTAATCCAATTCAAATATAATGAAAACTTTGATACCAGAAAGAAGATACCTACTATCGGAAAATCAGAACCAAGAATAACACATAATAACTCTGAACATTTCAAAAACCTTCAGCGCTCAGTAAACTTGAAAGCCAATCATATTTCCGCTACAATTTTTGACCTTAATATTTTAAGATATATCGGGTCTGTCCACTCAGCGGAACTATAAAATCAAGCTGTTATCTACGACTTTCAATCTGTAAAATAGACGAGAAAACCTGTAGACGGGAAATAAGTCGACGGTAAGTTATTTTGAAGAAGCGGAGACGTAGGATTAAGTATTTTTTATATTGATTTTCGATTTATGGACATAATATGAGTCATCATCTGCCTAGCCTTTTCCCAACTATATTGGGGTCGGCTTCCAGTCAAACCAGATGCAGCTGGATATCAGTATTTTACATGGAGCGACTGCCTGTCGGACCTCTACAATCCAGTAACTGGGTAATACGATACCCCATGGTAAGACTGGTTGTCAGACTTTAGAGCTTCTGACTAACAGTAACGACTGTCAAAGATCTACAAATGACAGCCGGGACCAACGGCTTTACGTGCTTTCCGAGGCACGGAGGAAACTCGCTATGACAGATGGTCACCCATTTACAGACCAACCTCGGCAAGCGCGGCTTAACCCGGAAGATCGGCCTGTGCGGCTGTATTTATTTAGCCACGAGCTCCTCATAATATGAGTATCAAAGATATATTACAAAGTAAAAATAGAAGTAATTCTGTCGAGAAAACTGGTCTAATGTGTTATTGGAAATTTTGAATAGTGATAACAGCTCGTGGTTACAAGTACGGCTGCTTACCATGAGGTACCGATTCCATCTTCTATTCGGGCAAAATGGTATTAGGTTTTCCATTAAGAATTTTGCAGTGGTTGCTTACCACACAACCAATAATATTTACCAGGTTGATGCCGATTGTCTTGACCTATTACAAGGGACTTGCAGTTTATTTAAATACTCAATCAAATTATTAAGATTTCACCAATGGGCGCAATAAGTTACTTTGACAAACCGTTGTTCCATAGAATAAATTTAGAGTGTCTAGTATTACCGATAATTTAATAATACAATATAGAATAACTATAGATAAGAAGACAGCCTAAATTCGAGTCATTTACAAAGGAATACTTCTGATCTGTGACTTGTACTGTTGGAAATCTTAGACAATTTGAATTAGGTATCTGTCGAGTTTTTCCACATACGTATGTTATTGTTTCATCCAATCTAACCTGGTGCAGCTGAATACTCTTTACGTTTACTTTTGTATAACCTAGTACCTGGATAATACGAGATCCCCTTTAGTAAGACCGGATAAACAGCACACCCGTAATTAATTAATTAATTATAACCGGTTTCTTAATGATTCTGTTTACGTACCTATTATAGCTGTAGGTCGTAAAAATTATGTACTCAAGAAAAACTTTGTCAAAACCATTAAATATTTATGTCTTAAAAGGCTTTTATGGATAAAGTTAAGACAAACGGCGGAACTTTAAGTATTATAAAATAAAACGGCGCGCAACGTTAATAGTGGAACAGCGTTGTTATTTGGTAATCGTAAAAGATTTTACGTTTTGACAAGCTTGCGAGCCTTAATAAAAAACTTTCTCTATGCGTTTTGAACTGGCGATATTTAACGAGAACACACTAAAACAGAAATCAAATAGCCAGTCTTGTGAACCCTAAACTATTTTTCATAATATTGTGTTCACATAAAGAAGCAACTGACAAAGTTCTTAAGCCCCATTTACATGAGGAGTGGCTGGATAGGCGTCACGGCGTCCTTACCTTCCGCATGACGCAGGTCCTCACCGGACACGGAAGTTTCGGGAGGTTCCTGTGTCTGATAAGGAGGGAGGAAACGCCTGGGTGTCACCACTGCGAGGACCGTCCTGAGGACACGGTGGAGCATACGGTGCAGGACTGCCCCGCTTGGGCAGAGCACCGCCGTGTCCTCACGACGGCGATAGGCGGAGACCTCTCGCGCCCGGCATTGGTCGAGGCCATGCTGCGGGGCGAGACGGAGTGGGAAGCGGTCGCCTCCTTCTGCGAAGCAGTCATGCTCGCGAAGGAGGAGGCGTGCCGCGTGAGGGAGAGAACAGTGTCCTCCCTCCGACCCACCCGCAGTGGTAGACGCCCACGGCGACGGACGTCGCCAGACGATCTCCGGCCACCGTAGGCGCGGGCATGGTCCATGGTCAGACAGCGAGTCGCCCATTACTCGCTGCCCGCATGCCCGCGCCTACAGTGGCCGGAGATCGTCCTGCGACGTCCGACGCCGTGGGCGTCTACCACTGCAAGTATTTATGATACGTAAAGTTTACTTTTTGGACATTTTTTTTTTGCGTTGGCTTAATTTTGTATTGTGTAACTAACAAATTGTATCTGCTTAGTTAAAAATACAAAAGAAGTGTTACTATTTGAATAATAAAATTTATGATTTGAATATAATGAAACTGAAAAATTGTCCTGAATATTGTCTTTTTTACTGTAAATTGAAAAGATAATAATAACTGCCCTGTTCCTTCACCTGTCCTTTATGTTCCAGGGTCATGGTGCCTTTTATGACTATCCAGTGACCTAAATGTTGTCCAATGAGGCGTTTTATAATAAAAAGATAAATTTCATCCACCTTGAAATACCTGACCTCAAAATATGTATATGTGACCTTCCCAAGGTCTAGCAACGTTTATATTATCATTTATTAAAACCTTAGCGTTGGCTTAGGTACCTGAAAGATGAAATTTTGTAAGATTGGGAACGTTTATACCCTGAAAATCTAAGGCTGACGTACGAAGAATTTTAAATATGCGTTTGTGGTAAGTCCCTACTGAAAGGTGATGTATTAATTTTCTTTTTATTTAAAAATGACCTGATCGCTCACAGCGATGGCTGGTCTGAATAAGCACTCCGAAATCACACTTTAAAAGTTTGGTCCTATGCCTAGTAGTGGGACATTAATAGCTTTTTTTTAACGTGGTAAAATCTACAACCTCCCACCCAGGGCAGAGCGGGAGGGACTGTCAGACTCGCACTGACTAAAATCCACAGGTTCCTTCAATAGCCCTTTACGTACCGGGGTCACGGTAATTCGTGAGTCCCGCGACCGACATTAATAGGTTAGCAAAACAATGTTGCGTGCTGAATAAAAAATATTTTATATACTCTAATTATTACAGACAAGACGATTATGATTATAGGCATATGTTGTAACACTTTCTATCCTGGAAAAAATAATAATAGAAAGTAGTACAGTCCTCGTTTTCTTACTCGCAGATTTTTTTCCTCTGTACCATATCCTATAACAGATTGACAGTCTCTTTTAAGACAACTTCATTGCTCGCTCATCAAAAAAAATTGTTATAGCATAATGACGGATTTATGTCTAGGTAACTTATGATAGTGACGGGGCCCCCTCTAGAGGGCCAAAACCTGCCGGGGTCGCGGGACTGTACGAATTACCGTGACCCCGGAACGTAAAGGGCTATTGAAGGACACAGTGGATTTTAGTCAGTACGAGTCTGACAGTCCCTCCCGCTCTGCCCTGGGTGGGAGGACTCATTTGATGATTTAAAGAAAGGTAACTTACGATAAATGCCGCAGTTGTGTTAAGCGTACTGTTACATCCTGTGTACTCCTCTTGGTCTCAGCAGTCTGCGCTGCATCTTAGCTGCTGACGCAGCATCCCGACACTCCTCACCTATCTTCCCCTCGGGCCAGCACGCCACTCGTCTCCTAACCATCATTCCTTGCACTTGTCTCTTGCACATGGTATATAGTGTAATTAATCTAATATAGTACTTACTCCTTATATTCAGTAATTTCATTTTTTAAAAACCTTATAAGGATCCCGGTTGTAAAAGTACAATAACTTCAATGATATGATGTTCAGTTACAAAGTTCTAACGACCTAGCTAGAACATAAACGAGAATACATTTTCCGCAGCACTAAACATTTATAAGTAGTTTAATCACTCCCCTACACAAGTATGAAGATAGTACAACTCATACGGACTTCAAAGGCGTAAACAGTTAATAGTTAAGTAGTTTCGACTTAGTTTCGCCACAAGAGGTCCGCTTTTTTCTCGTACAGTAGTCGTTAAGTGACGCTAAGCAGCGACTAAGTATGCTTTTTTTTTTATCGTGGTAAAATCATCAAATGAGTCCTCCCACCCAGGGCAGAGCGGGAGGGACTGTCAGACTTGTACTGACTAAAATCCACGGTGTCCTTCAATAGCCCTTTACTTCCATTTGTAGGAAGGCCTTAGGTTTTTGGCTAGTTGTTTTAGTTAGCAAAAATGTGGATGAATTATTATTCAAATGAATTATAATTATTTAGCACCATCACCCTAGAAGTAAATCATATAACAGACCACGAAGGGGGTGGGGTGATAAACTGACTGTTTTTTATATATATATATTTAACATTCCACTACTAAGACCCAATTTCACCAAACTTTTTGTAACCCGACATTAACTGATGTGCTTTTAAAACTAACAGCGCTGTTATAATGTTATGTGTCCCATGGTGACAATTTAACAGTCCAATCCAATGACACACAAAACCATTCATTCACATTATAAATCAACTAAAACAAAAAGATGAAAAACTCTACGATGCAATAGACGACTGAACTACTTTTCCGTTTCGCTGGATAATATGTCAATAATACAGCTAATTAAAAGAAAAAATTAAAATAAGTTTGAGGTTGTAATACAAACTCCTTATACAACGAAATCGTTGTGTAAGGAGTTTGTATTTTAAATAAGTCTGGAGTGATCGTTTTCGTGTTATAATATTTAGTTACTTCCTGGGTGGAGCAGAAGGGAATGTCAGACTCGTACTGACTAAAAATCACGCTGTTCTGCCGGTTTTCCTTTGCGTTCCATGGCCGAGATATCCAGTTTAGATAGTCCCGCGATCGTAGCAGGCATTTGGTTCTGTAGGAACTCCCTCAGTTTTCTGCCAGCTCTTAGAAGCGCGGGCATGCGGGCGGCGAGTAATGGGCGACTCGCTGTCCAACCATGGACCATGCTCGGGTAACGAACGCATAACATGCCTGAATAAGTACCTACCACCTTTCGCCTCCGCCGAATGTCCATGCATCAGACACTCGGTTGCCACCAACAATTTTACACAACCTTCCGAAACAACAGTATCCAGTTAGAACCTGCGTCAGGCGGAAAGTGAGGTCGCCGTGATCCTCTAGCTACTGCGTACTGGCCATCATTAAAAACCTCCATATAGTTTTAAAATAAAAAACAAACTTGTTATCTTGACAGTTTAATGGTCTGTTACCAATGTAACGGACCCATGGAGCAGTCATTAAATTTAACAGCCGATTAATGAAATTAAAGTACCGTTAGCACGTGGTGGAACACTCGCTAACCTTAACAGTCGGTTAACACATGTAACAGGGCATTAAACTAACTAACAGAGTCTGGCGAAACTAGCCCTAAGACCCAATTTCACCAAACTCTTTGCAACCAGACATTAGCTAATGTGCTTTTAAAATTAACAGCGCTGTTATAATGTTATGTGTTCCATGGTGACAATTTAACAGACCATTGCTAGATCCATCATTATTTGAATGACACACAAAACCATTCATTCACATTATAAATCAACTAAAACAAAAAGATGAAAAACTCAACGATGCAATAGACGACTGAACTACTTTTCCGTTTCGCTGGATATATATGTCAATAATACAGCTAATTAATATAAAAAAATAAAATGAGTTTGAGGTTTTTCATTTCGTTGTGTAAAGAGTTTGTATTTTAAATAAGTCTGGAGTAATCGTTTTCGTGTTAAAATAATATTTAGTTACTTCCTGGGTGGAGCAGAAGAGAATGTAAGACTCGTACTGACTAAAAATCCTGTTCTGTCGGTTTTGCTTTGCGTTCAATGGCCGCGACATCCAGTTTAGATAGTCCCGCGATCGTAGCAGGCATTTGGTTCTGTAGGAACTCCGTGAGTTTTCTGCCAGCTCTTAGAAGCGCGCGTGACCATGAAGCGCGTGTGCCATCGACTAGGGCAAAGTCTTTGATCGTACGGGTAACCCATTACAAAACGCCCACAAACCCGCGCCTACGGTAGCTAGAAATTACCCGCAATCTGTCGTGTGACCTGGATGATTGTCTCTCCCTCACCCATTCCACTTCCTCCTTCACTTCTCGGAAAGAAGTGACTGCTTTCTATTACCCGCCGCTCCATAACATGGCCTGAATAGGTGCCACCTTTCGCCACCACCTTGTCCACGCAGTGGTGACACCCGAGTGTCCATGTACCAGACACTCGGTTGCCACGACCACTCTTACACAACCTTCCGGAACAACAGTATCCAGTTAGAACCTGCGTCAGGCGGAAGGTGAGGTCGCCGTGATCCTTTAGTAGTGATCTTTTTAGTCTGCTGCGTACTGGCCATCAGTAAAAACCTCCATATAAAAAAACAAACTTGTTATCTTGACAGTATTAATCGTCTGTTACCAATGTAACGGAACCATGGAGCAGTCATTAAATTTAACAGCCGATCAATGAAATTAAAGTAACATTAGTACGTGGTGGAACACTCACTAACCTTAACAGTCGGTTAACACATGTAACAGGGCATTAAACTAACTAACAGAGACTGGCGAAACTGGCCCTTAACATTACAAACTTTTTGTTAAGAAAAAAAAATTGTATCCCTCTAATCTGTTAATTCACGACCTTAAGATCCAAACCAGGCTCGGTCATATCGCGAGGAAAGCTGGTCACAAACTTGAACAATTGGTGGTTACTGGCAAGGTTGATAGTAAGCGTTCCAGCGGCCATTTAGATGGTCGGAACAAATACGCACTTCCTTGGATGCGAAATTTCACGATGAGCATTCACTTTGCCAAAGATAGAAACAGATGGCGAAGCATCGTCCAGCTGAAAGTGACTATAATTCGGGGGAATCACGACCCTCAGTAATGAGAATTATGACGTGAGGTGGAGGACACTGTTAATCTCCGTAATAGTCATTCTTTTTCATTAATGTTCAGGAATCTTGTATCGTCATGCAATTTCTAAGTGTACCCAATAAACCCGAGCGTGTCCACTTGATTGGTGGACATTGTATAAATAAACAATTGCACATGAACACATTCCTCGGTAAAAACACATTCCAGTGGCGTGACGCGACGTAGTTTGTCGGTCCCGACCGACAATCTGACCATGGTACTTACATTTAGGCCCTTTATTGCGTCTTCGTTACTTTTATTACGTCATTAATTACCTGGTACACGTATTCTTTGTAGCAGTCGTCCCCTTCTGCTGATATATCTCAGCAGACTTCAGAGTATGAAACAATGCTGTTGTATAAACCACGCTAGAGCATCACATCAGGTAACATCGTCCAGACCATATTTATTATCGAAGAATTTTATGAAGACTCCTCCTTTTTGTAAGTTGGTGTTTTAGGATATATTTTTATTATCTGTCTCCTTAACTGTCAATGAAAATTAATTGAGCATCAATTTCTGCAAATTGTATTAATTTTATTATTGATTTCAGTCTGCGTATCAGCTGGTCGAGAATAGTAAAAATCCAAAACTTTGTAAGTACCTAATTACTTTTATCTGTGAATTCAAATAACCACATTAGTCTTGATTCTTGATAACATTATTTTATTCACTTCTTCATCGATGATTCTATCGACAGTGTATTTTAAAGCCGTGTAGTCAAGGTTTTTAATACTCTTACCGTTTTTTGATTGTAAACATATTCCGTCTCACTACAAAAAAGTAAAACATCTGTTGAACACTTGTGTAAAAAAAAACTGTCAACTCAAAACGGCATTTGACGTTGATATAAGGGTCGTTTTGCAGTTAAACTTTGTGGTATGACGGATAATAATTTTAGCGGTTAAAAAAACCATTATCACAAAAACTAAGTACAGTTTTGATTTTAAGAAAATTTGTGAATTTTATTTTAATACCAGTCTTTAACTAACCTTTCTTTTACGCCATTTTTTACTAATACATACTTTTTTTTGAATTAGTCAAAAATGGCAGTATAAATTACACGCTGTATAGACACTTTATATTATGACTAGCTTTTGCCCGCGGCTTCGCTCGCGTAGAATTTGGTCTGCCTCATTAAGTTACGTGACATTTTTTTTAATACTTATATTTTTTTATGTAACTTCACACCGTACATCGCAGATTTCTAACTTCAAAATTAGTTTCCATACAATCTTTGAACACCTATACCTAATATTTAGAGGGAATCTCTTGAGGTTGGAATTATTTGAATTCCTTTCTAAGAGCTCATTATTTTAGAGGGCCAAAGCCTGCCGGGGTCGCGGGACTTACGAATTACCGTGACCTCGGTACGTAAACCGTAGCACTGGTAATTACATCCCTCATGTACACAATAAGCTAATAAAATTCCCTATCTCAAAAACTACTGAACCGATTTTGATGAAACTTGCAGTATTCCCTAAGTTGAACGATACCTAGCACAAAAAAAAATCGGACGTGAAGTTCCTGAGATATGCGAACAATGAATCAGTCGATGCCTACTCCTTACTGTTAAGTAGGTGTACCTTCCAACATCAGCTCAGCTACATAAGATGATGATTACCATACGCAAGTACTTAAATTACTTCATAAGATTTACGAAAAACGATGCGTGGGCCTATACAATTTGAGGGTTGCCCTCGATTTCTCCAAGATCCAATCATCAGATCCTGATTTGGTGACAATGGGACCACACGGGTAGCACCAGCTTTAAAACAAAAAAGAATCATGAAAATCGGTTCACCCAGTCGGTCGTTATTCGGTAACAAACTACTGTTAAGGAGTTTTACCTTCCATCATCAGCTCAGCTGCATAAGATGATGATTACCATACGCAAGTACTTAAATTACTTCATAAGATTTACGAAAAACGATGGCTGAGCCTATAAAATTTGAGGGTTGCCCTCGATTTCTCCAAGATCCAATCATCAGATCCTGATTTGGTGACAATGGTGGTCCTACGGAAAGCACCAGCTTTCAAACAAAAAAAGAATCATGAAAATCAAATCACCCAGTCGGTCGTAATGCGGTAACAAACATAAAATTGATAACCTCCTCCTTTTTTTGAAGTCGGTTAAAAACTATCCTATGTCCTTTCTCAAGTTCCAAACTATGTCTGTACCAAATTTCATACAAATCGGTTCAGTAGTTTAGGCGTGAAGAAAAGACAGACAGACAGACAGACAGAGTTACTTTCGCATTTATAATATTAGTTTGGATTGACTCGTAGATTTCAGATTTTAAAATACTGCAATATTCCCTGTGTTATATCAATCTCTCCAATTCCTTTGTTCGCAGACACAAACCTATTAAAATATTCAAGGGAAAGACAAGGAATAAATAAGGAAAGAAGGTACAACCACGAAGCTGATTACCACTTAATTCCCCTACGATACACGCTTAATAGGTTCCAATGACCACGATTTATGCGGTAAGCTAATAAAAACGGTCTGATTTCCCCGGACAGTTCGCTTCGTTAGCGTCCTGTGTTGCAGTCGGCTTTCGTTTACGACCGATTGTCACCATAAATATACTGAGTTTCCTCTTACAGAGGTCGTGGGAGGGTTCCTAGGATCGTGATAACGGAACGTGCTTGAAAATGGAGGTAGTTTTAAGGGTTCCGTAGCCAAATGGAAAAAAAGGAACCCTTATAGGTTCGTCATGTCTGTCCGTCCGTATGTCACAGCCACTTTTTTTCGAAAGTATACTTGGAAAGTAGATGTATTATGTGAACCGCATTAGGATTTTC
Organism: Agrotis puta; assembly: GCA_943136025.2. NCBI lineage: Eukaryota > Metazoa > Arthropoda > Insecta > Lepidoptera > Noctuidae > Agrotis > Agrotis puta. The sequence goes on from OW964181.2 coordinate 2,306,327, forward strand.
ACACAAAAAAATATTGGGGGTTCCCCATACGTATAATTGAAACTCAAAAAAAATCTTCACCAAAACCATACGTGTGGGGTATCTATGGGTAGGTCTTTAAATGATATTGAGGTTACTCACTTCCTTAAGTGGTAAAATGTGTGTCCGAGGGGGACAGTGCCCTTGTAACTTATAAAATGATACACTAACTAATAAAACCAAAAAAAATATATGACGTGCATTACCATGCAAACTACCAGCAAAAACTGAACGAGATCAAGTAATTAGTTTTTTTTAATACGTACTAAATCGTAAACCGTAATTTACCTTTCATTCAATCCACTCAAATATAAAACAAACTTACAAAGAACTACAAGAATTTTTATGTTATATTGCTGCTACGGAACCCTTCATGGGCGAGTCCGACTCGCACTTGGCCGCTTTGAAGCTTGCATCATGATAGCATCAGGTTGGTATGTTAAATCTGAGCTTTTTATTTTATTGTAGTGTTTGTAAGAAACTAATGCATTTAATTTGTTTTTAACATAATAGGTGTAGACAATAATAGGTATAGAGGTGTAGACTGTGGGAAAGACCTTTGCCCAGGCAAAGGTCTCTCCTACAGTCTTCAGTTAAAGCAGTTAACACACTTTGGTCCATTTTGTGTAGTAAGTTTAATTTAGGACGAAAAACCGAAGGAGAACTTCCAACACAGTTTTTTCACGTAATTCGAAACAAAATTATAACGGTGCACAAAATAATCTTTTCCTACATTATCAAATACCAGCAAACTATTAAAATAATAAATGATCAAATTTTAATGAAGTTCGATCGATATTAGATTTTCGACGACGATTTTGTCGTTCCTTTTCTTCGAGTTTGCGAATCTTTTTAAAGTTCAGTTTTAGTACTACTGTTAGAAATTATTTATATTTGTTGATACTACTATTATACTTAAAATTAAGAGCTGTAATAACATAACTTGTATGGTCGTTGTTTCACATGAAAAAGAATGCGATTTCTGTTTCTGACAATCTAATATCAATCAATATCTTCGAACGTAGCTATGCAATATAGGTAATGTGGATTGGGATGTTGTGGGCAAACTTCTTTTAAATTATCAAGTGTTTTTATTATAAATATACCACAAAACTATGTTAAATTATTATATCGTCTTTTATACGTCCACTCCGTTCGCTCTCTTCTAAAAACCCCCTGTTATCCTTCCCTTCTTTTTTAAATTCATTTCATTCTTCCCTCTCACTCATTCGTCTGCGTTCCGTTCCACACTCGTAAATAGTATTTTGCACCAATTCTACAGTAATTATTATTTACCTTTCTTCGTTGTTTTATAGCTTACTTATAAACAACTGTGGTATAATTTCTGTAAATAACTACATGTAAACTTATCAACATAAACAATTTATAATATCAAAGAATTTATGTCTACTAAAGTTGCCATAAAAGTGAAAAATGAAAAGAACAAACATCTAATTTAAATAATAGCCTGAGGTAATTTTATTTTCAAAACAATTTATAGCCAGTTTCAAGGTATGAAAACTCATTAGTTTATTACAAGTCCACAACAGTCGGACCTCTGGTTTTCCACCGAGTCTACTCCCTGGCGGGCCATAACGGCTTAATGTACAATATGTACAATACAGATGAATTTGGCTCTAAATATATTTTTCGGCCAGCAAAATATTAGTGAAGAAAATATAAAGTTTTGAATATTTTCATAATGAACGATGTAACCTGCACATCAACCTACCCCAATTGTTAAATTTCTTAAATCGATTTTCACTTTATATGAGGTAGGTTTTGTGCTGTCGTTTTGAAAAAAAAACAAATCAATGGTTCAATCGTCAATACCATATTGAACAGACTGCAAGAAGGTAACTATAAAGTATTGGTAAAACTTTATTACCTTTGTTTAAGTTAAATTAAATCATACTTATTACAAGCTAAGTAAACATTAGTTTGTTAAAAAACTTGTAATAGAAAGACATACATTATTGTCCAAAATTACGAGAAACGGGCCGTGGTCGCTGATTTCTAAAAAACTCAGATTGGTCGTTGTTGACTCCGTATGCGTACATACACACATTTATTTGAGGTGTGAAAACGTACACTTCTGTTTTGTGGATACATTCAAGTGCGTAAATCTAAAGCAGCGAAAGTCATTATTTTCAGTTCTAAGTATATACGTGAAAACGAGCATGCTGGGTTCATTATAATTTTGTTTCAGGCCGTACCTTTAATGTTGCGTGCTCTGAATAAAGTTATAACAGTGATTTTAGCATGGTATTTTTAAGATCATCAACACATTTTGTTGTGTATTTTTGGTACTAATATTGAATCTTATACCAGATTGTACTTCGTTGAGTGGTGCGCAAGAACTCTACGATCTTATCCCACCTGCCTCCTTCTATTATCGGTCACCTAGACGCACGCTAAGCTTTCATCCCTGCATTGTTGCTATTCCACCAATTCGCAACAAGCGATTCCAAACTTTTAATAATGCAGACAGCGAAGAAGTGGAACTTTATACCACTGTGTGTTTTCGAACGCATGCAACGCTAATTCCAATCACTTCAAAGTAAGAGTGGACAGGCTTCTTGTACCCACAAGTTCACTCCAACTCTCCGGACTATACTAGAGTGAAGAGCACAACCATTTATATACATTAATAAAGAACATGTTCGTTTCATAATGTTAACTAAGTAAGACAGTCTACCCCGGTATGTAAAGGGCTAGTGAAGGACACCGTGGATTTTAGTTAGTACGTGTCTGACAGTCCCTCCCGCCCTGCCCTGGGTGGGAGGACTCATTTGATGATTTTAACACGAAAAAAAAATAGTAAGACAGTCTTGGTAAGTATTCTATAACAAGTTAGAAGGGCAAACACAACAATGTTTTATGGCATTTTCCTTTCCAAACAATGCACCAAAAGCCCACAGAATTCCACAGATTTTTATACCGCGATCAAAAGATGTTTGCCAACAAACAGTGTGGCTGACGAGATCTGTCCCGAGGAATCCAATAAAGGAGTTCCTACGATTGGCTGACTCCACAAATTGGATTAATGGATTCTCTTCAGTTGCAGCAGTGACAACTGAATCGTTCTTGCTTAGGAGAAAGTTTTCAACTGAGTTTCGTTAGTTAGGATTGCTATTTAATTTGGAACGCGATTCTGTGTGTGCGTTTTTGTTGAAAGAGTTTTATTGGCAGAAAGTTTGGCGTAGAAGTGTGACTTTTGGGAAGTTTAGATGATTTATTTTTATTAAGTTAATAGGGATAGATTGAACAAACGTTGCTGTGGATTTCAACACGTTTAATGGTAATAGCTTTGCCATATTTTTTTAAGCATGGTAAAATCATCAAATGAGTCGTTGCCGCAGCTGAGTTGAAAATGGAATGAAAGAGACTGTCAGACTCGTACTGACTCAAATCCACGCTGCTCCTTCAGTAGCTCTTTATGTTCCAGGGTCAGGGTAGCTTAACCCTGCCTTAAATAAATTTCTTCTTACAAACTTTTGCCCCTATTCCTTGGGAAATGTTACAGAAGATGTGGCATACATTTTCTATGTTTTATAGTTACTTAGAGCTATTGTCGTGCTCTTCTTACATTTTTCTGTAGGATTTTTGGGTCAGCTGAATGAATGCAACGTTCTGGCGACGGGTATTATATATCGGTGCCTCTGGGTATCTCACAAGCCTCTGATATAGATTTTATACTAACATTAACGATACCGCAGTGGTAGGCGCCCACGGCGTCGGACGTCGCCAGACGATCTCCGAACACCGTAGGCGCGGGCATGCGGGCGACGAGTAATGGGCGACTCGCTGTCCGACCATGGACCATGCCCGGGTCGACGGCGCGTTGTGTTCCAAGCGCGCCTCAAGGAGTTTCAGCATAGTGACGGGGCCTGTAGAGGGCCAAAGCCTGCCGAGGTTGCGGGACTCACAAATTACCGTGACCCCGGTACGTAAAGGGCTATTGAAGGACACCGTGGATTTTAGTCAGTCAAGTCTGACAGTTCCTCCCGCCCTGCCTTGGGTGGGAGGACTTATTTGTTGATTTTACCACGACAAAAAAAAAAACATTAACGATATAAGTTCAGCTTTATTTTACTGATCTGAGTAAAGCCCAAGAGAACTTAGAAAGTAGCTATATAATGCACTGAAACAGACTTATTAACACCTGCCCAGGTCTGAACTCACAACCTTGTGCATCAAAGAAACAAACTTTTGTTCATTGTGTTTGAAAATACACAAAATGATGAATTAATACCAATTTTTGTGATTAAGTATAATGAAAGCACTAAAATGAAAAATGTTTTTGGCATCTGACATTTATCTACAGACCATTAACTAAGTAGTAAAAGCTAATTTTATTGGTATCTGTCAGCTTTTACGGTACGTGATTGTTCAAATATATACGGGCAAATATTATTACAGCCCTGCCGTCCAATAATGGTTGGACCTAGGTTGATAAAGTGGACAGCTAGACATAAAGTAAGGGTTTCATTAAAATCTGTGGCCAGATCGAGGCTAAATGTCTACTAAAATTGTACTAAAATTGGCTACCACCATAAATATTTACGTTTGTTTAGAAAATACTTATATCCCGGTATTTAAAGAACGTTTTCTTTTTAACTGACTTCTAGTTTTTTTTTTTTGGCGTGGTAATATCATCAAATGAGTCCTCCCTGGGTGTCCTTCAATAGCCCTTTACGTAGCGGGGTCACGGTAATTCGTTAGTCCCGCGACCCCGGCAGGCTTTGGCCCTCTACAGGCCCCGTCACTATGCTGATACTCTTTGAGGCGCGCGTGGAACACAACGTGCCGTCGACCCGGGCATGGTCCATGGTCGGACAGCGAGTTCCCATTACTCGCTGCCCGCATGCCCGCGCAACTGACTTCTAGAATAGGAGGAATAATCTCCTCCTGTGTTTTTGTTAAGTACTAGTTTATGGACCTAAATAAAAGCTTTTAATAAAATTTACGAAAACACGAAAAATAACATTTCTTTCGGAACATCTAGCTCAGCCTTTGATTATTATTATTCTATTCCCGATTGCTTAACTCGAATAAAAAGCAATATATTTTCTTTTAAAACTTACAAGACTCTTTGATGTCGCATTCTATTTATTATTTAGCTTTGGAAACGGTCTAAGCTGCTGTGGTCTGGGCTGCTGAAAGAGGAACCTCCTAACAATATACGGTGTGTTCTGCTTCATGGATCAAGCGCTATAATTACCATTAATTTGTGTATTCATCTTATATCGTAATATTTAGTTAATAATATTTGTAAATTTTTAGTTTTAGTTCAATATGTATACATTTTATGCCTTTAATGTTTGCATGTTTTTTTTTTAATGAATATCACATAATTTATTACATTAAAAAAGACAGAAACTAAAACAAAGATCTAGAGACATTAACCTCCTCACAATGCGAGCAGTATCGAGTACTGTTTTCTGGATCAGGCCCTTTAAACCCCTTAAACTTCGAAAGGTGGTCGAGGCTCTTGGCTATCAGGCCATTGGTCACTACGACAGTTGACACAATGATAGTCGGGGTTCACAATCCATGTGTCAATAATTCTTGCTAAATCAAAGTATTCTATTTCTTTATGTTTCTCAGCTTTCACGACGTTCTAGTCACGCAGGATGGTACCATCAACTATCATAACGCGGCACGCTGATCTGCCTATCAGCACAATATCAGGTATATTGGAGACAATAATCATTTAAGTAATTTTAGGAACATCCCAGTACATCATGACATGGTCTTTCTCGAGAACTAACGACGACAATGCAAGACGAGCAAAAACAGAGATATATGGAAACCCGGACGCTTGTATGACCGACAATCCGTCCCGTCTTTCATAATTATCATAAATATGTCTCCAAAAGTTATTCGTCAAGATAACTTTGTCAGTAATCTACATGAAAAAAATTCAGTTTCCTTGGAAAAGTCACTGAAATCTAACCAAGACGAGTACGCCTGGTCCTCCCTCCGAAGGCAGAGTGGGAGGGGGGACTGTCAGACTCGTACTGACTAAAATCCACGGTGTCCTTCAATAGCCCTTTACGTTCCGGGGTCACAGTAATACGTACAGTTCCGCGACCAAGGACATGGACGCTAGAAAATCTCGGGCCCAGTTTTGGCCCGATGCACGATTCGGGAAGCACCTGTGGGCGAGTTGATGGACGTACGCACGCTGCTCTAGTTATCATCTCAAACCTTTATTTTTCTTCCAAGTAAACCATACACTTTTGTTGTAACAGATAGGTGTAGTCTATCATTAACAGTTTTTTCTTCTTTGAAATTTTATAACATAGCTGTAATTTTGGTGTTTTTTTTTTCACTATTATCTATTTCTAATTTCAGTGTGTTACTCATTTTTATTTGTATAATACGGTTCTCAAAAAAATAGATTTACGAGTATTAAGAAAATCTGTTTGTAGCTGTTCTGATTTTGCCAGTTTATCATTATTTTCACTAAAAATATATTTAAACACTATCTGTAATTTTAAAACTAGGTTATATTTACCTATACTGTTTAGGTATTTTAAAACCTAGGTTAGGTTTAAAATTGCAAATATATTTTCTCACAACGTTATAAAACTTTTGCGAATTCCTGATTAAATCTACAATTTGTAACTCATTACAAAACCCAAAAGGGTACTTTCGTAAAGCAACAAATTCAGCTTTATCTTTATTTAATGTATAAAATTCAATTTACAACTTGATCTGTTTTATCAGCCGTCGAACAGATTAAGGATTACAGCATATTTTAATTACATGGTCATTGCACATTATCGTAAATAACTTGTGTATGCAAACATTATCCGTTATTAATGTTTACGGACGTTGTTTACGGTTTTTACGGGTGAATACTGATGAGATTGTGTTTCTGACTAATATGCCTATGCTACTCGTAGTAAGTATTAATGTTTGGAATTTAATGTTTGTGGCATGTAGGATATCTTCTCAAACAATTGCTGCTCGAATAGAGTGCATCACAAACAAGCTGCTCTTGTTAAGCTGTTGGGCAGCATTTGACTACAAATTTATTCTTCTACCGAAATTATTTGATCACCGAAGACCATAACAGCCAACACCAGGAAGTGCCCAATATGTCTCAGCACCCAACTGCCATTCACAACCTGGATACCGCACCCTGAAGGTGCATTCACACTCATCAGTCACCGTCACATCACGTCACTGGCCCGGTTAAAAACAAAATGTTTCTATACTCCTAGTATGACTTTGTTCCCACAAGTTAGTCACCGGCACGTGATCTATCAGTCACGTTACCGGTCAGGCACGCCAAATAATATTTCCATACAAGTTTCATACTTTTATCCCCGCACACCCGGGAATGCCACATCTCAGTTCAGTCAGTGTCTGTGTTCAATGATTTAGCTAAACCGGAGACGTGACTAACGAACGACGTGACGGTGACTGGTGATTAGACAAACCGTCACCGATCCGTTGTCGGTGCCGTGACGGTGACGTGACGTGACTGATGTGTGTTATTGCACCTTAATGCATTTACATAGACTACTATCTCCAATTTCTACGTTCTTAATGGCAAGAACGTCGACTACTCATCTCGACATCAACAGATTTTTTTTTATCGTGGTAAAATCATCAAATGAGTCCTCCCACCCAGGGCAGGGCGTGAGGGACTGTCAGACTTGTACTGACTAAAATCCACGGTGTCCTTCAATAGCCCATTACGTACCGGGGTCACGGTAATCCGTTAGTCCCGCGACCGACATCAACAGATAGGAAACGTTATAATGTAACATATGCACAAATTGAAATCCCAAAGGTGACCCACTATAAAATAGATGTGAATCGGGTTCGGATTTAAATTTTCACGAAAATATTCCTCCTTTGAGGGGAAAGTTTCTGGGGCGGCCAAAGTGGCGTTTTATCATACAACTTATGAATGGCACCGCGAGGAGCGTTTAGCGCTGATCTATGGCAACATTATAGCACGGCCCGATGGCTCGTGCGATTTCATATGCCAAAAACACGGTATGTGGCGGCTGCGAGAGATTGTCCATTTGCTACAGCAATATTTGAACGAGGAAGATGATGTTTGGTCGTAAAACTTTGTAATATACACAAAATTTTAGTCTTGTATAGAAAAGATGCGGCAGAGGGTTAAATAGAAGATTTAACACCTATACAATTATGTAATTAAATGGCTGTAAAATGTGATTTATTCTGAAATTGTTGTTTTAACACAGTAAACAGTCAGATAACTACTTTTAATATTATCTCATAATTGTACATAGCATTCAAAATCATAGAGGTTACCACGGATACACTGACTTATCTCATTTTATACAAGAAAAATATAAAAAGCAAATCTTTTCACATTTAGAAAACATGGAAAAAGAATCTCCTATCTTCTCTTTCAAAACACATTTCCTTACAAATTCAAATACTCTCATCGCTTTTAGAGTAAAAAAGTAACATTTAAAGTAGCAAACCGACATTAGTCGTTATTTGCAACCAGATACCGGGTTTTGATTCATGTGTAACCGAGTGTTCCGTTTTGCCCTGTTGACTTTGCAGTTAAATGAATAGAGCTGTTTGAATTGGAAATGTAAAATATTTAAAAATAGAAACATAAGATCTTATGGAACGGTTGTGTTTTGCCTTTATTCATTTTTCAACATATTATTTTACATTTTTAAATATTAAAAAAAAAACATTTAAAAACATAAATAATAGGGCAGAGCGGGAGGGACTGTCAGACTCGTAGTGACTAAAATCTACGGTGTCCTTCAATAGCCCTTAACGTTCCGGGGTCACAGTAATTCGTACAGTCCCGTGACCAAGGAACGGTTCTGTTGGAAAATTCCTAAAAGTAATTCACTGCGTGAAATTCTAGCATTATCAATGCTTCTAATATTTTTTTAATTTACACGCATAAGCGGATTTGCATGTCATATCTGAACATGGGCTACCGTGGACTGAGCATTAGAAAAACAATTATAGAAACAATTTTCTCTTTCCTACACAACATAGATTATGTCTTTGGTAGTGTAAAAGAAAGAGATAGTGTCCTACCATTGTTTTTCTCCCTTTCAAGAGAGTGTGGCAATTTTAAGCAGCGAATGCTCAATCCTTGCTTTGCTAGAATCTATGTTCAAATATGACAAGCAATTTTGCTTATGCGTATAACCATTTTATGAACATAAGAAGAATTACTAATGCTGATTGCTGTAAAATCACGAGGTGAATAAATAAATAAAATAAATAAAAATAAATATTCCACAACTATCACACAACGCCATCTAGTCCCAAGCTAAGCAGAGCTTGTGTTATGGGTACTAGACAACTGATAAACATACTTATATATTATTATTTCTAAATACATACATATTATAGATAAATTACACCCAGACACAGAACAAATGATCGTGCTCATCACACAAACATTTGTCCTGGGTGGGAATCGAACCCATGACCTCCGGCATAGCAGTCAGGGTCACTAACCACTAGACCAACAGGCTTGTCAATATCAATCAATGTAACAAGGAAGAAGCGTCAATATACTACTGAATAGAAATAGAAAATGCACAGTAAAATTTGTTGAAATAAATTGCTACTTATAAATAATACATTTCTCTCTGTGGCTTAATCCATAATCTTTTATTGGTGTAAACTAAATAGGCAGGCTTTTTTTTAATCTTGCTAAACTATTTTTTTGTTTATCTAATTTCCCGCTTCCCCTTATAGCCTATGTCGCTCATGACCAAAGCAGATGATTTCAACTGGTGAAAGAATTGTTTGAAGTCGGTCCAGTAGTTTCATAGCCTATTAATTTATACGAACAAACAATCAAATCTTTCCTCTATATAATATTAGTATAGATTTATTCAGGTAATCAATCTTCTTAACGTAAAACAGAGTTATTTGTAACAGAGTTTAATGAAAACCTTAGTAAAGTAGAGAATTAATGACGCAAACACAACTTGTAGGCATTTGAAGTTTTTGGACCCAAAACAGTAAGAATGATGATAAAATTAACGACCCTAAACTAGACTAGAACTAACTAGGTTTTAGTTTTGTTAATTTAGTTTACCTAGTCCGATTTGTTCGGCTTTTAGAGCTTAAATATCTTCTTTTTTTAATTTTGTTTCGTACAATTCATAAGTCCTACCCAAATTGTTGGTGTCCTATTAAATGAATTTATCTTTTATAAAACAGCATCAAATTGTATTGAAGAAAGTCGTCAAATTCATATATTATTTATGGCTAAATTGTTTTCATAATAATAAAGGTTTCTGAGATACAGACGCCAGCACAGTCACTTATCCACATCTGTCAAACTTTAATAATGCCTGTATAATATATAATATATTCTTAGAAGATTTGCCAGCTGAGAGGGCGGGGATATCGTCCGATAGTGGTGACGCAGCGAGTAGAGGGGGCGACACAACGTGAGCGGTGCGGTCTCGGAGCTCGACCACTTTGGCTCGAGAGCTCGGATGCGACGGACGTTAATTGGGAACCGTGTAGTTTAAATTATTTCGGTGTCTAACGGCTTATATAATAGTGCTGATTTTGTGATTAATTAATTAAAATCTAATAGTTCTAGGTAGATTTGCTTTTTCTTTTTAAAAAATTAAGTAGACTTCTGGTCGATAAGATCAGAAGTGGGATTCGCTTTAAAATTACACGCGACTTTGATCGTTCGCCATCTATTTTTGCTGTGAAGTGTTAAGTTTGAGTGCAATTTAAAAAAAAAGTACCACGTGTTAATAAGTGTATCAGTTTTTAATTTTTTTGCGTCTTCAGGCTAACTGTGCCCACGTGTTGGCTATATTGAGTTTTGTTTTTATCGTTAATTAAGTAACGTAGCGTACTAGGTTATAATAATTATGTCGGATCATGAACAAACACCGCGTGAAAATTCATCTAAGCGTAATTCTCGCGACCACCGTCGTAATGCGTCGCATAGCCGTCGCGATGTTCATACGAGGCGTCGAGACCGCAATCGTGAGACACGTAGCAGGTCCTCTAGGCGTCGCCGCGATAGATCAGTGAGTTTTGAAAGTCCACGTAGGCGCCGTGAGTGTTCTTATGGGCGTCGGGACAGCCTTCGCCGTGACCCTATAAACGAAGTTCTTGATCGATTGAACGCTTTAGAGGAACGCTTGCCTCCAATAGAAATACAGACGTCTACTCCCATGTCGTCGCATCCGTGCACGAAGAGCTTCACGCCGGCGCCGATATCGGTGGCCACCGAGGAACCTGTTCCCAGTATGGAAACACGTGCTACGGGGACCGCCGCCTCCGAGGCGTCGCGTGATGCTGACGCTGCGGACAGGATTGTTGGTGCACTTTCGTCCCTGATTCAAGTAAGATCGAACCATTATTATATCTCGAATTTTGATCCCAGTATACATGACTTTGATGTGTGGTGTGCTGAAGTGGATAAGGGGCGCGAACTAAGTCATTGGGGCGATCGGGAATGCTTGGGACGAATTGGTGGCTGTTTGCGTGGTGATGCGAAAACGTGGCTGAACGATTGGGTGACCAATGACCGAACGTGGACGAATTTTAAATCTGAATTTCGATCATTGTGTCCGCGTGAAGTTGATATGGCCACTGTACTATATGAGGTCATGAGCACTAATTCAAACAAGTTCGCCACGTACGCAGAATATGCCCGAAAGTCCTTATTGCGATTGAACATCGTCAGGGGGCTTTCGGATGAACTGAAAGCTGCCATAGTAATCCGTGGTATTTCTGATCCCCAAGTTAAAGCTGCGACCACAAACGCAAAACTGGGGTCAAAAGATCTCGTAGAATTTTTGTCGGTATATTCGAAACCTAAAAGTGCACCAACCACTACAGGCAATCCTGTTCGCACGTCAAATTCAAATACCTCTGATCCGCGTAAACGCAGGGCCGCTGCGCAATATGGTCGGTTGACTTGTTTTTCCTGTGGAGATATAGGTCATAAACAGGTTCACTGTCCCAAGAGGTCCGCTAAGGAATCGAACTCTGTGGATTCTCAAGCAAAATCCGAGCACGACTCACGTACAATCAAGTCGGTTTCTAAAGTCGCGAAAACTTGTACGTACTGTCACAAATCTGGGCATTCTGTCGAAACCTGCTTTATTAAAGAACGTTCAGAATCTAAATCTCAGAACAAAAATAAAACCAGTAACGTAAATTTTTGCTCAGAATCTCCTCCAGACAAAACAATGTGATATCTGCAGTCATTCAGAACGTACCTGTCGATGTCTTAGTTGATTCCGGTTCTGATATTTCCCTTATATCTGATTCAGTTTTGAAGCATTTTAGTTTGAATAAAATTCCTACCTATCGCCGTATGCGAGGTATTGGAAGTCAGGACATAGAATCTACATCATTTGTAAACACTATTATCGAGTTTCCCGAGCTTTCTTTGGACATAGACTTGTATGTCGTATCCCCGAATTGTATTCAAGCTCCAATTCTGATAGGTACAGATGTTTTAAATCGTACCGGGGTTACATATATTCGAACAAATGACTCTCAACGCTTGATTAGAGTATCGCAAATACAAAATGTGTCAACTGTAGAGTTCACTAAAATAAACACGCCCTTGGTTGGCGATGAAAAAGAGTGTTTGCTAGCTCTGTTAAATGAATTTCCCAAAACTTTCACCACTGGGACAGCGACCTCTACGGTTAATACGGGTAGTATGGAAATCAAGTTGAACAGTGATATTCCAATTAATTATCGGCCTTATAAACTCTCTGCAGATGAAAAACGTCGCGTTCGCGAGATTATAAATGATCTGTTGAGTAAAGGCGTGATCCGAGAGTCGCAGTCCAATTACGCGAGTCCTATAATTCTTGTTAAGAAAAAGGACGGGTCTGATAGGATGTGCGTCGACTACCGGGCTCTAAACGCTGTCACTATTAAAGAACGGTTCCCGTTACCGCTTATTGACGACCACATTGACAGATTGGGAAGTTTTAAATATTTTAGCTGTCTAGACATGGCCACCGGCTTCCATCAGTTGCCGATGAGGGATGACGACTCTATAAGCAAAACTGCATTCGTAACGCCTGAAGGGCATTATGAATATTTAAAAATGCCTTATGGGCTCGCTAATGCTCCCATCGTTTATCAGAGAGTCATTACCAAAACTTTAAAGCAGCTTATGGATACCGGTAACGTGCTAATTTATATTGATGACGTCCTTATAATGTCCAATTCTGTCGATGATGGCCTGCAAACTTTACGCGAGGTGTTAAAAACCCTGACTGACGCCGGGTTTTCAGTAAATCTAAAAAAGTGTACGTTTTTGGACACTGAGCTTGAATATCTTGGTCGAATTATTGGTCATGGTCAGGTACGGCCGAGCCCAAGTAAGACTGAAGCTCTGGTTAAGTCTCCGAAACCATCTAATGTAAGAGAGGTTCGTCAATTCCTGGGATTGGCGGGCTATTTCCGTAGGTACATAGCAGGCTATGCCTCAAAAACCGCTTGTATTGCCAAGTTGCTCAGGAAAGGCGAACCTTTCAAATGGGGAGCGGAACAAGACCTGGCACGTGACTATGTTATAAAAAGTCTAACAGAAGAGCCAGTCTTAGCAATTTTCGATCCCAATTTGTCCACTGAGCTTCATACCGATGCGAGTGCTATCGGTTACGGTGCGATTTTAATGCAAGAACACGAGGGTAGACGGAAGCGAGTTGTCGGCTATTTTAGTAAATCCACACAGGGCGCAGAGTCTCGTTATCATAACTATAAACTCGAGACGTTAGCAATTGTTCGCGCATTACAACATTTTCGGCACTACTTAATTGGAATTAAGTTCAAAAGAGACTTATTGCCACGTGTCGCGCGCTGGTGGATCTACATGCAGGATTTTCACTTCACATTAGAGTATCGAAAGGGTTGCCTCATGCAACATGCAGACTTTTTGAGTCGACAGCCCGCTACTGTTCTCCAAATACAAAATCCACGAAATTGGGCGAAGATTGCTCAGACGGCGGATTCGGAAACTCAAGGCTTAATGGAAAGGCTGAGAGATGGCCAATTAGATTCCTCCCGGTATGTAATAAAACATGATTTGTTATACTATAAGTATGTGACTACTGGTGAGGATGCTCGTTTTTTATGTTTTATTCCAAAAGGTCATAGACTTAGCTTGTTAAGAGTATTCCACGATGATCACGATCATATTGGAACGGATAAAACTACAGAGCTTATTTTGCGTTATTTTTGGTTTCCCGGTCTGAGACCATTTGTAAAAAAATATATCGGTCATTGCATTGTTTGCTTGTCGCACAAGAAAGTACCTGGAGCCCCTAGCCAACCGATTGAATCCTGGACGAAGCCCGAAATACCGTTTTCAGTGATTCACACTGACGTTCTTGGACCTTTAACGGAGTCAAACGGGTTCCGGTATATACTCCTCGTTGTAGATTCTTTCTCGAAATATTGCCTCTTGTACGCTCTATACAGGCAAGATACACTCGAATTGAAGCGTGTATTTTCAAACACAATCTCACTTTTTGGTACTCCGTCAACAATTATTTGTGATCGTGCCAGGATGTTTGAAAGCGCTTCCTTTCAAAGCTGGGTCACTGAGTTAGGCTGTGACGTGCATTTTATCACGCCGGAAATGCACCGTGAGAACGGGCAGGTCGAGCGTTACTGCCGGACGGTCCTCAATATGTTGCGTATCGAGGTGAACAACAAGGGTGCTCAGTGGTCTGATACATTATGGAAGATTCAACTAACTCTGAACATAACGAAGCAGGCCACGACTCGCACCTCGCCCCTACAGTTGCTGACTGGTGTCGAAGGCACGACACCAGTCCTGAGATCTTTGGTGCGAGATGTCGCCCTGAATGACTCTCACTCCAACCGAGAAGCGCTGCTCACACTGAGGAGACAGAGGACATCTGAGTTGCTGGCTGAAAATCAGCAGCGACAGGATGCATATGTGAACGAGCGTCGTCGACAGCCACGTATATTCACTGTCGGCAGTTTTGTTTTTGTTAACAAGGGATCTCAGAGCACTGGGAAGTTGGACTCCGGGATGCGCGGCCCCTATAGAGTTGTGCAAGCATTACCACATCACCGATACGAGCTTGAGCTGTTGGCTGGTTCTTACGGGAAGAAGACTCAAACTGCCGCAGAACACATGGTTCAGTGGCGTGGTGAGTGGACCCCGGATGCGTGTGAAGCGTTTTTCGGTGATGGTGAGTAGTTTAAGTAACCCCGACCAGTGGTTACTTGCCCCGACCAGTGGCAATTGTTGTTATAGCCCCGACCAGTGGCTACTTGCCCCGACCAGTGGCTACTTGCCCCGACCAGTGGCAATTGTTATTAGAGCCCCGACCAGTGGCTACTTGCCCCGACCAGTGGCAATTGTTGTTATAGCCCCGACCAGTGGCTACTTGCCCCGACCAGTGGCAATTGTTATTAGAGCCCCGACCAGTGGCTACTTGCCCCGACCAGTGGCAATTGTTATTATAGCCCCGACCAGTGGCAATTGTTATTATAGCCCCGACCAGTGGCTACTTGCCCCGACCAGTGGCAATTTTTCTTATCTATCTGGAACCCTGCTAGAGGTTTCCAGGACGATGTTGTGGATGTTTCGGTAATGATTGAGGTCCGGAACTCTTTCATTGGCGATACAATTCACCAACTTCTGTCTATTTTGATGCAATTGCTCGAAATTTCATTACAATGGACAGTTAAAGAGTTCAGCCTCGCAGAATAGCTCGTAATAGTTTCTGATCCATTATGTTTTAGATGATGAGTCTACCAATGAGGACCAAAGTGCAGAAGACCAGGCAGTAAACAGCCCTTGTGTGGTGGATGGGACGAGCGAGGACCAGCAAGCAATGAGAGAAAGCCAAGCTGACGAGGACGTGCAGCTGTCAGGAACGGCCGTCTTAGAAGATTTGCCAGCTGAGAGGGCGGGGATATCGTCCGATAGTGGTGACGCAGCGAGTAGAGGGGGCGACACAACGTGAGCGGTGCGGTCTCGGAGCTCGACCACTTTGGCTCGACAGCTCGGATGCGACGGACGTTAATTGGGAACCGTGTAGTTTAAATTATTTCGGTGTCTAACGGCTTATATAATAGTGCTGATTTTGTGATTAATTAATTAAAATCTAATAGTTCTAGGTAGATTTGCTTTTTCTTTTTAAAAAATTAAGTAGACTTCTGGTCGATAAGAATATAATAATGCTGCTACGATTTTCCCGTGATTATTTATAAGATTTGGTTCCCAAAATAATAATCTGTCTGCAATGATAAAGTTATCTATCAGAATTATATTATTACATAACACACGCTTTCATAAAAAATAAAAAAGTAATAATTCGGTTTTGCTGTTAAAAACTTCCTTGAGTAAGTCCCAAAGTGCTTTATCTATTTCTTGTCAATTGGTAAGTTTTGTCACATATAACTGTTAGGCGACTCTGGGGATTACCGCTTTAATATAATAATTGTTTTATCGAGTTCAAATTTATGTAACTTTTTTCTTTTTTTTACTTAGCCTGCACTGCCCCACTGCTGAGAAAAGGCCTCCCCCAATTCCTTCCAGGAATTCTTTTCCTGGACCACTTCCAACCAGCCCTCATCGTATGCGTCTAGGTCATCTCTCCACCTTTTTCTGGGTCGGCCTCGGCGGCGCCTTTCTATGTAACTTATAAAAATATAAAGTTTTGCTACGCCTGTCGCCCCCTGACTTTGGAATGTAATTGGAATGATTATTGGTTTAATAATAGTTTATGAAGCAGTGGGAGCCCAGTGGTATCGGCCCCGACTTACGAGCTGTAGGTCGTGGGTTCGAACCCAGCCAGGCGAATTACTTTGTGGAATTTATTGCATAACCACTGCTCTCAAAACCGGCATGTCCTAGAACCAAACATTCGGAGACATGAAACATTCACCAATCCGTACTGGGCCCGCGTGTTGGATTACGGCCCACTCCCTCTGACAGAGAGGAGGCCTGTGTTCCAGCAGTGGGAACATTAATAGGATGATGATGATGATAAATAGTTTAAATTGGCCTATGGCAATAAAGCGTAGTGTCCTGATTATTTTCGCTCACGACTGCCACTCCTGAGTCGACATTGGCCATCGAACCAATGACATTTAATCCAGTTACGGGAATGAAACGTACTCACGACCCCAGCAGTCGGTCTGCGGACTCTGGAACTAGAGTTATAAGTGGACGGTAACAGCTGCTCAGAAAATGTGAGCAACCGATTGTCAATCCTCTTGATCGTTCCCTTCTTCCTCCAACGATTTACGGCTTCGCGACATCAGCCAGAAACCACGATGAAAGACTGCATTTGAAAACAGAAGTGCATTATTTACAATTGTACCAATACCGTAATTTTTGTCACAGCACCCCACCACACACAGACATGTGTTACGATCTCAAGAATGTTGCTTTCATAACTTCGCAGTGACTTTTATTCTGGCATTCTTTCACGGACAATAACAGTTTAAAATCGTGAGTAGCCCAGTTGAAACGTACCTGTCAATGTGCTCACGCGTTAGTTTCAATTTTTAAAAGTGAACTAGTTACGAGTAGGTTTAACCATATGAGTTCTCCGTACGAAAAGTAAGCTTTTATACTATTATTTCCTTTATTCATCTTTAAACTTATATTTTACATTTTTAAATATTTTTACAAAAAAGAAATAAAAAACATTTAAAAATATAAAAATAGTAGTCCGCCGGCGTGGGAGCAGGGTCCAAGCTACCGGTGGTTAGGGTTCCAGAGACAGGAACCTTCTCACAATGCGAGCCGTATCAAGGAGTACTGCCTTCTGAATCTGGCCCTTGATCCAACTACCTAACGAGAGCCTCGAGAGATGCTCGTCGAGGCTCTTGGCTATCAGGCCATTCGCCGTTACAACAATCGGCACAATGATAGCCGAGTTCACATTCCACATGTCGACAACCTCGCGCGCCAAGTCAAGATATTTTATTTGTTTATCTTTCTCAGCTTTCACGAGGTTCTCGTCATGTGGGATGGTAACATCGATTATTATTGCGCGGCGCGCTGATCTGTCTATCACTACTATGTCAGGCTTATTGGCGACAATAGTCCTGTCAGTAATGATAGGCAGATCCCAGTACATCGTGACATGGTCTTTCTCGAGAACTGGGTCGGGCACATACTTGTAATACGGTACTTCGGAATCAACAAGTTTGTATTTCAAAGCAAGTTGCTGGTGGATAATCCTGGCTACTAGGTTATGCCTGTGCAAGTACTCGCCGTTAGCAAGACGAGAACAGCCAGAGATGATATGTCTGATCGACTCACCCGGACGGTGGCATGCCCGACACACGTCAACCGTCCCGTCTTTCATAATATGTCTCCGGTAGTTATTCGTCAGCATAACTTCGTCCATAATTGCACAGATAAAACCTTCAGTTTCCCCAAAGAGGTCACCGAAACGTAGCCAGGATACGGACGCTAGGAAATCTACATCGGGCCCATGAAGAGCGCGGTAGAAGCGTCCGTGAAGCTCCTTGCTTTGCCATACCTTCTTGCGATCTTCCGTAGTGAGTATCACAGGTTTGCGCCAGTCCTCTTTAGCCATGGATAACGGGGTGAGTCCCTTGTCCACCGCGACCACATCTCGGTGCATACCCACGTCCATATTCATGAAATATTCTCTAAGACTGTACACCTCGCGGTTGTGGAGGGTCTTAGCGTTTAAAAAGCCGCGACCCCCACATTTCCTCGGGATGTACAGTCTCATTACTGATGATCGTGGGTGATGCATCCGGTTTGCGGTCAGCAGTGTGCGGACTCGTCTATCCAAGGCATCGAGTTCAGTCTGAGTCCATTTGAGTATGCCGAAAGAGTACATTAAAACCGGCATGACCCAACCGTTGAAGGCGCGCACCTTGTTTCCGCCTGAAAGAAGGCTAGTTAAAACCTTCTTGAGGCGTCCGAAGAAGCGCTCCCTCAACGATTGTTTCATGTCCGATACATTAATGCCAAGCGCTTCCGACATACCCAAATACTTATAGGTTTCGGATGAGGAGAGGGATCTAAGGTTATAGATTATTTATTATTATACTTATAATAAATCTGTAGAGAGGCCAATTCTGTACATGAAATATATTAAAAAAATAACTACCAAGGGGTGATTAGGGATCGCTACTGATGTCAAAAATGCAATAAGTTAATTTTTGTCTGTCTGTATGTCTGTCTACTGTCGACTGTATGTTCATTATAGAAACAAAAACTACTCGACGGATTTTAACGAAATTTGGCACAATTATTTTTCATAATCCTGGGCAGGTTATAGTATACTTTTCATTACGATACGATCAATAGGAGCAGAGCAGTGAAAGGAAATATTGGGAAAACGGGAGAAGTTACTCCAGTTTTTAAGCTTCCGTCGCGTGTGCAGCCTTAATGGTTAAAGCTACATAGAAATCATGTATGACGGAAATGTTCTCCTTAAAATTATATAAAAATATTCCTTGGCAGCAACTGACTCAAACTGACTCACAATAACACGTGAAACTCCACGCGGGCGAAGCTGCTGGCAAAAGCTACTGATAGGCCATCTTGAAAAAAAGGGAAGGTGGCATTTATCTGGCAAAACTATTGAACACACAGAAAAAAATAAATGCAAATAAACATACAGGCGTGAAGCATAAACAACATTTTTAATTTTCTTGTTTGTTTGTTAGCATTCATCCGGTTTTGCACAAACGAATGACGTTATGATGACGAGACAATTTACCATACCACCGCCAATAATGTTTGAAGGGTCAGGCAAAGGTGTACCTAATACCAAAATTCGTTTTGGCACCGCTATAACTGGGGACAAGTTTTTATTCATCAACCAATGCCAAACCCCGTGGTTATTACTTTATTTTTTGGACATTAACTTCATTCATATCTGCGAGTAAGTCACAAGTATAACTACCTTGTTTGTCCTTACAATATTTTATTTATGGATAGGTTTTTATATGGTTTCAGTTTTCAGCTGCTGGACCGCCTTCCCTCATAAATTTCATATCTTCCTATGTTTTGCGTCTTTCAAGGAGTGTCAGCATCATGACAGGGCCCCCCTGTATAGGACCAAAGCCTGCCGGGGTCGCGGGACTCACGAATTACCGTGACCCCGTAACGTAAAGGGCTATTGAAAGACACCGTGGATTTTAGTCAGTTCGATTCTGACAGTCCCTTCCGCTCTGCCCTGGGTGGAAGGATTAGGATCATTTGATGATTTTACCACGATAAAAAAAAAGGTTTTGCGTCCTATTGCTAAGATATTTACTTGTTTGCGTATTGTTTCCCAAATTCACACAGTAGAACACTGTAATTAGCATTTGCTTAACTGCAAAACAGTTTGTCGGCAATTAAAACAGTAATTGCGTGTGCTTATTTGGTTTTATGTTCATCCGCTAATTGATTAGTTAATTAAGAAATCTTTTGGCTTAGAATTCTTTTATTTTATTTTCTATTGAGTTGTTGTAGTAATGATATTGTGGGATTAATACAATGCGGGAGGTATCGTTGAAATCATTGTATTGGCTTTTTGGACAGATTTCCGGTTTGAATCAAAGGTAATTGGCATAGATACAGCTGTAGGTTTTATTATTGCTTTTATATTAACTGTGTTAACAGTCAGACGGTTAAGTACCTGTAATCGACAATTGATATTTGAAAGATAATAAAGGGTTTAAAGGAAAAAAACAAATGGTTAGGAGAGCTGTTTAATATAACAGAAGAGTATAAGTGACAAAAAGACATTGTAGAGCCAATTAGCCATGGAATTAAGAAAAGATTCGATTCATGACTAATTTTTGCCCAAAATGTCGCATATGCTTTCCTTTTAACCATCGAATATAGTTGTGAAGTGCTTCGTACGTGTAATCACGATCACTTCTGTGGTGTAAGAACGATAAAAATAAAGAATAGTGGAACAGTCCACCATTATTCATTAATTGTGTTTCAGTTGATTAATTGAAGACATGGTTAGCGCAGTGGCTGAGCGATTGGACTTCTGCGCTGCGTGTCGCGGGTTCGATTCCCGCACTTAGCAAATATTTGTATGATCTACAAGTAGTTGTTCCAGGTCTGGGCGTTTGTGTATGTGAGTTTGAGAGAGAGAGTTAAAAGCAATTTTCATATTTTGGTAAAAATACATAACTTCTCAAAAAAAAACAGGTGGGTTATTGTGCATCTATAATCTGCATCACCTTCTTTCACCATATGCTAAATTTCAGTGCCGGGAGAATTTTTCGGAAGTCAGACAACAAACATCCTCGTTGATCGGACTATATGAGATGATGTAGTCGACGGTGAAGCACGTTGCCTAAAAATAACCTATTCACTGTTGACTCCAAGTGAAGACCCCAAGGTTATAGCTACCAGGAAACACAGACCCCGGCAGGGAATTCCACTCCTTATAAATAAAGTTGATGACGATAGTGATGATAATCTTAATCTTTTATATTTTGTTGTAGCATCTATCCGAAAGGTGACAAGGGTTGTTCTTTGTTCTCAAAATGCTGCTTCTGTATACCCTTAAAGACTGGTTGCTTCATACTTGGATACATAAGCATGGTACGTACACGGTACAGTTTTCTGAGAAAATAGGTAATTTAACCTTTTTATTTATAAGATCACGAGTCATATCTTGTATAGTAAGATCCCAGAGCCCCCATTACGTCATTTTAGCAGAGTTGAAATTTTGAGGATTTTCTAGTCTACTATGTAGCTAAAACACTATGCGTAATTACTAGCACGAAAGCCATTTACCCATTGACCCGTGTACTGGACCCGGCCCGTGTACTTAACTCGACTCGTGTGCTGGACCAGGCCCGTGTACTGGACCCGGCCCATGTTTAGGACCCGGCCCGTGTACTGGACCCGGCCCGTGTACTGGACCCGGCACGAGAACTGAACCCGGCACGAGAACTGAACCCGGCCCGTGTACTGGACCCGGCCCGTGTACTTAACTCGACTCGTGTTCTGGACCCGGCCCGTGTACTTAACTCGACTCGTGTGCTGGACCAGGCCCGTGTCCTGGACCCGGCCCATGTTTTGGACCCGGCCCGTGTACTTAACTCGATTCGTGTACTGGACCCGGCCAGGGCAGTACCAGGCCTATGTTATGGACCCGGCCCGTGTACTGGACCCGGCCCGTGTTCTGGACCCGGCCAATGTTCTGGACCCGGCCTGTGTTCTGGATCCGGCCCGTGTTCTGGACCCGGCCCGAGTTCTGGATCCGGCCTGAGTACTGGACCCGGCCAATGTTCTGGACCCGGCCTGTGTTCTGGATCCGGCCCGTGTTCTGGACCCGGCCCGAGTTCTGGAACCGGCCCGTGTACTGGACCCGGCCCGTATACTGGACCCGGCCCATGTCCTGGAGTCAGCCCGTGTTCTGGACCCGGCCCGTGTACTTAACTCGACTCGTGTGCTGTACCAGTCCCGTGTACTGGACCCGGCCCGTGTGCTGGACCCGGCCCGTGTTCTGGAACCGGACCGTGTACTGGACCCGGCCAGTGTTCTGGACCCGGCCAGTGTTCTGGACCCGGCTAGTGTTCTGGGCCCGGCCAGTGTACTGGACCCGGCCAGTGTACTGAATATGGCTCATGTACTGGACCCGGTCCGTGTACTGGTCCCGGCCCGTGTACTGGTCCCGGCCCGTGTACTGGTCCCGGCCCGTGTACTGGACCCGGCCCGTAAACAGGACCCGGCCCGTGTGTGTACTGGACCCGGCCCGTGTACTGGACCGGCCCTGTGGACTGGACCCGGCCCGTGGACTGGACCCGGCCCGTGTACTGGACCCTGCCTGCTTCCCATTCACCGAAATTATCCTTACACGATACTTAACTTGGGCTTCTGATTAAATTATTTGGCACGGTAATTAATACTGAAATATTGCAATTATAATTTGAATTGAATTTTATTTTGGTAAGTAATTTTAATACATTTTTTAATTTAATTAAATTGTAGTGAAATGTAAAGTAATTTGAATATTTGGAAACCATATACATAACCAAATAGCATAATAAAAATAAAAAAATTAGCTCCAATGTGTATGAAAAATATTTTTTTTGTTATTCGATCAACTTTCGTCGTCCTGATTTTCTTCATCCCATACAATGAAAATTATATGATCCTTACGTGATGTTCTCGAAGGGTATTTAAAAAAAATGAGAAATGACTCATTTTTGTGGACAACTCACACTTGACCAAAAAAAATATGCCTAAATTGTTACCATAAAAAAGAGCTAAGGGTTCCTCGCTGTAATCGCGGCGGTAAGACCCGTTTTTGAGGAAAGGCTGGATAGGCGTCACGGCGTCCACACCTTCCGCTTGACGCCGGTCCTCACCAGGAAGTAGGCCACGGTAGGCGCGGGTCGATTTCCGGTCGGCGGCGAAATATACCACTTTTTCTGTAACATTTCCCAATTAATAGGGCCAAAGGTTTGTTTGAGGAAATATTCTTAAGACAGGGCTAAGCTACCGTGACAAGAACGTAAAGGGCTATTGAAGGACACCGTGGATTTTAATACTCCCTCCCGTCCTGCCCTAGGTGGGAGGACGCATTTGATGAGTTGCTGATGAGATGCTTATCACGTTAATTGAGTGGCCTTTTGTGAGTTTTAAGTTTTTAATCAAATTTATTTTTATTCTAGGTTCTAAACTTCGTGATCACATTGTTTTTCGTCGGGACTTTGAGCTTTTTAGCCTTTTACACCCACGGGTTCCGTTACATCCGTCTCAAGCAAAACGAGGGTGGTGAAATGGTCCCAGATACAGATACCATTGACAAATCCAAGTTGGGCATGACGGTCGTAACCATTTTTCTGGTCGCTTTCTTAAACATCGGCTGGTTTTTGATGAATGTCATCCTCCTCATTGGTTTACATAGGGTAAGTATTTTTCATGTGATTTTATATTATTATTATATTACCTTTATTCTTTCAGTTTTATCCTTGATAAAAAGTTGTAAAGTAACACTTCTACAGTACTAATATTCCATTCAGATTAGAAATGTTAATAGAGATCCAAAAACTTCGACAGAGCTGAATTTGATAGAGACCGTTGGGTAGACTAATGAAAATAAATTGCCAAAAGTCCCGATCGATTATAACACACATGGGATTACAAATTCAGCTTTATCGGAGTTTTTGTAAGCTAAAATGCCTATTTTGACCGGACTACTTACTATAAACATTCCAAAAGTGTAAGATTTATAAAAATAATCATCTTAATATCAGAGGCGAGACAGTAAATATTTTAAAGCCTCTGTTAACATTTAAGGCAGAAACAAACACAGTAGCCCCACTTAAGCCTTAGTTCAGTTAATAAAAGGTCCAACAGTGCATTCCGGACCCGTCGCACGACGCGGTGTGTTCTACATTATCTACGGGCACAATAAATGTACGTTCTATTTGACTTAGTTTGCTGGCAAAACGCCAGTTTGTACCAAATTACAGATAGGTTTTGCCAACTTGTTCCATGATTTTTGGACAGTGCTTCCTTTCAAAATTTTGGAGAAACACACTAAGAGTTTAAAGGAGGACTTTTGTATTGATTTGAGTGTGTATTTCTGTAGTACAGTTTAGTAATGACTGCGAATTGATTTTCTTTAGAAGCCCCGTTCATTGCAACTTTTATAAAGACCTCCGAAAGTTCATATATAAAACTCAAGTTAATACCGCAATGCAGATTGTATAAAAAGATAAGGAAAGCCAACATGTTATAATGTTACATGTTTATGAAATACAGTAATATATTCTTAAAATTGTTAGTTTGACCCAAATGAGACGCAGTTTTCTGCTTCTCCTACAAATTATGTGCAAATCAGATAAGGTCTTCAGCAAAAGTATATGCCACATTCAAATTTTCTTCAAATTTATCTCATTTCTAAACTTTGATGGTGAACCTAGAATAACTAAATTGGAATACATTACCAAAATGAGTTGAATGTTTGCAGTTGGCAACATCTTTACGAACTCAGCAGTTTGTACTAAGTTTGTATTCCCTCCCCTCTGACCTACAAGATCGGCGATTAGTAATTTTATGGTCCTGCGTTTAAGTAGTTAATAATGGGGGTTACCATCGATTATGTTCTTAGGTATCGAATAAACAATCTTATGTTCAGTGTTAAAGTGTTAGTTTACGTTGAAGATGTTTGGCTGCAGAGAGAAGTGTTATCTGTATATCGATATAATTATACCGAGCGCTCAAAATACAGACTAACTGTTTTATTGAGGGTTCACGAACTGTGTATGTGCCACTGATTACACTCTTATTTATAAAACCTGTACATTAAGGTATTTATGATTTGGACAATATGTATACGCATAAAATTATCTATGTCTATTTTCATGTCATTTTATTTTATTTTTCTTATGCAATCGTTTAATTCTTTTTTCTTGTTTTTTTACACACAGATACCAGCACCTTAACCTATCTCAGTCGGTCTTTCTTTAAAAGAAAAGGTTCAAATTAGATTGGGAAAATTTGACAGATTAGGGTAGATTGACTCAAGACCAATAAAAGCCTTTTCTATTTTCAGAAACGACCCGGCCAAATCAAACTTCACGTGACAGTTGCCACCTTTCGCCTCGTGCTGTCCATCATTGGAGTTGTACTGTACGGTCCTCATCACACCAATCACTCCATGATCGTTTGCTGCGTGGAGATTAGTAAGATTTCCAAATAATTAACTATATCAGGCGCGAAATATAGAGAAAATATGTGATACCTTATCACGTATCTTCTGTACGTGCTTACCCGCTGACCCATTCATTTTTGTTCACTTGACACGATTGGCGCATTGGCTGAACGAATATAATTATATCCATTTTGAAAAGTCTAGGCAGATTATTGATATTTAAACGAACTTATTTTTCAGTGAAGATCTGTCCCAATTATATGAGTACGTTTCATTCGAAGATAAATAATAGACATAATATGTATAATTATCCAATATTTATTTTTAAAGCCCAGTCTTGCTTTAAGGACCACGAGAGTATTTAATGTACTGTTATTATTTTCAGCTATTACAGCATACTTCATTCTTGTCTACTACTTGTATGCTCTGCAACTGGAACAGAACTCGCGTGCCAGTGAACCGAGTGAAGTATCAGACATCGTGAGTGACGTCCTCTTCAATTACTCACAGAATATCGACAAAATCAATTTGACTGAGAAAAATAACTGTTTTAGCAACGCCTAATTTATTTAAAATAGTGAGTTTAAATTGCAACAGTTAATAATACTTTATTTTATTGATTTATTCGCCATAAGAAAAATATATTTCCAATCAATGACGAATTGGTCTCTACTGTTATCACGTATTATGCTAAAGTTGTTATTATTGTATTGATACTTTATTGTTTTAAGCATGCTTTATAAACGTTGAATGTAATGTTTAAATATATTTAAAAAATACGGAACCAATACTTATGTCTTTAAATTACCCATGCAATTTACTCCTATTTTAAAAACTATACACATTTGCAAAATGTTATTGAAACCGTTTGAATAGTTTTGAAGACATTTTATTTGTCGTGGTAAAATCATCAAATGAACACAGGACTGAGCGGGGGGGACTGTCTGACTCGTACTGACTAAAATCCACGGTGTCCTTTAATCACCCTTTACGTTCCGGGGTCACGGTAATTCGTGAGACCTGCGACCGAATCTATAATAGTATAATAAATATTACACGGGGAACGAAAATTTTCAATTTGAAATCGAAGTATTTACCCTCTGAGCAGTTGACTCATTTAGACAATTCAAGAAATTGCAAGTTTGACTACATTGCGGACAATTAACGGACAATGAATTCAGTTGATCAAACAAATACCGCAATGTAAAGAAATTGCGTGAAATTCAAATGCGTTTCAAATAGACCTTTTCTGTAGCAAAAGGACACACATTGATGCGCTTTTCTTTCAAGCTGTCGCAACCACACAAACTAGTATCCCAGGAGAGGTTACGGTGGCGGCAATGCGCGATGCTTTACAAAATTGCATACACAAGAGGATGCCTTGAACCGGATGAAACCAGATGAAACCGCCTCGAAGGAGGCAACAAAACTGATTTAACTTTTGCCGTAATAGTTTCTGCGGCAGGCCCTGGTCGCCACGAACAGTATTAGGATGAACGAGATTAATACGATGTATTATTAGATACATTATTATCGGCGATTGGAGACAATACTGGAACTGTTTAATATGACAATATTTAGGATCCAGTATACTAAAACTGATGAAAAAAGTTAAGATGTTCTTTTCAGAATTTTTATTATATGAATTCAGAAATTTAGATTATTTTACAGAATTTGTTGAAAATAAAAAGAAAATTGTCTAATTTTGCGGATTCCAAATACTTAAAACTTCATATTTTGAAGATGAAAAAGATCTTCTAAGAGATTCCGTATGCTCTTTCTACATTGATATCATCATTCATCGAATTCGTGACTGCATTTTTATTGAAGTTGGCAAAAAATAAACTCATCAACTGCGTATTGTTCTTATTTAGAACTAGCATCTTGTCCCGGCGTCGCATGGGCGCAATTAATTCATAACTTCCTCCTGGCAACTACAAACACTATAAAAAAGAATTAGTGAAATTGGTCTAGCGGTTCTCGAATTTTCCGCTTAGCAGCACATTTATCCATTCATTTTTATAAGATACAGATAAATTGTCATCGATAAGCTCTACATACCGTCAATGAGATTCCTTTGCAAATAACAGGCCAATGTTTTCCTTATCACAGCTTTTTTCCTTTAACATTCCCACAGGGAATAATAGTAAGGATACAAGATTATTTTGTCAATAAATGTCTGTTTCAATATCGTGTCGCCAACATATTCCTGGTGGTGCATTCTCTCTGGAATACGGACTTGCAACAAAGATTGTTACAACTTCTAACAACTTCACGGCTTAATCTGTCTTAAGTGACTTTGATCGATGACATAGTCCGTACAACATTAACATAAGCACTAAGTTTGGTTGCACTCGACTTTAGGCTGCTCTAGTTGTGTTTGTTCCCGAGTTGCTGTTTGAACAATGTTCTGGCCAATGGTGGTGTGGTTTTTTTTTTGTTTTCGCTTGTCCTCAATCTAAACTCCGGACGCGAAGAAGGAGGAATTTCATACTTTGTCTCTGTCACTCGAAATATAATGAGTCTCATTCGCACACGCGGCTCCGTGCGAGCGAGACATTATATGTATTTACGCGGAATTGACAGAGACGGGTTTTTTTTTATCGTGGTATTATTATCAAATGAGCTCTCCCATCCAGGGCAGAGCGGAAGGAACTGTTAGACTCGTAATGACTAAAATCCACGGTGTCCTTCAATAGCGCTTTACGTTCCGGGGTCACGGTAATTCGTAAGTACCGCGACCGACAGAGACGGGTAATGAGAGGTTTAAGTACAAAATTCCTCCTGCTTCGCGTTTGGACTTTAGATCAGAAGCAAAGATGAGATTTATGATGGAATTAGCCTAATCAGAAGCAACTGGAACTCCTACGCACTGATGGATGATAATGTTCTGTGCCGGAATCTTAAAAATAATTTAGATTTTTATGAAAATACACTAACCGTAATTATTTTTCTCTGTATCGGGTAGATTCCCAAAGTTCTAATTCACTGGAAGATTTCAAACCAAGCTTTTAATTTTTATGCTTGTCTTTATATATTTTTTAACTTTTTCCCTCAACCCTTCTCTGTCCTTAAGTTATGAACGTTTCATAATCAAAATTATCTATGATAGGTTACTAAAACTTAAGTACATGCGCATACGTTGGCGGCCGGTAATGGAATAAGCAAAATCAAACACTAGCAAATGACGGCGAGTTAGCGATGCGGTGACGGCGCGATCGCGGTGCCGTCGCGAATGGTTATACAGCACAGAGACTCGGTGGCGGAGCGGTGTTGGCGCGACGAGGCATCGTGTACACGAGCCCTTAAGCCCTATTCTGACATATTTATAATGAAACCGCCTTCATGGTACGCCGATAATCCCTCTGTATAAGTTGACGAAGGACGATGTCAGCCCAACCGTGAGGCCCAAACGATCGCTTAAACCTGATCAAACTAGGCATTGATGTTTGATCTTGTTTATTTGTATATAACTTATTTAATGACGATCTATATTTTTTAAGATTGTATTTCATGATTTTGATTACTGCAGCGATTGCTCTATGAAAAGGCTCTGTCCTCATCTCAACTTCTCTCCAAACGGTGAATGAATTTTGTGAGGAAAACGGCATGTTCTAGAAACCAATAATTTGAAGACATGAAACTTAACACTCGTTTTGGGCCCGATGCGTATGGAACCTTTTTTTCGTGGTAAAATCATCAAATGAGTCCTCCCACTCATACTATCAGACTTGACTGACTAAAATCTACAGTGTCCTTCAATAGCCCTTTACGTACCGGGGTCACGGTAATTCGTGAGTCCCGCGACCAATGCTTAAGGAACCTTTTTTTTATCGTGGTAAAATCATCAAATGAGTCCTCCCACCCAGGGTCACGGTAATTTGTGAGTCCCGCAACCCCGGCAGGCTTTGGCCTTCTACAGGCCCCGTCACTATGCTGACACTCCTTGAGGCGCGCGTGGAACACAACGCGCCGTCGACCCGGGATGTGTATGGAACCTAGAATGAAAAATCTGATTATGATACGCTGTAAATGATTTATCATGAACAATTATTAATTCTGTCTGGTATTTGTTTATCTTCCCTTTTATTTTTGTATGATATTCATTCGTCCAATGCAATAGACGAAACAATAAAACAGGAATACGAACAGATGTCACATCAAACAAACCATTATAATTGAGTTGGTGGAAACTTTTATAGGATTAGAATTTGACAAAAGTTTTCTTCAAAAGATTGTTTAATAAATCTGTAGTCGTCACTTGCGTTGCCAGCGTTATTGGTGAAAATCTCACAAAAGTTTTTTGTTACTTTTTGAAAAACCATATAGGAGCAGCCTGCTGCATATGCCAAAAACGCAACTAAAACATGATATTGCATTCAAAAATCCCCCAGCCACCATGTTTCGCAGCAAAATGAAAACTTTTACAAATGATCTATTGTTTCGTGGTACGTATGCTCTTATTGTTTCAATGTAATTGAGTAGGCAAGGAAAAGTTCCCCGAGCTCATTTTGTGGCGCCATTGTTAAGGCTGCGGTCAGATCGCCGAGCTATTGTTAAAAAATGCGCTCCCCTTTTTCGCTTAAAACGGCGCATACTGTCGCGTAGAATAACTAAAGGAATGCGATCATTAAAGCTGTTTTTCGCTTTGAGTAAAATTTTACGCTGAAGTGTGAGTGTTAAAACAAAATCAGTTATTATCGTTTGCTAGTCGTCTGAAAGAGATCGCAACTTTTTTATTCAAGGTCTGCTAAACTTTACACTCTAAAACTGCCATTAGCAGTTTAACACTTGCATTGATGCATGTTTATAGGATAATTATCATCACTAGATTAGTGTCTTTTTGGCTATGAACTTACAAAAAGAAAGTTTATCTTTTATCGGAACTGATAATAACGGTTTGAAATTAGTGAACGTGTTATTTTAATGCTGAATTCATTTTATCAAAGATCATTTTCAGTGTATAATGAGTTTGTTCTCCAATTATTTGTACCATCCTTTGATATAGTAGTTAGTAATAATTTTTAGTTTAAAGGGGAATTTATATTGTGAAAATTCACCCAGAATGTTGACTTTCGTTTGAAAAAAACATTATTTTGTTTGTAGATATAAAAAATGGTTTTTTGCAACGATGCACTGCGGAATTTTATTAATTTTAAAAAAACACTTGTTCATACGATACTGTAGATTTTACCATACTGTAATTTACAGATTTACTATAGGTAATACTGCCGGTAATCCCAAGAGGAACTGAAAACTGCGTGGGAACAATATCAATCAGTTAAAAAGCTCGCAACATTGTTTACAAACCACGGTTTGATAGTGAACATAAAATTTCTATTTTTACAGCACATAAAGAGACCATGACAATTGCCGTATGAAATGAAGCAATAAAATGAAAAGCTCCTCGTTTTCATTCTATCAACGTCTTGCTCATTGTGTGCTTACTAAGTTCACCAAAAGGATTATGTAGCTAAAGAGTTGAGTTTTTTTGTGTGTTGCTATTTTAAATTCTTCTGTAGTTGGCCTTGAACCCTCATCTACGAAGATTGTCTTTACAATTTAAGTTAAGGTGTGTTTACAACTTAATTTAAGGTAGGGTCTTTAAGTAAAACAAAAGTTCGAAGCGTTCTCACAGTTTTACAAGGAGTAGCACTTTTGCTTCAGGGTGTCCCAGGAAGTGGGAATCAAAATGATGAGGGGCATGGGAGAGGTCATTTCCATTTTTTTTTTTTTAAATCTTTTAATTGCAGTCTCTAGGCATTTGTTGCCTATCTGAACACGAAAAGTGGTCATAACTTTTGAACCATGAAAAATAACATCGTATGTCTCAGAGTTAAAATATTGGAAATGACCTCAGTGTTCAATTTGATCCACACTTCTCGGGACATGGTATCCCGAGAAGTGTGGTATAATAAAAAATACTACAAAAAGGTTTATCCATTTATTTTTTGCGGATCTTTGCTAATCTTATAGCAAAATAGCAAGTTATCAAATACTTAGGATCCCTGGAGCAGTGAATGTTTAACGCCTGCGATGACTCAGCAAATCTCCGACGTCACCGTGACTAGGAGCTTAAGTACTTATAGTTCAGGAGCTCACCCTACAACTTAGCAAATACCGAAATAACTGAGTTTAAAAATCTTAATTAAATTCGATTGTATCCAACTGATGTTGCTGACAAAGGGATACAGTTAAATGAATATTTCTTAAAACTATTATTACTTTTTATTAAAATTAGGATCTATTTATTAAAAAATACATGTTTAATTGAGAACTTCAGATATCCTGTTATTCGTATTATTACATTTTTCATGAGGCAAGAATTATTTTAAGGAGTCATGTGAAACATTTTTGTTGTAATAATAAAATATAGTAATTGGTGGAAAATTAAAAGTTATAGAAAAAAAAACATTTTTAAATAGAATCGTATTTCTGATTTAAAACTGTTACATCGTTTTTTTTGTCTATAAGGTGGCTGTTTTTTTTTAAACTTGTATACACGTATACAAATTCGAAAAAAACTGCCACCTTTCAAACTTGAACACAAAGAGCTATCTGCAAGCTCTTTCCTGTTTGAAATCTTCAGCTTCACGTTGATTCTGACGTCACTCTTAAAATTTTCACCAGATTCTATTAGGTACCCGAAAATTCTCGAGCTACCTAGCTTACTTTACTACAAGAGTTACGACTTGCTAGCCACGCTCTTACAAACTGTAGAACGTGGCCAAATGCCTTTACGGCAGTTTTCAGGACAGTTTCACTTTTACATGATGCATCGTTTATTCCTTTTCCTCCCTAAAACACATTTGTGTTTTTTTTTAAAGAACTGATGTACCACAAACTAATTTGTGGTACATCAGTTCTTTAAAAAAAACTTGTTTTAAAATTCGGCCTAATATTTTTTCTGGGTTTTAAGGTTTTCTAATCTTTGGCACATAATGGTTGAAAAATGTGCTTGGTTTCTGAAATTTTTGCTTCCGAGAAAAAGCTTCAAATTAATAGGGCTATCAACATCGCTCCGAAAGGCAGTTATTCGTAAATATTTTACGTACTTCTTTAGTAAAACGATTTTTTCATTGACTTGTAAAAAAGGCTTATTGTACCGTGCAGATCCGATTCGATTTCTCGGTCTGCCGAAGCAAGATATTTAATTTATTCCCTTCAAACTGTCCGTTTCTGCGCTTACAGGTCTGTTGTTCGGAAAATAACACAGCATTTTGTTCACCAGAAATCTGATAAATTGCTTTGTTACGTGATTTGGAACAAATGGTATATTGGTTACGAAAAAGTTGATATTTTGACTCGAGTACCGAAATAGATATACCTATTTTGAACATTCTTTGTTTTCTAAAGATTTTTCCATGCTTTCAACACGTGCGATGAACTATGAAACGTTGATCGTAATAGACCTGTCAAAATAATACCGCCAAAATATGTACTTAAAAGCAAAAACAAACCCTCAATTATAACGATTGAGAGGCCCTTAGAGAGAACTTTTTATACATAAAGCAAAAAAATTAACGACACTACAAATCATGGTCAGTCTTACATAATAAAACAAACCTATTTATCTGGAAAACCTCTGTACCTCAAATAAGAGTGGCCATAATAAAAATTTATAGGCAATTTGTGGGGTGAAATACAGCCACCTTACTCCCGTCTTTGTTTGGATAATGAAAGTTTTCCGAGCCAAATACAAAGACAGAATGTAAGGTAAGCGTGGGCTGCCGGCATATTCTTACGCTTACAATTTTGGAGCAAATAGAAGTCTGAGACCTCTACGTTTTGAATACTCGTAATATTTTAATATGCCATACGCCTAGGTCAAGAATTGTAAAACTTTTTTGTGAAAAGAAAAATTCGATTGCGAGCAGGACTCAAACCTGCTAGTACTCGCCGCTGATGTCAGGGTCGCAGTACGGTGCTTACAGAATTCAATGTATATTTCAAACGTTTGCGACCAACATCACCCTGAGGAATTCAGGCCCCAATAAGACGGTTAAAATAAGTAAATGACAAAAGGAACAAGTGACACTCAACGAAAACACAACAAAAACATATCACTAAATACAGTCCAAGCACAAAGCTTCTAACCACAGACGTTTCCTTAGCTCTTAACTTCAGAATAAAACTATTGCAGCTGTTCAAATAAGCTCTCGAAGCTGTACAAGCCTGGGTAAGGCTTACAGCTCGCAAATACTAGCTATACAAGTATTGTCAACTCGTAGGCTGATCCCATCGGGGCTTGCGACCTAGTTCGCCCAATTGACCCCCACATTTCAGCGCAACGAGACGACTAATTCTCACACAGTTTAGATGGACATTTTCGTAAATTGAAATGTGATATGACAGTTCTGTTGGATTAAGAGATAAAGCGCTGTTTCTCTGTTTAAATTGTCATCTGAAGCCATAAAGTATGAAAAAGAAAAAATATTGTGCACCCATCCTATTTGGGCATGCGGGCAGCGAGTAGTGGGCAACTCGCTGTCCAACCATGGACCATGCCCGGGTCGACGGCGCGTTGTGTTCCACGCGCGCCTCAAGGAGTGTCAGCATAGTGACGGGGCCTGTAGAGGGCCAAAGCCTGCCGGGGTCGCGGGACTAACGAATTACCGTGACCCCTGTACGTAAAGGGCTATTGAAGGACACCTTGGATTTTAGTCAGTACAAGTCTGACAGTCCCTCCCTCCCTGCCCTGGGTGGGAGGATTCATTTGATGATTTTACTAAAAATTGTTTGTATGAAGAATAAATATAAACTAGTTAATGAACACCAAATTATTGGGTACGTATCAAAATCCCGAATTTTAAAATACCGATGGACAAAATCCCGAAAATTGCACTACTGAGCAGAGTATAAGGAGCTCATATTGGCAGTTACTTCTGGGGGGTGTAAAAAAAAATCAAAAGCTGATAATGCGATCAAAAGCTAATAAGTAATTAAACCCTGACCACTTTCAGTTAATTTCAACCAGCTTCAAACTGTTCCTCATCAATTTCCACCGTGAAAACAGCCCATTCCCTTTACTCACAAAATTATGCAAACAGCTTAATATGAACCTTCTTTCAGGAGAGAATTTATTATCACTGTGGTTGCCATGGTAACCGCTTTTTTCCTGTTCATTCGGGATTATTTCATTTAGTCCCCCATGTTCAGCTATTTTAATCTATTAAGGGTAGCTTCCGGGCTCCAAGGGGTTGTTTGTATATCCTTTTTGAAAAGTTTGCTGTACTTAGACTTTTTGGATTTATTTTATGGATTTCAGGATTATTTTGATTATTTCTTCATTAATGTTCGTTTTTGGGTGCCTCTGTAAAATTGTTACTTAATTGGAGTACCTTTTAAGTGTTTTTTTATGCTTATTTTTTGTTAATGTTTTGCCATGAAATTGACAAAATTTGGTTCATCGGGTGTTATTTTTTTGTCGTGGTATAATCATCAATAGATTCCTCACACTCGGGGCGGGACGGAAGGGACTGTCAGACTTGCACTAACTAAAATCCACGGTGAACCTTCAACAGCCCTTTACGTTCCAGGGTCACGGTAACCTGATGACAGTCCCGCGAATTCACCGTGAGATTAAGTAGTAGTTGTATTCTATCTAAAATGATAAACATTGCGTTCGACGGGTGATGAATCAATAAGAACAAATAGAACAAGAATGAAACAAACATTTTACTATGTAACACCACACAGTCCTTGTTTCAGTTGCCAAAGTTTGATCATCATTGGGTTACTTCTTGGTTACGTTTCAATCAAACAGATGGCGCTACTGTTCTCAGAACAACGGACAAGTTTTAGATGTTATTATGTCGTGCCATTGAGCCCGATCTTCGGCTTTGCACGTCGAATTTCTGTCGCAACTCTGCTTATCGCACTATCGAGTAAAGTTAGTCGAGTTTAAGCAGGTTTATGAGTTAGTAAAATAGACGTAAGTAATCACATTATCACCTGGTTTTCTCTACCTTCTTACGACGTGGTGTAGGAGCTCGTGGCTTCCACACAGGTCGATTTTCAAGGGTAAGTGGAGCTTGGTGAGGTGTGCATGGGAGACCATTGATCATAGCTCATTGCTAGCATCGTGCGTGACTCGAAAAGCACGTAAAGTCATTGGTCCCGGCTGACAATTTGTAAATGTCTAACAGTTTTTATTGTCAGTCAGAAGCCCGAAAGTTTTACAACCAGTCTTCATCATCATCATCATCATCATCTCAGCCATAGGACGTCTACTGCTGAACATAGGCCTCCCCTTTAGATCTCCACATGTACCGGTTGGAAGCGACCTGCATCCAGCGTCTTCCGGCGACCTTTATAAGGTCGTCTGTCCATCCAAACAGTCAACCAGTCTTACCAAGAGGTATCGTATTTCTAGGTACTGGGTAACGAAAGGTCACATAGACAGTCGCTACATATAAAATACTGATTTGTGATAGGGAACCCTACTTACAACAATATCATCTTAGGTACCTACCCAACTATTTAATTATCCTCCCAAGATGTGAATGTTCAATCAAAACTTTATCTTGGCGCAGGTGTCATAAGTTGGCCAGTTAGTAACTTTGCTCGTTTGCCTACTATATGGTCATCACGACACTGTGTGGGGACTTGTAATCTTGTTATGGCACTTAATTACTGTTTTGGGATCTTTGGTGGGATAGTCCTAAGTAATAATAGCCCAGGTAACATTTTAGGGTTAGCTGTAACGATCACGATTTTGAGTAGGGCGAGTTCAATAAACTCAGACGAAAAGTAAATAAAAAGTTATGCGCATTGTGTTATTATTTCATTTTAATGATTAAAATGATATTTATTATTTAAAACGGGTTTGTTCTAGGCCTCAATCTAGTCCAGAAACATAGAAGAGGTTTAAAATGGAGCGAGTTCACTGAAAACGAATTGGAACTCCTGCGCACAGCGACGCCCGATCAAGTAGTAGTCGCTAGCAAGGCGGCCCTGGTGTAGCCTACCACCGTCAATGAGAGCGCTCAGTCGTGACCAAGCCATAGCGAGCCCAGGCTAGTGTTCCAGCAGTTTGAAACATTATAGGTTGAAAACTCTTGCTATTTTCAGGTACTTACATAAGCAGAAACATGAATGAAAAACATAAAAAATTACAAATTCATAGCCAGCTTTATAACCCAGAACGCCTTTTAAATATATTCATTTTATTCACACACTTGCATGTTGCCGTTTATTTTGGCAAATAACCGAAAATATTTAGCATTTTTATTCAAAACGGTTTTTAAAATGCATGAGCTTATTTTTCAATTGTTTCGTTTGTCTTGTTACGTTTTTATGTTCAAGTAATAGTAACGAGGGAGCAATCTCTGGAATATACTATCCAGCAATGATTAAGTATAAATATATAGTATATTAAATATAATTAAATATAAAGTGATTAAAACCCGACTCCTGGTAATGATTTATATGGAATTAAGAATGATACAAATGAAGAGTCTCCCAAAAGGAAGAGGAGTGTGAAAATCAACATAGCCTAACTGCCACCACCAGCTAACCAAATCTTAATTAACACGCATGATTATGATCCTAAGAGCGCCTTTATACAAAGCGCAGACGCCGCGACAACATGGAGTAGACGTCGCTTTTAGCGGACTGGACCTGTATCACCACTGCTGGACACTGGGACTGTTTTACGTCAAGAAAGAAAACGGCGATGGTGTTCGGTCGAAGACTCATTTAATTATATCAAAAAGAACAAAAACTATCAAATATGAATAACATTCGAAATATAAAAAAACACTGTACAAAAATATACCAAAAAGAATAAAACTGTAAAAAGGTGCGTCGCGCACATTCCTCCCCCCTTGTTAAACCCTCAGTTTGAGCAGCTTTTTCAAGGGCCTCTTCAGTATGCCCGCTGCGGTCCTGACGTCCGCCACTCGAATCACCCCATCGCGACCCGGATAAGTAGCTGAGATACGCCCTCTCGGCCAAGAGCCCCTCGGTAGGTTGCCGTCAGCCACCAGGACCAGATCGCCCACAGCCAACTCTGGAACATCACCTTGCCCGGGTCTGGGAATAAGACTCGGCAAGTACTCTTTAACCCAGCGCTGCCAGAAGTGGTCCGCCAGTCTGACCGCTTTGCGCCAGCCGCTTCTTGACACCAGATCTCGATCCGTCAAGGTTGCTGGAATAGGACGCCCCGACGAAGCTGCAAGAAGAAAATGATTTGGAGTGAGCGCCTCTTCGCTGCCGGGCTCTACCGAGACGTGCGTCAGGGGGCGGGAGTTGATGAGGCCTTCTGCTTCTGCCAGCACAGTTCGGAGAACTTCTTCTGTCGGAGCACGTTCGGTGAGGGTCGCTCGGAGTGCTGTCTTCACACTTCTCACCAGTCGCTCCCATGCTCCACCCATAAACGGAGCCGACGGAGGAATGAAGCGCCAACTGATTTTCTCCGTCGCAGCATATTGCATAGTTGCGTCCCCGTAGAGGGCACGGAGTTCTCTTTTTGCCCCGATAAAAGCGGTGCCATTGTCAGACCAGATCTCAGACGGCGTTCCTCTGCGAGCCACGAAGCGCCGAAGACTCATTACAGCAGAATCTGTTGACAAGCTTCCAACAACGTCCAAATGGATAGCGCGGACGACTAGGCACGTGTACAAAGCGACCCATCTTTTTTCCTTTTTTCGACCAATAGTCACCTGAACTGGCCCGAAGTAGTCTAGCCCAGTGAATGTAAATGGGCGCTTGTGGTGAGCTAAACGTGCCTCCGGAAGATTCCCGGTGGGCGGCTGGAATTTCTCAGTTCGGCGAATGCGGCATAGCTGGCAACGGAAGGCAACGGAACGGACGACGTTTCTTAAGCCAAACAAGTAGAAGCTCTGGCGAAGCTCGTTAACCACGGTCTCCGTGTTGGCATGGGCGGCTCGGCGGTGGTGGTGGTCCACCAGTAGCTGGACGGCAGGGTGCTTCCCGTCGAGGACGATGGGGTTCTTTGTGGCTTCAGGCACTCCCACGGCTGCGGAGATACGGCTGGATGGGCGTAGAAGGCCCTCTTCATCCACAATCAGCGACAGTCGAAACAACCGACTGGTGCGAGGTATGGGCAGGGGTGAGAGGCTGCTTAGACGCATCATCTCGTCGGGAAATGAGTCCAGCTGTGCCTGGTGCAAAATGTGCGTCTCGGCTAGGCGCATATCG
Organism: Agrotis puta; assembly: GCA_943136025.2. Classification (NCBI taxonomy): domain Eukaryota; kingdom Metazoa; phylum Arthropoda; class Insecta; order Lepidoptera; family Noctuidae; genus Agrotis; species Agrotis puta. The sequence continues at coordinate 2,345,155 of OW964181.2, forward strand.
GCAGCCGTCTCAAGCGTTGAGTGTGGAGAGCCAAAAGAACTTGACGGCTGAAAAGAAAACGTTAAGATCCCCCCTTGCTCACGCACTAAATTCTCTACATGAAGTCCCCTACGTGACAAGGAATGGATTCTGATCTGAGTTAAATATTTATGAGCTCTAAATGTTGCTCGTACCAATCTCAGCCAAGAGCTAAACCGCTTGGGATCAGCTGAGACAGGCACATGCCTCTCAACGCTACCGATGAGGTGAACTTCTGCAATGGTATATCCTGGATTCCTACTCTCTTCATTTACACTTGTGTACTCTGAGGAACTACGAGGTTCAATAGGCCAGTCAGAAGAAAGCAAGAATTCTGGACCAGTGATCCAGCGAGACTCTGGGGACAACGTAGTGCGTTTTAACCGAGTTGCATCGTCAGCGACGTTCAATTCGCTAGGCACCCACCGCCAATCACTCGCACTCGTTAATTCCAGGATCTCGCCGACTCTGTGCGAAACAAAGGGCTTGAATGAGCGGGCCTCGCTTCGTAGCCAACTCAACACCGTCATTGAATCACACCAAAAAACTTGCCTGACAGGTTTGAAACGATGAGAGTCGCAGATTGTTGAAGCGAGGCGCGCGGCGATCAACGCTCCCTGCAGCTCCAACCGTGGAATCGAAACCGGCTTTAGGGGAGCTACACGGACTTTGCTGCAAATCAGTGCGAGCTTGACTTCTCCATCCTTAAGTACGAACCGCCAGTAAGCCACCGCAGCAAAGGCAGACTCGCTGGCGTCGGAAAAAATATGAAGCTCGCAGTGATTCACTTCACAGTCGGCTAGGCAGTAGCAGCGTGGGATCTGCAATTCGGCAGCCCCAAACAAATCCTGAAACCATAGCCTCCACGCTGCACTGTCCTGCTGTGAAAGTTCTTCATCCCACTCGATACCCTTGCGCCACGCATTTTGGAACATGATGCGACCGGTCACTACTAGAGGCGCAAGAATTCCGAGAGGGTCAAATACCCGCATCACGTGGGCTAAAACCACCCGTTTGGTAAGCTTTTTTGGCAACCCACCCTTTTTTAATCCAACATTGAAACCGACACAGTCTGTAGTGGGCTGCCAAATAAGGCCAAGCGTTCTTACAGGAGTGGCCAGGTGGCCCAGGTCTACGGATGACGTCACCAGCGCCTCCAGCAACGTCTCCTTAGGCAACAACGTCAGGGCCGAGGCGTTGTTGGAGGCCCAGCCACGCATTTCAAAACCCCCGTTTTTGTGGACAGCGTAAATATCAGCGGCCAGTTTTGCTGCTTTATCCACGCTGTCAAGGCTGCAGATGCAATCGTCCATATAATGATCGCAAATGATTGCACGCGCTGCGTCCGGGTATCGTGGCTGATGCTCGGCTGCATTTTTATTTTTAATGTAAATTGCCGTAAAGGGACTAGAAGCGGCACCGAACATCATCGACGACATCCGGTAAACGCGCAGCAGTTCGCGCGGACTATCGCGCCACAAAAACCTTTGCGCGTCGCGATCTTCAGAGCGAATTTTAATTTGCGGAAACATTTCCCGAATGTCCGCAGTTAACCCAATTTTGCCTTCCCTAAACCGAAAAAGAATGCCCAATAGTGGCTGAAGTAGGTCTGGGCCTGGTAACAACAACGAGTTTAGCGAAACGCCCTCGGATTTGGCAGCGGCGTCGTGCACAACCCGCAGCTTATTAGGCTTGTTTGGGTTGACTACGCCGAAGTGAGGCAGGTACCAAATTCGTGGCCCTGTGGGTGCCTCTGGACTCAGCTCGGCGTAGCCCTTCCCAACCATATCGAGAACGTTGGCACGATACCGCTCCGCGTAACCACCATCCTTACACAACTTCTTCTCCAAGCCTAAAAACCTAGATAAGGCGAGGTTGTAACTATCAGGTACCGATAAAACGTCAGATTTCCAAATCAGACCCACTTCAAAACGACCACTGGGCAAGCGGCGTGCTGTGCGCTCAATAATCTGACCAGCACGTTCGTCATCAGCATTGCGTGCCTCGCGTTTCGAAATACCTATAGACTCGAGTTTGTACTGCTCCTTAATAAGCTGCTCTAATTCGGAACGGTCGCTCTGGTCTACAGTCGCGGAGTCAAACAATGTGGTGTGGCTAACAACATCAACCTGAGTAGTTGAACTACAACCGAAACCGAACAATACCCAACCAAGGGCAGTACGAATCGCGACAGGTTGTGACTTAGACCCCTTACGTGTGGCCCTAGATACGGTGAGGTGCCAGTTGTCAACGCCAATGATGAGCATCGGGTGAATTTTACCGTAACACAGCTCATCTGCAAGATCCGCAAGATAGGGGTATTTCGTGACGGCGTCCCTGTTGACAAACTGAGACGACACCCCTAAACCGCTAATAGATCTAACCCTACGAATAAGGTGATTATCTTTCGTGTGACGACCCTTAATGTAGAAGTCGACGTAACGCACCAGTGCGTTCTTGTTAAGACCCCCTATGCAATCTACGTGGACGTGTCCTTCTGGCCCATTAACACCTATCTTAGCAGCGACCTCCGCATCAATGAAAGTAGCGGTCGACCCGTCGTCCAACAAGGCATAAGTATCGACACTACCAGATGGACCAGACACAGTCACAGCAACAACTTTCAGCAACGGGCGAAGACTCAGCGATCGCGCCGGACTCTCAGCTGAAAAAGAAGTTGACGCATGGGACAGAATCTCTTTCTCTTCAGCAAGAGTAACTATAGGTACTGAGCTCAACGCGCACGGGGCGGAGCTTGATGTGGACGGCGCAGGGTCGTCGTCCTCTTCTAAGCCTACGTGAGCCGCGGCTGTGCGCTCACTAGTACTGTGCAACAATCTATGATGGCGGAATTTACAATCGCCAATGTCGCATAAACTTTTTGCTGAGCACAAACTTAGCCTATGCCAACCTTCGTTGAGGCACCTGTGACAAATTCTTTTCTTTTTTATGAAATGCCACTTGTCATCTACTGACAAGGAAATAAATTTGTCACATTGCGTCAACGAATGCTGAATTTTGCAACTATTTTTATTAGATTTTGATCTAGATTTCTCTCCAACAACGACTGCATGCACCTTATCCCTGACTCGTGGATTAACAGCGGAAGTTGAACTCTGCGCGCTAGCAGATTCAGGGAGGAGACCGAATCTAGACTGCAGCTCGACTACGTCGGCCAGGAAGTCGGCGAACATGTCGAGTATGGGTAGGCCACTGGCCGCGTGACTGCCGGCGTAGGCCACCCATTGTGCTCGTAACAGTGGGGGAACTTTAGAAATAACGGATTGAATCAAGTCTGGCGATGTTAGGTAGTGAGGCTGGTCGAGTAACCGAATCGCTTCCGCACAATTACGAACACGACTAGCAAAAATAGCAAGGTCTTTACCTTCACCGGAGACGCGGGGTAAAGCGCGCATTGCAGCTGCCTCCTGAGCCACTATAAGTTCGGGTCGGCCGAAGCGCGTATCGAGCGCGCGCAGCACTACACTGGGCTCGCGCGCCGTTGCCAGCAGCATCATGACCGCTTCACGCGCGCATCCCTTCAATGATCTATTCAACCTAGCTAGATTTTCCAATGCAGAATGTGAGTCCATCGTATCCAGAAAGGCTCTTTTAAAAGAAAGCCATTGTAGATGCGATTTACCGTCGAAAAACGGCAGTGGAAAATCCCTATCACCCCTACGGTGGCAAGCGCCTTTATTAACATTATCTATGAGAATGCCTAACGACTTCACAAGGCGGTCTGAATCACTGGAACAGAGATGCATGTTAGGGTTTGTAGCTGTGGTAGCTAGGACAGCCGGTTTTATAGGCGATACTGGGGTTGGGTTAACTAAAGCCAAACGGGAGCGGCCGACCGAGACAATTGAAGTAAATTCAACGGGGTCAGCTAGGCCAACTCGATCAGCTTTCAGAGCATCTTCCGATTTCTGCAGCCAGTCATTGACCGAATGATTGCTTCTCAAACTGCGATGACTGGCATCCGCATCTATAGCCGCCAATTCCGCTCGGAGTTCCAACTCTGCTGCCTCGCGCTCTCGCGCGGCGACCCTCTCTGCGGCGACCCTCTCTGCGGCGACCCTCTCTGCGGCCTCCTTCTCTAATTCAGTCATACGGCGAGCATGTAAGGCCTCTGCGGCTAACTTTTTAGCCACCATTGTGGCAGAAGAACGAGATGAAGTTCTACTTACGGGTCTCGACGTAGTCTGGATGGTAGAGACGGACCTCGGCGGGGTCTGATTGCCGGAGACGGACCTCGAAGGGGTCTGGACTGTGGCCGCCGTGTCGGCGTGAGAGTGGCTGAGCCCTGGCCCTGGTTGCTCCAGCTCCCTCTCCACAGCGTTCCCTTCAGCTCCCATCTTGGCACCCGCACGAGTACGCACCATCAGTACTATCTACTAAACTGGCTGTCGAAGGACCAGGATTTAGCGGACTGGACCTGTATCACCACTGCTGGACACTGGGACTGTTTTACGTCAAGAAAGAAAACGGCGATGGTGTTCGGTCGAAGACTCATTTAATTATATCAAAAAGAACAAAAACTATCAAATATGAATAACATTCGAAATATAAAAAAACACTGTACAAAAATATACCAAAAAGAATAAAACTGTAAAAAGGTGCGTCGCGCACATCGCTTGTTGCGGTGTTTCCACTAAAGTCAATTGAACGCAGCGCTAACGCGGCGCAGACGTCACATGGAACACGGAAACGGAACGGGGGCGGCGACGATTGTGACGTCTGATCTGCGCATACGTTTATCGAACGTCTACGCTGGACAAATGCTAGTGTGAAGCTGCTCTAAAACTTATTTCAATATTTAAACCTGTCTTGATAATTTAGAGGTTGCCTTTATTGGCTAGCTCCATACCTAGGGTTGATTGGAGTATAGGAGTATTAAAAGGAAGGCGATAGACAACACCTGCCATATAGCTTAGCGCCTACAAGCGATCCACCACATAGTCTCTTCCTCAGGTGTCAACATACCCAAGTGCTCTAGGATGCTGATCCTCATTTTACCCTCATTTAGTGGGCCATTAATTGTAGCATTTACAAACTTTTCTGCAGCTTCCAACGTCTTTGACATGGGCTCATTGACAACATTGTTCTTGGCGCTAGGTATCTGGAGCGTCACGGACTGCTCGATGTTAAAGAAATATGAAACTCATCTCAATTCCATCAGTTCTGTTATTTCTGCCTTTGGGAGAAGGGAGGGGATAAAACCGTGGGTGAGAATTCCATTTTTCTAGCCTCGCCTTAGTCTAGGCGGTCCTGCAGAACCATGAAAGTCAAATCAACTTGTCTCACATCTGTTTTCTTGACAATGGAGAGTGCAATCTGTGGGAATGATGCTCCAATTTTACTGAGCGAGATGTCTTGAGAGTTAAAGTTGGTGGTGGGTTGGTGGTGGAAAGTTGGTGGTGGATTAACACCCACCACCAACTTTAACTGGAGTGAGAAAATCAACCTAACCTAACGGCACTCCTCTTCCTTTTGGCGGACTCTTCATCAGTATTATTCTTAATTCTGAATCTCCAATAGGAGCGGAGTTTTAATCACTTTATCAATGCTTTTTTCTTTGCTGTATAAGGCCCAGCCCTAGTGACGTATTATAAATCGGAGTGATTTATTTGAACTTGAACTTGAACTTTGAAGAATTATTTGAACGGGGTTCTTGTTTGCGATTTCGTCTAAGCCTCGTATTTCGACTTGGTCTTGGACTTGGACTTCAAGTTCACCTGAGCGTGTGACTGTACTTGTTCACTTAGTTGATGCATAGGAGACTTTCATCAAACACTTGAATCTATGCGGGGAAAGCTAGCTTCAGACATTTCAAGTCGTTGGATACATTGTGTTGATGTTCACTTTTTCAGTGAGCGTTTTGAGGTGTGGCTTGCAATCGTCCAATAGAAAGTTTTGTTTTGTTTTAATTACAGTTATCACACTTTATTTATTTACCATTACGAGTAAATTTCACAAGAACTTTGAAAACAACACATTGAGATAACATCTTTTGTCGAATGGACGAAAAACCCTTTCGCGAAATATGTCTATCAGCAAAACCATTTCAGATTCGTCAGCACATCCGCCCGAGGGGTAACTAAGCCATATACATACAACTACACGACACTACACTTACGTTCATCATTCCATTTTCCTCTAGGATAATATTAAAATATACATTATGTAAAATGTATGCTTCTGCGTCAGGGAGCATTACTTTCGGTTCGCTGAATTGAAAGTGACTTAAATTTTATAACTCTTGATTGTTTTGAGAAGGTGAGTCGTAAATTATTTTGATCATTTATTAGATATGGAAGGTGCATTGATGAGAAAAACACGTTTTAAACGTCTTTGAATGCATTAACGTATACGGCTACAGACTGGGCTGCCAACCGAATACAGACGCCTTAGAACTAAGCCATCGCAGTCATGCTCGGCAAGGTTGAAAAACAAGAAATAAATTCTTCTTTTTTCCTTTCCTGATGTCTTGGTAAAGCATCTGGTGTACTGAGTCAGAAGGTCGCTGGTTAAAATCCTGCTCGCAAACGATTTCTTTCTACAAAAACGCTTCAAAAACACGTGTACAGTAACTAGAAAGTTCCGTGATATGATCTCCTGCTCGTACCCTTTAAATAAATGTTTGACGTCCTGAGAAGTGGACACGGACCAGCTACTTGTTATTTTATCCAACAAGTTACATCAACAGGGCACATCTTTGTGATCAGTACCCTTTGGACGCAAAGTATGTATTAAATCGTTATAATGAAGTTTGAGATGTTCTAGAAGTCACTGTTAAATTAAATGAAATATCGTTGCTTTATTTCTGAGATTTAGCTTGAGTTAAGTCTCGATGACAAAGACCATGTTGTTTTACTTTGTGAAATATCAATATTTGTTGTTGAAATAGCTAGCTTCGTAGCTTTAAAGACAAGAAGCACAAAAGTATGGCCTCAGGCGGTTGTCAGAAATCGTTATGACTGCACCGCGCTACACAATCTGACGTCGAACGTTCGCTTGCCACCACAACGAAATACAAGCTTTCTTACTACTTTTGATTTTACAATGCTGACATTTTTGCTATCGATAAAATCTTTTTCCATGTTTTTAGGATTAAATAGAAATACTTTCATAGGGAAAAAAATAAAGCAGATTCAATTATCATAGTTAATGTTAAAGTTAATCCCACAAAACATTGTGTTTTGGCATTTGTTTAACAATGATAAAATTCCCTCTTATTAGATCTTAATCTTGAGGCTCTATCTCTGGGCACGACCACTGACTTTGCTTAAAACCATAATGCAGTTCCTAGAAATAATGGATAATTAATAAGTCAACCGTAACTTTGCCCTTTGTGACATAGGATAATCCTGTTTACATAAAATTGTCAAACCAAACATAAAATATCAAACAAGTGATATCGGAAAAGTAAATATAGTAAAGTCAAAACATTTTTCCAGTAAACAAATATACTCGTATTTTCATTTAAAATCCAAGCAAAATACAGTCTACCCAAGCACTTCCATTTCGTTAGTATGCATAAAAACAGTTAAACATCTTTTAGCAAAAACAATTGCGGCCATAAGATAAAGACACAGAAATTCGTTTGTTCAGTAAAACCAACAGAATTCGCATAGCGACTTAATAAAATAAGAGGTGTACAACTTTTTTATTCGAAGCGCTTCGAATAAAATGAGAGGTGTACACGTTTTTATTCGAAACGTTTCGCTACTCAGTGTAAATGCAGATATTCACGGGTTGGCGACCTCTGTAGTGCAGTATCGTAGTTCAGGTAAATTAAAGAAGTTTTGTTTTGAAAAACGTGTCTGCAAGCCGCTTGTGCTGCTGGCGGGATTGCCACTAATTAATTGAAAACTGGAGATTTGACAGTTTAGTCAATTTCTTTGGCAAAATCCACTGTGTCCTTCAATAGCCCTTTACGTTTCGGGGTCACGATAATTCGTAAACCCTGGCAGGCTTTGGCCCTCTAGAGGGGGGCTCTGTCATTTTGCTGATACTCTATGAGGCGCACGTGGAACACAACGCGCCGTCGACCCGGGCATGGTCCATGGGCGGACAGCAAGTTGCCCATTACTCGCCGCCCGCATGCCCGCGCCTACGGTGGCCGGAGATCGTCTGCCGACGTCCATCGCCGTGGGCGTCTACCACTGCGGCTGGGGTGAAGGGAGGACGCTGCCCTCTCCCTCACGCGGTCCGCCTTCTCCTTCGCGAGCATGACTGCTTCCCAGAAGGAGGCGACCGCTTCCCATTTCGTCTCGCCCCATTATATAACCACATAAGTACTTAAGTGAATTGTTGAGTATTCAACTCGTCGAGGTCATCGGTAGAACCACTCCGAGACGATATCCTTATTTAATTTGGATTCCACATGCAGAATTCTATGGGGAGCCTTTTCGGGACCTGTTGGCCTCGAGGTCCTTTCACCCTTTGGTGGCCGTCCTTGCCATTTTCGTCGTGCTGCGGAGCTGAGCGAAGAGCCCAAAGAAAATGGGTGGTCTGCTTGCAAATTCTTGGCCCGGCTTCTGGTTACCATTTTCGAAGTGATTTGGATTCGTCTATTTCATTTCGCCATTTTTGTAATTTATCGGCATGCTAATTATTGCTAATTAAATTAAAAATTAAAAAGGAATATGTAACAAACTTTAAATCATCGGAAAACTTCAGGTAAATAACCAGTACCGTAGAGCTTTAAACTTCTGTGAAAACTTTACGGTGGTTGTGTGTTTAGAAAATATCGTTTCCACGATCCTCAAACGTTGTGGCTCCTTGTTTTTCTGCTTCTGTTTTATTAAACACCCTTTTAAATACAACTTGTTGTTGTAAAATACAACAACAAAATGTGTATCCTTTCTAAACAGTCTGTGTTTTTGAAAGTCTATTGTTTTTTTTCATATTAGATATATTTTACTATTAAAATAGAATTGTGTTTTGGATAATCTACGATTTATAAGGGTTAATTTAAAATAAAGTAAATGTGTAATGGAGATTTATTGAAGCCTTTATTAAGTTCAAGACAAATATACAAAAAAGGAACCGACTTCAGAAACAAACAGGAAAAAGGGCTATAGCTCAGCATAATGCCAGACGGTAGCATAAAGTTTATGCTACCTTAGCTGATATTCAGCTGCAGGTTCCTGCTGCAGTTGATCAAACAACTACCGCAATGTAGTTAAACTTGCGTGCAACTCGCATGCAATTTCTTGCATCGTACAAATTAGATTTTATTCTTGTAAATACGTTTAGCTTAAAGTTAAGCTCCAGAAACTTAGTAAATTTTGGGCTAATGTAGTCATAAGGGCCCAGTCCCGAAGGCATCGTAACCATTTTTAGTTCGTACCTCAAAAGATAACAAAACGGAACACTTATATAGGATCACTTTGTTCTCCGTCTGTCCGTCTATGTTTGCTAGATCGTATAAGGCCGCCGTCTTTCTGTTATGAATTGAACTGAACGCAGCTTTTTTTTTTTGTTTTATCGTGGTAAAATCATCAAATAAGTCCTCTCGGACTGTCAGACTTGTACTGACTAAAATCCACGGTGTCCTACACTAGCCCTTTACGTACCGGGGTCACGGTAATGGAAAAGTCCTGCGACCAACTGAACGCGGCTTACAATAAAACTATTCAATTTAAACCGAGCAGTTTAACCCGTGTGTATTACGGCCGGAATCCTATTAGCAGTTCTGCATAGTTGAACTTTCATGAGCAAACACTTTATGGCATTTTTAGAGCTTCATACTGTCACACATATTTGTGTACACGCCCTTGTGTTTATTACAACTGTGATTTTCAATGGAATTTTTAAGTATTACTGTAGTTCTTTTTTTAAAAACAAAGTGACATTTAAAATAACGGCGGAACGTCGGGTGGCGCACAAATCTCCGATACATTACGACTTTAGTATCCATTGACGCGTACCTGTGTACTTGTGTCCTTAAACGAGGACTGATAGTTTACAACTAAAACACCTAAATAGAGCCTAAAAAATCAACAATCACTTTCTTTCTTCAAAACCAACTAAGTCTAAAAAACCAGATTATCATGTAAAGCCCTAGTAATGTTATACATACATATTGAGTGTACCCAGACACCTTAACACGGCAAGTAAATACTTTACAACATTGAACAGGTCTATTCGTGTAATAAAGCTATTACTATGCATTTCCTGAATACCCTACAATGGTTACCTACAACGCGTGATGGGCTTGTGAGAACCATTTTTATTTTATAGCTATCGAAAAACCATAGAACATAACGACGTATACGAACGATTGTGCTTACCTAATCTGTTTTATGAAGCGTTAAAGATTTTCCTTTATTTTTTGGTAAAAACAATGGCGGTATATTGGATACGGTGGCGCCATGTGCAAACTAGATTCACTAAATAATGTGCTCGTCTCGTATTTGACTGAATTTTGATTTAAAAAAAAAACTTTGTTTATACGTATTTACTATTCTTATCGTGGTATAGCTAGTATTTACAGCATAGTTATTTTTACACTTGAATAACATTATTGGCGCTGGTGGTTTCTGTGTATATATAAAAGGAGAACTGACTGACTGACATATCAACGTACAGCCGAAACTACTAGGGCTAGGAATGTGAAATTTTGCACACGGCTTCCTATTATAATGTAGGGGAGCACTAAGAAGGGGTTTTTGGAAATTTAACCTTTAAGGGGGTGAAAAGGGGGAATTAGGAAAGTACGTAACCTACGCGGACGAAGTCGCGGGAAAAGTGCTAGTATATTATATAGTAATACTGGTCTGAGATCCAGTTGAGAATACTATACTACTATATACACGGTCTTTCTTTTAAATTGGCCAACAGGGGGATCTCTGAATCGTTTGAGGAACCACAACAAAAGATCACCGGAGAGGTTTATTTTTTTGAATTTGCTCCAATGACACGGGATCAATGTGAAAAAAAAACATAATTTCCAAATAAAAACGTAGAAGTTCAACTCAACAAACCCTTTAGCTGCTCGTCTAGAAGGAGTGAATGAACTTTTCCGTTACGTTATTCTCTAAAAGGGTTCGAGTGTGAAGAAATAAATCACACCACCTACAAACACTTTCCCATCATTATCCTTTTAGTCCCGTTTACCTCTTTTGTAACATAAGTGTGATGACTTCCCTTTTTCTTCGCAAACACTTCCAGTGGTGCATTTACCTGAGTAAACCATAAAACAGACTCAATCATTGGGAAGCTGTTTTTCGGAAAGAATTATTCCACCTCTTTTTTTCCTTATCCTTTGCACTTATGCAATGTGAAGAAATGGACAGTAAATCAAGGTTTTATTGGACAGTTTTGGGCCTAAAAAAACTAGTAACTTTTTTTTCATTTAGTATATTTATACCAATCAACCAAATTCGTGTTAAACACTGAACTAAAATAGTAAGCAATTATATTCAAATTGCGTTTATATCTGAACTTTTAAGGTCCATTTATAAGCTAAATTTGACTACATTGCGAACTAAGGATAATCAACTAATTCAGTTGATCAAAGAAATACCGCATTGTAGTCAAACTTGCAACTCCTATGCAATTCCTTGCATCTTCTATAATATGAAATCTTCTATAATATAAATATAAATTATGCTTTTTTTTCCATCGTGGTAAAATCATATAATGAGTCCCAGAGCAGAGCGGGAGGGACTATCAGACTCGTACTGACTAAAATCCACGGTGTCCTTCAATAGCCCTTTACGTTCCGGGGTCACGGTAACTCGTACAGTCCCGCGACCCCAGCAGGCTTTGACCCTCTAGAAGGGGTTCCCGTCATTTTGCTGACACTCTTCGAGGCGCGCGTGGAACACAACGCGCCGTCGACCTGGGCATGGTCCATATGGTCGGACAGCGAGTTGCCCATTACTCGCTGCGCGCATGCCCGCGCCTGCGGTGGCCGGAGATTGTCTGGCGACGTCCAGTAAGCCCTAATTCAACATCACCATCTTCTTGCTCTCATGCCATTTTACTTGGAGTTACAACACGTTTTCTTCCATATTCTTCTGTCAGACGTCACAGCATTATTTACTTCTTTTTCTATTATCATTCCTCACACAATCCATTCATCTTCTTCTCCATCCCCTTAACATTCAAATGCCCTATAACATACATATATTACTATACTATACTATACTGAAGCCCTTTTGGCATTTTTTATTTTTATTTTTTGAAACACAATTTTCTTTCTTTTCTTTCCTTCTTTCTATATTTTTATTTTGTTTTAAATAAAAAAACAAACTAATACTTCTGAATCAACTGCGACATGCCAGTCCCCTTAAAAGAGATAGCCCGGTAATGTATCAAGCGCCTTACCCGCCGGTGGGTGCCTAATGATGTGTGAATTGTAATCAATCGCTCCGGCTTCGAACCCCGCTCGACATTGTTAATCTTAAAGTTCGTTTAAGATACTCTTTTGTGCGTCTTATTGATGATTTTAGAGTCCTTATTTTCCAGGTTTTTTGATGATGTATCTTTGCTTTTGATTGGGAACAATGACTCCAGGAGATCTAGATCCAAAGGTATGGAGGTAGAGGATCTAGAGAGATTTGTTGTGTTTTCAAAGGGTCTGAGTATTACTTTCGTAGTATTTTATGCCTGCTTGTTTTTGTTCTTCCTTTCAACCAATCGGTTGTAGGGCGCAAAATCCAGAATCCCATCTATATCTGTACCTAAACTCGTTAAAATTGATAGTGATTTTAGTTTTACCAACAAACTCACTTTCGCTTTTCAAAATATATTAATTAGCAAGGATATTTATAAAAGTTCATTGACGTGGTTGAAAAAAAATTGATTCTAGTTGCCGTAGACTTTTAATATTCAATTTTTTAATTAGATCCCAAAAGTTTTGATGTATTAACGGGTCGCATGTATGCCCAACGACTCGTTTTGTTGTATGTAAGAAAATTGGATACCTCGTGCTCGGTATGGTGTGATCAACCAGGCTTTGGTGCCATCTCGAGTCCTGAAGACCGCAGAGTAAATGATATTTATTTTGTAAGTTGATTATAAAAAAAACTTTTACACTTCACAAAGCTCGATGAGGCTGGTGTTGCATACCTGACTACTCTGAGAAGAAAAAGCCGAAACAAACTCAGAGGTCGCAGTCTCTTTTAAAGTCCAAACATTGTTTTGCTCAGGTCATACGAGGATAATGCGGGTGTCTGAGACGATCTTTTGAGGAGAGATTAGAGTGGACCTGTCCAGTCAGTGCATGAATTTGTCGGTTATCGTGTAGCTCGAGTCAGAACTCAAGGAGCTCAACGACACGGCGAACAATACCTATTCTGATAAAATTCTAATACTAATTGGTAAATATGCGATGTTTATACCAAGAAGGTACTTACATAGCTACCCTTTAAATCCAGTTCAACAAAAACTGCGTTACCAACTGTGCATTGAAATCTTCTAAGTTTCTTTGAACTCGCAGCAAATTAAATAGAAGGGTAGAGGGAAGGGATGGACGCCCACGTTCTTCTACCTATGTAAGTACTTCAATTGCTTATCACTCTAATAAGGAGAGAGAACACATAATGCAGGAGCAGTCAGTGAATAAACTGCAATATGCATATTAGTAATCAAATTCGAGGTAGTGGAATCCACCAACAGTACACACGGCTACAAATAGAGCTATGCAAAACCAATTTATTGTGATCGCGCGTTGTCTAATCTTACCACACATTCAACGGTCAGCTTATACTGGTTTTTCAAAGCTTGATGTGTGATAAATCTTATCATATTATTTATGTTTCAGATTATTCAAAGCTACTTAAAAAAAAATGGCAAGAAATACGACGTCTTGTAACATGCTTATATGAGTTGACTTAATATAATAACCTCGAACTACAGTGTTTTTGTAGTTACACTGCTCTGAAATGGGTCGTCCAACTTTAATGATTTTATGTCTGAGAAGTTCGTTCGCGAACCAAGTTGCGGGTGGAGTGCTAATCTATACGTATGACATAAAGAAACATATTAACGATTACTTATTCCCACACGAAACTCTACCAACAAACTCTCACGAGACGTCCCCTAACACTCTATTTTTAGACTAAAATCTTCCCGATCCCCAAAACGCCTTAACAGGCATAAACTTTAATAAACCTGTATCCAAATCTCGGGAATTGTTTTGAAGCGGTGACGTCCCTTAAAGGGAACTACATAAATCGCTTTACCTTAACACCCTAAGTCCCTCCAGGGGGTGGTAGTCTACTTATAATACGGGGAAGCATAGGGGCATGTAAATACGGCATTGTCGCCCGCAGATAAAATGATTGGGTAAGGTGAATAGGTAAATTTATAGACGGGAGGTTTTTTTCCAGAATTCTTTATGTTCACTTTCTTAAAAAGATTTTTAGGTAAGTGTGTGTTACTACTTTGACAAAAGAGTGATGGGTGGTGATGAAGAAGAAGACCAAAGAAAGGATAAATGTATTTTGTAAGGAACTGAAAGAAAAAAGAGTAAGGAAGAAGAATACGTGTTCTACCGACCCCAAGTAGAATTTGATAAAGGCAGGAATGTCATGGTGTGTGTCACAACTTTTAAATGCCGCATTGGTCTAGCAATTGCTGTGCGAGACTACTGAGCATGAGATCTAGAGTTCAATTTCCAGATCGGGCATATTGTTGTTGGAATTTTCCAGTAATAAGTTAGTTCAAGGTTGATGTAAATAGTCTTATTGTCCCCTTTAACATGAATTACAACTATTTTAGAATTTTATAGAAATTTGAAATAACAAATAATCAAATCATCCCATAGATTTTTATATGTTCTATTAAATAACAATTATTATTTTTCTAAAAGCTTTTAAGATTGGAAGCAAACGAATGCAAGTTAGACGTGACTGGTAACAAGCATTTTAAAGTTTAGTCAAAGTACTAGAATATTTTACTTAAACATATATATAATAAAAATAAAAACCTTATTTTATCTAACACAAATAAAGTTTTTCCACGATAATCATGTGAAAACTGAACAGAAAACTTTGTTTGAAAATATTAAACTACATTTTAAATAAAATAAGGTTTATTATTCTCATATTCTAAACAAACATTGGTTAAGTTTTTTGTAAACAAAGCGATGCTCTCTGAATATTTAGAGGCATTTGATGTAAGCCTGAATATCTGAGAAGATAGGGATAATCTGAGGTATGAAATACATTGCATAAATTGTCCCCTAAAAGACTATCGGAGATATTTTATTTTTATGAAAAAAAGTAAATGTAAATTTCTACTGAACTTCGTTTTGTGTGCGCCTTTCTTTTTGTGTCTAAAAATCATCAAATGAGTCCTACCGTCCTGGGTTGAGCGTTAGCAACTGTCAGACTCTTACTAATTAAAAACTAGCCTGTTCCTTTGAGCATGCGGACGACGAGTGATGGGCGACTCGCTGTCCGACTATGGACCATGCCCGGGTTGCGGGACTTATCATTTTACCGTGACCCTGGAAAGTAAAGGGCTATTGAAGGACACTGTAGATTTTAGTCGGTACGAGTCAGACAGGAGGACTCAAATGAAAAAAAAAATCAAAAAAGTTTCTCGGTTCAGATTTTCCAAACGAAAAATACATCGTTCTATAATCTCGTTAAAGAAAAAAAGGCCATTCGATTATGATATATTATTAAAAAGAGAGGTACCCATCGGAAACCATTAATTCTTTTCTATCATAGCTCTAGCTAATGACGCGTTAAAGTTCTAAACTTCAACGAAGCGTTAACAATGTGACAAGTGATAAGAGTGGAGCGTTCGAGTTTAATGTCTCAATTCCTTTAGTCGTGATCATTGAAGAGATTCTCGTTTTATGATACGACATCTCCGCTGATTTGTTTATACAGGGTGATTAGTAATTCGATGCATTCCTTGAAATGGATGGTACTAGACTTTACTTGCAACAAATTTAACCCCGACAACATGAGGACCAAACTGACTGGTTTTGTAGATATCGAACTTTAAAGACTTTTTTCTCAGAGAGGTGGAATTTTTTATAATTATATCTTATATCTTAAAAGTCGATATCTCCAAAACTAGTCAGTTTGGACACCTTATTGTCGGGGTTAAAATTGGTGTCAAGTAAGGTCTAGTATCACCCATTTCAAGGAACGCATCGAATTACTAATCACCCTGCATACGACAAACTTTTGCCCGCCGTATCGCCCGCCCCTTTAATTTCCATATCTCCCCTTCAATTTAATGTATAAAGTAAATAGCACAACCCTCCAAGTCTCAACTATCTGTAAACCAGAATTCACAAAAAAATATAAGATTTAGACCTGAAAATAAAACAAACAAAAAAATAAACTCACTTTCGCATTTATGATATTAGTGGGATTAAGAGAAGAACGTGTGTATAGAATATTTGTTTAAATAGCTAAACAAGTTTTTATGTGGTCTATTATTTCTTAATATCTTTTAATTTGTAACAACAATCAAAAATCAATTTAAATAACTGATAAAGAAAACTTCCTACATTAAATGTAAACTTTATTTTATTTATAGAAATCCTAAGATTAGAAAAATACGTAACCCATGAAACTTTTTATCTCCATTGTTTACACCCCCTTTTTTTCGTGGTAAAATCATCAAATGAGTCCTCCCACCCAGAGCAGGGCGGGGGGGGACTTTCAGACTTGTACTGACTAAAATCCACGGTGTCCTTCACTAGCCCTTTACGTACCGGGGTCACTTGTTTACTCCCCTAAGATTTTTTCCAACGCCATAATTGAAAATGGTCATAAAGCCATCCCTTCTCGCCTTCAACTTAAGCCCTATTATTTCCTCCAGTTACATTAACCATCTTTAACAAAGTTTTGAGCAAAACTGTGGAACTTTAAACTCGTTCGCAATCGTATAAGTCTGGCTTCGAAGCTAAAATTGTCGGATAATCTTAAACATAATTATTGGAGCAGTTCTGTTACGTTGATTGTGTTTTCGGATCTAGAAAGCGGGAAATACAAGGAAAATTTAGAATACCAGAGAATCTCCTTATTCCAGTAATAAACTGATTAGAGATAATTAAGCCCGGTTGATATAATATCTTCGTTTGTGATCAACATAATTATAAAAATGACCTAATTCTAATAATTATGTAAAATGTGTATGTATGTTATATAACATACATAGGTATGCAGAGATACCGTGCAGCTTGATGCTCCAACGACTCCGATCTGACTGCAAGATTGCTGCACGGTTCAAGTTGGTCCAACTGCATTTTGACTGCACGTCGACCTTGCAGCTAGCCTGGAGTCATTGGGACTGCACGCCAACTGCACACCGGCTGCATACGAATTACCAGTTAATTTGCAGTTTTATTGCAGGGGCACTAACTGCATAATACTGCCTCCCGAACGACGCATCTTATACCAAATAATCTTTTTTTTTAGCTTGGTAAAATCATCAAAAAAGGCCTCCCACCCAGGGCAGGGCGGGAGGGACTGTCAGACATGTACTGACTAAAATCCACGGTGTCCTTCAATAGCCCTTTAAGTACCGGGATCACGGTAATTCATTAGTCCTGCGACCATACGATATAAACTTAAATTAAGTAAGTGTTCAGCTTGAAAAGTAAGTTTAAAAGAGTATGTACCAATCTACGTTATCTAGTTAACCAACTATCAAGAAAATTGTAAAGTTTGAACACTTTTCGCGGAGGACTTAATTTAGACAGCTTTAATAAAAACTCAAATTAATTGAATGCCAAAGTTAAAAGGTTTAAATGATACAGTGTTTATTTTTAAAAATTGCTTGTGTAAAACTAATTGTTGCTAGCGACTTCAACCGCATGCATCTCGAAAATAATCCCATGCGAACGTGTTACTGAGGTAAACGGTATCTTATGTGTTATTTCACATTATAATCTATCTTTGAGCCAAATTTCATCAAGATCCGTTTAGCCATTCTGACGTAATTGAATAACAAAGATCCAATCTCTCGCAGTTGTAAAAATTAGATTAGATGTAATGTTTATTCAATATTTTATGAATATTAAACGCATTAACGCATGCGTAGTGAATTTCAAAGATTTTTTATGGAAAGAAAAATTCGAACCGCGTGCAGGTTGGTGAAGTTGTTGGATTGCTCTGCAATAGATGGCGCTAAACGTCACCTTGATTCGTTAGAGATGGATTGAAGAATTTGACGCAGTGGGTAAGAACCCCGTTAGCTCGGTTGGAAAGAGAGATTTGATGACTTTACCACGATATAAAAAACAGAAGGTTGAACACGCTAATCTCTGGAACCACAGCATCGAATTAAAAAATATTTTTGTGTTGGATAGTTCATTTAACGAGGAAGGCTATAGGCTATATAACATCGATACGACTACTAGGACCTGAGCAGCGAGAGTGAAACCACGGGTAACAGCTAGTATATTCATATAAAATTAGAGTTTCCTCTTCAAGCAATAAACAACAATGTGATTCATCTAAAAAGAAAAGAGTTTTATTTATTAAATAAAATTAGTTTTACAAACAAAATATGAACTAATGAAATTCTTACTAACCTAACAACAATTAAATGTTCATGCTTTCCTTGTGTGTACTTTACACTGTTCTTTAACCTGTATCATTTATACATGCACAATTTTTAACAAGAACTTATATAAATCATTAATGTCGCGTTAATTAAATAATTAAACAAAATAATTAGTTTTTACATTAGACACGAGAATGTGTCAAAATGTCAGTCCGTGTCAATGTGAAAGCTTTCATTCATATAACTTTAATAAAGATTTCGTGATTTTTGTACACACCTTTTATATTGTATCAGCATATAAATTAAAAGCTTCGCAGTACATCTCAAAATCCAACACCCGATATATATTTACATGGACGTGTTAACTCGATGGTGGACGTGACCGTGAAGACATCTGCTAGATTATAGTATTGACAGGTCTTGATATTGTTTACATGCTACAGTACACCGATTTCAAATCGATTTGCGTGTTCAATCGAGTATCGATAAAGCTTGCACATGACTTGTGCGAATACCGTAGCTAATCGTCTAAGATGGGTTGACGGCGCGTTGTGTTCCACCCACGCCTCAAAGAGTGTCAGCAAAATGACGGGGAAGTCCCTCTAGAAGGCCAAAGCCTGCCGGGGTCGCGGGACTGTAAGAATTACCCTGACCCCGGGAACGTAAAGGGCTATTGAAGGACACCATGGATTTTAGTCAGTACGAGTCTGACAGTCACTCCCGCTCTACCCTGGGTGGGAGGACTCATTTTACGATTTTACCACGATAAAAAAGTCGTCTAAGATATGCTTCAGTGTTCCAGGAATATCGTTTTCCAATGATTGCATGATTTTTTCTTTTCTTCAATCTTCTCTAATAGGTTATTCTGATATTAGTGGTGAAACCCTCTTTTTAATTTTTAAATTAAACCGGTGAGTTCAAACATTTCAACTCTCATGAACGAACAAAACAGCTACTTGTAGATCATACAAATGTTTGTTCCGTGCGGGAATCGCTCAGCCACACACTACGTCACTGCGTCAACCGTGTCTTGGCTATTTTATGCGGTTTAAGCTGGTTTATGGATGGATGACCATCCGTCATAGCGAGTTTCCTCAATGACTCGGGAAGCACGTAAAGCCGTTGGTCCCGGCTGTCATTTGTAGATCTACAGCCGTTACTATTAGTCAGAAGCTCTAAAAAAAGTCTGACAACCAGTCTTATTATGGAATATCGTATTAACTAGTTACTGGGTTCTGGAGGTGCGATAGGCAGATGCTCCATGTAAAATACTGATATTCAGCTGCATCTGGTTCAACTGGAAGCCGACCCTAATATAATTGGGAAAAGACTAGGCAGATGATGGTGCTTTTTTGGGAAGGAAAAGTCCTGCCCTGGATGGAGCGGAAAGTTTGAACAATCTCGTGAACATTAAATGGGCCTTAGACATAACTGGCAAAACGTGGGTGTACTGTTAAGTAGACCTCTGATTCAAAGAAATGAGATAATGTTAAGTTATGTTATACATCCCATAAAATCCACGGTGTCCTTCAATAGCCCTTTACGTTCCGGGGTCACGGTAAATCGTGAGTCCCGCGACCCCGGCAGGCTTTGGCCCGCTACAGGGGGCCCCGTTACTATGCTGTCACTCCTTGAGGCGCGCGTGGAACACAACGCGCCGTCGACCCGGGCATGGTCCATGGTCGGACAGTGGTGGCCGGAGATCGTCTGCCGACTTCCGTCGCCGTGGGCGTCTACCACTGTGATGTTATACATCCTAACAAAACTCTGACTAATAAACAGGTCGGACCAATGTTACTTGCATTTAATCACTACATAGTATAAAACAAAGTAGCTTTCTTTGTCCCGTGTAACGATCGAACTCGTGTAACGATCGACATCATTGCGCGATCACCGCCATCTATCGAGCATAAGGACCACTCAACATATAGTACTAATAGAATTATCTATACTCCGTTCATCATCTTCCTAGCGTTTTTCCCAACTATATTGAGGTCGGCTTCCAGTCAAACCAGATGCAGCTGGATATCAGTATTTTACATGGAGCGACTGCCTGTCGGACCTCCACAACCCAGTAACTGGGTAATACGATACCCCATGGTAAGACTGGCTGTCAGACTTTAGAGCTTCTGACAGTAACTTGAAAATTACCGCCTTTAAAAAGAACCACAAAAAAGGGTAAAATAATCTACAAAATAACTTTTATTTCGGAAGTCGATGGCTTTGTTATTTTTATTTCATTGTTTTTTTTTTGCCACCGACATCCGAAATAAAAGTTATTTTGTAGATTATTTTACCTTTTTTTGTGGTTCTTTTTGAAGGCGGTTACATTTTTTTTGAAAAAGTTTTTTATTTTTCGTTTTTTTGGTAAAATATTCAACCCAAATTCTTGCCAAATACATATAATATAATTCGTAGCACGGGTAATAACATCCCTCATGTACACAATAAGCTAATAAAATTCCCTATCTCAAAAACTACTGAACCGATTTTGATGAAACTTGCAGTATTCCCTAAGTTGAACGATACCTAGCACAAAAAAAAAGAATTATTTAAATCGGACGTGAAGATCCGGAGATATGCGAACAATGAATCAGTCGATGCCTACTCCTCACTGTTAAGGAGTTGTACCTTCCATTATCAGCTCAGCTACATAAGATGATGATTACCATACGCAAGTACTTAAATTACTTCATAAGATTTACGAAAAACGATGCGTGGGCCTATAAAATTTGAGGGTTGCCCTCGATTTCTCTAAGATCTAATCATCAGATCCTGATTTAGTTACAATGGGACCACACGGGAAGCACCAGCTTTCAAACAAAAAAGGAATCATGAAAATCGGTTCACCCAGTCGGTCGTAATGCGGTAACAAACACTAAAAAAAATACAGTCCTCCTTTTTTTGAAGTCGGTTAAAAACTATCCTATGTCCTTTCTCAAGTTCCAAACTATGTCTGTACCAAATTTAACACTAATCGGTTCAGTAGTTTAGGCGTGAAGAAAAGACAGACAGACAGACAGACAGACAGACAGACAGAGTTACTTTCGCATTTATAATATTAGTTAGGAAATTAGGATTAGGATCTGTAGAAGGGTCAATTCTGTACACTGAAAATATTGAAAAAATAAAAAGCGGGGGGTGTTGCTGGATCGATACCAAACCCAAATATGTGATTAAAAAAAATGTTGTCTGTCTGTCTGTATGTGCAGGCATCACGTGAAAACTAACGGTTCGATTTCGATGAAACTTGGTATAATTATACCTTATTGTCCTGGGCATAAAATAGGATACTTTTTATCTTGAAAAATACGTAGAAAAAAAAAACTTATTTTTCAGTACAGAACGCGAGCTCAACAGCAGTAGCTCAATAGAGGGATCTCCTTAATTATGTGGCTTAGCCGTATTTGGGTCCAATAGATATTTATATGTCATTGTCAGAGATACTCAAAATGGAGAAATAAACCATCCACGCGAAGACCGACATCCGCGCGGGCGGAAGCTAGTTACAAATAAAAACGTCACGCTTCGCATTCGCAACGCCTGTCTGTTTGACAAAGGCTTTAAGGCTCATTCCGTATTCCTTGCACTCTAGTGAAATCAACAACGCGTTTAAAGTAAAACACATTAACTGCCAATTTTGCTTGGATGTAAGATTCACAGTCGGGTTAAGCTTTCTAATTTAAGTTGGTGTTCGTTGTGAAAACAGATTCTACTGTTAGGAGAACTCGATGTCGAATGTGGTGTGCAAGTTAAAAGGAGGTCGCGGGAGAGATTTGAATGTACTTGCGATAGTGTGCCAGAACTTAGGTACGGTAATCTACTTAAAAAAGTTGACAGTGCGATGCTGTTGGTACAAGTTTATCGTGCATTTTTGGCAACAGGGTAGTTTACTGCATAGATAAATAGAAAATCTGTTTAGTCCGTCACTTAGAGTATTGAAAAATAACGAAAACGTATTTTTTGCTGTTTTAAATGAATGATTATATCAATTTTGGTTCCCGTAACAAAAGAAAAGATGCAATTTTGATAGCTTTCGGACTAAAACTAATTTAGTAAAATAGCCTATTTAAAAAATTGTGTCTGCTGCATCGTGAGTGTGTGTACAAACATTTAAAACTCACAGATACAAAGAAACAGACCCGGAACAACTACCCATACTGGAATTAAATATTTCAACTTCCAGGTTTCCTCACGATGTATTCCATCGTTGATGACCAAAATAACCTATTTTAGAAAGTACACTACACTGATCTGAACTCGCAACCTCTTGCATGAAAAACGAGGTGCTAAACCTCCGGGCTATCACGACTGAATAATAGGTAAATAGTTTACAAAGTTACAGACAAGAATCGCTTCCGCTTACAACTCAAAAAACATCCAAATGCGACTCCTCACCAACTCAAAACTCACTTATTTTAACTTAACTTTGACTTTAGTTAATTTCGAAATCCCTCACTTTTCACTAAGTTCATTCTTAATGAAGAGCCTGAATGTCGGTACATGAGGTTCTGTCTCTGTTAATATTAATGAGATGAGTTCACAGTACTTCGATTTACTAATGTAGAGAGCAAATTTTTTTGTACTCGTAGAACATTTTACTTCAATAGAATAAGTTAGAAATTTTGTTGTCGTGAATGTAAATGTAATTTTACAGCATATTGACGGCGATAGTTTTGCCGGATCTGGATGTTTGAGCATCTGAGTTTTAATCTTTGTAAACGCACCCACGACACAGGAGAAATTAAAAAAAAATCTTAAAAAGAATTATTTTATTTACGTAGGATTTAGTGTCGTAAACCCTGCTATATTAAATATCATCACGCATGGATACTTCAAAAGGGTTAAGCGGAGGCGTACATAGTAAGTACAACCCACGTTATGTTTATTAACACCAAGTATGTTATAATGTATATTGAATTTGCTATACTGGAGGCTTTATTTTGTGTAAAAAATACCAAGAATAGACAAAGTTATTTTTATAGAATTCGGCATTTTATTGCCACGATCCGTATACGTTTGAAGAATAGGAACTTTTTGTTTTAGATATCTTATACATCGCCATACATAGAGACGATAGAAACCTTACATTCCTTCTGTCATTTTGTCTATTTTCCCGTCAACGAAACCCGTTTCGACTAATCAATCCGTACGCGCGCTACGCGTACTGGTTTAAATACAGCGAAATGAACGGTGTCGTAAGAATTTGTGGATATTTCGACAGTCGTTGAAAAATATTATACAGTACATATCTCAAGCCATTCTGCAATAGATTCTGTGTCGATTTTGTAATCGGGCAGTACAACAGAAACAAAAATGAAGCCAGCTTTGACACAAACGAAACTCTCGCCACCCCGACCTTATCAAAACGAACAAAAAAGTCAACATTTCACAAAACGAGTGTCGGTTGTCGGTTTGCGACGATTTCCTTTACTTCCGGTCCCCTTTTTATTGCACCAGGTAAACGTAAAATATAAAATATATGCTCCTATAAACTAAGTCGTAAAGTTGAAAATTTCGTGAAACAAGCTTTTTCTGGACAGCCAATGGGAGTTGTATGAAATGTTTGATAAACTTACGCTGATGCTGTTTTTCCTTATGGAAATGTATAAAATGAGATTGTTGTGTGCATCACGTTGTAACAGTGAGACCGGTTGATAAATAAACAGCAAGTATCTAAATGTAAGGGCATGAAAATTTCCCTTGTTTAAGGGTGAAAGTAGCTTGAAAATCGCCATGTTTTTAGTAAGGGCGAGGACGTGACAGTGTGTTGTGGTATCGCATCGCATTTTTTTATGACCGTCTTATAAGTAATTAAACTTTGAGTACAAAGATACTTATATAGGTAATCATCTTAAAATGCTCCTACTGCTGAAACACAGGCCTGATCTCTCCAGAACCGAACCGGTGTTGTCATCCGTCCACTGCTATTCGTTGAATGGTACATGTCTATTAATTTTTAGTCTAGGAAATGGCAGTTTCCTTACAATCTAATTCGGAATTAAAGCCAAAATTAAGCGTTGATTACAAAAGCAATATAATAAATAAGTCAGGCTCCCGGACCATTTACATAATTACAATATACCAACTAAACAGATTATCGCAGGGTCATCACCATAAAACTAACGTTTATTACTTATTTTCAACGAATAAAACGAGAATTTGAAGGTCATATTTACATATATTTAATATTCATCCCTGTCAGACCTAAAACAACGAGCCCAGATTATAAGGCGAATGTTTTAGCTGTACTAACAAGTTTACCTAAGATAATATTTTATTTCAGAACTAATAAATCGAACGTGACTTGAAAGTATTTAGTGTTACAGTTATAGACTAGTTATTTATGTTCTGCTTCAGTAATCCATAATTAACTAACCTTCCATTACTTAGGACTTAAACTGACAAAACGTGGTTGTAGGTACTATTGACTGCCTCGTTGGTTTAGAGGTCGAAAGCGCGACTGCTGAATATTTAGATCCCGGGTCGATTCCCAGATCATGCATAGTGTTGTTCGATTTTTCCATGAGAAATTTAGCTGTGGTTTTAGGCTCGGCTCTCTATTACAAGAGACTAACTTTACTTTAGGCGCGGGCATGCGGATGGCGAGTAAAGGGCGACTCGCCGTCCGTCATGGACCATGCCCGGGTCGACGCCGATGGCGCGGCATGTTCGATACTCGCTTCGATAGCTTTCAGCAATCTGACGTGCCCCCTCTTAGAGAGCTAAAGCCTCCTAGGGTCGCGGGACTGTCTTATTGGGTAACCGTGACTCTGGAACGTAAAAGGCTATTGAAGGTTCAACGTGGATTTTAGTCTGTACAAGACTGACAGTCTCTCTCGCCCCGGCCTGGATAGGAGTACACATTTCATCAAAAAAAAAGAATAACCGACGAAACGTGGGTGTACTCTAGTAGGAACACTTCTATCTAACTCCTTTTCGATTTAAAGCCTGATGTTAAGTTAGCCACATGACTTCCACTGGATGCTTTCTTTTTAAGTGGTAATATCATCACATGAGTCCTCCCACCCAGGGCAGAGCGGGAGGGACTGTCAGACTCGTACTGAATAAAATCCACGGTGTCCTCCAATAGCCCTTTACGTACCGAGGTCACGGTAATTCATGAGTCCCGCGACCCTCCACTGGATGCTTAGGTACTTTTTTCATCTTTCAAACGGTTTTTTTGTTACTAAGCATTTTTACTCCCCTTCAGTTCTAAACCGAAAATGTTTCTCATTTCTCAACAAAGTTATTTTTTGAAGTCCCGTCGAAATCTTACTAAAACGTTTTCCCCATCAAATTGTGTCAATACAACTCTCAACTTCCTAGCTTCGCTCCGTTCTAATGGAAGTATTTTTAGAAAATAATATACTTTTACGGAAAAGAAAAAGAACACGATTATACTTTCTTGAACTAGTTTGTTCGTTCTGAAACTGGAAGTTTAGTTTTACGAACTTTTTCATTGATTTTGTACCCAAAAATTTGTCAACTCAAAAATTGTAAATAGCGTTTATAATTTTTTACAGCATTGAAGCAAATAGGACCAGATTTCGACTTTAATTTACTTTTTATGTATCTATTACTTTGTAACATTAATTATAATTTTGTTTATTCATCTTCTAACATAATGTTCTGTTATTTGATTTTCAAATTGTATATAACGCGAGTGAAGCTGCATTAGAAAGCTAGTAAATAAAAATAAAGTTAAAAAACAAAGTATATATTATTACACATCCAGCTATTATATCCTTACAGGACAAAAACCTTTTCACCCTTTCCAATTTGTACACGTCCAATTTTATGTTTTATAATACAGCTCACATCGCCATTTTTTACAAAAAAATAAAAAGATAAGTAGATAAAAATGAATTTAAATTGGATCATGCCATGTTATTTTGAATCATATTTGCCCCGCTGTTTCTCCCACATTATAAATTCTGTTATTAAAGTGCTAAAAAGTTTTTTTATGAAAATACTTCTATGCTTTATCGTATCGCTGTGACCCCGGTACGTAAAGGGCTATTGAAGGACACCGTGGATTTTAGTCAGTACGAGTCTGACAGGCCCTCCCGCTCTGCCCTGGGTGGGAGGACTCATTTGATGATTATACCACGATAAAAAAAATGCTTTATCGTATCATAGACACTGTTTTAGTTTTCCATTTTACCAATATTTGGCCTGAGGGTTCCTAGTGTGGGAATTTATCCTATGTCGTGGGTGCGTAGTCAAACAGATCCGGAACAACTACCTGCAGGCCGTACAAATATTTGTTCTGTGAGGGGAATGAACTCGCGACACGCTGTGCGGCAGTCGATCACTTAACCACTGTGCCAACCGCGCCGTCATCAGTATTATTCGCTATTCTTTTCTTTTCGCTATACCTTTCATTAATTCTCGCTATTTTTCATAATTCCGGATTTGCCCATCCCACTTGAAAACTTTACCCTGTAGATTAGCAGGCTTCTATTTACCAAAATGAAATACAAACACCAGCAATATTGGTAAAAAAAAACGAAACTTTCAATTCAATTTACAAAGTCGGTTGCCTTGATGACCGTTGCAGCGGGCGTTTGATCCTGACATCACATCCTGAGATTAGATTCCGTGTCGCTCTCACACCAATACCTATCAGATCGCTTTTAGCTGTGCGACGCTTTTATACGTACACGGTACAGAGCGCACGATTTTTTTTGTATTTGTTTTCAATGCGGATTTGAAAGGAGTGTAAGGATATTTGGATCGTTTTGGCACGATCTGAGTGCTGTGATGAAAAGTTAAAAGCGTCTGTGCTTGGCTCTTTGGTAATCCTTGACTTTTTTTTTCACACTGTAAAGTTTTGACTGAAATTCGTAAATAAAGTAGAGATTCTGATATTTTGATTAAACAGTGGGTAGAAGTGTCAGTAAATAATTTAAAAAAACGGGTTTCAAGTAACATATTGAAATAATAATTAAAGAAAATTGAGATTATGGACATTGGGTCGCGGGACTGTACGAATTACCGTGACCCCGGAACGTAAAGGGCTGTTGAAGGACACCGTGGATTTTAGTCAGTACGAGTCTGACAGTCACTCCCGCTCAGCCCTGGGTGGGAGGACTCATTTGATGATTTTACCATGTAAAAAAGAAGTACTCAACATACAAATATCGTGGAACATTTCCTCTCATCATCCCTTTACGTTTATGAAGGTCGTAAGTAATATCTATATTTATTTACCTTTTATAAGTTTCGGAAGCAAAGTTAGCAATATATTCGTGGCTGAAACTACACGGCCCAACTCATGCGGAATACCAAACTATGAAAAACTTTCACCTGTCAAGGAACATTTGATACAGAGTCACAAGTTCCGAAAAAAAAATTATCGCTAAGCACTTTTTCATCGAGTGAACGACATTGAATGAACTTCGATGTCATAAATAACTGTATTCATACCACGACTCCTTTTACCGCGTATAGGTAAAAAGCTCACCAAATATAAATCAGCGAGTGTTGCCAGATTATTGATTTACCCTTAAGTACGCCATCGGAAGATCCCATTTGGATGTTATATTTCATAATGATTTGTATCGCACGAATCGTTAGCTACATCGAATGAGTAAGCGCCGATATTATTGTGCCGGAATTTATATATAATTAAGGGATTTTATCAAAATTATATTGCCTTATATAAAAACATTATTGTTCTTTAGACTTTTTTGTGAAATGTGGTGCATTTAAATAACAAGACAAGTTATATATTTTTCGTCTTCTGTGATCTGTAGTCATTTGTGTTGCCATAAAATCTAGTATTATTATTTATTGGCCTTACTGTCCCGTTGCTAAGTAAACGTTCCTCTCCATAAAATAGCATGATACAAACGATCTATATCATAGAAAAGTACTTGATAATGTCCCGCTCTCAAATCTTACACAATCCAATTTAACAAAAAGTGCGGTCTCACATTTCCAAACTAAATCTAGGAAGTTTTAAACTAATATCAGGCAAGTTGAAGCCAACATTTCCGTGCAGTATGCCCGTGACATAGATTTATACGTGAAAAGTCTGTCATTTTGAGAAATGACTGGAGTTTCCACCCACCGAAGAGTTCACAATTGGAGGTGGTAACCTGGCTACGACAAGTGATTGATGATGAAAAAATATTATTTTTCAATGTTTTTTTTTTTGCGGAGGTGGTGTGACGATTTTATCATGTTCGCGGGGCAGACATGGCCAGAAATTGTCCAAAATTTTGGAAGAAAAAAGGGGAGGCTTTTGCCCAGCAGTGTGACACAAACTAGGCTATTCATATTTTTTTTGGGCAACATTAGAGTATATTAGCAAACTCAGAGTTCACTGTCTTATTTTAAAGTCCAGACATTAATATTGGTCAGGTCATACGAGGACCATCTAGGTTAGTGCCTGAGATGGTCTTTTGACGAAAGAGTCACGAAGTTTAAAGTGTACCTGTCCAGTCAGTGCAAGCATTTTTCAGTCATTTTGTAGCTCGTGTAGCTTAATATGGAAGCAGAGTAGAGGTTTTTTCACATGAGTTGAATTTTATTAGATCAATTTTTTACACGTTTTTTCAATTATATTGAAAAAAAGACTACTACGTCATATACAGGGTTATTTGTAAAATATTAACAAAAACAATTTGCTTATAATTACAAATAACCCTGTAATTAATAAGCAAACGAATCAAAAACAACAGGGATACAAAATAACAGGTTAGGCATTTATAACATTAACCGATAAACGTTTTGTGGCCATAAATTAAATTCTCACAAGTTCTTAATTCTCACCTTCAACGCTATTTGACTGAAAAAGATACATTTATTTTGTTTTCGCCATTTGTGGCTACCATTATTGTAATCTAAAAGATAAATCGTTCATTTGTTACTCGTATAGAATAAATCTTCGTGGTACGAGTACTACTAGCAGAATTGCTAGGATAAACAGATTTATGGATTGTTAATGTTTTAAGTTCAATGTTTTATTCGCGTGAAACGTTGCATGTTTAATGTATTTGTATTCGGTCGACTTCTTCTAAGATAACATAGCCTTTTTTCTCAGTTTCACACCTGTAATTCTTGAAAGGTTTTGTAGAGGTTTAAGTATCTAATAGCACAATCACATATCGCCAGTCTCCGTGGTGGAAATTATAAAACAAATGTTATAAATTGTTATATCATGTTATAATCAGTAACATCTCATAAACAATGTATAGTATTGTTAAAATTTGTTAAGAAAATGTTGTGTACTGCTGTTTAGCACATTAATGAGTACTATAAAATTACTTGTCTTGTTTTTAACAAGGGTCCAAAAGCTAATGAAATAAGAGCCACGTACGGTGTGTAGTGTCGATCTTATGTGTGTCACCATTAACTCAAGGGCCATAACGTTACGTCCTCGTAACGTTTATAATAAAGGTCTGGCCTATTCTAGAAGCCTCATTGTGTATTAACAACCGGTAACGGTTTTTGAAATTCAATTGTAAACTTAGCAATTTTTGTCTACGATGGGGAGAGAGATAATGTTATGTTGTGAGATTTACACATGTTCTTTAAAAAATGTTTTCCATTTAATTTTATTGTACGTATTTTTAATTTGGACTTGTAAAAGTTGCTTGTTCAATTAAATCAATTTATCAAATAGTTAATGGTTATCAGTCTTACTCTTAGCCATACTGTGTGTACCTATCAGTGTGAAAATTTTTATCTTATTTCTTACTTATTATTATAAAACGAAAGTGAGGATGGGTGGATGTTTGTCATTTACGCAATATTACTGAACGGATTGAGATAAAATTTGTAACACAGATGGTTTATAAGCTAGTATATCATTATTGATTGTTTTATTTCAATTTTATCGTCAAGTTTTTTTAGCTTGGTAAAATCATAAAATGAGTCCACCCACCCAGGGTGAAGTCTGGTTGTCATTTCAAACTGACAACCAAGATCACAACCACAACTGGCAGCGGTCGTCAAACATATCATAACTCTAAACGATACATATCATATCTACACGATCATACGACCCCCACATAAAATATAATTGTTCCACTTTCCTAAAGGCAAGCCATTAAGCTGGAAGTAATAATGGCCTGATGAAACCATAATGCTGGTAATTTGCGTAACCACCGCCTTTTAATTAGTCGGCAAAGAAACCACGAACATAGCGGGTGAAGAGTTAAAGCTCCTAGATTTGGTAGGGTTATGTATGCGCAATGTGAATGTGAGAGTCTTTACTTTATTAACCTATTCAGGTATGTGGTTACTTCTTTTTTATCAGTTATGTGGAATGGAGCAAAACAAAGTCTAACATGACTGAGAATGTGACGAAATTGCCATATTAAAAGTCATCGAATAAGGCATTACTTTGCGGAAATCCATGACATTAATTTGAAAAGTGTAAAAAATTAACATGCCATGCGATTATAGGTTTGTTACATGGCATGTTAAATTTTCTTCACTTTCCCCGCATGTATGCATACGCATGCCTGCCGGGGTTGCGGGACTCACGAATTACGTGGATTTTAGTAAGAGTCTGACAGTCCCTTCCGCTCCACCCTGGGTGGGAGGACTCATAACATGATTTTACCACGTAAAAAAAATGTATGCATATGCATGAGGGTGAGACCGCATCGTGCATGTGCATTCGCATGAGGGCAGGAGGATGGGCACTAAATTTTTTCCATAACGTTTAATATTAATGTCTTTTTCCCATCTTTAAACTGAACCACAGATGTCAATACTCATGATCATCTTATGTGAATTGAGCAGTTGGATTATGATCGGTGGAGTAAAAATGCTTTATCCCGACAAAAAAAAAAGTAAGAAAACCACATTAGATATTCCTAAAATGTTTAAAAACACAATAATTTTGGTATGTGAAAGAAGTATTTTTATTATCTATGTTTTTTTTTTAAGAAAGAAAATATACTTCTAGACTTGATAACTCCCGGTATGCAAGTATTCTTAGGATTGAACCGGTTGAGCTAATTAGGATTTTATTCGCATAATTAGAGATTCAATAGTCGCTTGTTCAACGATCTCCCTGGCTGGGTTTAAACAGGAATATTGCAAAAATGGGAATATTATGCAGTAGCAACTCTTCATGAATGCGGGCTATTTTAATGCTGACCTAGATTAAAAATAAGAAACTTATTAAGTGGGAAAGCTGTTTAACAGGCTCCTATATAACTGGTAGTCTAAACTATACACAAATTATTCATATTCCCAAACAGTGTTCGTTCAGGCCGCAACTACACGGACTACTTTTTTTTTTTTTTTAGGGTGGCAAAATCATCAAATGAGTCCTTCCGCCCTGGGCGGGGCGGAAGGGACTGTCAGACTCTTACTGACTAAAATCCACCCGTGTTTCTTCGGATGCCCTTTACGTTCCGGGGCCGCGGTATCCTGGATTAAGAAAAAAGCCGCGACCCCAGCAGGCATTTGGCCCCGTAAGGGGCCCCGTCGGTGACGCGTGAAACACGACGCGCCACCTACCCGGGCTTGGTCCTTGGTCGGACGGCGAGCTTACCCATTACTCACCGTCCGCAAGCCCGCTCCGCCGCTGTGCCCTCTGCTGTTCAGAGGGACACGCGTTGGAGCATCCACCCGACAGGCTATTCGCATACGGGCAAAGAGACCCCTTAGGCACACAGTGCCTAAAAGAGTTTTTGCCCGCATCCCAGGGTGCACCGGCCCGAAAAACTGGTCTTCCCCCCGGACGTATCCGAAGGGGAACTCCAGTCCACGGGCGCACGTGGAGGTTTCCTGTCTTAGCACCCCAACTACACGGACTACTACAGTAGTTGAGCAATGTGTGTCAGCTGTTCATAAAAGAGTTTGACTGCTATGCTCCAGCAATTTTGTGTTTGCGTGTGTGTAGACTGTCGTTAGTTATTCAGTTTAAAGTAGTCGACACAGACTGATACAAGCAGAACGTGTACAGCCGGCCTAAGATCCATGTGACCTATTTTAAAACGCGCGCATCGACCAATCGCGATTCTGACTCATCAGGTAACCTTGGCCTGGAACGTAAAGGACTATTGAGTGATTTTAGTCAGTACAAGTCTGACAGTCCGTCCCGTCCCGTTCCGGGTGGGAGGACTCATTAGATGATTTTACCACGATAAAAAAATACATCGACCAACGCAATGTCCAAAGTTATTTGTAAGTAAAAACTTATTTGATCATATTTCTACAAAAATAAATCCGTACGAAGGCATTAACAATAACTTTTATACCGTTTAATAACTACCAAATAAATTCAATAATTATTTTGCGTTTTCTCGACGAATAAAAATTAATTGCGGTCTTGGTGAATTTAACAGCGTTGGTTTTAAAGTTTATTTAACATTAATAATATTTTCGAGATACAACCAATATTTAACCACGAAGTTCAATAAAATAAGAAAAAATTTTAATGCCCACTATGTTAATAAATACGAAATTCCAACTCGCAAAATAAGCTGTTGCAGTAAAAATATGGGTGGCATGATAGATTAACGTGAATGCAAGTTCATATATTTTATTTTTCTCACTTCCTCATATGGATGAGTGGCACTATACTTTAATTTCAGTTTAACGATCGGCTAACTTTTCGCTATTAATGGAAAAGTTTATGGTAAAATCATCAAATGAGTCCTCCCACCCAGGGCAGACCGGGAGTGACTGTCAGACTCGTACTGACTTCAATAGCCCTTTACGTTCCGGGGTCACGGTAATTCGTACAGTCCCGCGACCGATTAATGGAAAAGTAGGGGACTTAAAAGGCGACCTCATAAACTTGTGATTTGAAAGGCGACACTGCCGCCCTTTTCCTTAAATCTCAGACGGGTCAAATTAAATATCGTTTTTCGTTCGTAGAGGGTAATCGTTCTTCTATTTCTAAGAAATATCTATTTTTGTTCAATACCATTATTTTAGACATTCAATAAATATTTCCACATGAGGCATATTTCTGTGTGATTTAAAAATTCAATACTGTAAATTAAAGTATGAAACCTACACATTTTAAAATAACTTTCTTTCTTCTTCTTCTTCTATTCTTTGACAGGCCTCTTGGTCTAGTGGTTAGTGACCCTGACTGCTATGCCGGAGGTCGTGGGTTCGGTTCCCACCCAGGACAAATGTTTGTGTGATGAGCACGATCATTTGTTCTGTGTCTGGGTGTAATTTATCTATAAAATGTATGTATTTAGAAATATATAAGTATGTTTATCAGTTGTCTAGTACCCATAACACAACCTCTGCTTAGCTTGGGACTAGATGGCGTTGTGTGATAGGTGTGGAATATTTATTTATTATTATTTATTCTATTGTCACGAGACAGTGCATCGGCTTTCTGACAAAATACATTAATTTATTTGAGGAATAAAACAAAATAAGCGCAGAAATAGGTAGGGGAATACAAAGCATCACACTCTCTCGCTCTTTCCAAACAATTCTATCTTTTACTATCGCCAGCCAGATGACATTTTAAAACGCTGAAACGAATCTTTTAACCCGAGAATTTCTCAAACAGCCACGTTAAGATAAACGGTGCAACTCACCCCGTATTAACTGACACCCAATAAATATACGTCGCGAAAATAGATATAAAGTGCTAAAAGAATTTTGTTCGCGTCCCGTGCACTTGATGTATGATCATTGATCACCCCTGCACTCTGCACCGGGGAAATTGATCTACCTATTTTATACACTAGTAACTGTAGTAGATGTTTGTGGAACGAACTGAGATATATGCTCTTATATTGTAAAATAGGTTTTAATTCGATGGATTAATACATATTTTGCGTTGTTAATTTTACTGGTTCCGTTTGGATTCGGAAAAGTTCTTGAGATTTTTGTCAGCAAGATTTTTTTAGTAGTTGTATGATTTACCCTCCGTGTAATGAAAAATAAACTCGCCCCTTGTTATTTGATTAGTCTTTTTACCTAGCCTTGCATCTAGCCGAAATGTTAAAAAGTTACCTATTTTGTATTTTGTACTTAACTACTTTGTTTTGGTACGCGGTGTAAATCAAAAGAGAAAACATTAAAATTGATTACATTACTATTTAAATGCCTATTACAAACAACATAAAAATAAGTCATCAAAAATAAAAATCTAAGTCAAATCATTTATTTGAAGTACCACTTGCAGGCTTTTGAATTGACGAAAGAGAAAAAATAAAATAGTACAAAATTATGGTGCAACAGTCCCAGTCACGAGACATAATAACTATGAAAGTACTGCAGGTGCCCATTTCAAAGCGTAGATCTCTATGGAGAAGAACGGGCAAAAAACTCTATGGGCACTTTTTTTTAATCGCCAAAATGATTACCGAACCTTTGTTACATTATCATTTTGAAATGGTCTGATTTGAAAGTATTGGCCATACACACAGACAAACTTACTACATTTTTTCACAATCATAGCGGAGTCATTCTTGGTAAGAAAATGCCATCGATCGAGCTTTTCTCCCTCACGCTTCGCCTCGAAGGAGGAGGCGGGACGCGTGAGGGAGAGGACAGCGTCCACCTCATGAACCAACCGCAGTGGGAGACGCCCACGACAACGGACGTCGCAGGACGATTTCCGGCCACAGTAGGCGCGAACAAATGCGGACGGCTAGTAATGGGCGACTCGCTGTCCAATCATGAGGGCAAAGCCTGCCGGGGTCGCCGGACTGACAAGTAACCGTGGCCCCGTAACGTAAAAGGGCTATTGAAGGAAATAGTAACTTCAAAATTCTTCGTTCAAAAACACAAAACATGTAAGTACGGTCGCGTCTATACGGTCTCATCTGGCACAGGTCGACACAGCAGGCGCAAGTGACACCGCTTGATACATATCGATGCATATTCATGGCGACACGACAATCAAACGTTCTTTTTTATGTTTTGTTTTGTGAACACCCTGTGTTTGTTACACATTGTGTGGGCGGATGAGAGATATTTTCACTGGCTTTTTTTTTCATGAAACGGGAGGTCTTTGTTGCTTTTCTACTGTGGTATTCAGTGTTTCCTATTTGTGGCATATATGCCATGTTTTGAGTCCTCTTTTAATGAGTACTATGGATAACATATTTTGAAAATAAATCAGTGAATTTCACTGCATCCTTAGTTAATTCGGGGGACTGTCTCATCAGGTAACCGTGACCCCGGAACGTAAAGGGCTATTGAAGGACACCGTGGATTTTAGTGAGTACGATTCTGACAGTCCCTCCCGCTCTGCCCTGGGTCCCACCCAGGGCAGAGCGGGAGGGACTCATTTGATGATTTTACCACATTAAAAAAAAAACCGTCTCGCCCTTAATGTCCCAAATTGATGATTTTACCACGACAAAAAAAAACAAGTAATTTTTCAAAAACCTCAGGTATTTCGCCTAGTTTTAAAGGCTAACGCGACCAAATGACGTAATTTGTCAGCAGGATGTCAATTTTAGCAATAGTTTGAATAGATCGAAACTTTATAGACGGTTGACTAGATCATCGAGCTTTTTTGCAGACGCAAGAAGACCATTGTTCCTTGTTCTATTTACCACCATTTTTATTGCATTCATACTGGGTAAGTAGGGGGCTGTCACGGTCAGGGGTTGAACACGTGATAGTCGCGGGCATGCAAGTGATGCAAATGGCGTTCGGCGTGTCGGTCTGAGGAGCAGGCCTATGTTCAGCTGTGGACGTCTTACGGGTGATGATAAAGTAGGAGGCTAAGAATTATTTTTGTATAGCCGTCTTTATTAACTTTGACGGTCAATTCTGTTATTATCTTTCATTTATCGACCTCTGTCAAGGTCATAAAGGTTAGTAGTAAGTATTCTTTATTTACATAAAATGTGGTATGCAAAGGTGTTATATTTTAGGGCAGGACACATTCTGCCATAACAATGGCATGCAAATTTTCAACAAAGATTATGACCTAAGTAATTTAAAACTAACAAAAATGTGTAATAAACAAGTTATAAAGAAAAGAAGAAAAACATTACCAAAACTCATACTCTAATACAGACTAAAACTCATACTTATTCAGAAACTCATACTGTAAACAGATGTCTCAGATTGTCGTTATTATTATATCAGTTTCGATTGACGATGTCCTCATGAGAACTACCAAGTAAATAGTCAATATCGAGAACCTATAATTTATTCTAGGCTAACGTGTCACCTGACCTTCCCAGCAATGTATCAGAAACGAGGCACCGTGCAAAAAACAAGACAAATTGCGCTATTTGTTCGCGATTGTCCTCCCGATACCGTGCCCAGTTAGCTGATATGAACAATGGATGAAATATACGTTAATAAATTATTTATTGACGTATAGTGTCAGTGGTGAATGTTTGTTATTAAAATAAATATAATTAGAATTGACCTATGTTTCCTCTGGCGTTTTAATTAAATAAACAAGTAAATAAAATGTATTTAAATTTTGTTAGATGTATCCTCTTATTTATAATTTACTTGTTTTTCCCGCAGCTTCGTTAGTTATGCAAAAAATAGCCTATAACCATCTAAATCGGTTCAGTGCTTTGCTTTGCCTTGAGTTAAAAGTTTGATTATCTGCTCAAATGGATTGCAAACTCAGCTTGAGACCTTTCGCGCGTTCCTAAGAAAAATGATCTTGACAGACTGAAAGACGGACAAAAAATTTTTCTTTAAGGGTTTCCTTTTGTGGTACTGAACCCTAAAAACATTACTTCTTATCATAAGTTTGAAATTGCTTCAGACCATGCAGACAGAGTTTAACTCGCTTTTTTTTTTTTTGCGTGGTAAAATCATCAAATGAGTCCTCCCACCCAGGGCAGGGCGGGAGGGACTGTCAGACTTGTACTGACTAAAATCCACGGTGTCCTTCACGAGCCCTTTACGTACCGGGGTTACGGTGATGGGTAAGTCCCGCGACCCCGGCAGGCTCTGGCCCTCTACAGGCCCCGTCAATTTGCTGACACTCCTTGAGGCGCGCGTGGAACACAACGCGCCGTCGACCCGGGCATGGTCCATGGTCGGGCTGCGAGTCGCCCATTACTCGCTGCCCGCATGCCCGCGCCTATGGTGGCCGGAGATCGTCTGGCGACGTACGTCGCCGTGGGCGTTTACCACTGCGGGTGGGTCGGAGGGAGGACACTGTTCTCTCCCTCACGCGGCACGCCTCCTCCTTCGCGAGCATGACTGCTTCGCAGAAGGAGGCGACCGCTTCCCACTCCGTCTCGCCCCGCAGCATGGCCTCGACCAATGCCGGGCGCGAGAGGTCTCCGCCTATCGCCGTCGTGAGGACACGGCGGTGCTCTGCCCAAGCGGGGCAGTCCTGCACCGTATGCTCCACCGTGTCCTCCGGACGATCCTCGCAGTGGTGACACCCAGGCGTTTCCTCCTTCCTTATCAGACACAGGAACCTCCCGAAACTTCCGTGTCCGGTGAGGACCTGCGTCATGCGGAAGGTAAGGACGCCGTGACGCCTATCCAGCCACTCCTCAAAGAGGGGTCTTACCGCCGCGATTGCGGCGTGCCCGGACCTCGGTTGCGACAGTCGCCCCCTCCATACTGCCCTGAGATCGCGCCGGAGCTCTTCCCGCCGCGCCTCGACTTGTCGAGGCAGCGGGGACTCGCCCCGGCGCTGCGCCTCCACGCGCCATTCGTAGACGCGCTGGAGGGCAGTCGCCTCCAGATCCCAGGGCAGCAATCCGGCAAGGAGGTTGGCCGATTCGCCGGCGATCGTGCGGTATCCTCGGACCATTCGGATTGCCATGACCCTCTGGCATGCGACCAGCTTTAGTGGTCGCGTCCGAATGCTCAGGGCCCACACATTGGCCCCGTAGAGGGCCATGGACCGCACGACACCGGCGTACAGCCTCCGGCAGGAGGCGTTTGGCCCGCTGAGATTGGGCAGGAGTCGCCTGAGGGCGGCTGCTGCCCGGTTCAGCTTCGGGGCCAAACGTAGGAAGTGCTCCCTAAAGTTCCACCGGCTGTCGAGGACGAGTCCCAGGTACTTCATCGTCCTCCCGACGCCGATGCGAACCCCCTCCACCGTAATGTGGGACTCTGAACGTGGCGCGTTCAGACGGCCATGAAAGCACATGGCCTCTGTTTTGTGCAGCGCCACGTCGAGTCCCAGAGTTTAACTCGCTTAACTTAAAATTCCAGAACAATGTTATTACACTAAATAGTTTCCTGAAAAAGCAACAAGTAGTTAATGTATAACAATTAAGTTTAAATTTAGGACCACTTGTCGCGGGCAGGCTTGGCCGAATTTTTATTTTTGTGCATATCCATACATTTTACTTGGCATAGATTTCTATTTATCACGTTTAACTGTGACCCAGCTAGTTGATGTATGCTTCCCCCCCTCATTACGAGGGAGGGAAGCCCAAACAACAGTACAAGTACAAATAGCAAAGGATAAACATAAATGCTCAGTAGTCTTTAATAGATTTTCAACGTTATAAGCTTGGGTATAAAGTTCAAAATCTATTTAAGATTACTGAGTGTTTATGTTTATCGCATGACTATTTTCTACAGGGCATAGTCATTCAAGCACGAATTTTGATAATGATTTTTTTTTGATGGAAGAAAAATTCTGCTGCGAGCTAGGCTCGAATATTCGAAATCGAATCTTCTGGATAAGTACTCCAGACACCTTACTTATTAGGCCACCTTGCACGCAACCACTCTTTTAAAGCTTAATCTTTCATTACCTTGTTTTTTGAACGGTTTGTTCGTTGCACCATCTATTGGAAGTGTCTCAAACTACTAACGATATTTTTTTTTTGCTACGCCCCTGACCTTTTTGAAGAACCTTAACTAATAAGGGCTGCGTATGTCCCTGGGATCAAACAGAATTTATTTTCATATTCTTTAAAAAAATCGTTGAAAATACGAATCCAAACTAATATTATAAATATGATAGTAAGTTTGTTGGTTTGTTTGTAACCTTTTCATGCCCAAACCATTGAACTGATCATCTTGAAATTTTGCACGTATGCTTTCATTTTGCAAAAACGGACATGGTACTTTTCTACCGAAAAAAGCAAAAATGGCCTTCGTATGACAATAGAAGACGCCACAATTTGATGCTCACGAATTGATTATTAAATTTTAATTAAAGCAAGCGGAACCGCGGGTAAAAGCTAGTACTTTATAATAGCTGGGTCTGACGGCGTCCTCATTACTCATAACAACTTTACAAGAGTAAAAATCCTTCTATTCAAAACGTTCGTCGGCGTATGTAAAAGGGAAGAAAAAAGAGGTTTACCCTTATTAGTGATGAAATACCAGAATACTTTACATTCACGGTTGCAGTATTACACAGGTACCGTCCTTGTGTCTGTCTGTCTTTTCCCTTTGAAATAAACTAGGGTTCTAAGGCCAATTTAGCATTACTATTATAAAATACTGACTATTCCCCGTGGTTCCATTTTAGTTGTAGAGAAATGTAATTATAACCGAATGCCTTTCTGGATAATTGGAGTACCCAAAACAAAAATAATGTCTTTTGTAGCAGGATTATAAAATAAATATTTGCTCCGTGCGAGAATCGAACTTACGACACGCAGCGGAGCAACCAATCGCCCAGCCACTGCGCAATCATGGTGATTTAAATAATCGAATCAGACGTTTCGCCCAGCGTGGAGCGTAGGGACTGTCAGACTCGGTACTGAATATAATCCACCATGTTCATTCAATTTTCCTTTAAAACGTTCCAGGATTACCTTGGGTGGGAAGACTCATTTGATGATTTCACCACGATAAAAAAAAATACTCAGGATCACGATTACCTGTTCAGAAAGTCCCGCGAACCTGGCAGGCGTTTGGTCCCATATGGGGCCCCCGTTGACCGCTCTGTGAGGCGCGGGTGGAACACAAAGTGCAGTCAACCCGAGCATGGTCCATGATCGGACGGCAAGTCATCCATTACCCAACGTCCGCATGCCCGCGCCTACGATAGCAGGAAATCGCCTTGCGACCGCCGATGCCAAGGGTGTCTCCGCCCGCGGCGGCTGTGTCGTGAGGTGGACGCTGTTTGCTCCTTCACGTTTTCCGCCTCCTCCTTCCCGGCAATCCATATAATTTTACCTACCTTTTGGTATAACTTCATCATTTCACTAAAGCAATATCTAAACAAACATAATAATCATATTTGATAACAATAGTAACAGCTACAATATAGCATTGACTGACCACGTATCACAAACATACGGGTTATGAGCTACATTATCAATTATTCTCGTTCCTAATACCAACGATATTATGATGTGAGGACAATTCAAGCTGAAGGAGATAGCGTTTTATAATGCAAAATCACCAAAACACCAATTCTCAGAAAATAAAATCTAGTTTATATAATATAACAATAAATAATATGAACTGGTTGTCGTTGTGGTGTTTTTGTATTATTGACATTTCTTTAGTAGCACTCGCAAGTTCTAGACGAATCAATTGACGTAATAATCATCCAAATCGGCCAACTCGATGTTTAAAACGCCACGTAGGAACAAACTTACATTTATATGAAGATTGATAACACATTACCCTCCTTTGCGTCGCGCAATCGGTTAAAAATTGCAATCTATTTCGTCTTTTCACAACTCACGACCATTCGCGACGCAGGTATTAATGCGTTTTAAATTACCATTTTCAAATGTTATATTATTATATATAAAATTAAAATGTTCCGTAATGTGAATTTGTTGGTTGTATGCTACGTTAGGATTTTTTTTTTTTTTATCGTGGTAAAATCATCAAATGAGTCCTCCCACCCAGGGCAGGGCGGGAGGGACTGTCAGACTTGTACTGACTAAAATCCACGGTGTCCTTCACTAGCCCTTTACGTACCGGGGTCACGGTAATCCCTTGGTCCCGCGACCCCAGCAGGCTTTGGCCCTCTACAGGCCCCGTCTCTACGCTGACACTCTTTGAGGCGCGCGTGGAACACAACGCGCCGTCGACCCGGGCATGGTCCATGGTCGGACAGCGAATCGCCCATTACTCGCTGCCCGCATGCCCGCGCCTACGGTGGCCGGAGATCGTCTTGCGACGTCCGACGCCGTGGGCGTCTACCACTGCGGCTGGGGTGGAGGGAGGACGCTGTCCTCTCCCTCAGGCGGCCCGCCTCCTCCTTAACGAGCATGACTGCTTCGCAGAAGGAGGCGACCGCCCCCCACTCCGCCTCGCCCCGCAGCATGGCCTCGACCAATGCCGGGCGCGAGAGGTCTCCGCCTATCGCCGTCGTGAGGACACGGCGGTACTCTGCCCAAGCGGGGCAGTCCTGCACCGTATGCTCCACCGTGTCCTCCGGACGATCCTCGCAGTGGTGACACCCAGGCGTTTCTTCCCTCCCTATCAGACACAGGAACCTCCCGAAACTTCCGTGTCCGGTGAGGACCTGCGTCATGCGGTAGGTGCTACGTTAGGAATGGAATAAAGAATTCGACCCTGTCAGCATGACTGCGATAGCTCAGTTGGTAGAAGCGTCTGGTGTACTAAATTCGAAGACATTTTTCTTCCTACGTGTACTTTACAATTGTTGAATTTCAATTTCGAATTACTTTCACAACATACAACATACTTTTCGTGCTGGGTTTTCTACTTTTCGTCCTGCGCCCATAACCTTTGTTAGGGAATATTTATTGAGTGAATCTTTCACAGCAAAGTTCTAATGGAACAATTATCAAACCATATGTCAAACACAACAAACATAAAGCAGACAGCCAGCATCCGGAGTACATGGGAGGTGACATATCTTCAACAATATTTCACGGTCATCATAATATTGCCATTCTTGCTGCAATTTTTTATTTTTGTTTTTGTTGGTGAAATAACATATTTTAAGTTCGGTTTATGCGAAAAATATATTAATATTGTACGGAAATTGAAGAAGAAAATTTATACGTCACTCTTGACAGGCGTCGGACCACAGGTATTTATATATTTACCATTTATATTATTCTTAACTAGTTACGAGTATTAAGTACTCCATATTGCTCGAAATTAATTCCAATTGCATGCAATTCCATAATTTTGTTCGCGAATGAATATTTATAGCACAATAGTTTTAAATCCAATTTATTTTTCAGTTGTATCACTTTTGTTTTTCTTCGAACTCCTTCTTATTTTTACTGTACACAGACTATGCCACTACATATTTATCTCCACTTTCATACACTACACTTAACGACGTCTTACCACTTAACTTTTATGTCTTGTACCAACTTACAATGGTAATTTCGATTTACGATAATAGCGTCGCCATAATGGTTTCATCGTCAATGTTCCGTGGCATTCGTGTGTGACGCACAATATTAATAAAATTATGGATTTGTTATATATCTTATAATATTATATCAGTCTCTAAATGTTCACGGTTGTGAAGCGTGCTTTGCAGTTGTATTTTTCTGAATAAAAGCCACTACTTGTATGTACACTTAACAAAAGAGACAGGTTCAGGTATATTTCTTTTATATATTTTTATTGTGTTTCATTTCACAAAAAGCGAACAAATGAATTACCTACTTAATTAAGCAAGCATCAAATTTTAGAAAATATTTCGAGTTGTTACGTTGCTAGCCTGTCGGTTTTTATAGGGTAACACATTTATGAAAAGGTGCGATAGAACTGCACAACGTGATTTCGCCTTTTGCCCTTTCCATCGTCGAAGTAAAAGACGTACAGCAATGCGCCGTCGCTTCACAGTGGACATCACTCCGGTACGTACAAAGTGTTTTGCCAATACTTTTATTTTGCGCACAGCTAAGTAATGGAATTCCCTGATGCGCTCTGTGAAAATATAGACCCCAGCTGGAAGGTAAGGGAAGGTGTAAACCTTGGGGTCTTCAACTCAGGAAGGAATAGGTTACTTCTAGGCAAGCATGCTTCACCGTCGACCACATCTTCGCTTACCATCAGGTAAGTTAGTGGCCAAAAAAGGGTACTTTTTTTAATTTGTTTAATTACATAATATTAAATATCTTTATAATGTAGGCATCAATGAAATTGATACCTGCATAGATATATTTATTGTTGACCGTACTTTTATTTTTATCTTTTCATGAATATCCTTTTACTTACTTCCTTACCCAAGTCACAGTCAAAATGAACGAGACAATTCACAGTAATGAAAACTGAAGCTTAGATAGCATTATTTGCCTCTTTGGCTAGGTTTGTTTCTAATTAACCTGGATGGAAATCCGAGCTCTAGCAATAAGTTCAAATTGCTCCAAGGTGATTCACTAGATATTGCCAGACTACTAGTCTTCAAGCACAGTATTCGAAGCGTTGAAGTGGACTCCATATTACATTCCGTAGCTTTTTAAACGAGTCTTTTCTACTGTCTCCATTTTGCACTATAATTATCGAGCTCGCCGTCTGATCAAGGAGTAGACAGCGCGTTGTTCTACGAAGGCGTTTCTCATTTCATAGATACTGTATATAGCTATAGTTTTTTTTTATGCTTTATTTGGAATGTAGTTTTATTTTAATATTTAAGGGGGCTCTCAACACCCAGTCCAGGGTGTCCTTCAATAGCCCTTTACATTCCGGGGTCACGGTAATTCGTTAGTCCCGCGACCCCGTCAGGCTTTGGCCCTCTAAAGGCGACCCTGAACGTAAAGGGCTATTGAAGGATTACCGTGGGTTTTAGTCAGTACAAGTCTGTCAGTCTCTCCCGCCCCGCCCTGAGTGGGAGGACTGGAGGACACATTTGATGATTTATCACGAATAAAAAAAGGCGGTGTTTTCACATCTCGCTATGCGATCGAACGAGGGAAAGAGACTAATCGCTAGTAGACCTCTACGCAAGGAATTTGCCAATGATCATAAACCAAGAACCACATATCCGCCATTACAATTCCGTAACTGATACCCGTTATAACCGAATCAATCGGCTATGAAATCAATCAT
This sequence comes from Agrotis puta, assembly GCA_943136025.2. NCBI lineage: Eukaryota > Metazoa > Arthropoda > Insecta > Lepidoptera > Noctuidae > Agrotis > Agrotis puta. The sequence goes on from OW964181.2 coordinate 2,389,531, forward strand.
ACGTTATAATGTACGGTTAATGACGGCCATGCTCATCTGATCCGGGGCTTTGATAAACACGATTGATGGTCCAATCATTGCAGTATATTGGCACTGATATATTCTTTATTAAGGTTAAAACTGAAACATATTCAACTTAGTGGTAAATGGCAACGTTATGAGAGTTGCATTTAATATGCATTCTACAAGCATGTTATTAATTTTCAGAACATTTTTGATTGGAAAGATAATAATATGTTTTGTTACTGTGTGCTATTTTCGCTATCGTAAAATGTAACGGAAGTGAAATCGCTTGGGTCAATGAGGGAGCGCGGTTGTGTAATCAGCCTTCCGATGATGGTTACTGTTACCGGGGTCTGTCTTTGGATGGGTGGCCAAAGTAAAGGCACATTTACACGCTCCAAGAACTTGCATGCAAGTTTGGCTAAATTGCGATATTACCATGATCAACTGAATTCATTGTCCATTAATAGTCCGCAATTAGTCAAAACCTGCATGCAACTCGCGTGCAATTTTTTGCATCGTCAAAATGAATCTTTAAATAATTCTTGCCGAGGGACATGGTGGATGGTCTTTTCATCTATTGTGTCAAAGTCAAGTCGAAGCCTTGGGTGTTATTACTGAGTTGCCAAGTGTTACACACACCATATGCGTCTACTACACGACTCGACTTTGTAAAACGTGTCTTATAAATCAGCCACATGAGTCGATCTTCAAGATTAAACCGCACTTTACGAGGATGATCTCTGGATAGGTCAACATCACCACTCATTACATACCAAGTTTTCTCCATGCCTCCGAAATTCCAGGTGACATGGTAGCGGTGCAGGATAGAAGGTGGACCATTGTCTGTGGAGACACACCGCATATACATTTGAGATCCGAGCCTTCCCTGAATCCCTATCTATCTAGTTTATTTTTGCAATGGCCGATTTGTGTTCGCAGTCTATTAAGAGATTTCTAAGTCAGCCATGGCAACGCTAAGCCAGGTAGAAAGATCTTAGAAGGCTCAATGAAGTCAGATGTTTTGAACAGTTCCCGCCCAACCTCACATATTGCTGTTGAGGCGTTTCGCAACCAGGGCTACCGACTCCAGTAGGTTGGCTTTCACCACGATAGCAAACAAAAAATTCTGGTATTCAACTGCATACGGTTTGCTTGGAAGCTTACCCAACATAGTTGGGCAAATTAAGGCAAAAAATACATTTAAACTAAATTTAAAGTGCTTGGAAACTGGGCGCGGGTTCAAAGGGTTTAGTAGTATTAAGTAAACAGGATAATTAAGCAATTTAAAAACCTTACACTATGCTGAAACTGGACCCTCGTACAATTTAACTTTGAAGGTCACGCGATAACGATTAGGAAATAGCTTTCAGTATGTAATTTTAGTAGGTATTGTTTTATTTTGAAAATTATTTTTCCATGCTAACACCAAACATTTTCAACATTGAAAGAATTATGATATACATACCCTACCCCACTTTTTTTTAAATAATATTGTTTTACGGTCAGAGAAGGGTCAGATGTAATAAAAAAAATGTTTTTGGTCCACTCTAGGAATTTGTCCTGTATTGTGGGTGCGTTTCACAAACATAGAAACTTACATACCTACTTAAACACGTAACACATAACAACTACTTGCAGATCATACGAATGTTCAGAATAAATTGGCACTGTATATTAAAGTACTTCTAATCCACTTTTTATTAAATAAATAAACAGTTGTTGGAAGTATCCCTCGGGTCTGTGTTTAAAATAACGCTATAATTCGCTAAGATAATTTACAAGGTAGGTTCTATGAAATCTAAGAACTTATTTCAATTGGATTTCATCATAAAAACGAAACTTTCCGAACACCTGTAAACTTCATAGTTACGAACAAACTGGAGTGTTATTGCTAAATTTCTCCGTGAAATTGCCTTTTTACTATTCCTGTCGAGTTTTACGGCAAGGAACTTTAGTCTGAATGTAAAGTCTGGGAATTACATTGAGTGCTATCCAATTTTTCAATATAATATTTGCTCTATCATTTTTTGTGCGTCTATTCTTGACATCTTCGAAGTTTTGACTTCATTTCCCTGGTCGAAAACAATGGAATAAGAATTTTCCGGGGTCGCGGGACTTACCCGTTACCGTAACCCCGGTACGTAAAGGGCTAGTGAAGGACACCTTGGATTTTTGTCAGTACAAGTCTGGCAGTCCTTCCCGCCCTGCCCTGGGTGGGAGGACTCATTTGATGACTTTACAACGCTAAAAAAAAACCCAAGATTTAGGTCTACTGCTGCGACAAGACATAATGTTTGTACATTACAACTAGAGCACAGACACGTTTTAATTATAATAAACATTATAATAAACGTCTACGGAATTGTTCTCGGTTTTCAAACTATCAGAGAAAAGTATTAGAGGAATGCGTAATAAAAATGTGCGTGAAACGAACTGCACAAAACTTTTAACATCATTAAAAACAGTTACAAACTCATAACTTGACCGCACGTGTTCATTTTTAAAAGAGACGTGCCATATTTTCAAACAGTATTAAATAATAATATATTAAATAAAGTTTACTGTTAGTGGTTGGTTATGAACGCCTGAACTCATGACCATGTCACAGGTTCTTCTCAGAGCGAACAACTTGAACATGTGTGTCCATTTACATTAATCTGATATAGAATATTTTCACAAATAATAAATACATTGGTCAAATTATCTTTGATTATAATTTGACCAAAGACTAAGAATATCCACCGCATAATGTAAAACGTTCTCAACAACTCAGGCGACAATCACAATTAAAATAAAAGGAACCCTTTGAGAATTGCGCCTTACAAAAAAAAAATCCCTCGCAAACGAATGCCATTACTTTCAATACATTACATAAAGTACCATAAAAGGCGATGTGTGACCGCACCTGTAAATCTCGACCCCTCATCTAACAATACTTTCATACGAGGTTTTTTTCTCACAATAACCACTAGAGTGGAAAATCCCCTTCTCTAGAGGTAACAAGTACCAACGTGGGACAACTCAATAAATCTGTTTGGCGACTAGAGTTGGGACACGGAGATTGTCTTAAGCGTTTAGTCGAGATAGTCGAATAATTATGATGAAGATGCATGCCAGCTTCTGGTTGCGTTGCATGAGAGCTATGTAAGGCTGAGCACTATTATACATACTAGCCAAACTTAGTCATACTCGATAAAGGCTCTTGAGAGAGCTAACAAACTACAGCCGTGACATGTGTTATGAATTACGACTACTACTTTGTCGTTCTAGTATGGACACTTTGGGTCGCGGGACTGTACGAATTACCGTGACCCCGGAACGTAAAGGGCTATTGAAGGATACCGTGGATTTTAGTCAGTACGAGTCTGACTGTCCCTCCCGCTCTGCCTTGGGTGGGAGGACTCATGTGATGATTTCACCATGTAAAAAAAAATAGTATGGACACTTGGACATCCAAACTACACACTACAATTTACGCTGAAAATAAACATAATTGTACTCAATATTTACACAGTTAACCTTCAATTTATACCTATTGTTGTTTTCTGACTTAAATAACTTCGTAGAATAGATTTCTGAAATGTGACAAAGTGTTATTAGCAATTTTGTTGGTTGGTTGTTAGCTTGAAATACGTCGCTCAACTAAACGAAATCGCGTGCTTGAAGAAATTTCATAAATCTTGTACAGTCAAGTATTTTATTATTATCATTGAAATATTTCGAAACAACAATTTGTAACTTGTCAAACTTTTACAACAGTTTCTCGACATTATAAACACGAGTCTTTTTGCTGCAGCCCTTGTTTAGGTTGACAGGAATTTCAAACTTCGAATTGGAATAACGTTCGAATTGCCACTGGCAGAATAGTCGATAACGGTAAAATATTGTACGATTGAAAATGGAATTAGTCGAATAATTGCTGACCCTTCACTAGGTCGGTTCTTTTCGAGGGACTATTGTAATTTCTCTCGAATTTTTCGCTGAAAAATGTCCTAAGGGTCACTGTATGTCACTAGCAATAATGTGGGAAATTCGACGGCATTGTTAAGGCTAATGCTGATAGATACAAAAAATGCCAAGTTTTTAAGTTATTTTAATTCCATAAAATATTCGCATTAACATTTTCATAGTCTTTTTGACAGTACCTTTTTCTGTTTCTCTAATTACAAATAATTTATATGTGACCTTTATAAAATAGTTTTACATTGAAAAGATCGTATTGTGTCATCTTTTGCGTTTTTTTTTTCTTTGTCGAATTAAACTTGTATGGTGTACATAATAAAAAAAAAACATTCTATATGTATATCTATCTGACTGACTGTACGACTTAATAAGTTCCGAAAAAGTTGATGCTGAAAATATTACAAAGTTTCCATGAATACGGAGTTTTTCGTGCGTGTTTGTATAATATTAATCTATATACAGGGTGTCCCAAAACTCAACGTCAAGCCGAAACGGGGTGACAGGATTGATCATAACCATCACGAAAAAAATCTGAAAAAAAATCTATCCCATGCAGTTTGAAAATTATCGGCATTCTAAGAAAAACCTAGAAATTTGATCAAACTGTACCATTTTTCGGTTATTGTGGTTATTCTTTTTTATTTATGTTCATTTGAACTTTGGAAACGTAATCCTAAATAACATTTCTAGAATCCCAATAAAAAATAATGACACAATTGCCTCAAGTTTCCGAGAATTGAGACTATTTGTTAAACTAAAAATTTAAAATTTTCAAGATTCGTCGACTTTGACAGGCCCTCCTATAAAAAAAATGTACTAGAGTGCCTTGGCAAGTGGCATTAAAAGTTGGCGCATTTAATCAGAATTCTAAAATGGTACAATACTTGTTAGTTCCATACAATACAAAAGAGTAAACAAATTAAAACCTCAAGTAACCCGATTTTTGCTATCACATTTTACTCAGTTAAAATGTTTTTAATTCGCACAAGCTCTAGGTAGGTTCTTAATTTTAAGACAAAATGATGAGAAATATGGATAATGGGTATGTTTGCCATGAGTGAGCGAAACAGATAGTGACGCCACTTTTACCAAAGTGAAAAAAAGTTACTAAAATTAGTAAAATAATTAGGTAACTAAACATTTTAACTGAGTAAAATGTGATAGCAAAAATCGGGTTACTTGAGGTTTTAATTTTTTTACTCTTTTCTATTGTATGGAACTAACAAGTATTGTACCATTTTAGAATTCTGATTAAATGCGCCAACTTTTAATGCCACTTGCCAAGGCACTCTAGTACATTTTTTTTATAGGAGGGCCTGTCAAAGTCGACGAATCTTGAAAATTTTAAATTTTTAGTTTAACAAATAGTCTCAATTCTCGGAAACTTGAGGCAATTGTGTCATTATTTTTTATTGGGATTCTAGAAATGTTATTTAGGATTACGTTTCCAAAGTTCAAATGAACAAAAATAAAAAAGAATAACCACAATAACCGAAAAATGGTACAGTTTGATCAAATTTCTAGGTTTTTCTTAAAATGCCCATAATTTTCAAACTGCATGGGATAGATATTTTTTCAGATTTTTCTCGTGATGGTTATGATCAATCCTGTCACCCCGTTTCGGCTTGACGTTGAGTTTTGGGACACCCTGTATATAAAAATGTTATGTTGGTTTGTGTATGCTTTAAAAACTCAAAAAGTACTGCACTGATTGAGCTGAAACTTTAGCATGATATGTAATCCGCATCAAGGATTGTTTTTATCTATTTTTTGCATCAGTCACATATCCGCAACCGCGAAAAAACAGTTTTTTTAACGATCAGCTCTGTACCAGTGACCGCGCCATCTACCGGAAGCGAGGATAACACTCGCTGTCAACCACAGTCGTAATGATGCAGTCTCATGAGAAGAAATTTTAGCATGATATATAATCCGCATCAAGGATTGTTTTTATCTATTTTTTTTTGTTGAAAAAACAGTTTTTTGTGCCACAGCGAAGCGGGGCAGGGTACAGCTAGTATGTAATAAAGTATCAATCGAAAAATTCGAAAATTATTAAAAGTTGAGTAAAGAAAAGGTACTTTAAAATAAATAAATGGAGCTTTATTTTTTGCACATGTTAAAACAACCAAAGAATTCCTGAGACAGTCAGTTCGTTTTTCAAACTTACGAAAACAATGTTGCCACTTTATCAATGATACCACAACACAAAAATAAATGATTCCCAATTGCTTTTCAACAAAAATCACCAAAATGAAGCCTAAATTGGGTACAATTTTTTTTTCTTGAATAAAAAAGTTCATTAATTTGAACGACATTGATGACAGTGACAAGGTGGCTCCCCTATTAAAATTGGTCGGCTTAGGATGTTACAACTTAATTTACGACTTCCATAATAATAAAGGTTCACCGGATCGGCTAAATGATAAGATTTTCGATGTGCTCGTTAAACTGGCTAAAGATTATTATGAGACACCTCGAGAGATCATAAATACCCAAAAGGCATATTTATTATTCTATCGGCATATTCCTTGCCGGATTGCTGCTCGGAGATCTGGAGGCGACTGCCCTCCAGCGCGTCTATGAGTGGCGCGTGGAGGCGCATCGCCGGGGTGAATCCCCGCTGCCTCAACAAATCGAACCTCGGTCGAATTACGGTGACCCCGGAACGTAAAGGGTTATTGAAGAACACCGTGGATTTTAGTCAGTACGAGTCTAAAAGTCTAAAGTTATGATCCTCATTGTTACCCCAATTGCAATTTCTCACGGGCAAATCAATATTTTATATTAAAACGATTTTCGAAGTTACACTTTTTTATTCAAAATCAATCTGCGAATCCTACCAACCAGAATACAGTGGAAAGAACCCACAATACAAGAGACAATAATACAAAACAATTGGTTCCACGATATATTTTCAATTTCTATTTTCCTAAACAAAGGTCAACATTCGGTATCCTATTTCGTTTCCAAAACCTCACGATCCTTGTGTCAATATCAATACCTTACTGACAATAACCGATATTATTGACAGAAGCCCTCAACTCCCCCATCGGAGGTCCGAGACAAAACGGTTCGGACCCAAATCTTGGCTAACGATGCGAAGACACGAAACAAAATTTGTCTTTCACCAGAAAAGTTTCATTTATCACCAAGAGAAAGAAGCTAGTAATAAACAAAGAAATCACAATAAACCCTATCCTCAAGATATAAAGTCGGTATTCCTTTGAAAATTCACAAAAAATCTTGTAAGTAGGCCACAGTTGATGCGTTAAGAATGATATTGTGTGTAAAGCAAATAAGCGGTGGAATATCTACAATGCTATTTTTTTTAGATAATATTTTATGGATGGAAACATCATGTCTTCTTGGTTTTCATACCCTTTGACAATCTGGGAAAATATGACTTTTATGCATGTTGTAGAGCTTTTTTTAGTATAAATTAACGTTTTCTATGTGTGAAGGCAGAAACTAAAGACTACACCAGCTAAAATACTAAACTGTTGTAGTCGCCTGTTCCACGATTATAAATCTAGTCATATACGCACGACGTTTAAGATACGAATTTGTAGCCGATAGCAAACAGAATCAGTCGCGATATATCGCAGCAACACGTCGCAATGGTTCATCTGCAGATGGTTGCTCCAGAACGGATGGCACTGCTGATCTGCGGTCAGATGTCAAATCGTCTGCAGTCGCGCGACGCTAGCTACGTAAAGAATTTCATTGAAATACACAGAAACTAGTAGTTTCGCAGCGACACGTCGTCTGCTGCTGTTGTCTACAATGGGCTACGAACTCGTACCTTAACATACTTTCCGGAGGACACGGTGAAGCATACGGTGCAGGACTGCCCCGCTTGGGCAGAGCACCGCGGTGTCCTCACGACAGCGATAGGCGGAGACCTCTCGCGCCCGGCATTGGTCGAGGCCATGCTGCGGGGCGAGACGGAGTGGGAAGCGGTCGCCTCCTTCTGCGAAGCAGTCATGCTCGTGAAGGAGGAGGCGGGCCGCCTGAGGAAGAGGACAGCGTCCTCCCTCCACCCCAGCCGCAGTGGTAGACGCCCACGGCGTCGGACGTCGCAAGGCGATCTCCGGCCACCGTAGGCATGCGGGCAGCGAGTAATGGGCGACTCGCTGTCCGACCATGGACACACCACACCACTAAATGAGCGTATCATTATTTATCTAACCTTGTCAACCTTGTTAATATTGGAGTGGCTTCCAGTCTACATAAAGTATTTTACATGAAACGACTGCCTATCGTGCCAATTTTACAATCAAAGTCCAAAATCAAACCGCCTAAAAGCACACGTCAGATAAAGCAAACAGCTGTAAAAAGATTAGACATAATCAAGACATCGATCTGTCAGTCCCTCAGGGATCCAATTTTATTGCGGGTAATAAAACACGCGGTGTGTAGACCGAGTTTATCTGAATCACTTGGCTATCAGCACATCGGCACTAAAATGGGGATCTTCAAAGTTTCACAAAGGCAGATGATCAGTTTCTTTACCTGCGTTACTAGTCTTGAAAGTAAGTTAATCATTCTCAATGTTTTATTTATAGGAAAATAAACATAGATACCGATTGATATTTTTTTTTTATGGATTGTCAAAACGCGATTCCCCAATCGCCATCTTTTACGAGGTCTGAAGCGATGCCTTCTGGTTGCGTCAAAGTTCAAATGTATATTGTTTTCCTGTTTTATTTATTGTGTGTACATAAATAGTTTTATCATTTAGGTTATTTTGATAGTATCAGACTAATGAAACCTTTTGAAATCAAACAAACCATCATAAACATCTCGTTACTATCAAGAAGTCTCATTAATACCAATAATTGTCTACTAAGTTGGATCTAGAAAAATATTGCCCACCCCAAGTATTTATTTTTATTGTAGGTACAAAATGTTATGGCTGTGTTCATTCTATTGCTCGATTAAGGGCACTTAGAACTTGTACACATTGGCGCTCGGTTTAACGTCAAACGTGTGTTGCCATAGTGTAAACTGGGCGCTGTTTAATGTCGTGATCGTTGAATTAGCCACATCGTGATATGCCTAGGCATATCGTGACCCACTGGCATTTCATGATGTGCCCCGTAAAAAGTCCTGGGGTTCGAAAAGAAAAACATATTTTTTGTCATAAAAACGACTAAGGCACACCCAGAATGCCTCATGTGGTTTTTCGGTCGATAATACCCCGTTTTGTATCCACTGTGATACAAAACGGGGCACTATCGACAAAAATACGCCTTACCAATCAATATACAACAAGATCTTTGAAGAAGTCGACTTCTTTTCTATCTCTGCTCAATAATTAAAAAATGGCTAAATAAGCTCATCAGATCATTATCTCTCCTTTTCTCTCACTTTTTCTCTGTTGTTTGCATGACTCACTGATTTTCTGTTTTAATCGCTTAGAATAGCGCACTGTTTAATAAAACTTTTAATATGCTGTGGAAAATGTCGGTAGGTTATACATTGATATTGTATTTTAATAATTTAGTATAGATTTAAATGTATATCTGTTTATTTTCCCGAATAAATAAAATAAAATAAAAAATAAGTTTCGTATTCAGTTGTTTTCGACAACAATAATACGATAATACTGGCCTAAGATCTGGACACATCATACAGCGAATCCCGGTGTGGCTAGACATATCATGATGTGCTTAATACAACGATCGGCCTATGAGATTTATACACTACAATATCACCTCTTCTTGATTTCAAAACGCGCGCAAGGAAAGCGTGCGTGTGAAAGCGTCCAATGTATAAACACTGTTAATCTAGTCCGATCTACACATTTTTCCTAACAATGACTCGGTCCATTACGTTCCATTCTTAGTACAGTGACTTAAGTGCGCTTAGAAGTACAGTCGTAAAATAAAGGCTTAAGTTCCCCTGAGCCGTACAGTGAAGTGGGAATAATGTGGATTTTGCAAAGACGAAAGATTTGAACGAAGAAAGATTTGTTTTGGTTCAACAATGGTGGCCTGTAAACACTTGGCTTGCTCACAATTAGAAGGTCTTGGGTTCAATCAAAGTCACAAAGTATTGAATCGGTGACTCTCAATTTATATTGCGCCAATATTTGTTTCGGCTATCAGTCATCTCGTCACTTGACATAAAGTCAGAATAAATAAAAATAAACAATACCTAATTACTCGTAGTAGTGGTAAACAGAAAGCGGTCTATTTTATTTAGACAGTGTTTATTGTGTAAAATATTCATTTGAAGGTTTCTCCAACTGCAATAAAAAAAGTTAGGTTTCGTTTTTTTGCTTCTTTTTATTCCTTATTTGATTATTTCGCCAATACGAATGTAACACTTTGTAGTACAAAATAAAAAAAAACCAATATGTTTTATTCGACAGCGAGAAGTCATACGTCGTGGTTTTAATTATTTATAACAATATTACACGCGTCTACTATCACTTTCAACTACCCACGGTCATATTACACGCGTGCCTAGCCTACACACAACCTCAGGCCATAT